>CM060383.1:53782871-55032871 GCA_030545235.1 Helianthus tuberosus
GGAACAAAAAATGAAAAGTTGGGGACTTTTCGGTAATTTTAGAAACTTGGGGACTATAGGTGAAAAAAGGTGAAACCACAGGGACTATCTGGGCATTTTTCTCATATGATTTTAATCCATACTATGCACCTAATTAGCGTAAAAATCGATAATTGACGATATTTGCGAAGTTTATGTGATTCTGAGATTTTGACCAGCTTTGGATGGTCAAAATATTTTATTTTACATATTAAACCAGTAGGAAAAGGTTTGGCGTGTTAATCATATGTAAATCACATTTTATTAACAAAAGGGCATTATCGTCAATTATAGAATTTATAAAAGAACTCAAAGTTATGGTCAGTATATAATCTGACCCAATATCCCAAAACTCCTTAAAAATAATATCACAACAGTAGGTAATGAGTTTAGGATCAAAATTTATGTTTAAACATGATTTATGCATAAAAGGGTAATTTAGACTTTATAAAAGCTAAATTTACGATATTACGCATAACATCAATTTGAGACCAGAATATAATGTCAAATTAATTTAGACATGTTTATATATCATTACCTAAGTTATTTGTATGACCATATTTTTAAAAATCTCATTTTTAGACCATAAGGGCATATTGGTCAACATTAAGCATATTAATGGAAACATGCATAAAATTCAGAAGTTCCAAATGACCATGTAATATGAACTCAGAGAGTTATACTATAACATTATATGGTCATAATGGAAGCTTAATCGGGTCAGAACTAAAAGTCAAAGCAAAAATCAAGCTTTTGCGACTTTCGGTTGCAAACCGAGCCTAAACTTAGAATTGTCAGGTTGAACATGCTTAGACATGTTCTAATAATATTTATCAAGTTATTTAAGTGACTAAACATGATTCATAACTTCTATATTATTAGTTTTAATTATTATTTGAAAATCTGACTAGTTTGACTTTTTGACTAGTTACTTTGACCCGACAATTAACTAAGTAAACGTGATAATTAGGAGGTGCCCTTTTGAGGGATTAACACCTACCTAATTATGATCACGTAGCCATATTCACCTCGAACAATGGCTGGACCGTTTAGGTCTAAACCGAAAGTCAAAGCGTTATTACAACAAGTTTGACTTTTGGTCTTTAAACATATAAAAACCAAACTAGAGTGGCTAAGGACACTTACAACAGGTCCTTGCATGAAAATTGAACTATGGTGGGCTTCCCTCTTGATCAGGAATCCCAGAGAATGCTCAAGAAGCTCAAGCAAGTGAGAAAGATGGAAATTGTGAATGAGCAAGGAGTATGGCAACCCAATGCCTCTATTTATAGTGCATGAGACTCTCACAAGATCATCACAGGTGTATTAGGATGTTATCAGATGTCTCCAAGTGTCCTTAGTGGTTTTACAAACCATCAAACATCCATAGAATTCGAATTAAAGAGCTTAGTGGTTTGTTTGGAGGCCAAGGAAGAAGAAGAAGACCTGCACCTGGCAACCTGATTCTGTTGAAATGAAGCCGTCACGTCGCGCGACGGCATGAGGGGGGAGGGGTCGCGCAGCGCGACACCATAAGGGCCAGCCAAACCTTTTTGAAACTTGGTACTTTTAGTCCCTGTACCTTTATATGCATAATATCTTTCAATTTAGGCACTTTTAAACCCTCTAGTTAGTACGTAGATGATCTTGTGAGTATAATCAAACACCGTTAGGTCCGGTTTCGTTAAACGATCACCGTAAACACTAGTTTCTTATCGTTGTCGCTTTTAACCCTTATTCTTGAAACTTTGCGTAATTAACACATGACGATATCGAAACCTTGTGAATTTGTTATCACATATTCTTGGGAGTATAATCGAACAATAAAAAGCCCTGGGTTTGTTAAAAGGTCACTCAGAGGTAAGAATTAACATGTTGACACGTTTAACCCCTTTGTCTTGTAAACTTTCGATTTCTTTCACAAACGGCTTCATACGTCCGACAATTTGCTCGTTTAAGAATATGTTCATCATGTGTGGTCAATCAGAAGCACAAGTTTGGCATGTTGACACTTTTAGTCCATTCGCATACGTATTTTCATTGTTTGTCAACTTTAGTCCTTGTAATTCAATCTTTCGCATGTTTAGGGTTTAGGACACGTGTCTTCACATAATTGGACACGTTTTTACGAGGTGTTACATCCTCACCCCCTTAAAAGAAATCTCGACCCTGAGATTTACTGAAATAAGTGAGGGTACTTTTGTCTCATATTGGACTCTACCTCCCACGTATACTCAGGGCCTCTACGGGCATCCCATTTAACTCACAATCGGTACATGCTTCCTTCGGAGCTTTTTAACCTGTCGATCTTCGATCGATATAGGTCTTTCAACAAACCTCAGGCTTTCATCAATCTGTACGTCTTTATGAGACATTGCTAGCGATTCATCAGCTAAACACTTCTTTAAGTTACAGACGTGGAACACATTGTGAATTCCACTAAGCTCCTCAGGCAAGTTTAGCTAATAAGCTATGCTGCCGACACATTCGATGATTTCAAATGGTCTGATATACCTCGGCCTTAGCTTGCCCTTCTTGCCAAAGCGCATCACGCCTTTCTAGGGTGATACCTTTCGTAAGACTTTCTCACCTACCTCAAACTTTAGAGGTTTTCGCCTTTTATCTGCATAGCTTTTCTGCCTATCTCTGGCAGCTTTTAGGCGATCACGAATTTGGACAATCTTGTCCGTTCTTTCAAGGACAGGTCCTGATAACCGAGTCTCTACTTCCACCCAACAAACAGGCGTTCTGCATTTCCTCCCATACAATGCTTCGAAAGGCACAGCCTGTATGCTAGTATGGTAACTATTATTATAGGAGAACTCAATTAAGGGAAGGTGGTCATCCCAGCTTCCACCTAAATCAATAACACATGCGCGAATCATTTCTTCCAATGTTTGAATTGTACGCTCACTTTGTCCATCCGTTTGAGGGTGCTAAGCAGTACTGAGAGGTGTATCTAGTATCTCTATCGGATATAATAGATACTGGCACTCCATGGAGAGATACAATCTGGTCCACATACAACTGAGCTAGCTTATCGGAGCTACACGTCTCCTTAATGGGTAAGAAATGAGCTGACATAGTCAGTCTGTCAACTATGACCCATGTCGTATCATTTCCATGTCTAGTCTTAGGTAACTTGGTGATAAAATCCATAGTTACCATCTCCCACTTCCACGTGGGAAGTTCTAGTTGTTGTAGTAGTCCTGACGGATTCTGATGTTTAGCTTTAATTTGAGCGCAGGTCAGACACTTAGCTACATGTGTGGCTATGGATTTCTTCAAACCCATCCACCTATAGCTTACTCTTAAATCTTGGTACTATTTGTCACCTCCAGGGTGAACTGAGTATCTGGAATTATGAGCTTCCTGGAGGATTATATCTCTAAGTCCTTCATGGATAGGAACCCAGATTCGGCCATTTAGTCTGAGGATTCCATCGTTCCCTGGTGACAACTGATCAAATGTTGCACCTAGTCTTTCCATTGGAAAGTTAGCTTCCAATACAGCTTCTTTCTGAGCGGCCAACAACCTCTCATTCAAGCTGTTCTTGAGTTCGATAATCTTGGCATTAATCCGTATAGGTTTAGCTCTTTCCTTTCGGCTTAGAGCATCCGCGACTACATTCGCTTTGCCAGGATGGTAGTGAATTTCGCAATCGTAGTCGTTTAAAGTTTCCATCCAACAATGTTGCCTCATATAGAGATCTTTTCGATTGAACAAGTGTTGGAGACATTTGTGATCTGAATATATCACACATTTGGTTCCATACAAGTAATGTCTCCATAATTTAAGTGCAAATACAACGACACCCATATCCAAATCGTGGGTGGTGTAATTCTTTTCGTGCACCTTTAATTGTCGTGATGCATAGGCAATCACCTTGCCTCTCTGCATAAGCACACAACCCATGCCAGTGTGCGAAGCATCACTGTATACAACAAATTCTTCTATCCCCTCAGGTAAAGTTAACACAGGAGCATTGCTCAACTTGTGCTTAAGAATCTTAAAAGTCTCTTGTTGTTTAGGACCCTAATCAAACTTCACATTCTTGCGGGTCAGAGTAGTTAGCGGTGCAGCTATCCTTGAGAAGTTCTCAATGAATCTTCTGTAATAACCTGCTAATCCCAGAAAGCTACAAATCTCAGTAGGTGTCTTAGGTGCTTCCCAGTTCATGATTGCTTCTATTTTAGCGGGATCAACTTCGATACCACGCTCACTTACAACATGTCCAAGGAATTGGACTTCGCGAAGCCAGAATTCGCACTTGGAGAATTTAGCATAAAGCTTCTCCCGTTGTAACAATCCTAGAATACACCAAACGTGTTTCTCGTGATCAGCTTAATTACGAGAATAGATAAGTATGTCATCTATAAAGACGATGACAAACTTATCTAAATATGGCTTGCAGACTCGATTCATGAGGTCCATGAATGCTGCAGGTGCATTAGTGAGCCCGAAAGGCATCACTAAGAACTCATAGTGACCATACCTTGTTCTCAACGTGGTTTTTGTTACATCTTCAGTTCTAACCTTGAGTTGATGATACCCTGATCTTAAATCAATCTTCAAGAAGAAGCGTGCCCTTGGTGTTGATCGAACAAGTCGTCGATCCTGGGTGATGGATAACGGTTCTTGATTGTTACCTTGTTTAGCTTGCGGTAATCAATGCACAGACGCATTAAACCATCTTTTTTCTTCACAAACAGTATGGGTGATCCCCATGGTGAAGAGCTGGGTTGTATAAAACCCTTTTCCAATAAGTCATCTAATTAGGTCCTTAGCTCTTTCATTTCTGTAGGTGCTAAACGGTATGGAGCTAGTGCGATCGGTGCTGCTCCTGGTAAGATATCAATCCTGAACTCCACTTGCATCTCAGGAGGTAATCCAGGTAGTTCTTCAGGGAAGACATCAGGATATTCAGAAATGATGGGAATGTCTTCAATCTTAGGTTTCGGATCATCTACTGTCACTTGTGCCATGTAGATGACACAACCGCTCTTCAGACACTTTGATGCTTTGAGTATGGATACATTATCGGGCAAACCATAATGTGTATCTCCATGAATGGTAACTAATTCACCAGATGGGGTTTTGATGTTAACTAGTTTCTTATCGCAGGCAATTTGGGCTTGGTTACGCGACAACCAATCCATGCCTAAAACTACATCAAACCCAGCCAATTTCATTGGCAAGAGTGATAGCGGGATAGAATGATTCTTAATGGATATAAAGCATCCATCAAGAAGAGTTGAAGCGGTTTATAAGGTACCATCAGCGAGTTCGACCTCATATTTAATGTCTAGAGTTTTAATAGGCAGATTCAGTAACTTACTAAACTTAAGGTCTACAAATGACTTATCAGCACCTGAATAAAATAAAACTCTAGCATAAATATCATTAATGAGGAAGGTACTTGTTATAACTTTATCATCATTCACCGCCTCCCTAGCGTTCATCTGAAACACCCTTACGTTTGTCTTTTTCACCTCATCAGGCTTCTTGGTGTTCGTAGGGCAGTTTGTTTTAATGTGCCCTTTTTCATTGCAACCGTAGCAGGTTACATCCTTTATGTTTCGGCACTCCAAAGTTTGATGCCCTTTCTTTTTACAGATTCCACAAGGCTTGGCTTGTGGATCATGGTTGCATTTCCCGAAATGCCTTTTATCACACACTTTGCACCTGGGTTTGTCGCCAGACTGACCCTTCTTAAACCCAGAACTACCCTTCTTCTTCTTGCTCGACTGGTGGGACTGATCATCTTCTCGCTTTGTCTTCCCATCCTCAGTGATCCTCCTGGACTTACTTCTTATAGCATCAAGGGTTAGAGACAGTGAAAGATCTACTGTTGATCTATAAGTGGCAGGCTTAGAAGCCTTGACATGTCCCTTGATTTCAGGGGCTAAACCACCAACGAAACGCGTAATGCATTTTGGCTCTAGAGTGACCAAATACAGGACGAGTCAAGACATTGAATTAAAACTAGTAACATAAGATCTACAATCCAGATCTTTCATGACCAACGTGAGGAAATCAGTCTCCACCTTCTCCACTTCATGTTGTGGGTAGTAAGTGTCTTTTATAAGCTCAACAAATTCAGCCCAAGAAAGGTTATATAGAGGAATCTTCCCTGTGGATTGCACTAAAGCTTTCCACCATGCCAGGGTGTCGCCTTTGAAGGACTGTGATACACACTTTACGACGTCCTCCTTAGCACACCCACTGATATCCACAACTGTCTCCATTTCATCCAACCATTTCATGCAATCGATAGCCCATGTTTCCCCATTGAAATCTCTTGGATGAATGTTTTGAATCATCCTTTCTTGACGTACCTAGGAGTCTGATTAAACACGATCTTTTGAGGTTCAGTTCTTTGATTGGATGAATGTTGTGAATCATCCTTTCTTGACGTATGCTGTTTTGAAAGGGTCTTTGAATGAGTTTTAGATCGAATATTACTCGGTTCTTTAAACATATTGTTCACAGCTTGAGTAACTGGTGTGTTTATCATAGCTTGTAGTTCGGCACCAGTAACGTGCAACCTTGTATCATTATTGTTTCCCTCAACTGGGTGACTATTAGCTTCATCGAAGCCAGCCATGATTTGAATACTAAAATCAAACAATAATGATTTGTTTAGATTACAAATTGAATCATCGTATTTGATGATTAGATGGCCAAGGTATAAATAAACCATATAGACCATTAAGATAATAAGTCAAAAATTATTTGATTATGATTTGCCTAGGTTACAAATGAACCATTATTGGCATTCAAGTAGGATATAATCCTTTATATTTATTAGACAGGGGACATAGTCACAACTGTCAATGTCATATAGACATTTTTCATATAGCACAAGGCTTGTCTCAAAGGACATTCATATTGGCACAAAAGGCCTTGTCACTAGGACAATTTATAATATGATCTTGTTCTTTTTAAATCATAGTTTTAAGGTTCGAACAAAGTTCATCGCCTTTTGGACAAGAAGTTATAAAATATAATTATCCTTGTTAGAATTACACATTGGCCCGTAGGCATAACACCTCAATTGGATGTTTTAGAATAGACATCATATTTGATGTTAATAGCCATGATTCATATTGATCATTTAGGCCATGAAAGTGGCTTGGAAAGATCCAAGTACTTAGATGGCTGGTGTGGTTTCTCAAGTCACACCACCAGGAATGTTAACATGTTTTTAGACGTTAACAAGGAATTATTATCTTAAGAGGGTTATACCATCATAGCCATTGATATTGTGGCTAGGTTATACCTATAAGAACATCCTTTGAAACTTCAACGCAGATCAATAAAAATTGAAATGATTATTTGCATGCTGATGTATTAAAATACATATATAAATTTCAAAAGATAGATTCCATTAATAGTACTAAAAGGTTACAAAAAGTGCCCTAAACGGGTCTTTGAAATAAATTGTCCATGCAGGGACTAAAGAAAGGAAACATGTCCTCGCAGGGACTAAAATAAAAGAAATGTCCACGCAGGGACTTAATTGAAATTACAATACAAAATAAAATAAAATCTTCTACTTCTTCTTTCCCTTGATGAAGTTTGCAAGACCCTTAAGGAATTTATGGGTCTTTCTTTCCCGTTCCTCCGCCTTTTGTTCAACCTCCTCCAATCTTTGTAAGATTTCTTGCGTTTGTGGTTGTTGAGGTGGAGGTTGAGATTGTTGCTGATATGGAGTGTATTGATACCCTTGAACGGGATACCCAGTTGGGTATGCTGGAGGAAATGGTGAGGGATAGAGAGCGTTAAACTTAGTTGCTTCGACATATGGGTCGTGAGCAGGAGCTTGATATTCATAACCCGTAGGAGCTTGCTATTCAAATGGGTTATACCCAGTCGAACCTGGGTAGATAGGTATTGGGTTCTCATAACCCATTGGCGGTGGCGGTGGTGCAAAGGTGACTGGTGTGGTGTCAATTTCCGACACCGCATGCGAAAGTCCACCCATTTGTGGATCTTCAGGAATTGGAGGGTAAGTGCTTGAAGCTTGTGGGAAACTAAATCTCGGTCCCCCTCACATGGACATGCGTGCGTTCCTCCTTCGTCTTGGTGGCTCAGGAGGTGGTTGAGGTGGTTCCTCAACTGGCAGTGGTGGTGGAGTTACCGCCTTGAAGTGCGGTTCTTCCACAGGAAGCTGCGGTGGAGTGTTATGAAAAGAAGGGGTGTAAACAAAATCCCATTGCCCAAACCATTCTTTAAAAGTATCGGGACCTCGATAAGGAGATCCCGCAAAAGACGAACCGCTCGAAATATCAATGGGATGCGTAAGCGTCCTAGACGGTGGCATAGCTGGATCTGGATCGCTATCCATATCCATATCCTGCGAGAAGTGGTCCTGGGGACCCAACGGATTATAATCCGGTGTTGCATTAATGTAATCATTAGGGTTAAATTGACCCGGTGAATAAGAATGGTGGGAATGAGAATGATGGGATGAATGGTGAGAGTGATGAAGCGAGGGTGAATGCAGCGAATGTTGTGAGTGTTGAGGCTCGTCAGGCCCAAACGAATGATGGTACGAGGGTGAAGTGCTGAGCGAAACGGAGTGTCTCGCTGGTTCTAAGAAATGTCTCCAATCATCATTTGAGTTGGAGTTGCTGAACGACGCTGAAAGTGTGCATCGGTGTGAGGGTCCAGCGTGTCCAGATGCTCCTCCCCTCATGGGATCTTTTCCTTTTCCTCTAACTCTTGGCGGCATTTTTACAAAAACCTGTCAAACTAAGAAAACAACATTTAAACGAAAAAAGGAAAATTAAGAATAAAAGATAAGAATAATCCTAGGTTATTTGCCTAGACTCGGAAGTCTAAGGAATGTGCTATTGTATCATTGAGATTAAACACAAAAGGCTAGTGTTTAATTCACTTAATGTTGGCTCTGATACCAACCTGTCACACCCCGATATTTCTACATATTTCAAGTGGGCCCGGTGGGGAGTATCGTGACGTAGTTGATATCATCATAGACAATTAACACAATTATAGCACAGCGGAAGGCTTGGTAGATTAATTACTATTACAATCCACAATGTCCGAGAGTTCGAAATAAAAGAATATACTAACTGATTGTAATAGAGATCCACAGGCAGATCATGAAAACAAATACATAAAACAAAGTTTAACAGACTTCAGGCATCTAAGGATTTGCAAGATCCTCTTATTTGACACCAAGTAGCTCCAGCCAAGTTACGAGAGGTACCTGTCACTTAGTCTTTGGAAAATACGTCAGTTTTCACTGGTAAATACAATTAACCGACTCTTTTGAAAAGAGTTTATGAAATTTGGTTTAGGCGCACATGGCACAAAAATCATTTATGACTTGGGACAATCTTTAATAATATCTTGTATACAGATTTACATGTTTGTCATACAATTGGGGCCGGTTTGGAAGCCAGTCATGATTAACCGACTCACCACTTATAAAACCCACAAAGGGGTTATCCCCAAATTGTGGGTAATTTAATATTTAGCATTTGCATTTGCATTTGTCAGGTGTATGCCTACACCCCGTGCATAGGTCGTGGCCATTAATAACTTAAATGAGCCGAGGATATCCAGGACACGGTCGTTAACCCCCAATGTTTATGTTATCAAACAAAACAGATTAAAACGGGTTATGCGGATTTATTAAATCACAATCCGATTAAATGATCTCATACCCGACCAAGCGGTATTAATATACCGTATCCCAAGCCCGTATAAGGGAAAATAAGTTAAAAGTATTTACCTGAGCTAATTATGCAAAGATGCTACTTAGCCGTATAATTCCTAAGACCTTATGCAAATATCTTCTACCGAAGCTACTTAATCTGTATGGAAGGTTTATTAACCTACTAGGATACTAACGGGTCTTATTTAAGTCAAAGACTTAGACCAGTTAGTTTTAAAGATACTTTATGGTTCGAAACGCTAGATTAAGCGGAGACCGGAATGGAATGTGATTTAGACCCAAAAAGTTTGAATACTTGTATAATATGGGTAAACTAAACACATTCTGGATTTTGAAGTTTAAATGATAGGTTAAACCCGTTTCGGCTAATTCATGTAAACTAATTACATAAAGCGAACCGAACGAATAATGCATAACGGGCAACCGAATGACCCATATACAGGTCCCATATTTTTATTATGCTTAAAATATGTTAAAACATCAGTAGGATGTTAACATATATACCCAAAAACAATTTAAAACTAAATTAAGTCCCGTTAGGGCATTTTGTTCATTTTGAGATTTACAAAAGAGGTTTATAGGTAAACTGATATTCTGGTCAAAAACATTTTGTAAAAAGTATTTATTTTATGATGTTTAAATAGTAGGATATCATACATATGTGTGGTAAACCATTTATGGCCAAACTATGCCTCGAAAGGGCATTTTAGTCATTTTACATATGCTTTTAAGGACAAAATTGGAAGTCTGAGTTCATGACTTATACCTATTGTAAAAATATTAAAAATTATTTATAAATTCAGTAGGTAACAAGTCTTGGGTGCTAAATATGGTTTTAATCCATACTATGCACCTAATTAGCGTAAAAATCGATAATGATGATATTTGCGAAGTTTATGTGATTCTGAGATTTTGACCAGCCTTGGATGGTCAAAATATTTTATTTTACAAATTAAACGAGTAGGAAAAGGTTTGGCATGTTAATCATTTGTAAATCACATTTTATTAACAAAAGGGCATTATCTTCAATTATAGAATTTGTAAAAGAATTCAAAGTTATGGTCAGTATATAATCTGACCCAATATCCCAAAAATCCTTAAAAATAATATCACACCAGTAGGTAATGAGTTTAGGATCAAAATTTATGTTTAAACATGATTTATGCATAAAAGGGTAATTTAGACTTTATAAAAGCTAAATTTACGATATTATGCATAACATCAATTTGAGACCAGAATATAATGTCAAATTAATTTAGACATGTTTATATATCATTACCTAAGTTATTTGTATGACCATATTTTCAAAAATCTCATTTTTAGACCATAAGGGCATATTGGTCAACATTAAGCATAATAATGGAAACATGCATAAAATTCAGAATTTCCAAATGACCATGTAATATGAACTCAGAGAGTTATACTATAATATTATATGGTCATAATGGAAGCTTAAAATATAAAGGAATTAAGCTTAATCGGGTCAGAACAGAAAGTTAAAGCAAAAGTCAAGCTTTTGCGACTTTCGATTGCAAACCGAGCCTAAACTTAGAATTGTCGGGTTGAACATGCTTAGACATGTTCTAATAATATTTACCTAGTTATTTAAGTGGCAAAACATGATTCATAACTTCTACATTATCAGTTTTAATTATTATTTGAAAATCTGACTAGTTTGACTTTTTTACTAGTTACTTTGACCCGACAATTAACTAAGTAAACGTGATAATTAGGAGGTGCCCTTTTGAGGGATTAACACCTACCTAATTACGATCACGTAGCCATATTCGCCTCGAACAATGGCTGGACCGTTTAGGTCTAAACCGAAAGTCAAAGCGTTATTACAACAACTTTGACTTTTGGTCTTTAAACATATAAAAACAAAACTAGAGTGGCTAAGGACACTTACAACAGGTCCTTGCATGAAAATTGAACTATGGTTGGCTTCCCTCTTGATCGGGAATCCCAGAGAATGCTCAAGAAGCTCAAGCAAGTGAGAAAGATCGAAATTGTGAATGAGCAAGGAGTATGGTAACCCAATGCCTCTATTTATAGTGCATGGGACTCTCACAAGATCATCACAGGTGTATTAGGATGTTATCAGATGTCTCCAAGTGTCCCTATTGGTTTTACAAACCATCAAACATCCATAGAATTCGAATTAAAGAGCTTAGTGGTTTGTTTAGAGGCCAAGGAAGAAGAAGACCTGCACCTGGCAACCTGATTCTGTCGAAATGAAACCGTCGCATCGCGCGCCGGCATGAGGGGGTGGTCGCGCAGCGCGACACCATAAGGGTCAGCCAAACCTTTTTGAAACTTGGCACTTTTAGTCCCTGTACCTTTATATTCATAATATCTTTCGATTTAGGCACTTTTAACCCCTCTAGTTAGTACGTAGATGATCTTGTGAGTATAGTCAAACACCGTTAGGTCCGGTTTCGTTAAACGGTCACCGTAAACACTAATTTCTTTTCGTTATCGCTTTTAACCCTTATTCTTGAAAGTTTGCGTAATTAGCACATAACGATATCGAAACCTTGTGAATTTTTATCACATATTCTTGGGAGTATAATCAAACATTACGAAGCCCCGGGTTCATTAAAAGGTCACTCAGAGGTAAGAATTAACATGTTGACACGTTTAACCCCTTTGTCTCGTAAACTTTCGATTTCTTTCACAAACGGCTTCATACGTCCGACAATTTGCTCGTTTAAGAATATGTTCATCATGTGTGGTCAATCAGAAGCACAAGTTTGGCATGTTGACACTTTTAGTCCCTACGCATACGTATTTTCATTGTTTGTCAACTTTAGTCCTTGTAATTCAATCTTTCGCATGTTTAGGGTTTAGGACACGTGTCTTCACATAATTGGACACGTTTTTACGAGGTGTTACACCCAGGTGCACGGTTTTCCCCACCCTTCCGCTCATCACGCCCCAAAAACACCCTTGCAAGGCAGTGTTCCACGTTCGAAATGAGTTAGGTGGCAAAAGGTGCTAGCCCATTATACGTAGCCTTACTTCAGACTTTTCTTGTAAATAACATCTACTTGAACTACATTTCCACACTTCATTTTGATTAACCACAAATAAAGATAATTCAAAATAAAAAGATATAATGATACTTTGGATATATGTTTCAGAGTTTTTACTATCTTGTTTTTAAATAAAACAACAAAATCTGAAATGGTTTCAAATATTTTAATCAATTATATCTTCTATGTATTGTTTTATTCACTAATTATTATATATACACAAAACGCATAAACATATGCACAGTTAGGATGTATTGTTTAATTCTAAACTAGTATTAAGCCCTCCATGTTGTGGTGGGGGCCTAAAATCATGCAAAGTAGCATCAATGCAATGCTACAGCCAACAACCATCAACATCGGAGAAGCTCTTATAAAAAAGAAATAAACAACGAAAAGAACAAAAAGAACGAAAAGAAAAGTAGACGTAAAACGTTAAACCACACGTGAAACATACAACATAGAAAACAATAACTAAGTCGATGTAGGACTTGCGCGCTGCAACAGGGCAGCTAAACCGGAAAAAAATTTGAACAATACACGTATGTTGCGGCATGTTAACTCGCAAAATTTAGACAAAAATTTAAAACAAAAAATTTGTAAAATATGAAAAGTATAGGAATCAAAGTTGAAAGTGAAAAAATGTTGACGTTAAATGTTAAAAGATCTAGATATTTTAGAATTAAACGTAAAACAAAAATTAAAGATTTAAAAAAAAGAAAAAACAAAACCAAGTGGTTACAACCATGAGTGCCAAGGTTACAAAAGCCAATGCAACACAATGTTGCAAATTGATATATATATATATATATATATATATATATATAGGAAGGGGCTCATGCGAGAACTCCATTTATTGCGAGAACCGCGAGAACCAATGTGAACGGATGGCAATTTTGTAAATAACAAAAAAAATTCTAAAAACCTCGCTCCCCTGCTTAAACGATACGGATGTCAACATTGAAATTAACTATGCTCTATAATACAATTTCGCGTCCGATAACTATCGCATCCAAACACAACTCTCACAATCAATCAATTCTCCCAAAAAATCACAAAATCAAGTCCAATGCTCACCGCTGCTCAAAATTTCAGCGGTTCGTCATCAATATTCGTCATACGATCACCATCGATAGTACAATCATCGGCCGCACATTAGCCATCGGCTCTAAATTAGGGCAAAACGGCCATAACAAATCGATTTTAGGGCAAAAAACGGGCATAATCGGCAAGGTTTATTGCATGAAGAGGGATATTACGAAGAACATAAGTTGTTGCATCGATTTACGAATTTGTAAGTTCATACAGCCGATGTAAGTTCATACGATGTAAGTTCATACAAGGTTCTTAAGTGTTTGTTCATGTAGATTTTGTTAGCATAATATGATTTTGGTTCATATTTATGTTTGATTTGGTATGCACATATGCATAACGTGACAAATTATGTTTTTAATTTCCAGCCGACTATATTTTCTTGGGTCATTTATAGGTATGCACGTGTGCAATAATATGATTTTGGTTCATATTTATGTTTGATTTGGTATGCACATGTGCATAAAGTGACAAATTATGTTTTTAATTTCCAGTCGACTATATTTTCTTGGGTCATTTATAGGTATGCACATGTGCATGAGGTGATAACTTATGTGATAACTTATGGTTTTGGTTCATATTTGTGTTTGATTTGGTATGCACATGTGCATAATGTGATAACTTATGGTTTTGGTTCAAATTTATGTTTGATTTGGTATGCACATGTGCATAACGCGATAAATTATGTATAATTTGCAGCCGACTATATTTTTTTTGGGTCATTTATAGGTATGTACATGTGCATAACGTGATAACTTATGTTTATAATTAATAACCGACCATAGTTTTGGTTCATATATATTGTTGATAAGTTATTTCATAGTTGTATGTATGCACATGTGCGTAGTTGTAGTTGCATAGTTATAGTTATGCGCATGTTTTGGTTCATATGTATTGTTGATAAGTTATGTCATAGTTGTATGTATGCACATGTGCATAGTTGTAGTTGCATAGTTATAGTTATGCGCATTTGCATAATGTGATAAATTGTGTTTAACATATGCATAATGTGTTAAATTGTGTTTACACCAAACCTGATAAATGCGTTGCATAGTTATATTTATGCGCAATTGCACAATTGCTAGCTGATGCAAAACGACTGCACAATTGCTAGTTGATACAAAACAACTGTGCACCAGCTTATGAAAACAGGCTCATATGTAAACACCTATAAGCATGAAACAGTATAGATGCATATGCCCGATGTATAGCGGATTTTGGGAATGTATAACAGATTTTGGGTGGTCTGTTCAGTCAAAAAAAAAGAGACACACAATGTACGACTATCTATCGCCAGATATAGTTGAAAATAAAGCTCATGATTACGCAGTTGATAATTGGATTTTAGGTGTTTTGTGTTATGAGTTTATTTATTAAAAAGGTGTAATTGTGTGGCCTGTATGTATGCACATTCGCATATTTTGACATAATATGATTACACAATATGTTAATAACATAAATTTATGATATGTATAGTTATTCACATGTGCATATTTTGACAGAATATGCTTATACATAACATGTTGATTAGGTATAATTGTGTGATACATAGTTATGCACATGTGCATAGCTTGACAGAATATGATTACATATAACAGGATAATAAACTAAATTTGTGATCTATATAATTATGCATATGTGCATAAATTGTTATAATAGGTTAATATGCACGTGTGCATAGTTTGCAATAATAGTTTAACAAGGTAGACAATGTTGATGCATATGACTTTGAATAAGAGTCTCACTTATGCATCAATGATCTGTAATCGGTATTTAGTTTTATTTAGATGTTTTGTTGGTGTGATATGCAGTTATGAGAACATGTATTTCATCTTGGAATATGTTAATAATGTATAATTGTATGATATATAGTTATGCACATGTGCATATATTGACATAATATGTTAATATGCACATGTGCATTGTTTGTCAACATAGGTTATTAGGGTATTTAATGTTTATGCACATGTATATAATGATGCATGTATGTATATCTTATATGTTGATCATAAATTAATGTTGATACACATGCTCATTGTAGATCATCGATGGAAAAAAAGATACATGTATTAACAGATGAAAGAGTTAAGCAGATGTTATACGAAGAGGCGTTGAAGCAATAGGAATGCTGGGGTCTGCTCAACAACTGGAAAGAGAAACAGACAATATGATGTTATGGATGTTATACGTGGGTGATTCAAGGACATGAAACACGTAGTTTTTTTTTTTTTTTTTTTTTTTTTTTTTTTTTTTTTTTGGGCAGTAGTAAGTGGCTAACTGATGTGGTGTGGGTATATTTGGTTGACAGTAGTTGTATATGATAAATTATGTATGGATGCACATGTGCATTATTGAAAATTGGTAATCATATGTCGATGTATTATGTATATCAAAGGATGTATTATGTATATTAAAGTGATGTATATACGTATCAAAGAGTGCAGGTATGTTGTTAAAAATATGTATGGGTGCACATGAGCATTATTAGAACACGTATATTGCGATTGTGCATCTTTTTTTCCGTATCAAATAACCATGTTAAGTTAAACAGAAAAACATGTATGCACATGTGCATCTTTCTGTCAATACATTAAGTTTGGTAATGCACATGAAAACAACTAAAAACATAATCAAAATGTAAATTTGATAATCCACATCATGACAACTAAAAAAAACATAATCAAAGTGAATATTGATTGGAATTTGTTTATCGTCATAAATAGTTAATTCAAGAATCATAAATGTGGGTTTGGTCAATTTACGACGTCTGGTTGAATATCTAAGAACAATTGTAGCTCGTTATCAGCTATAACATAATCAAAATAAAAGTCTTTGAGGTTGGCAAATTGGGCTTCATTGTATGTAGTATAATGTATGAATCACGTTAACCGATAAATAAATGTACGTCTCTCGTATGTCTCTGGAACAGTTTTTTGAAATCTTCTCTCGTTTGCATCACCCTTATCATCCTATATTTTTCAAATGTATACATAATGTAATTGTCAATATAATGCACGTGTGCATAATGTAATTAGCAACATAATGCAAACGAGCATTATCAATTTATATATAACGACATTTTTTTGAACATAACAAGATGTCATATATTCAAACCATAACTTTAGACATGAACTAGAGAAGTACACTTACATTAAACATATAAACTCCTATTTTTCTATTACATTCACACCACTAGTGTACCACTATTCAATCACTAAATTTTCCATTTTGGCTATGACTTTCATCCACAACAGAGTACACTCATTAACTTATTCCAGTCTTCTAGCATTTGAACACTGCACGGCTTTGAATACCTTCTCATTTCTGCTCGACCATATGATCCATAATGTAACCATCACTGTGCAGTTGACTGCCTTTTTCTTCTTCTTAGAAATATCCAACTTCCAGGAAAAAAGAGAGAATATATGCCATTGTTCAGTAAGAATTTAAATATTTTGATCCTAGCCATTCTCTGACTATCCACCATAGCTTTTTCGACATCAAACACGGAATGATGATGTGTTCAACAATTTCTTGCTCGTATCCGCAAACCGGGCACAATGCGTTGCTGATATGAATTCCCCTTTTTACAGCTATGTCTTTGTCAGTAACCTGTCTTCGACACCTTTCCATGCTAACATATTGGCTTTAGGTGTAGCCCGACCGTTCCAGGTCATTACAAAAGCCACTCGACGGGTCCCCGCTTGTGACACACAAATCCTATCTAACGGGTTTAACATTGAAAGTCGACTTATTTTTCCGAGTGCCAACCCAACCCATATTGACCCGTCTTCATTCGGGTGTCTTTCAGCAGCGCCAAAAGCTGCATATAATCCACCCATGCCTCCCCGGTTGTCGGCTTATTATTCCATTGCCAATCTCACACAATGACCTCCCCTATTTTTTTTGTAGTTGTCCGCCACCCAAGACCCTTTGTTTGCTGCCATTCTGTACATAATTGGATAGTTATCTATAAGGCACTTGTTCAGAATACATACATCAATGATATATTCTAATTTTCAACATAATGCACATGTGCATATAATTTAATACAATATCATTTACAATCAATATAATGCACATGTGCATATAATTTAATACAAGATCATTTACAGTAAATATAATGCATATGTGCATATCATTTAATATAATATTTACAGAGTATCTACAACATGCAAATTAAAAAGATATATCGACAAAGATCTTAACCAGTACATGATCTCATCTTCTACGCCAGAATACCACAAAATTCCTTGCAGATGAAGAACTAAAAGATTATGGAATAGTCTTCTCAATAGCTATTTTTCAATAGATTCTTAAAAGTTTAAAACCTTGGTAAACACAAATCAAGGAAGATCACCATATGCAATTAGCTAAAAACTGCAAAATGAAAAAATATATCGACAACGATCTTATTAAGTCCATGAACTCATCGTCTCTGCCAGAATACCACAAGACTACTTGCAGATGAAGAACTAAAAGATTATATAACAGTCTTCTCCATACCTAACTATCAGTACGTTCTTAAAAACCTCGGTTAACACAAATACTGGCAGATCACCATACGAAATCGGCTACCTAAGCAAGCTTCAACTGGCTCCTCTTTCATTCTACTTTACTTTTACCTACCTTACACTCATGGAAACTCATAAGAACAACTTAGATCATGACCAATTCATAGCTTGTTCCTAACACATACACACGAAAAGTAGAACTCAAAATTAACCCTAGGGCACAAACCAGATCACAATTTAGAACAGCATCAGATGTATATGAGGAGGATTACCAGAGAATGTATGAGGAGGAACATCATATGTGTGAGAATCGACACTTGATGAATCAGAGGATGCCATGTAGATATGAGGAGGATTATCATAAAATGTATGAGGAGGAACATCAGATGTGTGATAATTGACACTTGATGAATCAGAGGATGCCATGTAGAGGGTGTAAATGGTGGGTTGTCATTGTGAATGCCGCTGGAAACACCGTGACCGGATGCCACCGTCGTGAACTCTGGTGAGTTATGTGAACGTCGTCGGCCACCGTCGTCGATGTATACAAAGTTCTGATCTGATGAATGAAACCCTAACTATTGATCGTGAACAGAGTTATGAAACAGAGGGGCGCGTGTTTTATAATAAGTACCACATAATTACAATTTTGCCAAGTGTTCACATTGGTTCTCGCGATTCTCGCAATAAAGGGTGGTTCTCGCATGATCTTCTCCCTATATATATATATATATATATATAATGTATTACGGATAAACTTTATCATTTATTTTAACATTATTGAAGTCTTCAAAACCTTTTGTTTTTCCCAATAATAAAACATAATTATTAACTCAAATTTAGTTAGACCATGTGAAGTCATAAAGCCCCTTTGGGGCGTTATGCGACAAGTGACGAAATGCGTAAGAGAGGGATTTTATGGGGCTTTATATCACAAGAGGGTGTAGTGGTAAGAGGGTTATATAACCCCTTCAATTATACATCATCATCATCATCATCATCATCATACACAGTAAATCCCACCAATAGCAAAGCTAAGGTAGGGTCTGAGGAGGGTAGATGTAGACAGCCTTACCTCTACCCAGTAGGAATAGAGAGGCTGCTTATAGTGAGACCCCCAGCTCGATTGTAGTTTTGTATTAAGCCTTGGACCTAAGGCACATAACACTCAAACAATCGGGACAGAGACTGATTGGTGCATGTACCCATGTGTCTTTCAGCCATCAACGTCACCAAATGATGCATGATTAACCATCCGCCGCTTTTAACTTTATTTTCACGAAATTAGTAAAATAACGTTAAAGTAAGTACCATTTATGTATGTATATATATGTGTGTGAGTGGGGGGAAACATTGTGCAGCGCTATTATCTTCGCGGGGACTGGATTTAAAGACCCTACAGCACCCGCCGTAGTGGTGTTGGGCGGTGCTATGGGGCGTTATAGCCTCTTTTACCGTGATATAATGCCCCACTACGGGCGGCCTTATATGTATCAATGTAGTGATTCAATGATTTATTTAATTGAGGAGACCCTACACATTTCAGAAACACATGCCCTAGCCTGGTTAACATCATCAACGCTCAAGCTCAAGCAAACCCAGTTAACCAGGTAAACCCAGCACCCCCACCAGCAAGAGGTAGAGCCTACAATATCAACGCAAACCCAGCTAAGGTCAACGAAAATGGTGCTAACGAGCAACCCAACTAGCTTTCCACCATGAAGACTCAAGACTCCGCTCTAGTTATTTCCATTCCAAGTTGTTACCAATTACATTTCTTGTTTTGACTATTTAAGATGCCATTGTTTTCAATTTGGGTTTTTACGTTTCAAGCTAACATTATTTCATAATATTTCATATCGTTGCAAATAATATTATGCTACGCCATTTGTTTTCATTACAAATTCATATCATGTCATTTTACATCGATTAAATTTCATGTCATCATACATCACGGTGGACCTCGTTTCATAACTTAGGGAAAGTGGGTGATGTCTCACTTTTTCATAGGCTGACCACTCCCTTATAACACCAGATAGAGGTACCGCCATCATTTAGTCTTTCTTTCTTCGGATTCGAGACTCAAGCATTGGTTGTTGTGTTTGGTTATGTTTGGTAGATTTTAGGATGAGTCACATAGAACTAATCATGATTTGATAACAAAGCCAATGAAAATTTGAAAAGGACATGGTGCATACACCGCTGGTACTTCCTATATGTAAGCGTTCTTGTCAAAGGATCAAAAGCGTTGTTAGAGTGTCATGAGAAGTTCTGTGTAAGTAGTGTCAATCTCAGTTTGGATAACGGTGTGTTTGAAGATTCATTTTGTGATTTCATATGTAACTTTATCATTATGACGTTTCGATTGCCTCAAAACCCTTTTCATGATGCAAATTCCAATTAGACATCATGATTACAACTCGGTAGTAAATCCTTGTCATATTACGAACCAACTCCGTGTTACGACGTTTTTAACATCTGCGCCTCTGGCAACAAAGAGCGATTCCTTTACTAGGAATGTTACCGCCACAATCGAACATAAACCCTACCTTGTTTTCCATCTGAATGTAAACTCCTAGGGAATATGCGAGAACAGTTACTGATTACGGTTTTCTCTTAATTTCAGGACGAAATTCCTAAAAGTATGAGAGAATGTAACATCCGACAAAATGGGCTCCCAAAATCCGACTTCTTTTGAAATTTTTTTTGAGTTTTATTTATATAACCATCTCGATCGGAATTTGGCGTATAATACACTCTATGAAAATACAGACACACACACACACAAAAACACACACACACATACACACACACACACACACACACATATATATATATATATATATGAGAAGGATCCGTTAGGAACCACCCTTTATTGCGAGAACCACGAGAACCAGTGTGAAAACAAACAGTAATACCTAAAAAATCTAACAAACACACAAAAAAAAAATTTTACTATTTTTTTTGGAAAATCGCTATATTTTGTTTATAAAAAAAAAATTTCGAGTAACAGTTATCAATGCACATGTGCATTTGTATCATTTCTTTGACAAATTATGTATTTCATTACAAATATTAGACAATTGCACTTTCATTTACACTACCACGTGTAATACACAACTTTTTACGTTAACAATATTAGAAATGCACATGTGCATCTGTATGTATCAACATGAAATAAGGTGTGTAGGTACACTACTTTCTCTTTCATCTATCATTCCATCCATAATACACAAACATGCACTTATGCATTTTTGTCATTTTTTTGACAAATTTCGTAATTCATTACAAATATTAGACAATTGCACTTTCATTTACACTACCATATGTAATACACTACTTTTTACATTACAAATATTAGAAATGCAAATGTGCATCTATATGTATCAACATGAAATAAGGTGTTTTGGTACACTACTTTTAATACAATTTCCCTTTCATCTATCATACCATCCATAATACACTACCATTACCTTTTACCATCCATAATACAATACCATTACCTCCTACCATCCATAATACAATACCATTACCAATATTTTTACTTTATTACATGTATATCAACACCATTTATACCATCCAATCAATATATTACATCATAAATTGACAACTATAACCAAACCATCAACCACTAGATATAACTAACCAAAAAACATGTATATAGGCCTACTTCTCCATTCAAAATCACAAACTTTTTGTACCAAAACATGTTATATCATGGTTATACATAATGATGCACATGTATATTTTAAATATTGGTAATGTAAAAAGTAGTGTATTATGGATGGTATTGTAAATTAAAGTGCAATTGTGTATTACTAATAACGTATTACGGAATTTGTTGAAGTAATGATACATATGCACATGTGCATTGATAACTGTTACTCGAAAAAAAAAGTTTTTTTTTTTTTTTTTGCTAACTAAATATAGCGATTTAAAAAAAAATTAAATTTTTTTTGAGTGTTTTTTTGTTTTTTTTAGATTTTATTTTGTGTTCACATTAGTTCTCGCGGTTTTCGCAATAAAGGTGGTTCTCAAATGAACCTTACCCTCTGTATATATATATATATATATTGGGGTAAGGTTTATGCGAGAACCACCCTTATTGCGAGAACCGCGAGAACCAATGTGAACACAACCTAAAATAGCTAAAAAAACCTAAAAAAAACTAAAAAAACCTAACCACCCCCCCCCCCCCCAAAAAAAAAAAAACCTAAACCCCCCTCCCCCACCCCCAAAAACCTAAATCCCCCCCCCCCCCCCCCCCCAAGCTAAAATGCTAAAAACTAAACCCCCAAAAAACCTAAAAAAATCTAAAAATTTTTTTTAATATTTTTTATGTTAAAATCGCTACTTCTAATATCCAAAAAAAAATATATTTTTTTTTTGCTTCGAAAAGTAGCGATTTTTTTATAAAAAGTATTAAAAAAAAATTGTGTGATTTTTAGCTATTTTTTGGCATTTTTGGTTGTGTTCACATTGGTTCTCGCGGTATATGTCTAAAGTGGAGAGTTCAAATGAGAAGAAATTACAATTTAAGAATAAAAAGAAAAAAAGTGTTCAAAGGTAATTTGAATAAATTATTTAATGAATCTATCCTTTATTTTTGGTATTCAAATTAATAAACCTAATCATTTTATGGGTATATCCTATAAAATAGTTGTTCACTTACACAATAAAAATAACCATACATATGGTCCTACATATTCAACGTTTCCTACACCATAAAAACAATGCTCCTTACACCATAAAAACAATATTTTGGTATAGAGTACAAAATGTATAGGACCCAAACACCTTTAAATAATTACATGGCTCATAATAAAATATGTGTAGGACACAACACTTTTATATAATATTGTCACTCTTAGTAAAATTGGTGTAGGATCCAATACATTAATGGTGAAGGAGAAAATTATGATGGCATTAATGAGACTTGAGTAACTCTTTATAATATTTATTAGTATTCTACGTCAAATTGTCTATCTTACCCTTATTAATTAAATCATTAATTAAAAGTGAACAAAAATGATACCTTGATTCATATATATATATATATATATATATATATATATATAGGGGATGGTTCAAATGAAAACCACTTTTATTGTGAAAACTCGAAAACTAACTAAAAAAAGCCTAAAAAACACACAAATTGTTTTTTTTTTTAATTTTTTTTATAAATTTCGCTGGTTTTTATATATGAAAAAAAAAATTTCAAAAAAAAAAAAAAAAATTTTTTTTTTGGCTGTATTGCACATGTGTAGTACACTAATACGGAAAGCCTAAACCACTTAACCCACCCCCCACCGACACCCCCCAAAAACCTAAACCCCCCACCCCCACCCCCCAAAAACCTAAATTCACCCTCCCACCAAAAGCCTAACCCCCCACCCCCCAAAAACCTAAACCCCCCCACCCCCACCCTTCCGAAAACCTAAAACTAAACCCTAAACATAAACCCGAAAAAAACCTAAACCCCCCCACCCCCACCCCCACCCCCCAAAAACCTAAACCCCCCCCCCCTCCCCCCACACCCAAAAACCTAATACTAATCCTAAACCTCCAAAAAAACTAACCCTAAAAGCTAAACTAGACTCAAAAAACTAATTTTAAGCATGTAATGCAATTGTAGTACATGTTATATTGCACATGTGCACTACTATAATAATAGTATTGAAAACAAGACGACACCATAAATCTTTTTTTATGTCATAAAAAATATGCTCGAATATACTTAAATGAAAGATACAAAAATTTGTGATCTTGGGGAAAATACTTTAATTACAAAAAACATTTTTTATTTCAAATTTACTAAGCCACTTAATTAAGCTGGAGTGTTTCGCGACACTTTTCCTTTCTTTACAGTAAATCACCTGAAACGTGTTTTAAAAACATTTGATCAGCCAAAAATAATGGCGAGTGGATTCGATTTGTACAAAAAAAACGCATTGTTTTTACCTTTGTTTATATCTTAATTATCTGGCCTAGTCGTCACTCGACCGGATCTGTGACTGTGGTCATATCACTATTGGGTCCGTTCACCCAAAAGTGACGCTTGACAAGTAGTGTATACAAAACCCCACGTAGTGGCAGTAATTACAAAGACTTAATCACTGTAAGTATAACAGGAAAACATTTACGGTTTTGTAAAGCAATTTGATAAAAAGAGAATGACTCACATTGCAGGTTTAGATTGACAGAGCTTGCCTACTAGTTTATAGCTTGGTAAACCTAATTAAATATATTAGCGTATTAACTCAATGCAACATTAACGATAATCACGAGATCGAAACCCACAACGAATGACAATAGCCGGGTACCGACAGCACTTAAACATCCATTGGATCAGTTTTAATCGATCGGATATAGTACTGTAGTAGTGATCGAGTTATTACCTTGATATCGTAGCAGATTTCCGGCACTTCGGGCATATTTGGGGTATAATACTTATGCAGAATTTTAGAGACAGAAGAGAATTGAGCGACTGAACTAACTTGTGAATCGTTCATTATATAGCTGATCCAGACCCTCGTCGCGTCGCTCGACGCTTAACCTATAATATCGTCGCGTAGCGCGACGGCCTCTCCTAGGGCATAGGTGGCGTTAGTCACCACGTACGTATGCCACGTGATGCCAGATATCCCCGGTTGCAACACAAGGGGGTCGCGCTGCGCGACCAGAAACTCATGTAACCGTCGCGTAGGGCGACGGGGTGAATTTTCAGAATTCATGTTTTGCGTTCTGATTCCCGTTACGCGCATTAGGAGTTTCAGTTATGAACTGTTTAGAGTCGTTTTTCAATGGTCATTACATTCTCCCTACCTTGTTTTAAATCTCGTCCTCTAGATTTATTGGAATAGGTAAGGATATTTCCGTTTCATTTCTGATTCTAACTCCCACGCGTATTCTGGCCCTCTCTTCAAATCCCACTTTACCTTGACCAGAATTAACCTTTTATGTTTAAGATTCTTAATCTTTCTATCTTTTATTTGCAGAGGTTTTTTTAACAAACTTTAACTTTTCATTTACCTCTATGTCATGAAGAGGTACTACCAGTGATTCATCAGCTAAACACTTTTTAAGATTACATACATGAAATACATCATGTACACCTGCCAATTCCTCTGATTACTGTAACTAATAAGCGACTATTCCTATTCGTTGGATAACTTTAAATGGTCCGACATATCTTAGGCTTAACATTCCTTTCTTACTGAAGCGGACTACTCCTTTTTAAGGAGAAACATTCAATAGCACATTGTCTCCAACTTGAAATTCTAACGGCTTACTTCGATGGTCGGCATAACTCTTTTGGCAATCTCATGCCGTTTTTAATCTTTCTTGGATTTGAGTTATTTTGTCGGTGGTTTCTTGAACAATTTCGGGCCCTGATAATTGACTTTGTCTTATTTTTGCCCAACATACTGGAGTTCGACACTTTCGTCCATAAAGTGCTTCAAATGGAGCAGCATTAATGCTTGTGTGATAACTGTTGTTATAGGAAAATTCTATTAATGGCAATTGGTGGTCCCAATTTCCACCGAAATCTATAACACATGCTCTCAGCATGTCTTCTAAGGTTTGGATTGTCCTTTCACTTTGTCCATCTGTTTGGGGGTGATATTCTGTACTTAGGTTTAATCGTGTACCCATAGCTTTTTGGAAGCTTTTCCAAAAATGTGAAGTGAAACGACTATCCCTATCTGATACAATGGAGAGTGGAACTTCATGTAACGATACTACCTCATCCACATATAACTTAGCTAGTCGTTCCATGCTAAAGGTTTCCTTCATTGGTAGGAAATGAGCTAATTTGGTTAGGCGATCCACAATCACCCAGATTGCATCGTTACTTTTTTCTTGTTTTGCGTAGCTTAGTAACGAAATCCATTGTTATTAATTTCCATTTCCATACGGGCATTTCTAACTGTTGAAGTAATCCTGAAGGTTTCTGATGTTCTGCTTTAACTTGTGAACAAGTTAAACACTTAGAAACGTAACTAGCTATGTCCTTTTTCATTCCTATCCACCAAAAATTATTCCTCAAATCTTGATACATCTTGTTACTACCAGGATGCATTGTATACCTAGATTTATGGGCTTCCTCTAATATTCTATCTCGTAGATTTCCTTGCATAGGTAACCATATTCTTTTCTTATGGAATCTCCAAATTCCATCAGTTTCTTGTTCTAATTCCTTTATTACCCCTTTCATTCCTTCAGCATCATCCTTAATTGTTGTTTCTTGGGTATTCTTCAATTTTTCCATTAGATCTATTTGCAGATTTAACCTAACAGCACGTACTCGTCTTTGCTTCTCATGATATTTACGACTTAAAGCATCGGCTACTACATTTGCTTTTCCCTCGTGATATTGAATGTCACAGTCGTAATCACTTAGAATTTTCATCCACCTCCTTTGCCTCATGTTTAATTCTTTTTGCCCAAAAATATATCTTAAACTCTTATGATCTGTAAAGATGGTAAAGTTATTACCATACTGATGTGCTATTGGTGGTTAATTAAAAACAACTAAAATTAACCTAAATCTAGACACTCTAAGCTTTAAATTTATAAACTTAGACTCGATCTAAAACTAAACCACAAAACCGGCAAGTGTACCAATCAGTATAGTATAGGTAAAGTAAGTCCGGATATCGAACCCACGAGACTCTCTAATTACGTTAATTACTTTGTCTAGAACTAAACTGACACGACATTAATTATTTTTTTTATATATATGTTTGAGGGGGGGGGGGGGGGATTCTAAATATCCTAAAATTACAAAATAAAAGACTAATTAAACAAAACAAACAAAACACAAATTAAGGCATAGGATTAAATTCTATGATGATAAAGGAACTATCTAGGTTAGAATCCCACTTGTTATTAACATATTTTCTACCGGATAATTGTGTGATATGAAACCAGGATCTTTAAATATTAAATCCTAAGAGAAAACAAATAGGTTTCCCAATCCTTCTCGGGAAGACATCTATGTAACTCTAAAGATTTATTTTTATTACCAGTTAATCTAGACTTCCTGTTGGTTATCTAGTGTTCTAGAAAAGTGCTTGGAAAGACTAACTTCCTTTCGGTTGTAAATCTAAAGCAATTTAAGGAACTTGATTTGGTTTAATAGACAAGTTAATGATAATTGAACTAAAACCGGATTTCTTTCAAAACACAATTCTAGTAATACACTAAACTAGACCTATTAATATTTTTATACTTTTCGGCGCTAAAAATAGTAGAACATTAAAACCGGATTAATTCTTGATCATTATTTCTATGGTTTATTGGCCAATTTACCATAAGATTACACAAACCCGTTAATATTTGAAAATCAACATTAATTCTTTTTATGAAAGACATTCACCGGAATTTATGTGAAATATATGATCAAAAAAATTAACCAAGTTAAAATATGCAAATACACCAAACTAGTTTCTTAAATTATTTACTTAACAAGAACAATCCATAATCACACAATAACCGGTAAAAACTACATTTTTAACAAGTGTTCATCATAACCTAGATAGTTTTTAGTGTTTAGCCAAGCATCATGTTTATGAATATCACAATAACAATACTTAAAACAGAATTCATTGACAACTTATGAAAATTATAAAAATAAGAATAAGATTGTAGAAACAAGCCTTAATCTTCACTTCAATTATCTTCAAGATCTTGCCACTTGATTCCTAGAGCTTAACCACTTAAAAACCTTTTGAAATTTGCTCCCAAGGTTGCCTTCTTTCGATGTTCTTCTCATTCCTTCTATTTATTGGCAGCCTTCCCTCTAAATATTAATAATAACACATTGGCCCAACTTATGATGTCCCATATGATTGCCCTCAATGTAATGGGCTGCTAGTTATTCACGGCCACCTCCAAAGAATATTGGAATAATAATTGTCCCACCTTCCTTGTTTATGGCAACTTCTTTATTTTAAAAGCTTCCACCAAACTTCTGCCAACAGAATAATATTCCCACCTTTATCTAATTCATAATGATTATGACACTTTCAACCACCATCTCATTATTATATAATTCATCCTTTAATTTATATTATGCAACTTTTTATTCTTAGAGATAGCGGGCTTGGTCCAATCACAGAAAATAGCGGTAATTTTAATTCAGTTACTGGCGTTCTACTCTGCCCATCTGGCTGGTTATTTCTTTATTAATCGTTTCCGTTCCATTTACACCAGGACCTGGCAAAACACAAAATAAAATAAAACAAACTGGAAACTAAATAAAAACAAATAAAAACCATACAATTATTATATATTTTACACGGGACAAATATGTGTATTTTACCACACATCAAATATCCCCACACTTAACCTTTTGCTTGTCCCCAAGCAAAGTCTTAAACAACTGTACAAACTGACATTCGAACGGTTAAAAACAAACATGAAAATTAATGTACATTCAGGACTTAAAATTAGCTAATAATGATAGAGATGAGAAAACAAATGTGATTTTTCAAAAATGGAATTCATCTATTACTCACTAACTTGCATCTTTGATTCGTTTCCCTCGGCTCACTTGTGTAAACTAGTGAATGTTGCACTAGTATTTTTCTGTGATCACTCAAAAGCCGGGCCATATAGTAACATTATCATAAGCTTGTAATGAAATCTCATCTTTACCAATTAACATATAAAAATCATATAAATCAAGAGGACTTTTATTGTGGGTTGTAACGTGGCTAGGGTTTAAAGGTAGGAATATATGGCTATTTACTGGGTGAAGTGTTTCAATCCGGTCTAGCAAATTATCCTAACAAACCTTACACTAAATTTATTTATTTATTATTATTATTATCTTATGCTTAACATACATACTCACAAACCAAGTGACTCTTTTAAGGTCATATCGTCAAGACCGGTTTTATCCAAGATGTGAATCAAATCTTCCTTAATCCTGTAGTGAACATTACTTCCAACTCTAATGGATCGTTCGGCATCGAGCCTAATAGCCCCCACCCTTATTAGAAGCGTGTATTCATGTTGGGATTCAGTTTGACTTCTACTACATTCTTCCCCCGCATCTCCACCAACAAATGGGTTAATCCTATTGCCTCTATCCTCTTTATACAATTTTATAGTTATTGATTTTGACAAGTATATCCAAGACAAGTTCTGAAATGTATACTATTATGCGGCACACTCAATCAAATAAAGTCTTAAGCATATGATGAATGCTCAAGAAAGGCTCAAAACTCACTAAGATTGGGTGTGTATTTTAGATGCAAATTTATGAATAATTAGAAAAAATTCTATTTATGAAAAACACTTTAACATTTTCTCATATGTACAATTATTAGATAAAAATAAGTCAAATATGCCCAAAAATAAAACAATAATTATTTTATTTATTTATTTATTTATAAATTTTTTTATGACAAATTCTAAGACTTAAATGATAGTTTCCCATCCCCACACTTAAACTCTACATTGCCCTCAATGTAAGATGAAAACCGACTCAAAAACTAAAATAAATAAGAAATAAAAAAAACTAAAGGAAAATTGGAAAGAACTTAGCTGGTTTTATGACGTGTAAGCTCCAAAACTCTCATCCAATTCAGCTCGATCGTATAGCATTTCGGTCGCGATCGGCTTTGACTCTGACTAGCACACTTTGTAAATTACTTGAAATTGGTATACAGCTCCGAAATCACCCGAATGGAGATTGAGTACGGGTGGTGTGATTCAAACCTGCATAAACAAAAACAAGCAAAAATCCAAGCAGTACCGACTCTAAACAAAATAAATGACTCAAAAATACAAACTTTTACAAAACCTCCCCACACTTGAATTTTAATTAGGAGGTTTCTTATCCAACATTGGTCTAACTGGAAAGTATTTTAGGATGTTCAAACGGGTCAGACCACCAAACTTTAAATTTACATGGACCAAACTTGATAAAATTCATGTAATGAGGAGGATGGTTGTCTCTGCACTTTAATGTTGCCTGAAGCTTCCTATTATACCATCTTTGCATCCCCAATTTTTGTTGATCCAAGTTCTTTCTTGCCTTCTCCCGTGTTCTTGTTGGTGTGTGTGGAAATCCAACTGTTAAATTTTCTACGGGTCGGCTATCAAACTCCTCAGCCACTTTCTCTTTTTCTACGTTCAGTATTTGTTTGATCTCCATGACCGGTTCACCTTCAAGTAATTTCTCTAAATAGGCAAGATCACCGATTGGGTCAAATTCTTCATTTTCATAAGTTGGTAAACCTACCAACTCATCACCAAACTCTTCTTCCCAAGATGGTTCATGTTCATCATTCTCATCCTCCATCTTGTCAAGTGGCTCTTCTTCAGCTTCTTCATTATCAGAATCACTTCCGAAATCATATATACTAACTTGTGGCACCGGAGGTGGGACTTCAGCGTCCATTTTCGTCTCCGTGACTGGAGTGATCTCTTCTTCTTCTTCTCCTCCCAATAATCTCCTATATTCAGCCAGCTGTGCATCTATCTCCTCATCACTACAAGAAAAATCAATTATGAACTTACCAGTATTTTCTTCTTGTTCACCCTGTTGAACCTGTTGTTCCTGTTGAACCGGAGATGGGACTTCAACGTCCATTATCGTCTCCGGCTCTACCAGTGAGTTCAATATTTTCCATATTCTTGCTGATTCAGCTTCCGCCTCTTTTTGCTGTTGAAGCATCTCCTCAAAGAATAGTTTACTTTCTTTTATCCTATCCACCTGTTCTTGCTCAAAGACTTCAGAATTTTGCTGTTGAGGTTGGTAATATGGTTCCTCATACTGGTATGGTTCCTCATATTGGTATGGTTCCTTATACTGATACGAGGAATATTCCTGTGAAAAACATGGCTGCGGCTGCACATAGGGGTTATCATAACAATGTGTGGAGTACCTCGGGAAATATGGACAAAATATAGAAATGTGAGGTATACCACAATCGTAACACATGATTGACATTAAAAACAAAAGAAAATAAAAATAACTAAAAATAATTACTTAAAATTAGACTCCTACGACTCAAAAAAGAAAGACACTAGCACGTATGATGTCAATTAAGTCCAAATAAAGTAATCAACGCAATTGCCAAAGAGTCCCCGGCAACGGCGCCAAAAACTTGATGTGCTATTGGTGGTTAATTAAAAACAACTAAAATTACCCTAAATCTAGACACTCTAAGCTTTAAATTTATAAACTTAGACTCGGTCTAAAACTAAACCACACAACCGGCAAGTGTACCGATCAGTATAGTATAGGTAAAGTAAGTCCGGATATCGAACCCACGAGACTCTCTAATTACGTTAATTACTTTGTCTAGAACTAAACTGACACGACATTAATTATTTTTTTTATATATATGTTTGAGGGGGGGGGGGGGGGTCTAAATATCCTAAAATTACAAAATAAAAGACTAATTAAACAAAACAAACAAAACACAAATTAAGGCATAGGATTAAATTCTATGATGATAAAGGAACTATCTAGGTTAGAATCCCACTTGTTATTAACATATTTTCTACCGGATAATTGTGTGATATGAAACCGGGATCTTTAAATATTAAATCCTAAGCGAAAACAAATAGGTTTCCCAATCCTTCTCGGGAAGACATCTATGTAACTCTAAAGATTTATTTTTATTACCGGTTAATCTAGACTTCCTGTCGGTTATCTAGTGTTCTAGAAAAGTGCTTGGAAAGACTAACTTCCTTTCGGTTGTAAATCTAAATCAATTTAAGGAACTTGATTTGGTTTAATAGACAAGTTAATGATAATTGAACTAAAACCGGGTTTCTTTCAAAATACAATTCTAGTAATACACTAAACTAGACCTATTAATATTTTTATACTTTTCGGCGCTAAAAATAGTAGAACATTAAAACCGGATTAATTCTTGATCATTATTTCTATGGTTTATTGGCCAATTTACCATAAGATTACCCAAACCCGTTAATATTTGAAAATCAACATTAATTCTTTTTATGAAAGACATTCACCGGAATTTATGTGAAATATATGATCAAAAAAATTAACCAAGTTAAAATATGCAAATACACCAAACTAGTTTCTTAAATTATTTACTTAACAAGAACAATCCATAATCACACAATAACCGGTAAAAACTACATTTTTAACAAGTGTTCATCATAACCTAGATAGTTTTTAGTGTTTAGCCAAGCATCATGGTTATGAATATCACAATAACAATACTTAAAACAGAATTCATTGACAACTTATGAAAATTATAAAAATAAGAATAAGATTGTAGAAACAAGCCTTAATCTTCACTTCAATTATCTTCAAGATCTTGCCACTTGATTCCTAGAGCTTAACCACTAAAAAACCTTTTGAAATTTGCTCCCAAGGTTGCCTTCTTTCGATGTTCTTCTCATTCCTTCTATTTATTGGCAGCCTTCCCTCTAAATATTAATAATAACACATTGGCCCAACTTATGATGTTGTCCCATATGATTGCCCTCAATGTAATGGGCTGCTAATTATTCACGGCCACCTCCAAAGAATATTGGAATAATAATTGTCCCACCTTCCTTGTTTATGGCAACTTCTTTATTTTAAAAGCTTCCACCAAACTTCTGCCAACAGAATAATATTCCCACCTTTATCTAATTCATAATGATTATGACACTTTCAACCACCATATCATTATTATATAATTCATCCTCTAATTTATATTATGCGGCTTTTTATTCTTAGAGATAGCGGGCTTAGTCCAATCACAGAAAATAGCTGCAATTTTAATTCAGTTAACTGGCATTCTACTCTGCCCATCTGGCTGGTTATTTCTTTATTACTCGTATCCGTTCCATTTACACCAGGACCTGGCAAAACACAAAATAAAATAAAACAAACTGGAAACTAAATAAAAACAAATAAAACCGTACAATAATTATATATTTTACATGGGACAAATATGTGTATTTTACCACACATCACATACAGATAATGTCTCCAAATCTTAAGGGCAACAATTATTGCTCCTAATTCTAAGTCATGAGTGGTGTAATTTTCCTTGTGCTTCTTTAATTGCCTAGATGCATAAGCGATCACTTTCTTACGTTGTATCAATACGCATCCTAACCCTAATTTAGAAGCGTCACAGTAAACTACACAATTTTTCAGTTTCTTCCTGTAATGCAAGGATTGGTGCATTTGTTAATCTTTGCTTCAAGATGGTGAAGGCTTCTTCTTGCTTAGGTCCACATTCAAACTTAACTGCTTTACAAGTTAACTTGGTTAGCGGAACGACTATCTTTGAGAAGTCTTGGGGATAAAACATTGATAGTATCCAGCTAATCCTAGAAAACTTCTGACTTCTGTAGCTGATTTCAGAACTTTCCAATTTGTGATAGCTTCTATCTTTGAAGGATCTACATGAATCCCTTCATGGCTGACTATGTGTCATAGGAATTGCACTTCTTGTAACCAGAATTCACACTTAGAAAATTTAGCATAAAGCTTTTCTTTCCTTAATAGGGTTAAAAGTGCATGCAAATGCTTACAGTGTTCGTCCTTGCTTTTGGAATAAATAAGTATATCGTCAATAAAGACAATTACAATTTTTATCCAAATACGGTTTACATATCCTATTCATCATGTCCATAAATGTTGCAGGAGCATTTCTTAACCCGAAGGGCATGACTATAAACTCGTAGTGGCCATACCTAGTTCTGAAATCAGTTTTAGGAATGTCCTCTTCCTGTACTTTCAGTTGATGGTATCCGGAGCGTAAATCGATCTTAGAGAAATATCTAGCTCTTTGAAATTGATCAAAGAGATCATCAATTCTAGATAATGGGTATACGGTTCTTAATAGTAACCTTATTTAATTCTCTATAATTGATACCCATCCGCATTGATCCATCCTTCTTCTTTACAAACAACACAGGTGCTCCCCAAGGGGATGAACTTGGTTATATGAATCCTTTTTCTAGTAGTTCATCTAATTGCTTCTTTAGCTCTAGCATCTCCGTTGGTGCTAAACGGTAGGGTGCCTTAGCAATTGGAGCAGTTCCAGATATCAGATGTATTATGAATTATACTTCTCTATAGGGTGGTAATCCAGGTAGATCTTCTGGAAAAACATCGGGGTATTCCGATACTACCAGAATTTCCTTAAGTTCCTTGCCCTTAGTGTTAATGATTACTGAGATCTGTTGGATCTGAGTTTGGTTTTGATTGTATTTTACGTTTGAGATTAAGATGGAAATGAAAGAGTTGTGCAGCGGAATTATAATGAAAACAAACTTTGCATACAATCAAACGAGAGTAATACTTTGATCAAACGTCTTTTCTCAATGAATCGGAAGATTGAATCTATTTCAATAACGATTACAATGATTGATGAATGAATGCAAACTCCCCCTCAGCCAGAGCTCAGTTGTTTGTTCGTGCAAAGAAGACGATGGTGCAAAAGAGCTAATAGAACAGTACCAAGTACTGAGCTATTTATAGGCACTTGCAAACCACTGAGCATCTTAGCTGACGTCACCATGAAAGTGACATCTAACCTCCTAACAAACTCTAACCTCTGATCAATACAAACACTGCTATGCTAACTACTGCTATTACATTACATTTCTTAAAGACAATTATACTACTGCTGCAACCTTCCACTGCTGTGAATCCAGCAGCACTTGTCCGGATCAGCAGTACTTGACTCAAGGCAGTAGATTGTATCAGCAGAGCTTTGGTCTTCCATCAGTCTTTAACTTTGGGCAGTAGTTGTAAGGCATCACTTTGCAAGATCAGTAGATAGGAGGTCAGCAGATGTTGAAGTTCACTTTCAAGGGGAGAGACTTGATCATATCATCTGCTTATTCTGGAACCACTGCGCTGAACCAGTTTTGGCTTTAATTATCTGTTCCTTTTGGTAGGGTTCAATCCCAACAATCTCCCCCTGGAACAGATAATGCCAAAACTCTTCATTATTGTGGAAGTTTATTGCCTCATCAACAGTTCCCTTATCTGACCTTTAAATTGTAGTTCAAAGTCTAGGGCATCTGTATCATCATCATCCCTGCTAAGTGGAAGATCAAGGAGATCCTGCAAATCTTCAAGACTCAGGCCAAGAGCTTGTTCCCTTGATATTTTCTTCACTTCTCCACCAGACCTGAGCAAAGTCAATACGCAGGTCTGTTTGTCAGTTTCCCACTTTAGTATTTTTGAGTCTAGTGGGTTTCTTGGGAGATGTTTATTTGCAGAGGTATTTGGTGAGGCTGGCCTATTCAAGACTGGCTGAGCAGTACTTGCAGATTGTTCTAATTCAAGATCTTCTTTCATCATTAATTTAAGACCTGCTTTTACAATAGCATTTCCAGCTTTTAGATCTTGAATGGTTTCAGCACTTGGCTGGTTCTGGCTCCTTCTTTTGTAGATGGCAGCACCAGCTGAGGCAGTGGCTCTCCTGATTTGCAGCTTTGTTGGTCTTTTTGAAACCTCTGCTTCAGGATAGTCAGGCTTTTGAGGAACATTTGGATCTTTCTTTCTTAGTTCCTCCAACCTTTTATAGGTGGCCCTGACCACATCTTCTTTCCATCTAGCAATTTGTCTTTTGTTTCCATATTCAGCAGCAACCAGTTCCTCTTTCATTCTTTTCAGTTCTACCTGTTTGTCAGGTACATTCTTTCTAAACTTTGCCCAGTCAGGAGGAGTGTGAGTGACCTTCCTTTTTATCATGTCTTGAATTCTTGCAGCTTCATCTTCAAGCTCAGGAACAGTCCACTCTTTGTACATGTATCTCTCTCCTTTGTACTTCTTGTGAGCCATGATGCTTTCAATGTAGTCTTTCTTCAAAGTTTCAGCTGCTCTTTCTGAAATTTGTTGACTGACATTTTTTGCAAATTGTTCTAGGGATCTGACCTGTGTGAGCAGATATTGATAGTTTCTTGAAATTTCTTTGTCAGATTTCCCTTGTGTGTTTCTTTTTGAGATATCCTCTGCTTGCTTTGCCTTGATTTTCAAATATTCATCAACATTTTTAGGCCAGGAATATCCTTTTATTGATGGCAAACTCCTTTTGGCAGGGTCATCCTCATAGTAGAAGGATTTTATTTCTTCTCTAACAGCTGCTAGTTCAAGAGGAAATTGAACACCTGCAGGAGGTAAGGGCTTGTACATTTGAACTGAAGAGAGAGGAACAGGTTTTGGTATTGTGACAAGAGCTAAAGATTTTGAAGATGTTTGTGGTGGTGAAGTGTCATCATCTTTGAGAATTAGCCTTCTCCTTTTTGGTTTAGGAGGGACTGATGATGTTGAGATGGAACACTGGTGGTAGATTGAGTGGCAGTGGTTTGTGATTGACTAACAGTTGTTGAAACAACTGGTGTTTCAACCACTGTTGCCATTACAACAGATGTTATAACATCTGTTGTCTTCTGCTTTTTGTCAGCAGGTGAAAGTGGTGGTGAGATTGTTTTTGGTGGTGACAGTGGTGGTGAAGTAGTGGTTGTGGTGTGTGTTGAGGTGGTGTGTGTTGAAATGAGAGCAGATGTTGAAACCACTGAAGTACCAACAGTAGTAGGTACAACAGGAGTTACAACAGCTGTTTTAGGTGGTGGTTTTGGAACAGACTTTGAACGTCTGGTTGGAATGGATTTGGGTAGCCTTACTCTTCTTGTAGGCTTCTTCTTTTCATCAACAAGATTTTCATCATCTTTTGACCCTGAAGTACCCTGATCCGGATAATCCACCCTGGCTTTCCTTTTGGCCTCTCTATCCCTTTTTACACTTGCAGCTGCTTCTGCCAGTGCATTTGTGGTCACATCAATTTTCTTGCTTCCATCTGGCAAAGGGATCTGTTTGGTCATGTTTGCATTTTCTGGTTCAATGTAGAGACCATCCTCTATTCCCTTCTTTTTCCACTCCTGAATTTTCTCCCCCTTTTTGGCATTATCTGGGGGAAGTTGATCAATGAAGAGAATTGTTGGAGGAGCAGTGCCAGTGGTGTGCAGGATCTGAGTTTTGAGAGCCTTTAGATCAGCCTGAGTGTTCTTGAACCTTGACTCCATTGCATTTCTCAGCTGTTGAACATGTTTTTCATGTTGCTGATCTGCTATTTGTGCTTGTTGATGGAGAAAAGGTTGAAATAGATTCCAGAGCTCATTTGTAGCAGGTGCCTGTTGTGGAGCAGGTGCTTGAGGTGGAACAGCAGGGGATTGCATCTTTTGAGTTTTCAACACCTGCTGTAGCATGTTTTTAAGATCTGCAACAGATGTATCCAACTTTTCAATTCGTTCCGTCAAATCCTGATATTTTAAATCATCACCCAATTTAATGGGATCATCTGATTTCCCACTAACAGTGGTTTTATCAGTGGTTGAGGTAGGGAGTGTACTCCAAACACTAACCACTGATGCCCCTTTTTCTTGGTACTGGGGTCTTCTTCCTTCAACACTTGACAACCTTTTGATGTTGCCAGTAGGATAAATAAATCCACTGGTGGTTGGCAGAGGTGCTATGTAAGGAATTGCCTCCTAGGAAGTCTTATTGATGTAACCACTGTCCAACTGTAAACCAATGGGTTCAACAGTTGTAGTGGCTGCTTCACTTGGACTACCACCAAGAGTTACTTGTAACTCAAGGGGTCTAACCTCCTCAGGTTGTGTTGGTGGGTTAGCAAAGATTGATACATCAGACCCAGTCAGTTGTTGAGGTATATTCTCATTGATAGGTGATTGAGAAGGACTGGTTAGTGCCTGGTTCAAATCAATTGCATCCAACAGCAGTTTAGTTGGTGGGGGAATTGTGAATGTGATGTTTGGTGAAGAAAGAGGATTTGCTCCGGGAATTGAGCTGTGGATGATGGAAACGAGTGTTTCCAGAGCATCATGATGTGGTGTCCCAATGTGTACAACCTGATCTTTTTGTGAAGAAGCAGGAGGAGTTTCGGTTATGGGTTGAGATATTTGTACCAACTGCTGTGAGGAAGTAGCAGCAGTGGTTTCTTGTGACATTTGTGTTGTCACAGGCAGTAGCTCTGGTATCTCATCCTCCAGAGTTGCCTTTTTGATAGGTTTGGGGGGTTTTTGATTTTGCTTTTTGTATGGCTTTTTGTGGATTGTAGGTGTGGGTTTCAAAACAGTTGGTCTGCTGCTTTGATCACCTTGAGCAGTGGGCTTAGCAGCAGATACCTGAGGAGCAGTGGTAGCTGCTAAAATCTGCTCAGGCACCTCTGCTTGTGTTTTGCAAGGTGTTAACATTCTTGAAAAAGTTTCAGTTGTTAAACTGTTTATTTGAGTATAATCACCTTGGTTTATTGCAGCTAAATCAATCTTACTAAATTTCTTTTCAAAATAGTAACTTAAAAACCTTGGAAACAGTAAGAATGATTTTGTTTCAACATTATTAACCAAATCTTTAAAAATTTCCCGAGAATAGTTAAAATTTTCTTCTTGAAGAATTGCATATCCCAGATTTTGAATCTTTAAAGGGATTTCATTGAAAGAAGTGGTTTTATTTGAAACACATAGTAGGAGGGTATGAAATAAAAATCTGGTTGCAGAAGGAAAATAACCTTTTTGTAAGGTAAGTTTCTTCATCATTGTGGCTTCATACCCTCTTTCAATGAAGTCAGTTTGTAACTCGTTTTTTAGTGAAAGAAGTTTTACCTTCCAGATCACCGAGTTGAAAGACCTCTGAAATGGATTGTGGCGTGATGTGGACAGCTTTACCCTTTATAGAAGAGTGTATGGTGGTTGCAGAGTCTCCTTGTTTTTCAAGGGTTGCATTCTTCCAGAACTCTCTTTGGGTCGCCAAATAGATTGGTGCATCGGCGGTTAACAAAGTTTTGTACTTTGATTTTGCCATTTTGGCGATGATAGAATCGAAAACATTGGTGGTTCCTGGTTTTGTGAGAAGACCCAGGAGATTGTGAGATGGTTTATATGGGATTTCAGTGGAGATTGCCTTTTGAGAGGCTGTTTTCGATGTGGATTTGGATGAGGGTTTTGCAGATGGCTTCGATTTTGTCATTTTGAAGATGATGATCGAAGGAATTTGTGAAGAAATGAGATGAAAAACTGTTTTGAGAATAGAATTTTTAAGAATTCAATTCGACAGTAAAACCCTGTTTTTGATGTGAAGTGGGGATTTTATAGAGGAAAAAGTGAAGGCTGACGTGGCAGCGGTTACAAAAGTACTGCCCACATGCCAAACTCTGATGAAATGAAGGACAGTACTTTTGTGAAAGCTACTGATGAAGGCAGTGGTTACAACGGTAAAATGAAAGCAGTGGATGATTTTCACTATCAGTGGATAGCATATCAGTGGATAAGACAATGCTTTTGAACAACAGAGTTTATCAAGGAAAGAGAGAGCAGAGGATGGCTTTCAGCAGTGGACAGACTTTGAAGCAGAGCAGACTTTTGAACAAACAGTGGTTAATGGCAGACTTTTAAGGATTTTAATGAAAAATTTCATTTTTAGCTATTTTTAAGGATGGATTTTTGATTTTCTGAAAACATTTTAGAGCTTTTATACATAGAAAAACAAGATGTTGCTTGTTATTCCATGTTTAGCTTCCCAATTCTAGAGACCAAGCTTTCAAAGGTGGCTGTATCAAGTGCTTTTGTGAGCACATCTGCCAACTGGTCTTTAGTTGGAACATGATGCAGAGAAATCAAACCTTTTTCATAGCAATCCCTCACAAAGTGATGTCTGATGTCGATGTGTTTGGTGGTTGAATGGGAAACTGGATTTTTGATGATATTTTCTGCTGCCTGGCTGTCCAACATGAGAGGTGTCTTTAAGGCAGTGATACCAAAATCCAGTAACTGATTTTGAAGCCACATGAGTTGGGCTGTACAGCTTGCAGCAGCAATGTATTCAGCTTCAGCAGTGGATGTTGAAACTGCTGCTTGCTTTTTGCTTTGCCAAGAAACCAAGCAATCACCTAGAAACTGGCACCCTCCTGATGTGGACTTCCTTGTGGTGTGACATCCAGCAAAGTCACTGTCTGAAAAACCTGAAAGCTTGATGTTCCCATTAGCTGGATACCAGATACCAAGTGTGGGAGCACCTTTTATGTATCTAAAGATCCTTTTTACAGCAATGAGATTTGATTTTCTGGGAGCTGATTGACTTCTTGCACAGACACATGTTGCAAACATGATGTCTGGTCTAGATGCAGTTAGGTACAATAAAGACCCAATCATGCTTCTATAAAGTGTTTGGTCAATCAGCTCATCTTTTTCATCAGACATGACCAGCTTATTTGTTGCCATGGGTGTGCTGAATGGTTTAGAATCATTCATATCAAATTTGGTCAAAACTTCTTTAGCATATTTACTTTGATGAATGAAAGTTCCATTTTGCATTTGTTGTACTTGGAGACCAAGAAAGCATTGCAGCTCACCCATTGCACTCATTTCAAACTCAGCTGTCATGAGTTCTCTAAACTCTTCACACATTGTGTTACATGTGCTTCCAAAAATAATGTCATCCACATAAATTTGGACAATCATTAAATCCTTCCCTCTCCATTTTAGAAACAGTGTTTTATCAATGGTACCTCTTTTGAAACCATTTGAGAGTAGGAAGTTGGAAAGAGTCTCATACCAGGCCCTTGGTGCTTGTTTCAGGCCATACAGGGCTTTGTTCAGCCTGTAGACATGATCTGGATAAAATGGATCCTCAAAACCTGGAGTTTGACAAACATACACCTCTTCTTGAATTGTACCATAGAGGAAAGCACTTTTGATATCCATTTGAAACACCTTCATATTGTGGTTGACAGCAAAGGCCAGGAACAGTCTAATGGCTTCCAATCTTGCAACAGGGGCGAATGTTTCATCATAATCAATCCCCTCTTCCTGTCTGTAACCTTGAACCACAAGCCTGGCTTTATTCTTGACAACAATACCCCTTTCATCAGTTTTGTTCTTAAAGACCCACTTTGTGCCAATGGGACTAACCTCTTCTGGCAGTGGTACAAGCTCCCATACTTGTTGTCTTTTAAACTGTTGGAGCTCCTCTTGCATGGCTTCTACCCAGCTGTTGTCTTTCAGTGCCTCTTGGTACTTGACTGGCTGATGGAGTGATAGAAAACCAGCAAAAAGACAAATGTTTTGGGTTTGGCTTCTTGTGAGCACCCCTTCATTTATGTTGCCAATGATTTGATCAGGTGGATGAGATCTCAAGAAGATTAAATCTCCTTGGTATGGTATGATGGCATTTGTTGGTGAAGGCTGCAAATGTGTATCATCTGAGCTAACCACTGCTGGGGACTTTGATGATCCAGCAGTGGCTTCAAAAGGTGGTGGAATAGGAGGTAATGAGGTGGACAACTGCTGACTTTTATCCACTGTTTGAGGACTTTTGTCAGCAGTGTTTGAGGATGTGGAAGCAGTGGTTGATGGGCTACTTTGGTCAACAACTGTTGAGGTAGCAGTGGTTGAGCTTTGACAACTGTTTTGAACAGCTGATGCTTTTCCCTTTGTGGCAGACCTTTGAGGGATGATGATTTCATACCCATAGTCTGGTGTTGTATCCTCTGATGGACCTGCACTGTTAGTCTTGACAGCAGTATTTTCAAAAGTAAATTTTTCAAGATCAAACAGATCTGCAGGATTTGCTGGGATTTTCATTGATGAAAGTTCATTGAACTTTACATTCAAAGTCTCCTCCACTGCTTTGGTCCGTGTATTGAACACTTTGTAGGCCTTGGCAGTGGTTGAGTATCCCAGATGATAACCACAATCAATTTTGGCTGCAAATTTTGAAATGGAATCTTTTAAGTTCAAAATAAAGCATGGGCAGCCAAACACCTTGAAGTATGAGATCAGTGGTTTGATTTTATACAGAATTTCATAAGCAGTCTTTTTGTGCCTGGGGTTTATTAAAACTCTGTTCTGGACATAGCAAGCAGTGTTTACTGCCTCTGCCCATAAAGTTAATGGCAAACCTAAATCAGCAAGCATGGTTCTGGCAGCCTCAATCAAAGTTCTGTTCTTCCTTTCTACTACCCCATTCCGCTCTGGTGTTCTAGGGATACTGTACTGCCTTACAATCCCTTTCTTCACACAGAAGGCATCCAACTCCTTATTTTTGAATTCTGTGCCATTGTCACTCCTGAAGCTTTTCACTGGAAGGTCAAATTGCTTTTCAACCTGTGTCACAAAGTCTTGCAAAATGCCTGCAGTCTCATCTTTTGAGTGTAAAAAGAAAGTCCATGTAAACCTAGAAAAGTCATCAACAATAACCAAACAATATCTTTTCTTTTTGAGGCTCATGACTTGAACTGGGCCAAACAAGTCCATGTGTAGCATCTGCAAACACTGGGTTGTTTTGGACTCTTCAATGGACTTGTAAGAACTTTTATGCTGTTTTCCTTTTAAACTGGAAATGCAATGTTCAGGACATGAGAACAATTATTGTGGTAGGCCTCTCACCAAACCATTTTTTGAAATTTCAGTGATTGTCTTAAGATTTGTGTGCCCCAGCCTTCTGTGCCAAAGTTCAGTCTCTTTGTTAGAGACAGCTGAGAACAGACAGGCATCAGCTCTGGGACACTCTTTTGACATGTCAACAACATAAACATTGCCACTTCTTTGAGCAACAAGTTTAGTTTGACCATTTTTGATTATTGCTTCAATCTTCTTGACCATTTCTGGTCCAACAATCCTTCAACAGTCTTTTGTGAAGAATGACCCAAATCCCTTGTCACTCATTTGGGACACACTCAGAAGGTTGAATTTTAGATTGTCTATCAGATTGACATTTTCAAATTTTACATTTCCAGACTGCACTGTACCAGACCCCATGTCACACCCTCAAATTACCACCTAGGGAGTGTCCCTGTTAGGCGTGTGACGACTAGCAATGAGCCACTAATTACACGGAATCATAATTTTAAAACAAAGTTCCATTAATTAATAATGATAAAATTTCCAATCATGAGTTATTCAAACCACAAGTTCAGCGGAAGCATTTGAGTATCATTAAGTAAATACGAATCAATCATAATAAATGAGTCTTTGGCAAATAATCCCGTGATATGACCATAACCACTCTTGCTCTCCAGCCAGCAAGCTCCTATTCAAATCACCTAACGACCTGCGAGCATGAAACAAGTGTATCAGACAAAGCTGGCGAGTTCACAGTTTTAGAAAACGTTTATTACCAGTTGAATGTAAAACAGTTCAATAATCAATGCAAGTAATATTGTTAATATCTCAATTCCGAACAAGACGGCTCCTGATGTACATGGCTGCCCTATCCCACGTACTCCTATCTAGTACTGGGCCCGACTGGGTCATTAGTTCACATCCGTCCTATCCAGGAGCGGTGTGAGGGTGCCAAACCTAAGTAGCGCTGCCAACTAATACCCGAATAAGGGACTTACAAAAATGATAGGTGAGAATATTAACCAATATACCCGTTTTTACCCAAACCACTAACTGTCCCCAACCACTGGGACGCATGCTCGAATGTAGTGAACTCACCTTAGAGTGCTCGGTTAGACTGGGTGCTCGCTTAACCGTTAATCAATTAAACCCTATTGAATTTTACAAGGATAGTTAGTTCGGTGTGATCATGCATTCGTTCTCATAGACTGTTCAAGCAACAACTAAATACTACACATACAGCCACGTAGATCTTGCAATATTTCGATTGTGGAACCGTCACATATCAGTTAACATGTCACATTTATTCTAACCATTTCACAACATATCATATAACATAGTGGCAAGCACATGTGGAAACCCTAATCTAACCACTTGTCATCGGCCCATTAACAGTCACCATTTCTTTGTTCATCACAAGCAAGTAGTTCACATAATTCTGGAACTATCATTGGCTACTTTAATTAAACCACATGGAATGTCCCCTCTGTGATCCGACATATGCACATGAATTGGCGGTTACCTTAGTGAAGGCACAAACTTTCATTCGAACAGTATACCTAACCCACTGTATCACCTCCTAGTTTGGTTTAACATTCGATAAAATTATCAACACATAGCATACACATAGGATCAAATCGATGATTAGCTAACCCCTTAATTCTGTTTTTACCGTAATTCATTTGAAGCCCCACAATCGTGCATTAACATCCCACAGTAAATAATGATTACCCGACTATAAATCATCAACACATATGCTTCATAAATGTGCGGCCCACTAGTAGGTTATTATCACTGACCGAATTCATATACATATTGATCATCTTAAACAGGTTGTTACTCATCATCACACATACAATGAAAATTCTGGTTCATGTTTCAGTTTCATATATGTAGTATAATAACCCTAGCATGTATCACTTTTACTCAAAACAATCAACAACCATATCCTTACCAATGATCGGATAGTCTAAACGGACAACATCAACAGTTAACACATATACATACTTAATCGAACAACACTAGACATCTACGCATATACACACTTTAATCGAACAACAATTAATCTACATCATCACGCTAGCATGGAATGAATAAGTAGGGATAACTAACCAAAAATCTGCCAAAGTGAGATACAAATCAAAACCGAATGATCTTGCTACTGCCGTCACACGTGCAAGGGGGTAGGGTTTGTTGTGATATGTATGTTAACAGGATGCTTACGTTCATGAGTATATAAGGGTTACAACTATTAAATGGGTCAATTTCCAATTAAAGTGAGTTAATTTCTAATTAAAGTGGGCCGGTTACAAGTTCTCATTGATTAGGGTGGGCCGATTTTTAACACACACCTCCAATGAACGACCAAGGCACGGTAAGGGCTGGTTGGGTTCGGGAGTTAGATTTGAGTTGATATTGTAGGTATAGTTGTGAAGCCCAACTCATATGCGACCCGACAATTGTCAATGAGTTATTTGATCGGGCTATCAAACGTTTTAAATAAAAGAAACAGTTAAGATTACAAGGTCACACGCTACTAACCTTGAAGGTTCGGCCTTGAAGGTTCGGGTTGTCACATCATCCCCAACTTGAAAGAAATTTCGTCCCGAAATTTGACAGGTAGACACAGAGGAGTGAAGCGAGAATTCAAGATTGTTGCGGATTCTGCTCGGGTGCCACCTCATCCCCAACTTGAAGAGGAATCTCGCCCCGAGATTCACCAGCTTTACTAGATTCTGGTTTGTCTTTAGGAAAAAGGTGAGGATACTTGAGCTTCATTTGATCCTCTCACTCCCACGTGAACTCCGGTCCCCGCCGCGAGTTCCATCGGACTCGAACAATCGGAATACGACTATGCTTACGTACTTTGATCTCTCGATCCATAATCTCAACGGGCTCTTCGACAAACTATAGCTTGTCGTCGATCTTCAGCTCTTGGAAAGGTACAACTAGTGGGTCATCAGCATAGCACTTCTTCAGTTGCGATACATGAAAAACATCGTGAACATTACCCAACTCAGTAGGTAATTCCAATCTGTAAGCCACCTTACCAATGCGTTCAAGAACTCTAAACGGTCCAACATAGCGTGGATTAAGCTTGCCACGCTTTCCAAAACGTACAACGCCTTTCCACGGTGAAACTTTCAGCATGACACGATCATTCACTTCGAACTCTACCTCCTTAGCACGTTTGTCGGCATAGGCTTTCTGACGATCACGAGCTGCCGCCATACGTTCCCTGATCTTCACAATCATCTCTGAAGTCTCTAAAACCAACTCAGGACCTGAAATCTGACTATCACCTACTTCAGCCCAACAGAGAGGTGAACGACACTTCCTCCCATACAATGCTTCAAACGGAGCTGCCTTGATGCTAGTGTGATAGCTGTTGTTGTAGGAGAATTCTACTAATGGCAAATGTCTCTCCCAACCCTTCCCAAAATCAATAACACACGCCCGCAGCATGTCTTCAAGTGTCTGAATAGTGCGCTCACTCTGACCGTCGGTCTGTGGGTGATACGCAGTACTCATATCGAGACGCGAGCCAAACGACTTGTGCATAGCCTGCCACAACTCCGAAGTGAAACGCGGATCCCGATCCGAAATGATGGAAGTTGGCACCCCGTGCCTAGAAACCACCTCCTTAAGGTATATCGCTGCGAGCTGGGAGTGCTTGCCTGTTTCTTTAATTGGTAGAAAGTGCGCTGACTTCGTAAGTCGATCGACAATTACCCATATCGTGTCGTTCCCCGCCTGTGTTCTCGGTAATCCTGTAACAAAATCCATAGAGATTTGTTCCCACTTCCACATCGGTATCTCTGGTTGCTGGAGTGGTCCCGAGGGTTTCTGGTACTCTGCCTTGACCCTGGCACAAGTCAAGCACTTGCTTACATACGTGGCTATGATAGCTTTCATATTCGGCCACCAATACAAGACTTTGAGATCGTGATACATCTTATCAGATCCCGGGTGAACAGAATACCTTGACTTGTGTGCTTCATCCATTACCAGTTCCCGAAGGTCGCCAAACAGAGGAACCCATAATCTCTCCATAAAATAGTAAATGCCATCAGTCTTTAGCTCGAACTTCTTATTCATACCACGCAAACCCTCTGCTGCAATGTTTTCGCCCTTTAAGGCCTCGACCTGTGCTGAACGAATCCGTGTGGGTAGATCAGAGTGAATAGTAAGCTGCAGAGCACGACCACGCTTTGGTTTCGGTTCCTTGCGACTAAGGGCATCTGCTACAACATTAGCTTTACCCGGGTGATACTTTATGGCACACTCGTAATCATTGAACAATTCTACCCAACGACGCTGACGCATATTTAGTTCTTTCTGGTCGAAGATATGCTGAAGGCTCTTGTGGTCGGTATAGATGGTGCATTTTGTACCGTACAGATAATGCCTCCAAATCTTCAGTGCAAAAACCACGGCTCCTAACTCCAAGTCGTGTGTCGTGTAGTTCTTCTCGTGTACTTTCAACTGTCGAGAGGCATAAGCTATCACCTTGTTGCGCTGCATCAGCACGCAACCAAGACCCTGAATCGATGCATCACAATGTACCTCAAAATCCTCGGTACCCTCTGGTAGAGACAGAATCGGCGCGCTACACAATTTCTGTTTCAACAGTTGGAAGGCATCCTCCTGTTTTGCTCCCCACGAATAAACTACTTTCTTTTGTGTCAAGGATGTGAGAGGCTGTGCAATCTTCGAAAAATCCCGAATAAAACGACGATAATACCCCGCTAGACCAAGAAATTGTCGCACCTCTGAAGGATTCGTTGGTGCCGCCCAATTTCTAATGGCATCGATCTTGGCAGGATCCACATGTATGCCCATCTCATTAACGATATGCCCCAGAAAATGTACCTCCCGTATCCAGAAATCACACTTAGAAAATTTCGCGTACAGCTGCTCCCTCCTCAGGAGCTCTAGGATAAGACGTAGATGCCGCACATGATCCTCCTTGTTCTTGGAATAAATTAGGATGTCGTCAATAAAAACGATAACGAAGTCGTCGAGGTATGGCTTGCACACGCGGTTCATGAGATCCATGAAGACCGCTGGTGCGTTGGTCAACCCGAATGGCATGACCAGGAACTCATAATGACCGTACCGCGTCCGAAATGCCGTTTTGGGAACATCTTCCTCTCTAACCCGTACCTGATGATAACCCGACCTTAAGTCGATTTTGGAGTAGAAACTTGACCCTTGCAACTGGTCAAACAGGTCATCAATATGTGGTAAAGGATAACGATTCTTGACCGTCGCCTTATTGAGTTCACGGTAATCTATACACAAGCGAAAAGACCCGTCCTTCTTTTTCACAAATAGAACTGGGGCTCCCCAAGGTGAAGAGCTAGGTCGGATAAAACCCCTATCCAACAGTTCCTGAAGTTGGTTTGACAATTCCTGCAACTCCCCTGGTGCCAGACGATAAGGAGCACGAGCAATCGGTGCTGCTCCTGGGGCGAGATCGATCTGGAATTCCACCTGTCGATGTGGAGGTAAGCCAGGGAGTTCCTCAGGAAATATGTCAGGAAATTCCCGAACAACTGGAATATCCTCGATCCTCCTCTCGTCAGTCTGCGAATCAGTGACAAGGGCTAGAATAGCAGGATAGCCCTTACGGAGATACTCATGAGTCTTCATTGCCGAAACAATACTAATCGGGGTCCCACTGCGATGACCCTGAACCGATAAAAATTCTCCGCTAGGGAGAGGAACACGCACGATTTTCTCCTTACAGAGAATTTCCGCCCGATACTTGGACAACCAATCCATGCCGATAACTACGTCGAAACTTCCAAGAGTAATGGGGAGTAGGTCAATGTCGAATACCTGACCCAAAAGATCGAGTTTACATCCAACCAGAACATGCGATGCTTCGATTGTTTTACCATTTGCTATCTCCACTATGTGTTTCGTTACAAGAGGTGTAGGACTTAACCCTAACTGACGACTGAATCTCAAAGACACGTAACTCCAATCGGCACCAGAGTCGAACAAAATAGAAGCATATACATCGTTTACCGAAAACGTACCAGTAACCACGTTGCCGTTATTCCGTGCTTCCCCAGCTCCCAGAACAAATCCGCGTCCACGTGCCACATTGCCCCCATTGTTCCCAGCGTTGTTGTTCATGTTGTTATTGCCCCCTGTATTCTGTTTCAGCTGAGGGCAGTCTCGCTTGAAGTGCCCATCAGCCCCACACTGGAAGCACCCTTTCTGTACACCCTGATTCGGCTGATTCTGTTGCCTACCCTGCTGCTGTACTGGCTGCTGCTGAGCTGGAAGTGTAGCCCTACAATCCTTAGCCATGTGCCTTGATCGGTGACACCTATGACAAACCCGATTACACTGACCCTTGTGATGATAGTTACACTTATTGCACAAAGGTAACTTCCCCGCATAAGATCCCTGCCCTGAACTGTTACTCTGGTTTTGATTCACTGACGATGTCTGGCTGAAACTGCGATTGCTGCCAGTATCTGCTTTCTTCTGAGACTGTACCGAGTTGGACCCCTTGTCCATATCGCTCCACTTACGCTTGCTATCGGTAGCAGGAGTAGTGGAAGTAGTAGCAGCTGTCGTAGTACTAGAGATACGTGGTGGTAGTGAATTACTTTCCACCTCCTGATCAATAATCTTGTGAGTCATACGGACAATATCAGTTATGTTGTTGAGGTTTGCTGCAGTAACCAAACTCAATTCCTTGATAAACAACTCAATTCTTCGAGACATAGGTCGGGACAAGTTTGGACACAAGTCAGCCAACTCATACGACCGTTTCACATATGCTTCAACCTCGGATCCCACCAATTTCAGATTATAATACTCGTTCTCTAGCTTCTGTATCTCATCACGAGGACAGTATTCTTCCCTCATCAATTCCTTAAAGGCTTCCCACGTAGTGGCGTTCGCCGCCTCGATGCCTAACAGCTGAACCTGGGCATTCCACCATGTCAGGGCACCATCCTCGAGCGTGCCCGTAGCATACTTCACTATGTCCCCAACAGGACAGTTACACATCGCGAATACGGACTCCGCCTTTTCAAACCAGCGCAAGAGTCCTACAGCTCCTTCAGTCCCGCTGAAGGTCTGTGGCTTACAGTCCATAAAAGACTTAAACGTGCAGACAGGTGGGTGAGGCTGATTTTGTGGTGCTGGCTGACCTATTAACAGGAGAGAATCAAACAAGTAAGACTCAAGTATAAAACTCAAAGGGAAAGAGTGTTTGGTACATGTCGTACCAGCCTGATAAGCCGCCAAGGCTGCAGCCACCTGAGCATTGATTAAATCCGTTAACTCAGCTTGAGTCATATTGATTTGGCCACGTCCACCACCGCGGCCTCCACCACGTCCACCACGACGGCCTCCACCACGTCCGTTCATGATTCTATAAGTATGGGAAAAAGACGAATTAACAAACAAGCTCAAGTAGAAGTCAAGTATTTACGTATTATCCACAGATTTCGAAGTTCTAATACAAGACCAACTAACAACACAGAATCCTTTTTCACACTTGTCAAGATTCACTGGGACTCACATGCACCCCACATTATTATTATGTGTGCACCCACAATAATAATCTAGTTTGCATGTTCATCTCAATTCCTCCTAACTCATGTTAGAAGGCCCCCTAACTTCAAGTAACATGAACAAGAGCGTTATAACAAGAAACATGTAAGTTCAAGAAGAGTCCCACTCCTAAAATACGTGACATAGACTGATTGCATAGTAATTCGTGCTGTAGTGTCAATTGTGCATTCAGGTGCATTACGAATCGTAAGTATGTACTAAACATACTATTCATTAGTAAATAAGAGACGAACCTTGCTGCCTGGAGTTGAGTGTCATGGTCAATGTCGGATCAGTTCAGTTATAGTCTGGTTTTATAAAACATTTTAAAACCAAGTTCACTATAACCAGTGGCTCTGATACCAAACTGTCACACCCTCAAATTACCACCTAGGGAGTGTCCCTGTTAGGCGTGTGACGACTAGCAATGAGCCACTAATTACACGGAATCATAATTTTAAAACAAAGTTCCATTAATTAATAATGATAAAATTTCCAATCATGAGTTATTCAAACCACAAGTTCAGCGGAAGCATTTGAGTATCATTAAGTAAATACGAATCAATCATAATAAATGAGTCTTTGGCAAATAATCCCGTGATATGACCATAACCACTCTTGCTCTCCAGCCAGCAAGCTCCTATTCAAATCACCTAACGACCTGTGAGCATGAAACAAGTGTATCAGACAAAGCTGGCGAGTTCACAGTTTTAGAAAACGTTTATTACCAGTTGAATGTAAAACAGTTCAATAATCAATGCAAGTAATATTGTTAATATCTCAATTCCGAACAAGACGGCTCCTGATGTACATGACTGCCCTATCCCACGTACTCCTATCTAGTACTGGGCCCGACTGGGTCATTAGTTCACATCCGTCCTATCCAGGAGCGGTGTGAGGGTGCCAAACCTAAGTAGCGCTACCAACTAATACCCGAATAAGGGACTTACAAAAATGATAGGTGAGAATATTAACCAATATACCCGTTTTTACCCAAACCACTGACTGTCCCCAACCACTGGGACGCATGCTCGAATGTAGTGAACTCACCTTAGAGTGCTCGGTTAGACTGGGTGCTCGCTTAACCGTTAATCAATTAAACCCTATTGAATTTTACAAGGATAGTTAGTTCGGTGTGATCATGCATTCGTTCTCATAGACTGTTCAAGCAACAACTAAATACTACACATACAGCCACGTAGATCTTGCAATATTCCGATTGTGGAACCGTCACATATCAGTTAACATGTCACATTTATTCTAACCATTTCACAACATATCATATAACATAGTGGCAAGCACATGTGGAAACCCTAATCTAACCACTTGTCATCGGCCCATTAACAGTCACCATTTCTTTGTTCATCACAAGCAAGTAGTTCACATAATTCTGGAACTATCATTGGCTACTTTAATTAAACCACATGGAATGTCCCCTCTGTGATCCGACATATGCACATGAATTGGCGGTTACCTTAGTGAAGGCACAAACTTTCATTCGAACAGTATACCTAACCCACTGTATCACCTCCTAGTTTGGTTTAACATTCGATAAAATTATCAACACATAGCATACACATAGGATCAAATCAATGATTAGCTAACCCCTTAATTCTGTTTTTACCGTAATTCATTTGAAGCCCCACAATCGTGCATTAACATCCCACAGTAAATAATGATTACCCGACTATAAATCATCAACACATATGCTTCATAAATGTGCGGCCCACTAGTAGGTTATTATCACTGACCGAATTCATATACATATTGATCATCTTAAACAGGTTGTTACTCATCATCACACATACAATGAAAATTCTGGTTCATGTTTCAGTTTCATATATGTAGTATAATAACCCTAGCATGTATCACTTTTACTCAAAACAATCAACAACCATATCCTTACCAATGATCGGATAGTCTAAACGGACAACATCAACAGTTAACACATATACATACTTAATCGAACAACACTAGACATCTACGCATATACACACTTTAATCGAACAACAATTAATCTACATCATCATGCTAGCATGGAATGAATAAGTAGGGATAACTAACCAAAAATCTGCCAAAGTGAGATACAAATCAAAACCGAATGATCTTGCTACTGCCGTCACACGTGCAAGGGGGTAGGGTTTGTTGTGATATGTATGTTAACAGGATGCTTACGTTCATGAGTATATAAGGGTTACAACTATTAAATGGGTCAATTTCCAATTAAAGTGAGTTAATTTCTAATTAAAGTGGTCCGGTTACAAGTTCTCATTGATTAGGGTGGGCCGATTTTTAACACACACCTCCAATGAACGACCAAGGCACGGTAAGGGCTGGTTGGGTTCGGGAGTTAGATTTGAGTTGATATTGTAGGTATAGTTGTGAAGCCCAACTCATATGCGACCCGACAATTGTCAATGAGTTATTTGATCGGGCTATCAAACGTTTTAAATAAAAGAAACAGTTAAGATTACAAGGTCACACGCTACTAACCTTGAAGGTTCGGCCTTGAAGGTTCGGGTTGTCACACCCCAGAACTTTCCCTTTACTATTATTCCCAAAGGATATATCACCCCCTCCATGGATTTTAAAGTCTTTGAGGAGGGCTTTACATCCTGTCATGTGCCTGGAGCCTCCACTATCAACATACCAAAGACTATCAAAGCATGCAGAAGCTCCCTGGACATGAAGTAAAAGGATTAGTTCATTAGGGTCTCCAAAGCCAGCAGGGCTTTGGATGGGGTCTCAACAGTGTCTGGGATGGATGCAGAATGATTGACAGTGGTTAGGTCAGGGGTTTGGACTGTTTTAGGACAGTGTTTCTCTAACCACTGTTGTGGGTCCTGACCAATCACCTGCTGGTAACCAAAAGGATGCCTGTTCACTCTGGGTTTAGAGGGCCTTTTGTAGGCCTCATAAACGTGTGGAATCCTTTGGTAAGACTGTTTTTCCTTGCCTTTTCTGAATTGATTGGCAGGGGGTGCATCAGTAACCTGAACATCTCTTTTGACAGATGTTTGGTTCAACTGTTTTGTGACAGCTGTTTGAACTGGCACAAACAGTGGTTGTTTCTTGGTGAATTTGACAGATGTTGATGATGATGATGATGGACTCAAGGATGTTTTAGCAATGTACTCATTCTTTTTCACATCAAAGTTTTTGAGATACACACATGCTTGAGTTTTGTGGTTTGTTTTACCACAAACAATGCAACTTTCAGCTGAAACAATGACACTTGTTCTGTTTAAATCATAAGCTTTTAAGTGGAAACAGTCTTTTGTTAGATGATTCCTTTTCTCACAGAATTCACAAAACAAGTTATCAATTTTTTCTTTCTTCTTTCTCTTTTCAGACTCCTTTGCAGCAGTGGTTTTAACCACTGCTGGGATGTCCTTGAGAGGTATGACTTTAGCCTTTGGAGCTTTAACACCATCAGTTGATGTAAAGTCCATTGGCTTGAAATTTTCAAGAATATCACACTCATCAGACCATTTTGGTTTAAACTGATAATCTTTAAGCTCCTCAAAAGTAGAGGATCCCATTGGTCTGTCAAGTGTGATTTTGTTACCAAGTTTGTCAGTGATTTTCACTTCTTGGCCATTCTTGTTTGTGGGGATGAACTCAGTGGTTACATCAGTGGTTTGAACAGATTTTCCAAAAGCAGTGGTTTCATCATCATGTTTTCTATAACCAACACCAAATTTCACATTGCTTTTTATCTGTTTTTCAAGCATAACCTCATACCCTTTGCATGATTCCACCCATCTCTCACATGTGATCTGGGTGGACTCTAACTCCTTTTTACAACTTTGGTATTTTTCTACCATAGTTTGGAGTTGAGTTTTGGTTATGCTCTGCTCTTCTTTCATGCTGCTAATCTCTTTCTCTTTTTCAGCCAATTTGTTTTTAAGTTCTTTTAGAGATCTTTCAAATTTGACTTCATCAGTTAAGATTTTATCCCAAAGGTTTTCATTCACCTCTTTGATGTTAGCAAAAGCAATAATGCAATTGTCAGAACACAGTTTTTCAAGAACTTGAGGTGATACCTTGGCAGCAACCATCATTGCACAATCACATTGAAAATTTTCTTCATCATCAGCTCTTTCTTCTTTCTCACCTGCTTTTTCTTCTTTCTTTTCTTCCTTGTTCTCTTTGGACCATGGGTCTGTCAGTGGTTCAATCAGGGTACCTGAACTTTCTCCCAGCAGTAGTTCACCAGTCATAGTAGTAACCACTGCTTCAGTCACCTCACCCACTGTTTCATCACTTAGCTGTTCACCTTCAGTTTCAACCCCCTCTGTGATTGACTCTAATGCCATCAAACAAAATTCATCATTAGAATGTTCATTAAAAGCATAGAGTGCAAAGTTTTCATCACTAAGGTCATCAGGCATACTGCTCCAGTCAACAAACCCTTGAGTGAAAAAGCTTTGTTGATCTGGTTGTACTGCTGCTGGAGCAGTGGTTTGAGGTGCAGCAGGTTGTACTTGTACCTGTGGAGCAGGGGTTTGAACGTACTGAATTTGTGGGACAGTAGTTTGGACATAATGCACAGGCACAGGGGCAGCAGCATAGTGAGCATTGTTCACTTGAGCTGCAGGGGTATATTGGGTATAGTGCACAGTCTTTTGATTTTGTGGTCTAGGGTTTGAGCTAGGGTGAGTAACTATTGGTCCAGTGTTTTGACTTTTGCATTCCCTAGCAAAGTGCCCTAACCTATTGCACTTGTAACACTTGATTTTCGATTTGTCCAACCCAACCCTCAAATTCCCATGAAGTCCTGGGAATTTTCTCCCTGTTCTTTTATAGAATTTGCTAGTTCTAACACTGAGCAAAGCCAACTGGTGCAGAATATCCATCTCTTCTAAGTCAGTGGGATCAAAATGTTGTAAATCATTGAGTTCAAAGCTTAGATTGTCTGACATCTGGTTTTCGTTTGCAGTGAATGCATAACTTGCAGAGTGAGGATCAGGGTTGTTAAAATTTGCACCAGCAGTTATGTCAATGAAGTGATCATAACCCTGATCCTTACCACTGCTCCCAGATTCTTCTTGACCCAGAAGAGCAGTGTTACCGAATGTATAATCATCAACGGCTTTTCCTAACTCTTGTAACTTCCTTTTCTGGTTCAACTCCCTTTCGTAGGTCAGGAGTCGACCATGGAGTTGGGTCAAGGTCAGATCCTTGAACTCAGGTGAGTTTCGGGTGACAAAAGCTATGGTGTCCCATTTTTCCGGCAGTGACCTGAGGAACCTGCTATTTTGAGTTGAGTTGGTAAAAGTGGTATTAACAAGCCTCAGTTCACTAATGAGACAGCTGAAACGCTCAAATTGTTGCGTCAGTGATTCACCTCTAACATGACAAAATGTTTCGTACTGTTGGTTCAGGATTTCCCTATTGTTTTCTATGACTTCTTCGGTCCCCCCAAACTGTTCCTTAAGCGCGTCCCATAACTCTTTGGCACTGTTACAGTGTAACAGTCCAGCATATATCTCATTGGGCAGCGCTGATGGTATGATGCTAAACGCTTTAGCATCTAGTTCGATCTTTTGAAAGTCGGTTTCGGTATAATTTTCAACTGGTTTTGGAACGAACTTTTTAGCATCTTCAGCGCTTGGCACTGAGGGAACATGGGGACCAAAGATGACAGACCTCCAACAACCTGTGCTTTATTGAGCAAGGATGTGACCCATCCTTCTCTGCCAGATGTTGTACTCATTTCTTTTTAGCATAGGTGGTTTAAAAAGCGAGCCGATGTTGTTTTTATCATCCTGAGATTGTGACGTCATTCTTGTTGTTTTACAGACACTGAGAAATCAACTTTAATGGTGATTAATCCTTGCTCTGTTTTTCAAAGGACGAACAAACGATCAGTATCAACTGTTATGAGCCGAACTATTTACGTCAAAATGATTGTTAAATCAAATTTGACTGTCCAGGCTCTGATACCAATTGTTGGATCTGAGTTTGGTTTTGATTGTATTTTACGTTTGAGATTAAGATGGAAATGAAAGAGTTGTGCAGCGGAATTATAATGAAAACAAACTTTGCATACAATCAAACGAGAGTAATACTTTGATCAAACATCTTTTCTCAATGAATCGGAAGATTGAATCTATTTCAATAACGATTACAATGATTGATGAATGAATGCAAACTCCCCCTCAGCCAGAGCTCAGTTGTTTGTTCGTGCAAAGAAGACGATGGTGCAAAAGAGCTAATAGAACAGTACCAAGTACTGCGCTATTTATAGGCACTTGCAAACCACTGAGCATCTTAGCTGACGTCACCATGAAAGTGACATCTAACCTCCTAACAAACTCTAACCTCTGATCAATACAAACACTGCTATGCTAACTACTGCTATTACATTACATTTCTTAAAGACAATTATACTACTGCTGCAACCTTCCACTGCTGTGAATCCAGCAGCACTTGTCCGGATCAGCAGTACTTGACTCAAGGCAGTAGATTGTATCAGCAGAGCTTTGGTCTTCCATCAGTCTTTAACTTTGGGCAGTAGTTGTAAGGCAGCACTTTGCAAGATCAGTAGATAGGAGGTCAGCAGATGTTGAAGTTCACTTTCAAGGGGAGAGACTTGATCATATCATCTGCTTATTCTGGAACCACTGCGCTGAACCAGTTTTGGCTTTAATTATCTGTTCCTTTTGGTAGGGTTCAATCCCAACAAGATCATATACACTATACCTTGCTTCTGCACATAGCTAGCGGCTTTCATCATTGAGATGAACTTCGTTGGCTTGTTCGGCTTATCTCCTTTAATTCGAATCATCGCTCCTGTTGGCGTACGAATCTCTATAGAATTTTGATCACATAGGATTAGAGCATGGTTGGCTACTAACCAATCCATTCCTAATACTACGTTGAATCCCGCTAGATTCATAGGTAGAAGGTTTGTAGAGAACTTATATCATAATAGTTCTATCTTTCCTTCTTGAAGTACTTCACGTATGTCGATAGGGTTTCCTTCGGCCGTTTCTACTATGCAAGCTTGACTAAGCTTAGTTAAAGGTTGATTAAGAGCTTTACAGAATGCAGTATTTATAAAACTTTGGTTTGCACTAGAGTCAAATAATACTTTTTCATAGACGTCATGGATAAGGAACGTACCGGCGATTACGTCGGGAATCATGGCTGCCTCTTGCGTTGTCAGGTGAAAAGCTCTCGCGTTCTTCTTGTTAGCTCCGTCTGCCGCTTTCGCTTTGTTGTCAGGTGCCTTCATTAGTTTAGGGCAATTTGGTTTAAAATGCCCTGCTTCCCCGCAATTGAAGCAGATAATAGATTTCTTTCTACATTCTTCTTCTCTGTGCCCAGGTATTTTACAGAAGTTGCAGTACCTATTACATCTTCGTAGGTGCCTTCTTTTGCATAATTTGTAGAGAGGTGGTGTAGAAGATTGCCCAACTCCTTTCTTGAAGTTATTACCTAAGCGAAAACCTTGGATAATCTTCTGAGCCAACTCCTTCCTATTTTCATCTCTCGTACGAACTAATTCGTCAGTCAAGGTATTGGTCAATTCAACTGCATCTTCGATAGTTCGAGGTCTAGCAGCCTTGACTATATCACGGATTTCGCTAATCAGTCCCCAAATATTGCAAGAAATAAGTATAGGTTCTGGCGAAGCTAGAGTCGGTACTATTCCTGCATATTCGAAAAATTTTGTCGTATACTCACGACACTTTACATCCACCATTCTATGGTTCTGGAACTGATTTGCCATTTGTTCCTTCTCATAAGGAGGACAGAATTTCCTTTCTGTCATTTCTTTAAACTCTACCCAACTCATGGCATAAGCCATGTCGCTTCCCTTTGCATGTAGAATGGTATTCCACCATTCTAATGCTTATTCTTTAAAGAGATTAAAAGCATACATTACCTTGTCTTCTTCTACACATTTACTTATTTTAAGAACGGCTTCTATCTTTTCTAGCCATCGTATTGTAGCTGTGGCTCCTTCTCTGCCTGCGAATTCGATTGGTTTATAAGCTAGAAATTCTTTATAGGTACAACCAGCTCTCATTACTTTCATCTTTTTAGGAAATGGGGCTTTGATAATAGTATCATTGCCTCTATTTACAATATGACTATAACTGTTATCACAGTTGCGTTTGCTATTCTCAGCTTTGGAAGGCTCGAACGGGTTCTTAACAGCTGTTATGATTAAAGGGATAGCATTGGCTATGCCCTGAGTGATTATGTTTTCTATAGCCTCATACTACCAGACGAGGCTCTCACCCACTAATTTGATCCTATTCCCTGCATCCACAAACTCTTCGCCATAATAGCGCAGTTCAGCAACATTGTCGGGGTTCATGGGTGGAAAGACAGCAGGAGCAGGTTCAAACTGAGGGTAATATGGGTTTGGGTGATTCATCAAGTTCTGAAAAGCCCAGCCATTCGTCCACCATTCTTCAGCTTGATTGGGAAGTGGATGTTGTGGAATGACTGGCGCGGGAATGGCGGGTTCCAGGTTTATGGGTATTTCAGGTGGGATGGGTACATTTATGAGGTTTTCATCTATTGGGCCAAACAAATCACAATTTGCTAATTTTCTGTCCAACTCCTCCCATGGTGGTAATGTTGGGGCTTGGTTGGAACTTTCTCTCAATATTTCTTTTCCCTTTGGTTCAACCGTTTTCTTGATTTTCTGGGCCGCTAGCTTCTTCATCCTACCTCTTTTCCAGTCCAAAATTCTTTTCCTTTTCTTTGGTTTTGGCTTTTCCTAAGCTTGAAATACTATTGGTTCATCGGGTTCAGCTTTGTATCCCGTCTGATTTTCTGTTGTTTCTATATCCGTGGGACTTATTGAGAAGTTCTGAAGGGCTTCAGCTAACTTGCTCATGTTGTTAGTCAAGAATAATGAAAAAACAAACTCCGAAAATCGAATATAATATTGATTAGTAGCACAAAAATTTTCACAGAAACATCAAATTCCTGACTATTAATTTAAGTATTTTAAAAATACTTAATTAGCTTAAACCAATAGATAATTACCCATTAGGAATCAGCCCACTCGTTAAAGAAAGATACTTGTGATATTATTGGATTAAAAGGAGCCCACCCAAAATCTGGGTTGCAATATGCTTGAGAACCTAATGACTTACACTCCCAGTTTAGTTAATTGCTTTGTAATATTAGCCATCTTTTAATACGATCGACTTACGTTCTTGTTACTTTATTCGGCTCTATACCGTTTGAAAAGTTATGTTATGTAAAACTTACAATTTAGTTATATTAGATACATTGGGGCTGGAATTTATACCAATTGTTAGGAATAGCCCAACGGTGTTGGTGAGTTCGATAAGATATAGGATAGGTGAAGGTCATGGGTTCAATCCTCATGGTATGCAAGTTTAGCCATTTAAAAAAAATAACGACTAGTAAATTTCATTGGTGAATCATCCGTCAGATGAAAATGACGAGTGTTACTGCAAGCAGATTTTGTTCTATCGAAGAAATTTAACCCTCCTTTGATGATCTCTTACTAACCTCCGTCAGTAAATTTGAAATGTTAACTGTATTTGATGACGGGGGTAGCTCAAACCTTAATAAACTGATTAGAGACACAACAACTTAAAAGGTTAAAAGGATCGGAAATGGTCCAACGGTCATGAACAGTAAAAAGACAAGTCAGAGCCTTGTCATATTATCCTTTGCGTGTGAAACCTCCTGCCCAGCCGCAACCAGAACATGTGGGAGAGCACACCCTTTTACCCGCAGGTCCAAACCCTTCAACCCCCAAATAGGAAAGTCCCTCACTGTAGCCAAGGATCACTGGTCAAAGGCTTCCTCTTATAGAAGATTCTTTCCCTATAAATCACAGCCTTTGCCATTCATTCCAGCCACTCCAAATCAACTCAGATCACTCTTGATCTCTGATCTTACTTCTCTTCTCTAGAACTTGCTCCATGCTTGTTCTATTCTCGGCTCACTACAATATTATCTCACTTAACATAGACATTCCGGGTTGAACATCCTTCAATCCAGAATTCAAAGTGAATAATAACAAAGTGATCCGCCTCCACATGCTACAAACGTGGGGGGACCCACGACCTACATTAGGCTAATCGAAACCTTGAACCCTTTTACCCCAGAGATATCGCTACACGCCTTGGTCTTGTATTTGTTGTAGCAACAAGTTGGCGCCCACCGTGGGGCTACGCCACTAACTTTATCTTAAAGACCAGTTGTGTAGCTCCATTTTCTCTTTACATCATGTCTGAAAGCGAGTCTCTCGGTCAGGTAAATCAGGTGCCTAACAACACCGATTTAACACCAAATTCTAGTAGGATCTCACCGGTCAAATCTACACCTCTTTCTACTCCCGGAAGTACTCCAACGGGAACTATGTTTCCGGAGTTCACTTCTTTTCAAACACCAACCCCATCTCGATCAGGGGTTGCATCTCCTCAAATCGATGCAATTCGTACATCGAAACACATAAGATCTAACACCCGAGGGAGTAGCTAGAAATTTCTTATAACTGAGATCTTTTCTCAACTAGCATGTGAGCCTATAAGAGAAAAAGAGATGAGAATAAGACTAAATTATGAGGAGTCTGAACCCTCATTATCACCTGGCCCTCCATATCTTCCTTTTAGCAGCTCACGTTCAGCCACATCTTACATTGAAGCTGGTCCTAACGTGACAGACCAACCACTCAAGCCCTTGAGCTTTTTGGGAGGACAAGTCCAACCACTTTTCCCTTATTTACCTCCCAACCCGTTACAACCGGTACACCTATTGGGTATGAAACCACTCTTCATCAGTTATGGCAGTCACCAGCTTCAAGTGTTCCCCCTCCCATTGCTACTTCGTGAAAACAAGCCATAGCAACCCTGCCTTTGGCTCGAGATATGGTCATGAGCACATCCATGGGAATGCCTTATACAGTACCATCAGAAAGCCTTCAAGGCTTTGACCTTATGCCCCAGCTGATGACACAGATTATGACATCTTTTATGAGTACCATCAGAAAGCCTTTAAGGCTTTAACCTTATGCCCTAGCTGATGACATAGGTGATGGCACAATTTCCTTTGCAGCACGTGAAAGCTGGATGATGACACAGAAAGCCTTCAAGGCTTTAACCTTAACTTCATCAACCAAGTGCCAACCACTCACCAGGGTACCTTAAGCGGTAACCCAGCTTCAAGGGTAGTAGAAGACTTCTCAAAACCCTGCAAGCCCAACAACTTGTCTTGCTTCTCCCAACAAATCGTTGATTACGAGTTTCAAACCCAGATATAGATGTTATCACGGTGCTGAAAACCACCTCCAAATCTTCGCCGGGGCAGCAAGAATTGAAAAATTGCCCAGCCCCGAATATTGTCTCATGTTCATGCAAACCCTTGAAGGGTCTTCACGCATATGGTTCAATGACCTTCCTGAACGAAGCATTCAGACCTTGGACGATCTTAGCAAAGGTTTCCCATAACAACGGAAGTTGGTCAAGAATGCCACGATAATCTTCTGGATCAAACAACGTGATGATGAAAGTCTCAGAAACTTCATCGAAAGGTACAAGAAGGAAGATTTAACTTACGTTGATGAAAATATTAGGGTTGCAGGGTTCATGAATGCTAAATTCCAAATATCTCACAAGAGACTTCAATAAATGCCTGCCCAAAACCCTTGAAGAAGCACTCAAAAGGGCTGAAGCCCACATTCGAGGAGAATAAGCTGTAGACATCAAAGAACAAAATAAAAGACTCTTAACTGGAGCCTCCAGTATGGCTCTTATGATAAACGGTTCAAAGGTTCGGATTCCAGAAGGCCTGAAGGCCGGAACCCTCCAAGCCGAGAAAAAACCATAAACTTTACAGCCTTAACCAAGGCTCCACAAGAGATCTTGGCAACCGAAGAGGTAAAACACAGCATCCGCCCTCCTCAACCTTTTCCAAAAAACAAAAGATTGGAAAAATCAAACCAGTATTGTGAGTTTCACGAATAGAAAGGTCACCATACTAATGATTGCTTCCAATTTAAAAAGAGAATCGAAAAAAGCCGTCAAGTCCGAACTGGCTCACTTGTTTAAAGGGGTCAAGGACAAGATGGTTGAAAAAAAAGTAGGAAGTGAACATGGTCGACCTTGAAAACAAAGCTTCCCACAAACGCCATCATTTTAAGGCATGGGAACGTCAATATGTTTGCTTCCCACCACCGGAAGGAGAGTTTCTTTCAAACCCTCTGGTGATAGAATCCAACATAGGAACCATCAAGACACAAAAGGCTTACATTGACACCGAAATCTTGTTTGAGAAATGCTTTAACCCTCTCAGCGATGATGAACGTTCAAAGCTTCAACAGTCTAAATCCTCCATCAAAGGTATCGCAGACATACCTATCAAGCCTTTAGGCCAAATAACCCTTAATGTTGTTCAGCGAGAGAACAAAGGGACGAACCGAACAACTCACTTTTGCGGTAATCAATATCCCTTCCAACTATGATATCATCATAGGAAGGCCAGGGCAAAGTGTGTTCGGAATGACAGTTTCAGTTAGTCAAGGCACTATCAAGTTTCCCACTGAAAAAGGGATAGCAACCCTTCAACCTACCCAATAAGCTTTTGTAGTTGAAGGGGAAAGCTCAAGAAAGGACGAAGACGATGAACATGGGTTGGACATAAACCCAAAATATCCTCAACATGGGATAAGGGTAAACACTAACCTTTCCAATGAAACCCTCTCATACCTTGAAAAGCTGCTTTGCACTATGTCTTTACTTGGTGCCCGGAAGATACTACCGACATCCCTCGTAGCATTGTTGAAACATGAGTTATGGATCCCACCTGATGTTAAGACCATTATACAAAAGAAACGAAGTCAAGCCCCTGAAAGAAGCCTTGCAGAGTGCCAAGAGATGGAAAAGCTTGTTCTAGTCGGAATCCTTCGAGAGGTCGTATCAATCATGGGTGGCCAATCCGGTAATGGTTCGAAAACCCGACAAGTCTTAAAGAATGTGTATCGATTTTAAATACATGAACAAAGTATGCCCAAAGGATTGCTACCCGCTACCCCAGATAGACCTCAAGGATAACTCACTCACAGGCTTCCCGTTCAAGTGTTTTCTTGACGCCTAAAAGGGTTACCATCATATCCTAATGAAAAAAGAAGATGAAGAAAAAACCACATTCCACACTGATAAAGGTATATCTTGCTATCAAAAAATGCCTTTTGGTTTAAGAAATGCAGGTGCCACTTATCAACGTATGGTTGACAAAGCGTTTGCCGGACAAATCGGCAAGAACATTAAAGCTTATGTTAACGATTTGGTGATCAAGAGCAAAACGGAATACCAAATGCTCGATAACATACAAGAAACCTTCCAAAACTCGAGAAAGATCAACATGAAGCTTAATCCAGTCAAGTGCTCATTTCTAGGACACATCATGGGGAAACAAAGCATAAAAGCCAACCCTCAAGGGATGTGCTAACAAGAAAGACTTTCGATGGAAAGCCTACAGCTTTGAAGCGTTTTACCTCAAAAGGAAGCCTTCAACCAAATGAAGCAACACTTGGCTTCACTCCCATCCATTTTGGTTCCGGAAACAGGAGGAACGACCTCTATCTACCTTTCGATGGCTTAAAAGACCATAAGTAAGGCTCTGATCATTGAACAAAACAAAGTTCAGATACCCGTTTACTTTTTCAAAACTTCAAAATTAGCGGAAATCAAATATTATTATTTGGAAAAACTTACTCTAGCCCTAGTCCAAATGGCTAGAAGGCTTCGAAGGTACTTTCAGTCACACCCGATACAAGTGGTCACTGACTAACCTATTAAGAACGTGCTTGAAAAACAAGAAAATTCCGTACGATTAGCCAAATGGGTTGTGAAAACTAGGTGAACACAAAATCACCTATGTCCCGAGAAAAGTTGTCAAAGCCCAAGTCTCAGCTGACTTCATCATAGAAGTCCCTAAAGAAGTCACAACGGAAGTCAATACAGCCTCCACTGAACCCTCCGACCCTCATACTTGGAAGTTCTTTACCGATGAAGCTTCCAGCATTGAAAGGTCAGGAGCAGGGATAGTTCTAATTGATCCTAACGAATTAGAATTCACGTATGTCCTTCGTCTTGAATTTCAGACTACAAACAACAAAGCTGAGTATGAAGCATTGATTGCTGGGCTCAAGCTTGCAAAAATATGGGTGTAAAAAGGCTTCAAGTCTTCACAGACTCGTTGCTTGTTTCAAACCAAGTAAGTGACAACTACATAGCCAAAGAAATGGGGGTTCAAAAGCTTCAAGTCCTCATAGACTCTCTCAAGCTAAGACAATAACAGCTACATAGCAAAAGAACACAACATGTATTAGTACCGAGAGAAATCAAAGGAATTGATGAACATATTTCAAACATGTTCCATCAAAAAAGTTCCAAGATCTCAAAACAAGAGAACTAATGCACTAAGCAAACTTGTATCTCCTACGTTTGCCCACCTCACCAAGAAGGTGCTAATTGAGGTATTAAAAACCCCATCCATCCAAAAACTTGAGGTTCAAGATGTGATCACTAAAGAAGGGCTAAATTGGATGACTCCCATTGAAAAGTTCCTCAAAAATGGTGAATTACCTGATGACCAGACTGAGGCTGAAAGGGTTCACATCAAGTCAAGGCAGTATATGTTACAAGGAGATATCCTTTACAAAAAAGGATACCTTGCACCACTACTTCGCTGAATTGGCCCAAAACAAAGCCAATATCTGATCAAAGTGATTCACGAAGGGATATGTGGGGCTCATTGTGGCCCAAGATCGGTAGTGTCAAAGTTGATGAACCTCAGACACTTTTTGCCCTTCCATGCATCGAGATACCTCCGAACAACTGTGAAAATGTGAAGCTCGTAAGTTACATGCTCCGGTACCCAAAAGCCCCAAACATGACCCCATTCCCATCTCCTCGGCTTGGCCATTTCACAAGTGGGGTATGGACATTGTTGGTCCATCCCCACCAGCCAAAGGAGGAGTCAAGTTTTTATTGGTAGTCGTTGATTACTTCACCAAGTAACCAGAAGTAAAACCATTAGCAAAAATATCAGGGAAACAGGTCACTGATTTCGTTTAGAAGAGCATAATCTATCGTTTTGGGCTCCCAGGGGTACTAGTCATGGTAGCGGGAAGTAGTTTGCCGAGAAGTCTTCTAGCTCCTGGTGTAAGGAGTTCAGAATAACTCAAGTGTTCAGCTCGGTAGCTTACCCACAACCCAATGACCAGGTTGATAGGACAAACCACAACATTGTTGAAGGGATTAAATCTCGATTGGGAAGATAAGACAACAACCGGCTCGAATAGCTTCCCAATGTGCTATTGGAGATTTGAACAACCAAGAAAACGAGCCATAAGAAAACACCCTACAGCCTAGTGTTTGGATCAGAGGCTGCAATCCTAGCTGAAATCGGAGTAACAACATAAAGAACAATTAACATCGACCTCGAGCCAAATAAGAAAGAGACGATGTTGAATTTGTAACTCCTCTAATAGGATCGTGATCAAGCAGCCATACAAAAAGCAAGGTACAAGCAAAACAAGGAATCGTATTACAATACACAGGTGAAGCATGAACGCTTCAAGCCTGGGGACCTTGTGCTTCGAAACAATGAGGCCTGCAAGAAAGAAAGCCAAGGAAAGCTTGGCCCTAAGTAGGAAGGGCCATACTCTATACTTGAAGCCCACAAAGGGGGATCATACAAGCTGGCAGGTCCACAAGGCAAAAAGCTTACCCGCCATTGGGATGGCAAAAACCTTAAAAGGTTCCATGTTTAACAAAAACGTGTTACAAATAGTTCCAAAAAGTTGTTCTATTCCCCTAGTAATCAAAGTACTTTGAAATGAATGAACAATGAATCAAAATTTGTCTTTCCATCCTATAATCAGGTTGAGAACCTAGCAAGAAACTCCATGGCAAGGGCCATGTAAGGGGATGAGCTCCCAGGCCACATCGCTCAATAGTTTCAAGGGTTGAATGGACCTATATAAGGGGTGAGTTCCTAAATCAATACAACTCCATGAGACTCAGAGAAAAATATTAAAAATCATGTCTCGTAGACGGGTTTGAACAGCCTACACCAAATGTTCCTTAAGCCCCAACATTGGCTTACGAACCAAAAAGACTCTAAGTGAATGTCATACATAGGATAGAGGTTGTATCTTCTTGTTAAAAATATCCTAAGGCTAAGTGACTACAGCACTGAACCCTTTAAGGTATAAGTAACATAGGATGCACCGCCCAAAACAAAGACAACATACAAAACCAACCACAAGGGAGTAAACAGAACAACACAATAAACATAGCAAGTTAAAGATAGCAAGGGCCATACTGGCCATCAAACATAAAACATGGTCCACAAGCCTTCCAGGCTTTAACCACCAAAGGACCTAAACGGTTCCCTTAAAACAAAAAGATGTTTAAGCAAACAACCCATAACATTGTTTGACATGCTAAGAAAGCTATGAATTAAGGTTTCTTCTTCATTTGGCAGCATCAGAGATGATATACTTTGCTACATCATCCTTATTCGAAAGCCCATTATATTGGGTGTTTTTAGCCTTCCTCTTTTTCCTCCATATGACACCCGCTGTCTCAGAGGCTTCAAGGCTTGAACCCTTTGAGCCCTCACCACCTTCAGAAAACGTTTCCTCGCTATCTCCGGAGCAAGGACGTTTCTTCGAGAGGGACTTCAACACTTCGTTACAAACAGCCTCATTAAGGCCCTGGGGTTTTAGCTCCTACAAAACAGGCAAAGGTTTACCAAAACACTTGAAGACTTCACCCACATAAGGGTAAATCATATGCTCAATCTTAAAAAGCTGTTTCCTAGAAGACTTTGAAGGCTTTGGGTTGAAAAAGAGAAGACTTTTCCCAAGGCACCCCAGGTTCACAAAGCTTTGTAACCAGCAAACAAACCTTGGTGTGTTCCATGAACAAGAAGCTCGGTGTACACATCACCCAAGACCTTTTTGAACCCCGAAGAATGGAGAAGATAAGTAACCACTTGCTGAAATCCATGCTCAATGAGCCATTTATTATCACTAGTAGCATGGGCAAGTGAAGACTTTAACCCTTCTTTCTCCTCTAATAAGGCATTTTTCTGAACCTCCAAGGCAGCCTTAAAGACCCTGATTTAAACCTTGTCAGCCTCCAAGCGTTTTTCCAACTCAACCATATCAATCTTGTGAAAACTCCTCAAATCTTCAAACAACAATGCTTTCTCCTACTCGGCATAGCCCTCATCTTCTTTACAAGCAACCATTGAAGCTTTCATCCCATCCATCTTCTTCTTCTTCAAAAAATAAAAAATAAAAAAAAACTTCATATTCTTGCATCCTTTTGCGAAATCGGGATACACCCTCTAGAAGCAAGGCAACAAGGTTGCAAGCACCCATCATCATTTTCGAAATCATCAGTTATCGTCTATAGATGAGCAAGAGCCTCGAATATTAGGAGGAGCAAAATGGGTAAGAACATCCTCACAAACGGATGAAGACCTGAAGCTGTCACCAACTGTGACCTTCCAATCCGGCACATAAACTTCTTCGGGATTAACATTGGTGGAACCTTCACCACCTTTCCCGAAACCCTTCAAGCACACAACCTTTTTACCCGCCGCCTTGCTCCCCTTACCAATCACTAATGGTAACTCTTTGTCTTTCATAAATTTTCCTCAACCCAACTTCTAAATCATCTGAAGCCTCTATGTCATTGCTCAGTTCCACTGGCTCAGAAGCCGATGGTTGGTAGGCAGCCTTTATCAAACGACGGTTGATCGGCGAGTAGAGACTTTGTAAGCAGTAACCTTGGTAAAACCCTTGACGTTTGGCAACAACATCTTCACCGGGCGTGGTCTCAGCATCCCCAAACACAACATCAGAGGTACCATCACTCCTGATAAAGCAAAACATCATACCCTAATCATCCCGCATGAGCACAGGGTCACAATCTGGCTTGGCCCACAAGGTGCTCACACCCATCAACACTAAAAGGTGTTCAGGAAAGGGACGAAGCCTCGAAGGACATTTCCTAATGGCTTTTAACAACCAACTATCTAGTTCAGACTCGAATGGCTCAAGCTTGTTTAACACAGCATCAGGGTGCCTCCAAACAAGCTTGAAGGGAACAATGGACTCAAAAATCCAGAAAAATCTGTCCTTCCAAGAACCAAAGGTAGTAACCATTGAGGAAATCAAATAAACATCAACTTGGGATGTCTCAAACGTGACCCAATCGTCGTTCTTGGTCAATCAGAAAAAACATCACCGATGGGCCATACCCTATCACAAAACCTCAAAGTGTAAAGTCCCAGCAAGACCTTGAGGACGCAACTGACCAAACGACACACGATAATACTCTAAAACATTTAGAGCAAAGACCGAAAACGGACGACACAAGTTGGGAAACTCGAAATGACAGCAATAAAGAGCAATAGAACCAGCGAGACACTGATCGATCGATTTATCTAAACCCGGAGCCACCGGATTAAACTTTAGATCGATCCCCCATTCTTTACAAAAAGCCTCAACTTCCTCTCGAGTGAGACAAGAGTAACTCACATACAGATCTTTGCTAGCACCCAGGAGAGACGATCGAAAGAAAAAAGAAAGTGAAGTCTAGGCAGCTATTATTACTCAAAAGGCAAAAAAACTGCCATCCATCACATTAACTGTCATTTCAAAATTCAAATCCAAAAAACTTAGATGCCTGATAACCTTTCAAGCCTTGAAGCCTTTAAGCAATAAAAATCGTGTACAAAAGTCAGAAGCATTTGAGCTTACACCCCAAATACCTCTGACTTGGGGGGCTGATGACGGGGGTAGCTCAAACCTTAATAAACTGATTAGAGACACAACAACTTAAAAGGTTAAAAGGTTCGGAAATGGTCCAACGGTCATGAACAGTAAAAAGACAAGTCAGAGCCTTGTCACATCATCCTTTGCGTGTGAAACTTCCTGCCTAGCCGCAACCAGAACATGTGGGAGAGCACACCCTTTTACCCACAGGTCCAAACCCTTCAACCCCCAAATGGGAAAGTCCCTCACTGTAGCCAAGGATCACTGGTCAAAGGCTTCCTCTTATAGAAGATTTTTTCCCTATAAATCACAGCCTTTGCCATTCATTCCAGCCACTCCAGATCAACTCATATCACTCTTGATCTCTGATCTTACTTCTCTTCTCTAGAACTTGCTCCATGCTTGTTCTATTCTCGGCTCACTACAATATTATCTCACTTAACATAGACATTCCGGGTTGAACATCCTTCAATCCAGAATTCAAAGTGAATAATAACAAAGGGATCCGCCTCCACGTGCTACAAACGTGGGGGGACCCCACGACCTGCGTTAGGCTAATCGAAACCTTGAACCCTTTTACCCCGGAGATATCGCTACAGGCCTTGGTCTTGTATTTGTTGTAGCAACAGTATTCGAACACATTTTCATATAATTTTTATTCTCCTTCAACATTGGGTACTATAATAATTTACTAGTTCAGACATTTTGAGCAGTGGCGGTCAGGCGGAGCTTGAATAAAAACTCGGCGGGGGCTAGACCCTAAAAAACTAAATCGGTGGGGGCCGGACTCTTTAGAATCCATTTTTTTACACTAAAAAAAACAATTTTTCGATAAAACTGACACTACGTTTAATTTACCAATGAAAGGACAGTTTTCCCAAATTTAGAATGTTTGAACGAGTCATTAGGCAAACAAAAGTATCTTATTCATCAATTATCATGGTGCAGAGCTTGTGCCTTAAAATAGGCATATAAATTGGAAGTCCATGAACATCCGTGTCTTCAAATAGGCATAAATTCATAAAAACATAGTTAGTTGAAAGTGAACGAAAATGGCTAGAAAATTGTGCAGCATCTTCATCATCCTCATAGCAACCACAGTTGCTGAAGAGGTAAAACACACAGTGCATAATATTAATTGGAGAGGCGGTGCCAATGCTCGTGAAAACGCGCGAGATATCAGAGTTGGTGACACACTTAGTAAGAATTTAAACCTTTTATCGATTCATTAGTGATTCACATACATTTTTTCACTATTCATCCGTGTGTTTAAGCAGTAATTATGCAAACCAGAACACATTTTCATGAATAATAACAACATACATAATTTGTTTTATGCGAATAACAACATAACGCTGATATTATTGGTATAAGTACGTAATTATAAGATTATGCTGCTAAAAAAAGTAAAATGTCTAATGTATAGTTACATACGATACCTATGCGATGTAGTTTTCAGATATAAAGCTGGAGAACACGATTTGATTGAAGTCGATAAGGATAGCTATGACAAATGTATTGTGCCTCCGTCTGCTAAAATTTTCACTACTGGAGAGGATGCGCTATTCGTACATACCCCAGGACCAAAATATTTCATTTGTGGATTTCCACAACACTGCAAGGAACGTGATATGAAGCTTGAAATAATGGTTCGCGATCAATCAGATCCGAAGCTTCAAATTGATGATCCCAACCACAGGAAACTAGAATCAACTCCGGGTCCAACACAACCGGAGTTGATTGTGTACGTGGTTGGAGATGATAAAGGTTGGAATGAAAATGTTGATTACGAAGCTTGGGCCAAGGGGAAGGAATTTTATATGGGAGACTTTCTTGGTACATTTACACATATATTGTTGTTCTCTAATAATTATATGTCTTGTAGCACGCTAACTAATTACACACTATTGTTGATGTAGCGTTCAACTACACAGTAGGGAAACATAATGTATTAGGAGTAGACGAGGCAGCGTTTAACGAATGTACGATTCCTGAAGATCAAAATGAAGCTCTTTCTTCTGGAAAGGATCAGGTCCGCTTAGAATCCATGGGAAACCTTGGGTTTATTAGCGGCATTGGAAAGGATTGTGAAAATGGCATGAAGCTTCTCATCAATGTCAAGTGCCCACATACTAGACCCAAGCCTCATGCATTGCAAGGAGGAAGAAAACTAGTTCCATCAATTTAAAAATGCTGAGCTTTAAGGTTTTTTTTGGATTGTGTGGGACATTACATTTATTGTAATGCTCTTGTGATATTGGCTAGAGTGGAGAGCCTGTTTGGTGTTGTAATATTAGATATGTAACATCTTGTCTAATTGAGAATTATGTGCAAGTAAATTGGATAATGAAATCTTCAAAGAAAACTTGGATTTACAACCTTTATCACCCTAGCTATATTGATCTTGTATATCAGGTTGATCGATCTTCTACCAAAAACTGGTGCAACTAAAAAAAACTGTGACCTACTTCTTGTTCTTTGTAAACCTACTGTCCATGGCCGGCCCTGGGGTGGGCGGGTAGGACCACCGGCCAGGGCCCAATATTTCGAAGGACACATTATTTTATAAAAAAAAACCCCAATATGTAAATGTAAAATATTTTTTAATAGGGTATATCCGTACAAACACCAACATAGGCCCACTTACAAAACTATTCTTATGGTTTAGATTAGTTATTAACCCATTAACATTAGGTTTAGACTTTTAGTGAGCTCAATACCCAATTTCGTTAAGGCCTAAGGGCACGTTTTTCCAAGCTCAAACAAGGTACACGAATTCTCAGGGTCGGCCCAGCTACTGTCGACCGTCTTCTTAGCCCCTTTTACCACTGTTGGAGCGGTGCAGTTAAAGAGGGTTGCTCCCCTTGCTCAAAAACGACTCTCAAAATGATCAAGCTCTGAAACCAATTGTTTGCCATCAGGCCTAAGAACACGAACACAAAGATTTGATCTTAACCAAGATCGACTCTTCTTTTATTATGAAAATTGACTCTACAAAATATATAGACCCTAACCATCTATTTATATTAAGTATCTTCCTAAACCATTCAAACTCTTACTTCTATCTTCTAGACATTAAAATAATTAGATACATTTAACTAATCTTAATTTTACTATATAAATCAAATAATTTAATTAAAACTAACTATATCAACATACAAAGGGAGTCACAAATTTCCTAGTCCATTCCTACCTAAAGTCAAGGATATCAAGCGAGGTTAAGCACATGGCTTTTAATGATTTGTAAATCACCTATTTTAGAGAGAAGTGCAGTCACTTCAAATGGAATTGGGGGCACAATTCCTAGAGCTCTCGCAGAACCAGAATAGTATTCCATGACCATAACAGACACAACTATGAGGGGTTAGCAAGACCAGGAAAAGTAACGTCTACATAAAAAGGGGTTGGTTCAAGAACATCACGTCTATTAACCGCTGAGAGGCTAAGTATATGTCACAAAGGAGTGTTCAAAGGGAAACCTAACTATCCTGCATTACTTAACTGATGAAATTTATCGTGACACTTAAGTGTATAGGATGATCTTCATTCATGTGTGAGGGATTGTTGGAAATTTTATAAAATAAAATATTATATTATTGATTAATATAATGATTATTTAGTGATTAAAGCAAAATGAATGAGAAATCATAAGTTTAATTGTTTGTTGGAACTTTAATTATTGTGTGTTGGAACTTTAAAGTGTGGGAAGTTGTGTTTGTCTCACATTAATGGAGAGATAAATCTTTTGTTGATTTATAATTATAATTCTCCACACGAATGTATTCCTATGTGACAAGTCACAGTCAGGAGGGTGCGAAGCACCCGACACGCTCCCGGGTTTGGGTTTGGGTTTGGGCACGGGACCGGAACGAGGGCGATGGGCACAATGTGACGCTTTGATAGTACACTTCGCATCGCCGCTTGGAGCCGCATTTACTATTTTTTAAATGCGTCTTGCCTCGTGTAGCTCGAGCCAGTGGTCTGGTGTGATCAGCGGGAGACTATTTACATTCCTACTGATCAAGTTGAATTAAGTTCTTAGAAATGATTGTGTCATTAAATTTTGAGACTTAATTTTATTGAATTTTGTATTCAATTCTGACCATTCAATTTTGGAATTCTAAACATTATATACAAAGCTTTGTGCTTTATTTAGAGCACAGACAGAGCACCGAATTTATCAAACGAAATCCCAAACTTTGGATCTCTACACACTCTTATTTCGCGTATACTTTCAGGTGCTATGCTAATCCTGGCAGTACAATCTGTTTAGGCTGTTGTACCATGGAAAACATACGAGTTCACCTGGGTGGCCCGGAATCTGTTTTAAGGGAAGCGTCTTGAACGTGCCTCAGCCAAATCACTCGTCTTTCTTCTAGTGTTTGTTTACTTTGGTTGTAATCATTTTATCAATCTTCGTTTCTTCTTTCTGTTTGTAAAATTTTAGTTGTATTGTATTTGTTCTGTACTTTATTCCATTTTCCCAGTTGTAATTTGTTATGGAAATTAATAAATTGTATTTTCTTTTATTTTATTTTGTGAACGGTGTTCCTACATGGTGAAGCTTATATTGGCGGCAGGTATCAAATGTCGGCGAACAACTGATATAACACAACACGGTGATTTTATGGGGACTAAAAACCCACGACTCATTTTCTATTTTATTAACTAAAAAACTCTTACGTACAACTAAAAGCTAATAACTATTTATAGGGTTATTCTAGTCTACGTTTAGATCCATACAATGGGAGGACTCGTGTAAATATTCACTGTACTTGTTTGGTTCCTTGTCTCTTTGGGTCGGGGGGCGTGTCTTGTATTGACCTCTTGTCCGTTTGGGTCGGTGGCGTTTGTTTTAATGAAGTTAATTTAAAAAAAATACAATTAGTATGCTAAATAATCTAAACAAACAATGAGTTAATGCAAATAATTAAATGACCAGTGTTGGTTTATCTATTCTTTGTTGACCTAACACAAAAACCCTTTGACATGAACAAACTCTAGTTAGGTTTTATTTTATTAGCTCATCGAGATTAACCCAACATAAAATAAATTGGTGGCAGAGTTGGTAAGAATTCAAACCTTATATCGATCCATTAGTGATTTTTGTAAATTATTATTTCTATACGTCATGAAACTGCCAAAAAAAAAAAAGATTGGTGAAATAACCGTTTTCCCATATGCTTAAGAAGTAATTACGAAACCAGAACATGGTTTCACATTTCTATCAATAATAACGTACATTGTAAAATGTATAAAACTAGTAAGATTATCCGCGCTATGCAGCATGGTTTCGGTCGATATCTATCTTGGTTTCATATAGAAAACGAAAGAAATAGGCTTAAAAGAATATAAAACATGTTTTTATCGACTGAAAACCATAAAAAATAAAATTTTAAATTAATTGTCGATAGAAATATAAACTCTATCTTAAATATAATTTTAATGAAAAAGGAACCTTAAACTAAAACACTAAATATAAAGAAAATTAAAAAATAAAAATAAAGTTAAAAAAAATCAAGAAAGAAACAAAAAAACAAATAGGATGAAAGCACTTTTCACACAACTTGCTAATTGTAATTTATGTCAAAACGTAGACCAACTTGAATTTATACTAACACGTGCATAAAATAAGCACATAAGAAAACATTTACGACGCGTTGCAGTGATGTCGGAACGTAAAGTGACTCGAATTTATGCCGTCTAGTGAAAACGTATTATATCTGACCCAACTCGTTTCGAAACAAAATTTACGTCAAAACGTAGAACAACTGAAAACATATATAAAAATAAGCAAGAAAATGTATTATATTTAACCCGACTCATTTTCAGAAAAAAAAAATTGCGTCAAAACATAGACCGACTGAAAAACGTATATAATAATAATAAGTATAAAAACATATTATATTTGACATAAATAATTTCTGAAAATAATTTACGTCTAAACGTAAATTAATTTGAATTTATACCTACATATATATAAAAATAAGAGTTAACTGCCATTTTCGTCCCTGTGGTTTGGTCACTTTGGCCATTTCAGTCCATTTTTCAAAAATGCGCCATTTTCCTCCCCGACGTTCTGGAAAGGTGCCATTTCAGTCCAAAAATCATAACCCAGTTAAGTCAGTTAGTAAATAAGGACTGATTGTGTAAATTTGTAACATAAAGGACTGATTGTATAAATTTGTAACACCACCACCACTAGCCCTGCCACCACCACCACTCCGCTGCCACCACCGCCACCACCGCCACCACCGCCACCACAGCCACCACCGCCACCACAGCCACACCGCCACACCGCCACCACAGCCACACCGCCACCACAGCCACCACCGCCACCACAGCCACTGCCACCACCACCACCACCGCCACCACAGCCACACCGCCACCACAGCCACCACCGCCACCACAGCCACTTAAACAACATATGTATGTCCAGTTCAACCCTTTATTTATGCATAAAAGACAAAGTCATAACAGGTTTATTAACGTATATGGATTATAATTGTAGTTTTAAGTTCCTTATTGGGTTTAACATTGAGTTTGATGAGGTTAGAGCCGGTGGTGTTCTCTAAAGTTCAGTGTGGGAATCATGTCACTTTGTCATTCTCGGTTAGAAAGATCAGTGTAATACTATTAAGAATGTGCACTTATTGCAGATTTTCAGGTGAAGCCTATCATATGAAAAAAATACTAAAGTATCATGGTGTGTGTTCTGATCATTGCACAGAGGACTGTGCATGGCTGAAGAACAGAACAGACCGAACCGAAAATCAAATAACAGAAAATCTTATACTGGAAAACTGGACTGGGAGCACTGGTCAGTACATCAGTCCCCGATTCTAAAACCGGTCAAATTCAAATGTCAGTCCCTCATTAAAACCTTAAATGAGGACGCTTGCTAAAGTTCACAAGGGTTTAAGACTTAAAAGAGTTAAAGTCGATTCATTTCCGGGTTTCGTTGGTTTTTACTGGATTATACCCGTACCGGACCGAAAACCAGATTTTGTAGAAGACACAAAGCAAAGACCAGACATAATAACCTAGTCCGGGCAGTGCCGGTGACCTGTATAATTGCACCAAACTATGACATTTCGGTGACACTTTCTGAAATATACATGGTTGGAACTTGGTTATCTATTTTGCTGGTGTTATCAACTTCATAATTACCATAATAAAGCTTTCAAGGGATCACCTATGATTAGTTTCAGGGTATCTGCACTAGTCACTAAAGGACCATTTATTTCATGACACTGAACTTGCATGTGTAATTTGATGAAGATGAAAAAGCTAGGGATAAAACCGAAAAGAACAATTATTGGTACCTTCAACCTTGCTAAAAGAGCTATGAGCACAGAACAATATTGTTAATTTTTAGAGACCAATAGATACAGAGTGACGCAAAAAATCATTCAAGCTTTCACTTAGGAGCCACGTCTATTGCAAATCATCGCTTGAGTGGGAAAAGTAAGCCCAGAAAACTAGCAAAAAGCTGTAATAATCTCCACCAGTAGTCATTCATATCAATCTAATATGTTCATAATTTATGAACTTGAATCACAACAGAACTAATGATCTAATCTTTAGGACTTACATATGGACAAATAAATTCAAAATTCAATTTTTATACTTTTAACCTATTTTGTCAAACGCACCATAGCACAGAAGTGCAGCCCAGAGCACCATATTCGATGCGCCATGAAAGGCACGGTTTCGGGCTCTCAGGAGCAGGTTCAGAGCATTTTCCGGCCAAAAATGGTAAAAAAAACGGTGGTGGCTGTGGTGGCGGTGTGGCTGTGGTGGCGGGGTGGCGGTGTGGCTGTGGTGGCGGTGGTGGTGGTGGTGGCAGCGGAGTGGTGGTGGTGGTGGTGGTGGTGGTGGCAGGGCTAGTGGTGGTGGTGTTACAAATTTACACAATCAGTCCTTTATGTTACAAATTTACACAATCAGTCCTTATTTACTAACTGACTTAACTGGGTTATGATTTTTGGACTGAAATGGCACCTTTCCAGAACGTCGGGGAGGAAAATGGCGCATTTTTGAAAAATGGACTGAAATGGCCAAAGTGACCAAACCACAGGGACGAAAATGGCAGTTAACTCTAAAAATAAACATGTAAAACTCGATTACAAAGTTATTAGAAAGTTAACGGGTTATAAGTGTTAAAACTAAAATTTGAAAGGTATAAATACGAAAAAGACAAAAAAAATTAAGAAGATAAAAAAAGACAAAAGACAAAAAAAAAAAAAAACTAAAAGGTAAGTTGGTGTATATGCCCTTTACAAATGTAGGATATAGAAATAGTATATAACCTCGCGCGCATTACTCTTGCGCACTAATGTGAATCGTTCACGAAACGTGTTAGATATAAATATATCATCATCATCATACTCAGTAAATCTAGGGCTGACAATTCTAACACGAACACGATAACACGACACGAACCTACACGAAGTTATCATGTTTCGTGTTTGATCTTAACATGTTTCATGTCTAAAACAGGTCGACACGATAAGACCTTAACAGGTTTCGTGTCTAAACAGGTTAAAACCCGTTAACCTGCTAAGACCCGTTAAGTCCATGTTAATAATTAAAAATTAAAAAATATTATATGTGGGTGTGGACATGGGGTCATCAGTCGTGGGACCTGGGATGAATTATAAACAAACACACGTGGTTTTTTTTCACAATCCAAGTCCTAATTTTTAAATCACTCTCACAAACACCACCATTCCCAATTCGGTTCACAGCTTCCCCAATTCGGTCGTGTTCGTGTCTTAAACAGGTTGTGTTCGTGTCTTAAACTGGTCGTGTTCGTGTCTTAAACAGGTCGTGTTCGTATCTTAGCATGTCGTGTTCGTGTCTTAAACAGGTCACGTTCGTGTCTTAACAGGTTGTGTTCGTGTCTTAAACAGGTCGTATGATACGTTGGTAATTTTTTCGTGTCTTAACAGGTCGTTTCGTGTAACCTGTTTTTTAACAGGTTCGTGTTCATGTTTAAAAAATATGACACGATAAGATTTCGTGTTCTGTTCGTATTTACGTGTTTCGGGTTCGTGTCTTATCGTGTTCGTGTCTTAACAGATCGGGTTGATCCGTTATGCCAGCCATAAGTAAATCCCACCAATAGCAAAGCTAAGGTAGGGTCTGAGGAAGGTAAGATGTAGACAGCCTTACCTCTACCCCGTAGGATAGAGAGGCTGCTTCCGGTGAGACCAGTGGCGGAACTAACCCAAAATTTTAGGGGTATCCCAATTTTCTTTATGGATCAGGGGTGTCCTTTATATAACGAAGACGGAGTTGAGAGGTATTTTTACACTACGGAAACGGAGTTGAGGGGTATTTTTACACTACTAAGACGGGGTTGAGCCGTAGCCCGTGCTATCCATGCTAAGACATTAGGTCCGCCCCTGAGTGAGACCCCCCGGCTCGAAGATATAAATATAACAAAGACGGTAAAAAAGTTGCAACAAATAGAGTATAAACTTTGTTAAATTATCAGACACATACATAATGTTGACAATAGTTTAAAAATGTCATCTTGTTCTATATATGGAATCAACAATGCCATATCTTGTTCTATGCATTCTGATTCTATTACATCAAAAGAACGAAAACCTGTAATTCTTTTGAAGCTTCTCTCACCATAGCAAACACATTTAGATATTTGGAACATGACACTTTTACCAGTTAACTACAACAAATGCACCAGATTGAAATTCTTCCTCTTTAGCACACAAACCAAGTTATACTTCAACATGAACTTTAATTTCACTATCCAACCAATCTTTAAACAAACTTAAATAAGCAAACCTAATTTTAAATAAAACAAACTAAACAAACACATGATCAAGCATGACAAATGAATACAAATTTAAACCTCTCCGTAGTTATTGTACCCAGGGGCGGACCCACATACGGTGGGTCGGGGTCCCGGACCCCAATGTTTTCTAAAAATTTAGTAGAATCGGTATGTTAATTTTCTTAAGAACCCTATAAAAATAATTAGTTGGACCCCATAATAGAAAAAGCAAGCCTGATGTAGTGGCAAATCCTTTGTTTTCCAACGAAAAGGTCCCAAGTTCGATATTTTAGTCTCCTGTTTTTTAGTTCTTTTTAGCAACCCCTCATGACATGCATGGTTTGGTATTTTTGAATAATCCTAGGAGATTTAATTATGCTATAATTGTTTATTCTTATTGGGAACCCACATTATTTGTTGAAAAAGTTTACACCTTTTTTTGAGGTAAGGGCGTAAGGCAATTGTTGGAAAAGTTTACACCTTTATTTGAGGTAAACCAACGCTACACACTGTATGAACTAGATCAATGTGGTAAATCTAGTTTGTTTACTTAATTTTGAAAGATCTTTTTATGTTTTTGAAGATGTGGTATCTTTTTGTGTAAAAAAAATAGTTTGAAATTTTTGAGATAGACGAAAAAAAACTAACATTATCAAGCGTCATTATTATAAGGTTGAAAATTTCAATACAAATACAAGAGTTTTATTTGATATTGTATTTTATTAATGAATAATGATCATATAGTTTTATTTGATATCGTATTTTATTATGTTTCTCACCCCACCCCGCCCCGCCCTCCCGACCCAAACGGCGACCGACCCGAAATTGGTTGTGAAAAATCTAAACACATAAAAAGTGGACCCCAGTGGAAAAAAATCTTGGGTCCGCCACTGATTGTACCCAAAGATAAGCTTTTCCAATTCCAATCGAAATTCCACCTGAACAACAAATAAGCGAGAGTAAATAAGAAGCAATACACATTTCACAACGATGACAAAAAGGAAAACCAATTAGAAATTAAAGAAATTACCTTCTGAATTGAGAGCCATGCTTGTTGTCGTTGTCCGTGGCTAGAGGTGCAACCCTAAACCGGGTTAGAAACCGAACATGACAACCTCTAACCCAAACCCGGGTTGAACCCTTTACAACCCGTAGGGTAGTACTCGGTTTGAATGTTTTTCATGAGCTACACCGGTTTAAACCCGACAACTTGTAACCCACACAACACAACCTGGTTTGCCAAACCGGTTTGAACCCTATATTGATTGAACGCTATCTATTATTTTGATTAAATGCATGTTCGTCTTTTGTCCATATTAAGTTTGGGTTTTTCAGCGATCCCAGTAACCATTGTTCAAGTAGCTTAGTTTGGTGTTAGTTTTCTTCCTCCTTAACTTATTTTTCAGAATGACACCAACTACATTTTAATCGTCTTCAAATCCAATTTCTGATGGCGAATTTGGGTATTACATGGGGTTAGGCATGGGCATCAATAGTGATTAAGAAGACTAAACGCTAAACTATGACTACACATGTTGATGCAACAAATAATAGACCAACGGTAGTAGCTGGACTGGTTAGGCAAAAAGGGTTGAAGGGTTCAACTTTGCCTAACGCAGGTCGTGGGGTCCCCCCACGTTTGCAAGACGTGGAAGGAGGTTCACTAGTTTATTTTTGTTATTTGCTAAGGATCCTCCTCTGAAACGTGTTCAGATTCGGATGAAGGAGCAAATAGAATATGTGTGTTGGATATGAAAGAGAGAGTGACTCGCATGAAGCAAGTACTCGAGATTAACGACCAGAGATTGCGAGAATCAGGGCTGGCCAGGAATGTCTCCTGAAGTAAATGAAGTGTCAATTTATAGGAGAAGACATCTCCCAAAGAAGAATGCATTTGACTAGTGACATTGCTTGCAGTGAGGGGCTTGCCCTTTCGGGGGTTAAAGCCTTTTGACCCCTGGATAATAGCGTGTGCTCTGCAGACCTGCGTTGCTTTTGCGGCTGGCGAGTTGGTGGAGCTGTCCGGAGATGTGACCTATTTACTGTTCCCGTATTGCTTTACTTCATCTCCTCAGCTTTTCAACCATTGAACCATTTAACCCTTTAAGCGTTTACATATTTAGTCATTTTATTTAGTCTTGGGCTACCCCCGTCATCAGCCCCCCAAGTCAGAGGTTTTTGGGGAATGAGCTCAAAGACTTCTGACTTTTATACGTGTATTTTATTGCCTAAAGGTTTCAAGGGTTCGATGCTTGAAGGCTTGAAGGGTTGTAGGCAGTTAATATTTGAATTTTAAATAACTGACAACTGATTTGATTGATGTATGGCAGTTCATAGGGTGGCGGTTTTGCAGAAGTTATTGTTTGCCATTATTACCCCTATTTTAGGTTATTTTGTTTTATATTTGCATTTCTCATTCACTTTCTACATAATTCCATCAAGTTCTTCTCCTGCAATTTTCTTTCCTCTTCCAAGGTTAGTTTCAGTTTCCTTTGCATTTTCTTATATTCTTCGTATTTTCAAAAATGGGTGCTATTAAGGATTTGGCAAAATCCTTTTCCCGATTAACACAAGAAGAGGTAGACTTATTTTGTGTGGAATATGGTATTGAAAAAAAGTTTAATCCGACTGCTCCTGCTTGTGATGTTTCTATTGATAAACCAACCCCTGGTTCGATTGCTCTTTATCGCCTTCACTTTGAGTTTTCGAATCTTCGTTATCCCTTTTCTCTCTTTGTTTTGAATTTGTTAGAATATTATCGGGTTTCCTTTGGGCAAGTTCACCCGAAGGGCATGGCTAGGGTTTTACATTTTGAGGTTTTGTGCCGTGCCCTTAGGTATGATCCCTCATTGCTGCTTTTTCGCCGGTTTTTCCGTTTGGCCAAAAATGGCGATTGGTTCACCTTTGAAACATCCAAGGTTGATTCTTGCCTCATTTCGTCTATGGTTACAACACTTGGGACTTGGAAGGATCGCTTTTTCTGGGTTTCTGATTCTATTGTCCCATTTAAGATGGTGTGGAGGCACCCGGATGCTGTTCTTAATGATCCGGAGCCCTCTGAATCTGAGTTGAATGATGCTTTTCTTAAAGCCATCCGGGGATGCCCTTCAAGGGTTCGTCCCTTCCCTGAACATTTGCTAGTTCTTTTAGGTGTTAGTAAAATTTGGGGGAATGCCGATCGGAATCCGGTTCTAATGAGAGGTGGCATGGGTATGCGTTTTTCTTTTCTGCCCTCTTTGCATTTTTGTTGACCTATGTCTTATGTGTTTTTGTTTTGATTATTTGCAGTCATGTCTGCCCTGGATTTTATCAAGAGTGATGACACTTCTGATGTTGTGTTTGGGGATGTCCCATCTGTTCCTGATGAAAATGTTGTTGTTAGGACTGTTGAGCAAAGGTTCGAGGGTTCGGGGTATATTAGCACTTCCAATGTCAAAGGTTTCTCTAAGTCTCATGCTCCCAAGTCTTTAACCCGTCGATCTTCCCGTCGTTTGTTGAAGGCTGGTCCTCAATCCACTTCTACTGAACCTGTGGATTTGAGTGATGATATTGAAGCTTCGGAAGATCAAGGTGTTGAGGCGGGTGTTGAAAAGGAAAAGGAACTTGTTGTTCATGGTAAGAAGGTTTCAGGCAAAAAGGTTGTTGTGACCCCTGTTCAGGGTTCTTCAAGCAGGGATGTTGAAGGGTTGGATCCCGAAGAGGTTTATGTGCCGGGTTGGTCGGTGAAAAATGATGACAGCTTTAAGGATGCTGCTGTTTGTGAAGATGCTCTGAGTCACATTGCTCCTCCTTTAATACACAATACCATTGCTGGAATGGATGATGACTTGATGTTGTCTCGGATGATTTTGAGCACCTGCAACCTCGCTGCTATGCTTCCTCAAGGGATTGCTCGTTTTCGTAAGAGGATGCAGGAATATGAAGAATTTTCTAAGAAGAAGGATAAAATGAAATCTTCCATGGCTGCGATGAAGAAAGAGATAGCTGGTTTTGCTGAGAAGGAAGAGGTGTGGGATAAAAAGGTTAGTGAGCTGACTAGGATGCATGAGATTGAAATGAGTAACTTGAAGAAGAGCTTTGAGGCTGATCGGTTGAAGCTTAAGGCTGACTGGGAAGCTTTGTTTGTTCAACAGCAGGCTTTTGGTAAGGAGAAGGAGGGGTTGAAAGCTTCAGTTGCTCGTTCTACCGCTAACAATCAGTGGTTAATTGAGCAAGGTTTCCAGCAGGTTATTACTTACCTTCTACATTCCAAGGAGTTCAACTCTGCCCTTGGTGAAGTTTATACTAAGCTGCTCAACCTGGGGAAACACCAAGGCCTCATAGCTGGTTATAAGCTTCATGAATCCGGTCATCCTTTGGAACAATCTCCCCTGTTTCGTCCTGATGCTTCGGATATTTTCAAAGGCTCTGTTGAACAAATGGAGAGACTAACCTACCCTTTTATCCACCAAGTTTCCGCTTGTTTTGGTAAGCCTCTTACTGTGTTGCAGGACTTAAAGCCGGAGGGCCTTAATGAAAAGGTTTGTGCTGAGATCTTGGGCTCTCTTTCAAGGAAGAGATCCTACTCGGGAGATAGTGATGATACCCTTTCAGCTCAACCGGATGCTCCAAAGGATGCGAGCTTGGAGGCTTCAGCGGTAGGTGGTGATGGAGGTGTGAAGGCTAAGAAGCTAAAGAAAGCAAAGAAGGCCAAAGGTGATGGTTCCGGGGTTTCCAAGTCCTCTGCTGATGCTTAATTCGTAGCTTTCTTAGCACTTAAAAAACAATTTGTGGTTTGCAACCTTTAAACAATATTAGGTATCCGGGAACCCTTAAGGTTCCTGTTGGTTGTGTGGTGGTCTTTGTGGTTGTTTGAACAATAGTTAAACTTGCAAGTTACTAGGACTTGCCTTAACTTGTGTTTGAAAGTCTTTTAGGGCTTTCTTTGATATGGTATGATGTTTAACTATTTTCTTTGTGTTATGTTTTTATACTTGTGCCTGTTTTGTTAAGGCAGTTTGTTTGGCTTTAACCTTCCAAGCCTTTTGGCTGTCTGTTAGTAGGTTGAAGCCTTTGAGGTTTCGAGTTGTCACCCGGGTGGCTTGAAGCCTTGAAGGCTTCTTAGTTTTGTGATCTGACTTGGTTTGTATCTTTATAATTTTTTGTCTAAGTTGTATTGTTCTTTTACATTTTCTTTGTCTTTTTGTAACTTTGTCTTTGTCGAGTTTGTGCTTCCCTTATGTTTTTTATACCTTAAAGGGTTCAGTGCTGCAGTCACTTAGCCTTGGTATTTTTAACAAGAAGATATAGCACCTATCCTTTTTATCATTTCTTTGTTTTTCATTTGACTTCATAAGCCTGTTTGTTGATTATATTTCTAAGGCTCAGGGAACATTTGGTGTAGGCTGTTCAAACCCGTTTATGAGACAATTTTGCTTTTACTTAATAAGTCTCATGGAGTTGTATTGATTTAGGAACTCACCCCTTATATAGGCTCATTCAACCCTTGAACCTATTGAGCGATGTGGCCTGGGAGCTCATCCCCTTACATGGCCCCTGCCATGGAGTTTTTTGCTAGGTTCTCAACCTGATTTTAGGATAGAAAGACAAGTTTGATAAAACAACTTCATTCATTCAAGCAATACTTGCTCTTTACAAAAGGTATTCATAGTGTTGTTCGAAATACATTTTGATACAAACCAAACTTTTCTGTCTAAACATGGAACCTTTTCAGGGTTTTACCATTCCAATGCCTTGGAAGCCTTTTGCCTTCTGAATCTGCTAGCTTGTAGGATCCACCCTTGTGTGCTTCAAGGATGGTGTATGGACCCTCCCATTTTGGGCCAAGCTTTCCTTGATTTTCTTTCTTGCTGGCTTCATTGTTTCTGAGGACCTGGTCCCCTGGCTTGAAACGTTCGTTCTTGACTTTCTTGTTGTAGTAAGCTTCCATTTGTTGCTTGTACTTGGCTTCTTGAATTGCGGCTTGATCTCGTGCTTCCTCTAGGAGTTGTAAATTCAACATGGTCTCTTTTTTGTTTGTTTCGGGATCCATGTTGACGATTCGTTGGGTTACAACTCCTATCTCGGCGGGGATCACAGCCTCGGATCCAAATACCAAGCTGTAAGGTTTTTCTTATGGCTTGTTTTTTCAGTTGTTGTTATTGCCCATAGAACACTAGGCAATTCCTCAAGCCAGTTGCTTTCGTATCTTCCCATTCTTGTCTTGATACCTTCCACTATGCTTCTATTCGTCCTTTCAACCTGACCGTTTGATTGCGGATAGGCCACTGAGCTAAAAACCTGGTCGATTTTGTATTCCTTGCACCAAACGCTGAAAGGCTTCTCAGCAAATTGCTTTCCATTATCAGTGACAAGTACTCCCGGCAATCCATAACGGCAAATGATGTTCTCCCAAACAAAGTCAATGACCTGTTTTCCCATGATCTTAGCAAGTGGTTTGACCTCGGGCCACTTGGTGAAATAATCTATTGCCACCAACAAGAATTTTACTCCTTCTTTGCTTGGGGGAAATGGACCAACAATGTCCATTCCCCATTTATGGAATGGCCTTGCCGAGGTTATCGGGACCAAGTCATGCCTGGGACTTTTTGGGATCGGTGCATGAATCTGGCAAGCATCACATTTCCTTAATTGTTCAGCTGTGTCACGATGCATTGATGGCCATAAATACCCAAGGTTCATGAGTTTTGCAACCATCGACCTAGCTCCAAAGTGAGCTCCGCATATGCCTTCGTGAATCTCTTTGATCGAATACTTACTTTGCTTAGGACCAACACATCTTAGCAAGGGAGCAAGGTAACCCTTTTTGTAAAGGGTTTCTCCTTTTAGCACGTATTGCCTTGCCTTGATTTCAACCCTTTTAGCTTCTACTTGATCATTGGGTAGTTCACCATTTTTAAGGAACTTTTTGATGGGAGTCATCCAGTTTGGATCTTCCTCGGTAACTACATCTTGAACTTCCAATTCATCAATTGATGGAGCCTTCAACACTTCTACCAACACCTTCTTGGTAAGGTGGGCGAAAGTGAGAGATGCAAGCTTACTTAGGGCATCAGCCTTTTTTTTTTTAGATCTGGGTATCTGTTTGATGTTACATGCTTGGAAGGTATTCATCAGCTCCTTGGATTTTTCTCTGTATTTTTTCATGTTGGGCTCTTTAGCTATGTAGCTATCATTTACTTGGCTTGAGACCAGCAACGAATCTGTGAACACTTCAAGCTTTTCAACCTTCATTTCTTTAGCCAGCCTTAAGCCAGCTATTAGTGCCTCGTATTCAGCCTCGTTATTGGTGGTCTGAAAATCAAAACGAAGAGCATATGTGAATTCCAACCCTTCTGGGTTGATCAAAATTAGCCCCGCCCGTGACCCTTCAACGCTTGAAGCCCCATCGGTAAAAAGCTTCCAGGCTTCAGGGTTGGAGGGTTCAGTGGTGGTAGTGTTCACTTCAGTGATTGTTTGGTTTGGGACTTCTACAATGAAATCGGCCAAGACTTGGGCCTTGATAGCTTTTCTTGGGACATAGGTGATGTTATGCTCACCTAGTTCTATGGCCCATTTGGCTAATCGTCCCGAGTTTTCAGGTTTTTCAAGCACGCTCTTAATAGGTTGGTCGGTGACCACTTGTATAGGGTGTGCTTGGAAATACCTTCGAAGCCTTCTAGCTGTTTGAACTAGGGTTAGGGCAAGTTTTTCAAGGGGAGGATATTTCGTTTCAGCCAATTGTAAAGTTTTGCTGAAAAAATAAACGGGTACCTGGGCCTTGTCTCGCTCAATGGTGAGGACTGCACTGATGGCCTCATCGGCAACTGAAAGGTACACCGAAATTAACTCCCCTGTTTCGGGTGCTGCAATGTCTGGTAGGGAAGCTAGATGTTGCTTCATCTGATTGAAAGCTTCTTCAGCTTCCTCAGTCCATTTGAAATCCTTCTTATCTGAGCAGTTCTTGAGCGTTTTGTAGAAGGGCAGAGATCTTTCAGCCAATTTTGAGGTAAAACGCTTCAAGGCTGCCAGCTTCCCGTTTAAGCTTTCAACCTCCTTCTTGGTTTTTGGTGGTTTGGTTTCAAGGACAGCTTTCACTTTGTTTGGGTTAGCCTTGATGCTTTGTTTCCCAACAATGTGACCCAAGAACTTTCCTTCTTCAAACCCAAATGAGCATTTTTCAGGGTTGAGCTTCATGTTAACCTTTCTGAGGTTCTTGAAAGTTACTTGAATGTCGTCGAGCATTTGATATTCCGTCTTGCTTTTGATTACCAAGTCATCGACGTATGCCTCCATGTTTTTACCAATTTGGCTTGTAAAGGCTTTGTCTACTAGACGTTGGTAGGTTGCTCCGGCATTTTTTAGGCCAAAAGGCATCTTTTGATAACAAAAGATCCCTTTGTCCGTGTGAAAGGCTGTTTTTTCCTCATCCTCTTCCTTCATGAGGATTTGGTGGTAACCTTTGTATGCATCGAGAAAGCATTTGAACGGGTAACCGGTGAGAGAGTCAACCTTGAGATCAATTTCCGGTAGTGGATAGCAATCCTTAGGACAAGCCTTGTTAAGATCTTTGAAATCTATGCACATCCTCCAAGAGTTGTCGGGTTTCTTGACCATAACCGGGTTTGCAACCCATGATAGGTACTTGACATCTCGGAGTATGCCGGCTGATATGAGCTTTTCTACTTCTTGGCAAGCAGCCAGGCTTCTCTCAGGTGCTAAACTTCTTTTCTTTTGGACCACAGGCTTGACATCTGGTGGTATTCTTAACTCATGCTCAGCAATGCTTCGGGGAATTCCTGTCATATCTTCTGGACACCAAGCGAAGACATCGCTGTAATGTGTTAGCAACTTTTCTAGGTATGAGAGGGTTTCTTGTGAAAGGCTTGGATTGACCCTTATTCTCTGTTCAGGGTACTTAGGATTTATGATTAGCCTTTGCTTGTCTTCTTCACTTTTAGAGCTCTCACCTTCAACCATATAGGCTTCCTGGGAGGGTTGAAGGGTTGTTATTCCCCTCTCGGTGGGGAACTTGACAGTGCCATGGCCAACAGACACAGCCATGTAGAATGCACACTGTCCTGGCCTACCGATGATTACGTCATAATTTGAGGGAATGTTGATAACTGATGTGTGTAAAATGCAACATATAAATTACATCAAATGAGGCATAAAACTAACCCCTTTTTAGTACTAATGTTGGAAAAAGTGTGCATTTGTCTTCCTTTTGTATTTTCAGGACCAAATGAGCTTAATTGAACAAAAGGAACAAATATACAGCCAAAACCAACATAAATACAAAGAAAAGGACAAGACGTGGCATGCCCGACTTCTCGACAGCATCTCCCAAAGCAAAAACAAGAAGAAAGCTGAGCATGGGGCTGTGCCCAGCTGAGCATGGGGCTGTGCCCAGCCGAGCACGGGGCGTGTTCAGCTCAACACGGGGCGTGTCCAGCCAACACGGGGCGTGTCCAGCGGACACGGGCCGTGCCCAAGAAGCAGCAGAAAAGACAAACCTATAGAAGCATCTATTGCCCACCACGGGGCCGTGCCCAAGAAGCAGCAGAAAAGACAAACCTATAGAAGCATCTATTGCCCACCACGGGGCCGTGCCCAGTGAACACGGGGGCGTGGCGAAAGTATAGCAGGCGCATTAATTGAAATTGCGAATTACAATTAATGAAGAGAGAGAGTGTCAGACAGGCACGGGGCCGTGTCCAGCGGACACGGGGGCGTGCCCAGCCTCCTGTTCAGCCTATAAATAGGAGTGCTTGGTTTCATTTCAACTCATCCCTTGGCACACCACCTCTCTCACACTTCATCCACCACCCACCACCATCACAACACCATCATCCACCACCATCATCCATTGTCCATCGTAGAGTGTGTGAGTCGTCTCGGGATCCAAGATTGATCGTAAGAGTTCTTGACAATCAAGGCCATGTTTGCCTAAGTCTCTTACATCACTTGGTGAAGACAAAGTGTCTAGTATAATACTTTTTATTTCTAATCTTTTGCACTTTTTATTTGGTTTTGTATTAATGACTTTAATAACTAGTTACTTATGTTGAAGGTGATCTTTCCTTATCGTTTGTCCGTGGTGTCTTGGCATTATTTTACTGTCTATATAAAATAAAAGATTTTCACCATTCATATCTCCACGGTCTATATGGAGGTATGTTGGCTACCTGGTCTGGGGTTAAGGGAACGATTTGGTAAAGGTCTTGCCATTGTTCAGCGTTTAGAGGTCCTGCAATGGACCTGGGTCAAATTTAGTAGGACCTCCTTCAATGCTTCACGGTATTGGATGGCGGGGGTCCAAACTCTTTGACCCCCTCATAAGTTAACTACTATTAATACTATAATCCGGCTATTTAGGACTGTATCCCTGCTGACTCAGACTACTTAGCCGAGGGTAACGTCACCGCCAAAAGCGGGGCCTACCACAATACTGCATTAATAACTTAATTCATTATCTTCCAATAATCCACCCTTTTAGGATTGTATCCTTGCTGACTCAAACTACTGGGGTGAGGGTAACGTCACCTTCAAAAGAGGGGCCTACTACAATAACTAAGATAATCTCTTAATTATGTGCAAAAGTGCGGAAATAATCAAAGGTTATACTAGATACGAGTCGGAACCAAGTGATTCATCTTGTCTATCTGTTTTTCTTTTATTTTTATTTTCAGCATTTTAGTTAGTTTTTATTTTTCTTAGCTTAAAACATTTTTCTAAACTTTTATTTTGGTTAGACGTTGAGGATAAACCGGTACTAAAAGCTCTTGTGTCCTTGGACGACCTCGGTATCTTACCAACGCTATACTACACTCAACGATGGGTGCACTTGCCCATATGTGTGTTTAGTGTTAGTGAAATATCGTGTTTTATAAATTTAAAACTTGGCAAAAATAAGTGTTAAAAAGGGCTTAAAATATACACCTAATATATACGACACTTCACCGCACATCAATAACCACAAAGGTGAGTGGTTGAATTCTTTCCTTCTGACCTTCGCTGAAATGAACATCAAGTGTTAGTTGCCCTAAAGGCTTAAGGGGTATATCGGAAATACCTTTTATGAAGGTTCCAGAGGGTTGAAGCCTTGAAACGTTCTTCATTGCTCAAGCGGTTAAAGAATTTCTCGAACATGATTTCAGTGGCTGCCCCAGTGTCTATATATGCCCTATTTGTTTGTAACGTTCCCACAGTAGCTTCTACCACAAGAGGGCCTGAAAGAGGGTCTCTTTCCGTTGGGGGAAAGCAAACACACTGAAGCTCCTAAGCTTCCACCCGCTGTCTTTTGTGAGGAACCCTTCCATCGAAATCCACCATATTGACTTCCTTGCCCTTTCCTTCAGCCATTTTTTCCCGTACCCCCTTCACCAAATGAGCGAGTTCTCCGGACTTAACGGCTTCTTCAATTCTCTTCTTGAGCTGGAAGCAATCATTGGTGTGGTGACCCTTTTCTTCATGGAACTCACAATACTGCATGGAGTTCTCATTTTTCCTGCTTTTGGGGAGAGGCCTGAAGTTCTGCTTGACTTCTTCCGTTGCAAGGATTTCTTGAGGAGTCTTTGTGAGGGGTGTGAAGCTTATGCCTTTCTCCCTGGTTGGAGGGTTCCGGCCTTCAGGCCTTCGATGGTCTGAACCCTTTTGACGTCTGTCATAGGGGTTAAAGTTCCCTCTTTTTCTGGCCGGGCTGTTGCTTCGCCAACTGGGTCCTCTTTTCCTTTGCTCCTTGATATCAACTGCCTCCTCTCCCCGGATATGGGCCTCGGCCCTTTCGAGTGCTTCTTCCAAGGTTTTGGGCAGAGATTTGTTGAAATCTCTTGTGAGATATTTTGAGGTGATAGCGTTCATGAACCCGGCTACCCTCATTTTCTCATCTGCCCCTACATATGTGAGACCTTTCTTCTTGTATCGTTCAATAAACTCTCGAAGACTTTCATCATCGCGTTGTTTTATCTGAAAGATGACAGTAGCATCTTTGACATATCGCCTTTGTTGGGAGAAGTTGGCCAGAAAGCCCTTGCTGAGGTCATCGAAGCTTCGAACGCTTCGAGCAGGTAAATCGTTGAACCAGATCCGGGCTGATCCAACAAGAGTTTGCATGAACATTAGACAACATTCAGCATTTGACCACTTCTCAATCCTTGCTGCACCGGTAAAGATCTGAAGATGGTCCTCCGGATCTTCAGTCCCATCGTATGTTTTGATGTGAGGAGGCATCTTGATCTTTGCTTGGAAATCATAATCAGCTATTTGCTGTGAAAAGCATGAAAGGTTACTTGGTTTATATGGTTTAGCTAAGTCTTCTTCAGCCCTTGCACCCACATTATTGCCATTGCCGTTGTTTCCCTGAGTGGCAAGCACTTGATTAATAAAGTGTTGCCACGGGAAGCTGGCCATCATTTGGGTCATAGGGTTGAAGCCTTGGAGGCTTCCAGGTGCAACTGAGCAGCTAACTCCTAGAGGAGTGCTCATAACAGCACTTCGTGCCAATGGAAGCACGGACAGGGCTTGTTCCCATGAAGTTGTTATAGGAGCTGGAACGCTTGTTACTGGGGACTGTAGGAGCTGATCTAGGGTCAGCTCATGGCCCAGAGGAGCACCACTCGTGACTGGTAGAGATGAGAAGAGAGGATGCACTGTAGGATTCGGTCTCGCGTACAGATAGGGGTTAGGATTTGGAGGATTGCTGGGACCAGCCTCCTCCCTAGATGCAAAAGGAGGGACGGGAGGTCCAGGAGATAACGTTGGTTCAGGCTCATCATAGTCTAGACGAATCCTCACTCCTTTGTCCCTTTCCCTACTTACATATTGGTTGAGGAGAGACCTCAACTCAAGGAAGTTGTTGGGGACCCCCTCAGGGGTGAGTTCAACACGTGCTGGGGTGTCAGTGACACCTACATTGGGGGAAGGGACTCCAGATCTGGACGGAGTTGGGGTGTTGAAAGTGAGAAACTCGGGAGTACTCCCCGGGGTTGAGAATGAAGTGGGTATAGCCACATGAGCTTGGCTAGAACCCGGGGTAGAGGCGTTTGGGACCTGATTCACTTCTCCCGGGGATCCACTTTCTGACATTGTAGTTTCAAGAGAAAAGAGCTACACTACTAGGTCTTTTTGAGAAGAAATAGTGGCGTAGTCCCACGGGTGGCGCCAACTTGTTGATGCAACAAATAATAGACCAACGGTCGTAGCTGGACTGGTTAGGCAAAAAGGGTTGAAGGGTTCAACTTTGCCTAACGCAGATCGTGGGGTCCCCCCACGTTTGCAAGACGTGGAAGGAGGTTCACTAGTTTATTTTTGTTATTTGCTAAGGATCCTCCTCTGAAACGTGTTCAGATTCGGATGAAGGAGCAAATAGAATGTGTGTGTTGGATATGAAAGAGAGAGTGACTCGCATGAAGCAAGTACTCGAGATTAACGACCAGAGATTGCGAGAATCAGGGCTGGCCAGGAATGTCTCCTGAAGTAAATGAAGTGTCAATTTATAGGAGAAGACATCTCCCAAAGAAGAATACATTTGACTAGTGACCTTGCTTGCAGTGAGGGGCTTGCCCTTTCGGGGGTTAAAGCCTTTTGACCCCTGGATAATAGCGTGTGCTCTGCAGACCTGCGTTGCTTTTGCGGCTGGCGAGTTGGTGGAGCTGTCCGGAGATGTGACCTATTTACTGTTCCCGTATTGCTGTACTTCATCTTCTCAGTTTTTCAACCATTGAACCATTTAACCCTTTAAGCGTTTACATATTTAGTCATTTTATTTAGTCTTGGGCTACCCCCGTCATCAACACCTAAGAAGACAGATACTTTTGAAAACTTTTTATTGGTTCTTAATGATATTATAAGTTTTACTTATTTATAAAATTAAAAAGTATATACATAGTAGTGTGAATTTTTAGTTAATTATGTTTAATATTATATTTTGTTAAGAGTTTTTTTTTTAATAAGGTTGGCAATACGGTTGAACCCGGTTTGAGAGTCTAACCCGGTCCCAACCCGAACTCGTTTTATAGGGTTTAGTTTTACAAACCACTAACTCGGGTTGAACCCAACCCGATTTCAATGTCAACCCGGTTTGACTTTTTTAAGCTTCACTCTAAATCGGTTTGAACCCGAGTTGGGTTCAAAACCTAACCCGATTTGTGCACCTCTATCCGTCGCCACAGTCCCCTACAATAAACTTATATAACTTAGTAATTATACAATTACACATATGTACACATCATTTTTTGATAAAACAAAATCAATATGAGATTATCTTTTTGTAACATCATATATACAATTTGTAGCTTTGTTAATTGTTGTTGGTTTGCCTTTGTAATTTTTTGTAGCTTTGTTTGGTTGTACGTAGTGGTGCACAAAAAACCCGAACCCGGACCCGGAAAAAAAACCCGGAACCGGGTATTATAAAAACCGGGTTTTCTATACCCGAACCCGAACCCGACCCTACCCATAGGGTAGGGACCGGGTATGCATATTTGATCTAAAACCTGAACCCGGAACCGGGTTTTTTTATACCCGGTTTATACCCGAAACCCGGTTTTTATAATACCCGAAACCCGGTTGTTATAATACCCGAAACCCGGTTTTTATACCCGAATTATGTATGCACTTTGATGTAATCTTGTTTAATTATTAGGGTTCTAATGATATTTGCCACCGCTACTTAATTATTTAGTATATTTCATTACAAGTGGAAACAAATATGCCAATATATGTTGGCCCTTCTATTTTCTTTGTTTGTTTAATATCATTATTAGTTTTTTTATTTAATAAATTGTGCCTCAGTTTATAAAGTTCAAGAATAACCACATGAAGAACTATAAAGTGTGCCTATGTTTATAAATTGTGCCTCTGTTTATCAATAGATTTGATATCTATGTGTGAGAGTTTTGTTTGATACATTTTATAAGCATAGTTCTGGTCGGGTTTTTTTAATACCCGGTGCGGGTTTTTTTTCCCAACCCGATGCATACCCGAACCCTACCCGATGAATACCCGAACCGGACCCGAACCCGGAAATAGGGTATTATAATACCCGGGTTTTATAAAACCCGACCCGAACCCTACCCGAACCCGGGTATATAGGGTATACATTTTTGGTAGAAAACCCGGACCCGGACCCGACCCGGTTTTTAAAAAAACCTGATTTTGTAAAACCCGATCCTACCCGAACCCAATCCTACCCGAAACCCGGTTTTTAAAAAAACCCGATTTGTGCACCACTAGTTGTACGATGTAGGAATTTGACTCTACCCTATATTGTTTATAAAGTAAGAAAATGTATGTAAAATAAAGTTAGTACGATACAATTTGAACGTAAGAAAAAAATCAAATATTATAAATTAATTTAGGAATAAAATATAAAATTTATATTCTTAACTTTACGAATGCCGGTTCGGTATAACTATTTTTTTGTCACATGGAAAACCTACGTTGCATTAAACAAAACGAAAATGTTATGTAATTATTTCCTTGAAAACAGGGGTGGACCCGATGCTTTATCAGCCATAGCACGGGCTACGGCTCAAGTGCGTATTCATAGTGTAATTTTTTTTCCTGATTTTATTCAAAAGATACCCCTAAAATAATAAAGAGTTAATTGCCATTTTAGTCCCTGTGGTTTGGGCCATTTTGCCACTTTAGTCCAAAGGTTTCATTTTTAACATCTGGATCCAAAAAGGTTTCGTCGTTGCCATTTTGGTCCAACTGACTTAACCCCATCCAATGAACTCTGTTACTCAAGGGGTATTTTTGTCATTTCATATTTTTTTAAAATTTCACTTTATTTTTATGGTTGTTAAAACCATTTCTTTTTTTATATACACACAAATTCAAAATCTTTTATTCTCTAAACACCATCTCTCTCAACCCTCTTTGTCCTCCTCTCTCTAAACACAGGTTTTTTCTCCGATGAACCACCACCATCTGAGTCGACCAAACCTTTCTTCCTCGCTTACACACTTCAACAACTCTTTTAATCTCAGAATGGTTTTACCGACCAAATATTTTTCCTCGCTTACCACCCAAACAAAACCTGCAACTCTTTCTTCTCCCCCAAACCAAACAAACCAAACCTGCAACTACTCTAGATGAAAAATGAATCACCGGAAACTACTAAAATCAGAACCACATCGTCATACCTTCCGTCGTACCTCCACCTCTTCAACGCATGTTCTCCACCTCCGTCGTACCTTCCACCGTCATCATCATCATTGACCGGCAGTCCAACACCTTGTCACTCCACCTAACTTTGTCCGCTCTTCACTGTCATTCACTCTACCCAACCCACCACCACTGCCACCATCACCATCATAGCCTCACCACCACCGCCTCACCACAACCATCGCCATTACTGCCTCACCACCGCTTCACCATCACCATCACCTGCACCCGACCACCACCAACATCACCATCACCCACTTGGTGACTGAAACTAACCCCCAATCCTCAAGAACCCTAGATTTCAAATCCACCAAATTGATCATTTAATCCCCCCTGTCATGGCAAATTGACAGAGGGGTTTTGTTTGGAATCAAAAAACGAGTGGAATGCGGGAAAGAATTGCCGTTAATGGTGTCGGATTTGAAGCCGGAGGGTTCGTCGGAGTTCCCACAGTGGCAGTGGCCGACGGTTACAGATTGCTCTCCGGATGGTGGTGGCCGGGTGGTTGTGATGGTTGTGGTGGACGGGTGGTGGTGATGGCGGCAGGTGGTAGTTGGTGAGGATGGTTGCTGTAGAGAGAGAGAGAGAGAGAGAGAGAGGGGAGAGATCTGGTGTATGAGTGTATGACTGAATGTGTATATGCGAGTGTATATATAATTAAATTTGTTTTTTTATTCATTTTATTAATAAAACATAAAAAATAACTATAAAGACATAAATGCCCTTGACTTAACAGAGTTCATTGGATGGGGTTAAGTCAATTGGACCAAAATGGCAACGACGAAACCTTTTTGGATCCAGATGTTAAAAATGAAACCTTTGGACTAAAGTGGCAAAATGGCCCAAACCACAGGGACTAAAATGGCAATTAACTCAATAATAAAAGAATGCCTCTAACCAACCCAAACTTGTAGAATAAACAGTGGCCCAATTACCCAGATTATTAATAATCGATTGAAATTGTGGCCCAGTTAGTTAGATATTTGTTTTACTTGATTTATTTATTATTTTTTTTTATATTTTATATTGTATGATTGCACGGTAAAAAAAATTGAGATACCCCTGATTTAATGGGTTAATTCTGCCACTGCTTGAAACCATATTAAAGCAAAAAAACAGGATAATTTGATTTAATACATAAGATCCCCACTAATTAGTTATACTCTCTGTCAATGCGGGCTAACTCACTTGATAGAGATTCTTGCCTCTTAGTGAGAGATCTTTGGTTCAATCCTAAGCAAGTAGTATATTAAAATTTCATTTAAGGGGTAATAGTTGTAATAACCAAAATTTATATACATATGTCTTTCCTTTATTAAAATTTGAAGTTTAAAATAATGATAACAAGTAAATAAATAATTTCTTATTAACAAATTAAAAAGCTAATAATAGCAAAATAATAATATACTTGTAAATAATTCTTGCAATTGGAAATCTTGTATACGTAAAAGATTCAGGCAAGTTTCAATTGGGTGGATGAGAATTTTTTTTGGGATAAAATATAGTATGCATGAATTATTCAATTTGACTTTGGACAAATTGTTTCTCTACAAAACCATGCAACTTGTATCGAACTAGAAGTTTCTGTTACCTTTCTTTCATTCATTTTTCCTCATTCCATCTCACTCACTTGCTTAGTTCATTTCTCTGTACTACTTCTTTCTTATATTGTCTTGTTCTAGTGGAGAAACCTGGTTCCGGTAACCGAAACCGAACACGATACCGACACCACTTTTCATTCACCACCATCTATACTAAACCACTCAAAGCTTTAACCACGAAAATCGTATCACCCTAAACCATTTCCGGTGAAGAAGTACCAATTCCGGTGATACTTACATATTTTCCGACGACGTCTCTCGTAACTGAAACGCGTTTTTTACCAAGGAAACCATAAACTAAATCTTTATTTTTGAAACCTTATAGTTAATCTACAGTGAAAATGGAATATAGATTAAATATGTTAATGTTAGTTTTAGATAAAAGATGATGAAAAAGAAGATAAATCAATGAACTGAGTAAATAAATAATTAAGGAGTCTGATTGATCACAAGGGCTCTAGTAGCCCAGTTAGTTCAGATTCTAGATACTGGTTTACAACCCAAAGGTCACAAGTTCGAATCCCACTGAAGACATATATGTAGGTCCACTAGCGGAGGATCTAGTAGCCTAATCCTTGTGATACGAACAAACCCGGTTGTGCGGAATCCAATCGGGTAAGCAAACCGAGATCGAGACACAAAACAAACAATAATTCAACGTTTGAAACTCACAATATATTAAAACCAGAAAGTTTGTTTACAACGATTACATAAGATACGCTCTCAAACTCACTGTGTTTAAACGCTATATGTGTCTCTCGTATGTATGTCTTGATGACTGTCTATATGTGTCTGTTTATATAGGCAAAGCATAACAGGAACCCACGAACATTCAATTTGGGCCGACGAACCATCAGGGAGTCGACGAAGACTCACTCTTCGTCGACATCAGGTCTTCGTCGACAAGGATGTCCTCGACGAACCATACTCTTCGAAGTCTGGTGTCTTCGTCACATAGAGAGGTTCGTCATGTACAGTCTTCGTCGCACATAGAGAGTTCGTCCAGTTGAGTGTTCGTCACACATGCACTCTTTGTCTACAATAAGTCTTCGTCATGCATGGGACTTGACGAATACTCACAATCTTCGTGGGTGCGTGTACAGATGTAGACACATGCAGACTTACAGTATTATAAGCACACATCAACATATTTCAATAATCTCCGAGACTTGATGGAGAATGTCAAGTTTCGGTCGAACCGAACGGGCCGCGTCCACATAATATGTATCAACAAACTCCCCCTTGGATGCTGCTCGTGAGGGTTCGTTCTTCACAATGTCGTCGGATCTTTAAAATCTTCACATGTCACAAACAGGGAGTGTATCAACGAACTCCCCCTTGAATGATGCTCGTGAAACATTGATCTTCGAATTTTAGATCCTTACGGTGTTGAGAAGTGGTCAGCAGCAACTCGATCATCTTGATCCTTTGAATGCATCCATGTGTGTCTTCATTCCAAAGCTCGTTGTTTAACACGTTCTCTTCGCCTTTAGCTGGTTCGAATGTCGCGTCTGCACATACAAGAAAGCTAAACGCGTAATGAGAATAAACGCTTGGAATATAATTAACATAAACAAACGACACACATGTGACCATTTATCAATCAACTATCGTCCGACAGTTTGAAAGTTTAACAAATTGTCCGATTTTTGGATTTTAACTTTCAAAAACTTGCAAATTTTGACCGTTTATGAAGATTCAGTTGTTTTGGTTTTCGATCATATTTCAGGTAACGAAGACTCGAGTTTCAACATCGGGCAATCGAAATAGGATAGAAATAATATCTTTTTGGTTTTTATAAAGTTTATATTAAAACACACCTCAAATCTTTTTGGAATTTTGAATATTTCAAATGTAAAGACTGAAAGCAGTAAATAAATATAAACAGAGATGCAGAAACTGAAAGCATTAAATAAATATTTACAGACATTCTTTTTGCGAGTTTCGAGGGTAAGAGAATCATATCAGTGTACGGTCATGCCAAAACGCTCTTGTTGTTCAATTAGTTAACATTTAGATAAGCATCCTATAGCGATTATCGGTATTGTTGTCCACATAAGCTCAACTTATCAGATGTAATCATGGCGAGAGGATACGATTACTGTATGATTTATACTTACCGACCGATGTTCATCCACACACGACACATTCCTGTATCAAGGTATGCACGAGAGTTCATCTTACTGGTGAGTATACCATTTATCATCTGTTTTGACGCATATGAAAAATGTGAGATACTCACTTATTTTGGTTGAAAACAAGCCCTATGTGATAGAATAACTTATTGATGAGGAACTTGATTTTCATATGCATGAGGGCACAAGAGAAAGTCCGTGAACAGGTTAGTACCATCGTACAGACAAAGAGACGAGCTTGACTCCCACAAAAAGTTGTGATATATTATCACTTATTTTTGTTTGGACATGTGATTGTTGATCACTTATTGAGGTCGTATGCAATATGTACACGTATGTACAGTATCATGGAAGATCTAGACTTCGTCTCCGTTATATTTCGGTAAAAGAGACAACCATGATACCCAGATGATAAACAACATAAAGACCACGTATCTCAGAACCTCGGCAATCTGTCAAACGAAATTTCGGTACCAAGACCATATGCCAATGAGTGGTTCCCAGACAGTCTTCAGTCGATTTAGTTTATATCACCCTGCACACTTTAAAATGATTGTGAGCCTACCGATACATCTTATATAGAGCTACTTATCGTTTTTCATTTTAGGTTTAATGAGGTTTCGACAGACCACTGATGTACTATCATTTTCTCTTTTTCTCGCCAGGAAACTCACTTTTGTTTTTCTATTGTTTTTGTGTTTTTGAAATTTTTCGATGTTTTTGAATTTTCAAATTTTGGATTTACTCCCCCTAAATTGTAAAAACTATGATAAATTAAAAACACAAAGATATTAAAAAAATGATTTTCCGGTGTTGGTTTTACTCTGGTTTGACCTTAATGCCGTTTACCATTAATAAATAGTCAAATCGTGATTTGTCAAAATCTTTGGTAAAAAGGTCGGCACGTTGGTCATCGGTGTGGACCTTAACAACATCGATAAGCTTTTTATCAAAGCAATCACGTATGAAGTGATACTTAATTTTGATGTGTTTGGTCTTTGAATGTTGCACATGATTTCTAGTGATCTGTAAGGCAGCAGAATTATCAACGAAAATAGGAGTAGATAGGAATTCAAAACCGTAGTCGCGCATTTGTTTTTGAATCCACAGGACTTGGGAGCAACAACTTGAGGAAGCAATGTATTCAGCTTCGCATGTTGATGTAGCGACACAAGTCTGCTTCTTGCACTGCCATGTGACTAGGCGATTTCCTAAAAACTGACATCTAGCCGTTGTGGATTTACCATCGATTTTGCATCCGCCAAAATCAGAATCACTGAAAGCGATCAAGTCGAAGCTATCATCCTTAGGGTACCAGAGACCGGTGTCCGGGCATCCCTTCAAATAGCAAAAAAAAAATCCTTTTCACAGCTGCAAGATGTGAGGCCTTCGGGTTGACTTGATATCGGGCAAGCAAGCACGTAGGATACATTATATCTGGTCTTGATGATGTGAGGTACATAAGAGATCCGATCATTGCGCGGTAATATGAAGAGTTAACAATTTCACCCTTCAAGTCCGGATTAATTCCGTGATTTTGCTGAAGTGGGGTACCAATGGGCGATGTGTCGGACATATGAAATCAGTTCAGGATGTCACTCACATACTTAGTCTGATGGATGAATATCCCAGACTTTGTTTGTTGTACTTGTATGCCCAAAAAGAAGGTCATTTCCCCCATGGCGCTCATTTCGAATTTCTCCTGCATAACACGCTCAAAGTTCCTACACAAAACATCGTTAGTAGAACCAAATATGATATCATCTATGTATACCTGTACCAATAGAAGATCTCCATCCTGTTCTTTGATGAAAAGAGTGCAATCGATAAGACCTCTATGAAATCCATTCTCCAGCAGATAATTAGATAAGGTTGCGTACCAAGCTCTCGGTGCTTGATGTAGACCATAGAGAGCTTTGTTGAGCAACCAAACTCGATCAGGGTGAATAGGATCTTCAAAACCTGGAGGTTGTTCGACGTACACCTCTTCTTCAACCACACCATGTAAGAATGCACTTTTCACGTCCATTTGGTAAACCTTGAATCCCTTGAAGGAAGCATAGGCTAGAAAAATCCGAATAGCTTCCAGACGTGCAACCGGTGCATAAACTTCGTTGTAGTCGATCCCTTCAATCTAACGAAAACCTTGAACGACTAATCTCGCCTTGTTTTGAATGACTACTCCACGGTCATCCTTTTTGCACTTATACACCCAACGGGTACCAATCTTCTTGTAATCATTAGGTTTATCAACGAGTTTCCAGATACCTAGCTTCTGGAATTGCTGCAGTTCTTCCTGCATAGCTTCCACCCAAGAATTATCTTTCAAAGCTTCTTTCCAAGATTTTGGTTCTTCCTGTGATACGTAACACGCGAAGGACCAATCATTCTGTAAACCCGATTCTCTAATTGCTGGATACAAGCCTGCATTGTTGTTGTTTCGCAACTGGTTTCTCGTTTGAATGCCACTTTGTACATTTCTAATGATGTTTTGTTGAGGATGGGTATTATGAATTCTTGTTTCTGGATTATCTGGAACTTGAATATTTGTACCCAGATTGTTGAAATTAAGATCAACAAACAAGTCAATACCCTGAACTGGCGAAGAGGATGATGCAGTAGCTTCAGCTGTTTTAGGGGCGTCCATTGGAGGTGTAGCCTCAGAAGTACCAAGAATAGCTTCTTGGTCTACATCGAGAAATTCATCATCCTCTGAAGATTCATTCGGTTCGGTAGCATCGTGAAAATCCTCATTGTCGAGAGCATTATTGTTCACTGAAGATGGTTCCGGATTGTTGACAATAATTAGACGAACCAACGGGGAATCTGTTGCGTTGTCACTCTCGAAAAACAGCTGTGCCGCAGCATCCTCTACAACTTCTTCAATATTGATCGAATTGAAAAAGTCATCGTACTCAAACATCCAAGGTTGACCAGGACATTTGACTGGCAATGTGTGCCTTTGTACTCTGACTTCAGACCATTCCTCGACCCTTTTTGTCTCTAGATTCCAGACTCTTAAGTTCGGGGTGGCATACCCAATAAAGTATCCTTCAATTGCTTTTGCCCCAAACTTTCCATTTGGATCGATCATTGTGCAAAGAGCTCCAAACGGTTCAAGATATTGTAAATCTGGATTCCGTTTGTGAAGAAGCTCAAAACAGGTCTGGTTGTATCTTTTTACTGTAAGGACTTGGTTCATTGTATAACAAGCAGAGGCCACAGCTTCACTCCAGAATGGAATGGGCAACTGGGACTCTACTAACATAGTCCTAGCAGTTTTGATCAATGTACGATTCTTACGCTCAGCGACGCCATTCTGTTGAGGAGTGTAACTTGCACTGAATTCGTGAAGAATACCTTTGGATCTATAGAACTCCTCCTTTGCATGATTCTTAAACTCGGTTCCATTGTCGCTGCGTATCCGTCTAACTTTCAAAGTATACAAATTCTCAATCGTTGTGATCAAGTTTTTGATAATTCTGAAAATGTCACTCTTGTGTGCCATAAACGCCACCCAATAAAATCTTGAATAATCATCAGTCACCACGAGGCAGTACTGATCATTCCTGATGCTTTTATGCTTGATAGGACCGAACAAATCCATGTGCAAACGTTCAAGCAGAATTGCCACGGTGTTGATCTTCTTTGTAGGGTGCAACTTCTTTCTTTGCTTCCCTTTCTGGCATGAAACACAAACGTCTTGAAGATGGAAATTTTTAAGAGGAACACCAGTCACTAATTCATTTGACACCAAATGATTCATTTTTCTTAAATGAATGTGTCCCATTCGACTGTGCCAAGAGATTGAATCCTTTTCTGTGGCTTTGGAAACGAAACAAGTTGCTTGTGCAGACGTTGTAATTGCTTGGCTCATATCAAGGACATACAAATCATTAATCCTTGGAGCAGATAAGAGAATCCAGTCTTTTGGAATCTTGAAGGCGGGTTTCAGCACATAACATCCATTCGCGTCAAAGTGTACTGAAAACTTCTTATCACAAATTTGTGAAACGCTGAGAAGATTGTGATCAAGTTGTTGCACAAAGTTGATCTTGTCAAAACTTACAACCCCATTGGATACCCATTCCTTCACCAGTAATATATCCGCCTTTATCTCCAACAAAAGCAACATAACCTCCTCTAATAGATTTGACGTCGTAGAGAAGTTTCATGTCGCCTGTCATGTGCTTGGATGCCCCACTATCAACAATCCAATGACTGCTAAAAGTTCCTCCAGGAACATCCTGCACATGAACTCACATGATTAGTTGGAGACGGGGACCCAAGCCTTTGTGGTCTTGGGTCTTCCATTTTCATCGATAAAAGTTATTTCAATTTCTCGATGGTTAGGAAATTGTGATGCTCCCCCTGAATTAGTAACCGTTTTTGAATTCCAAGTCTGTTTTGTTTTACCAGTTTGAATTTTTGAAATCTTAACTTCGTGATTATTAGAAGTTTTAGAAAATTCTGGTTTAACTGAAACAGGTTGTTTGTGAACCACGTCGGTTTTAATTGCCTTTTCAATTACCTTGACTTGTTGGCGTTTCTGTTTCTTTTCCCTTTCTTTTACAAGACGGGGATCTTGTTTTGAAGAAACAGATCGGTTTCGGTAATTTTGTTTATGGGGATCACCAACTTTCGCTTTTAGTTTATGAAGATACGGACAATTTCGAATAATATGTCCAACTTTATCACACTTGAAATATGATCTTCGTTCTACAAACCCCGAAGTATCATGTTGATGTCTTGGTAATGAACTTTGTGATTGCAAGGTACTGGGTCCTGAATTGTTTTGACCATTTCTTTTCAACATTTTAACTTGATTAACATGATCTAAGTTAGATTTATTTGCAAATGTTTCAAGTTTATATGTTCCCTTCGACTTCACAAATGTTTCAAGATTTATTTGCAAATGTTTCAAGTTTATCTAAGTTAGATTTATTTACTCTGGTTTTGTTCCTTTTGACCTTGAGTTGCAGATTTTTCTTTAGGTTTAGTGTGATTTTGCTGAATTTTCTTTGTTGGTAATTTCTGATGGCCATAGTGTTTTCGAATTTCGGCCTTTGGAATCTGTTGGGATTGAACCCTACCAAAGGAACAGATAATGTAAAGCCAAAACCAGGTCACAACAGTGGATTCACAATAAGCAGCGGTTTACACTTTGCTCTCCCCTTGAAAGTGATTTATAACAACTGATGGTCTCTATCTGCTGCTCATATTCAACTGCTGCTGTCCTTTCAACTGCTGATGAAAACCCTGAAGTATTCAACACTGCTGGTCCTATCTACTGATGTTAAAGCACTGCCCAGTCAAGGACTGATCAACCTTGAGGAAAGCACTGACAGAAAGGGAGAGCAGCTGTTTAGTAAATTGTTTGTCTTATGTATAGTCAGTGGTTAGGTTAGCAGTGTTTGTGTAAGGTCAGTTGATACAGGTTGTTAGGCTGTTAGACGTCGCTTTCATGGTGACGTCAGCTGAGATACCTCAGTGGTTTGGTTTGCCTATAAATGTAACAGTGCCCTGTATTGTTACATTTGATTGACTGAGTGGGATCTTCTCCTCATGTCTAATCCTTTCATCTTGTGTGCAACCAACCTTGGGGCATCAGGCTGAGGGGGAGTATAGTTTGTAAGCTTATCTGTAATCTTTTGCTTTGATTTGTAAATCCTTTGACTCTATGAGAAGCAATTGTTTATCAAACTATTTTCTCCTTTGATTGTGTTTACAAAGTTTGTTTTCATTTCCGCTGCACTTAACATGTTTTCATATTCGTTGATCATTCATTTTAAACAAACAAACACTATCATGAGAGCCTCCGATCCTAACAATTGGTATCAGAGCTTGGACAGTCAAATTCGATCTAACAATCAATTTGACATAACAGTTCAGCTCAAAATTCATTGATACTAAGGTTGGTTGTATTCAGTTGAAAAACAGAGTAACGAGTAAAATCATGATCAAAATGGTTATTCAAAAACTCTGTACATCAACCAAGATGTCATATGACACACAAATCTCACACAACAATTGATTTCACGCATAAGTCACTCTTAGTTTTTCAGATCTGAAAACACATCTGTTAAACCATGGGATTATTTCATATTGTCAAAATTGATTTCAATTGCTGTTATGAAATTTGTGTTGTCACCTGGTTTAAATGCTAAAGTATGAATCTCGGATTAACAAAAACCTATGCTCACAAAACGATTAGTGTTTTTGGTAATTTTAAAAGAGAGAAATTAAAACTTTAGTCATTCAGATCTTATGTGTTGAAAACCGGTTGAGTTCTTCAAAAGGACAAAATCAACTATGTTAAAATACAATAAGAAAATTCACAAAAACTCCGAAGTGTGTTCATCTCAAAACTTCTAAAGTCAGAAGAAAAGAGTATAAACATAAAACACTGAAGAGTCAAAGTTTGGGGTAATAATGGTCATTAAGCAACTATGCGCATTCATCTGTTCAGAGAAAGGTTTTGATTCCAGTGAATGAACTCCAAAGAGGACTAGACAAATGCTCAAAAATTTATCCATGTGTCCTCATGTTTGCAATCAACCGACAAAGAAAATGGTTCCAAACAGTGGTCAAAATGTATCCAAAAGTTTCCTACCACTGTTGTTAAACCACTGACCATTTTCAAAAACCTGTGAGTGATGTGATTACATTCTCTATTGAAAATATACCAGATCTTTTTGACACTATTCTTAGAAAATCCTTTAACCATTTTTTTTGTTCAAAGGATTCTCTCAAATAACCAGGATATATTATTCATTTTTTAATATATTTGAAACTTTTGCTTGTTTTTGTTGGCAATAGTTTCAGCTCCTGACAGGATGTAATACCTTATTTTTGTTGGTATTATTATCCTCTTAAATGGGTTAAAAGGAAATGGTATATATGTCAGGATCATGTCATACTCAGGTTTGTTCCTAAACTTTTATCAAAAATTGATTGCTAACTGTGCTTAAATTCTGGGGCACTCATGTTTTAATTGAATGTTAAACGAAAATGAGTTGTCTTAGCAAAAAGTTTTCATCATCTGGGGTACTACTAAACCACCGTCTTTCAAAAATTGACATGTGGCAAAACCTTGAATGAAAATCTTCAAAACTGTTGCTGAAACATCTGTCCTTCAGATCTGTACCATTTACCCTAACCACTGTTTTGTTCCAACGTCTGATCTCTAAACACTGTCCACTGCTGAAAGTTAACCACTGATCCCTCATTTTCTTGTAAGCACTGATGCTCAAAATCAGTGTCTTATCCACTGATATGCTATCTACTGATAGTAAAAATCATCCACTGCCCAAGATTTTTACCGTTGTAATCACTGATGCTTGATACGTCAGTGGCTCTTAAAACAACTGTTCTCCATACTTCATCCGTTTCATCAGTGTTTGACACGTGGTCAGTTTTTAGCCCTCAGATCTTAATAACCGCTGCCACATCAGCGATCATTTTTTAAAATAAAACCTGCCCTAAACCCCAAACAGGGTTTTACACTGTCAAATTGAATTCCAAAATTCTCTTCTCATAGCAGTTTCCAACCCTTTTTCTCAAAATCTCCAAAATCCTCCTTCATTCTTCTCCGCAAAAATGACAAAATCAAAGTCAAAATCAAAACCAAAACCTAAATCACCATCACCTTCCAAAGAGGTCGCTCAAACGACCGAAGAACCCATCGAAATACCATTCAAACAATCTCACAACTATCTGGGTTTATTCACAAAACCTACTGATAATCACACCTTTGACACCATCATTGATGCATTATCTGCATCAAAGTACAAAACTTTGTTGACAGCAAATGCTCCCATCTATCTGCAAACCCAGAGAGAGTTTTGGAAAAAGGCGTCGCTTGAAAAACAAGACGGAAAAGTCATAGCCATTAACTCCTCGATACAGGGAAAAGCGATCAAAGTCACACCAAAATCGATATCAGAAGTCTTCATACTCGACGATCAGAACGGTAAAACCTCTTTTGACAAAAACGAGTTAAAAGCTGATTTTCTGAAAAGGGGTTATGCAGAAGAACCAAAGGTAGATACCCTACAAAAGGGTTATTTTCCATCTGAACCCAGGTTTTTATTTCACACACTCTTGATGTGTGCTTCAAATAAAACAACATCTTTCAACGAAATACCATTGAAAATTCAAAGCCTGGGTTACGCTATTTTGAATAACAAAGACTATAACTACTCCCAGGATATTTTCAATGACATGGTGAAAAACGTTGAAAGTAAAGCATTTTTACTTTTTCCAAGATTTTTGAGTTATTATTTTGAACAAAAATTTGAAAAGAAAAATGTAAATTTGCTCAAACAAGGTGTTCATTGTCAAATAAAAAGCATAACAAAAGAAACATTTTCAAGGATGATGGCACCAATAAAAACAAAAGCAGGGGTACCTGAGCAGACTTTAGCGGTTACAACTGCTCCTCAGGTATCAGCTGCTGAGCCCACTGCTCCAGGTGATCATAGCAGCACTCCCACTGCTTTGAAACCCACACCTGCCACCACTAAAAAGACCAAAAAGAAAACATCCAGAAAACCCACCAATCCCAAAACAAAGGCAACTCTGGAAGATGAGATCCCAGAGGAAATGCCTGTGACAACACAAAAGTCACCACAAACCACTGCTGCTACTTCCTCACAGCAGTTGGAAGAAAGATCTCAACCCATAACCGAAACTCCTCCTGCATCCTCACAAAAGGATCAGGTTGTAAGCACAGGGACACCACAATATGAAGCTCTGAATCCACTCGGATCCATCTTCCTCAGTCCTGATCCCAAGGACATGTCTCTTTCAACCCCCATCCCCTCACCAATAATAATGCCACAATCCATGCTACCTCTGTTGCATGCAGCTGCTACTGCACAGACACAAACCAGTTCCTCTCTATCACCTATCACTGAGAGTATACATCCACAAGTGACTGGGTCTGATGCTACTACTCCTGCTATCCCAGCAACAGTTGAGGAGGTTACACTGCAGGAGTTACAAGTAACTCTTGTCAGTAGTTCAAGTGGAGCAGCAACTACAAATGTTGGATCAACAGGTCTACATTTGGACAGTTGTTTCATCAGTCAGACTCCCTTGAAGGCAATTTCTTCCATAGCACCTCTGGAAATCACTAGTGAGGCTATTTTGTCCACTAGTAACATTAAAGATTTATCAAGTGCTGAAGAGAGAAGTCCCCAGTACCAAGAACAAGGGGCATCAATGGGTGATTTTTGGGACTCTGTTCCTAAGTCACACATTGATATAACCACCACAGGTGGGGTTTCAGATGATCCTACTAAAGTAGGTGATGATTCAAAATATCAGGAATTGACGGGCAGAGTTGACAAACTTGAAGAATCAGTTGCTGAAATAAAAGAGATGGTGCAAGAGATTTTAAAAGCTCAGAAAGCACAAGCCTCTGCTGTTCCTGCTCAAGCACCTGCTCCACAACATGCATTTGCTGAAAATGAGCTTTGGAATATTTTTCAACCAATGCTTGAAGCACAGCAACTTATGGCTGACAAAAAGCATGCTATTCAAGTACAAATGTTGACCAACATGGTTGAATCAAGGTTCAAGGACACTCAAGCAGATATCAAGGCCATAAAGGCAAGCATTCAAAGTGTCTCTGGCAAAGCTCCTTCTTCCATATCATTCCTTGATAACCCCCCTTCAGATAATGCCAAAAAGGGGGAGAATATCAAGCTGTTGAGAAAATTGAATACGAAGGGAATAGAGCATGGCCTCCATATTGAGCCTGAAAAAGAAAAAGAAAAGCATGTCTCAAAACCTGTTAGTCAAACAGCTGATACAGCAGTAGTTACAAAAACTGCTGTCAGTAGCCAAACAGCTGCCATCTCATCAACACACACCACTACAACTACTGCTCCACCATCATCATCTACAATCATACCATCACTACTGCCTCCTGTCATAAAACAGAAGACAACAGATGTTACAACATCTGTTGTAATGACAACAGTGATTGAAACACAAGTTGTTTCAACCACTGTCAGTCAATCACTACCACAAACCACTGCTATCCAATCTACCACCACTGATCCACCCAAAACATCATCTGCTTCTTCTTCATTAAAAAGGAGAAGAAATCTCATATCAGATGATGATTCACCACCATCACCACCAACATCACCACTTCCATCCCCTGCTCAAAAGCAGAAGACAACTGCTGACATATCAGCAGTTGTAATGACAGCAGATGTTGAGACACCAGTTGTTTCAACAGCTGTTAGTCAGTCATCCACCACTGCTCTCACCTTTCCTACATCACAACCAAAGCTCTTCAACAGAATAAGAAAGCCAATCACTGCTGATGAGGGTATACATGATCCTAATGCTGCAAAATATCAACTGGAACTTGAAGCTATAAAAAATGAGATGAGGCAATTCTATACAGAAGAGGATCCTTTAAAAAGAAGATTCTCCTCACTCATAGACTACATGCCACCAGAGGATATGGATGATTACCTCAAACTCAAGGCAAGGCAGGCCAAAGTAAAAGCCAAGGTTGACAGTGAAAAAGAAAAGTTAAGCGAAGATGGCATTGCTAAAAGACTGGAGTTCTACTTCACAAAAGTAAAGCAGATAGAAGGGTTTGCACAAGACCTAAACAAAGAAAAGGCTGATCAAAAGAAAAAGTTAAGTAAACAATATCTAGCCTACATCATGAAAGAGAAATTCTATCCTGCTGAAGAACAACAGTTCAGAGAATGGCCAGTAGTAGCTCTTAAGCGTGAGGCAGAAAGGATTGAAAAGATTAAGAATGATCCTACGAAGAAGAAGAATGCTCCTAACTGGAGAAAATATGAAAAGCTCATTGCTGATTTAACTGCTGAATATAAAAGAAAGAAAAGGGAGCTGGTGGATGCAAAAATGGATACTGCTGAAGCCATATCAAAATGGCCTAAACAGCAAACCGATGAAGCCTATGAAAGGCTGAAGAAAAGAAAGATAACTGTTTCAGGCACTTCTAAAAAGCAAGAACAAATGATGAAGCTTGAACAGAAGATGGGAAACCTCGACACACTGTTCCGGTCTACTTTTGTAACAAATCAAGAAGAGGGAGAACAGTTGACTGAAGAAGAGGTAATAGAAAAAGAAGCAGAGTACTTCAAAGATACCATCACGAAAATGGGTCTAAAAGAAGAAACTTCAACAAAGCTTCAAAGCCTTTTTAAGGCATTAAACAAAACTGCATCTCCAAACACTGCTAAAGATAAGACAGAAGCTGAAAAACAAGAACTCATTGAACAAGAAACTGCAGAAGATATAGCTGCAGTTGACAAAGTCTTTGAAGAAGCTTTCAAAAGAATGTCTGAAAGTCTGCAGTTGTTTTCAAGGCCATTATCCCTCAACTCATCGTCAAATAAGTCTCTCCCAAGAAACCCACTTGGCTTAAAAATACTAAAGGGGATGTCTGATCAAAACACTCACGTATTGACCTTGGTCAGAGCCAATGGCGATGTGAAGCACATATCAAGGAAAGAAGCACTAGGCCTTAGTGTTCAAGATTTGCAGGATCTCCTTGGGCTTTCACTGTGTAGGGATGAGGATGACCAGAGTGCAAAGGAATTTGAAGCTGAATTCAAAGAACAAGCTAAGGCACTCTTGATGAGTAATAAAGGTCCTGAATAATGAAAGGTTTTGGCATTATCTGTTCCAGGGGGAGATTGTTGGGATTGAACCCTACCAAAGGAACAGATAATGTAAAGCCAAAACCAGGTCACAACAGTGGATTCACAATAAGCAGCGGTTTACACTTTGCTCTCCCCTTGAAAGTGATTTATAACAACTGATGGTCTCTATCTGCTGCTCATATTCAACTGCTGCTGTCCTTTCAACTGCTGATGAAAACCCTGAAGTATTCAACACTGCTGGTCCTATCTACTGATGTTAAAGCACTGCCCAGTCAAGGACTGATCAACCTTGAGGAAAGCACTGACAGAAAGGGAGAGCAGCTGTTTAGTAAATTGTTTGTCTTATGTATAGTCAGTGGTTAGGTTAGCAGTGTTTGTGTAAGGTCAGTTGATACAGGTTGTTAGGCTGTTAGACGTCGCTTTCATGGTGACGTCAGCTGAGATACCTCAGTGGTTTGGTTTGCCTATAAATGTAACAGTGCCCTGTACTGTTACATTTGATTGACTGAGTGGGATCTTCTCCTCATGTCTAATCCTTTCATCTTGTGTGCAACCAACCTTGGGGCATCAGGCTGAGGGGGAGTATAGTTTGTAAGCTTATCTGTAATCTTTTGCTTTGATTTGTAAATCCTTTGACTCTATGAGAAGCAATTGTTTATCAAACTATTTTCTCCTTTGATTGTGTTTACAAAGTTTGTTTTCATTTCCGCTGCACTTAACATGTTTTCATATTCGTTGATCATTCATTTTAAACAAACAAACACTATCATGAGAGCCTCCGATCCTAACAATTGGTATCAGAGCTTGGACAGTCAAATTCGATCTAACAATCAATTTGACATAACAGTTCAGCTCAAAATTCATTGATACTAAGGTTGGTTGTATTCAGTTGAAAAACAGAGTAACGAGTAAAATCATGATCAAAATGGTTATTCAAAAACTCTGTACATCAACCAAGATGTCATATGACACACAAATCTCACACAACAATTGATTTCACGCATAAGTCACTCTTAGTTTTTCAGATCTGAAAACACATCTGTTAAACCATGGGATTATTTCATATTGTCAAAATTGATTTCAATTGCTGTTATGAAATTTGTGTTGTCACCTGGTTTAAATGCTAAAGTATGAATCTCGGATTAACAAAAACCTATGCTCACAAAACGATTAGTGTTTTTGGTAATTTTAAAAGAGAGAAATTAAAACTTTAGTCATTCAGATCTTATGTGTTGAAAACCGGTTGAGTTCTTCAAAAGGACAAAATCAACTATGTTAAAATACAATAAGAAAATTCACAAAAACTCCGAAGTGTGTTCATCTCAAAACTTCTGAAGTCAGAAGAAAAGAGTATAAACATAAAACACTGAAGAGTCAAAGTTTGGGGTAATAATGGTCATTAAGCAACTATGCGCATTCATCTGTTCAGAGAAAGGTTTTGATTCCAGTGAATGAACTCCAAAGAGGACTAGACAAATGCTCAAAAATTTATCCATGTGTCCTCATGTTTGCAATCAGCCGACAAAGAAAATGGTTCCAAACAGTGGTCAAAATGTATCCAAAAGTTTCCTACCACTGTTGTTAAACCACTGACCATTTTCAAAAACCTGTGAGTGATGTGATTACATTCTCTATTGAAAATATACCAGATCTTTTTGACACTATTCTTAGAAAATCCTTTAACCATTTTTTTTGTTCAAAGGATTCTCTCAAATAACCAGGATATATTATTCATTTTTTAATATATTTGAAACTTTTGCTTGTTTTTGTTGGCAATAGTTTCAGCTCCTGACAGGATGTAATACCTTATTTTTGTTGGTATTATTATCCTCTTAAATGGGTTAAAAGGAAATGGTATATATGTCAGGATCATGTCATACTCAGGTTTGTTCCTAAACTTTTATCAAAAATTGATTGCTAACTGTGCTTAAATTCTGGGGCACTCATGTTTTAATTGAATGTTAAACGAAAATGAGTTGTCTTAGCAAAAAGTTTTCATCATCTGGGGTACTACTAAACCACCGTCTTTCAAAAATTGACATGTGGCAAAACCTTGAATGAAAATCTTCAAAACTGTTGCTGAAACATCTGTCCTTCAGATCTGTACCATTTACCCTAACCACTGTTTTGTTCCAACGTCTGATCTCTAAACACTGTCCACTGCTGAAAGTTAACCACTGATCCCTCATTTTCTTGTAAGCACTGATGCTCAAAATCAGTGTCTTATCCACTGATATGCTATCTACTGATAGTAAAAATCATCCACTGCCCAAGATTTTTACCGTTGTAATCACTGATGCTTGATACGTCAGTGGCTCTTAAAACAACTGTTCTCCATACTTCATCCGTTTCATCAGTGTTTGACACGTGGTCAGTTTTTAGCCCTCAGATCTTAATAACCGCTGCCACATCAGCGATCATTTTTTAAAATAAAACCTGCCCTAAACCCCAAACAGGGTTTTACACTGTCGAATTGAATTCCAAAATTCTCTTCTCATAGCAGTTTCCAACCCTTTTTCTCAAAATCTCCAAAATCCTCCTTCATTCTTCTCCGCAAAAATGACAAAATCAAAGTCAAAATCAAAACCAAAACCTAAATCACCATCACCTTCCAAAGAGGTCGCTCAAACGACCGAAGAACCCATCGAAATACCATTCAAACAATCTCACAACTATCTGGGTTTATTCACAAAACCTACTGATAATCACACCTTTGACACCATCATTGATGCATTATCTGCATCAAAGTACAAAACTTTGTTGACAGCAAATGCTCCCATCTATCTGCAAACCCAGAGAGAGTTTTGGAAAAAGGCGTCGCTTGAAAAACAAGACGGAAAAGTCATAGCCATTAACTCCTCGATACAGGGAAAAGCGATCAAAGTCACACCAAAATCGATATCAGAAGTCTTCATACTCGAAGATCAGAACGGTAAAACCTCTTTTGACAAAAACGAGTTAAAAGCTGATTTTCTGAAAAGGGGTTATGCAGAAGAACCAAAGGTAGATACCCTACAAAAGGGTTATTTTCCATCTGCACCCAGGTTTTTATTTCACACACTCTTGATGTGTGCATCAAATAAAACAACATCTTTCAACGAAATACCATTGAAAATTCAAAGCATGGGTTACGCTATTTTGAATAACAAAGACTATAACTACTCCCAGGAGATTTTCAATAACATGGTGAAAAACGTTGAAAGTAAAGCATTTTTACTTTTTCCAAGATTTTTGAGTTATTATTTTGAACAAAAATTTGAAAAGAAAAATGTAAATTTGCTCAAACAAGGTGTTCATTGTCAAATAAAAAGCATAACAAAAGAAACATTTTCAAGGATGATGGCACCAATAAAAACAAAAGCAGGGGTACCTGAGCAGACTTTAGCGGTTACAACTGCTCCTCAGGTATCAGCTGCTGAGCCCACTGCTCCAGGTGATCATAGCAGCACTCCCACTGCTTTGAAACCCACACCTACCACCACTAAAAAGACCAAAAAGAAAACATCCAGAAAACCCACCAATCCCAAAACAAAGGCAACTCTGGAAGATGAGATCCCAGAGGAAATGCCTGTGACAACACAAAAGTCACCACAAACCACTGCTGCTACTTCCTCACAGCAGTTGGAAGAAAGATCTCAACCCATAACCGAAACTCCTCCTGCATCCTCACAAAAGGATCAGGTTGTAAGCACAGGGACACCACAATATGAAGCTCTGAATCCACTCGGATCCATCTTCCTCAGTCCTGATCCCAAGGACATGTCTCTTTCAACCCCCATCCCCTCACCAATAATAATGCCACAATCCATGCTACCTCTGTTGCATGCAGCTGCTACTGCACAGACACAAACCAGTTCCTCTCTATCACCTATCACTGAGAGTATACATCCACAAGTGACTGGGTCTAATGCTACTACTCCTGCTATCCCAGCAACAGTTGAGGAGGTTACACTGCAGGAGTTACAAGTAACTCTTGTCAGTAGTTCAAGTGGAGCAGCAACTACAAATGTTGGATCAACAGGTCTACATTTGGACAGTTGTTTCATCAGTCAGACTCCCTTGAAGGCAATTTCTTCCATAGCACCTCTGGAAATCACTAGTGAGGCTATTTTGTCCACTAGTAACATTAAAGATTTATCAAGTGCTGAAGAGAGAAGTCCCCAGTACCAAGAACAAGGGGCATCAATGGATGATTTTTGGGACTCTGTTCCTAAGTCACACATTGATATAACCACCACAGGTGGGGTTTCAGATGATCCTACTAAAGTAGGTGATGATTCAAAATATCAGGAATTGACGGGCAGAGTTGACAAACTTGAAGAATCAGTTGCTGAAATAAAAGAGATGGTGCAAGAGATTTTAAAAGCTCAGAAAGCACAAGCCTCTGCTGTTCCTGCTCAAGCACCTGCTCCACAACATGCATTTGCTGAAAATGAGCTTTGGAATATTTTTCAACCAATGCTTGAAGCACAGCAACTTATGGCTGACAAAAAGCATGCTATTCAAGTACAAATGCTGACCAACATGGTTGAATCAAGGTTCAAGGACACTCAAGCAGATATCAAGGCCATAAAGGCAAGCATTCAAAGTGTCTCTGGCAAAGCTCCTTCTTCCATATCATTCCTTGATAACCCCCCTTCAGATAATGCCAAAAAGGGGGAGAATATCAAGCTGTTGAGAAAATTGAATACGAAGGGAATAGAGCATGGCCTCCATATTGAGCCTGAAAAAGAAAAAGAAAAGCAGGTCTCAAAACCTGTTAGTCAAACAGCTGATACAGCAGTAGTTACAAAAACTGCTGTCAGTAGCCAAACAGCTGCCATCTCATCAACACACACCACTACAACTACTGCTCCACCATCATCATCTACAATCATACCATCACTACTGCCTCCTGTCATAAAACAGAAGACAACAGATGTTACAACATCTGTTGTAATGACAACAGTGATTGAAACACAAGTTGTTTCAACCACTGTCAGTCAATCACTGCCACAAACCACTACTATCCAATCTACCACCACTGATCCACCCAAAACATCATCTGCTTCTTCTTCATTAAAAAGGAGAAGAAATCTCATATCAGATGATGATTCACCACCATCACCACCAACATCACCACTTCCATCCCCTGCTCAAAAGCAGAAGACAACTGCTGACATATCAGCAGTTGTAATGACAGCAGATGTTGAGACACCAGTTGTTTCAACAGCTGTTAGTCAGTCATCCACCACTGCTCTCACCTTTCCTACATCACAACCAAAGCTCTTCAACAGAATAAGAAAGCCAATCACTGCTGATGAGGGTATACATGATCCTAATGCTGCAAAATATCCACTGGAACTTGAAGCTATCAAAAATGAGATGAGGCAATTCTATACAGAAGAGGATCCTTTAAAAAGAAGATTCTCCTCACTCATAGACTACATGCCACCAGAGGATATGGATGATTACCTCAAACTCAAGGCAAGGCAGGCCAAAGTAAAAGCCAAGGTTGACAGTGAAAAAGAAAAGTTAAGCGAAGATGGCATTGCTAAAAGACTGGAGTTCTACTTCACAAAAGTAAAGCAGATAGAAGGGTTTGCACAAGACCTAAACAAAGAAAAGGCTGATCAAAAGAAAAAGTTAAGAAAACAATATCTAGCCTACATCATGAAAGAGAAATTCTATCCTGCTGAAGAACAACAGTTCAGAGAATGGCCAGTAGTAGCTCTTAAGCGTGAGGCAGAAAGGATTGAAAAGATTAAGAATGATCCTACGAAGAAGAAGAATGCTCCTAACTGGAGAAAATATGAAAAGCTCATTGCTGATTTAACTGCTGAATATAAAAGAAAGAAAAGGGAGCTGGTGGATGCAAAAATGGATACTGCTGAAGCCATATCAAAATGGTCTAAACAGCAAACCGATGAAGCCTATGAAAGGCTGAAGAAAAGAAAGATAACTGTTTCAGGCACTTCTAAAAAGCAAGAACAAATGATGAAGCTTGAACAGAAGATGGGAAACCTCGACACACTGTTCCGGTCTACTTTTGTAACAAATCAAGAAGAGGGAGAACAGTTGACTGAAGAAGAGGTAATAGAAAAAGAAGCAGAGTACTTCAAAGATACCATCACGAAAATGGGTCTAAAAGAAGAAACTTCAACAAAGCTTCAAAGCCTTTTTAAGGCATTAAACAAAACTGCATCTCCAAACACTGCTAAAGATAAGACAGAAGCTGAAAAACAAGAACTCATTGAACAAGAAACTGCAGAAGATATAGCTGCAGTTGACAAAGTCTTTGAAGAAGCTTTCAAAAGAATGTCTGAAAGTCTGCAGTTGTTTTCAAGGCCATTATCCCTCAACTCATCGTCAAATAAGTCTCTCCCAAGAAACCCACTTGGCTTAAAAATACTAAAGTGGATGTCTGATCAAAAGACTCACGTATTGACCTTGGTCAGAGCCAATGGCGATGTGAAGCACATATCAAGGAAAGAAGCACTAGGCCTTAGTGTTCAAGATTTGCAGGATCTCCTTGGGCTTTCACTGTGTAGGGATGAGGATGACCAGAGTGCAAAGGAATTTGAAGCTGAATTCAAAGAAAAAGCTAAGGCACTCTTGATGAGTAATAAAGGTCCTGAATAATGAAAGGTTTTGGCATTATCTTTTCCAGGGGGAGATTGTTGGGATTGAACCCTACCAAAGGAACAGATAATGTAAAGCCAAAACCAGGTCACAACAGTGGATTCACAATAAGCAGCGGTTTACACTTTGCTCTCCCCTTGAAAGTGATTTATAACAACTGATGGTCTCTATCTGCTGCTCATATTCAACTGCTGCTGTCCTTTCAACTGCTGATGAAAACCCTGAAGTATTCAACACTGCTGGTCCTATCTACTGATGTTAAAGCACTGCCCAGTCAAGGACTGATCAACCTTGAGGAAAGCACTGACAGAAAGGGAGAGCAGTTGTTTAGTAAATTGTTTGTCTTATGTATAGTCAGTGGTTAGGTTAGCAGTGTTTGTGTAAGGTCAGTTGATACAGGTTGTTAGGCTGTTAGACGTCGCTTTCATGGTGACGTCAGCTGAGATACCTCAGTGGTTTGGTTTGCCTATAAATGTAACAGTGCCCTGTACTGTTACATTTGATTGACTGAGTGGGATCTTCTCCTCATGTCTAATCCTTTCATCTTGTGTGCAACCAACCTTAGGGCATCAGGCTGAGGGGGAGTATAGTTTGTAAGCTTATCAATAATCTTTTGCTTTGATTTGTAAATCCTTTGACTCTATGAGAAGCAATTGTTTATCAAACTATTTTCTCCTTTGATTGTGTTTACAAAGTTTGTTTTCATTTCCGCTGCACTTAACATGTTTTCATATTCGTTGATCATTCATTTTAAACAAACAAACACTATCATGAGAGCCTCCGATCCTAACAGAATCGGAGGACACTGTGTTACCACAACGTGTGAACCCGACTTTCCCAAAAACCTACTTGTCGAATCTTCAAAAACTTTACGGATTAAAGATTGATTTACATTTTTAATCGGAAAATCTTTGTCATGATAGATTTTATCATCACCAACAAGAGTGTACAGCAAATTCACACTCTCAGACTCTTTTTGCAGACGTGGACTCGACCAGAACAGTCTTAGCAGGTTTTGCGGGAGGATCACATAAAATATGATTCTCGAGAGGTATGTCCTCTTCTTTGATTACCGCATCAGACTGTGTTGAGTCAGTATCATCGGATTCATCATCTGAAGAATCAGCATCCTCAACAACAACTAGAGGATCCTGATTTTGTTCAACAGTTGACACACTTGTAACTGTTGACATATCCGAATCTGATGATACTTCCTTTTTGTATCCAAGTCTGGTTGCAAAGTCCTCAATGTCTAAAGGAACAGATTGCTCAAAATAAGTTCTATTCTCCTCATCCGGCATTGCGTCATAATTGTGTCTAATAGGTGGTGGACACTTCTTATATCCATTGCACGTGACATCTTTTTTCTCTTTTTGTATGTCAATGATGTGATCCAGCACATACCTAGAGTTTGAATAACTATCTAGCTTAAGCTGGATCGCCTCACTTTCACACTTTACACTGGCTAACTCTTTTTGCATGACCTCGAGACGATTGATATAACAGTTTATGTCAGTTTTTTTTCTTGAAACCATTTTAGTTAGCTCTGTTTTATCTTCTCTTAAATTGTCAATCACCGTTTTAAACTCTTTTTCATGGTTTTCATAAAACATGTTGGCCTCTTTGCATTTCGAAAGATCCACTATCAACTTTTGATTGTGGATATATGTCACGTCATACTTGCTTTGCAAATCATCATATTTGCTTTGCAAGTCCGACAATTTATCACCTAAACTAACACATTTATCACATTTATCAGAAGTTGGATCAGCGACACATACCTGGTTTGATTAACCGCCCACATTAGCCATAAAGGCTGAATGATTAGAAGAAGAAGAAGAATAAGCAGCTTCATCCACCAAGATTGATCTTCTATGATTCCCTGCTTCAGCTTCTCCCAACAATTCATCAATATCTACATCGACTGTCACACTTGACGTTTCATCCAAATGATCATCGCCTGAAGTTGAGGATTCTTCATCTGAGCTTCTACTGTAGCCAGAACTGTCTTCATCTTTAGATGATTCTCCACCACTGGCGGAAGATTCTCCACCACTGGCGTGTTTCAGATCCTTGACAACCTCAGCAAAACAAGCTGTTCCATCCTGAACATCACTTCCCAACTGAATCGACCAGTCACAACCTTCATCGACTTGTACCACAAGAGCCTGGTTGGCATTTGATGCTCCTGCTTGATTTGGATTGTTCACAGGCATCAACGTACGCTCGTTATTCCTATTTTGATTCTGATTCTGCTGGTTGCCTTGATTCCTAAACGGATTCTGGTTCCTATGCTGAGCTGGCTTTGTACATTCTCTCTTGAAGTGGCCTCTTTCACCACAATTAAAGCACTTGATGGATTGTTTATCGAACCCATACTTGGTGTCTTTCTTGCTTTCTAAGCTGGTTCTACCAGTCCTTTCCATGAAGTCTTTAGCTCGCCTAACCGCACTAGTAACAACCCATTTGATGTCCATCATATCCATTTCCTCCTTATCAATCTGCTGATAATCTTCATGCGTCAGATTGATGTTCCCAATCTGCCATGCTACCAACCCACAGTATGCGCTCACAAAAGTGTTCAGCAGCTCCATATGTTCTTTAGCTACTTCAACACTTACTTTCGAGAAATTTGAAGTGCCGAGCCGAACTGTATTTGGATTAGATGACTGACCAGCAGATGAAGTGCTTCCATAACAAGCTTGTTGTGGAACTGGTAGTGGATTTCCGTACATATCTCTTGCTCCGGTATATTGATAGCTTTGCTTTGAGACTTCTGGTTGTGGATTTCCATACATGTCAGCGCTTGAGACAAAAGCCGTTTGTAGCGGAGCATGTGTAGCAGGTCTTGCAACAGTGCTATAACCTCCACAGTTACCATAATACATATCAGGATTTTGTTGCACTGGAATCCGTTTTGCCTTCCTGATTTCTTCTTGATCTTTGTTCTCCAAAAGCTGAACGAAATCATTGATGTTGGTCGTAGCCAAGGTGCCGTTATACTTTAGAATTTCCAAGAAACCATTCCACTGAGCTGGCAATGAGTCGGCAAACTTCATGACAACCTCTTCTAGAGTTGCTACTACCCCATAATTATTCAATTCAGTCAACAAGTGATAAAATTGACTTGTCAAGTCTCCCAAAGATTCTCTTTCCATACATGTGAAGCTATCAAACTCCTTTTTGAGTAGATCATGTCACAATTTGCGTGACGCTTCATTTCCTAGACCTCTCGTCTTTAATGCATCCCATAATCGCTTTGTCGTCTTGAAGCTGACAAACTGATGATATATATCCTTGCTCAACGCTTGAGTTTGAATAGAAAAAGCTTTCTTTTCCAAATCATAATTCTTCTTCTCGTCTGCCGTAAGATCTGCAAATGTCGTGGCAGTTGAAGCGGCAACAACAAGTGCTTGATCGAAATTTGTAGTAAACATAACCACAATTCCGTGTATTGCCCAAGAATATACGTATGGAATCTGTCTTCCCATCCAGGATATTCATTCATGTGCATTAGCTTCGGTGGACGATTAATGCTTCCGGTTTCACTTTCGCTTAAAAGTATACTTTGAATACTTTGATTTTGATTGGAAACGAATGCCCATTGACTTGTCGAAATTTGATTCACTTGAGATGGAACTGACGAATATGTGGGTGTGGGAGATTCGGCCCATGATGGCGATAAACCCTTGCTCGAATACTTGCTCTCCGTATTGGATGGAATACCCCACCAATCTGAACTCATTTTGGATATATGATAATGAATACCTGCTTAAACCACTTAAAACAAACCGATAAGACAATTTTTGAAAGCTTTTGTTAACAATCTAAAGAGATACCCTACTAAGACTATGACTCTTCGTCGAAAACCAACTGGACGAAGAGTGATTCTTCGTTGAAGTCCACGATTGACGAAGATTAGGAAGGTTCGTCCAAGATACACGCGACGAAGACTGATAGTTGGTCAAAGACAGGCACGACGAAGTACATATAGTTCGTCTGAAATACAAATGTGACGAAGGTTAGGAAGTTCTTCGATAGGAAGTTCGTTGACAAATGTAACCAGACACTTTGGAAAGATATTTTTCAAAGCAAATCTTATCTTTCTGACACACATATGGTTGGTAAACCAACTTTCAAACACCCATACTTTCGATCACAGAGACCATCATTTGAAGACCAATTTCCCAAATAATATTAAACAAATATATAATAAACAACTTCAATAATTCAATATTCAACCTCAAAACCCAAAAATATGAAGAACATACAAGAACTCTATGAATTTTCCGACCAAACGTTCACCGGAGAAATTTTTCGAAACGAATTTTGCTTGAAACTTCACTAAAAACCAAACCTTATCACATATGCATGAGATCTAACAATGGTTTTTATATGAACAAACAACAAAATGGTATGATTTTCAAAGATTTAACCATAGAACTTTCAAGACTCAAGCTTTGAAAACTCGACAGAAAGACTCGGTTTTAACAAGGATGAGAGCCTCGACTCTGATACCACTTGTAGGTCCACTAGCAGAGGATCTAGTAGCCTAATCCTTGCGATACGAAAAAACCCGGTTGTGCGGAATCCAACCGGGTAAGCAAACCGAGATCGAGACACAAAACAAACAATAATTCAACGTTTGAAACTCACAATATATTAAAACCAGAAAGTTTGTTTACAATGATTACATAAGATACGCTCTCAAACTCACTGTGTTTAAACACTATCTGTGTCTCTCGTATGTATGTCTTGATGAGTGTCTATCTGTGTCTGTTTATATAGGCAAAGCATAACAGGAACCCACGAACATTCAATTTGGTCCGACGAACCATCAGGGAGTCGACGAAGACTCACTCTTCGTCGACATCAGGTCTTCGTCGACAAGGATGTCCCCGACGAACCATACTCTTCGAAGTCTGGTGTCTTTGTCACATGGAGAGATTCATCATGTACAGTCTTCGTCGCACATAGAGAGTTCGTCCAGTTGAGTGTTCGTCACACATGCACTCTTTGTCTACAATAAGTCTTCGTCATACATGGGACTTGACGAACACTCACAATCTTCGTGGGTGTGTGTACAGATGTAGACACGTACAGACTTACAGTATTATAAGCACACAACAACATATTTCAATAATCTCCGAGACTTGATGGAGGATGTCAAGTTTCGGTCGAACCGAACGGGCCGCGTCCACATAATATGTAAAAACAATATATTTTTTTGATATAATGTATCAGCTCTGATGAAGTATCATTTTTTTAATGCATCATAATTATATTTAAACACACCAGATTTCTAGTTAAACAAATCAAATTTCAAAATATACATCAGAAAGTGATGTAGTCGAGCTGGTTAAGTCTTAGGACTTAAAAACTAGAGGTTTGGGTTCAAATCTTGCTGGTAATATTATTTTTATCAGATTTTGGTGTTTTGTGAATCAGATTTCTAATTAATAACACTAGATTACTTATTTAGATAATTAAATTTTATAAGAGGCTAAGTGACTCACTGGTTAAGTCTTTTACTTATAACCTTTAGGTCACAAGTTCAAATTTTGTGACTAACATCTATTTTTAATTAACGTTTATTTTATTTAAACATATATTTAATGATTACTTGCTTATTCTCTCTTTATAATTACGATTATGCACTTGAACATAACACTATGTTTTCTTAATAAATACAAATATAAATACACATATATATATTCTTTGATTTAAGCAAAACTAATTCATATAAATGATTACTTAAGCAAACTTGAGGTTTTAACCTAGACATATATTAAACAAACAAACAAACAAATATATATATATATATATATATATATATAGGGAGGGGCTCATGCGAGAACCACACTTATTGTGAGAACCGCGAGAACCAATGTGAACACAACCTAAAATAGCTAAAAAAACCTAAAAAAAACCTAACCCCCACCCCCTCCCCAAAAAAAAAAACCTAACCCCCCCCCCCCCCCCCCAAGCTAAAATGCTAAAAACTAAACCCCCAAAAAACCTAAAAAAATCTAAAAAAAAAAAAAAAAATCTATTTTTTTTTAATATTTTTTATGCTCAAATCGCTACTTTTAGTGGCAAAAAAATTTTTTTTTTTTTTTTTTAAATTTTTTTGGCTTCGAAAAGTAGCGATTTTTATATAAAAAATATTAAAAAAAAATTTGTGTGACTTTTAGCTATTTTTAGGCATTTTTGGTTGTGTTCACATTGGTTCTCGCGGTTCTCGCAATAAGAGGTGGTTCTCGCATGATCTTCTCCCTATATATATATAGTGGAGGGTTCAAATGAGAAGAAATTTTTTGTAAGAATAAAAAAGAACAAACTTCAACCAATAATAATGCTTCATTTTACTTCATTTAATTTTTGTATTTAATATGGTTGTAAGGGTATATTGGTAAAATTAGATAGATCATTAATTGTTAGTCTTCCTTTTTAATAGCTAACTAAATTATATTTGTAACTTATTTTAAAAAAATATATATATTTTTTCAAAGAAGAAAAAAATTAATTTAAAGTGTAGGATAAATTATGAGGTGTGTAGGATGAATTACGAGTTGTGTAGGATAAATTTCAGAATGTGTAGGATAAATTTCAAAAACGTGTAGGATAAATTTTGATGTGTCTAGGCAAAAATTTTAGTGTGTAGGATGATACTCTTTATGACTAATTAATTAGTCAAAAATAATAATAAATGAGACGAGAAAAAAATTATTTAATGTTTTACAATTGTACCATTTATTCTTTTTCTTCTCAATTTAATTTTCTTCTCAAATGAACCTCCCCCTATATATATATATATATATATATATATAAGAGAGAGAGAGAGAGAGAGAGAAGTCGATAATTGTACAAATTGCCTTAACATACGTTGCGTACGAGATGCAGTATCAACATGCGATTTTTTTTTAACATGCGATTTTGGTTTTTTTCCAGCAACATGCGGTTTTTTTAACATGCGAAATTATTTTTTTTTAACATGCGAATTTTTTTAACATGCGATCTTTTGTTTTTTTTTTCAACATGCGAGATTTCCTTTAGAGGGTTATAACATGCGAACTTGCCATAGCGTACGCTTCGTACGTTAAGGCATTTTGTACGATACACTTTTTATATATATATACTTTTTATGTAAGAACTCAACCTTATGAAATATATGGACACGATGTAGGTTTATACGAACACGCTTTGACAAGTATATATATTTTTAAGACAAGAAACATGGTATGGATCCTTACCCCTTTTTCCCTTTTTGTTACCTTGTTCAATTGTTTATAAACCCGTTGACTATCGTGTCTTTTGGAACTCCGAACATCTTTGGAATATCGATTTGTTTGATTGTCTGTTCATTTCCTTTTCAGACTTTAGATTTAACTTGATATCATGCGATAGGATTATGATTTTATTGTACTCATTATCGCATGTTCCAAAACCGATTAAATGGTTACTGTTAAAATTGGATTACCGTTTCTGACTGACTATGCTCTGTTACCCTGAGTTCTACGCTTCTTGTGGAGTGTCCCACAAGCACGTTTTTGAGGCACCGATAACATGTGCTCCTTCCATGACGGAGAGATTAGTTTATGGTGTCCCTAGGTACAAGTGTGGTACATAGCTACTAGAAGGTGTATGGATTGATCCTAAGATTACTGTAAGTGTATGGTTTGTGTGTGCCCACACCCATCATACCTATTACTGTGCGGCTCAAGGGTACATCTGTATGATACAGTTTATTGGTTGACTTGCTTTATATAGTATCATATATTACTGGTATTAGTTATTATTGTTACTGCTACTATTGTTACTGTTACCATTACTATTACCGTTAATGTAACTTAAGCCTAATATTTCATACTGGGCATTCAGCTCATTCCGTGCATTTTATTTCAGCACAGGTTCACAGTTTACTTTGGACGGGGTGAAGAATGAAAAATAAACCCTAGGATGCTAACCGAAGATGTTTATCACTTATATAAAATAAACATGTATTTTGGGCCTTAGGGCGATGAATTATCTTTTGGAATATAACCCTAACTTTAATATTAATGGAACTATCTTTTGTTTCTAATCACCGTTTCTAGTGACACGTCAGCCCTATTCAGGTTGGGATGTTACAGACACGATAAGACACACTGAACTACGGGGCTAGACACGAACACCATATGATAACTTATCAGGTCATTTTATTTTTTTCTGAACACGGAAACAAACCTATTAATAACATATTAACATGATAAGACACGAACCTATTGATTAAGGGTCGTGAATGCGATTGTGAGATGCGGGATGTGGCTGAGAGAGGAAGAATGTGAGATGCAATTTCAAAATTCCGGTTTTTTCAATTGTGTGGTCACATATGTCGGTATAACCCACATCCTATATTTTGTAAATAAAAATTATTAAAATATTTTAATAGGTGATTAACATGTTAACATGCCTTTAACTTGTTTGACACTCAATTGTGAGGCCGCATATGTGAGTATAACCCCCACCCCACATCCTATGTTTTGTAAATAAAAATTATTAACATGTTTTAACAGGTGCTTAACATGTTAACATGTTTTTATAACCTGTTTGACACAAAAATTAACAGATTTTATCATGTCGACTTGTTTAAGACACGAAACTTAGTAAGATCAAAAACGAAATTTGTTAAGGTCATATCGTGTTATCATGTACGTGTCTGAATTTGCCAGCCCTATTAAAAGGTGAACGAAATAATTTTATCTTCATTTATATTTTTTTCAACAAGTTTTTACCAATCATTTGTTCCTTCAGCGCGAATAGCATAAAAAGTGTAGGTTCTTGAGTCAGAAAAGCCTCAATCAATAGTAAATATCACTTTTTAAGTTCTCCTTTAGCAACCACGGTAGCTAATACATCATTGTTGTACAGTGATATTGAATAAACTATTATTTTACCAACTAATGTAATAGTAATATGATATATACGGACAGACTAGCTTAGCTTAGGCATTCTTGATGTTGGAATACGTTTATTCAATCAGCCTACCGCCTACCGGACACCCATCATCATCAGTTAATTAATTGATCTTATTACAAACCCTACGAATTTCTCCTTGATTACCTGTCTTTAACTCAATTTTACTCATCTTCACCATTGCTCTCGCGAACATCTTGTTGAATGTCGATCCATGCGATCTGCTAGCTCTAATAAACCCTTGCGCCAACTTTTGTGTTCGTGGGTCACTCCACATCTTTGAATCGGATTCAAGTACTCCTCGTCCACGCCTTATGTTTTCATAGTATGAGTTGTCGAAATTGTTTTCGCTGCTTGTATCCAAGGCCACTCGCCTTGTAAGATCACCGCTAAGAGGACATAGGGTTTGAAGATGGGGAAGGAATCCTTGGTCAATAGCAGGGTCGGGTGCATTAGTATTGTTGTAGTTGTATAGCCTGTCACTGAATGTGTCACAGCCAGCTGTCCCAATCGTATGTCCTCCTTTGAATTAAACCGCAAAATATGCAAGTTAGTTAGTTCCTTTGAAAATGTATCCATTCCAATGTTAATTTTGTTGGTCTTAACTTACCTACAAGGGTAACAAGATCTTTAATGCTAAGACCTTTGTTAGCAAACTTCTTGATTTGGTCTTCAATGGAGTCTTTAGGACCAGGCATGCTTTCTGCATCAGATGCCAGTGAAACTAATCCGTCTCGACGACCTGTTGGCACTGCCCAACCACTTCCCCCAGTCTAAAACAATACAAATAAACGTACTCAGTAAGATTCTACTCATAGTAAGGAATTAATGAGGGCAAAGCTTTCATGTACACCGTGATACCGAGATGCAACACCCAACATGATCCCAGCCCAAAAAAAAGAACCCTCTTTTTCAGAAAAATAAAGTATGACAAAACAAATAACATAAAGTGTGGACAAGAAAAACAAAAATTCTAAGACCATCCCTAAGGGGAGAAGGGGAACCAGCGGTAAGGGTAAGGTTGGCGGGTGCCCCCTACCCGCTCTCATACACCGTCCCCGGTCCAGCAGGTAGGGGCGGGCGAGTAGGTTGGGGGTTAACATGTTGCCGCTTGAAATTGATGATTGTGTGTGTATGTGTAATTAAAATAAAAAAGGAGAGGGTAGTTTAGGCCTTAGGGTAGTGGCGCCACCAAAGAATGTAGTTTAGGATAGTGGATGGTCTGAGTGACGTGTCACGACGGGATTAGTGGGACATAGGGTAGGGGTTTAAGTGACCCCCCCCCCCCCTAATAAGGAGATCTAAAAACACTAAAAAACATGTCTACTCAGTTGTCACGTAAGCACACTCCTTCGAAAACACTGAAGAACTAGAATTTTGTTTTTGGTACAATTGGATTTGGTTTTGCTATTCAAAAGAGGGTGGTGACGCAGCTTGTTGCACGTTTACCTGCCATTGTTATGTAATTTCTCTGATGAGGATATAGAGATATATAAGAACTACAATCTAACATTGCCTAAAACACACCCAATAAGAAAACCTAAAAACACTCAAAAACATTAACACATCATCACCATGTCTTTTTTATTTTTAACTACTCAATTCTCTATATATTAAATGATTGGCCCCAACTCAAATGCGTTTTTTCTTGTTTATTACCAAGAACTACAAGTCTACAACCCAAAAACGGATGCCAAAGCGAGCTCCACAATGGTTAAACCTGATATGTGGCGTTTTTAGAGGCTAAAAGCGAGAAAAAGCATCCTATTGTGGATGCTCTAATATTAATAATACTAAACCATCGAGAACAAAAACTGATGACAAACAATACCAAAGGAGAAAAACTACAGTTTTAAATAGATTTTCTAACATCCATGTAATGCTTAAATTAAACATGTATGAAGCTAGTGATTAATTACCTGGACCACAGAATCACGAGCAGCGAGGGCAAGAATGTCTGCACAGGAGACCACCCCCGGACAGACGGTTTCTAGCATGGACTTTGCAGCGTCTATGACTTCATAGCCTCTCAAGCGAGAATTTGTTCTTGCGGTTTTCTCAGAAAAAGAGCCATCGATTAAGACAGATGCATCACAACCATTGACAAAGCAATCGTGAAAGAACATTTGTAGTATACCAGGTGCATATGTCTGGTTTGATCGAATCGCAGACTGGACCACAGACTGCACGATGGCTTCAGCTTGTGGGCATGTAGTCTTGTAGAACCCGACTCGTGTGGAGCGTACTGTCAAGGTGGCTAAAAGGAGAACAAACAAGGGTATTTTGATATGAGAATAAAGTCCCATTGCTTCAAATGTATTGTAGGATAAAATTTAGGGGTGCAGATAGCATGTTTTATAGTGAGTGAGGCTGGAGCTGCACACATGTTAGTGTTAATGAAATTAAATGAAGTCGGCCATGAAGATGCAAAGGAAGGTGATATTTTCAAAATTTTGCAATATCTTCTTTTAATTCTTGTCACCATTTGTACACATAGTTATTAGAGTCTCAAATACCTAATGAGGATACTTATGACTTATGAGTTATGTAATAAAATAACCTGTATGCTAAAATTCTACTAGAGGTTCAATGACTAGGTGTTGCGATGTGTAATTTTATGTCGTTGTGATTACACATTTAATAAGAAAAAAAAAAAAAAAATTAATCAGTTTTTTCAAACATTTCATTTGTTAAATTTTATTTGATTTAGAAATATCTTTTTATCTTTTAATATGTTTATTAAGTTATAACTTTTAGAAAGTAAGATAAAGTTACGAATTTTTAGGTAGACGTACGTATAGTTTTGTATTTAGCTTTGCCTAGGTGTCGTGACGTGTCTTATCATTTTGTTTGGTTTTAGTCATAAGAGTGGGTACTAGGTAGGGGTGGTCTCACCCGATCATCGGTTTGGTTTTACAGCCGAATTTTTTTTTTCTTCACTCTGTCGGTTTGGAAATTTTGGAACCATAATGAAGGCGTTGGTTGAAGTTATGTTGGAGTAACTAGGCCGTAAAAAAACAGGACCACGTAGTAAGAAAAAGGCTAAAGTTTACTTAAATTTTTAGAAGTCCAGCAATCTAAAACTTGGCTAAACAATCTGTCATTTATAATTAGATAATGCGTAATTAGAGTAAATTATAAGTTTTGTCCTTTATATTTACACCTAATTGCAGGCGTTGTCTTTTAGCGCAAAAGTTGACAAGTTTTGTACTTAATGTTCCAAAATCTTGCATGTTATGTCCTTTGGGCCAAACCAAGTTAGATTTTTTGGTTAAATATGGTCATGTGCGGTATTGTTGTCATTTCATCTTTTCAAAAACTATTGTATAAAACAACATATGTTTAGGGACTAGTTTGTAATAATTTGAAAAATCAAAGAAATATAATATGTTTCTCAGTATCTCTCTACCTCTCTATCTCTTTGTCTCTCTCTACTGCCAACAACCACCACCCTCTACCATTTTCACATCACCATCACACAACGCTTGGAACCTCTAGCGACCTCTCTAACCCTAACCCTAACAACAACAATAGCGGACGACCCACCACTCTCCGATCCAATTCCGCTGCTCTAATCTCTTTGATCTATCAAGTTTAGATCCTGAATTTCATGATTTTGTCTCCAATTGCTGTCAAAATTGTAATGAAAATTGCTCCGGTAATTGTTCTGGAAATTACGGTTCGAATGTTTCCGGATTCCTTAATATTCCGTCACTGGACGGTTCCGGTGTCCGTGATGGTTCCGGTGATGAAAGTATGAAGTCAATTAGGGTTTTAGACAATCTGTTGAAAAATATTCTAGCTGAAAAATAATCGTTATTATTCATATGTTGTACAATATAGCAATTTTGGTACTTGGTTCTCACTTATTTTAACGTTTATCTTTAGAAATTTATGTTTTTAAGGTGGTGGAGACAGATGGCGGTGGTGGTGGTGGAAGGAGGTTGTGATGGTGGTACAAAGAGATGGAGTAAAGAGGGAAAGAGATTTTGGTTGTTTGGAGAGAGAAAGAGATGGAGTTGATAAATAATACTTTAATTTTTTAAGACTTTTTTTAATCAATTTGGTAAAAAGAAAACAATGCCCTCACGTGCAAGGCACATGACCGGATTTAACCAAAAATTCTAACTGCGTTTGGCATAAAAGACATAACATGCAAGATTTTGAAACATTAAGTACAAAACTTGTCAACTTTTGCGCTAAAGGATAGCGTCTGCATTTTGGTGTAAACATAAAGGACACAACTTGTAATTTGGCAATTATTTAGACTTAGCATTCTCATAATTCATTTAGTCAATTGCTTTTTGAAATAAAATATTAGAGTAAAGTACAGTTTCAGTCCCTGAGGTTAACACCCGCTCGTAGGTTCAGTTCCTATTTAAAAAAAACAAAACTTCAGTCCCTGACGTATTCAATTGCTCACAATTAAAATCTTTGCACTAATTGACTGTTTGGATTTAATTGAAAGGATGGAAATAACCCCAAAGTTTACTTATAGTTTCAGTCCCTGAATGTATAATTCATATTTTCCCTCCATTAATCTAGTAACTAACCACCAAGTATCCTTAATTGCTTAGCAACATCATGTTATTAACATCCACAAACAATCCATAACAAGACCTGTAAACAGAATTGAAGTTCCTTTGAAATGGGTTTGACCATTAGAACTTCAAACGAGTTCGACTTTTAGAACCTGAATTGGGATTGAATGTTAGAACTTCAATTAGGATTGAACTTCGCAAATGCGATTGAGGTTCAAGTGAATTTTACTGGTCAAACAGGTTAAACTTCATAATTGCAATTGAGTTCTAGTAATTCCTAGAACTTGAAGGTCTAGAACTTGAAATGGTATAGACTTTTAGAAGTTTAATGGTGATTGACCTTCACACCTTCAAGTGAATTTTACTGGTCAAACAGGTTAAAGCAATGCCTACCAAAATTACACATTCTTGAAGTTTAGTCTAATTCCTGGTGTGCAAACTTAACTTTATGTGCAGCAAACAAACAATTATGTTTGAATGCTACAACTGATCCATCTACTTATGTGCAACGAACAAACAATTCTGTTTACAGGTCTTGTGCCCAGCAATGTCCAGCAGATCATCTACTTATGCCCAGCTATCACACCCCAACCGATGGCGGAAACATCGGGGTGTGACACTGAGCGAAACAGATTGTCCAGAAGTTTCCATAACAACTATATTTACCAAATATTTAAAGCAACACGTCTCATATCATGTCATAAATGATAATACAATTATTACAGAAAAGATCTAGTCAAATTGTTCTGTTCTGACAACTCAGAATTTCATTACAGACAATTGTTTATTGTTGACCTAGGTCTTTCCTAGCCTCGATTTCACAGCAAAGTAAGCAAATAAGCATCCTAAGCACCTGTCACATACGTTAAAGTAAAAGTCAATACACATAGTGTAAAGGTGAGCATACAAGTTTGATAATAGATTATAGAGTTCGAAATCGTTACGCATAACCAGCACGTACACAGTGTAAAATGAGGCATGTTAGTTATCGACATGAACCTATCGATACCAATGACTGCGGGTTGACTGTCCAAGGCAGTTCGCGATACACACTCACCACGATGAGCCATGTAACTAATTGTCCTTAACAACCCCTGAGTGAACAGGTGCTGAGTCCAAACTATAGTACTATCGTTGCTAAGGCAGGTAGACAGCATTCCATATGTAAACATAACAAACAAGAATTCATTAAGTCACGTATACATGCGATAACGGTTAGCGTTTAAAGTATTGTGTAGTGTGTTCGATGTGATTTTGTATAAGTAACGTATGTAACACCCAAAAGTGCATAAAGCAAAAAGGGTTCGAGTATAATCACAGCGGTTGATGGATTGAAGGGAGCGCTAGAGAGTAGGGTTAGCCTGAACAGATTGATAGTATAACGATAAGCGACGCGTAAAACGATACAAGGTGCAAGTGGGTAGGACAGCAGTTCGATCGGAAGGTAGTCCGATCGGACAGCCGGTCGTTCGAGTGACAGTCCGTTCGGACGGTCGTCTGGTCGGATGACCGTTCGAGTGGATTGTTACTTCCTTTGGGAAGGATGTGTTTGTGTATGATGGCTTGACTTTTGAAGTTTTTGTTGTAGCATTTTGAAAACATAGAAGCATCACTACCTTTCAGGTCGATCAATCGAACGACCGTTCGATCGGGCGACAGTCCGATAGGTTGGGCACTTCAGCGGGTACAAGTTCTCTGCAGGTTGTCACTCGATCGGACAGTTGTTCGATCGGGTGGCATCCCTTGTGCATTGAACATGTTGAAAGTTGTTGAAGTTTCGAAACATCACATAGTCGGATGGTCGGTCGACCGAGTGGTAACTCGATCGGTCGGAAATCCGTTCGATGTTCCCAAAACTCTTGAGGGTTGATTTAAAAAGTTAAATTGTGGGGCCAAGGTGCAAGTCGATCGGATGACCGGTCGTTCGAATGGCTGTCCGATCAGACTGCAATCCGATCGGACGACACTCCGTCCTGGTCGACCTGTTCATCTTACACTTGGTTGTTTTGATTGTTTGTCATGTTATCGAGACGTTTTGATAACGTATTAAGCAACAGAAACCTTGTCAATACTTGGTACCCCTGATCGGACAGGAATCACCCAAATCCGACCAGTTAACTGTTCAAGACGGTGTTCTATGTTTAATCCGATATCGGTAGTCTCGTGGATAGAATCCAGGTCTTGAACCAACACAACCACAAGAATGAGTAGTAGGTCGGCACAAGCTCCGATTCTATCTGTTTTGAGTGCATTGAGTGTAAAAGAGTTGAAAGAAAGTTGGAAAACCATCTTTCAATCTTTTTCATTGTGAATGTGTTTAGATCTATGAAAGATCTTTGTTTGTTTATGTGGAAATCGGTTAGATTCAAGTTGTTCTTGGTGGATTGAGGCCAAAACATGAAGTTCTCAAGAACACCATGATGACATCATCCTAGAATACCTCAAATCTAGTGATTTCACGGTTAAAAGTTAAGATTCAAAAGATAGAAAGGTGTAGGAGTGCGTGTAGATTAAGGAAGTACAAGATTTAGGACGAGATCTTACCGGAATCGCGAGAAATCTGAAGAAAAGTGGGGAAGATGAGCTGGTCGGAGGAGAGTTGCCAAAAGTGGAAAGTAGGATGGTGACAGGGGGTATTTATAGGGTTTCCCAAAGAGGAAAGGGTTGGCTGATCGGGTGGCAGCCCGGTCGGATAGCTGGCCAATCGAGCAGCAGCTCGATCGAACGGCTGGTCGATTGGCTGGTCACCTGATCGACCAGTCGCTTGGTTCGAGTGTTCGGTGCAACGAGTTTTGCCATTTCGATTGCGATTGTGAGCGTTTCGATGCGAGAGAATTTTCTAGTCAAATTACTTTTAATCCTAACTACTATATCAACATACAATCATCCTTATTTCGTATTCGTTTAGCGTTTGTGATTCATTTGTGATTGAGTTCGATTGCGTTTCGATTTATTACCACATATAACATAAATAAACATGCACAAGTAACACATAAGGCACACACACACGTATAACAATAACCAAAAAGCGTAATTCAAGTTGGGAGTGCGATTGCGATAGCGATAGCGATTAAACATGCAATAAACAGCGACTACTAAGTGATTATTAATAGATACTCTGCATAATACAACTAAAGCGATAATAAAATAGGATAATTACAAGTCAAAGAAGTCAAAACGGGAACTGAGCAAGGAGAGATAGATCGCAATTAGCAATCTTTTCTTCCTTTGACTTCAATCTTGACTTTGACTTTGACTTTCGAAACACGGGGTGTTACAGCCTCCCCTAGTTGAGGGAATTTCATCCCGAAATTAGGCCGAAGCCGTAACAAACAACTGTGGGTACTTCGCCTTCATGTCGCTTTCGAGTTCCTAAGTGAACTCTGCGCCTCGTTTGCCTTCCCATCGGACTTTTACAATAGGAATGCGCGAGCGTCTGAGCTGCTTGGTTTGGCGATCCATGATTTCGACAGGCTTCTCCACAAAGTGTAGTGTTTCGTTTACTTGGAGGTCATCGAGAGGTATAATTAAATCATGCTCAGCCAGGCACTTTCGGAGGTTTGACACATGGAAAGTCGGGTGGACATTACTAAGTTCCTCCGGTAGTTCGAGTCTGTAGGTGACTTTTCCGATCCTTTCCAGAATCTTAAAAGGTCCAAAATATCGAGGCGCTAGTTTCCCTTTCTTGCCGAATCTGACCACACCCTTCCTAGGTGATACCTTTAGGAGTACGTAGTCGCCAACATCAAATTCAATGGGCTTGCGTCGTCTATCGGCGTAACTTTTCTGTCGACTTCGAGCTTTCAACAAGTTGTCTCTTATTTGGAGGGCTTTGTCGGTCGTTTCTTGCAATAGCTCAGGACTGGTTAATTGCAAGTGACCGATCTCGTGCCACACAATAGGCGATCGACGTTTTCTTCCATATAAAGCCTCGAATGGTGCCATTTGAATGCTGGAATGATAACTGTTGTTGTACGAGAATTCGACTAACGACAGGTATGCATCCCAATTACCACCGAAATCTATGACACACGAACGGAGCATGTCTTCAAGAGTACGGATCGTTCTCTCAGTCTGACCGTCGGTTTGAGGGTGGAATGCGGTACTTTGATTAAGCGTTGTACCGAGAGCAGCTTGAAACATTTCCCACAGTCATGAGGTAAACCGAGCATCACGGTCAGAGATGATGTCGCGAGGCGTCCCATGTCGACAAATGATCTCATTGGTGTAGATTCGGGCTAATCGTTCTACCTTGTAGTCTTCCCGTATTGGCAAAAAGTGGGCTGATTTGGTCAAACGGTCAACAACAACCCAGATGCTGTCGTGACCTGATGGCGCGGGAGCTTGGTTATGAAGTCCATAGCTATACTCTCCCACTTCCACATAGGGATCGGGGGTTGTTCGAGTAAGCCAGAGGGCCTTTGGTGTTCAGCCTTGACCTTCGAGCAAGTCAGGCACTTTCCAACGTAGAGAGCGATATCCCTTTTCATTCCCGGCCACCAGTACTTGTAGCGAAGGTCCTGGTACATTTTGTTGGCACCGGGATGAATGGAATATCGGGATTTGTGGGGTTCGTCCATCAGAATCTGTCGTAAATTGGTTCGTTTAGGGATCCAGATTCGGTCCAGAAAGTGGAATATCCCATTGGACTTATTCACAAGCTGGGCTCCGTCGTGATAGATTCTTTCCTTCTTCAAAGTGTGCTCATTAAAACAAGCATGCTGGGCTTCGCGGATGAGGGTTTCGAGATCGTATTGGGCTCGGGCATCACGAATGCTGAGTAGATAGCTTCGTCTGCTGAGGGCGTCGGCAACGACATTTGCTTTGCCAGGGTGATAACGAATCTAACAGTCATAATCGTTGAGAAGTTCTACCCATCGGCGTTGACGCATATTAAGTTCCTTCTGGTCAAAGATATGTTGTAGGCTCCTATGATCGGTGAAGATCGTACACTTTGTACCATACAGGTAGTGTCGCCAAATCTTTAACGCAAAAACAACTGCGCCTAGCTCGAGATCATGGGTTGTATAGTTCTTTTCGTGGATTTTGAGCTGACGAGATGGGTAGGCTATAACCTTGTCCCGTTACATGAGAACACAACCAAGACCAAGGTTGGAAGCATCACAATAGACAATGAAGTCGTCGTTTCCGTCGGGCAATGTGAGAACAGGAGCATTGCAAAGCATGCGCTTCAGGGTTTGGAAAGCAGACACTTGTTCAGTTCCCCAAACAAATGACTTGTCTTTATGCATGAGGGCGGTAAGCGGCACAGCGATCTTTGAGAATCCTTCGATAAATCGTCGATAATAGCCCGCTAGTTCGAGAAAAGAACGGACTTTAGACGGGTTCTTAGGTGTAATCCAACTCTTAACGGCTTCAATCTTCACGGGATTGACGTGAATACCTTGACTATTTACAATGTGACCCAGAAACTGAACCTCCTCCAGCCAAAATTCACACTTGGAGAACTTGCCATAGAGTCGATTCCCCTGGAGTAGCTCGAGAACCAAACGGAGATGTTGCGCGTGTTCGGCCTTTGACTTGGAATAGATCAAGAAATCGTCGATGAACACGATGATGAAGCGGTCGAGGTAAGGTTTACATACGTGATTCATCAGGTCCATGAAAACTGCGGGTGCGTTGGTTAGACCAAAAGGCATAACAACGAACTCATAGTGGCTGTATCGAGTGCGAAAAGCGGTTTTGGGTATATCCTCCTCTTGGATGCATAGCTGGTGATAGCCTGAGCGTAGATCGATCTTCGAGAAACACGTAGCACCTTGTAGTTGATCAAACAAATCATCAATGCGAGGCAGGGGATAGCGATTCTTGATGGTTAGCTTATTCAATTCCCGATAGTCGATGCACATCCTGAACGACCCATCCTTCTTTTTAACGAAAAGGACTGGCGCGCCCCAAGGAGAGGTGCTCGGGCGAATGAAGCCTTTCCCAAGTAATTCCTGGAGCTGACTCGAGAGTTCACGCATTTCGGAGGGAGCGAGTCAGTAAGGAGCTTTGGCAACAGGGTTGGCTCCAGGAATGAAGTCGATACGAAAGTCGATATCACGACTTGGCGGAAGTCCGGGAAGATCGTCAGGGAACACATTAGGAAATTCACGAACCACAGGAACGTCTTTCACTTCTGTCTTTCCTTTCTTTTCCTTCTCCGCTACTACAATGTTAGCCAAGAAAGCTCTGTATTCCTTGTTTGAGACCTTTCAAAGCAGTTTCACCATAGACACACAATAAATCACCATTCGCGAGCGAGAATCGAATCATCTTATCGAAGCACACCACTTCAGCATGGTTTTCGCAAAGAAAGTCCATGCCTACTATAACGTCAAAACTTCCAAGTTGCATCGGAATAAGGTCGATGGGGAAGATGTGATTGTTGAGCTTAAGAGTACAATCACGAAGAATAGAATTAACGGTGACAGTTCTTCCAGTGGCGACTTCAACATCGAACGTCGAGGGGAGATGGGAGCGCTTACGACTAAGAAGCTTCTCGAACTCAAATGACACAAAGTAGTTATCGGCTCCAGTATCAAACAAACACGAAGCATAAATACCATTCACAAGGAACTTACCATTGACTACGTTGTTGTCAGCCTGGGCTTGGCGCACATTGATGTTGAAAGTTCTGGCACGTGCGGCTTGCTGTTGCTGCTGAGGTTGTTGCTGCTGTTGAGGCTCTTGTTTCACAACCTTGTTCGGGCACATGTTCGCAAAGTGGTTGGGATCACCACATGCGAAGCTGACTCTGGCATTGACCACGGGTCCCCGAGCCGCTTGTTGGCCTTGTGGGGCTGGGAGCAGAGCTTGATGAGCAGTGGCTTGAGCTGGTGCTTGACGGGGACTAGTACGCCAGTTAGCAGTGAAGTGGCCGTACATTTTGCAGTGAGCGCAGAAACGGCAGGCGAGACCCACCGGGTGATGATAAGTGCATGTTGGGTAGGCAGGGTGGGGGCCTGTGTATGCGCGCTTTGCAGGCGGTGCATAGATTGCTGGAGCTGATCGGTGCTGAGACTGCTGCTGAGCCGGTACGGCTTGAAGTGGAGCAGCAGTGGTGGTGGTGGCAGCACAGTTCTTGTTGCTGGAGCTGCTGTTGTTGTTCTTCTTCTTGCGGCGTGAGGACTTTGATGGTTGAGGGGCAGCGGTTTCGACAGCTGGTGCGGCGGTGACTTGGTGTAGGTTCTTTGAAGTTTTATCCTAAAAACCAGATTTTACTCGCTTGTCGTTGATTTCGGTGGCAAGCAAGTATGTTTCTTCGATCGTTGCTAGCTTTGCGGCATGCACAAAATCTGCAACACAGTCGGGTAGAGCTTGAATGTACTTCTTGATCGTCATGTCTGGCGTCTTCACTTGATCGGGACAGATGATTCTAAGCTGCTTAAAGTGGGCAGTCAGGGCAGCGTTGTCACCTTCTTTCTGTTTAATGTGCCAGAATTCGTCCTCCAGCTTTTGGTGTTCATGGGGAGGGCAGAACTCATCCATCATGATGGCCTTCAACTCTTCCCACGTCTGCTCATAGGCTGCATCATTTCCGCGTTTGTTTCTCTCAACCGTCCACCAGTCTAATGCGCGGGACTGGAAGACGCCGGTAGCGTTTAGAGTGCGGAGATTTTCCGGACATCCACTCTGGCGCAGAGTGACTTCGACGGAATCGAACCATTGAAACATAGCCGTTGGGCCATCTTCTCCAGTGAATTCCTTTAGACCGCAAGCCTTGAACTGCTTGAAGCTGAAAGCAGTCTTTGGAGCAACTTTAGGAGCTTCGGTTCTGGAGTCCTCAGATGATTTGCTAACATTCTCATAAATTTCACTCACGATCTGAGGCACAACCTTTGCCACTTGTTTAGCGAGGATGGCATCAAGGCGTTTGTCTCTCTGTTCCTGGCGAGAAAGTCATGGGTGACGGGGTCCTGATGATGGTCCAGTTGACATTGTCTGCAACAGACATCGTCATAGGTCTCAGACACGTCATAATCGAATCTCACCTCACACGTCTAATACTACTAAAGCTCAGGATCACAGTCACGTAATCATGTATGCACATAACCACAGATTCACATAAGCACAGAAACACATAAGCTTATAAGCATGTAATTCACTTAGAAGCACATGGGAGCAGTCAGAATACAGAAACCTATCTTCCAAAACCGACGCTCGCAGGCTTTTCGTAGCGAGGGTTTGCGTACAGCGATTATCATAGCATATAGTGTAGTATATGCGTATAACATAGCACAAGGTCATCCATAATTTAGCGATTTGTCAGCGTTTTGAGGTAGATATGCAATGCGGGTCATTCGTGTCGATCAAAATAGAAGCGAAAATTGAATAAGTTTCCAAAATTAAAACACATAAGCAGGTAAATACACATACAAACACATAAAATCGATGAATCATCAGAGTCAGCAGTTGCGGGCTCAGAATCGAAAAACATAAAATCGAGAAATAGATCGTCTGCGGCTATTAGACATTGACTATCCAAAGTGATTCGACTATTCTCAAGGACTTGTTGTACATACTTTGGCCTTCAGGACTGTGCTTTTTCCTCGATTCTTGGGCGTTCGACACGCATCCCTTTAGTCATATCATGACTTCAAGTCGTTGGACTCCGTCGAGACTTTGGTGAGAGTTTTATAAAACCAAGTAAAGGTCGGAACAAGTCGTCAAGGTTAGGGTTTCACCCCTGGCTTAACAACTTCGTTCCTGTTTTGATAAAATAAAAGAGAATTATGCATCAAAGTATGGATTTCACTCCTATTTCAACGCAATTTCTTGTGTTTATAGATAAAAATATGGGTTGAACAAGCAATTTAGTCGAGAGTTTGCGGTTTTCACACCTAATCTTGACTTAATCGCTCATTCATATTTGAAAATTCGAGTGCAGTGATAGAGTAGCGTAGGCCAGGATAACGAGAAATAGCAGAAAGCTCATACATAATCCCGACTGGACATGCACGAGTCGGTCTGTTGGTTCCTAACTATAGACTAGGTCTCTAAGACATCGACCCGGACTAGGTCGAGTCTTGCCTAATTCCCTATAGTTATGGCTCTGATACCAATCTGTCACACCCCAACCGATGGCGGAAACATCGGGGCGTGGCACTGAGTGAAACAGATTGTCCAGAAGTTTCCATAACAACTATATGTACCAAATATTTAAAGCAACACGTCCCATACCATGTCATAAATGATAATACAATTGTTACAGAAAAGATCTAGTCAAATTGTTATATTCCGACAACTTAAATTTTCATTACAGATAATTGTTTATTGTTGACCTAGGTCTTTCCTAGCCTCGATTTCACAGCAAATAAGCATCCTAAACACCTGTCACATACGTTAAAGTAAAAGTCAATACACATAGTGTAAAGGTGAGCATACAAGTTTGATAATAGCATATAGAGTTCAAAATCGTTACGCATAACCAGCACGTACACAGTGTAAAATGAGGCATGTTAGTTATCGACATGAACCTATCGATACCAATGAATGCGGGTTGACTGCCCAAGGCAGTTCGCGATACACACTCACCACGGTGAGCCATGTAACTAATTGTCCTTAACAACCCCTGAGTGAACAGGTGCTGAGTCCAAATTATAGTACTGTCGTTGCTAAGGCAGGTAGACAGCATTCCAAGTGTAAACATAACAAACAAGCATTCATTAAGTCATGTATACATGCGATAACGGTTAGCGTTTAAAGTATTGCGTAGTGTGTTCAATGTGATTTTGTATAAGTAACGTATGTAACACCCAAAAGTGCGTAAAGAAAAAAGGGTTCGAGTATACTCACAGCGGTTGATGGATTGAAGGGAGCGCTAGAGAGTAGGGTTAGCCTGAACAGATTGATAGTATAATGATAAGCAACGCGTAAAACGATACAAGGTGCAAGTGGGTAGGACAGCAGTTCGATCGGATGGTAGTCCGATCGGACAGCCGGTCGTTCGAGTGACAGTCCGTTCAGACGGTCGTCTGGTCGGATGACCGTTCGAGTGGATTGTTACTTCCTTTGGGAAGGATGTGTTTGTTTATGATGCCTTGACTTTTGATGTTTTTGTTGTAGCATTTTGAAAACATAGAAGCATCACTACCTTTTAGGTCGATCGATCGAACGACCGTTCGATCGGGCGACAGTCCGATAGGTTGGGCACTTCAGCGGGTACAAGTTCTCAGCAGGTTGTCACTCGATCGAACGGTTGTTCGATCGGGTGGCATCCCTTGTGCATTGAACATGTTGAAAGTTATTTAAGTGTTGAAGTTTCAAAACATCACATAGTCGGATGGTCGGTCGACCGAGTGGTAACTCGATCGGTCGGAAATCCGTTCGGTGTTCCCAAAACTCTTGAGGGTTGATTTGAAAAGTTAAATTGTGGGGCCAAGGTGCAAGTGGATCGGATGACCGGTCGTTCGGATGGCTGTCCGAACGGATAGCAGTCAGAACGGACGACACTCCGTCTTGGTCGACCTGTTCGTCTTACACTTGGTTCCGACTCGTATCTAGTGTAACCTTTGATTATTTCCGCACTTTTGCACATAATTAAGAGATTATCCTAGTTATTGTAGTAGGCCCCTCTTTTGAAGGTGACGTTACCCTCACCCCAGTAGTTTGAGTCAGCAAGGATACAATCCTAAAAGGGTGGATTATTGGAAGATAATTAATTAAGTTATTAATGCAATATTATGGTAGGCCCCTCTTTTAGAGGTGACGTTACCCTCGACTAAGTAGTCTGAGTCAGCAGGGATACAATCCTAAATAGCCGGGTTATAGTATTAATAGTAGTTAACTTATGAGGGGATCAAAGAGTTTGGACCCCCGCCATCCAATACCGTTAAGTATTGAAGGAGGTCCTACTAAATTTGACCCAGGTCCATTGCAGGACCTCTAAACGCTGAACAATGGCAAGACCTTTACCAAACCGTTCCCTTAACCCCAGACCAGGTAGCCAACATACCTCCATATAGACCGTCGAGATATGAATGGTGAAAATCTTTTATTTTATATAGACAGTAAAATAATTTCAAGACACCACGGACAAACGATAAGGAAAGATCACCTTCAACATAAGCAACTAGTTATTAAAGTCATTAATACAAAACCAAATAAAAACTGCAAAAGATTAGAAATAAAAAGTATTACACTAGACACTTTGTCTTCACCAAGTGATGTAAGAGACTTAGGCAAACATGGCCTTGATTGTCAAGAACTCTTACGATCAATCTTGGATCCCGAGACGACTCACACACTCTACGATGGACAATGGATGATGGTGGTGGATGATGGTGTTATGGTGGTGGTGGGTGGTGGGTGAAGTGTGAGAGAGGTGGTGTGCCAAGGGATGGTTTGAGCTTGAGCCAAGCACTTCTATTTATAGGCTGAACAGAAGCTCGGGCACGGCCCCGTGTCCACATCCTCTCTTTCTTCATTAAATGCAGCTTTGTCTTATTGGTTGACCACGCCCCCGTGTCCGCTGAGCACGACCCCGTGTGCAGAAGAATCTTTGTACTATGAAGATTTGCCTGGATTGTGCAAATCTTATAGTTGACCATGGCCCGTGTCCGCTGAGCACGGCCCCGTGGTGGGCAATAGAAGCTTCTACCACTTTGTCTTTTCTGCTGACACTTGGGCACGCCCCCGTGCTGGCTGAGCACGGGGCGTGTTCAGGCCTCTGATCTCTTGTTTTGCTTGGGAAGATGCTGTTGTGGGGTCGGGCATGTCACGTCTTGACCTTTTTCTCGTATTTATGTTAGATTTTGATGTCTTTTTGCTTCTTTTGTTAATTTGAGCTCATTTAATCCTGAAAATACAAAAGGAAGACAAAAGCACACTTTTTCCAACATTAGTACTAAAAAGGGGTTAGTTTTATGCCTCATTTGATGAAATTTATATGTTAATATTTGAACACATCAAATACCCCCACACTTGAATCTTTGCTTGTCCTCAAGCAAAACTCTTTAATATGTGGCTATTTACACTCCCAAATGGAATGGGTAGAGAAGAAGGTTTTTGGGCTTGTCGTAGAGTGTCGGGGTTTCCAAGATTCTTTATTCAATTTTATTTTTATTTATTTACAAACCTATTCGTCATGATTTATTTAAAACTTTTCATGAGAGAAATTACTTATTAGGGCATAACATGTCTTTGTAAAATTCTATTTATATACAAGTTCACATACCTCACGGGGATCACTCAACACTCGGCCGAAAACGTATTTTGTGGATCACTCGAGAGCGGCATGGAACTTACTCATACCATAGGCTTGCCAAGCAATCAATCCTCCTCCTTTTTAACTTATATACCTTTGTAAATATCAAGAGGACTTTGTGGGTAAAGGGTTAGGCTTGGGTTAAAGGTAGGTGGTTGGGTTGGTGGTTAGTGGTTAGTAAAAAGGGCGAAAAGCGTAACAAGTGTCGGTTTCCGTATGACTTTCTATTTTTGTAACTTTTATTTTGATGAAGCTATGTATTCAAACAAAGTTATTTTTGATGAACTTGTTTGTTTATTTTCTTTTGCTTCATCATCAACACAAATTTTTTTTTTTTTTTTTTTTTTTTTTGAAGTCATACGAAAAATCGAACTTGTTACTAAAACAAAGGGGGTAAAAATGAAAAAGGTTTTGGTGGGTAAAAGGGGTTTTTTGGTTTGGGTTATGAAATGAAAAGGTTTAGGCTCAAAGGGGCTAACTAGGGGGATTTTGGGTAGGTGGTAAAAAAAAAGAAAAATAATGGTGTAGAAATAAAAAGGGTTAGTCCTAATGCCTCTATCATTTACTTACTCGGGTTTAAGTTGGTAAGGACCGGGAATGTATCGTCATGGCAAGTTCTAGAGTCGTAAGAACCAAGCGGCTATTCACACAAGAAACGAAAATGAGCATTTAGTTCTAATGATATGTAATTGTATGCTCAATAAAGGCTCAAAACTCACTTTTGTGGGAATGGGTTTTTTATGTGATCAAGTATATATAATCAAATTTTAACTAAGCTTGTCATGCCTTTTCATAATTTTCTTATGTTGGTTCTTTTTATCACGACGCTATCGGTTGTAAATTCGTAAAAATATAACCTTTTTGAGAACTTGAATTTCCCGAGTTAAACCTAGACAAGTAAAAAAAATGAAAATTTTTGAAAAAATTTGGGGTGATTAGCGGTTCCAATAGAGTTTTGTGTAAGGCTTGTATTTAGGACTTGCAAGATTCAAGGTTTTAGCATCCCCCCACACTTAAATTACACATTGTCCTCAATGTGTCCCAAAAATAAGTTTTTAGGTTGATTGAATGCGTAAAAAGGTGTAAAAAGCAAAAATTTTGTGTTACTGGGTGCTGAACACGGCCCCGTGTTATCCGGGCACGGCCCCGTGTTCAAGTGCCAGTAACAAATTTAAAACAAGAGAAACAGAAGTCTGGACACGGGGGCGTGTTGGGTGAACACGACCCGTGTCCAGTTACCTGAACTGGGTCTTTTTCTGCAGACAGTGCAGCACGGGGCCGTGTTGGGTGGACACGGCCCGTGCCGAGCTTACTGTAAACGAAGAAATTTGTCGGATGGTTATGTTTTCCTGTATAGAGTGTTGGTTCAAGTTTCCCTTGCATCCTTTGCCATCTCAAGTGTGTTTTATTCCTTTCAACACCATCCAAAACACCAAATTAACTAAAACGATCATTCATTAATCATAGAGAGAATTACATAATAGTCCTAAAAATGAAAAATAAAGCAGAAAATAAAAGTTAAAAGTCCTAATAGTAACTAGGTCAAGTGATCCGTAAAATCTTCCTAAGGAGTTCTACTTTTAAAATAAGAACCAAAATTCCGGAAATAGATTTCCGGTTTAAAAGCCTTGTAGAACTCCAAGCCGAACGGTGTTCCTTAGATATTGCTAGAGCCATTCTTCGATCTCCCTTGGGAGAAGGGAGGCGGCTTTATGTTCCTCAACACTTGGTGGTGGAGGAGCGACACCAACCGGGACCCCTTGGAGTATGTCTCGAGGAGGCTCCGGATGTAGGGCGTACCATTCGGCCGGAATGATGACTTCCGGCACCACATTCCATGCCCTTTGGGTGATAATCGGTACCAAAGGAGGAGAGGCGAGAATTTTCAACCTTTGGTGCAAAAGGTTGACCTCCCGGAGATACCCTTCTAGTCCCACCGTCAAATGATTAATGCGGTCGACCAATGCCTCTTCCACACTTGTTACTTCATCAAGAGCTTCTCTTAAGGCGTAAACATAGTTTACAAGAGAGTCCTCAACTGTAGATGATCTTCTCCCCTGCCGGTTGTTCCTGGAATGCGACGAAGAGTTTCCGCTTGTTCTGCTTGCCATTCTGGGAAAATATACCGAAAAGAGTTCAATTTTACGGGTCCAGTACTTCGGACACGGCCCCGTGTTCAGATATCTGCAGGATTTATGGACAAGGAATCTTGGGGTTTCAAATTGTTTTTTATGATTTTTGAAGCATTTTTGAACTTAAACAACTTAAAACATTGTTATAGAACTTATTTTTATCAAGATTCCATGAACAAAAATCTAACAAACATCTCAATAAGGCTTGAAGCTATATAAAATTCAAGCTTTAATGGAAGTATGAAGAAAATTGAAGAAGAAGAAAGTGGATAAAAGAGGAAAGGGCAAGAAGATGGTTGAGAAACTTCTTTTAGAAAATACCTAGGATGGTATGTGAGAATGTTCCTCAAATCTCTGTCCCTGGAATGGTTCAAATGTGCAGGATTCTTGGCTGCATTTATAGAAAACGACAGTACGTTGCGCACGGCCCCGTGTCGGATGGACACAGCCCCGTGTGCAGATGGAATCCTGACACATTTTTGTCCGCATTCTGATAAAATCAGAAGGGAATCTTTGGGTGGACACGGGGGCGTGTTGACCTGGGCACGGCCCCGTGTCTAGAAGCTGTCTTAAGGAATTCTTTAAATTTTAAGGAACTTTTCCGGATCGGGTGGTTCCTTGCTGGATGGAACAACCCCAAAGTGCCTAAGATACCTTAATTGTTCTAGGTTGAGACGAGAACGCAAGAGGTTGTCGGTGAGGGTGATTCCTAAGCTATATGTAGGTGGACAAGTCCAACCCTTTTCTGGGCTCTCGTTAAAGAAGGTGTATGTCGAATCGCTCAGGTCTATGTATGCATCAAACGAAGTTGATGGGGAGTCCTTCACGGCACAATCGACACAGGGACGACTATCGCTCAAATCCTCACTAGAGTTAGAAGTATCATTGGAAACAATGAAGTTGTTTGAATGCGTTTCCAACCTCTCTTCTTAGTTATCGCTTTGGAAAAGATTTTTGAGGTCTTCCCTAAGTTCGTTTAACCAATTAAACATTAGATCTTCTAGTTGAAATAATTCATCGAGAAGCATTTCTCCTAGAATATCCGGTTGGGCGCATTCGAGGGAGCGATATGGATTATTTTTACTTTCGCCCCTCTTAAGGATACTAGGAAAAGATGGGTCTATATAGTGGGGTTTATAATTTAGAAAAAAAGCATTCTAATTCTTTGTGATTACCACCACATAATTGACACCACACAGTACCATAAGAGTGCCGAAAGTAAAATGTATCAGTATCACTCATGTTTGTGTCAGAAATTACCAACCGTCGGGATCTTACGGTTCTGTTTTCAGTAACTGAAACTTGGGCACAGGGGCGTGTTGAGTGGGCACGGCCCCGTGTTCAGCTTACTGTCTGACTTAAAACAGGATTGCCAGTTCCAATGATTGGGCACGGGGCGTGTTCAGCGGGCACGGCCCGTGCTGGGTTCTGCAGAAGCTGAAAAACTAAAAAAAAATCCTAAAAAAAATTGAAAAATAAGAAAAACGATTAGGCCGTTGATTCCTAACTTTCTTAAAATCCTTGTGTCCCCAGCAACGGCGCCAAAAACTTGATGTGCGGTCAAGTGTTATATATATTAGGTGTATATTTTAAGCCCCTTTAACACTTTTTAGTCAAGTTTTAAATTTATAAAACACGATATTAACTAACACTAGACACACATATGGGCAAGTGCACCCATCGTGAGCGTAGTATATTGTTGGTAAGATACCGAGGTCGTCCAAGGACACAAGAGCTTTTAGTACCGGTTTATCCTCAACGTCTAATCAAAATAAAAAGTTTAGAAAAATGGTTTAAACTAAGAAAAATAAAAACTAACTAAAATGCTGAAAATAAAAATAAAAGTAAAAACAGATAGACAAGATGAATCACTTGGTTCCGAATCGTATCTAGTGTAACCTTTGATTATTTCCGCACTTTTGCACATAATTAAGAGATTATCTTATTTATTGTAGTAGGCCCCTCTTTTGAAGGTGACGTTACCCTCACCCCAGTAGTTTGAGTCAGCAAGGATACAATCCTAAAAGGGTGGATTATTGGAAGATAATTAATTAAGTTATTAATGCAATATTATGGTAGGCCCCTCTTTTGGAGGTGACGTTACCCTCGACTAAGTAGTCTTAGTTAGCAGGGATACAGTCCTAAATAGCCGGGTTATAGTATTAATAGTAGTTAACTTATGAGGGGATCAAAGAGTTTGGACCCCCGCCATCCAATACCGTTAAGTATTGAAGGAGGTCCTACTAAATTTGACCCAGGTCCATTGCAGGACCACTAAACGCTGAACAATGGCAAGACCTTTACCAAACCGTTCCCTTAACCCCCGACCAGGTAGCCAACATACCTCCATATAGACCGTCGAGATATGAATGGTGAAAATCTTTTATTTTATATAGACAGTAAAATAATTTCAAGACACCACGGACAAACGATAAGGAAAGATCACCTTCAACATAAGCAACTAGTTATTAAAGTCATTAATATAAAACCAAATAAAAACTGCAAAAGATTAGAAATAAAAAGTATTACACTAGACACTTTGTCTTCACCAAGTGATGTAAGAGACTTAGGCAAACATGGCCTTGATTGTCAAGAACTCTTACGATCAATCTTGGATCCCGAGACGACTCACACACTCTACGATGGACAATGGATGATGGTGGTGGATGATGGTGTTATGGTGGTGGTGGGTGGTGGGTGAAGTGTGAGAGAGGTGGTGTGCCAAGGGATGGTTTGAGCTTGAGCCAAGAACTTCTATTTATAGGCTGAACAGAAGCTCGGGCACGGCCCCGTGTCCACATCCTCTCTTTCTTCATTAAATGCAGCTTTGTCTTATTGGTTGACCACGCCCCCGTGTCCGCTGAGCACGACCCCGTGTGCAGAAGAATCTTTGTACTATGAAGATTTGCCTGGATTGTGCAAATCTTATAGTTGACCACGGCCCGTGTCCGCTGAGCACGGCCCCGTGGTGGGCAATAGAAGCTTCTACCACTTTGTCTTTTCTGCTGACACTTGGGCACGCCCCCGTGCTGGCTGAGCACGGGGCGTGTTCAGGCCTCTGATCTCTTGTTTTGCTTGGGAAGATGCTGTTGTGGGGTCGGGCATGTCACGTCTTGACCTTTTTCTCGTATTTATGTTAGATTTTGATGTCTTTTTGCTTCTTTTGTTAATTTGAGCTCATTTAATCCTGAAAATACAAAAGGAAGACAAAAGCACACTTTTTCCAACATTAGTACTAAAAAGGGGTTAGTTTTATGCCTCATTTGATGAAATTTATATGTTAATATTTGAACACATCAGTAAAGTACGAATAAAAGAATATACAGACGGTTGTAAGAAAGGATCCACAGGCGGATCTAAATATAATACAAAAACTTGTTCAACAGACTTAAGGCATTACGAACTTGCAAGATTCTCTATTTAACGCCTAGAAGCTCCCAGCCAATTACGAGTAGTACCTGTCACTTAGCCTTTTTGAAAATACGTCAGTTTTCACTGGTAAATACAATTAACCGACTCTTTTGAAAATATTTATGAAAATTGATTTAAATGCACAAGGCACAAATATTCTTTTATAACTTGGGACAATTATATAAAATATTCTTGTATCAGATTTACATGTTTTTCGTACGTTCAGGGCCCGAGATAGAAGTCGAGACATGATTAATAGACACACCACTATATAAACCCACAAGGAGTCATCCCCAACAAGTGGGTATATCTTTTTACATACGCAAATGTCAGGTGTATGCCTACACCCCGTGCTTAAGTCGTGGCCATTTACAAATGAAACGAGCCGAGGATATCCAGGACACGGTCGTATTAACTCCCAAATGTTGATGTTATCAAACAAAACAGATTAAAACGGGTTATGTAATTAATTAACCACTATTCGATTAAATGATTCCATACCGGACCAAGTGGTAATATATTTTACCATATCCCAAGCCCGTATAAGGGAAAATAAGTTAAAAGTATTTACCTGAGCTTTACGAGATTTGTTTACTCAGCCGTATAATCTAATCAAACTAGTGCAAGTAGCTTTTACCGAGGCTCCTAATATGGAATGAAGGTTTTATTAACCTATTAGATTACTAACGGGTCTTATTTAAGTTGTAAACTTAGACCGGTTAGTTTAAAGAAGGATTTTCGGTACGAAACGCTAGATTAAGCGATGACCGGATTGGAATGTAATTTATACCCAACAAGTATGGAGACTTGTATAATATGGGTAAGCTAATTACATTCTGGATTTTGAAGTTGAAATGATAAGGTTTAACCTGTTTCGGCTAAATCATGCAAACTAGTTACATAAACCGTACCGAACGCGTATAAGCATAACGGCTAATCGGATGATCCATGTACAAGTTCCATAAGTTATTATGCTTAATATATGTTATGATATCAATAGGATATCATTAATTATGCCCAAAAAGGTTTCGAATTAAGCCTCATAAGGGCATTTTGGTCATTTTATGATTTATAAAAGGGGTTTACATGCAAACTGAGTTTCTGGTCATAAACCTTTTGTCAAAATATATTATTTAAGTTATATTAATAGTAGGATATCATATGTATGTGTGGTTTACCATTTATGACCAAACTATGCACCGTAGGGGCATTTTGGTCATTTCACACATAGTTATAAGGACTTATTTGGGATTCTGAGTTCATGACTTATACCTACTGTAAAAATATTATAAATGATTTATAAAATCAGTAGGTAAAAAGTTTTGGGTGCTAAGTATGGTTTAAAACCATACTATGCACTCTAATGTCTTAAAAATCGGTAAATGACGATTATTTCAATGTTTAAAGAATTCTGATGTTATGACCAACTTTGAATGATCAAAATGAATTATTTATCATACTACATCAGAAACAAAAGGTTTTTGTATGATAATCTTATTTAAATCTCCATTTATGCGTAAAAAGGGCAAAATCGTCATTTACTAATTTAATACAAAACTTATGCATAAACTCAGTAAGTAATCTGACTTAGAATCTCAATTAGTCCTAAATATGATATCATATCAGTGAGTAATGAGTTTTGATGTTAAAATTATGTTTAAACTCTATTTGCATGCATAAGGGTATTTTAGTCCTTTATGAAGCATGTTTGTAATTTAATATGTAAGTTCAATTTATGACCAGAATATAATTGCCAAAATATGTTAAATAAATTTACAAATCAGAATATGATTCATTTGCATGTTTGTTTTTATAAAAATCTTAATTTTGAACTAAAGGGCATATTAGTCAACATTAAGCATAAATACGGAATCAAGTAAATACACTCAGATTACTAAGGGACCATGTAATATAACCTCAGAGGGTTATACTACTAAATAATATGGTCACAAAGGAACCTTAATGCATAAAGAAACTAAGCTAATTCAGGTCAGAACTGAAAGTCAAAGCAAAAGTAAACTTTTGTGACTTTCGGTTGCGAACCAAGCCTAAACTCAGAATTGTCGGGTTGAACATGTCTAGACATGTTCTAATAATATTTACCAAGTAATAAAAGTGATAAAACATATTTTATAACCTCTGCATTATCATATTTGATTTTATTTAAAAACTGACCCGTTTGACTTTTTATGTTAATTATGTTGACCCGACAATTAACTAAGTAAACGTGATAATTAGGAGGTGCCCTTTTGAGGGATTAACACCTACTTAATTACGATCATGTAGCCACATTCGTCACGAACAATGGCTGGACCATTTAGGTCTAAACCGATAGTCAAAGTGTTATTATGACAACTTTGACTTTCGGCTTTAAAACGTATGAAAACCGAACTAAGGAGGCTAGGAACACTTACACAAGGTCCTAGCTCGAAACTTGAACTGAGGAGGGCTTCCTTCTTGACCATGAATCCCAGAGAACAAAGCTTTAGAGAGAGAAGTGATTATTTTTGAATGTGCAAGTTGAAATGGAAGCAAAGGGGTCTATTTATAGTGCAAGATGAGCTCCATTGTTGCCACCAGGTGTTATGAGAGCTCAATAAGTGTCCCTTGACGTGTCCAAATACAGATAACAACCCATGGTTTCGAATTAAAGCTGTAGAACGTGACAAACCAGCAGCTGTCCATTTTTCTGCCCGGATACAGTCTTTACAGACCTTAAGCCTGAGCCCTTACGGTCCGTAACTGCTTTTAATTTTCATCGCCCAGTTACAGTCTTTACGGACCATAAGCTGGGCCTTTTACGGTCCGTAAGCTTTGGTCAGAAGATAAAAATTTTGAAACTTTTTATATTTGTTCATGCAACTTTTATAACTTTCATCAGTCGTTCCCGAGAGCATGTTATCAATATATTCAAGTTCTGAATCTGATAAATGGTCACTCAGAGGCAAGGATTTGCATGTTGACACTTTCGTCCCTTTGAAGTAAATTTTTATTATCCGTCTAGGGTTCACGACACATGTCATTACTTTATTGGGTATTATTTTGCAAGGTGTTACAAATATGCTGCACATAATATCATCTGATCCTAAGCACATAAAACATAAAAAAACATCCACTGATTCAACTAATATCATCTGATCTTAAGCACATAAAACATAAACAAACATCCACTGATTCAACTAATATCATCTGATCCTAAGCACATAAAACATAAACAAACATCCGTTGATTTCAACTAATATCCTTTGATCCTAATATCAACTTATATGCTGCAAACTTCAACTGATGCAGTTTAAATAAGCCTTATATTTCACCATTCAGTCACCATTAATAGTTACATAACAAAAAACAATTAGTTATCCAAAATAACCTTTTTAAACTGTTCTACATAACCTACTAGTTAGGTAATCATCATTCAATCCCAAATTTGATCACCCCAACCCAAATCAACCAAAACAGTTAATATATTATATATGCATCATATATTTACCGCAGAGGTGCAGCAACACAGCTACCCGTTACGATGGAAACAGAGTTCCACCCAGAACCTCATTCCATTCCTCATCAGGACCCGATACTCCATCCTGACGTATGTCCTGGTCACTTGCACCCTTAACCCAACTGGAATCAAACATAAACAACCCAAAATTCAGGTTTAAAACAACTGGAACGACTTGAAAAATGCAACTTTTCAATCAAATCTTACCGACGACGTGCAATGTGAACAAAATTACTGCGTATGGCCTCATCTGGGAAATGATCGGAGAAAGTTCGTTGGAGCTCTTGAGTCGTCGGAGTGTCTGGGGGAGAGGGGGAGTGTTTTGTAGCTTACAAAAGAAGAATGGAGAGTAAAATAGTTGTGTAAGTTTCTACGTTTTGTGAATTTACCATTTTGCCATCCCTGTCGTTAAAAGATTTAATGGTCAACGAATGGCCGTTTGGTCAAAGGTTTTAATTGTGAGCAAATGAATACGTCAAGGAACTGGACTGTTGATTTTTTTGAAATGGGGACTGAACCTGCGAGTGGGTGTTAACCTCAGGGACTGAAATTGTACTTTACTCATAATATTATTTGACATTACTTTTACTTGATTAGGGTTCGATCCTCGTATTTATGTGAGTGGGTTATATTATATAGAGTTATTATAACTGGATGAGAGAGAAAATATTATTGTTCGTTAGTAAATTTGGAGTAAAACACTTTTCAGCCTCTATAATTTTTAATATTCTTTAAATTGGTTCTGAGTGGAGGAGAGAGAAAAAATAATGATAAAAATATAAAAAAGTATTATCTAATTGAAAAGAAGAGATGAAAGGTAATGATTTTTCATATAATTATAGAGATTGAAGATGGAGAATTAATTCTGAATGTTCTTAGTTTTTTTTATTTTTTTGTTTTAAATGGCGAATTCTTTTTAGGAAAAATTACAAGTTTTGTCCTTTATCCTGATACCATATTTCAGGCGGTGTCCTTTTCAACGAATTTTGACAGGCTTTGCCCTTTATAGGGAATTTTGTTGCACGTTTTGTCCTTTGACCCTAACCTAGTTAGATTTTCTTGTTAAATTTGGTCACGTGCAAGTCACATGAGGGTATTTTGGTCTTTATACATATGAAGGACAATTTTTGTAAATAATGATATGTGTATAAATATATACATATATTTATATATGTATGTATGTATGTATAAAGGTGACCCCTTAACCTCTTCTTCCTCCTAACACCACCACCTGCAACCACCATGTCACCACCAAACTCCACCTAACCACCACCAAAACCCTTAATTCTCTAACATCGAAGACTTTATGTGTATGATTGATTCCAAGGATGGAGGTTAACTTTTCTTTCGATTGCTAGAGAAACAACGCCTATTTGGTTTTGATTGAGGTCAAGTAGAAGATTAAACGCAGGTACCGAAACACCTTAAGTTTACTTGAATTTGTACATCGGCTGTCAGAAACGATTTAGATCTCCAGAACGAGTCCCAAATTTCTAATCGAAGATGTATGGTTTGAAGAAAAGTAGAGAATGATAACCTAATCATGTTACCGTTCGATGGTGTAACTCATCTTTGCCACACAGAAATATTAAAATCCTACTATGGTTGTACCTTTTATATTGACTTCGATTTGTTGTTTCACATCTAAGTTGATGTGTGGAGGAATGATTACGATAATTAGTAGATCCGGAGTAACTAAGTTTATCGGTTATTGTGAAGATGAGCGAACATTCTTCCTGCTTTCGATTTAGGTTTTATTTAGTCTCGTCCATGTTCTGGAGAATGATTAATGGACAGGATCTAAAAATTGAGTATTTGCCCCAAATTTCTGTTGAAAAACTGGATTAGGGCAAATTATCGATCTCTGATGAGATAGCGACTTTTTCATTCTAAATCTGGTAATAAATATATGTTAAAACGTCCTCTGGGAAATCATCAGGTTTTTGAAACTTTTGAGGTTTCTACATCGTGGTTGCAGGTGGTGACATGGTGGTTGCAGGTGGTGGTGTTAAGAGGAAGAAGAGGTTGAGGGTGGGGGTGGGGCCTTTATCCATACATACATACATATATGTATATATTTATACATATATCAGTATTTACAAAAATTTTCCTTTATATGTATAAAGACTAAACTACCCTTATATGACTTGCACGTCACCAGATTTAACAAGAAAATCTAACCAGGTTAGGGTCAAAGGACAAAAGTACAACATAATTCCCTATAAAGGGCAAAACCTGTCAAAATTCGTTGAAAAGGACACGGCCTGAAATATGGTATCAAGATAAAGGAGAAAACTTGTAATTTTTCCTTCTTTTTAATTCATGTCAATGGGACTTGAACGCAAGACCTCCCCCTCTCAAACTCAGGTGTTTAAAGGCTTTGCCTTTGTCAATAAACCACCAACCCATTGGCGTGAATGCTCTTAATACAATGGAACTTGTAGATGATAATGTTCCTTACATTGCTTTCATTTTGTTTAATTAATACTCAAATGGTGTATTTACGTTAAAACGTGACTACGAGCACCCCTGGTGCTAGGTAATACCTGGGTGCATTGTAATTCCTTTTCCTGTCTTCTTCTTTTTTCCTGTTTGATTACTACTATACATTTATGTTACTTGTATTTTATAACATCAAATAAATGAAGGTTTACTGAGTTAGGATCTCAGTGGGAGTAACCTGTCTATCTAACAAGATAAACGTAAAGTTTAGCATCACCTCACCCTCCCCAAAACCTACTTTGCAAGTGAGATATTACTAAAAACATTTTTTTGTTTGTATTAAGTTAATATATTTTTTACAGAATTAATAGTTTTGCATACTGTTTGTCATCAATTTAACTCTTTGTATTGTTTTATGAGTAAATTATAAGTTTTGTCCTTTATGTTTACATCAAATTGCAGGCGCTGTCCTTTTGGCCAAAAGTTTACAGGTGGTGTCCTTAAGCTTCCAAAATCTTGCATGTTTTGTCTTTTAGGCCAAACTTGGTTAGAAATCTCACTTAAGTCTTGTCATGTGCAATGCACATGAGGGTACAATAGTCTTTTTCCCTCTCTGCCCTTTTGCAAATTCTTTATTCTTTATCATCCTCTTTTGCCTCATTTCCTCAGTCTTCTCTATCACATCACCAGACGCAACGCGTTTCCTCCCAGGTGTCTGTGTATCAGATAAATTATGCATCAAATGCGATGGAGACATTGCCATTTAGGTCTCCGAATAAACCATATCCATTATCGGGTCGCCCCAATCGACAAAGACTGTTGAACCAGATGATGCCCTGACATATGTACATGTTGCTGCGGTATCGGCGCAACCTGATACTGCATCCACTGCGCTTGTTGATGATTCACATTCTCTTGATTCACATCCACATTTTTCTTTCTGGATCCAGTAACAAGCCCGGCTTTGAACAAGAAATCCTCCAAAGTCATCTCACCTAGCGTCGGTTTTCACTCTCGATTTCCCCTTTTATCACCATCATTATTGCCACTACCACTACTATTATTATTACCTTTGTTTTTACCTTATTGGATACCTTGCCACACCTCATCGACCGTCTTTTTGCGCAGATCTTGAGCAAGATTGGTGCTCGACTGGTGATGTGTGTAAAATGCAACATATAAATTACATCAATTGTGGCATAAAACTAACCCTTTTTTAGTACTAATGTTGGAAAAAGTATGTTTTTGTCTTCCTTTTGTATTTTCAGGATTAAATGAGCTCAAATGAACAAAAGAAGCAAAAAGGCAGCTAAATCTAACATAAATACAAGAAAAGGAATAAACGTGGCATGCTCGACCCCTCGACAGCATCTCCCAAAGCAAGAACAAGAGAACAGAAGGCTGAACACGCCCCGTGCTCAGTGAGCACGGGGGCGTGCCCAAGTGTCTGTAGAAAAGACAAAGTTGTAGAAGCTTCTAGCACCCAACACGGGGGCGTGTCCACCGGACACGGGGCCATGGTCAATGCAAAGATTCGCAGAATCCAAGCAAATCTTGATAGTACAGATACGCTTCTGCACACAGGGTCATGCCCAGCGGACACCGGGGTGTGGTCAACCAATACAGACAAACTGCATTTAATGAAGAAAGAGAAAATGGATGGACACGGGGCCGTGCCCAATGGACACGGGGCCGTGTCCGGGCTTCTATGCAGGCTATAAATAGGGGTGCTTGGCTCACTTGCAAATCATCCCTTGGTAAACCACCTCTCTCACACTTCACCTACACTCCACCACCACCACCACAACACCATCATCCACCACCATCATCCATCATAGAGTGTGTGTAGTAGTCTCGGGATCCAAGATTGATTGTAAGAGTTCTTGACTATCAAAGGCCATGTTTGCCTAAGTCTCTTACATCACTTGGTGAAGACAAGCATTTAGTGTAATACTTTTTATTTTTAATCTTTTCGCACTTTTTATTTGGTTATGTATTAATGACTTTAATAACTAGTTTCTTATGTTGAAGGTGAATCTTGCTTATCATTTGTCTGTGGTGTCTTGGCGTTATTTTACTGTCTATATAAAATAAAATATTTACACCATTCATATCTCCACGGTCTATATGGAGATACGTTGGCTACCTGGTCGGGGGTTAAGGGAATAGTTTGGTAAGCGTCTTGCCTTGTTCAGTGTATAGATCCTGCAAGGACCTGGGTCAAGCTTAGTAGGACCTCCTTCAATACCCACTAGTATTGGATGGCGGGGGTTCGAATTTCTTGATTCCCTCATATGTAAACTACTATTAATATATTAACCTGGCTACTTAGGATTGTATCCCTGTTGACTCAAACTACTTAGCCGAGGGTAACGTCACCTTCAAAAGAGGGGCCTACCACATTACGCATTAATAACTTAATTAATTATCTTTCAATAATCCAACCCTTTAGGATTGTATCCTTGCTGACTCAAACTACTGGGTTGAGGGTAACGTCACCTTCAAAAGAGAGGCCTACTACTATAACTAAGATAATCTCTTAAAAAGTGCAAAAGTGCGGAAATAATCAAAGGTTACACTAAAGGCGAGTCGGATCCAAGTGATTCATCTTGTCTATCTGATTTTTACTTTTATTTTTATTTTTATTTTCAGCATTTTTAGTTTTTATTTTCATGTTTAAACCTTTTTCTAAACTTTTGATTTGATTAGACGTTGAGGATAAACCGGTATTAAAAGCTCTTGTGTCCTTGGACGACCTCGGTATCTTACCAACACTATACTACGCTCACGATGGGTGCACTTGCCCATATGTGTGTTTAGTGTTAGTAGAATATCGTGTTTTATAAATTTAAAACCTGACTAAAGTGTTAAAAAGGGCTAAAAATATACATAAAAATACATAACACATTACGCACATCAAGTTTCTGGCGCCCTTGCCGGGGACACAAGGATTTTAAGAAAGTTTGGAATCAACGGCCTAATCGTTTTTTTTATATATTTTTTTTAGGATTTTTCTTAAATTTTTCAGTTTCTGTAGAGCTCAGCACGGGCCGTGCCTTGTCGGACACGGGCCGTGCCCAGCATTGTTACTGGCAGTTTGTATTTTCCGAGTTACAGAGAGTTGAGCACGGGGCCGTTCCTAGCTCCCCAGTAGCAGGGATCCGGAAAACAATTACTCTATCTCCAACCACGGTGTCACTCCCTGACTTTTGCGGAAGCGTGGTTATTGGTGTGACTTTTGAATACCATAGCAATCAATCATAACAATGCTATATGATAAAACCAAAAGATATTCATCCATAAAAGTTAAGTTTGAAAATACCACAACATAAATTGTCTGAAATATTGACACCGAATTTAAGTTACAAACCACAACAAGTTTTAAGGAGTTCACGAAGACTCGACAACATAACTTAAACCAACCCGAGCTTAGGACCATGTATCTCGTCCAGGAGTAAGATACATCTCCTAAACCCTAAAGACTTGGATGACATCTTTTATTTAAACGCAGCTTGAAAACACATGCATACACCTGCCAGATCAACTTAGTTCCCTGAAATACATGTAGTTTAAAAATATCAACAAAAGTTGTGCGAGTTCATGTTTATGTGTATGAATAAACCTTTAAATTATGTCTGTATGTATGTATGTCCCTGGTATATAGCAATAAGGAAAAACAGATCACCAATGGTTTGCAAGGCCATTGATATGTGTGAAATGGTGCAGGAAAACTCAAACCTAGCAAATTTGTATCGGGCCTCCAGCTGGAAGACATAGTCACCCTATGGGCCACCCTGGTCCCCATTGGTGTGGGCTCGCTACACCCAAATAGATCTATCATTCATGTCCCTCGGTCCTATGATGAGGATTAATGGCCTTAAGTGTTATACCCACCTTTCACATGATCTAGCAGTAACCCTCCTTAGCTAACCATACCATGTATAAAACGTTTGTAATAATTGTAACATGTATTTCACCCCCGAAGTATAAAACTAAAAACAGTTAAAAGAAAAGGGGGACATGAACTCACAGTATTGCGTCTTCAGAATCGTAACCCAAATCTCCTCAGCAAACACGACTACCTACAGTGTACTAACGTCTATTAGACGAACGGGCCGTGCCTTGGCTTAGAGTTTAACGTTTTCGAGTTACGCTTCTTATGTTCCCAATATTATTCCAAGTTATAATTACTTGTTAAAATAATAATCATTTTAACGTTAAATTATATTTAGTTTTGGAATAATTTGTTAAACAATATTTTGTACAGTACTTCTCAATTATTTATTTTCGTATTTCCTTCCCAATGATGGGGTATCTCATACATGTATTTTTGTATCATTGTATTTCCAAATTGATATATTTTCAAGTCTCACATTAGAAAATATATATAATAACTTATTTTGTCCCAAAAATAATGTATTGTCCAGAAAATATATATTTTTCCCAAAAATCATATATCTCCTAAATATTCCAAGAAAATATATTTTTACTTCCAAAAATAATATATTTTCTCCTTGTCGAAAATATGATATACTTTGTGATAATAATGAACTCATATTTTCATTTCTTATATCCAAAATAAGATTTACTAAAAATATATTTGTAACGGTATTTTCTGGAATATTTCGTAAGTTACGTTCTTGCGTTCGTTTCCACCATATTGTGTGTGTAACTTATATATTTATTCCTTGATATTCTTGGTATTATTTTGGATTGTAAATTTCTTGGTATTTTGGTTAAGTTATATTATTTTACCCTAAAATAATATAACTGTTTCACAAAGTATACAAATATTCACACAAGTGCCTTAATGTATATATATATTCTAAATATATATTTACCCATTTTTATTTATAAAAACCAACCTCCAATATTTTTATTTTTGTTACAAAAATTATGGCAAAGTTTTTATTGAAAACCTATGATCAAAATACACTTGTAAATATTTATTAGAAAATATTTCTTTAAGTGTTTATATTTTTAGAAAATTTTGCCATAGTTTCCCCTAAAAATGGAGGTGTCCATGTTATTTAAGCATATCATTTCCTTTTCAAAAATCATCACAAACAATCAATAATCAATCTACGCTTACCAAGTGCAAAAACTATTCAATTTACATAACAACATGAACTTGCTCTTTTACAAAAACTTGTAGTAACTTGGTAATGTTTTTAGTAGGTCTAGTTATCCTTTAAAGTGTGTTTATTTCTCTAAAAATCTCATTCTTAAAGAATTTAGGTGTTTACAACTTGTAAACATATTTTACAAAAATGTTTCTTTGTGAGATCTTCTTGTTTCATAAGTGTTTATACACTTGTTCTACCACTAAAAATAGTGTATTTTTAAGTAAAAACCAAGATCTTCTAAAAATCACATTTTAAACTTGGTTCTTTTGGAAAACCATTCATAAATCTTAGATTCATAAGATTACTAGCTTACTTTGTTTGTTATTTTTCAAGAAATCATCTTTTTATTCAAGTTCATGCTTATATATGAGGATGATCTTCTTGTGTTAACACATAATCATCCTCTAACTTGCTAGATCATGTGTTTAATCACAATCTAGCAAGCTCCTTATGATGATTAACATCATAATCTCAAGTAAACAACAACAAGCATCATACATATACTTAAACAACACTATTTCATCAAGATTTCATCATATATAAGCTTTATGTTCATGATTCATGTTCATGTCTTTTAGTGTTCTTGTGATTTACAACATAATACATCTTTTAACCAACTAAATATGAAGTAAACAAGGGTTATGAGAGTCTTACAACTAGCACAAAAGCTAGGGAAGAACACTTGATGAAGAATCTGACAAAAGTGATGGATAAAAGCAAACAATAGAGGTCCTTCAAGTTCCACAAGTACCAAGCTTCGTGAATCACCTTCTTACACCTCAAAATGATCTTGGAATGGATGAATGGTGGATGAAAAATGGTGGTGGTGTGGGTGTGATCTTCGGCCGAGAAGGAGGGAGGGAGGAAGAGAGTGGTGTGGTGTTGTGATGTGTTGTGCTCTAATCTTCTTATAACCCAACTATTAGCTTTTGTCCAATGGGTTTTGTGTCCCCAATAGTACCATACATGATCTTATCAAATCCAAGGAATATCAATAGAAGATTTAAGGTAATCTTGGAAAGATTATGGTGAGATCAAGGGTGGGCCACCTTGTGGCCGTAAATCATGAGGGGGGGGGGGGGGTAAATGTAAGTTTAAATGGTAAATTATGTTAATTAGTTGGAGGTTAAGTGTAAAGTCTAGTGTTTATGTGTATGATGCATTATATAGTGTGTTAGGGTGTTCGGGAACCATAACTAGCCAAGAAATAATAAAACAATGCTTCTAGTAATATTTTGGTGTTCCGGGTAAAGTCCGGTTGTTTGGTTAGATACCGGTTCGTTAAAGTGTCAAGTTATTCCGTTTAGTGATCTTTATGTTACCTTTTGTGACACTTTTAATTCCCGACACTTAGGAAAGCATTCAGGACCATTTAATCATATTTTTGCATGTAACTAGCTTGTTAAAAAGCTGAATTTTGCTGAAAAATGCAGAATTCTGCACTTTAAGTGGGTTTTAGGTACTTTCCGGCACTTTATCTATCCCCTAGAAAAGCAGTTTTATGGTCCTTACTTCCCTACACACCATACTAGTGTAGTACCTTGTCTCTGGCCCATACTGGGTCTTAAAACACTGTATGTCTATGTACTGAACATCATCAGCATCTTTCTGAGTTATCCGCTCACTGTGCTAACTGTGCTTTGTGCATCGTTTATGTCACTAAGTGTTTGTATGTAGTAATGATGTGACAGTATGAAATGTGATGCACATGTAAGTATGATACAGTAATCAGAAAGCAGTTAATTGTAATTCAGCACAGTCATTAAGCACTTAATCATAGTTAATTAATCGTACGGATACCTGGATTTATGAGGATTGTCATACACGGGCCGTGTTCATCTGAGCACGGGGCCGTGGTGAAACTTCTGACCAACATTCTTTTGTGTTTTTATTGCAGGACTTGGAACCCAGGCGCCACACCTGATCTTTCTACGTAGTGTATGAACTCCAGTTCCAGTAGAGACATAAAAGAACCTCTAGACGAACCCGAACGCTTTCTAAGAAAAAGACTTAAAGCTAAAAACCAAGAGAAAGTTTCGGGGGACCTATTTCAAATGGTGGATCAACGTACCCTCATGGATTACCTACGACCCACCGTAGGTAATCTCGGCGCCGTTATCAATGCACCGAATGTTTAGGCCAACAACTTCGAACTTCAGCCGCATTTGATACAAATGCTCCAAAACTCCGCAACCTTCCACAGGCTTGCGGACGAAGATCCCCATTTACATATCACTAACTTCTTGGAGATATGTGATACTTTTCGGATCAATGGAGCATCAAATGATGCCATCCGCCTTCGAATGTTTCCATTTTCACTAAAATACCGAGCTAAGGCTTGGCTTAATACCCTCCCAGTTGGCTTGGTAAACACCTGGGATGAACTAGCCCAAAATTTTCTATATAAGTATTTCCCTCCTGCTAAAACAGCTAAATTAATGACTGAAATTAACACATATTCACAAGAGGACGGGGAATTCTTATATGAAACTTGGGAAAGGTTCAAGGAGCTACTAAGAAAGTGTCCTCATCATGGTCTTGCGGTATGGCAACAAGTATCCACTTTCTATAATGGGTTGTTGCCACACACAAGACAAACACTCGACTCTAGCTCCGGGGGACTTTTAGGTAATCGCCGCCCAAATGAAATTTATAATCAAATTGAGGAAATTGCTCAAACCAATTTTGAATGGCACACTCCCCGAGACACGAAATCTATTGCCCCGGGCGCCCATATGGTTGATGAGAGCACTTCCTTGCAAGCCCAAATCGAAGCCCTTTCCTCAAAAATCAAAAAGTTAGAAATGGCAAAAACGGCTTCGGTTATGGCTTGCGAGGGGTGTGATGGGCCACATGAAAATTGGAGTTGTATGAAAGAAATGGATAATCAAACAGAATCGGTAAACTACATTGATAATAGACCTAGGCCCTCAGGTCCCCCAACGGGTACCTATAACCAAGGATGGCGTAACCACCCTAACCTTGGTTGGAGAGAACCCGGCAATAGTAGTAACCAACAAAATCTAACCCAACAAACAAACTTTCAACAACCAATAAACGAGTCACAAAATTTCTCTAAACAACAAGGGGATCGAGAAAGGCTTGAAGATACCGTATCTCGCCTCATCTCCGACACCGAAAAGAAAAACTCGGATCGATTTCAACAACTGGAATCGAATTTTAGAAATCAATAAGCTAGTATTCAAAGTATTGAAAAACAAATAAATCAGCTAGCTCAAAATATCTCCGAGAGACCACAAGGCGCATTACCAAGTAATACCAAAACCAACCCAAAGGCACAAGTCCATCTCATCACATTGAGAAACCGTACCGTGGGTCCCGAGGAGGCTCAATTACCTCCAACTGAAAAGAGCCGATCTAGCCAAACCTCAACCCCACCAACGCCCCAACAAGAGAAGGCTCCTCCACCAAATCAAGAGCCAACCAAGAATCCTCCGGTTCCGTACCCCGGTCGGTTAATCCGCCAAAAGACCGATGAGCAATTCACAAAGTTCGTAAATTTGCTAAAACAATTGAATGTTAATATTCCATTTGTAACCCAAATGCCTAATATTCAAAATTTATGAGGGACTTCCTTACTCACAAAAGGAAAATTGAATCATTGTAATTAGTTAATTTAAGTGAAGAATGCTCCACCTTGTTGCTCTACAAACTCCCGCAAAAGAAGATTGATCCTGGAAGCTTCACAATCCCTTGTTCGATTGGGGAATCCCCCATTCGCAATGCACTAGCCGACCTCGGGGCCAGCATCAACCTCATGCCCGCATCAATGTTCGACCGACTCGGCCTAAGGAAAACAAGCCCTACAAAAATGAGCATACAACTCGCCGATAGGTCCGTCAAATATCCACAAGGTGTCGCCGAAAATCTATTGGTCTGTTGGTGCATACATCTGTCGTCTTCGTCTTATATCGAGTCTCGGGTTCGTTGCGGTTCGGAACAAGGATTATGTCATCATCATTGTTGATGACATCATCCTAGTGACATCATCTTGCATCATGGAAGCATATCTACATCACATGAAGACAAAATGGATTGCATGGAACAAGAATCTAGATTGATCGTTTGAAGTTATAACCGTTTGAAATGGTTCCGTTTGAATATGGTGTATCGTTTGAACATGTCCGTTTGAAGCGTGTCATGTCACCTTCAAACGGAATGGCCTACACTATAAATAGGGATCATGTCTAGTTCATTTGTAACTTTCTGGCTTATACAACGAAGTGCTGCCGAAGTGTTGTCAGGTTGTAAAACATTACGAAATCAATCATACAACAGTTTAATGTGTAAATCTAGCTGAATTGACCTCTACAAGTCTGTTTCCGCCTTTCGTGTAGAGATAAACTCTTCTGATCGACACGTTCGGGTCTGAAATCGATCCTACAAGTGGTATCAGAGCTCAGGAAGAAGAGTTCATACCAATTCAGCCGCTAATTCTGATTTTCTACACCTTCTTTCAAAATTGAACAATTTTTCACGGTTAAAATCGGCTAAAACTTTCACAATGTGTGCGTAATTGTGTTTTAACAAACCCTTGAGAATATCAGATCAAAACTCGAAGTAAAAGTGGTAAAAATGACCTGAAAATCTGCTTTCGTTTGAACGAAGCCTGGGCTTCCGTTTGAAAACTGACGCTTCCGTTTGAAAATTGACCGATTCCGTTTGATCTGACTGTTTGAAACTGTCTATTCCGTTTGAAATTGACCCATTCCATTTGAAGCTAGCCATCCCGTTTGAAAGTGGTTCAGTAATTCACATGAAAGTACATTGATTTGTGTGAAACATTTAACAAGATCATGTGATATTTCATTAAATTTGAGGTGTCAGTAATTGGGAAAAGAGATCATATGAATTAGGTCAGATTTGCATGTGAAAGTTTTAAGTGTGTCATGTGGTCATGTGGTCACGTGAATGCTTGGTTCAAGAATAGTATGTGAATATATAAAGTTGTCGGCTAAGTGGTTGTGTGTCAGGCACATGTGTTTATCGTATATTGTCATGGCCCTTTTCATTTTTGGTTGGTTTAGTGGAATTAAAGGTCCAATGGGAATTAAGTAATCTTCATTAAAGTTGTCGGCCTTTGAGAAGTTTTTGTCGTGGTATGCATGTCCATCTAATTGCATATGATTCTAGTAAATAGCCAATTCACATTTTTGTCGGTGTGTTGCATTCAATCGGTCCAATCAGCTTTTGAATATTATCATTGTTGTCAGCTCAAGTATTCAATCAGCCCAAGATATCACGTGAACAAGTGTTTGTTTTTGAGGTCCATTCATATCGGATTGTATACGTTGTGAATCTTTTGAATCGGCCCAATCAAAGTTTTTTTTAAGTGCTGAAGCCCATGTTAGTTCATATTGTTTGCAGCCCAAAGTATTGTTGGATTATTGAAGTTTGAGGTCCAGTAAATCATTTAGAGTATTGTGAGCCCAATCAATAGTAAAACTCAGTATATTTTCGGCCCAAGGTTTGGGTCAGTCCACATCAAAATTCAATTCACATCAGTTCTTTAACAGGTTCATTCATTCAGTGATTTCACTTCAACGACATTGAAACAAGTCCACAAATCTTCGACACGAGTCTTAGATTGATTTTATCAACACATTTTTACGTATTCAATCAGTTTAAACTGAAAGTTTGTTTGTTTGTTTGTGTTGTCAGGTGCTTCAAGAGGTGAATCATTTCGCTTGAACTTGGAATTTGTGAACTTTTGAAATTTGAAACATGGACAACGAGTTCTACAATTTGCTGGTCCTATGAACATTACTCAGAGTACACTGCTTGAGAATGAAACGGGGACATCACAGAAACCGCCTAAGCTCTTGGATATTGATGATTACAATGGTTGGTCCGAACGCTTTGGAAATTGGGTTGAAGCTTATCATTTGGATGCTTGGGAACACACTGAAGTCCCATATGAAAAGCCCACAAGGAATGGTATTCAGTTAACAATCAGAGAAATGAGTGCTGATGAGAAAAAGAAATATAGAGATGAGAAATCGATGGTGAGTCTGCTTCAGCAAGCAATTAAAGAGGACAATTTGATTTTGCTTCAACATGATGGAAGTGCATATTCAATCTGGACTGAATTGGAAGCAAAGTCTATAGGAAGTGATGATATGCTTAAAAACAAGATGTCTCTAATGAAGAAAGAATTTGATCTATTTCGTGGGTTAAAATCTGAAAATACCGAACAAATTATTGAGAGATATTGTAACTTGGTGAGAAATATGACGAAATTAGGAATCAAAAAGGATACTGATGAGCTGATTGAGGAACTTGCTGATACGTTACCACATGATACTTGGGGAACATTCCTGATGATGTTGAGAAACAATCGGAAAGAATATAAAAAGTTAACACTGGGTGAGTTCATCAAACATCTGGAAGCTCAAGAGATGGAGCAGAGAAAGATCGCCAGGATGAAGAATTACGATGGAGAACAAGACATCGGTTTGTATTTCAAGAGTGGTGTTAGTGAAAAGACAATTTTTTCTCCAAAGGTTGAAACTGCTTATAACGCAAAAGGTTCTTTTGAAAGTGCATCTCAGGGATCAAGCAGCACAACAGAATTCTCTTCATTTCCAACCTATGATCCACAGTTTTCTACGACAAATAGTGGCAAAGTTCTTCAATGCAACATTGCTTTAAAGCTTGAGAATGATCAGAATTATACTGAGGTAGTTGCAAAAAGTCACATGTCTTTGTTGGTGACCGTGCTTGAATCCTATGGAGGCTTAGTTGCAGGAATGATCGGGAATCCAATGCTCACAAAGGAGGATTACGATCAAATTGATGCCGAGAAAATAGAATTGATGGATATTAAATGGTGCATGGCCAGTGAGTTGAGACGGGCTGAAAAGTTCAAACAAATTACAGGCAGAGATGATTTTTGCGAGGCACATGTTTCAACTTTGGGTTTTGATAAGTCTAAAGTTACTTGTTTTCGTTGCAGGGAAAAGGGGCATTTCAAGAGATAGTGCACAAATCGAGAAGCAAGTGGAGCTCAAAACCCTTTCGGAAACAACGATTACTACAAAAAGGCGATTTATCATCAAGTCACACAACAGCCATAACAACAACAACAGGCACCACATCAGCCTCAAACTGCACATGGTAGAAAAGAAATTGAAGATTCAAAGAGAGCGTGTCTGGTTAATCAGGGCAAGGATGGTGGATTTAGCTGGGATAAATACATTCCAACAGAAAGTAAAGTGTGTTTGGCAAATCAAGATGATGAAAAATTGCCAGAAGGGTTCAGCTGGGATAATTTTTGCCCAGATAAAGAATTTATGGAAAAAGAGATGTTAAATGCTAAAGCTTTTGTTGCTAATTCTTATGATGAGTATTGGGCTGCAAAATACAGAAAAGTCAGGGAAGCTGAAGAAGAAAAATGGAGAAAAATTGAAGAAGAGGAAGAAGAAGAAGAAGAAGAAGAAGAAGAAGAAGAAAGGTTAAAAGCTGAAGCTGAAGCCGAGAAAAAGAAAAGAGCAGAGTTTTTCCAAGCGAGAAGAACAGTTAAAGATGTTCCGGAATTTGAAATCAAAGTTGATGCTGAAGTTATCAAAGTTCCTGAGAAGTGTATGAATTGTGATTCTTTGATCATACAAAACAACGAGCTGCTACACAACATAAAAAGATTGAAAGAATCTTATGATACTTTGAACAAAGAGATTAACAAGTACACTGATTCGAACTGTGAACAAGCAGTTGCATTGAATACACTTAAAGGAGCTTACATGAGACAACTTGATGACGTCAACTATTACACAGAGAAGTGTGCTGAGCTGGAATTGAAGCTGGCAACACAAAAGATTGAAACTGAAAGAGTCAACAATTTATTGAAAAGTTACTCATGTTCTACTTTTGTTGTTGACAGGATTTACCCGATTGTTGAAAGAATGAAGACATTTGAAGAAGAGAAGACTTTGGAAGAAAAGAATTACGAGACAAAAGAAGAGGATGAAGTAGAAATTTCTGGTAAGAAATCAAGTGTTGTCTACAATAGATGTCCGCCCCCGGTCGAAAATGGATATTTGTCTCGAAATCCAAATTCCGAAAGAGTCAAAAAGGCAATTAACTTACAATGGGAGTCAGGGTCGTCGGATAATTTGCCAGAAAATATTGATGTTACGTTCACATCGTCTGACACTGATCATGGGTCCGAGTTGATTAAAAGTGTGGTCGATCAGGTGTTAGATAAAGATGACATAGAGGAGTCAAAAACAAAGTCCAAATATGAATCAAAGTCTGAATCCGACAAGTCAAAGTCAATAATCAAAAAGGACAAACGGGTTTATGATAAGGAATTTTTGCTATCAAAATCTAATTTGAATGATGAACCGGTCAAAGTAGCATATACTTTGAAAGATTCTGACAAATTATATTCTGATGAGATGTTTCCAATAAGAAGTGTTAGAATTGAAATGATTAAAAAGGTTTTCAAAATTACAGAAATTAATATTTCTAAAATAAAAGATTTAAATCTTTCTGGAAAACCTAAACAATACACTTCAAGAGATAAACAGAGAATTAACAAGAAAATGGGTTACAATTATGGTTATAGTTTTCAAAAGAAACCAAACCATAATAGTAATGTCAAAAAGAAAGGTCTTGGATTTAATCAACCGAAAAATCATAAAAATGAAAAAGTTTGTAAACCAAAAACTGTGTTTGTTTCAGGAAAATCTTTAGAAGATGAGAAAGAGCAAGCGTTCAGAAAGCAGACAAACAAAGAATTCCTTGCCAAGAAGCAAGAGAACATGAAGAAAAATGGTGATCAGAAGACTACAGAGACGAGAACCTGTTTTCAGTGCAAAACTGCTGGTCATATTGCTAGAAATTGTCCGAAAACATTCAAACCAAAACAGGAAGTCTCTGGTAAAATGAAAGAAAAAGTTGTTGAGAAAACTGAACTTAAAACCAGAAAATTTACAGGCTTTGAAAATTCAACCTTTGAGATTGGTGAATGTTCAAAGAATGTAGTTAAAAGAAAAGAAAATCTGAAAAATCAAAAATGGGTTGTTAAGGGTTCAGGAAACAGTTATGGTGATGAATCTGATTCCACAAAATCAGAGGAGCCAAAAGGTGTTAAAGAAAAGGTTGAGAAATCAGTTCCGAATGTGGATGATGTGAATTTTCCACCTCTGCGAGCTGAAAATTTTAAAAAGAAAGTTGGGAAAGTTGAAATTTCAAATCAATTTTATTCTGACAAGAAGAAATTTGATGTTGATAAGGTTTTTAACAGAAATGTGAAACATATTTTTGGAAAAATGGTCGATGGTAAGGCCAAAGGAGTTAAAGAATTCTATGCTTCCAAAATGAATGTTCACAAGTCTGTTGAAAGTAAAGATGAAGAAGAGGCTGGTACACCCAAGGAAGGTCAGGCTTGGGTGGATATATTTTTCAAAGAGTAAAAACCTGACTTGCCGGAGCTCCCAAGTTGGTAATCGTGGAGCATGAATCGGCATCTTTCTTAAAATATTTTTGAAAAAGTTTAAATTTTGGCAAGTCATACTGCTGGAATTGCTGGAACTCCTAGATTGGTAGCGTGGAGTAGGAATCGGCATTCTGAGAATTCAACTTACATGAGGTATTGGTTGGTAAGCCATGTGGTTGAAAAAGAGGTTGTGATCTTACAAGTGGTAAATCAAGGACATTAAATTGTACTTGTTTTTCTTACAAGTGGTTAATCAAGGTCATTAAGTTGAACTTGATTTGACTATTTCTACAAGTGGTTAAAAATGAACAATGTGATGTGTTTTACCCCAACCTACAAGTGGTTAAATCAACAAAACTAATTTTCCGGAAACACCATTTGATTAAAACAAACTTAAGTGTTTTGAAATCACAATGGGAAAATAGTTTGTTGTAAGGGGGAGTTCTGATTGTTTATGCCAAGTGGATGGCGATTTGAAGCAATTCGATATCAGTTGTCACGTTGCTTGTACAGTTTATTTTCAAATTTCTTTTACATGTGTTTGAATTTTAGGGGGAGTAAGAATTTCGGAAAATCCAAAAACATTTGAAAATTTGAAAAATCCAAAAACATGATAAAATCAAAAATGAGTTTTGGTGTAAAAAAGAGGAAATGATAGTACATCAGTGGACTATCACAGCATGCTAAAGATATGGAAAGGAAACTGTGATAAACGGTCTCACTAAAGATGTGACGATAGGCTCGGCTAGACTAGTAGATTTGCGATAACGATACAAATTTAAATGAAAAGGTCTAGTTCTAGTGGGAAACATGGTCAAAAGCATAGTACTTAGTTTTGTCCTTCTTGACTGTGTGCCTACTCAGTAATCGCTGATTGTCGAAAGACATAAAACTGGTTAAGTTTGTGAACTTTCACAACTTTGCTGAAAAGTCACTGTGATTATGCATTTCATTTTGCAAAGATTTAAACTTGTTTTATTTCTTTATTTTGTTTAAGCATTGGACATCCTCTGCGTATACGTGAGTATCGACCTGGATGTTATTGCCTAAACGTTCTGCTTTATTTTCTTTGGTGTTTCGTTTAAGCTTTGGATAACCTCTGCGTATACGGGAGTATCGACCTAGTGGTTAAAGCCTAAACAACTTCAACTTGTTTTATTTTTCTTATTTTGTTTAAACATTGGACTTTCTCTGCGTATACGGAAGTATCGACCTGATTGTTAATGTTAAAACATTCTGCTTTGTTTTCGCACAATTCACAGTTGATAAAAGTTTAAAGGCATTACTTGGGTCTGTGTATTGCATGATGAGGGGATATGCTGAGATCGTGGGATCCATAAGAACTTAGTGCGAAATTAATATACCTTAACGTATTGGTAAGCATTTCGAAAGTTTTTAGATTGAGCTTAAGAGGACAAACATATCGTCAATCAACGTGAATCGTTTAGAGCTTAAAATGTTTGAAGCTTAATGGTGTTGGTGATTTGTCTCAAAAACTAATATGATCCTCTTACACAAACTCACAAAAAGATTGTATGTAAATATTTCGTTTACTGATTTTTAACACACTGAAATCTTAGAAAAATCCAAAAATAGTTTACTTGTGTTTTAGCATAAATTTTTGAAAAATACAAAAAGATTTTCGACAACTGGTGTTGAAGAGCTGAATTTCAAAATTCCAAGTGCTAAACATGATGAATAACAGGTTTGGGAAAAATAATCTCTGAAATGAAGAATATTATTTTTACAAGTGAGTCATCAGAGTTTAAAAATGGTGTTGTTGAAAGAAATCTACCAGAAATTTCTAAATTTGTCAGGAATAAAAATTTTGGAAATTTACTTTTGGGTAAAGTTTATGCAGGTTGGCCAAGTTTCGATCCAGAGCAGGATATGAGCCAGGTCACGATCATGATTTTGAGAATTCCAGACTACGATTCCGGTTTAGCAAAAGGGCGAGTCTGAAGACATCGAGAGGGAATCTGAAGATAGTAGAGCCAGATTCAGATCCTGAAGATTACGAGAAAGAGAGAAAGATTAAATGAAGATGCTTACAATGGAGAATCTTTGGAAAGTTCGAAAAGACTGATAAAGACTGAAGATTGTGAAGACTCGACACTTAAGACTCGTCAACATCTGAGGGGGAGTCTGTTGGTGCATACATCTGTCGTCTTCGTCTTATATCGAGTCTCGGGTTCGTTGCGGTTCGGAACAAGGATTATGTCATCATCACATGAAATTGATACTAAACAGAATGCACATCACATGAAGACAAAATAGAATTGAATTGAAGTCACTAGAAGACAAACCGTTTGAAGCATACCGTTTGAACATGGTCAAACCGTTTGAATGTGTCCGTTTGAAGGGTGTCATGTCACCTTCAAATGAAAGGGTCCAGCCTATAAATAGGGGTCATGTCTAGTTCATTTGTAACTTTCCGGCTTGTGCAACGAAGTGCTGCCGAAGTGTTGTCAGGTTGTAAAACGTTACGAAATCAATCTTACAACAGTTTAAAGAGTAAATCAAGCTGAATTGAACTTTACATGTCTGTTTCCGCCTTTTGTGTTGAGATAAACTCTTCTGAACGACTCGTTCGGGTCTGAAAACGATCCTACAACTGGTATCAGAGCTCAGGAGGAAGAGTTCATACCAATTCAGCCGCTAATTCTGATTTTCTACACCTTCTTTCAAAATTGAAAAATTTTTCACGGTTAAAATCGGCTAAAACTTTCACAATGTGTGCGTAATTGTGTTTTAACAAACCCTTGAGAATATCAGTTCAAAATTCGAAGTAAAAATGGTAAAAATGGCCTGAAAACATAGTTCCGTTTGAACGAAACCTGGCATTCCCGTTTGAAATTGGACATCTCGTTTGAACTGACCGTTTGAATTCGGCATTCCGTTTGAAAATGCATGGTATTCAGTTTGAAATTGGATATCTCGTTTGAACTTACCGTTTGAAACACGTATTCCGTTTGAAACATCCGTTTGAGGAAGGTATCCCGTTTGAAAACAACGTTTGAAACAACATTCCGTTTGAGTGTGTACATCGAGTTGTGTGTAACATTTTACAAGGTGTCAGTAATTGGGAAAAGAGATCATGTGAATTAGGTCAGATTAGCATGTGAAAATTTTAAAGTGTGTCATGTGGTCATGTGAATGCTTGGTTCAAGAATAGTATGTGAATATATAAAGTTGTCGGCTAAGTGGTTGTGTGTCAGGCACATGTGTTTATCATATATTGTCATGGTCTTTTCATTTTTGGTTGGTTTAGTGGAATTAAAGGTCCAATGGGAATTAAGTAATCTTCATTAAATTTGTCGGCCTTTGAGAAGTTTTTGTCGTGGTATGCATGTCCAGCTAATTGCATGTGATTCTAGTAAATAGCCAATTCACATTTTTGTCGGCTTGTTGCATTCAATCATTCCAATCAGCTTTTGAATATTATCATTGTTGTCAGCCGAAGTATTCAATCAGCCCAAGATATCATGTGAACAATTGTTTGTTTTTGAGGCCCAGTCATATCAGATTGTATACGTTGTGAATCTTTTGGATCGGCCCAATCAAAGTTTTTTTAAGTGCTGAAGCCCATGCTAGTTCATATTGTTTGCGGCCCAAAGTATTATTGGATTATTGAAGTTTGAGGTCCAGTAAATCATTTAGAGTATTGTGAGCCCAATCAATATTAAAACTTAGTATATTTTCGGCCCAAGGTTTAGGTCAGTCCACATCAAATTCATTTCACATCAGTTCTTTAACAGGTTCAATCATTCAGTGATCTCACTTCAACAACATTGAGAAGAGTTTGCAAATCTTTGACAACGAGTCTTAGATTGATTTCATAAACACACATTGTTACATATTCAGTCTGTCTAAACTGTTACAGATTCAGATCTCACTCGAAATTTCTGTGTGATTCCGCTTCAAACAGAGATCTTGCTTGAAAGTATATTCTTGTGATTTCGCTTAAAAAAGATGCCTATTGCTAATGCTTATGATGAGTATTGGGCTGCAAAATACAGAAAAGTCAGGGAAGCTGAAGAAGAAAAATGGAGAAAAATTGAAGAAGAGGAAGAAGAAGAAGAAGAAGAAGAAGAAGAAGAAGAAGAAAGGTTAAAAGCTGAAGCTGAAGCCGAGAAAAAGAAAAGAGTAGAGTTTTTCCAAGCGAGAAGAACAGTCAAAGATGTTCCGGAATTTGAAATCAAAGTTGATGCTGAAGTTATCAAAGTTCCAGAGAAGTGTATGAATTGTGATTCTTTGATCATACAAAACAACGAGCTGCTACACAACATAAAAAGATTGAAAGAATCTTATGATACTTTGAACAGAGATTTTAACAAGTACACTGATTCAAACAGTGAACAAGCAGTTGCATTGAATACACTCAAAGGAGCTTACATGAGACAACTTGATGACGTCAACTATTACACAGAGAAGTGTGCTGAGCTGGAATTGAAGCTGGCAACACAAAAGATTGAAACTGAAAGAGTTAACAATTTATTGAAAAGTTACTCACGTTCTACTTTTGTTGTTGACAGGATTTACCCGATTGTTGAAAGAATGAAGACATTTGAAGAAGAGAAGACTTCGGAAGAAAAGAATTCCGAGACAAAAGAAGAGGATGAAGTAGAAATTTCTGGTAAGAAACCAAGTGTTATCTACAATAGATGTCCACCCCCGGTCGAAAATGGATATTTGTCTCGAAATCCAAATTCCGAAAGAGTCAAAAAGGCAATTAACTTACAATGGGAGTCAGGGTCGTCGGATAATTTGCCAGAAAATATTGATGTTACGTTCACATCGTCTAACACTGATCATGGGTCCGAGTTGATTAAAAGTGTGGTCGATCAGGTGTTAGATAAAGATGACATAGAGGAGTCAAAAACAAAGTCCAAATATGAATCAAAGTCTGAATCTGACAAGTCAAAGTCAACAATCAAAAAGGACAAACGGGTTTATGATAAGGAATTTTTGCTATCAAAATCTAATTTGAATGATGAACCGGTCAAAGTAGCATATACTTTGAAAGATTCTGACAAATTATATTCTGATGAGATGTTTCCAATAAGAGGTGTTAAACCGGAAATGATTAAAAAGGTTTTCAAACTGACAAAAATTAATATTTCTGAAATAAAGGATGCAAATCTTTCTAAAAAACCTAAACCTTACACCTCAAGAGTTCAACAACGTTTAAACAAGAAAATGGGTTACAATTATGGTTACAGTTTTCAAAAGAAACCAAACTATAATGGTAATTTCAAAAAGAAAGGACTTGGTTTTATTCCACCGAAAAACTATAAAAATGAGAAATTTATAAACCAAAAACTGTTTTTGTTTCAGGAACAAGTGCTGAGAAAGAACAGAAGAGTTCATTCTGGAAGCAAACGAACAAAGAATTCCTTGCAAAGAAGCAAGATGATATGAAGAAGAGTGTTGCTCAGAAAAAGACAGAGACGAGAACCTGTTTTCAGTGTAAAACAGTCGGTCATATTGCCAGGAATTGTCCAAAGGCAATAAAGACAAAACAGGGAGTCTCTGGTAAACTCAAAGAAAAAGTTGTTGAGAAAACTGCACTTACAACTAAAAAATTTATAGGCTTTGAAAATTCAACTTTTGAGGTTGGTGAATGTTCAAAGAATGTGGTAAAAAGAAAAGAAAATCTGAAAAACCAAATATGGGTGGTTAAGGGTTCAGGGAACAGTTCTGGTGATGAATCTGATTCCACAAAATCAGAGGAGCCACGTGTTGAAGAAAAGGTTGAGAAATCAGTTCTGACAGTGGTTGATGTGAATTTTCCACCACTGAATGCTAAAAATTTGAAATCTAAAATTGGGAAAGTCGAAATTTCAAATCATTTTTTTCCTAAAAAGAAAGAATTAGATATTGAAAAAGCCTTTAACCCTGCAGTGAAAAACATTTTTGGAAAAATGATTGATGGGAAGGTAAAGGGGGTTAAAGAATTCTATGAGAAGAAAATGGAAGGAAAGCAACCGAGTGTTGGTAACTCGGAATCTCCCAAGGACTGTCAGGCTTGGGAGAATGTAACTAATTGAAAAAACCTGACTTGCCGGAGTTCCCAAGTTGGTAATCGTGGAGCATGAATCGGCATCTTTCTTAAAATATTTTTGAAAAAGTTTAAATTTTGGCAAGTCATACTGCTGAAATTGCCGGAACTCCCAGATTGGTAGTGTGGAGTAGGAATCGGCATTCTGAGAATTCAACTTATATGAGGTATTGGTTGGTAAGCCATGTGGTTGAAAAAGAGGTTGTGATCTTACAAGTGGTAAATCAAGGACATTAAATTGTACTTGTTTTTCCTACAAGTGGTTAATCAAGGTCATTAAGTTGAACTTGATTTGACTATTTCTACAAGTGGTTAAAAATGAACAATGTGGTGTGTTTTACCCCAACCTACAAGTGGTTAAATCAACAAAACTAATTTTCCGGAAAAACCATTTGATTAAAACAAACTTAAGTGTCTTGAAATCAATGGGAAAATAGTTTGTTGTAAGGGGGAGTTCTGATTGTTTATGCCAAGTGGATGGCGATTTGAAGCAATTCGATATCAGTTGTCACATTGCTTGTACAGTTTATTTTCAAATTTCTTTTACATGTGTTTGAATTTTAAGGGGAGTAAGAATTTTGGAAAATCCAAAAACATTTGAAAATTTGAAAAATCCAAAAACATGATAAAATCAAAAATGAGTTTTGGTGTATAAAAGAGGAAATGATAGTACATCAGTGGACTATCACAGCATGCTAAAGATATGGAAAGGAAAATGTGATAAACGGTCTCACTAAAGATGTGACGATAGGCTCGGCTAGACTAGTAGATTTGCGATAACAATACAAATTTAAATGAAAAAGTCTAGTTCTAGTGGGAAACATGATCAAAAGCATAGTACTTAGTTTTGTCCTTCTTGACTGTGTGCCTACTCAGTAATCGCTGATTGTCGAAAGACATAAAACTGGTTAAGTTTGTGAACTTTCACAACTTTGCTGAAAAGTCACTGTGATTATGCATTTCATTTTGCAAAGATTTAAACTTGTTTTATTTCTTTATTTTGTTTAAGCATTGGATATCCTCTGCGTATACGTGAGTATCGACCTGGATGTTAGTGCCTAAACGTTCTGTTTTATTTTCGTTGGTGTTTCGTTTAAGCTTTGGATCACCTCTGCGTATACGGGAGTATCGACCTGGTGGTTAAAGCCTAAACAACTTCAACTTGTTTTATTTTTCTTATTTTGTTTAAACATTGGACTTTCTCTGCGTATACGGAAGTATCGACCTGATTGTTAATGTTTAAACATTCTGCTTTGTTTTTGCACAATTCACAGTTGATAAAAGTTTAAAAGCATTATTTGGGTCAGTGTATTGCATGATGAGGGGATATGCTGAGATCGTGGGGTCCATAAGAACTTAGTGCGAAATTAATATACCTTAACGTATCGGTAAGCATTTCAAAAGTTTTTAGATTGAGCTTAAGAGGACACACATATCGTCAATCAACGTGAATCGTTTAGAGCTTAAATTGTTTGAAGCTTAACGGTGTTGGTGATTTGTCTCAAAAACTGATATGATCCTCTTATACAAACTCACAAAAAGAGATTGTATGTAAATATTTCGTTTACTGATTTCTAACACACTGAAATCTTAGAAATATCCAAAAAATAGTTTACTTGTGTTTTAGCATAAATTTTTGAAAAATACCAAAAGATTTTCGACAACTGGTGTTCAAGAGCTGAATTTTAAAATTCCGAATGCTAAACATGATGAAAAACAGGTTTGGGAGAAATAATCTTTGAAATGAAGAATATTATTTTTACTAAGTGAGTCATCAGAGTTTAAAAATGGTATTATTGAAAGAAATCTACCAGTAATTTCTAAATTTACTTTTGGGTAGAGTTTATGCAGGTTGGCCAAGTTTCGATCCAGAGCAGTATACGAGCCAGGTCACGATCATGATTTTAAGAATTCCAGACTCCGATCCTGGTTTAGCAAAAGGGGGAGTCTGAAGACATCGAGAGGGAATCTGAAGATAGTAGAGCCAGATTCAGATCCTGAAGATTACGAGAAAGAGAGAGAGATTGATTGAGGATGCTTACAATGGAGAATTTTGAAGAAAGTGAACAGACTGATAAAGACTGAAGATTGTGAAGACTCGTCAACATCTGAGGGGGAGTCTGTTGGTGCATACATCTGTCGTCTTCGTCTTATATCGAGTCTCGGGTTCGTTGCGGTTCGGAACAAGGATTATGTCATCATCATTGTTGATGACATCATCCTAGTGACATCATCTTGCATCATGGAAGCATATCTACATCACATGAAGACAAAATGGATTGCATGGAACAAGAATCTAGATTGATCGTTTGAAGTTGTAACCGTTTGAAATGGTTCCTTTTGAATATGGTGTATCGTTTGAACATGTCCGTTTGAAGCGTGTCATGTCACCTTCAAACGGAATGGCCTACACTATAAATAGGGATCATGTCTAGTGCATTTGTAACTTTCCGGCTTGTACAACGAAGTGCTGCCGAAGTGTTGTCAGGTTGTAAAACGTTACGAAATCAATCATACAACAGTTTAATGTGTAAATCTAGCTGAATTGACCTCTACAAGTCTGTTTCTGCCTTTCGTGTAGAGATAAACTCTTCTGATCGACTCGTTCGGGTCTGAAATCGATCCTACATGGTCAAAGTCGGCGAATTTGTCTTCCCAGCCGACTTTGTCAAACTAGATATGGAGGAAGATACCGAAGAACCACTCATCTTAGGAAGGCCATTCCTAGCTACGGCCCACGCAGTGGTAGACATGAACGGTACACTAACATTAAGGGTTGGGGACAAGGAAATGAAGTTCGGAGTTGGAAAGAGAGTAGAAGACGATGACCCAGTCAATTACATGAAGGTCATAGACTCAAGTTTGGATGATGTTCTCCGACGGTGCAACATGGGATGCAAAACATCCCACTTGGGTAACATATGACTAGCTTTGGGTCTAGCCAAGGACCCTTATAAACATGGCGCACCACGGAGGCATTCCGCGGAACTATCCCTAGCTTAGTTTAGATTAACATTTATTGCTTTCTAGTTTAGTTTTAATTTTCAGGAATAAAACACACTCGGGATGGTGAAGGATACTAAGGGAAGCTTGAACAAACACCCCATGCACAAAAACAGAGCCACGCGACAATTTTTCTTCATTACAGCAAGTTCAGCACGGGGCCGTGTCCAGCCAACATGGCCCGTGCTCAAGGATCTACAGAAAAATGCCCAGTTCAGGTATCTGGGCATGGGGCGTGTTCGCTGAACACGCCCCCGTACCCAGCCTTCTGTTACTCTAATAATTTTTCGTTACTGACGATCTGAACACGGGGCCGTGCCCAAACACCACGGCGCCGTGTCCAGACGCCCAGTAACATAAATTTTTGCTTTTAACACACCTTGTTACACATTCAATCAACCTAAAAACTTATTTTTGGGATACATTGAGGATAATGTGTAATTTAAGTGTGGGGGGGGGGGATGCTAAAACCTTGAATTTTGCAAGTCCTAATTACAAGCCTTACACAAAACTCTATTGGAACCGCTAAACACCCCATTTTTTTTCAAATACTTTTCATTTTTTTTATTTGTCTTGGTTTAATTTGGGAATTACAAGTTTTAAAAGGTTATATTTTTCTAAATTTACAATCGATAGCGTCGTGGTAAAAACAACCAACATAAGAAAATTATGAAACGGCATAACAAATCTAGTTAAAATTTAATTATATATACTTGATCACATAAAAACCAATTCCCACAAAAAGTGAGTTTTGAGCCTTTAACATCTTTAAACTAAATGTTCATTCTTCGTTTCTTGTGTGAATAGCCGCTTGGTTTCTTACGACTCTAGAACTTGCCACGACGATACATTCCCGGTCCTTACCAACTTAAACCCAAGTAAGTAAACGATGGAGGCATTAGGACTAACCCTTTTTTCTTTTCAACACCATTATTTTTCTTTTTTTTTTACCACCTACCCAAAATCCCCCTAGTTAACCCCTTTGAGCCTAAACCTTTTCATTTCTTAACCCACAAAACAAACACCCTTTTTACCCACCAAAACCCTTTTTCATTTTTAAGCCTTTATTTTAGTAACAAAGCTCAGTTTTCTTGTGACTTCCTTATCAAAATATATATATAATTTTATAGAGAAGAAAAGAAAAATGAAGTTAGCAATAAACAAACAAAGCTCATCAAAAGAAGGCTTGTTTGAATAATGCTTCATTAGAATAAAAGTCACAAAAACAAAATGTTTTACGAAAACCGACGCTTTTTACGCCTTTCGCCCTTTTCTACTAACCACTAACCCAACCACCTACATTTAACCCAAGCCTACCCTTTCCCCAAAAGTCCTCTTGATATTTACAAAGGTTTATAGTTAAAAAGGAGGAGGATTGATTGCTTGGCAAGCATATGGTAGAAGTAAGTTCCATGCCGCTCTCGAGTGTTTCACAAAAATACATCTTCGGCCGAGTGTTGAGTGATCTCCCGTGAGGTATGTGAACTTGTATATAAATGGAATTTTAAAAAGGCATGTTATGCCCAAATAAATAATTTATCTTATGTAATGTTCTAAATAAATCATGACGAATAGGATTGTAAATAAAATAAAAATAAAACCTAACAAAAATCTTGGAATCCCGACACTCTATGACAAGCCCAAAAACCTTCTCTTCTACCCATTCCATTTGGGAGTGTAAAGCCACATTATAAAGAGTTTTGCTTGAGGACAAGCAAAGATTCAAGTGTGGGGGTATTTGATGTGTGTAAAATGCAACATATAAATTACATCAATTGTGGCATAAAACTAACCCTTTTTTAGTACTAATGTTGGAAAAAGTATGTTTTTGTCTTCCTTTTGTATTTTCAGGATTAAATGAGCTCAAATGAACAAAAGAAGCAAAAAGGCAGCTAAATCTAACATAAATACAAGAAAAGGAATAAACATGGTATGCCCGACCCCTCGACAGCATCTCCCAAAGCAAGAACAAGAGAACAGAAGACTGAACACGCCCCGTGCTCAAGGAGCACGGGGGCGTGCCCAAGTGTCTGCAGAAAAGACAAAGTTGTAGAAGCTTCTATCACCCAACACGGGGGCGTGTCCACCGGACACGGGGCCGTGGTCAACGCAAAGATTCGCAGAATCCAAGCAAATCTTGATAGTACAGATACGCTTCTGGACACGGGGCCGTGTCCGGGCTTCTGTGCAGGCTATAAATAGGGGTGCTTGGCTCACTTGCAAATCATCCCTTGGCAAACCACCTCTCTCACACTTCACCCACACTCCACCACCACCACAACACCATCATCCACCACCATCATCCATCATCCATCATAGAGTGTGTGTAGTAGTCTCAGGATCCAAGATTAATAGTAAGAGTTCTTGACAATCAAAGGCCATGTTTGCCTAAGTCTCTTACATCACCGGTGAAGACAAGCATTTAGTGTAATACTTTTTATTTTTAATCTTTTCGCACTTTTTATTTGGTTATGTATTAATGACTTTAATAACTAGTTTCTTATGTTGAAGGTGAATCTTCCTTATCATTTGTCCGTGGTGTCTTGGCGTTATTTTACTGTCTATATAAAATAAAAGATTTACACCATTCATATCTCCACGGTCTATATGGAGATATGTTGGCTACCTGGTCGGGGGTTAAGGGAATGGTTTGTTAAGCGTCTTGCCTTATTCAGTGTATAGATCCTGCAAGGACCTGGGTCAAGCTTAGTAGGACCCCCTTCAAGACCCACTGGTATTGGATGGCGGGGGTTCGAATTTGTAAGACCCTAACACGTAATTGACAAAAAGTCGCCGCGGAAATTCATGCCATAAAATTTCTTTCCTTATAAATACCTTGACCTTCTCAAAAGTTCATTTTAACATAACCCTCTCACATAAAGCCATCAATCGACTCATTTACTAAATAAAAACATAACCTAGGTTTACTATATTACATACACCAACGTCCCCGTACAATCTATCTTGCGACTCGGTCCTCGATCTCCATTCCTTGATGATCCTCCGTGACCCGATCAACCTGCGCTCACCACATACATTCATAACATTAGCACACATTATAAACATAAATAAGTTTCCTTCTTGTTGACTTTTCATCTCATTATCTCTTTTCATTCCAGCTTTCCATCACATTATACAATCCGTGGCGAGACTTCCTTATTGTACCTGCAATACACTTCGTTCACAAGGCACGCTATTATTATCGTAAATACTCAATCTCATTGAATACATGCGTACATATTTTCATATATACTCACATATATGCATACGTTCGCACATAACCACTTGCATACATGTACATACACATACTGCCTACATACACACCTACATACATACATACATATATTCATATCTTCACGCGTGCCTACATACGTGCATACGCTCATATATATCTACTTGCATACATACAAACATACATTCAATCATACATACAACTTATAATCATACATACATACATACATACCTTCATACGTATCTACATCTCCTAAAACATAAAATAAGTTGATCATACTTAGCTTACAGGCGTTTAAAAACGCATTTAAACGGGTTCATGGAATAAAACAACCAAAATAAACAATTTTCGGAATCAGGGGGCTAGACGCTACACCTAGGGGCTAGACGCTACACCTAGCCCTTTTTTGACAGCAAGTTGCTTAATTGCTGCTGCAAAATTCCCAGCCAACCCAAGTTTCACGAAAACGGACATAACTCATTCGTTTTTTGATCCGTTTTACCCGATTCTTTTTCCTACGCGATCGTAATTTAATTCTCCATCACATGGAGTTAACATCCGACATCCGGATTAACAAAATTCTGAACTTTTAAGCTATCGACTTATTACCTTTTTACAAAGTTTTGACCCATTCATGCATTTATCAAAATAATCTGATTATTTGACCTCGATTCCTCATGAACCTTGTAATTTCAACGTCGTTTATCATAAAGGATTGAATTCTTGGATGTCTTGCATCCTCTTAACACATTTTCGCTCAAAAGCTTATTTTGACCCGTTATGGGTATTTACGCATTAAATGGTCTATGACATACAAAGCCATACCCTTCGCTTTTAAACTTGACCAAAATATTACTCTAATCGAATAGCTTATTTCCAAATGACTTTTAAGGTCGTTTGCCCGATATACCTATCTAGGGCGTTTTTTGTCATCTTTGCTCCATCCTTTACAACAAAGGACTTCATTGCATGTTTAAACAATCCTACTACTTAACTATAACTCTAATCACACATACCTTGCTCGAGTCAAAGCTATGACCCGTTTTAATACTTCATCCACTAAGTTACTAGTTAATAACAACGCAAATCCTTTCGCTATTCACCCTGTGAATTCATAGTACTTGACAATAAAATCATTAGTCGACATCGTCAAATGGTAATGACTTCACCATGTGACCCGTTAAGTCTAAATGTCCATTTTATCCTTGTGGGACTTTAGTTAGTCATTATCCCATCCATGTAACTTATTCCTTCATTAACTCGTAACCAAAATCACCATAATACCCTTTTTACCCTTTTTGACCATCAAACTTAGTCTCTTAACATAATCACATGTTCCGACCCATATCAAAACTTATCGGAACATCATAATTCACATATTTACTTACCATGTTCGTAATCTATACATTAAATAGATATTCTACCAAAAAGGGGTGTAAGCTTTACTTACCTAACATCCGAATATGCTTCCCGTGCGCATTAGTCCCGTTTGACCCGCTTCTTTCCCAAGCTTCCATGTCGCTTATCAAGCATCAACTATCATATATCATTCTCAAGATAGTTAGCTTGTTCATCATTCATCACACGGATCTTATTTCGGAATTATCATTCAAACTCAAAACATACTAATCTATCAAATCCTAGCTGAAATCCTTTAAACATTTACACACGTATGTGATTTCAAACATCATTAACAACAACATATCATCATATTATTCAAAACCCACTTCATGACTACATTGTTAATCACTTACTAGTGATCTAAACTCAATTATCTCTAATTTCATCATACCCTTGGTGTGTGTACCACCTTCTAAACATAAGGTATAACTAATTCATGCACAATCTCCTAATTTCATACATAATTCATCAAATCATCCTACTAATTAACATATATCATTCACACATAAGCATTCAAACATATTATCATCTTATTTCTTTCAATTCTTCTAACAAGACTCCATATTACTCACATAATACATCAATATTCAACAAGAATTAGACATGGATGATGATTCAACTCATCATTCTCACCATAACTAATGGGTTTCACCTCTAAGCATCAAATTAACCTTAATAATGCATAACCCATGTTCTATATGATGATTCTAACATATCCTCATACTCAATTTCATACGAATTCGCGATTTACAACATAACCCACTTCGTGCATAATCACCAATCTAACTTTTAAGACATACCTTATGATCCCCTTGAGTAGGTGATCATTAATCCATGTTCCTTCTTGAATTTGAGCTACAATTAACCCTTCAATTTGGTGATCTTCATGATTAGGGTTCTTGAGCTCTCATGGAGCTCCTGGCTTCTTCCAGAACACACCATCGTGTGTGTGTATGTGTGTATTTATTTTATTTTTTTTTTTATAAATTCAACTTTCATTTACCCCACTTTAGTCCCTCAAGTTTGCCACTAATTATAATCGGCACAACTCTCATCCTTTAATTGTTTCTATCATACTCTTAACTAGGTTAAATAACCTAGTCATTTATTTCTTGATGTACCATATCATAACATTTAACGAATATAAACATTCGGGTTTTGGGGTGTTACAAGTCTACCCCCTTAAATAAGGTTTCGTTCCCGAAACCTTTCTCATTTTCTCTTACACACACACATCTATGTTTGACTTAATAGTCACATCATAATTATAAGTAATCATCATATCTCATTTCATATTTATTCATACACTTGACTTCTTCTTAACAAGTCTATACTTTCCATGGCATACTTCCACATAACATTCTCATTTCCTTGACTCGTTAGTAACAGGTTAATATACATATTTATTTAAACTTATAATAATGCTTACCTTCATATGATCAATTTATAACAGATTTAATACCTTCATCTCATCCTTTAAGATTTCATTCTATAGACACATTGTATAACATTTAACTCTTGTTTTGTTATCACAACAAAACTACTATTTCATAGTCACACTTACGTGCTTAACTCCATTGTTAACATCGTTCTACATTTCTATAGTTATTTGTACCATGCTTACCCTTACGTTACTTTCAAATCATCCTATTCATTTTACATTACTATTACTCTCATTTCATGCATTTCTTAATTTGCATAAGTATACGTGTCATGCAAATTCATTATACGAGAATTTAACCAATACTCGAAATTTTCACTCAAACCTTTGAGACTCACTTCTTGATGACATAGTTTTCTTCTTATGTCAACTTTTAAAAATCAAACATTCCATACTATACCATACCCATTCCAACATTCATTTCGTAGGTCGTTCCAAATTTACCAATTCATACTTATCCAACATAAGTTAAACTTTTACTAACCTCCTCTCATATCATCAATCGACGATCCGTAACCCAGATCGATCCGCATTCTTCACGAGTACTAGCCGTACCAGGCTAGATTTCATTTATCCATGTAAGGTGCCTTCGCTCGTACACATCCTTCCACCGATTCAATTGGTTTCATCACATCAAGAGTTCTAACATTATCATTAACAATTTAACGGTTAGCACATTTCATTCAAACATTCATTCTACTAGGTGATTACTCATCTATAATTCTTCTACAATTTCTTACGTACGCTATAACGTGTCACACATTTCATTTCTCACATTCAATTCTTTCATTCTAGTTACTTATTTCGTCAACCTTCGCAGTTTGACCCTTCAAGGCCAAACTGACATTTCTTAACTATCGTATATGCATTGAGGTACACGCTCGTACCTTTTTCCATTCATGCTTGCTTGCAAAGACATTCATTACATCATTTCGGTATTTTTGTTAAAACTTACCCTTCTCGTTCATACTTAAACCATTGTCCGGGTCGTAGCCCGTCATTAATTATGACTCCTAAGAGTTGATTACTAACACATCTAACACATAACTGGTTCAAAACTTCTTTCTTTAGTTTTTTTTAAACTTAGGTTTGCACGCCTATTATGATCATTCTTTTGTTCATTTACTTTACATTCACTCATATGACTCGTTTGACACAACCATGGTCAAACTATCGACACATTCTAACGTGGACTAATTTCATCCTTTTTATATATTAAATATGTCCCGCGGATTCAAACGTAACATCCATACCTTTCATTACTTCTATGTTTCGAATCCGTCTAGTGGTTCCAAACGTACCATTCATACCTTTTCTTCCTTCTATGATTTGAATCCATCTCACGGATTCAAACATATCATTCACATCTTTCATTCCTTACATGTGTTGAATCTGTCTCGCGGATTCAGACATATCATTTCTATATTTCATTTCCTTGAATCCTTTTTACGGATTCAAACATTCTATTCATGCCTTTCATTCCTTGAATCCGTCTCGTGGATTCAAACAGGTCATTCATACTTCATTACTTTCATGCTTCGAATCCGTCTCACGGATTCTAACATATCAATCATACTTTCATTCTTTTCATGCTTCGAATCCGTCTCGCGGATTCTAACATATCATTCATACTTTCATTCCTGAAAGTCTTACGTTTCTCTTTACCCTCACGTCCACCTACTACCTAATTCTAACGGACATACCTGTAACAATTATCACGGTCTCACGAACGTCATATGTTTCTTGTGTACTGGCCAGGTACACAATCCACATACTAGTTTCGTGTCTTCGTGTAATCGCCACCTTATGTCCGAAGAATTAAGTTTCGGCACGTGTATCATTTTCAAAACTTCATTGCCATATCACTATTATATTTCATTTAAAATTTTCTTTCACTCGCTTAATTATACCACTTCATACGCCCACAGGTTAAATTTACGTACCTGGGGTCCATTTGTCTTATCACTTGCCTTGATGCCGGTTCTAGACCGCATTCACGGATCATCCTTTCCAAGCAGTTATGCTTACCTTACACATAATATAACCGTTAGTTTCTTCATATGAATGCATACATACACGTTTTCATTCCATTTCTACCTTTAGATCTTGATCGAGTCGTGGATTGTACAGGTTCCTTATCACAAGAGCACACAGGTTTGAGTTCAAGTACATATCCTCACGTACTTGATTCTCTCAAACCAGGGCTCTGATACCAACTTGTAAGACCCTAACACGTAATTGACAAAAAGTCGCAGCGGAAATTCATTCCATAAAATTTCTTTCCTTATAAATACCTTGACCTTCTCAAAAGTTCATTTTAACATAACCCTCTCACATAAAGCCATCAATCGACTCATTTACTAAATAAAAACATAACCTAGGTTTACTATATTACATACACCAACGTCCCCGTACAATCTATCTTTCGACTCGGTCCTCGATCCCCATTCCTTGATGATCCTCCGTGACTCGATCAACCTGCGCTCACCACATACATTCATAACGTTAGCACACATTATAAACATAAATAAGTTTCCTTCTTGTTGACGTTTCATTTCATTATCTCTTTTCATTCCAGCTTTCCATCACATTATACAATCCGTGGCGAGACTTCCTTATTGTACCTGCAATACACTTCGTTCACAAGGCACGCTATTATTATCGTCAATACTCAATCTCATTGAATACATGCGTACATACTTTCATATATACTCACATATATGCATACGTTCGCACATAACCACTTGCATACATGTACATACACATACTGCCTACATACACACCTACATACATACATACATATATTCATATCTTCACGCGTGCCTACATACATGCATACGCTCATATATATCTACTTGCATACATACAAACATACATTCAATCATACATACAACTTATAATCATACATACATACATACATACATACATATATACATACATACATACATATATACATACATACCTTCATACGTATTTACATCTCCTAAAACATAAAATAAGTTGATCATACTTAGCTTACAGGCGTTTAAAAACGCATTTAAACGGGTTCATGGAACAAAACAACCAAAATAAACAATTTTCGGAATCAGGGGGGCTAGACGCTACGCCTAGGGGCTAGACGCTGCACCTAGCCCCATTTTTGACAGCAAGTTGCTTAATTGCTGCTGTAAAATTCCCAGCTAACCCAAGTTTCACGAAAACAGACATAACTCATTCGTTTTTGATCCGTTTTACCCAATTCTTTTTCCTACGCGATCGTAATTTAATTCTCCATCACATGGAGTTAACATCCGACATCCGGATTAACAAAATTCTGAACTTTTAAGCTATCGACTTATTACCTTTTTACAAAGTTTTGACCCGTTCATGCATTTATCAAAATAATCTGATTATTTGACCTCGATTCCTCATGAACCTTATAATTTCAACGTCGTTTATCATAAAGGATTGAATTCTTGGATGTCTTGCATCCTCTTAACACATTTTCGCTCAAAAGCTTATTTTGACCAGTTATGGTTATTTACGCATTAAATGGTCTATGACATACAAAACCGTACCCTTCGCTTTTAAACTTGACCAAAACATTACTCTAATTGAATAGCTTGTTTCCAAATGACTTTTAAGGTCGTTTGCCCGATATACCTATCTAGGGCGTTTTTGTCAACTTTGTTCCATCCTTTACAACAAAGGACTTCATTGCATGTTTAACCAATCCTACTACTTAACTATAACTCTAATCACACATACCTTGCTCGAGTCAAAGCTATGACCCATTTTAATACTTCATCCACTAAGTTGCTAGTTAATAACAACGCAAATCCTTTCGCTATTCACCCTGTGAATTCATAGTACTTGACAATAAAATCATTAGTCGACATCGTCAAATGGTAATGTCTTCACCATTTGACCCGTTAAGTCTAAATGTCCATTTTATCCTTGTGGGACTTTAGTTAGTCATTATCCCATCCATGTAACTTATTCCTTCGTTAACTCGTAACCAAAATCACCATAATACCCTTTTTGACCATCAAACTTAGTCTCTTAACATAATCACATATTCCGACCCATATCAAAACTTGTCGGAACATCATAATTCACATATTTACTTACCATGTTCTTAATCTATACATTAAATAGATATTCTACCAAAAAGGGGTGTAAGCTTTACTTACCTAACATCCGAATATGCTTCCCGTGCGCATTAGTCCAGTTTGACCCGCTTCTTTCCCAAGCTTCCATGTCGCTTATCAAGCATCAACTATCATATATCATTCTCAAGATAGTTAGCTTATTCATCATTCATCACACGGATCTTATTTCGGAATTATCATTCAAACTCAAAACATACTAATCTATCAAATCCTAGCCGAAATCCTTTAAACATTTACACACGTATATGATTTCAAACATCATTAACAACAACATATCATCATATTATTCAAAACCCACTTCATGACTACATTGTTAATCACTTACTAGTGATCTAAACTCAATTATCTCTAATTTCATCATACCCTTGGTGTGTGTACCACCTTCTAAACATAAGGTACAACTAATTCATGCACAATCTCCTAATTTCATACATAATTCATCAAATCCTCCTACTAATTAACATATATCATTCACACATAAGCATTCAAACATATTATCATCTTATTTCTTTCAATTCTTCTAACAAGACTCCATATTACTCACATAATACATCAATATTCAACAAGAATTAGACATGGATGATGATTCAACTCATCATTCTCACCATAACTAATGGGTTTCACCTCTAAGCATCAAATTAACCTTAATAATGCATAACCCATGTTCTATATGATGATTCTAACATATCCTCATACTCAATTTCATACGAATTCGCGATTTACAACATAACCCACTTCGTGCATAATCACCAATCTAACTTTTAAGACATACCTTATGATCCCCTTGAGTAGGTGATCATTAATCCATGTTCCTTCTTGAATTTGAGCTACAATTAACCCTTCAATTTGGTGATCTTCATGATTAGGGTTCTTGAGCTCTCATGGAGCTCATGGCTTCTTCCAGAACACACCATCGTGTATGTGTATGTGTGTATTTATTTTATTTTATTTTTTATAAATTCAACTTTCATTTACCCCACTTTAGTCCCTCAAGTTTGCCACTAATTATAATTGGCACAACTCTCATCCTTTAATTGTTTCTATCATTCTCTTAACTAGGTTAAATAACCTAGTCATTTATTTCTTGATGTACCAAATCATAACATTTAACGAATATAAACATTCGGGTTTTGGGGTGTTACAGAATTTCTTGATTCCCTCATATGTAAACTACTATTAATATATTAACCCGGCTACTTAGGATTGTATCCCTGCTGACTCAAACTACTTAGCCGAGGGTAACGTCACCTTCAAAAGATGGGCCTACCACATTACGCATTAATAACTTAATTAATTATCTTTCAATAATCCAACCCTTTAGGATTGTATCCTTGCTGACTCAAACTACTAGGTTGAGGGTAACGTCACCTTCAAAAGAGGGGCCTACTACTATAACTAAGATAATCTCTTAAAAAGTGCAAAAGTGCGGAAATAATCAAAGGTTACACTAAAGGCGGGTCGGATCCAAGTGATTCGTCTTGTCTATCTGTTTTTACTTTTATTTTTATTTTTTATTTTCAGCATTTTTAGTTTTTATTTTCATGTTTAAACCTTTTTCTAAACTTTTGATTTGATTAGACGTTGAGGATAAACTGGTATTAAAAGCTCTTGTGTCCTTGGACGACCTCGGTATCTTACCAACACTATACTACGCTCACGAGGGGTGCACTTGCCCATATGTGTGTTTAGTGTTAGTAGAATATCGTGTTTTATAAATTTAAAACTTGACTAAAGACGAACCCAGAACATGTTGACCAAGATGAGAGTAATCAACATTCATGTTACTCTCAGTAGTCCAAACACTCTTCAAAAGCTCATCAAGGTTCATACTACTCAAAGGCTTTCCAAGATCCCCTAATTGGTATTGTACCTCATCTAAAGTTAGGTCATACAATGAACTCTGTCTCCCCAACCCACCCGATTCGGCCAGTCGCTGTTGCAATTCACCGCCACCATCACCACCACCATTTGATCCCGTTACCTCACCCAACTATCCACTAAACAATTAACTGAAGCAAAAATTGATCAGAATTCAAAACCCCTTTGTTAATATCAAGAAAATAACTGTTGAATCCATCACAAAATCAAGAACTCACCAGAAACACAAAACCCTTATGCAGAATCTCCAAGATTGTTGCCTTAATCAAGAAAAACAAACCCATTTGAACCCCAGTGTGGATTTATGAATTGGGTTAATCCAACATAAACAAATCATATGACCACATCATGGATTCCCATACTCTCACAAAACAAAAAATGGTGGATTTGATTATAATATTATTATAAAGGTGTGATTTTTATTATTTTCTCCGTAACCCCACCAAGAATTGGGGGAGACGAAATTTGATGGCAGGTTGATAGAAATTATTTAAAAAATTAAGAGTAAATTACAGGTTTTGGGAAAGTAGAGAGGGAAACAGACCATTGTACCCTCATGTGCATTGCACATGACAAGAATTAACTGAGATTTCTAACCAGGTTTGGTCTAAAGGACAAAACGTGCAAGATTTTGTAAGGTTAAGGACACTACTTGTAAACTTTTAGCCAAAAAGACAATGCCTGCAATTTGATGTAAACATAAATGACAAAAGTTGTAGTTTACTCTAGTTTTATATATCTATCATTTTAGGTCTACTTTCTAATAATCTTTATGGATGTTCTTGAAGATGTGAAGAATCTTTAATTTTAAAGTTATCTAATACATATTTACTCTTTACATGTTGCATCTTCTTTATATATTCTTGAATGTATTACCACCACCATGTAGGAATATATAAACAATACAAAATAAAATTTGGATGCCTTTATAATTTTCACCTCGTATGTACGTGGTTTGTGACTTGGATAGCGTGAGTCAAATCGAGTGGCAGGCTCAGTATGGCGCATATTGCGGTGAGTCCGGTTTGAAGACGTGATTCATTCAGGTGCTAGTGTTCGGAGGCGTGAGAAAGGTTGTGCAAGCGCATGGTGCCTCGTGTGGTTGGCGTGGCTCCCCAAGAGAAGTCGTTTGCAGCTGGCATGCGCTACAAGGGTTCGTGATGTGCCGTTAATTATACATATTTTTAGTGCATAATTATCCCCTAATTTTAAGTACATTATTGACTTTTAAGTTGCAATTAGTGCATAATTATCCCCTAATTTTTAGTACGTTATTAACTTTTAACTTGCAAATACTACCTAGATCATTCCTGTTTGACAAATGCAGGTTTCTAAGATCTCGGGATGAAAAGAAGTGAAAAACGAGTATAAACAGAAGTAAAAATAGAAGTAAAAACCCAAGATTCTAAAGAAATTATCAAGTAGCCAGATAGGCACACTGGTACCAGGCTATGCTATGGGCACGACCATGCGTAACACCAAGTAGCATGAATTCAACAAGTCAACACAGGAATGGTCAGCAAAAATCAACTAGATAAGGAGGCACGCTTGTGCTCAGCTAAGGATAAAGTTCAAAGCTTCGAGACCGAAATAGAATGTCACGTGTTCAAGCCTTGTTGGGACACCTGTCTAAGCACAGTCGTGCCTACCCATGCACGCATGTGCCTATAACTAATTCACAACAGATTATACTGGGAAAGGACAAGCTAGTGTTGGGGCCTAGCATAAGGCACGACTGTGCCCCCTTAAGCACGTACGTGCTCTACTGCTCCACTATAGCCTATAAATAGAGACCCATGGCTGCCCAGTTTCACCATCCCACTTCACCCACTCCTCCTCCACATTTAACACACATACTCTCTAATCTTGAGAGATCGAAAAGGAGTTTGGGATCACTCCAAGAAAACACTTGTGATATCTTAGTTTGAGAGAGAGCGAGAGAGAAAGAGAGAGAGAGAAAGAGCTTGTAATCAACAACCCTTTTTCAAGTTGTATGATCGTATTACACTTAATCTAGCATGATCCATTCTATGATCATTGTTTGTAGACAAGTTATGGCCATTCTTGGGTAAACCCTTAGTGTTGCTTGGGTTGAAGATGAAGCTTAGTATGAATTAAATGTTTAATCTTTGACAAAATGGTATGTTTTATCTTTAATAATTCCTTCTACTCTTCTTCTTCCGTAATGAGCTTGTGATTGTTTTGATCTTTGATTGTAATACCCCAAACCCTAATGTAACAACTATAAATGTGTGAAATTTAAATTTCATATATTGTTTAATGAGTAAGTAATGAGTAGAATGGTCACTTGAAATATGTAGCATTTAGACGAGTATTTAGTATTATATGACACTATTTAATATTAATAATAAAATATATTATTTTTTACCTTACTCCATTTTTCATGAAACTTAGGTTAAAACATAGATAAAAATATGCTCATTCTAATGACATATTCGTGGTTTTATAAAACATTTTATTTTAGAAGTTGTAAGCGATAAACGAGTAAACCAGCTGAATTAGTTATAGAAGATAATAATAAAATTTAAAACGTAACTAGCCAAGCAAGCTAGCTAGCATGTAAAATTGTCCTACATTGAAACTTTGATGAAATTGAGGTGCTTGCCTTTCTAAACCATACCCTACTTAGCTGTCATCCATCTAAACCTTTACCAACCATACACCTTACCATATTCCCTATCATATCACCCAAAGGAAGCCCTCTTAATTCATGAAAATTTGTTAAGTGATTGGTGTAGATGTGAATTGAATACAAGCCTATGACTCATGCATGCATGCATTTGGATTGACTTGAGTGTTAAACCCATAATACTTATTCCCAAACATAACCAAGAGTTGAGTGAACATTGTGAGGTGTGTAAGACTAAGTATAACTAATATTTAGTAGGTGTGTCATGATTCATCATTATCCCAAAAGAGTTAGTAGGTTGCAACTCACTCGAAGCAGGAAATGACCAAAGATGTTAGGATCACCTACGATTTTCATTTAAAAACTTGTGAGATTGCTTGAGGACAAGCAATGTTTAAGTGTGGGGTTTATAATGTGCCATCAATTATACATATTTTTAGTGCGTAATTATCCCCTAATTCTAAGTACTTTAATGACTTCTAGTTACAAATACTACCTAAATATGCATGTTTCCAAGGTCTTGGGATGAAAAGAAGTGAAAAACGAGCATAAAAGGAATTAAAAACCCAAGATTCTAAAGAAATCAGCAAGTTGCCAGATAGGTATAGTCGTGCCAAGCTAAGGGCACGGCCGTGCAAAAAAGCAAGTAACATGAAGTCAACAAATCAACCCAAGAATGGTCAATAAAAGTCCACCAGATAATGAGGCACGCCCATGTACCCCTATGCACGCCCGTACTCAGTTAAGGACAAAGTTCGGAAGCTTCGAGAACCAACAAGAATGCCACCTATTCAAGCCTTGTCGAGACGCCTGTCCAAACACGGCCATGCCTACCTATGCACACTCGTGCCTATAACTGATTCGAAACAGATTGTACCGAGAACAGACAAGATGGACAAGCAGTATCAGGGCCTAGCATGACTCACGACTGTGCCCCCTAAGAACGCCTGTGATCTACTGCTCCACTCCAGCCTATAAATAGAGACCCTTAGCTGCCCATTTTCACCATCCCAATTCACCCACTCCTCTTCCACGTTTCACACATATACTCTCTGATCTTGAGAGGTCACAAAGGAGGTTGGGATCGCTACAAGAAAACACTTGTAATAGCTTATTTCGAGTGAGAAAGAACTTGTAATCAACAACCTTTCTTCAAGTTGTTCAATCTTATTACACTTAATCCATCATGATCAGTGGCGGACCCAGAAATTTTTTTCTGGGCGTGCTGAATATTTTTAAATATTTTAAGCCCCTGGCTATATAACAAAAATTCGGTTTATAGCGGGTCGGGTCATGTAAAATAAATAACATCAAACTAAAATTTAAATATTCATCAAAAGCACGTCAAAGTGTGAAAATGTGATTACAAACATATTTAAAATTGGGCCCTACGGGTTTTCATTTTTTTAAATCTAACCAAAACATCATGTAGAGCGATTTTCCTAAGATCTCTCATGGTTCCTTTCACATATAAATCGTTCCATAAGTCCATAAAACAACACTAAACACTTAAACAAATAAACAATCATCAACCATAGTCTATAATTTTCAATTTTAAGTTCCAAACATTCAAGCCCTAGTTTTAAATGTTGATTACTTGTTGCTAATCATTTAAACAAACAAAACTTTAAATAAAACAACAAAATCATTAACTAAAAGTCTAGAACAACAAAAAAAAAATTAAACAAGAGACAAAACTAGAAAATTTTAATCAAGGACTCCTAATATACATTTTTAACATTTGTATCAATCAGTTACCTTAGTGACATTTAATTTGAGTTTTTTTTCTAGGATCATTTCAAATAGAAATAATATAGAATACATATATAATTAACATTGAGAGATATGGATCTTTAAGCAAACTAATAATTTAATAAGTTTAAAAAAAAGTAAAAGATAATGAATTGAGTAACAGTAAATAAAGTTATTGAAAAGGGAAAGGATCACGTGTCATTCTGTAACAAGGATTTTGAGTGAGTATGTAAAATTACAAAATTGCCCCTATTCTAAATAAGGTCTTCTTCTCCAACATTTTGCCCCACCTGCAACTAATCCGATGAACACCATTTTTACTCTCTTTTTTTTAGTTCAAACACATTTTACTTCCACTATTCTTTCATTATCAATTTCATTGGGTGCGGAGTCAAATTTTCATGAGGTGCGGAGTCAAAATTGAAACGTATATATACTTATAAAACCAAAAGTTTATGGGGTGTGCCCGCCTACCCACGGATCCAAGTGGGTCCGCCCCTGATCATGATCCACTCTATGGTCATTGTTTATGGATAAGTTATGGCCATTCTTGACTAAACCCTTTATGTTGTTTGGGTTAAAGATGAAGCTTGGTATGAATCAAATATTTAATCTTTGGCAAAGTGGTGTGTTGTGTCTTTAATAATTCATTCTACTTTTTTTCTTTCGTAATGAGCTTGTGATTGTTTTGGTGTTTGATCTTGTGGGGGTTCTTGACAACCTTGAGAGTTGAAGCTTATTAGTACACTCATTGTGTGTAACAACTCATATACTAATAAGGGAAATCCGGATGATTTGGAAATTTAAGTATTGTTAAGTATGTTTGTAGGATTGGAGGAAAAAATAAGTGTTTTTGATGCATTTATATAAATCTGATGTGGCAGCTAACTAGGCATGTTTAAAAGGGCGCATTTAGCTCCTTACATTGGTGATGGTCTAACAAGAATATCAAATAGGATCCTTCCATGTGAATCATTAATTAATGTCATGAACGGTATGTTAAGGGGTTAATGTGTTTTTTTATTGCCTAAAGTTTGGCTACCAGCGATTTTTTTTTATTTTTTTTTGGGCGCCCAGCGTTTTTTCTTGATATTAAGCCATTAGATGCAGTTAACATATTTTTATTTGATATAGCTACAGCACGTATTTTATTACCATTACGAAGGAATTGTCTCTTGTACATATCATTTATTAAACTGTTATGTATAACTATTTGTTTTATTGCATATCTCTATCCTGATGAGCCTAAAGCAAAGCTCTTACTTTTTATATAATAGTAGTTCAAGTAAGTCTTGCATGAGAGCCCGAAATTATATAATAGTAGTTCAAGAAGTCTTGCATGAGAGCCCGAAAGCTTGATGCAAATACATGAACTTTAAAAGCTGTTTGGCATCAGCTCTTAAATCATATTTGTTAAGTCAGAGATGAGGTTTGAACACGTTGACTTATGCAGCCTAAAATTAATTGGGAAGCATATGAGAAGTTAGGACTCTACACATGGCACTCCTCCTTACACATGTTTGGCACCCACGGTAGGCAGATTTTCATTTATTGGAAAGACATCATACCAAAGTTGTACATTGGCCTTTAAATCTATATAAAAGGATAAAACTATCCACACATCTTATCTGTCTATTTGCACACCATTTGTCTCGTATATGCCTCCTACAAGTCTATACGGGGCGTATAGGGTTGTATTAAACTCAGTGCCTGACTCATGTCAGTTCTGGTTTGGCTGCTCATATACGCCGCGTACAGGCCTATACGTGGCGTATAGATCTCGTATATGACTCATGCCCCATGTATGCCACGTATAGGCCAATATGGGGCGTATATAAGGGTTTTTTTTTTTACAAACATTTTATACAATATTAATCGATTTAGCAAACTTTTATAAAAATATTAGTTTTCTATTTTAAATAAATAAAAATAACAAGTATAAGATATGATACAACACCTGTATAGGTCTTGTATAGTGTAGTATAAGTCTCGTATAGGTCTCGTATAGGCATCGTATAATTACTATTAGTGTTATTGATATTAATATGAGGTCTCGTGTAGTGTAGTATAAGTCTCTTTTTAAAAGTTTGCTAAAACGATTAAAAAAAATTTAAAATAAAATGGCAAATTACCATTTTAGCCCTAAGACACCCCAGTCTAGGCCTAACTCAGGGCTAAAATGGTAATTTTCCATTTATAAAGGTGTTTTTTTTTTAAAGAAAAAAAACCCTTTATATACATACGTCTCATACAGGCCTATACTATGATATAAGAGAGGCAAAAAAGACCAATTTACCATGCGTGTAGCCCCAAATTAGGGGTAAAATGGTTTTTTTTTTTGTCTATACGCCCCGTATAGGCCTATACGACGCATATACGGGGCATATAAGACAAAATATGACATAATCAGAGATTCTCTTGGAAATTGAAACATGTTATACGCAACGTAGAGACCTATACGAGGCGTATATGAGGGTGTGTGAATAGGCACTTGGGTGTGTGAATATGTATACCCATATAAAGACATCATACCAAAGTTGTACATTGGCATTTAAATCTGGAAAATAAGAAAATCCTAAGATACTGGGTTACCAAAGTTATTAAGAGTCAGTATAATGTTTAACAATTCAAAGGTAAATGTCTGACCAATTCAGATAAGAGGTCTTAACCATTAAGAAGCAAATGTCTGTTCAGACATTTGCTTGCGAAACAAACAGTTTGAACCATTAAGTGCTAAATCAGTAAGAGATCTAAACCATTAAGAGCCCATTAAGAGCCGAAACAAACAACCCCTTAGACAAATACCCCCTTCGTTATTTTTTTATGGGAAAAATTACACGTTTTGTTCTTTATCTTGATTTTTTTTCAGACGGTGTCCTTTTCAACGAATTTTGACAGGTTTTGCCCTTTATAAGAAATTTTGTTACACGTTTTGTCCTTTAACCCTAACCCAGTTAGATTTCTTTTGTTAAATCTAGTCATGTGACTTGCACATGAGGGCAATTTTGTCAATTTACTCTCATATTTCTATCTCTCTCTTAAACACCTCATCCTTATCACCACCACAACACCCACCTTCACTGCCACCAAATGCTCACCACAACCTCCCACCTGAAACCCCTGACACAACTTCCCACCGGAAACCCCGCGGCACCGGAAACCTCCGTCGCACCTAAACCCTTCTGCGACATATAAACATGACCCCTTCTTCCATATCACATACAGTTGTGTAAGGTTTATAAACAAACTACCAAACACATAATTTTCACAATTACGCATAACCGAATTAAATAACAACTCCTCCATACAAAAAAAATCAACAAATTCCAATCACAACAGCTTCATCTACAAATTATATCCACATAAATCATAAATATTATAAAACCAACAAGGTTGAAATTTGACACATTTTAGTCTGCTACACCATTGCTCTGCAAACTTCAAGTTTCTTATCAATTCTCTTGACACATTTATAGGCAAAACAATTACAGAAGGATAAGAAAAAAGAGGACAAAAAAGACATGCCGGAAATTGGAAGAACCATGGATTGAAGCTCAGACATTAGTTGGTGAGGCTTCAATATTTCTTTGCCATGGCTTTCGATCCTTCAATTTCATTCACCAAACAAACATTAATGAATACCTAAATGATCAATTAACAAGTAAGATGAGAATCAAGGTTAATGAATACCAAAAAACAGAACACATTAATGAATATCAGTTAAAACAGACATTAGTTAAAATTGTTCGGTTTAGTTGGCATCATCAATTTCAATATGTTAATGAATAGCTAAATGATCAATTAATAAGTAACATAGTTAGTCCATTTGGTTTGCACAAAATAACATACTTAGGTACTAATAGTTTAACAAACAATTAACGCTAATACCTCCAAACATTACAAAATAAAAAGTTAATACCCTAGAAGGTGATTTTAAACTATTAGTACCTAAGTATGTTACTTTGTGCAAACCACGGGGACTAACTATGTAATTAACTCAAGAGTTTAATTAGTTACAAATCATTACACGGGTTTGTGTAGTACCCGAAAATTAATTCACATATTTATAATATTTACACACAAATTTAACGTACCAATATAACATAATGAGCAATAGATATATTTAATTGAAATATGTTATTAGTTGTAATATAGTGCAATTGGTTTGTCATATGTTACAACTAAAACAATTAACTTTTTAATAATTAATTAAAGAAATTTACCCTTTTTTAATGATTAATGATTCCAAATAATGTCAGCCCAAGTAATACACGTGTAATATTTAATTAAAAAAGTTTGTAATTTATATTTTTCTTTTTTTATATTTAACATGTGCAATATACGGGTTTCCAAAAAACGTTACGTATCACCCACTTATATATTAGTAACAAATTACTAATCTATTTATTATTTTAGCAATCTCATAATAATTATAAGCAACAAATTAACAATCTTATATTTCTTAAAACTATTTGTTTACGATAGTATTTATTGGTTTAACCCGTGTAATACACTTTTCTCAAAACTACGTCTATAATTTTGTGTCAATGAAGTAAGTGTATCTTTCGAACGATAATAGATCATATTATTATATGGAGTTAATTTCCTGGATAGTCTCTGTGGTTTGCTATTTTTTCACCTTTAGTACCCATCTTTCTAAAATTACATTTATGTTCCCTATGGTTTGATAGTTTGTTTCTTTGATAGTCCCCTGAATGGATGACCGTTAGTTTACTCAGTTAGGTCCATGATAAATGACTAAATTGCTCCTAATGATATAACAAATCAAATTAAATAATCATTAAATATATATGTGTGTGTGAGGCCACTTATTAAAAAATATAATAAACCAACCCTCCACCCAACCTTTCTTCTTCTCCCACAAATTAGATCAAGTGAGCAAACCACATGGAACAAACATGCTATTTTGAAAAGTTAACTAAAAGTGAAAAAAAAAAAGACAAACCACAGATACTATCCAGGCAATTAACTCTTATTATATGTTTAATTTACTGAAGGGAGGAGGATGGTTTTACCAAATTTAGAATATTTGAACGAGTCGTTAGGCAATTATTCATCACTAATTTCTCATGGTGCTCATCCAAAATTATTGGCTTCAAATAGGCATCTAAATTCGAAAAAATAAAACGAAGATCGTTTAAAGTGAACGGAAATGGTTAACAAAATATTGGGCATCTTCATCCTCATAGCAACCATAGTTGCTCAAGCAAATGCAGCACAAAAGCATGAAATTTATTGGAAATACGGTAAAAAGTATGATCACGTGCCCTTGCAAAGCTTCAATACATTCGAAATTGGTGATACTTTAGGTAACCATCCTTAATCTCAAAAATATTCATTAGTGATTTTTTTAACAGCAAATTTGGATCACTGACGGACCACTAGAGTATCATCATGCCACCAGCAGAACCACTCGATCATATCCATCTCCACTAGGCAATAATGCCTTTACACCAATTCAGGAGGAAACCCAATAAATCTGAGAAAAACTCCCCTTATGGGAATCGAACTCGTAACCTAATGGCTTTCATTTCCTTTGCATTTTTTTCTCAATGATCAATATTCACCATCGTATATTCTATGTTCCTTTTCCTTATGTTTAAGCAAAATAATTTATTACGCAAACCAAAACATGCATGGTTCACATTTTTATGATTAGTTTAACAGCATACTTAGTTTGTAATGTATATATAATAACAACATGCTTTGATTTTATTAGCAAATGAAACAAGGGTGGACCTAAGTGTATCTGTGGGTGGGTGGACGCACCCTTTGAAAAAAAAAATTAATGTATTTTTTAGACAAAAAACCTGACCGCACTCCTTGAAAATATGCTTGAACCACTCATTCGCACCCCAGCAAATAATTTTTGAGTCCGCTACTGAAATGAAATGAGCTTATGCTATAAGATTGGCAAAAGCATAATACACATCTGGCACATTTATATCAATGAATCCTATGTGATTCTCTAGATTTGGTTTTCAAATATCCTATACCTCACTATACTTGAAAAAAATGTTTATGACAAAAAGGTTTCATTGGGACAGCCTCTCTATCTCCTATGTGATAGAGGAAAGGTTTTCTTTCACCCACTCTCCCCGAACCCTAATAATAGTTTTTGATACGCATGTGTGGGATTTTATTGGGTACGTTTGTTTGTTAGTTTTCATATATCCTCGTGGAACACACGATGTGATTGAAGTAGATGAGAAAAGCTTTGAAGATTGTGTGGTGCCTCCTTCTGCTAAACCTCTCACTAGTGGAAAGGATGTGATAAAGATAGATGCCCCAGGAAAAAGATGGTTCATTTGTGGATTTAAAAACGGAAAGCATTGTAAGGATGGTGGTATGAAGCTTATGATAAATATCCAGAAGCCCGTGGCTCCTCAGGGAGGAAGAAAACTACCAAATTAAAACCATCACATATTTTGTTATGCTCCAGTGATAAATGTATTATTGTGTATGTTAATAGTTGTTTTTCTATTAATATTTAGTGCTTCGGCGAAGCCGAAAAGAAGGCCTATATGTCTAACGAATTATATAAACTCTTTTTTTTAAATGACGGTTAAATTTATAGCACCGGATGCTTATTTAAGGCCCATTGGATTAACTTTTTTAAACTATTGTTTTTCTTTTTACGTTATTGAACCTCGGACGGTTGTTTAGGAGACATAATTTCTAAAAATCAAATCAAAAGTTAAAAGTCAAAACCATTACTCGATTCTATATTATTATCTAGCAATTAACAAGTACTTAGTTCTTACTCTAACAATTAATAATTACTCATTCTAAACTCTAAGTCTAACAATCAACAAAACACCCAATTTAGGACTCAACATTCAACAACAGATCCAATTTAGAGCTCAACATTCAAAATAAAAAAACACACTCAATTTAGAGCTTAACATTCAATTAAACACCTAATTTAGAGCTAAATTAAGGCAAAATTGTGTGAATCAAGAAAATGGAACAATAATAAAAAAATAAAATAAAAAAACCTACCTTGATTAAATGATTGGGCTGTGGTGGTTGCCGACGTCAATTCCGGTCACTTTTGGTGGTCGCGGGCATGGTTGTGGTGGTGATGTGAAGTGATGACGGGTGGATTGGTGGGTCAGTCGTTGGAATCGAACAACAGCAGCAACGTCACTTTCTATTTTCTAGTTTATTTTTTTAATTTTAAATTTTTATTGTTAATTAGATTAGATAGATGTTTGGATAATGGATATCGATCAAAATAACACTAATCAGCCTAATATGTTATATTATTCTAGATATGGATAAAAATAAAATTAGTTTGGCCCAATAACATGTAAGATTAAATTTTTATAAAGATGGTCCAATAATTTTTTTGGTTTTACATTTATATATATATAGAGAGAGAGAGAGAGGGGAAGTGTAGGATACAAATCCCCTAATCGTACATTACGTACGCGATCCCTACAGCCATACACGTGTCCCTGATTCAATTTAATTAGATAAGGGTATATTAGACATTCTGTTCAATCATCTGAGGGCTAATTAGGGAATTCCGTCAACAAGGAAGCAGATTACGAGTTCGTTTCAAAACCGTCTATCTAATTATTGTTCGTATCAATTCGATTTGTAGGTTTTTTGATTAATTCTTATACCGAACACACATTGGCGATACCGAAAATGCTGGATTCGTCATTTAGGATGTTTATTCGATTTGTATGGGTTTTATTTGATTTGAAGGTGTTTTCATGTTATTAGATTGTAACGAGGTTGAAGATAAGATGTTTCTGGGTTTATTTGGTGATTTTAACATATTGCATGAGTTGTTTTCTAAATATCGCATGTGTTGTTTTTAACATATCGCAGGTATTAAAGATTGGATCATATGAATAATTTCGCATGTTTTAGGTTAGACATTTCGCACACAATAAAGTTGTAATACGTAATTTCGCATGTTTAAGTTGGTCATTTCGCAGACTAAAAAGTATTTAACATATTGAGCTTAATATTTCGCACACTTTAGAAGTAATTATATGTAATTTCGCACAGTATGTTTTATAATTCAGTTCAATAAATCAAATCAAATAATTCAGTTCAATAATTGATATCAATAATTTTACAGTGCGTTTTTCTTTTATTATAAAGTTTATCTTTTTATCACCATTTCAAACCACTTATATCTTATCTTATTAAAAAATGGCAGACCTCCCAACATCTTCTTCTGAATCAAGTATCAAACAGTCTTTGAGAAAAAAGATTCAGGAACAAATTCAAGAGGATCGATCATGTCAAGAGATGCTGGAAACCAACATTTCTCGTGTAACAGAAAACATGAAGAGAAGACAAGAAATTGTGAACTTGCTATCTCAGATGCAAGTGAGTAGTCCTTAAGAAATTGTTGTTATGTTCATGGTTGATCTGGGTGAGACGGATGAGAAGCAGTTGAAAGAGTTGGCGGATGCAATAACTATCTTAAGATGCTCGATGGAGATGAAAATGAAGTTCCTTTCATCTTTTGAATGAACTTGTTTATTTTAGTGCTTTATTTAATAAAACATGCAAGTGCTTTATGTTCCATATAATTCGCATGTTGTGTTATGGCATGGGATTTTGATTTCGCATGTTTATATTCCACATTTTGAATATCTTAAGCAATTCAATGTAAAACATGCGATTTTATATATAAAACATTTTAAATTAAAAACATTACAATAATCTAACAAGTCTAAATATGCAACAGAAATTCAACATCAAACAAGTCTAATCGTCCTTTCCAATAAATGCTTTCAACCTATCTGGGATTTTTTTGTCCAAATCATTGAAATACTTTTCTCTGTCCGGCTTTTTATCGAAAGCATTTGTCTGTTTAATTATTTTTTGATGCTCCAAATTGTATTCGGATAGAATGATTTTACTTAGATATCTGTGCCTCAGGAGATGAAGGTGTGAATTCTGTCTGTTGTTTACTTCATTTTCTTTCACAAACCCAGTCACCCATGGTGTTTTCTCTCCTTTGTATGTTTCCATATGACGCATCGTAAACACTCCACAGTCTACACTGTTATTCTCCATCCTCCATTCCATCACTTTTCTTTCTATCACTGATGTTTCAAGTGCTTTTATAGTTGGTGTTGGTTTTAAGGCCTTTTGTAGGTATAAAACCAATACCCTTCTCTATAACATAGCAACATTGTGTCAGTAACTTTTACATAAATATAACATATATATGAAGAAGTTTTTGTATTACCAGTGTGTCTGGAAGCCCCTTGTATCTATCCTTAAACTCTTGTTCAGCTACTGAATTGTCAATCAGCTCAATTTTGCCAGTTTTCAAGTGGAAGCACAAGACATAGAAGTGGTCACCTTGAAGTACCGGAATAAATACCAAGTCAACCGAATCAAGTTTTTTTAGCTCATATTTTACTATTATGTCTTCTAAATTTGAGGCAAATACGTTTAGACGTTGGTTGTCTGTGTAAGTCTCCTCCTTGTACATGATATCCGGCTGTATGTTATGTAATTAGAATCAAGGTTAAGTAATGTATTAGAAGGTTTTGTACATGCGAATTTAGTACATGCAAAATAATGTGTTAAAATTTTTCACATGCGAATTGTATATATACTGTATGCGAAATTACAATAGTATGCGAAATGTTGTTTTTGTTTTCACAAGAAAACTATCCACTAATCTACATGCGATTTAACTATAAATAGTATGCGAAATCATTGAATATGCATTTTTTGTTTTAATTTCAAATGCCAAAATGTTTAGAAAAACATACCATCATTGTGCTAAACAAGAAGAGTCTATATGGTGATGATTTTCTATCCCTCTTCCTCTCTTCAAGGTTGAGAACATCCACAAATGCATCTATTCCGTTTGATGCTACATACTGACCCCTGTAGAAGCTTTCAAATATACCTTTGACTGTGTAAACCCCAGTTTTTTATCGGTAAATACATCCCTGCCAGGCAAAAATTAAATAATTAAATATTTTGAGTGTATATATTTAGATGTTTGTTGGTTGATATAATTGTTTTACTTACTCTAAGTTTGCAAATGTAGAAAAGTGTATCGGATCACACTCAATTCTTGATTCAAGAGTGTTTCGTGCATGTTTACCACTCTGTTGTAGAAAGGGGAACAAAATGCTTCTCCAAGTTCTGCACATCTTTTCTCATTTCGAATTTTGGAAGCTTATATTGTCTTATAAAGGAGTTTATCTAACCCCTTTGGTATAACTTGTTTTGGAACTTGTTTTGAGTTTTTTCTCCCCCTACCTGGTTTTTTTCCCTTTTTTTTCTTCCAGGCTGGGTCCCAGGCTCAAAAGCGACTCAAATGATTGCAATTCCTCAGCCGTCACCTGAGGGCATTCCACTTCTGGTTCCTTCTCAACTTCGATACCTGAATCGGTTTGTTGCCATGGTCCTTCTGTGTAGTTTCTCCTAAAGAAACTGCTTCCACTTCTGGCTCCTTTTCTTGAACTTTTTCTTAAATGTGTGGTGTAGATTCGGCTAAGTTCACTGTTTCTTCCATACCAGTGTTGTTTTCACCGCTTTCTGCAGGCCAGAGTAAGTTAAAAAAATATAATATTTTGTTCATTTATTTTTTTCTAATATAAAGTGTTTTTTACCTTTGACAGGTGGTTTGTAAGCGTATACACCCGTTTCGACAGTTTGAATGTTTGCAATAAGGGTGTCTGTCACTCCTCCATCATCTTAATTTGTCAATCCTTCATCATCTGGCTATAGTACCCCTATAGATACAAATTATTGAATTTTAATACATCAGAATCAAAATCGCATGTTATACATGAAATTGCATGTGAAATCAAATGTTAAGTGTATGCATGAAATCGCATGTGTATTTTTTAAGGTATCACATGTGTACAGGAAATTCAGTGTTTACATATAAATCGCATGTATTATTTTGAAATCGCATGTTTACCTTCTGATTCCATTTGTTCCAAAACATTGGATATTACTTTTTGAGCTTCTTCATTCTGTCTACTTTCTTTGTTTGTAGTATCTTCATGATGAACTTCAAAAGCTGCATTTTCAGGTTGTTGATGAACATCAGAGGGTGCAGTTTCAGGCTCTTGAACCGAATCAGGCGGCACACAAATGGGATTATTCCGAAGCGTCTCATCCCACTGCTTACAGGCCTCCATAATCTCCGGATCCCAAAAACACTTGGTTTTTGCTTCTGAAACTAAGTTGTTCATCCCTTGAACAACTTGAACCATTTTAATGTATTTTTTGACATTGGCTTTCATTTTTTTCAACAGGTTCTGTAATATTTTTCGACTTAAAATACTATCAATCCAGATGTTAAAAATAAATGGATTAAGTGAAATTAATATTTTTGGGCTTACCTTTTTGTTGATGTTCGAAGCCTCTCGATCTCGTTGATGGGCTGAATCGTAGACTACTGATGGTAAAAATAAATGGATTAAGAGAAAAAAAAATAAATCCTTAAAGAAAAAGCTGCGATTTTTCCAAAAAAAAAATGCATTTTTTCACCTTTTTTTGCATTTTTTGCTTAGGGAAAATGTGTGATCCAGATTGCTTCTTAAGTTTCTCAAATAGGGTGGACTTCTCTTAGGATCCCTACCCTATATATATATATATATATATATAGGATTAGGTTCAAGAGTGAACACTAGTGTAGTTTGCGACTGAGCGAACTAATCCTAGCCATACATGTGTGTAGATCAATGGCCAGGATTTGATGATGAAATACACTAGTGTATTTTTCGATTTGATGATGAAATCCTAGCTATCCACGTGTGTAAAGCAATGGCCAAGATTTGTTCACTCAGTTCGCAAATACACTAGCGTTCACTCTAGAACCCCCTCTCTCTCTCTATATATATATATATAAATATATATATATATATATATATATATATATATATATATATTGGGTGGGGTTCGGCTACAAAGTCCATTTTTCCTACAAAGTGTACAAAGTCATAAAACCTTGCAATTTTAGCCATAAAACACACTCAAGACCCACAAATAACAGAGTGAAGATCAGTAAAACACAATATCAAACCCTAACAGTTTATAAAAACTTCAAACACACCATCGTAGAACTATGAATATAAAACACAACATGAGAATCAATTAAAAACACACTAATGTTAGTAATTCAATAATCAAAGCCTTATCATCCAAAACACAACACAAAACCCACAAATATGGCGTTTTAGTAATCTTCACTTTGTTATTTGTGGGTTTTGAGTGTGTTTTATGGTTGACATTATGGTGTTTTATGACTATTTACACTTTGTAGGAAAAATAGACTTTGTAGCCAACACCCACCCTATATACATATATATATATATATATATATATATATATAGAGAGAGAGAGAGTAAGGACCCGTTAGCAACCACCATTTATTGTGAGAACCACAAAAACCAATGTGTACACAACCAAAACTACTTAAAATAGCTTAGAAAACACACAATGTTTTTAAAAAAATTCGTTAAAAATCACAGGTTTTTGTTTATAATAAAAATAATATTTTTTTTAATTTATAAAAAAATCGGTTAAGACGCGCTTGCCTCTTTCTCTTACCAATCTTTCCGAAAATCGAAACCAAACAGTTGAAAATACAAACTGAACCGTCACTAACGATTTGGCTCTGATTTAGTTTCACGATTGAGCTTTTTAAGGCTTTTATATATGTTGTTCAAAACAATAGAACAAAAAGAATTCGAATGCAGAACATCGTATATAAACATAAGGATGAGCATGGTATCTGTTTAGTACCGAAAATACATATACTGAAAAAATGGGGAAATTTGGTACCGGTACTAGTACCGAATATACCGCTTCGGTACTGGCACCGCTATCGGGCTGAAAAACAGGGAAAATGGGTACCGGTACTTGTCACGGCCCCCGGCTCGGTGTGACCCGGTCCAGGAGCCGCGGGCAGAAACCCGTGGTATTTATTATTTGAGTTGACAGCGGAAGTTTAACAGGATCTTTTAAAACTTGAAAATGCCCAATTATTTTATTTCATAATTTGGGACAAACCACGTAATTTACAATAGAGGAATTTCACGGGAAAATTCCTTGTTTTACAAAACATGTTTATTTATTTAACTGAGCCACCACTTCAAGCTTTATTAGTGCTCCGTAGCACTTTTCCTTGATTCACATGAGGTCACCTGAAACATGTTTTAAAAATATTTTATCAGCGGGGAAATACTGGCGAGTCACTCAAATTTGATAAAATGACACATGGCTATGAATTACAGCATCAGAGCGATTACAATGGCTACTATCTTATCTTTATCTGGCGCCGTGTCACAGCCTTGTGACGATGGTCATACCACTATTGGGTCCTTTCACCCAAGTAGTGATGATTATCACTGTTAGGTTGATGAACCTAACCGTGAAAAATTAGTAATGTGCACAATACCCCACTAGCCAGTGATTTAAGATAACCACGACTTAATCCCTGTAATTATAACTTTTGAAAATAATTGGAGTATTGTAAAACATTGTTGATAAAAGAGAATGACTCACATTGCAAGTTTAGATGGGGCAGAGTTTAGCCTACTGATAAGCCTGATAACCTAATTTAAACAACAATTCACACGAAACTAGGTCAGTAACTTAATACAACATTTACGATAATCTCACGAGATTAAAACCCTCACACCGAATGACAAAGTATAGCCCTGATTTGGGCAGCACTTAAACATCCATCGGATTGGTTTCAATCGATCGGACATTATATCGTAGCAGTGATCGAGTTATTACCCTGTTGTCGCAGCAGAGCTTCGTGCTTGTGTGTTTTTGAACTAAACAAAGGATATCTCAGCGTATGAATTGAATTTTAACGTCAAAACAACTGTGCCATTCAAGTGCCAAACCCCTGATACTTATACTGAAAAATGGGTTCTGTCGCGTGGCGCGCCAGACCCACCTGATCCTGGCGCGTGGCGCGACGGGTCTACTTTTAGGGTAGGGTAGCCTCGTGTCTAACATAGCCCTGGTGAGTCAAGGTTCGATGATTTTCGCATTGTACAGCAAACTGTGATGATAATTATCCATTAGGGTTACCCCCCCCCCCCCTTGAGTTTTAGGGGGCCCTGATCCTGATTCCAACTGTTCTGAAAATTTTAGGGGCCATGCAATATTACTTGGGGGTCTCAATTAGGGTTTCCTATTGGACAAATAAAATAAGAATTAATGCTTTTTAATGAGAGTTGTTACATCCTCCCCACCTTATTAAAATCTCGTCCTCGAGATTTACTGGAATAAATAGGGATATTTTCGCTTCATCTCTGATTCCAGTTCCTAAGTGTACTCCGGTCCTCTCTTTGAATCCCACTTAACTTTGACCAGTACTAGTCTTTTGTGTTTAAGAAACTTGACCTTTCTGTCTTCTATCTGCAGTGGCTTCTCAACAAATTTTAACTTTTCATTTACCTCTACATCTTGAAGAGGTACTACCAGGGATTCGTCAAATAGACATTTCTTGAGGTTGGATACATGAAATACGTCATGTACCCCTGCTAGCTCTTCTGGTAGTTGTAAAGGATAGGCAACTGGTCCTATTCGCTGGATTACTGGGAATGGTCCTACGTACCTTGGACTTAGCTTTCCCTTCTTCCCGAACCGCACTACTCCTTTCCAAGGAGAAACTTTCAAGAGTACCTTGTCTCCAACTTGAAATTCTAGCGGTTTGCGTCGATTGTCTGCATAACTCTTCTGGCGATCTCGAGCCGTCTTTAGTCTTTCCTTGATTTGAGTGATCTTGTCGGTGGTTTCTTGTACGATTTCAGGGCCTGATAACTGGCTTTCTCCTATTTCTGCCCAGCAAACTGGAGTTCTACATTTTCGTCCATACAGTGCTTCGAACGGGGCAGCTTCGATACTTGAATGATAACTATTGTTATAGGAGAATTCGATTAAAGGTAGGTGGTCATCCCAGTTTCCACCAAAATCTATTACACATGCCCTAAGCATGTCCTCCAGGGTTTGGATTGTCCTTTCACTTTATCCATCTGTTTGGGGATGGTATGCTGTACTTAAATTTAACCGCGTCCCCATGGCTTCTTGGAAACTTGTCCAGAAATGTGAAGTGAAGCGACTATCTCTATCTGATACAATGGAGAGTGGGACTCCATGTAAGGATACTACCTCGTCCACGTATAACTTGGCTAACCTTTCCATGCTAAAGGTTTCCTTCAAGGGTAGAAAATGAGCTGATTTGGTTAATCGATCCACAATTACCCAAATCACGTCATTACCTTTCCTGGTTTTGGGCAACTTAGTAACAAAGTCCATGGTTATAAGTTCCCATTTCCATACAGGCATTTCTAACTGTTGTAGTAGACCTGAGGGTTTCTGGTGTTCTGCCTTAACTTGTGAACAAGTTAGACACTTTGATACATATCTAGCTATGTCTCTTTTCATTCCTATCCACCAGAAGTTATTCCTTAAATCTTGGTACATTTTATTATTACCAGGATGCATGGTATACCTGGATTTATGGGCTTCCTCTAAAATCTTATTTCTTAACTCTCCGGGCTTAGGTACCCAAATTCTTCTTTTGTGGAATTTCCAAATTCCATCAGCTCCTTACTTTAATTCCTTTATTCTTCCTTTCAATCTTTCAGCATCATCCTTTATTGCTGTTTCTTGAATGTTTTTCAGTTGTCCCATTAAATCTACTTGAAGATTTAATCTAAGAGCACGAACTCGCTTTTGCTTTTCATGATACTTACGACTTAAGGCATCTGCAACTACATTTGCTTTTCCTTCGTGATATTGAATATCACAGTCGTAGTCACTTAGAATCTCCATCCATCTTCGTTGTCTCATGTTTAATTCTTTTTGCCCAAATATATATCTTAAACTCTTATGATCTGTATATACTGTAAACTTACTTCCATATAGATAGTGCCTCCAAATCTTAAGGGAAAACATTATCGCTCCTAATTCTAAGTCGTGAGTTGTATAATTTTCTTCGTGCTTCTTAAATTGCCTTGAAGCATACGCAGTTACCTTTTTCCGTTGCATTAGCACACATCCTAATCCTAGCTTAGAGGCATCACAGTAAACTTCAAAATCTTCTGTCCCTTCTGTAAGGCAAGAATTGGGGCGTTTGTTAACCTTTGCTTTAAAATCTTAAAAGCCTCTTCCTGCCTGGGTCCCCATTCAAACTTAACTGATTTACAGGTTAGCTTAGTTAATGGTACTGCTATCTTGGAAAAATCCTTAATGAATCGTCTATAGTATCCAGCTAACCCTAGAAAACTTCTACTTTCCATAGCTGATTGCGGGACCTTCCATTTGGTGATTGCTTTTATTTTGGAGGGATCTACGTGAATGCCTTCATGATTCACCATGTGTCCTAAAAATTGCACTTCCTGCAGCCAAAATTCGCACTTCGAGAATTTGGCGTAAAGCTTCTCCTTTCTTAACAAAGTCAAGAGTGCATGCAGATGTTCACAATGCTCGTTCTGACTTTTGGAAAAAATAAGTATATCGTCGATAAAGACAATTACGAATTTATCCAAATACGGTTTACAGATTCTGTTCATCATGTCCATAAATGCTGCATGAGCATTTGTTAATCCAAATGGCATGACTGTAAACTCGTAATGACCATACCTGGTTCTGAAAGCAGTTTTAGGTATGTCTTCTTCTTGTACTTTCAATTGATGATATCCGGAGCGTAAATCTATTTTAGAAAATATCTAGCTCCCTGTAGTTGATCGAAAATATCATCAATCCTGGGCAATGTGTCACACCCCGACCACGTGGAACAACCAAACGTGGCAGAAAACGTCGGGGAGTGTTGTAACAGAATTAATTGTTTCATAACCATGGCATTCAAAGTTGTAATTTATTTATCAAACAAGAGTGTTACATTGTCTTAAACAGGAAACAAAGGGTTCAGAACATAATTAAACTAAGTCTATCTTCATTTTAAGTCTCTAAGGCACAGGTCCGCCCTAGTGTCACGATCATCATCCTACGCAAAAGCTCCTGAAAACACATGTGAAAATAGGTACGTCAGCATAAAAATGCCTGTGAGATACATAGGTTTGTGAAAATTGGATTCATGACTTAAGTTTAAGAAAATGTTTAATCAAATTTAGTCATGAACCTTGTTAATTGTTTTGTTTTGTAAATCATTTAAAAAGCGATAAGATCAGATGATATGTATAAATAAAAGAATAATGTATGGTTAAATGAATAACCAAGTAAAATGAGTTGTAAAAAATAAACTGTATTGTAAACCAAAGTCTTGTGAAGACATGTTACTTGTGTAAAATGTATAAGTCCAAAATGAATGATTTAAGTAACGCTATGATATGTAATATAATACAAACACTTATATATAGGAAGTACCAGCGGCGTATCCACCATGTTTGTATCATACTACTCACATCTCGTTACTTAAGTCACTCAAACCAACCAACAATGTATAATGTCCCTGTTTAAACCAATTGTCAAAAGTCCTTGTATAAACCATGTCAAATGTTTAAAAAGTCCAAATGTAGTCAAGTAATGTTTAACAAATGTTATGTATTGTAAGTAAAGTATTGTCACATAAACCAAATGTAGAAATGTACAAAACAAAGTATTTTGAATATATCAAAAAGTTATGTTTTGCAAAGTAAAAGCATGTTACATTGATACAAACATTTATGTGGTAAGTTAACGCATACATTCAAGCCTTGAGACAGTCGGATAACCCTTTCAGTCAAGGTTATCAAAAGAAATGTTTTCGGATTCAGTCATTCCTTACATCCAAACAAAACCCGAGATGTCAGGAATGGGATTTGTCAAGTCCTATGGTACCACTACTTACTCCCGAGCGGCGTAGCTAATGTTAATGAACGTATAAAAGTCTCGTTTGTGCAAACCAAATGTTATAGCAATTGTATACATGTCATATGGAAACAATGTACTAAGTATGCTAAGTTAACATACAAAGCAGAAAAGTCATGTAAATCAATGTGCTAGCATGTTATCAGTCAACATACATAGCAGAAATGTAATGTAAAACAATGTACTAAGTATGCACACAATGGACATACATAGCATGAAATGTAATGTAAAACGATGTACTAAGTATGCACACAATGGACATACATAGCATGAAATGTAATGTAAATCATGTACTAATAGTGTACTAATGAACATAACAAGTATATGATGTGAAAACAGGAAAGCACGAAAGTAACAAGTAGGCACATGTGTTTCACCCCAAAACAGTTTGGAAAACAGTAAAAGAGGGGTCTATGTACTCACTTGAGATTGCTCAGTAGTCCTTGAGTGACAACCAAACAATGCTAGAGATCACGGATATCAAACGGCACCTAATATAGGTAACTATGTTAATAAACCGGACCTAAAATCGGAAGATCGGATAGAATGAGGGCTCGTAAACCAAATGAGTATGGGAACTCATGTAGTATGGTTTAACAAGGCCTACATACTAAATGAAACCTAACCTAAGTGCTTACGACCCATTACGACCCGTTTAGGTAGCTTATGCTATTTTAACGCGTCGTTCGCGTGAAACGCGTTTGGACCGCTTAACTAGTCCTATGACAAGTAACATATGTCTTAACATGTCTAATATTGTTGTCAAATCAGTTTAGATGTCAAAAGTTATGTTACATATGTTTAAAATGAATTTTGGCATCAAAGGGGTATTTTGGTAATTTACCTAAGGCATATAAACTACCTATCATACAACTACTTAAACGTCGTGACCATAAGGTATAACCTCGGAAGGTTATTCCCTATATACTATGGTCACCTAATGTATTTGGTCGGATCCTAATGATCGACCAAATGGGTCGGGTTCGAAGGTATAAGCGATTTATTAGATCGCTTACCCTTACGACCCTAGACAACGTGGTAATCAGTAGGCATAGTCACAGGGGACTATAACCATCGTGATTACAATCACGTTGCGAAGTTCAAACGAACTTCGCATTGACCATAAACTGGTCAACGCAGAAAGTCAAACAAGGTTTGACTTTCGGACTCGAAAAGCAACGAAAGAACGAAGGAATACTTACGAAGGGTCCCCGAATGCTAATCTTGATTCAAGTAGCTCAGGTATGAAACAAAGGTTTCAACTTAGAGCTTCTCAAATCAGATTCTAGTGGGTTTTTGCAAGGCATGGGGTTGGGTATTTATAGTATTCTTCGAACCATTAAGATCGTTTCTTGAATAACGTGATCGAATCTCGTCCGTACACTTGTTGGAATGTTGTGGTGACTAAAAATGGGCCCTCATGAACTGAAAGGGCAAGTGTGAGTGTGTGGTTGGGAGCTTAACAGCTGTAATCTGCTGTTAAATTGATCTTATCTGATTTGGGAGTCTGATGCGGGCCGCGTAAGAGGACTCACTAATCTTACGCGGGCCGCCTGGCCTGACTGGTCAGAAATAAACTTTCGTAAATGACAGTTTCAGTCCCTGTTATGTGTTTAAGCCATTTCCGACACGTTTAAGGCCCGTTAAGCCAACGTTAAGGCCCTAAAATGATGCCTAAACATTGTGGACATGAAAGATGCTCAAAAATATGTCGGATGTTGGTTCGTTTGGTCGTACGATCGCGATGTTTGCTTAATTACGACGGAATGCGCATAAGCGCGAAAAATGATCCAAATTGCGCGACGAATGGATTTTTGTCATGCCAAACACTAAAATAAAATATTTTAGTGCTTACATAAATTTTTGGATGTACAGATGTATTCAGAACGTGAGTTATGCGCAAAAGTGCAAACTTGTGCACTTTTTGACACTTTTAGTCCCTGAATGACCCAAAAGTTTATTTTAGCACACCGAACCCCTCAAAGCCTATTTCTAAGCTATGTAAAGGATATTTATGGTATGTTTAACTTATGGTCATGTTCCAGAATGTTCGTTATAGTTCAAATTGGCATACTTTCGCAGTTTGTCAAGTTTAGTCCCTCTAAACGAATTAACTTGTTTTTGCCATACCAAAGCCTTTAAAACTTCTTTCTAAGTTATGTAAAGGTTATTTAAGGTATGTTAAGTTTATGTTGATGTTCCGGAGTATTTTTCGCATTAAACTGATTACGTTTACGCATCAGTTTGCGTATAATTCTCCAGAAAGCGATGTAGAGTTTGAAATTGAACAAAAGTCAAAACATGAAAAATGTAAAACATAACCAAACAAACATTGGGATCAAATAACATTGTTTTATTGATAATAGAACTTTTCATAATGATTACAAGCACAGATGTTACAGTCTCCCCTACTTGTGGAAATTTCGTCCCGAAATTTATTTAGAGGAAACTCGTGGGAAAAGATGCGGAAACTTCGCCTTCATTTGATCTTCGCGTTCCCAAGTAAACTCGGGTCCACGTTTAGCTTCCCAGCGAACTTTGACCAAAGGAATGCACTTGCGTTTAAGCCACTTGACTTCACGTTCCATGATTTCCACTGGCTTCTCAACAAATTTCAGTGTTTTGTCAACACGAATTTCGTCAAGCGGTATGTGGAGGTTCTCATCAGCTAAACACCTCTTGAGATTGGACACGTGAAAGGTTGGATGAACATTTCCAAGTTCAGGAGGTAACTCAAGTTTGTAGGCTACCTTACCGATTCTTTCGACGATCTTGAATGGTCCAACGTATCTAGGTGCAAGTTTTCCTTTCTTTCCAAATCTGATCACACCTTTCCAAGGTGAGACCTTAAGTAATACTCGATCACCGACTTGAAATTCCAAGGGCTTGCGTTTTGGGTCCGCGTAACTCTTTTGACGGCTTCTAGCTGTCTGAAGGTTATTACGAACTTTCTTAATCTTGTCAGTTGTCTCTAAAATGAGGGCAGGTCCAGTAAGCTGAGCCTCGCCGATCTCATTCCAGCAGACTGGTGAACGACATTTTCGACCATAGAAATCCTCGAAAGGAGCCATGTTGATGCTGGAGTGATAACTGTTGTTGTAGGAGAATTCAATCAACGGAAGATGTGAATCCCAACTACCACCAAAATCGATCACACAAGCTCTAAGCATATCCTCCAGAGTCTGGATTGTTCTTTCAGATTGACCATCCGTTTGCGGATGATAAGCCGTGCTCAGATTAAGTTGGGTCCCCATAGCAGATTGCATGGTTCTCCAAAAATGAGAAGTGAAGCGAGCATCTCTGTCAGAAATGATGTTCAAAGGAACACCATGTCGAGCTACAATTTCATCCACATAGATTTTAGCAAGTTTGTCAGCAGAAAAATCCCCACGGATTGGCAAGAAATGTGCTGACTTAGTAAGACGATCAACTACTACCCAGATGGCATCATGACCTTTCTTTGTGCGCGGAAGTTTAGTAATGAGATCCATAGTTGTAGGATCGTATTCGGCCCTGATTGAGTCGGTCAGAAGAATTCCTATTCAAAACAAGAGGCAGAAACTAATGTTTTGGTGCGATTACAGCTGAATTCACTTTTAACTGTTGTTGTATTGATCAATAATGCGAGTACACGTTCTTACAACACTTCGGCAGCACTTCGTGGCTTACCGGAAGAGAACACCTACAACTATGATCTGATTTCGCTCTAATGACCTATTTATAGGTGAGCAGGTTTCGCTCCTATAGACCTGACACATAAGCGAAACCTCTGATTGCCACATAAGCGAAACCTCACACTTTGCCACATAAGCGAAACCTCATGATGACATATGAGCGAAATCAGATCAATGACACATAAACGAAACCCTATCTAACACATGTTTCTTGGATTTCGTGCCATGTTCTAACCTTTACAACACTAGACTCGATATAAGACGTAGTCGACAGACGTAGTGCACCAACAAACTCCCCCTCGGATGTTGACGGAGTCTTCAGTGTAGAGTCTTCGATTGTCAACTTACAATCTTTATCAGTCTTCGATCTTCCTCTGAAGTATTTGTCATTGCAAGAATCCTCATTCTCTATCTTTATCTTCAACAAACTCCTCTCTTTCAAATGTTGAATATCATGGTGTCTTCAGACTCCCCCTCTCAATCTGCTGGGATCGTAGTCTGGAATTCACAAGATCATAACCTGGCTTTCATCCTGCTCTGGATCAAAACCTGGCCAACCTGCAAAAACTCTACCCAAAAATAAATTTTCTGATAACAATTTGTGGATAAGATTTTCAAATCTAATTTACCACTTGCAGGAATAACATTTTTATTACAAAACATTTTCTCATATCATTTTAACAATCTTCAAACACTTTCACCCAAACCATTTTTTCATCATGTTTAGCATTCGGAATTTTGGAAATCAGCTCTCCAAAATCAGTTGTTGAAAATCTTTTTGGATTTTTACAAAATTATGCTAAAACACACTGAAAATCTTTTTGGAATTTTGAATGAAACAGAAATTCAATAAAGAAATATTTACAAACAATATTTTTGTGAGTTCGTGCAAGAGGATCATATCAGTTTATGAGACCAATCACCAACACCGTTAAGCTTTAACCATTTTCAGTTCTAAACGATTCACCTAGATTGACGATATTATTATCCACTTAAACTCAATCTAAAAACTTTCGAAATGCTTACCGATACGTTAAGGTATATTAATTTTGCACTAAGTTCTTATGGACCCCACGATCTCAGCATATCCCTTCATCATGTAATACACTATCTCAAGCAATGCCTTTAAACTTTTATCAACTGTGATTTGTGCGAAAACAAAGCAGAATGTTTAAACATTAACAATCAGGTCGATACTTCCGTATACGCAGAGAAAGTCCAATGTTTAAACAAAATAAGAAAAATAAAACAAGTTGAAGTTGTTTAGGCTTTAACCACCAGGTCGATACTCCTGTATACGCAGAGGAGGTCCAAAACTTAAACGAAACACCAAAGAAAATAAAGCATAACGTTTAGGCAACAACATCCAGGTCGATACTCACGTATACGCAGAGGATGTCCGATGCTTAAACAAAATAAAGAAATAAAACAAGTTTAAATCTTTGCAAAATGAAATGCACAATCACAGTGACTTTTTAGCAAAGTTGTGAAAATTCACAAACTTAACCAGTTTTATGTCATTCGACAATCAGCGATTACTGAGTAGGCACACAGTCAAGAAGGACAAAACTAAGTACTATGCTTTCGACCATGTTTCCCACTAGAACTAGGCTTTTTCTTTATGTTTGTATCGTTATCGCAAATCTACTAGTCTAGCTGAGCCTATCGTCACATCCTTAGTGAGACCGTTTATCACATATTAACTTTCCATTTCTTTAGCATGTTGTGACAGACTACTGATGTACTATCATTTCCTCTTTTATGCAACAAAAACTCATTTTTCATTTTATCATGTTTTTGGTTTTTTCAAATTTTCTCTTGTTTTTGGATTTTCTGAAAAAATATACTCCCCCTAAAATACAAATACATCTAAAGAAAATTGAAAACAAACTATACAAGAACATGACAACTGATATCGAATTGCCTCAATTCGCCATCCACTTGGCATAAACAATCAGAACTCCCCCTCACAACAAACTATTTTCCCATTATGATCTCAAAACACTTAAGTTTGTTTTAATCAAAATGGTTTTTCCGGAAAATTAGTTTTGTTGATTTTACCATTTGTAGATTAGGGATTTGGTTCATCACATTGTTTTTCAACCACTTGTAGGAAATCAGATACAACTTAATGTCCCTGATTTACTACTTGTAAGATCAAACCAATCAAGCATTTTCAACCAATCATAATCTGTTGGTTGAATTCTCAAAGTGCCGATTCCTACTCCACACTTACCAACCTGGGAGTTCCGGCAATTCCTACTTATACACAAACAATTTTCATAAACAATGAATGATGCCGATTCATACTCCACGATTACCAACTTGGGAGCTCCGGCAAGTCAGGTTTTTAATGTTTGAAAAATATATCCACCCAAGCCTGACCTTCCTTGGGTGTAACAACATCTTCTTCATCTTTACTTTCAACAGACTTGTGAACATTTCTTTTGGAAGCATAAAATTCTTTCACTCCTTTGGCCTTACCATCAACCATTTTTCCAAAAATGTGTTTCACTGTTCCGTTGAAAGCCTTATCAACATAAAATTTTTTCTTGTCAGAATAAAATTTATTTGAAATTTCAACTTTCCCAACTTTCTTTTTAAAATTTTCAGCCCGCAGAGGTGGAAAATTCACATCATCCACATTCGGAACTGATTTCTCAACCTTTTCTTTAACAACTTTTGGCTCCTCTGATTTTGTGGAATCAGATTCATCACCAGAACTGTTTCCTGAATCCTTAACAACCCATTTTTTATTTTTCAAATTTTCTTTTCTTTTAACCACATTCTTTGAACATTCACCAATCTCAAATGTTGAATTTTCAAAGCCTGTAAATGTTTTGGTTGTTAGTTCAGTTTTCTCAACAACTTTTTCTTTCATTTTACCAGAGACTTCCTGTTTTGGTTTGAATGTTTTCGGACAATTTCTAGCAATATGACCAGCAGTTTTGCACTGAAAACAGGTTCTTGTCTTAGTCTTCTTCTGAATAACACTTTTCTTCATCTCATCTTGCTTCTTTGCAAGGAATTCTTGATTTATCTGTTTTCTGAATGCTTGCTCTTTCTCATCATCTAAAGAGTTTCCTGAAACAAACACAGTTTTTGATTTATAAACTTTTTCATTTTTATGATTTTTCGGTTGATTAAATCCTAATCCTTTCTTTTTGAAATTACAGTTATGATTTGGTTTTTTATAAATACCAGAACCAGAACTGTAACCCTTTTTCTTGTTTAATCTTTGTTGCTCTCTTGAGGTGTAAGGTTTAGGTTTTTCAGAAAAATTTGCATCTTTTATTTCAGAAATGTTGATTTCTGTTAATTTGAAAACCTTTTTGATCATGTCTGGTTTAACACCCCTTATTGGAAAAATCTCATCAGAATATAATTTGTCAGAATCTTTCAAAGTATATGCTACTTTGACCGGTTCATCATTCAAATTAGATTTTGATAGCAAAAATTTCTTATCATAAACCCGTTTGTCCTTTTTGACTGTTGACTTTGACGTATCGGACTCAGACTTTGACTTGGATTTGGACTCCGGTTTTGACTCCTCATAGTCATCTTTATCTAACACCTGATCGACCACACTTTTTATCAACTTTGACTCATGATCAGTGTCGGATGACGTGTATGTGACATCAATATTTTCTGGCAAGTTATCCAACGGCCCAGACTCCCATTGTAAGTTTATTGCCTTTTCGACTCTTTCGGAATTTGGATTTCGAGGTAAAAATCCATTTTCGACCGGAGGTGGACATCTAGTGTAGACCACACTTGGTTTCTTACCAGATATCTTCACTTTATCTTCATCTTTTGTCACAGATTTCTTTTCTTCTGACGACTTCACATCTTCAAACGTCTTCAAATTCTCCACAACTGGATAAATCCTGTCAACAACAAAAGTAGAACATGAGTAAGTTTCTAATAACTTGTTGACTCTCTCAGTTTCTATTTTTTGTGTTGCTAACTTCAACTCTAGATCAGCACATTTCTTTATGTGAAAATTGACATCATCAAGTTGTCTCAGATAAGCTTTCTTTAGTGTATTCATTGCCACAGCTTGTTCACCGTTTGAATCAGTATACTTGTTGATTTCTCTGTTCATTGTATCATAGGATTCTTTTAATCTGTTTATATTGTACAACAACTCATTGTTCTGCTTGATTAAAGAATCACAGTTCATGCACTTTTCAGGAACTTTAACATGTTCAGCATCAATTTTGACTTCAAATTCAGGAACCTCTTTGACTTTTCTGTTTGATTGTAAAAATTCAGCTCTTCTCTTTTTCTCAGCTTTTGCCTCAGCTTTTAATCTCTCTTCATCTTCTTCCTCTTCTTCAAGCTTTCTCTGTCTTGCTTCAGCAGCTTCCATTACTTTCCTGCATTTTTCAGCACATTTCAAATCGTAAGCATTAGCAATGAAAGCTTTAGCATTTGAAATATCTTTGGACATCTCTTTGGCTATGAGTTCTTGATCTGAGCAAAAATCGTCCCAACAGAAACCTTCAGCCACCTTTTCATCATCTTGTTCTGCCAAACACACTTTGTTGTTTGTTGGAAGATACTTCTCCCAACTAAAATTATCATATTTGCCCTGATTAACTAGACACGCTCTTTTTGAACCTTCAATCACATCTCTTTCATGAGCAGTTTGTGCCTGATGCGGTACTGATGGTGTGACTTGATGATAAATCGCCTTTTTGTGATAATCGTTGTTTCCAAAAGGATTCTGGGCTTCAGTAGCTTCACGATTTTTGCAGTCCCTCTTGAAATGCCCCTTTTCCCTGCAACGAAAACATGTAACTTTAGATTTATCAAAGCCTAAAGTTGAAACATGAGCCTCACGAAAATCATCTCGGCTTGTAATTTGTTTAAACTTCTCAGCTCTTCTCATTACACTGGCCATGCACCATTTAATGTCCATCAATTCCATTTCCTCAGCATCTATTTGATCGTAATCCTCTTTCGTGAGCATTGGATTACCGATCTTTCCTACCACAAAACTACTATAAGACTCTAGAACCATTCCCAACAAAGACATTTGATTTTTTGCTACTTCTTCAGAATAATCTTGATCACTTTCAAGATTTAATACAATATTGCATTGAAGTTTTCTTCCATTCTTTGTTGCAGAAATGTTTGGATCAAATGATGAAAATCTTGTACTGCTTGATCCTTGGGATGATTTCTTTTCAGAAGAATCTTTAACACTGAAAGCAGTTTCTATTTTTGGAGAAAATTTTGACTTTTCGTTGACACCACCTTTGTAATACAAACTGATATCTTGTTCTCCATCGTAATTCTTCATCCTGGCAATCTTTCTCTGCTCCATCTCTTGAGCTTCCAAATGTTTGATGAAGTCTCCCAGTGTCATGTTTTTATAATCTTTTATGTTGTATCTCAGCATCATCAGAAACATTCCCCAAGTTTCATGAGGTAGTGCATCTGCAAGTTTTTCAATCAATTCATCAGTATCCTTTTTAATACCAAGTTTTGACATATTTCTCACCAAGTTACAATATCTATCAATTATTTGCTTAGTGTTTTCAGATTTCAAACCACGAAACAAATCGAATTCTTTCTTCATAAGCGACATTTTGTTTTTGAGCATATCATCACTTCCAACAAATTTTGCTTCCAATTCTGTCCAGATAGAATAAGCAGTTCCATCATGTTGAAGCAGTATTAAGATATCTTCTTTTATCGCTTGCTGAAGCAGACTCACCATCAGTTTCTCATCCCTATATTTCTTTTTATCTTCAGTACTCATTTCTCTAATTGTTTGCTGAATATTATTCGTTGTGGGTCTAACATATGGTTCCTCAGTGTGTTCCCAAGCATCCAAATGATAAGCTTCAACCCAATTTCCAAACCGTTCGGACCATGCGTTGTAATCATCAATATCCATGAGTTTGGGCGGTTTTTGAGACGTCCCGGTTTCGTTTTCATGCAAAGCACTCTGAGTTATTGTAATCGGGCTAGCAAATGCGTTATAGAATTCGTTGTCCATTGTTCAAAGTTCACAAGTTCACAAATTTCCGAGCTTAGGCAAAAATGACCCTTTGAGCGAAATACCAAAAATCCACAAAAGTGAAACCTAAGTATCACTATAAGCGAAATATCAAATGTCACTGGAGCGAAACCACAATTTGTCTCAATGAGTGAAACCACAAGAGTTCCTATGAGCGAAACCTTGGCTTGTTCAGAAAAACAAAACCCTAAGTGTCACTATAAGCAAAACCTAAGTGTCACTATAAGCGACACCTTTCTCAAAGTTGTCACAAAAGCGAAACCTCCAAAATGTCTTAAAAGCGGAACCTTGATATGTTCACTGGAGCGAAACCTCTAATTGCCTTATAAGCGAAATCAACTGATATCACAATGAGCGAAAACAACTTGTACAAATGAGCGAAACCAAATTGATCAGATAAGCGAAACCACTTGAACCCTTGGAGCGAAATCAGGCTAAAAGTGACTGTATGAGCGAAATCACAAGTGAACTATGAACGAAACCTGCTGATGACGTCACTTTTTGCACGAGTCCATATGAGCGAAACCTCAAAAATCCAAGGTTTTAGGTCGATTTTAGTTATGAAACTTTCAAGGATTTATTAATACTTGATTCCGAGTGCTGTGTGTGAATTTGATCTGATTTTACCGTGAAAAATTTTAAAATTTTGAAGAAAGTGTAGAAAAACAGAATGAATGCAGCTGAAATGGCAAGAACTCTTCCTCCTGAGCTCTGATACCACTTGTAGGATCGTATTCGGCCCTGATTGAGTCGATCAGAAGAATTCCTATTCAAAACAAGAGGCGGAAACTGATGTTTTGGTGCGATTACAGTTGAATTCACTTTTAACTGTTGTTGTATTGATCAATAATGCGAGTACACGTTCTGACAACACTTCGGCAGCACTTCGTGGCTTACCGGAAGAGAACACCTACAACTATGATCTGATTTCGCTCTAATGACCTATTTATAGGTGAGCAGGTTTCGCTCCTATAGACCTGACACATAAGCGAAACCTCTGATTGGCACATAAGCGAAACCTCACACTTTGCCACATAAGCGAAACCTCATGATGACATATGAGCGAAATCAGATCAATGACACATAAACAAAACCCTATCTAACATATGTTTCTTGGATTTCGTGCCATGCTCTAACCTTTACAACACTAGACTCGATATAAGACGTAGTCAACAGACGTAGTGCACCAACAATAGTAATGTTCTCCCATTTCCAAACTGGGATCTCTGGTTGCACCAATAAACCAGAAGGACGCTGATGTTCAGCCTTAACCTTAAGACAAGTAAGGCATTTTGATACGTATAAGGCAATGTCTTTCTTCATACCAGGCCACCAATAATGAATACAAAGATCCTTATACATCTTATCTGAGCCAGGATGAATAGAATAACGAGACTTATGGGCTTCATCCATAAGCAAGGTACGAAGATTATCTTGGCTTGGGACCCATAAATGGTCCATGAAGTAATACGATCCATTGTCCTTTAGCTCAAGAGCAGGTGTTATGTGATAAGGAAATTCCTTATCCATTAAACCTAGTGAAACACAAGATTGTTAAGCCTGAGAAATGCGTGCTTGGATATCGGATCGAGCTTGAATAACAGAATGAACACGAACACAATGAAGCTTAGTACGTTCCTTACGACTCAATGCATCGGCTACGACATTCGCCTTACCAGGATGGTAGCGAATTTCGCAGTCATAGTCGTTTAGAAGCTCAACCCAACGTCGTTGCCGCATGTTGAGTTCTTTCTGATTGAAGATATGCTGAAGACTTTTGTGGTCCGTGAAAACCACACATTTTGTACCGTACAAATAGTGTCTCCAGATCTTAAGAGCGAAGACGACTGCACCCAACTCAAGATCATGAGTGGTGTAGTTTTTCTCATGTATCTTCAATTGTCTTGATGCGTAGGCTATGACTTTGTTCCTTTGCATCAGAACACAGCCAAGACCCAATTTAGATGCATCGCAATAAACGAAGAAATCATCATTGCCCTCAGGCAAAGTCAGAACAGGCGCGTCGCAAAGTTTTTGTTTCAAAGTGAGAAACGCTTCCTCTTGCTTGAATCCCCAATCAAAGGGTTTGTTCTTCTGAGTTAGAGCAGTTAGAGGAACTGCAATTTTTGAGAAGTTTTCTATGAAGCGTCGATAATAACCCGCTAGACCAAGAAAAGAACGAACTTCAGTAGGAGTAGTAGGCGTATCCCAATCCTTAATCGCACTGATCTTGGAGGGATCTACATGAATACCATGTTCGTTGATAATATGCCCTAACAATTGAACTTCTTTAAGCCAAAATTCGCACTTGGAGAATTTGGCGAAAAGTTGCTCTTTCTTTAGGAGTTCCAAAGTAAGACGAAGATGTTGCTCGTGATCAGCTTGCGTCTTAGAATAAATCAAGATGCCGTCAATAAAAACAATGACGAACTGATCCAAATAAGGCTTGCAGACCCTATTCATTAAGTCCATGAAAACAGCAGGAGCATTAGTCAAACCGAATGGCATAACTGTGAACTCATAATGCCCATAACGAGTGCGGAACGCTGTCTTGGGAATATCTTCTTCATGCACACGAAGTTGATGATATCCAGATCGCAGATCAATCTTTGAAAAATAAGAAGCGCCCTGTAACTGATCAAAGAGATCGTCTATGCGCGGTAGGGGATATCGATTCTTGATGGTAAGCTTGTTAAGCTCACGATAATCGATACACATCCTAAAGGATCCATCCTTCTTCTTGACAAAAAGAACACGAGCACCCCAAGGTGAAAAGCTAGGACGTATAAAACCTTTGTCAGAGAGCTCCTGAAGCTGCTTAGACAACTCTTGCATCTCAAATGGTGCAAGACGATATGGAGCTCTGACAATGGGATTTGCACCAGGTACGAGATCAATACGGAACTCGACTTGGCGTGCTGGAGGTAGACCAGGTAACTCTTCAGGGAATACTTCAGAATAATCCCGAACAACGGGAATATCTTGGATAGACTTACCTTTGCCTTTATCTGCTGTGACATGTGCCAAGAAGGCCACATAGTTCTTCCGCAGATATTTCCGAGCTTTAAAACAAGACATGAGCTTGAGACCACCAGACGGTTTCTCACCATGAACCTGTAGGATCTCGCCTGTCGAAAGCGGCACACAAACGATCTTCTCAAAACAAACTACCTCTGCGCGATGCTTGGCTAACCAATCCATACCCACAATAACGTCGAAGCTTCCAAGTTGCATAGGCGTGAGGTCAATAGGAAAAAGATGGTCGTTAAGGTTCAACTGGCAGTTGTGAAGAACAGAATCAAGAATAATGGGTTCACCACTAGCAACCTCTACTGTCAAGGGTTTTCCTAGTTTCGTTCTAGACACGCGAAGCATTGGCTCAAAAGACAATGACACAAAACTCTTATCGGCCCCCGAATCAAAGAGAACAGATGCAGGCTGATTATTAATAAAGAACGTACCGTTCACCACTTCATTGTCTGCTTGTGCCTCTTGTGCATTCATGTTGAAGACTCGACCTCGAGCCTGAGCCTGATTCTGATTTACATTCTGATTCTGGTTTGCTAGCCTTGGGCACCGGTTTCTGTAGTGGGTCAGATCCCCACAATTGTAGCACGAACCAGGAGGAAAATGAGGTCGTGCAGCTTGACCTTGTTGCTGAGCAAGAGGCTGAGCAACTTGTTGGGCTTGGTTCTGAACTGCCTGGTTCTGATTAGCAGGAATGCGGCAGGTGGCAGCAAGATGACCAATTCTTCCACAGTTGGTGCAATGACGACATTGGAGATGTGGTAGGTGATGGCCGTTACACCTGTTGCACAAAGGTGCAGTGCCAAGATATGGCTTCTTGGCTAGTGGTTGCGCAGGCTGATTTGGTGCAGCTTGGGCCTGTGCAGTAACGGCGTAGTTTTGGGAAGCCTTTCGCTTCCTAGAGCCCTTTCAGGAACCAGAATTCTTTCCCTTCTTGTTTTCACCTTTCTTGCCATTCTCCTTGTCAGATGCCTGCTTCTTACCCTTGTCACCCTTTTTGTGCAGTTTTCCCTTTCGAACCTGCGACTCAGTCAATGTCGCTGCTAACTCGATCGCCTGACGGAGTGTGGTAGGGTTACTACCAGTAAGGATGTCTTGCACTGAGTCAGGTAGGCCGTCGATGTACCTTTCGATAGCCTTGTCAAGTGGGGTAACTATAGTCGGGCAAAGCAGACTCAACTCCTCAAATCTATCAGTATACGCCCTATGCTCGCCACTATCTTGTTTCAAGTCATCAAACTCTTTCTCCAACGCTCGCAGTTCATGACGAGGACAAAACTCCCTCATCATAAGAGCTCTAAGTTCAGCCCAGGTTTGTGCTAGAGCAACTTCTGCACCACGGTCTCTCATAACCCCGTTCCACCATGTGAGAGCCCTCTTCTGAAACACACTCGAAGAAAACTCGACCTTGCGATTGTCAGGACACTGCACGTGGCGGAAAGTATTCTCAATGCTCTCGAACCATTGAAGAAGCCCAGTCGCTCCCTACGAACCACTAAACTTGAGTGGTTTAGCCGAGTTAAAATCCTTGAATTTGTATGGAGCATTGTTGTTGTTGTTGGCTTGGTTCCATTGAGCAAAGAGGTTTAGGAATTGAGCAGCCATCTGCTGCGCAATGATTTCTGCCAGTTCGGCAGTCGCTATCTGGTTTTCGCGTCGAGGAGGCATTCTAAAAGAGGAAACATGAAAAGAAACGAGTGAGATGATTGGATGAAGAGAATGAGATGAAACAAAATCAACAAAAGCAAAGATGGTGGTCATTCGTCCGCATTACCAAGCAAACAAACGACACACAGTGACTAATCAAAGTAAATGGGTGAAAAATAATGTATCGCGAAGACATGCTCGCCTATAAGTGAACACTCACCCCAAGAGTTCCCAGGTAAGAGTGACTGGTCCGATTATGTGGATTTATACGAACACTCTAGCCTTAGACAAAAAACCCAGGGTACAGGCATTCACCCTTCCAGTTTGCACGTGTTCACATTATTTAAAACCCAAAACCTTGACGAGATTTTGAAAACTCAAAGAGGTTCAAAACCATATAACAGAGGGTTCAAAACCTTACAATAGAGGGTTCAAAACCTAGTAATCAATCATCCTAGAACAGATGATTAATTTTCAAAGCGGATTCGGAATCGATGTTCTGGTTGTGGTTATCACCTAAGGATAGGTGAAGTGCATGTTTTAAAATCTAAACACAAGATAACTTGTGTTAGGGTCCTAGAAAGGTTATAGTCTAGGTCAAAGAATTACTAATAACCTAATTCCCTATAACCATTGGCTCTGATACCAACTCTTCTGTCACACCCCGACCACGTGGAACAACCAAACGTGGCGGAAAACGTCGGGGAGTGTTGTAACAGAATTAATTGTTTCATAACCATGGCATTCAAAGTTGTAATTTATTTATCAAACAAGAGTGTTAAATTGTCTTAAACAGGAAACAAAGAGTTCAGAACATAATTAAACTAAGTCTATCTTCATTTTAAGTCTCTAAGGCATAGGTCCGCCCTAGTGTCACGATCATCATCCTACGCAAAAGCTCCTGAAAACACATGTGAAAATAGGTACGTCAGCATAAAAATGCCTGTGAGATACATAGGTTTGTGAAAATTGGATTCATGACTTAAGTTTAAGAAAATGTTTAATCAAATTTAGTCATGAACCTTGTTAATTTTTTTGTTTTGTAAATCATTTAAAAAGCGATAAGATCAGATGATATGTATAAATAAAAGAATAATGTATGGTTAAATGAATAACCAAGTAAAATGAGTTGTATAAAATAAACTGTATTGTAAACCAAAGTCTTGTGAAGACATGTTACTTGTGTAAAATGTATAAGTCCAAAATGAATGATTTAAGTAACGCTATGATATGTAATATAATACAAACACTTATATATAGGAAGTACCAGCGGCGTATCCACCATGTTTGTATCATACTACTCACATCTCGTTACTTAAGTCACTCAAACCAACCAACAATGTATAATGTCCCTGTTTAAACCAATTGTCAAAAGTCCTTGTATAAACTATGTCAAATGTTTAAAAAGTCCAAATGTAGTCAAGTAATGTTTAACAAATGTTATGTATTGTAAGTAAAGTATTGTCACATAAACCAAATGTAGAAATGTACAAAACAAAGTATTTTGAATATATCAAAAAGTTATGTTTTGCAAAGTAAAAGCATGTTACATTGATACAAACATTTATGTGGTAAGTTAACGCATACATTCAAGCCTTGAGACAGTCGGATAACCCTTTCAGTCAAGGTTATCAAAAGAAATGTTTTCGGATTCAGTCATTCCTTACATCCAAACAAAACCCGAGATGTCAGGAATGGGATTTGTCAAGTCCTATGGTACCACTACTTACTCCCGAGCGGCGTAGCTAATGTTAATGAACGTATAAAAGTCTTGTTTGTGCAAACCAAATGTTATAGCAATTGTATACATGTCATATGGAAACAATGTACTAAGTATGCTAAGTTAACATACAAAGCAGAAAAGTCATGTAAATCAATGTGCTAGCATGCTATCAGTCAACATACATAGCAGAAATGTAATGTAAAAAATGTACTAAGTATACACACAATGGACATACATAGCATGAAATGTAATGTAAAACGATGTGCTAAGTATGCACACAATGGACATACATAGCATGAAATGTAATGTAAATCATGTACTAATAGTGTACTAATGAACATAACAAGTATATGATGTGAAAACAGGAAAGCACGAAAGTAACAAGTAGGCACATGTGTTTCACCCCAAAACAGTTTGGAAAACAGTAAAAGAGGGGTCTATGTACTCACTTGAAATTGCTCAGTAGTCCTTGAGTGACAACCAAACAATGCTAGAGATCACGGATATCAAACGGCACCTAATATAGGTAACTGTGTTAATAAACCGGACCTAAAATCGGAAGATCGGATAGAATGAGGGCTCGTAAACCAAATGAGTATGGGAACTCATGTAGTATGGTTTAACAAGGCCTACATACTAAATGAAACCTAACCTAAGTGCTTACGACCCATTACGACCCGTTTAGGTAGCTTATGCTATTTTAACGCGTCGTTCGCGTGAAACGCGTTTGGACCGCTTAACTAGTCCTATGACAAGTAACATATGTCTTAACATGTCTAATATTGTTGTCAAATAAGTTTAGATGTCAAAAGTTATGTTACATATGTTTAAAATGAATTTTTGCATCAAAGGGGTATTTTGGTAATTTACCTAAGGCATATAAACTACCTATCATACAACTACTTAAACGTCGTGACCATAAGGTATAACCTCGGAAGGTTATTCCCTCTATACTATGGTCACCTAATGTATTTGGTCGGATCCTAATGATCGATCAAATGGGTCGGGTTCGAAGGTATAAGCGATTTATTAGATCGCTTACCCTTACGACCCTAGACAACGTGGTAATCAGTAGGCATAGTCACAAGGGACTATAACCATCGTGATTACAATCACGTTGCGAAGTTCAAACGAACTTCGCATTGACCATAAACTGGTCAACGCAGAAAGTCAAACAAGGTTTGACTTTCGGACTCGAAAAGCAACGAAAGAACGAAGGAATACTTACGAAGGGTCCCCGAATGCTAATCTTGATTCAAGTAGCTCAGGTATGAAACAAAGGTTTCAACTTAGAGCTTCTCAAATCAGATTCTAGTGGGTTTTTACAAGGCATGGGGTTGGGTATTTATAGTATTCTTCGAACCGTTAAGATCGTTTCTTGAATAATGTGATCGAATCTCGTCCGTACACTTGTTGGAATGTTGTGGTGACTAAAAATGGCCCCTCATGAACTGAAAGGGCAAGTGTGAGTGTGTGGTTGGGAGCTTAACAGCTGTAATCTGCTGTTAAATTGATCTTATCTGATCTGGGATTCTGACGCGGGCCGCGTAAGAGGACTCACTAATCTTATGCGGGCCGCCTGGCCTGACTGGTCAGAAACAAACTTTCGTAAATGACAGTTTCAGTCCCTGTTATGTGTTTAAGCCATTTCTGACACGTTTAAGGCCCGTTAAGCCAACGTTAAGGCCCTAAAATGATGCCTAAACATTGTGGACATGAAACATGCTCAAAAATATGTCGGATGTTGGTTCGTTTGGTCGTACGATCACGATGTTTGCTTAATTACGACGGAATGCGCATAAGCGCGAAAAACGATCCAAATTGCGCGACGAATGGATTTTTCTCATGCCAAACACTAAAATAAAATATTTTAGTGCTTACATAAATTTTTGGATGTACGGATGTATTCAGAACGTGAGTTATGCGCAAAAGTGCAAACTTGTGCACTTTTTGACACTTTTAGTCCCTAAATGACCCAAAAGTTTATTTTAGCACACCGAACCCCTCAAAGCCTATTTCTAAGCTATGTAAAGTATATTTATGGTATGTTTAACTTATGGTCATGTTCCAGAATGTTCGTTATAGTTCATATTGGCATACTTTCGCAGTTTGTCAAGTTTAGTCCCTGTAAGCGAATTAACTTGGTTTTGCCATACCAAAGCCTTTAAAACTTATTTCTAATTTATGTAAAGGTTATTTAAGGTATGTTAAGTATATGTTGATGTTACGGAGTATTTGTCGCATTAAACTGATTACGTTTACGCACCAGTTTGCGTATAATTCTCCAGAAAGCGATGTAGAGTTTGAAATTGAACAAAAGTCAAAACATGAAAAATGTAAAACATAACCAAACAAACATTGGGATCAAATAACATTGTTTTATTGATAATAGAACTGTTCATAATGATTACAAGCACAAATGTTACACAATGGGTATCGATTCTTAATTGTAATCTTATTCAATTCCCTATAATCAATACACATTCTCATTGACCCATCTTTCTTTTTCACAAACAACACTGGAGCTCCCCACGGGGAGGAACTAGGTTGTATAAATCCTTTACTAAGCAATTCATCTAACTGCTTTTTCAATTCTAGCATTTCAGTGGGTGCTAACCGATAAGGTGCCTTGGCTATCGGTGTAGTTCCAGGAATTAGATGAATTCTAAATTCTACCTCCCTATCTGGTGGTAATCCTAGTAGTTCTTCTAGGAATACATCCGAGTATTCTGATACTACAGGAATTTCCTTAAGTTCCTTACCTTTAGTGTTAATGATTACCGAAATCATATACACTATTTCTTGTTTTCTTGAATAACTGGCCACTTTCATTACTAAAATGAATTTCAGTGGCTTACGTGGCTTATCTCCTGTAATCACCACTATTTCTCCTGTGGGTGTATGAATTTCTATGGAATTTTTATCACAAAGAATTCGAGCATGGTTGGCTACTAACCAATCCATTCCTAACACAACGTCGAATCTGGCTAAATTCATAGGTAACAGGTTTGCAGAAAATTTATGGCCTAAAAGTTCTATCATTCCTTCTCGCAAAACCTTATCTATTTTAACAGAATTCCCATCTGCCGTTTTTACCGTAAAAATTTGTCTAAGGTTGGTTAAGGGTAGATTAAGAGCTTGGCAGAACGAAGTATTTATAAAACTTTGGTATGCACCAGAGTCAAATAATACTTTTGCATAAACGTCATGAACTGGGAACGTAACAGCTATCACGTCTGGGATGAGTTCTGCTTCTTGAGTAGTCAGCTGAAAGGCTCTTACGTTCTTTTTATTAGTTCCTTCAGCTGGTTTAGCCTTGTTGTCCGCTGGTTTGACCAATTTAGGGCAATCTGGTCTAAAATGTCCAGCATCTCCACAGTTGAAGAGTGCATATGTCTGTTGACTTCATCTTGAATCAAGTCTTGTAATCAGATAGGATAAACCAGTGCTCGTTAAGCTAGAAGTTAGGTTTGTGTGTGTGTTAGCTATTTCGCACGAAATGGCCAAAGGCTATTTCGCACGAAATGAAGTAATTCATTTCGTACGAAATAGACTGAAGTCATTTCGTACGAAATAGACTGAAGTCATTTCGTACGAAATAGACTGAAGTCATTTCGTACGAAATACTCTGGTCTATATATAGGGGAGCATGGTTTGTCATTTGTAACTTTTGGAAATCGGTAGCGAAGCTCTGCCGAATTGTCTCCAGGTGCTGTAACACTATTATATCAATACAAGAGACATTATAAGTTAATCAAGTTGTAAACAAGTTCGTATCTCTGAATTCCGCCTTTGATTCTTATCCAAACTCTTCTGATCGACTCATTTAGGTCGCACAACGATCCTACAAGTGGTATCAGAGCTCAGGAGGAAGAGTTCTTACAGAATTTAGCTTGATTTCATCAGATTTCTGACTTCTACATCTTCTTTTTCAAAATTGACAAAATTTTGCGGACAAAATGGATTGATTTTCATACATTACTCGCGAAACACAGTTTTAACGAATCCTTGAAAGAATTGGACCTTAATTCAGCTTAAAACCAGATTAATTTGACAAAATGGTGGCCGATAGGATGATGTCATCATCATTTCGCACGAAATAGACAGGTTTCGTTTCGCACGAAATCAACCTTGTGAATGTTATTTCGCACGAAATCAACATTGTGATCTTCATTTCGCATGAAATCAAGTGTGTGGACCTCATTTCGCACGAAATCAAGTGTGTGGACCTTATTTCGCACGAAATCAACTTCTTATTTCGCACGGATTGCTATTTCGCTTCAAAGTGGTCATTTCGTTTGAAGGATACATTCATTTCGTATGAAACAGACATAGTTGATTCATTTCGCTTGAAGCTCATTTCGTGCGAAAGCTACTTTATTTCATTTGAAACTGATTTCGTTTGAAAGTTACCATTTCGTTTGAAAGTGGTCATTTCGCTCCAAAGCCATTTCGCATCAAGATCATTTCACGACAACTGAGTGTCACTTTGTTTCAAGTTGTTTGATATTGTTTAAACTGATTATGTTTGTTTGTTTGCTCTCCAGGTAATTCAAGAAGTTCACATTATGGCTGAAGAATTTTACAACACGTTTTACAAGGCGTTTACGTCCGAGTCTTCCGAGACTTCAGTTGTTACACCAAAAACAATAACAAAGGCGATCAATGAAAACATTAAACATGATAACTTCTATGGCACACATTCAAAACCACCAACTCTTGAAAGTATTGAAGATTACACTTGGTGGAAAGAACGTTTCATCAACTGGGCTAAAGCTTATGCTCATGAGAGCTGGTTCTGTTTGGAGTTTGGTTATAGCAGGCCAGTCAATGATAAAGGAGAAGAAACCCCACTCAAAAGCTTATCCAAAGAAGACAAATCAGATTTTGCAGCTGAACAGAGAATGATTGCTTTAATCCAATCATCAATTAGACATGACATGTTTGCTTTACTACAACATGACGGGTCATCAAAATCTATTTGGGAAGCTTTACGGGTTAAAGCTGAGGGGGGTAAACAAATCAAGAAAAATAAAATTGCTTTATTAAAGAAAGAATTTGATTTGTTTGATAGCTTAAAGGGAGAGTCAGTGAGGCAAATGATAGAGAGGTTTGGTCACTTGAAAATTGAACTTGATCATTTTGGAATTGTTAAAACTCGAGAGGAAATAATTGATAAAATCATAGAAGCGTTACCACGAGCTGATCAGTGGCAAACGTTTATGTTCATATTGAAAAATGATGTTTTATATGATACAATTTATCTCGATGTATTAATTGAAAAGATTGAAACTCATGAGCTTGAGTTGTAGAAACAAAGCAAGATAAGCAGTTCTTCACATCAACAGAATGTTGGTCTTTATTACAGGGGCAACATACCCTCGGTGAAAGTTGGTGAATCACCAAAGACAACATTCAGTGGTGAGAGGACAAAAGAACCACAGAAAATCTCATCAAGTTACAATCCAGGATACCATTCATCTTCTTCAAAAGCAAACACTGAAGAATCTGAAGAAGTTCTATGCAACATCGCTATGAAATTGAAAAATTCTCCAGCTATGAGCATCAACTCTGCTAAGCAGCAAATGAGTTTTCTTGCATCTGTTCTGGAATCATATGAAGGTCTAGTTGCTGGCAAAATTGGAAACTCTGAATTGACCAAAGAAGACTACGACCAAATTGACCCAGCAGATATGGAACTCATTGACATACGCTGGTGTTTAGCAAGTTGCATTCGAAGAGCTCAGAGGTACATGGAGATTACTGGGAAGCAGTCTATTGGTGGTCCATCAACAAAACTTGGATTTGATAAGTCCAAAGTGACCTGCTTCAAATGTAAGCAAAAAGGTCATTTCAAGAGAGAATGCAACAATTCTGCAGTTGATGGAAATGAACATCCTTTCAATGATGATTATTACCGAAAGGCAATTTACCATCGAAGCAAAGAAGAGCCAAAAATGATCGAAAACAATCCCAAAGAGAAGTCAAGAGCATGTGCAGTAATTCATCATGATGAAGGGTATGATTGGAGTGAAATTATTCCAGAAGAAGATCGTGTTGAAATAGCTCATGGCAGAACAACATCAAAAAGCAAACATTATGTTTTTGTTGCTGAAATCAAAGAGAAAACCAGAGAAGAGATTCTGAATGAGAAAACATACAGAGAAAGAAACATTGCTGGAAACAGAATTGATGACATGCAAGAAGAATATGAAAGTGCTGTAAGCAATAAAAGATGGGACAAGAAGCGAGAGTGCTATGTCAACAGAGAGGGTGAACCTGTTGTTCCCAAGAAGGACATAATTTTTGATGATGTTCTTTTAGTAATTCCTCGATCTGTCGAATACTATACAAATGTTGAAAAAGATAAAACATATGTGAAGAGGCTGAATAAAATCATCAGAGATGCCATGACTTCAAGTTTGAGGAAGAGGGATGAAGAAAAAATGAAGAAGAATGTTGAGAATTTGGTTGATAATTTGAAGAAAGTAGCTGAGGAAATCAAAGTTGATGCTGTTAAAAAAGAAGAAGAAGATGTGAAGACTTCTGAGGAAAGGAAGAAAGAAGAAAAAGTTGTTGAAATAGAAGATGTTACTGAAGAACAGCAGGTTGAAGAAGCTGAGAAGAAGTTTGAAAGTTCAGTTGATATTGTTGGTAATGTTGGTACTGGTAAAGAAAAGAAGAGTGAAGCTGAACAGAAGAAGACAGAAGTAAACACCGAAGTGCCAATCACTGAGGTAAATTCTGATTCTGAAAACTTAAATGAAAATGTTGAACAGTGCAAGAAATGCATGGAACCATGCAGTGCTTGTACTAAAAAAGATGAAAAATTCAGAACAAGAGATCTTGAATTCACCAAAATCGAAGAAGTTTTTAAAAATAAATACAAAGAAATGTTAGAAAACGAAAAAGTTTTAAAAGATAATGATGAAAAACTTTCAGAAAATTGTAAAAATTTAGAAAAAGAAAATGAGATTTTGAAAGAAAATGTTTTGAAAAAGACAGAAGAATGTGATCTAAAAGAGAATGCTTTTCAAGAAATGAAAAAAGAATATGATTCAATAAAATTGGCTTATCACATTACTAAAACGTCATATGAAGTTGTAAAAACTCAAATGAAACTTGTTCAATCGAGATTAAGATACTGTTCTGAAACAACTGATATGTTTAGGCGACAATATGAAATAAAGCAACAAGTTGTAAATTCTTACATTGAGGATGTTGCTAAACTTAAGAGTCAGATTGCTAATTTAGAACAGGATAATAACAAGTTAAAAAGTTATCACGCGTCATCATATGTGCTTGAAAGAATTTTCAACATAAAATCGGATGGTAAAGATTCTGAGCAAAACAAGAAAGGAATTGGTTCAGAGTTTCATCAAGTTCCACCACCGGAAAAGTTTGCATTTTATGATGATGAAAAGGTCGAAAAAGCTTTCAACATGGTAGATCAATTGCCAGATAATATTGACGTAACCTATTCCAAATCTGATGATTCTAGTGATTCAGAGGTGGTAGGTAAGGTCGTTGAAAGTGTGTTGAAAGAAGAGTCGGTTGAAAAAGGTAAATCTGAATCACAGGATGAAAATGAAGGTAATTTTCATGATGGATATTTGAAAAACTCAAAATCTGAGAAAAATTTGAATGATGATTCAAAAGGATTGGTTTATACCATGATTGGATCAGACAAATTATTTTTAGATATTGTATTCCCGATTCAGAATGTGATTTCAGAAAAGATTGACAAAGTTTTCAAAATGGTTGAAATTGAAAAGTCTGAAATTCCAAAGTTTGCTGGAAAAGATCACAAAACTTTTTATAACAAACCTGGTTACAAGAAGAAAAACATGAAGGTTGGGTTGGGTTATAAAAAGAAACAAAATTGGAAACGAAATGAAATACCAAATTATCAGACAAAGATGAATTTTGTTCATGGAACAAGTTCAGAAGAAGAGAAAGAACTCCAATTTAGACGACAGTCTAATGAAGAGTTCTATGCTCAGGAAAAAAAAACAACAACAGGTCAAAGACGTGTCCAAGAGAACATGTTTCAAATGTGATCAAACTGGACATCTTGCACGCAAGTGCCCAAATCTGAAACCTGTTGGGGTTGAGACGAAAAAGAAGTCTGTTTATGTTCAAAACAGAAATCTGACGTTGTGAATCAGAAATCAACCAAGTTTGATTCAAAGCAAACTTGGAAGCCGAAAATGTCAAAGGCTGACTCACAACAAACATGGAAACCAGTGACGTCCAGATTTAGAACAACACAAAGTTTGAAAACAACAGTTGATGCAACAAAACAAAACCAGTTTTAGAAACCAAATATTGTTCAAAATCAAAATGTTCAAAAAGAATCAAATTTTTATAAAAGAGGTACTCCAAAAGGACAAACATGGAGCGTTAAAAACAAGTGACTTCGGTAAATGACGAAAAAGTTGAAGTCAAAATTGATAAAGTCTTTGTACAAAATGACAAAGATTTTCCGAAGTTGAATGAAGTATATTGTGTTGAAATGCCTAAGGTCAAGCAGACCTGGGCTAAATTGTTCAAGTAATTGAGTAATTTGAATGTGCAGGTGCTTCCGAAGAAAACTGTATGTCAAGAAGAATGTCGGAGCATCCTGGCACAAGAAGAGGAGGCTGCTGAACCATGCGTTGGTTGAAACAGGGAGTTTGTTGATTTCTGTATATAAATAAACCATATTTCAAAAATCCTAAAAATTGAAAAATTTAAAAACCAAAAATTTGTTTTAAATTTGTCAAAAATCCAAAAATTCAAAAATATGTTGATTGAATACGCCGAAATCCTCACGGCTGAACAAACATGATTACTTTCACAAGATTGTAAAACGGTTTTCAAAATGTCGAAAATCAATGGGTTGTAAATCATGGGGGTATGTTAGATTTTATGCAAATCAGTACATGAGAAACAGAAAATGGGTGGCAAGACAAAGCTATCAGTGTTGGTTTGTCAAATTTTCTTAAATGATTTGGCATTTTAGGGGGAGTAAGAAAATGTCAGAAAATCCAAAAACATTTGAAAATTTGAAAAAGGCAAAAATATGATAAAATTCAAAAAATGAGTTTTTGTGTAAAAAGAGGAAATGATAGTACATCAGTAGACAATTACAGTACGCTAAAGAAATAGAAAGTTAAAATGTGATAAACGGTCTCACTGATGATATGCCAGTAGGTTTTTACACGCTTAGTATATTGATTTCGAGATATAAATCTAAATATCATACTTACTTATTTTGTGGGGAACATCTCTCGGATATATAGGTAACCCCTGAAATCTTGTTTGAAAGATCCCTCTTTCTGAGATACTAGGTCTTTATGCTTAGTGATATCTGGGGTATTATCCCGGGACTTCTGATTTTGCGGAAGCAATGGCCTAGTCCCCGTATAATACTTTTCACTTGCTTGAAATATAGCACCACCCTCAGCATAAAAAATGATGAAACACTGAAAAATGCTAATCATGTGCTGTTGAAGAAAAGATTCTCTAAAGGGAACACACCTAAAGTCGAAGCCATCATCTCTCTGATTTTGCGGAAGCAATAGCCTGAGCTCTCATGGCCCTCGCATTTAACCCTTTACAGATATCATCTAGGTATACTCACATGTAAGCCTGAATATTAGGATCTGGATACGGGAGTATATTCTGAGGTGGGACACGCGAATAAGTTAAGTCCTTAAAACACTAATCTCGTATCTCGAATCAATTGAACTTTGTGCGAAAATTTAAGTGGATCAGTATACTGAAAATCTAAGTGAATCGTTTAGAACTTAAAGTGTGTAAAAGCTCAACGGTGCTAGTGATTTGTCATAAACTGATATGATCCTCTGACGCAAACTCAAACAAAAATATTGTCTGTAAATATGTTTGTAAATATTTCTTTACTGCTTTATGTTTCAGAAAAATACAAAAAGATTTTGTTTTATGTCTTATTTTCGACAACCGATGTCTGGGAAGCTGAGTTTCAAAATTCTAAGTATGCTGATTGTGTTTCTGAAAATAAACAAGTTCATTAGCTTAAAACTTGAAGTTTTTAAAATCAAAAATCAAAAACAGTTTGTGATATCTCCAAGGTCATTAATTTGGACTTGGATGATTAACTGTGAGGGATTTGGATGCTTAGATTGTTAAATACTGTTAAGAGAGCCAGGGTTTTCAATCCTGGATGTTCAAAACACTGTTACTTATAAATGTTTAAGTATTGCAGATATAATTCCAGATTACGATCCCGACAGCTGAGTCTAAGGGGGAGTCTGAATATGAGCTCGAAGCAAGGGGGAGCTTGTAACCGGAAAGCAAGGTGTCGATCCCAAAAGCACGGAAGCTTAACAAAAGGGGGAGCCTGAAGAAAGAGATTTTGATAGAGAGAAGAAGATAAAGATTGATGGATGCTTACAGTGTTAGACAATTTGGAAAGAGGAGAAGACTGATCAAGACTGAAGATGTGTCATGCTAAAGACTCGACACTAAAGACTTCGTCAACATCCAAGGGGGAGTCTGTTAGTGCATATGTCTGTTGACTTCGTCTTAAATCAAGTCTTGTAATCAGATAGGATAAACCAGTGCTCGTTAAGCTAGAAGTTAGGTTTGTGTGTGTGTTAGCTATTTCGCACGAAATGGCCAAAGGCTATTTCGCACGAAATGAAGTAATTCATTTCTTACGAAATAGACTGAAGTCATTTCGTACGAAATACCCTGGTCTATATATAGGGGAGCATGGTTTGTCATTTGTAACTTTTGGAAATCGGTAGCGAAGCTCTGCCGAATTGTCTCCAGGTGCTGTAACACTATTATATCAATACAAGAGACATTATAAGTGAATCAAGATGTAAACAAGTCCGTATCTCTGAATTCCGCCTTTGATTCGGATCCAAACTCTTCTGATCGACTCATTTAGGTCGCACAACGATCCTACATGAAGCAGATTGTTGATTTCTTCCTCCTGCAATCTTCTTCTTGATGCCCCGGAATTTTGCAGAAATTGCAATACCCTTTGCATTTTCCAAAATGCTTTCTTTTATAGGTACTGCAGAATGGAACAGTGGAAGATTGCCCGGTTCCCTTTTTCTTGAAATTACTACTATTACCCACACGAAAACCTTGGGTAATCTTTTGGGCCATTTCCTTTTTTCGATTTTCTACTCTTGTGCGTACCAGCCCGTCGGTTAAGGTGTTGGCTAATTCCACCGCATCGTCAATAGTGCGGGGTCTCGCAGGTTTGACGATATCCCGAATTTCGCCAATCAAACCCCAGATGTAGCGAGAAATAAGTACCGGTTCTGGCGAAGACAGGGTTGGTACAACTCTAGCATACTCGAAGAATGTCGAAGAATACCCTCGGCAATCAACGCCTACCATCCGGTGATTGAGGAACTTATTTGTCATTTATTCCTTTTCATATTCGGGACAGAATTTTCTTTCCACCAGGTTTTTAAATTCTTCCCAATTCATAGCATAAGCCACATCACTCCCCTTGGCTTGTAATACTGTGTTCCACCATTCTAGTGCCCCTTCTTTAAAAAGATGCGACGCGTGAATGACCTTATCTTCCTCGGCACATTTACTTATTTTAATTACTGCTTCGGTTTTCTCTAACCAACGCAGTGCTGCAGTTGCCCCTTCATTACCTGCAAATTCGATTGGTTTACAGGCAAGAAATTCCTTATAAGTGCAACCAGGCGTTGCAGCTTTCATTTTCTTAAGGAATGGGGCTTGCATCCTATCATTATCGTTATTATTATTGTTGCCACCTCCATTTACACTATTACTGAAATTGTCGCCGTGAGTACGTTTGCTGGGAATAATTGGTTGAGGTTCAACTGGATTTCGGGCAGCAGCAAGGATTGCTGGAATAGCATTGGCTATTCCCTGAGCAACGATATTCTCTATATCTTGCCTATTCAGAAATTGATCTTCATGGTTTTGTTCAGATTGGTTAACCTCGTTAACTGGTTCATTACCAGCGTGTTCCATCTGGTAATTAATATATATAAGTTTTTAGCACAAAATAAATGACAACCAAACATAATAAAACAATCGCACATAAACATGTCAACACGTATAGCCAAAATTGTCGACTTTGCGACTTTCATATTTTTATATATTTTAGTATGCATTCGTACACACCAAATATTTTACAAAAGTTTTATTTTAGGTTATTTTACATGATTATATTTTTATTATTATTTTATTATTATTAAACATGTAGCCACAACCACAAACGATCCCTGTCAGCTGGCACTTCAGAAACGACGTTCCCTCTCATCGTATTTCCATGATATCCTCTCCCCCACCTCTCGGATTCTATTTCCTGCGTCCACTAATTCCTCGCCATAGTGGCGGAGTTCAGCCAGGTTTTCTGTGCTCATAGGTGGATGTAGTGGAGGCTCAGGGTCAAATTGGGGGAAAAAGGTGTTAGGATTATTTAAAAGATTCTGAAATTGCCAGTCAGTTGTCCACTATTCTTCCAGCTCTCCTGGTAGAGGTCGGGGGTTGACAATAGGATCTGGGATAGCAGGTTCCAGATTAACTGGAAGTTGTGCTTCCGCTGGGTAATAGAAAAGGTTTTCATCGGCAGGTCCGATGAGGTCACTATTTGCCAGTTGGAGGTCCAGCTCCTCCCATGGTGGCATCTCCTGGGCTTGCCCGGAACTTTCCCCGATCTCCTTTCCTTTGCCTTTATCCTTCGGATCTTCTGTCTTTATAACTTTTTGTGTCGCTGGTTTCTTCCTACGCACACGCCTCCAGCCTACGAGTCTTCTTCTCTTTTTCGGCTTTGGTTTCTCCTGAGGTTGGGCTTGGAATACCATTGGTTCCTCAGTGTCGGCCCAATAACCGGAAAAGCCCTCGGAAACTTCCATGTCAGCAGAATGGATAGTGATATTCTGAAGAGCTTCAGACAACTCATTCATGATGTAAGCATATACGAAAAACACACAAACTACTAAGTTAAAATTTTGTAATTTAAATTTTTACAGAATCACAGAATGGCAATCAGAAAATTAAGTATTTCTAAATACTTAATTGGCTTAAATCAGTGGCTCTGATACCACCTTTTTCTGTCACGGCCCCCGGCTCTGTGTGACTCGGTCCAGGAGCCGCGGGCAGAAACCCGTGGTATTTATTATTTGAGTTGACAGCGGAAGTTTAACAGGATCTTTTAGAACTTGAAAATGCCCAATTATTTTATTTCATAATTTGGGACAAACCCCGTAATTTACAATAGAGGAATTTCACGAGGAAATTCCCTGTTTTACAAAACATGTTTATTTATTTAACTGAGCCACCACTTCAAGCTTTATTAGTGCTCTGTAACACTTTTCCTTGATTCACAGGAGGTCACCTGAAACATGTTTTAAAAATATTTTATCCGCGGGGAAATACTGGCGAGTAACTCAGATTTGATAAAATGACACATAGCTATGAATTACATCATAAGAGCGATTACAATGGCTACTATCTTATTTTTATCTGGCGCCGTGTCACAGCCTTGTGATGATGGTCATACCACTATTGGGTCCTTTCACCCAAGTAGTGATGATTATCACTGTTAGGTTGCTGAACCTAACTGTGAAAAATTAGTAATGTGCACAATACCCCACTAGCCAGTGATTTAAGATAACCACGACTTAATCCCTGTAATTATAACTTTTGAAAATAATTGGAGTATTGTAAAACATTGTTGATAAAAGAAAATGACTCACATTGCAAGTTTAGATGGGCAGAGTTTAGCCTACTGGTAAGCCTGATAACCTAATTTAAACAACAATGCACACGAAACTAGGTCAGTAACTTAATACAACATTTACGATAATCTCACGAGATTAAAACCCTCACAACGAATGACAAAGTATAGCCCTGATTTGGGCAGCACTTAAACATCTATCGGATTGGTTTCAATCGATCGGACATTATATCGTAGCAGTGATCGAGTTATTACCCTGTTGTCGCAGCAGAGCTTCGTGCTTGTGTGTTTTTGAACTAAACAAAGGATATCTCAGTGTATGAATTGAATTTTAACGTTGAAACAACTGTGCCATTCAAGTGCCAAACCTCTAATACTTATACTGAAAAATGGGTTCTGTCGCGTGGCGCGCCAGACCCACCTGATCCTGGCGCGTGGCGCGACGGGTCTACTTTTACGGTAGGGTAGCCTCGTGTCTAACATAGCCCTGGTGAGTCAAGGTTCGACGAATTTCGCATTGTACAGCAAACTGTGATGATAATTATCCATTAGGGTTACCCCCCCCCCCCCCTTGAGTTTTAAGTGGCCCTGATCCTGATTCCAAGTGTTCTGAAAATTTTAGGGGCCATGCAATATTACTTGGGGGTCTCAATTAGGGTTTCCAATTGGACAAATAAAATAAGAATTAATACTTTTTAATGAGAGTTGTTACAGTACTGGTACCGAATATACCCGTTAGCAAATGCTCATCCCTATATATACACCAAATAGAACTCAATTTCTTTGTATAAACACCAAATAGAGTGTGGACTATGTGGCAATGAACTGGTGGTCGAACGGTAATGGAGAGACATGGTGCTCCAAGTGACCCAGGTTCGAGTCCTTCCCTCCCCATTAGTTTTTGCGGCAACAGGTGATGATGAGAGACTAGGCGGAAATCGCTGGTACGATCATTGAACTGAGCAGATTTTACCTCAACGCACTGTCGTGCCTTCGAGCGAGCGTTCACGAGCTTCGGCCCTAGGTGAGGGTTTTCACTAGTTCGGAGGCAAGTGTATTCCGATGTGGTGAATTTCACCACTAACCCATTTAAAAGATTCGTTGATCGTTTAAAAAATAGAGTATGGACTATGTGAGAGCTCTTAATTTAATACGAAAAGACACAGACGGGATTTTGAAAATTTTAGGATAACTAATTTGGGCTCCCATGTGCAAACTTACTAAGGGGCTGTTTGGCAACTTCTGAATGGTTAAGTGCTGAACGAGTAAGAGGTCTGAACCATTAAGTGCTGAACCAGTAAGAGGTCTGAACCATTAAGAGTCAGTATAATGCTTAACCCTTCAGAGGCAAATGTCTAACCAATTCAGATCAGAGATCTTAACTATTCAGACTCTGTATAATACTTAACCATTCATAGGCAAATGTCTGAACCATTCAGACATTTGCTCATGAACAAACAGTCTGAACCATTAAGTGTTGAACTAGTAAGAGATCTGAACCATTAAGAGCCTCAATAAGAGGTAAACAAACAACCCCTAAATATCACAAACTCTGGATAAAATTAAAAGAAATCCAGTTCATCTATATATATATATATATATATATAACTAGAATTATGGTGGGGTTCTAGAGTGAATACTAGTGTATTTGTGAACTAAGTGAACAAATCCTTGCCATTGATTTACATCATCAAATCGTTAAATACACTAGTGTATTTTCATCATCAAATCCTGACCATTGATTTACACTTGTGTATTGATAATCAAGGGCTAGGATTGGTTAACTAGTGTTCACTATCAAAGGGGTTGTTCACAAATGAACCTAACCCATTAGAAGTAATTATATGTGTATATGTTATATAATGTACAAAATAAATTTATATGTAGTTATATCTTACGGTCCAATCTGGTTTTATACGATGGGTTTTTTTTTTGGTAAAAACCGCAAGCTAAACCGTTCATTACAGTTTGAAATATTCGAAGCGGACCCCCTGAAAGTAAACAAGAAAAACCGACCGTGAAGCCAAACCGACGAACGGTTTAAACGATTTCACAGTTTTAACCAAGCTGTGAACACCCCTAGTTTGTGGCATTGATTTTAACATTTGTTACTATTTACTCATTGCGTCAAATATTTCGTTGCCACCACACCCCGCAAACACCGTGGGGACTCAGGTTCGACTCCGGTCGTTAGCATACCCGCACCTGATGTCCACTCGGCTGGGGGAATCACCGCCAGGCAGCGATGTGGTGAGCTAGCTTGTGGAGTTGTAATACTCCAGCGGATGGGAGGTCCGTGCAAATACCCCCCCCCCCCCCCCTCAAATATTTCATTGCACCAAATTCCTTGGTGTGTGCCCTCTAAATTTTAGCCAATTGTGTCGTTCCACTTTTTTTTAACGTCTAACTACATTAGAACATAATGCTAGTACAAAAGAGCTACAACATACGTACAAAATAAAACCAAGCTGTGAACACCCCTAGTTTGTGGCATTGATTTTAACATTTGTGACTATTTACTCATTGCGTCAAATATATTCGTTGCACCAAATTCCTTGGTGTGTGCCCTCTAAATTTTAGCCAATTGTGTCGTTCCACTTTTTTTTTAACGTCTAACTACATTAGAACATAATGCTAGTACAAAAGAGCTACAACATACGTACAAAATAAAACCAAGCTGTGAACACCCCTAGTTTGTGGCATTGATTTTAACATTTGTGACTATTTACTCATTGCATAAACATTCGTTGCACCAAATCCCTTAGTGTGTGCCCTCTAAATTTTAGAGAAGACGACATTAAAAAAAAATCGGTCTTGCAAAAAAAATATAAAAGTAGAAAAACAATAAATTTTATAATTTTTTTTGTTTGGGGAAAAAGGGGGTTAAGAAGTAAAAAATTTAGGCTTGTTGGTATGAAATGGAGCCTCTATGGGCTTCATTATGTCACATCAACGACACGTAAGCACCCCCCCCCCCCCCCCTTTAAGGTTAGGAGGTGTGGATCCCATTTAAAACAATAGAAAGAAAAAAAAAGGAAATCATAAAAGAAAGAATTCTGATTGGCGAGAATCAATGGGCCCCACATGTTATCTCCTCTGGCACTCATTAAAGCATTGTAACCCCCATAGCCCCCCCCCCCCCCCCCCCCCCCCCGCGCGCGCGCGCGCGTATAGCACCCACTGGTTGGTGTTTGGGGCGCCATAAGGGTGATGTGGCATGGAGCGATAGCCCACACCGAGTAGTCTAACAACCAAGAAATGAGATAAAGCCCCCAAATGATCAATGACGCCCCCACTATTTATTTAACTATTGAGTGTTATTGTGCTGAGGTTGAGTGGAGCGCTACCCCATACCATCCAGCCTTAACACCACCCTTTTCATACAAGAAATAGAGCGGGTGTTTACCTTAGGGGTGTTCATCGAATCGAATTTTTCGAAGTTTTATTATTTTTACTTGAATTCGTATTCAATTCGATTCGATTAGTGTTTGAAAATCGAATTCGAATAGAATTCGAATTCGAATAGAATTCGAACCGAATTCGAATAAATTCGATTTAATTCAAATTCACCCTAAACAATAAATTATTTTTCTTTCATTTTTTAAAATACTACAAACTAATTATATTCAACATAAAATATAATAATCTGCAAAATTAATTAACTATCAATATGTCAAAACACAAAAAATTAGAAGATAGGTCGGTTACCGGTAGCGATTTATGTTAGGTAAAAATTTAGAAATAAGTAGCATGGACTATTTGTCAGTAGGTTTGGTAATATTATGAATAATAAACTTATCACTTATGGAGGTAGTTCATATTTTGGCCAAGTTTAGAAGTTATATGTGTGTGTATATGTTTGTGTGTGTATATACATATATCAAAAAAATTATATATAAATTGAATTCGAATTTCGAATCGAATCGAATTCAAAATCATAAATTCGTATTCGATTCTAATTCGACTACTGGATTCGAATACGAATCAACTCGAATTCGAACATTTTTAATCGAATTCGAATCGAGTCGAATTTCGAATTTTTCGAATTCGAATCGAATTCTGAACACCCCTAGTTTACCTATAAGAGAGGAGGGGGTGGTCACTAGTGATATAATTCGATCTATCACATTATCCAATCAACTCATGCCATGTCATCAAACATTTTTCCATCACTCACAACCTTTTTTGGTGGCAATGGTCATCACTCACCACCACACCCAACAATTTCCCCCCAACCAACAATTACCCTCACAATAAAACCCATCACGGCATTGAAAAAATAACAAAATCATCAAACCGTGGAACAATCACGCGTTATACAAGAGGTGGCGGTGGGAACTTGTGATTTTCCACGCGTGCTCAAGTGCCATCACGGAATATTAACTGACCGCCCCCTGTGGCCTAAACTGAGTTCTATTTCCTTATGCGAAGTTCCTATTTTCAGCAAGAAAAATACAACCCCGATTGTTTACATATAAATCAGGTTGTATTTCATTAGAGCGCTAGTTCAATCCAATAGTTCTGAAACAGTCAGCAAGACTTTGTGCTATTTTAAAATATGAAATAGATATGTGAAACATGTGATATATAACAATTTAATTTCTCAAAGACGCATTCTTCTAGAGAATTATTCATACCGAATATATCTTTTACAATTGTCATATATACATTCTAAACACTTGCAAAAAACTAAAATACTATTACACAACTGTCATTGACCTGTTAAAGATCATCGGCCGCCATGTATGTTATTATTTTACCTTCAACATTTAGTACTGTTGGTATACAGAAATGAGAGGTGGAATAGAATGGATGATTACGAGGGAATGAAGAAAAGGGTGTTTGGTTGGTCAATGGAATGAAATCACCCATTCCAAAACGCATTACATTCCCTCAAAATCATTCATTCCACCCCCCATGTTTTTTTTCATTCCATCCTCTTTTGCACCATTCATCAAAAACATCACAACCCACCACCTTCGCCACAACCCACACCACCACCCATCACCGACGCCATCGCCGGCACCCGCCACCACCTCACCCCGACAGCCACCGCCGCCGCCGCCACCCACTCGCCACCGTAATCACCCACAGCTGCGACCAACCGCCAACGCCACTCGCTGCCGCCCACCACCACCGTCGTCGCCGCCATCAACCAGCACCTCTGCTGCCACCCACCACCAACGGCCACCTTGTTGCCACCACCACTCGTCGTCACCGTCGCACCGCCACTCACCGCCACCGCCACCACCACCACCCATCGCCGCCGCCGACACCCACCACCGCCACCTATAACCACCCACAATCACTACCACCGACCACCACCACCAGTCACCACTGATTTTATTACTCCGTTTTTCTTGCCTACCGAACAATACACAATAATAATTCATTCCATTCACACATGGTAACCAAACAAGACATGGAATGGTAATGATCCATTGCATTCCCTCGTCCATTCCATTACCTCGTCAATTCCATTCATTCATCCATTTCATTACCCCATACGAAATAGACAGTTGAAACCTCCCGTATAAAAAGTAAAATGTATTATAAAACTAAGTTGAACTAAGGTGTGTGTAGGGGTCTTCAAGGGATATAGCATCTCTGTCCATAAGACAGAGGGTTCAAATCCTACTGTGTAAAAGTATAGGAGTATTTTATAAATTTTATTTGTGTTTTACGTATATATAAAAAATAGTATTACTTAACTATTATATTCAGGATTTAAACCCAAAAGTAGTGACTGAGGAGCTGGTAAGATCCTTTCCGTATCATAGGTGGGGGTTGTGGGTTCAAGACTTGGCCCTATCTGAAAACGTGAACCTCTCCCCCCACCCCCTCTCAACTACTTTCTAAACGCCCCAGTTAAACCCATAAGATATGCCACCACCTACGCAACCTCCAAAAGGACCATCACCATGATTGTTGATAACGAGTTGACGTTAATCCGCGCGTTGCTGCGGATTATGAATGTATATAGTAACAATACATGTGATACGGAATTTTTAAGTTTATGCAAAACATTCTTTCATTTTGCTTAAATACCAAACTAAACCATTTTTTTTGTGAATTTCCAGAAAAGAAATCAGTTTAATACATAATGGGTCAATGACTAATAGAGTGACTTATAATGAAAATCTTACATTAAGATTCAAACAACAAAAATGAACAAAAGATTCTAAGGAAATCGGTACATTGAGGAAACCAAGTTTCAATTTCGCAAACCTAATCGTGGGAACAAAAGATTCAAGTACGCAAGGCTAATCATAATTTAATACCAAACATATAAGACAAAATTGCAGAAAACAACCTTTATGTATACCCCAAACTGCACTTTATACCTTTCACTATGAAATCCGCCAAAACCAACCTTTACGTTCATGTTTTGCTACAAGTTCAACCTTTAACACAAACTCTGTTAATATTCTTGGTTAAATCACCTCACATGCTTTGCATGTGAGGGTATTATTGTCATTTCAACCTTGTTTTTTTTGTTTATTAATAAATTATATAATTACACATGACCCCACCTTACAAGGTAATTTACAAGTCCCAAGCTTGAGATGAAAACCCACCTCATTAATTCATACAAACAAAGCCATGGACATATTCATAACAATTTATCTCAACCAGATTATGAACACGAAGCATCATTCTTTTCTTAAAACATATAGTAAACTAACGGTGATTATCATTTCGAATGTTCTAAACATAATGGAAGTCATTACTTAGAAACATGAAATTAGGAACATCATTCTTAGCAATTATCGACCATCATAATCATCATCATTTCACAACACCCTAACAGTATCATTTTATTCTAACATACCATTCTAACAATATCATTTTCATCAAGGATCATTCTAACACTACCACTAATATGCTTGACCAGGTTGTACCTTGCGCATAGGCAGTTGTACCCACCATGAAAACACTACATCATGCACTCAAAGTAAACCCAGATTTCTTACATAACTCTACATTAATGTTTTTCTCACAATCAATCATTTAAAACATGGAAGTTAGGAGAAGACCCATTTAAGATAAAACCCAGTATCATGTTTTTGGGTATGAACAGAGCACACTAGTCATTTCATCTTGACACATAATTTTCCTAAATAACTCGACAAGTATGTTCATTTATGCATATAAAGCACTTTGTGATTTACAAACATCTGTTCGAACCCTTAATGTGTTGTGCGACCAAAAGGAATTTTTCATAGAAGAGCACATTATTCACTCATCGTACACAGATCTAATATATCAACATTAATATGATTATCTACATATACCCAGTTTGCATATGATTCACACAAAGATCATACCACAGTAAACGTTTCAATTTACAAGTCCCAAGCTTCCGCTCTCGAGAAGCATGCCGCTGCAAACTGCAAGGTAATTTTAATGTTGATCTACATATCATGATTAGTAGATATAAGTCAACCTGTGCATTGTGATAAATATGGTGTGTTATCTGCTTGCATTATGTTTTTTGTGAATAGGTCAGGGGTGTTCAACAACACATATATGCTTATATCACTACAACATGTATGTGTTAGATGATGATGGTGTTAGATGATGATGGCGGCGGTGCTAGATGATGATGGTGGTGAGCGCTTGTTGATGAAGACGGCGCAGATGAAGGAGGGGTGTTTGTTGATGATCTGGGTTTTCTGGTTGGGAGCTAGGAGAGATGAACAAGAAGAGTTTTATGGTGGGGTCATGTGTAATTATATAATTTATTAATAAACAAAAAAAACAAGGTTGAAATGACAATAATACCCTCACATGCAAAGCATGTGAGGTGATTTAACCAAGAATATTAACAGAGTTTGTGTTAAAGGTTGAACATGTAGCAAAACATGAACGTAAAGGTTGGTTTTGGCGGATTTCATAGTGAAAGGTATAAAGTGCAGTTTGGGGTATACATAAAGGTTGTTTTCTGCAATTTTGTCAACATATAATGATAAAAGAAAATCGATACATTTTAAGAGCGAAAGATGAAGATTAAACGGTAGATTAATGAAAGATTCGTAATGAAATTCAAGTCTAAAGTAGACTAAAATCAAAGGAATGATGTCATAGTTCATTCTTTATCTCATTCAGATTCAGAGATCATTTTACATTTTAAACATCAAAGGGTCTAAACCAAACTTTTTTGTCAAAATATCTGCCAACATGTCTGGTGGCCAAAAAGACGAAAAAACGTCACTGGAAAAGATTAATCCTGACGATTTCCAGCATAGTCTGGTTCTCTACGTTGTTGCGGTACGTGATCACACGACTCTCTCATGTATTGTAGCCACTTTACCATGGTTAGCCGATCCAAAGGGGATCCACTTGGAATCCTACTCCTGAAATAAAGCGGAACTTTCTAGACAAATGGTTGCCGTATTTGAACGCCGTGACAATCCGAAGAGAGAAACCGTCGTGAGGACAAACGACACATCCTTAGCACGTGCGCTTGCCAACGCCGGTTCTGACGTATTGTTACAGAATGCAGACATACTGAATGCGTTAATGGGAATGGTGTGTCATCGGAAATTGTTGCAATATTTGTGCAGTAACACCAAGTCCACGTCTGGTCGAAGTGGCGTCCCCGTCCCCCTTGACTTCTCGTTGTTCTCCGCCGTTCCGTTCGCCGGTAATATCGCTCGGTCGGACACGTACAAGATTTGGAAACGCGACGGTAATCTGCGTGACGATACTTCCCATTTCCCATGACGAAGGGTTTGAAAATTCAACGAGTGAATCAGGTCTCTTCCTTGGAGGCATTGTCAAATCTTCGATGTGTTTGAAAAGGCCGGATCTCTGCTAACTGATGCATACATCATCGATTCTGCGCTACGCCAGAAAACGTCGGTTTTTCGGTAACCGATTCAAAACTTGTCGATTATGCGCTACGCCAACTGGAGATTAATTTTGATTCGTAAAATATGCAAAATTTGTTCAAAACGGTTACGGCGAACGGAAGTAAATTTGGGTTAGTGAGAGTTGTATCGTTGTTTTCTAAATATTTAGGGGCTGTTTGGTAGCCTCATAATGACCATTCAGATGGTACCTATTAATGGTTTAAAACCTCTGAATGAATAAGAGGTAACCTCAAGTCTGAATGGTTAAGAGGTAACCTCTGAATGGTAAATCATCACATGTCACATTCTTCTACCTTCTCATTGGTAAAATTCTTAATGGTTCCATTAAGAGGTAGCCTCTTAAGACTGGACGGTATGGGGGCCGGTTTAGGCCCGGCGAGGCCCGGCGCCGGTCCCTCACACCGCCCCCCTCAAACCGGCCCGGCGAGTCCAGCGACCCACAGCCGAAGTCGACGGCCCCACTTTCAAAAATATATCCGTTGAATAACGGATAGTTTAATAAAAAAAATACCTTTTTCACTTTAAATATTTATCAACTTCATCCATTTTTTTATATCATTCACATCCATTTCTCCCATTCTTCTCCTATTCCCATCCATTTTTATAAAAAACACTCCCATTTTTTTTACCATCATGAATCCATTCAACCCAAACAACCCCAACCCGAACAATCCTAACTTTTTTTGAGTCCCGCTTACACTCCGACTATGGATCCTTCGTGGGGGTCTCCACCATTTACGTTTTCGGGTTTCCAACAATCACCTAACGCCTTCAATCAAATGTCTCAAGTTCAACAAATGCAACAATACCAAGCACTCCAACAATACATGCAACGCAACTCGGTTCAACTGGATCAATTCCAATCGCAACCGCAACCCTCGGTTGAACTTGACGATGATGATGAAGTCGTCCCCGAATCGCCACCTAAAGAACTCAAGCACAAAAAAAACACGGGGAAGGGGAAGGCGGTTGAAACCGAATCCGACACCGCAAAAAAAAAAGCGGTTCGAGAGCAAAGGCGAGACAGTGGACAAAAGTAGAGTAGGAGGCGCTAGCAATTGCGTATCTTAAGGCCTCAACTTGCCCGATTGTCGGTATGAACCAAAGTTAAAAAAAATTTAATTTAAATTTAAAAATATTTATTTTTTAGTTTTACTAATGCATTTTTTTTTTAATTTTAGGGAACAATCAAACGGGTTCTAGTTTTTGGAAAAAATGTACGGATATATTTAACGAGCTTATGGAGCAAGGCCCGGCCCGTGATCTCGATTCCGTATCGGGCAAGTGGCGGAAAATGAACAAGTGCGTGAATGATTTTATCGGGATTTATAACCCACTTTACATCAATCGTCCTAGTGGGAGTAGCGACGAGGACGTTCTTAACCTTGCGATGGCTAAATGGGAAACAAAAAATCCATCTTTCCCGCACCTCCGAGCATGGAACATTTTAAAGAAAGAACCTAAATGGGCGCCGATTCCAAATGAGGTCGCAACCGCCAAACGGACTAAAACTTCCGAGTCCGGAAGTTATAGTGCGGGAGGCTCCACCGCTCGTTGTCAAATCGACATAAACGACGAACCGGAATATGACGAGGAGCCCGCTCACGAGATCGAACGTCCCGACGGAAGGGGCAAAGCAAAAAAAGAGGCGGCCGGAAAGCGCAAAGGGGCCGGCTCGAGTGGAGGGGGGGCTCGGGTGGAGGTGGCGGCTCGAAGGCGTCTTCGAAAATGGACGAGTTAATTTTCGAATTCCGTTCTTTTAAAGACTTTGCGGCCGAAAAATATAGTCACAAGAAAAACGTGTCGGCCGACTATGCTCGAGCGGAGGATTTTAGGATAATGAGGTTGGATCTCGACTCGGTTCCGGAGGATAAACGAGAGGTGTATCGGAGGATGAAGGAAGAGGTGAAGAAAAAATGGACGTCATAGGTTTTTATTTTATTTTTAGGAAATGTAATTTTTTTTTATGTTTCGGAAATGTTTTTTTTTTATTTTTTTATTTTTAGGAAATGTAATTTTTTTTATGTTATGAAATGAATTTATTTATGTTGTTTTATGTTGTATTTTTTAATTTTTATAAAGTTTTAATTATGTTAATAAAAAAACTTAGAAAATTATAAAATATTAAGGTGGGGTAGCCCCATCCTCCACCCCCTCAAAAGTGAAGGAGACCCATCCCCCACGAGCCGGTGATGTGGCGCCTACGTGGCGGCCCATCCTCATGGGGATGGGCCTCATCACACCTTCTAGTCTAATGACCATTCAGAGGCTACCAAATAGCCCCTTAATAAGGTATTATTAACAGCATATTATTAATCACAGTGTTTCATGCTATTCTATTGACTTTTATATATTTAATGAATCCGTGCGACGACGCCAAGAGATGTAACTTAAGCTGCTATGGAACGTTTCAACGAAAGGGTATCGGAAGAGATGGACCCCCTTTTATTTTAGAAAGACATGTCTTTTGGACGTAACTCAAGTTGGTAATTGTATAAGGGTATAACTAGTTTTTGTCTCGCCCGCGTTGCGGGGCAATAAGCCGAATATTTCTCTCTCATGACATGTATGTCTGTACAGAGGGCAAAATCGTAAATTATATTTTGAACTGGAGACGAAATCATAATTTTAAACTGAGAGCAAAATCATAATTTTGAGCTAGGGGAAAAACATAATTTTATTTTGAACTGTGGGCAAAAACGTAATTTTGAGCTGAGGGCAGAATCGTAATTTTGAGCTGGGTGCAAAAACATAATTTTAAACGGAGAGCGAAACCGTAATTTGAAATTGGGAACAAAATTAAAAGTGAGTTTTTGAACCGAGGGCAAAAGCGTGATTTTAAGCTAGGGGCAAAATTATAATTTTATTTTGAGTTGAGGGCAAAAACGTAATTTTAAACAAAGGACGAAAACGTAATTTTAAACTAAAAATAAAATTAAATTAAAAAAAGTTGATCCAATAGGGAAGTGCCAGGCACTATTCCCCTAACTTAGAAATGTATATGTAGGAAATTTATATTTTAACTTAAACTTATTTGTGTTTGAACAATGAATGTTTGAAACTTTATATTAGAAAAAGTAATATAAGACTGAAGGGAGTGGGGCGGCCTTAGGATGGGGCGTCTTGCGACACGTGGCGCCACGTCAGCCTAGAGGATTTTGAGCAAAAAAGGGGGAATGGTGTGTGGGGCGGCCTTGGGCGACTTGGAGGGGGGAGTCTCCTGAAATTTTGTGCCAAATTGGGTTGTGTGAGGAGAGCCGGGCGACGAGCAGAGGTTGGGCAGGAGGGGGACGCCATGGGGGGCGGTGTTGGAGGCGACTTGGGGTGGGAGTCGCCCCACTCCCCTCAGTCTAAGTTATCGTTATTAGGCTTTTCCTATATTTTTATATCAACCGCATCCCTGTCAAATCCAGTTTTAAATATTTATATCATGTTTATGTTTATGAACCATGGTTACAATAAGTTAGATCGTGTACGATAGTGTGGATGGAATATCTCATATGTTCAATTGTTAATCATGTGATTTAATCATATCATATATCATACAATATATTATATTATTTTAAAATTAAAAGATGTTGAATGAGAAGCTATTCAAATACCAAAAGTCTAAAACAATAATTTCACTAAAAAATGTAGGAGTTGTTGGTTAATTTGTATCCACCTCCACCTGCCTCTCAATTGACAAAAAGCAGTATGAATTTAGTGACCAGGTTTATTTGACTAAACCGTCATACGTTTGTGTCCATTTTCATCCTCAAATGTTTCTATACAATCAAATCGCCCCTCTACATGTAAGAAAAATTACAAGAATAACTACGAATAAGGCGTGATTTATTAATATAAATCCGTATTAAACAGTTCATATGATATACTTGCATTTTTTCGTACCTAAATGAAGTAGTGACGTGTTACATGTACATATCTTATCGAAGTTCTCTCAACGGATAGCATAATGGGTTTTCATTAAAAGTCATTGCATTTCATGCATGTAGCGAAGTCAATCTTTTCAAACAATCATATTCATAGTTTATCAAGTATTCATTTTATTGGTAGCGAACGATACATATTATGAGTCCATTAGGTATTTGTGCATTGAGGTTGTTTAAGGGCGGGGATTTTGGTAACGTGTAGTGACGGACTTGGGATTTATTTTCTGAGGGTGCGATCAGATGGCTGTACCTTATCTTTAAAGGGTGTAGTTGAGATTTTTGCCTAAATAATAAACTATATTTTTTCCACGATGCGCGTGTAAAGTCTATAAAGTGAAAAAAAGGTGGTACTTGTCCATGCTTTGTTCTTTTGAAGAACTCGTAAATCTCATTAAATCTTAACACTTGTTTATACAAGTCGTTTTTGAAGCCATGTGAACATCATGTCACCACCATCTTACTTGCAATTTTTTCTGGAAAAACTCATATTTATAATATACTTTTAACTAAATTACTTTTTGAGTCCTCGTATTTTAGTGGTTTTAACCACTTAAGTTCAAAATCAAAAAGTTTAAAGTCCTGGGTCCATAACCGTTCATTTTTTAATGTCTTGAGTCTCTGTGTTTTAGTGTTTTTAAGTTTAACCACTTGAGTCCAAAATGAAAAGTACAAGTGTTAAAAAGGTTGGACTCAAGATGTTAAAAAATTGAGTGATTAGCGACTTAGGGCGTTAAACTTTTTTATTTTAGACTTAAGTGCTTAAAACCACTAAAACACGGGGACTAAAAAAGTAATTTACTCTATACTTTTATTAACTACCTTTACATGTGATTCTCCATCTTGTAAGATTTGAACCCTTCGTCTCTAAACTATAAGAGATGCACCTTACAACCAGAATGCCCTTAAAAACCGACCATCTTCCTTCTAATTAACGCAAAAAGATGAATCATATGGGCTTCTAAAGACACAACCCAAACACTAGGGGCTTTAATGCAAACTCATCTTCTTTATACTCTTGTTAAAACCAACAGCACAGCTCGGCCTGTATTATAAAAAAAACTTGATCAGACCTTCTTCAATCCATTCTCCGAAACCCTAGAACTCACTTTTCCGGCGAAAATGGAGGAATCTCGCCGGCCGGAGATCCGTCTAAAAGTCAACTCCCGCCGTTTCGGCGGCGGAAACATCATCCATCCGGTTGAAGTCGAACAACCATCACCGACACCTTTTCCGGCCGCCGTGAATCAAAGTCAAACACCTTCACCGTTCCGAGAAGTTAAGCATTTTAAGAAGTGGTTACCGTGGTTGATACCTACTTTCGTTATAGCTGATACTGTACTGTTTATAATCACTATGTATGTCAACAATTGCCCTAAAAATTCCGTATCTTGCATCGCTACGTTCCTCAAGAGGTTATCGTTTCAGCCGTTTAAAGAGAATCCTCTTCTCGGACCTTCTTCTGAGACGTAAATCTTCTCATCTCTGTTTCTAATATCATAATTCTTCTCGTTGATGTTAGTTATGTGTTGATTATTGTTAATATGTTTGAGAATTTAGTAGTGTTAGGATCGGATACAGGTTTTTGAACTAGTTTTGTATTGATCAGGAGACTATAATTAACATTTATTGCTATTTTAATCATTATCCATAGACTAGTAGACTATAATTAACATCTATGTGAGGATCTGTTGGTGGATCTGTTTGTAATTTGTCGTCATAAACGATCATCTTTAGTTCTTAACACGGAATTAATGTGTCGGTGCGGTTGAAAACAGTTGTGAATAGGTTTTTGTGATGTATAGTTTAGTGCCTTTAAGGGTTCTTCATATGGTGGAAATTTGAAGTTTTGACTTTTGTGTATGTGTTTTTTTAGGCTACATAAGATGGGGGCTTTGGATGTGAGTAAGGTGGTTGATGATCACCAGGGGTGGCGGCTTATTACTTGCATTTGGTTGCATGGTGGACTTTTTCATTTGTTGGCAAACATGTTGAGTCTCTTAGTTATTGGCATTCGGCTTGAGCGAGAATTCGGGTTCAGTAAGTGTATTCGCTATGATGTTGTTAGTTGATATAGAATAAGATCAAGTGATCGATTTTTCCTTTTATGTGCAAAGAAGAAGAGACATTTCATTGATATCTTTAAAATACCTAAACGAATCAAAAGTCAACTCTTACGCCAAAAAAGCTGAAATCCCCTTTGCTGGGCTTGTATGGTAAAAATTATAAATTAACCGGCTTTAGTTACCTGATTAACGTAACCTTCTCATTAAAGATAAACCTTAACTGAATGGAAGTGATCGATATTTGCATACGTGTTTGGTTGATTGATTTGCTGTTTTATAATTGCAGTACGCATTGGATTGCTTTATGTAATCTCGGGGTTTGGTGGCAGTTTGTTATCTGCACTTTTCCTTCAGTCAAATATCTCGGTTGGCGCTTCCGGTGCAGTTTTTGGGTTGTTGGGTGCAATGCTTTCAGAACTCATAACTAATTGGACTATATATGCTAATAAGGTATTTTATCAAACGTTCTCATTTCTTAACAACTGCATTTTGAAGATAATATTTCTAAAAGTTTGTTACTTTTATGTTCAGATGTCAGCATTATTGACTCTCGTGATCATTATTGTTATTAATCTGGCGGTGGGGATTCTGCCTCATGTCGACAATTTTGCTCATCTCGGTGGGTTCTTTTCTGGTTTTCTTCTTGGGTTTGTGTTCTTAATGCGTCCCCAATTTGGTTGGGTTAACCAAAGATACACGCCTGCTTATTCAAGAACCGGAGCTAAACCTAAATACAAGACGTATCAGCGTGTCCTTTGGCTTCTTTCACTCATCCTTGTGGTGGCCGGGTAAGAACTTATGTAATCATTTTAGCATATTCGACCCATTTCCTTTTCAATTTTAGCTAAGTTCTTTATTTAATGCGTTTGACCCTTTATACAGGTTGATCGCTGGCCTTGTTTCACTTCTGCGTGGAGTCAACCTAAATGATCACTGTTCTTGGTGTCATTACATGAGCTGTGTACCTACTTCACGGTGGAGCTGTGACAGATCCTGTGTCATGCATGGTGAGTCATCAAACACACTTGTTTTACACGTATGTTTTATTTATATAATAATGAGATTTGGAACTGACGGATAATGATGTGACGTGGCAGTCTGAGCAAACGGGTAATCAGTATACGTTAACATGCTCCGATGGTGGTAAAAACGGGACTTACTTACTGGACAACCCGAACCAGTCGATGATACGAAGTCTTTGTAGTCAGCTTTGTCGATGATTGCTAGCGGGGGTACATATGTTTGTTTACAAACAATGTATTTGTATGATATGATTCTTTTTATTTGTTTTTGGTTATAGTATCTGAACATTTTGAGGGATATGACTATGGTATACCAAACTTAACATATATGCATTTATTTTAATGGATTGATTACATTTTACGGTTCTTTTCTTCTATTTATTTCAGGTCTCAATCTAAATTGTAGTCTAAATACCATTAGATGATTTAAAAGTTAAAAAGTCCAATACAAGATTCAAAAATGAACCTAAACAAATGAATATGTAAACAAAGGGACAATTAGTATTACTAGTAACTAAATAAAAAAAAATGTAATGAAGTTCATTTTTGTTTGTTTGATTAAATTAACAAAAAAAAATTATCGTCAAGAGGTTCACTAAATGTTCGGTTCATTTACATGTCTAATCTTCTCCGTTAACTACGGTTATCTTGTAGCCAACTGCGCCCTGAAACTTTCTTCAATCCTTTACCTTTCATGGCATCTCTTACGTCATCTACCTCGCTCCAATAACCAGAAACAGAAGACACATTAGCAGATAACACATAGTTTGATCCAAGATCCGGCTCAATCTCTAACAGAAGCTTCACCAAATTGTCATCAAAAGTAATCATGCTTCCATAGTTCTTATACGCACTAATGAAGCTCCTTAACACAATGGCGTTAGGTTCCATCGGCATGGATTTTAACACATGATACGCTTCTTCAATCATCCCAGCTCGCCCAAACATGTCCACCATGCATCCGTAATGTTCCATCGTTGGTTCAATGTTGTAAAGATTCACCATTTGATCAAAATACTTTTGTCCCATTTCAACTAGACCCAAGTGACTACAAGCAGAAAGAATCCCCGAAAACGAAACGGCATCAGGTATGAACCCGAGATCTTCCATCTCGTTAAACAATGAGATTGCTTGTTCTCCATGCCCGTTTTCTGCAAGCCCGGAAATCGTTATAGTCCATGATTGCAGATTTCTGTCGCTCGTCGAGTTAAAGATTAGTAAAGCTTTCTCTATGTAGCCACATGTTGAGTACATCTCGATGAGTGCAGTGGCTAGAGAGACATCCAGTTTGATACCGTTCGTGAGAATGTATGAATGGATGGATTCCCCCATTTTTACGTTGACCAGATGAGAACAAACAGAAAGCAGGCTAACCAAGGTTACGGAATTCGGCTTTTCGTTTGCTTGCTTCATGTCTAGGAACACCGATAATGCATCCAACGGATACTTGCTGCATAATTTGGTTCGTTAGTAACTATAAAAATGTCGATAATACTATAAAAGATACCAGAAACTAGTGTTCGCAATGAGAAAAACCACATCTAATGATCAATATTGAAACCATAACGGATGGCCTTACTAACTATTAGAATGTTGATCATACTAGCCAGAAACTAGTGTAAACAATGATAAAAACTACTTCAGATGATCAAATTCTAAACCAAATTCCTCTATATTTATGTGTTTTATTGCTTATTTAATCAATACAGGATCTGAAATAACATACCAAGTAAGATAAGCAGCAATCATAGAACTCCAAGAAACCACATCTCTCTCAGTCATTTCATCAAACACCTGACTTGCAAACCCAATACTTCCAAAAGCAGCATACATCCTCACAAGGGTATTGTTTATAAACCGATCCGAATCCAAACCGACCTTTAAAATCTCCGAATGCACCGACCCACCAGCCGCAAACAACAAGCATCGTCCGCATGACTTGAGAACAAATGGGTATGTGAATTTATCAGGTTGAAGATCAGTGGTTCTTTGAAGGTGGCAATAGAGTTTGATTGATTCAGATGGTGTTGGGCTCTTGGAGTACTCTTTGATCATCGTGTTCCATGCGAATAATGGTGGGGTTACTGGCGAGTTGTGGAAGAATTGTCTAGCAATGTCGAAGGATATTGAAGAGGATGCGAGGATAAATTTGGAGATGATGAGTTCGTCGTGATTGCGGGAGGTTTTGAGGATGTAAGAATGGATTTGGTGAAGATGAGTTGCAGTTTTTGAATGTTGGAAGAGGGTTAGAAGATGCCGGAAATCCATGTCGTTCTTAATAAGTATTGAGTGATATCAATACATAGAGCAACATCAAATACAAACTACATTTCGCATACAAACTGTAAAAACCATTTAAAAAGTGTCACGTAGCATCAAAGCAATTATAGAGAAATGATAAAATCTATATATATATATATAAACATGATAAATAAGGGCTTATGTGTCATGTTATGAGGGTTTGGAAAATGAGGTGGCATCACCATAGGGCTTCTTAAAATTGGTTTTGGCTCCAAAAAATTCCACCTTTTTAATTCGGGTATCGCGGCATCCGAATATCTTGATTCCGACCCGCCCATCAAAAAAATGGATCCGTATATAATAGATCTTTTGTTCATAATATACACAAAAATTTAAAGGATGCTTCTTTCTAAACCCTAGCCTCCTTCATCTCGCTCTTCTGGATCAATCGTATTCTCATCAAATGATTCAATAATCAGGTACCCAAATCTGTTTAGTTAATAGGGGTTGTATCTATGTTGATTTCACTTTTTGATAACCGATTTTGATTATAGGTATGATTCCTTCAATCAACTTCAATCTGATTGTTGATTATGTTAGTTTTTTTTTTTTTATTGTAATGAAGTTGAAGATTTTAGGGTTTTGGTTATCTGTTTTTGTTGATTATTGTCTCTCTCAGATCCATGTATCTCGATCTAAATCTCCCCCCTCTCTTGGAAACGAATCCATTGCTGTCCGTAAGATCAGGTTCATCGTTTGGTTAAATTGTTCTATCATTTACCAGATTGTCATCGATATATCGTTTAGTATATTTTCACTCTCAAAACCCTAAATCTCAATCTAAAGAAACTGAGCATAAGGTATGTTTTCTTCTCCATTCTTATTGTTGTAACTTGAAATTCTTTTCATTTGTTTACTGTGATTTTTAGGTATGGTTATAGCATCAACATTAATGCTTTGGATAGGACTGATGTTTATAACAGGAAGTGAAGCACCTATTGTACAAAACATATTTAATTTTCCTCAAAGTTTATTGTTAATTTTATTGGATTTGGCTCACTATATTTACTGGTCACAGATTGAAAGAGAAGGGAAAGACGTCACAATTACAGCTAGGGGTGGCAACAAAAACCCAACCATAATATTTTGGGTTATTTTGGGCCTCTTTAAAAAAGGAAATAAGTCAAAATGGGTTGGGGATTTAGTCAAGATGGGTTAGGATGGGTTTTAAAATACCCTGCTGTGCAGCTAACTATCGACTAACTTGGGTGATGGGTTTTTAACTCTCTAACCCAAAAACGGTCATCACACTTCATGGATTCAACCCTAAATCACCGTACTCTCTCTATATCCTCTATCGCTTTTTTAAACAGGATTTTTGAACCCGTTTGAATCCTATGAAAGTGCGTTTGAATCGTAGAGGTGAAAAACCGCTTCATGGGTTTCATAGCGATTCTGAAGTTGTAAAGGAAATTCAAATCCAATTCGATCGCGCTTCAGAATCCGGGAATGAACTAGCAAAGATTCTTGAAGTTGGAAAGGTTCCACACAACCGAAAACACGCAGCCTATCAAGGTCCAATTTTTATTGTAAATTGTATTACTTGCATACAGATTTTACTTAGAATCATCAAAAGTGCTGACTTTTATCATGATATGTATCTATGAATCAGTTTCTTCGAAAATGTTGAACAAATTTTCACCGTCACTAGCAGCAGCAGCTTCGAAAAGCTCTGATCCTGCTGATGTCGATGCATAATTATTATATTCATGATGCTGAAATAAAAAATAGGAGATAGTTTTTAGAAGTTATTTCTAGCCTTTAGTGGTCTATGTTTAATCGCTTAATAATGCAGGTTTTATTCACAGGCGAGAAAGTAGGTGTCGGGCTGGGTAAAACCCGAAAAGATGCTCAAGAGCAGGCTGCGGAGAACGCCCTTCAAAGCTTAGCTGGTCAGAATCTTTAATAATAAACTCTTCTATAGAAAATAAAATTGTGTTAGGAAATTGTATCTATAACGTATGCTTCTTGTCATATTATTGCAGATAAATACGTCTCGTACCTCATATCGCGATCCAAACCAGAAACCAAAGATCTTGATACTGGAAGCGAGAACGGGTTTTTGTGGGACTCTGATTCAGATTGATCAGAGGTGAGAATCAGTACTAATGATGCTTCTCGTATACCTTTTTTGACTTGACAATAATATATATTGTATTATGCTAACTTAGTTGTATCATGTCTGTATGTAAAATAATGGTTGTGTAGGCTGCTGAAATGAGGCATTCCTCCAGTTTAGCGTGTCAGCAAGTTCAGAAGTGAGTCATTTTGTCAAGGTAAAGAATGCGGGAAGTCAAACTATAAGTGGTTTTCATCAGCTTGTAAATGGAAAAAAGTTTAGAGACTTTGAAAAGGTCAATTTTGGGTCAACACCAAGAGAAAGTTAAGTTTTGGGGTTTTTGAAGCTGTAAATTACTTCTTGTCAATGTTTTTTTTTTCCTTATTTTGTTTTGGTAGAGGAGATTGAAGTTGTAGATGGCAAAGAAATTGACCCGGAGATTGTGCCGACGGCGATGATGAGGATGGCGTGACGATGTTGAGTGGTGTAACAATAGTGGTGGTTCGTTATCCTGTTCAACCGGTGGTGGTTCGTTATCCAAATGTACATTTTGATCGATCCCGGTAAGATCTTTAACCAATACAAAATCTCAAAATCATGTTGACCTTTTTTGTTTCGTTTTTTTTAATATTACATTTTATGTTATAGGAGTCATATATCTTTGGGGACACTCATGCTTTTAATATTACCTGAATAAAAGCTTACGAACAGGTAAATCAAAATTTTTTGTATTTATTACAATATCATTTTTATTCCTTTTCTCATTAAGGGTCACAACGGATCAAGCATATGGAAATTCAACAGAAGGTGACACATTAGTTTTATCAGTTTAATAAGAGAGACTGTGATGTCTTTATTATGTTGATATTTAATTTTTTTTTATTTAACCATTTAACTTGCACAATATTGATGGTTTCAGGTTCATATAGTAGAAGATGGAAGGTGTTGGATTAGTTAGATAAGTGATTCCTTCTGATAATAGTTTCCTCCTTAATGCCGTTAGGTGAAGCTCTGAAACGTAACACATTCATGGCGATTAGCTGGTGTTGCATTCGTTGGATTACTTGGAACCTTAGAGCATAAGGCATGCCATTATCAGACGTTGCTAACTAAAAAAATGTTGTTGGAGCTGAAAGGTAATTAGGAAGATAGTTTTTTTTTTCTTTTTATTTATTGATTAAAACTTACTTGGTTACTTGCTATACGGTTTTCAACGTAGGACTTTGTATTCTAAACATGTCCTATCTAGCAGTTGCAAGAATGGCATGAACAAACGCCAAACCTCAGTTAGTTTTTCCTGCCTAATAAAAATGTATTTTTTTAGTTAACCCATTACCCACTAATAAGAACCGAAGTTTACAAAACTGAATAGAGAGCAAAAGTGAAATACAATTGTTCATCAATATCCTAATATGATTGTTTAATTTATTATGAGTTGTAACTTTTGGATTTAGGGTTTGATTACAATAGAGAGAGTTGGTATTGACTCAGCAGCTGCACCATGTTCCGAGCCTATTGAAGAGGTTAAATCCTTAGGACTCCATGAGGGATCTTATCTTTTTCAAGTGGTACATGAAGGATCTTGGTACATCTTTTTTGTTAGCTTGAATGAGATAATTTTTTTTTAATTTTCATTGTATTGATATATAATGCATATCTATTTCTGGTGTTTTACAGGGAAAAAAGGTCAAACCTCATGTTATTTTTGGTTTTATCTGGGTTTGGAGGTGTTTCCAATGAGCATGTAAGTACTTTTTTTGCATACAGCTGAGTCTTATTTTTTGTTTATCCGGGTTTAGAGGTATTTTTGGTTTTATTCGACTTTATGATACAAGCCTTTTTTTAAAGTTAGTTTCTTTCTGAAAGTGTCATTTATAAATGTTATTAACACAAATGAGTCTTATTTTATGATTTTATCCTTGAAAAAAAATCCTAATTATAAATTTCTTTTTAAATAGATTCATATGACAGTTTTTGTTGTAGGTAGTTTCATCGAAATTCACCCTCAGTTATATAATACAAGTTATATAATTCAACCCTAATTTGTTTTTTCGAAGTTCAGTAATCTATTTTTTGTTGTTTTTCGCACTTAATTAATGATAGTATGTGATGATAGTGGAAAATCAGTTGCAAATGATTCACAATTTTAATCGATATGATACTAATTTAATGATCAAATCATCCTTTACGAGTTAATTGGCTAACACTTTTTGAAACTATGAAGGTTGCAATTTGGTGAAAGCGTTAAGGAAATTATTAATGAACAATTTGGTGATGGCGTGTAAGATACCCTTGTAGTACTCCATTTAATCACATGATCAAACAAAGTTTTAAAATATGCATGTAGTTAACATTTTTTTTGCTCTCCAATGATCTATATAGAGGTGTAGCGGTATAGAAAAATTTAGTAAATATGACATGTTTACGAAATGAGATGCTGGACGTATTGCTGCCATGGCTTCCATGAGAAAGGTTTCGGTTGCCGAAAGCATGCTTCAATGTATAAGGTAATTTACTAAGGGAAAGGTTTTGGTAACTCGAAGGATATGCATCTTCAAAGAGACTCGACTATCTTTAAATTGTATATCCACTGTATCACTAATTTATGTAACATGAGACTTTGTATTTTATTTTATTTATACACTTGATATTTATTGTAATAGTTTTCTCCAACCCGGGTAGCACCCGGGTGATAACCTAGTAATATCATAAATAATATCAATTATATTGAATTCCCTATAAATATGCTAACAAGCAATTAATTCTTAATTTGGATATTCCTTTTGTTTTCAATGTGTTGATTAAGAAAAATGTTGATATCATTCAAATATGTGCTAAAATCAATTATCTTGATTAATTTTCATGTGCTAATATAATTCAAAAGTGCTACTTTTATGTATGTATATATTGTTTTGGTATGTGTTAATTTAACTTTTTTAAGTGCTAGGATCTGTTCATACAGTTTATAGGATAAATATGGTTTGTACCAGAACCAATCTCATCAATACATAACAATAAATAAATAAATAAAATATAGGGTTAGATTTCAGTACAAATAGGTTTAACATACAAATTGGGCTTAATATGAGAAGTGAATAAATGATTTGTCTTTTTCTTTTTGAGATTTTTTTTTGTATCTTATCAAGCACATTTCTCTAAGAATCTAAAAAAAAAAGAGAAAAGTGCCCGGATAGTCCCTGTGGTTTGCTCAAAGTTCATCTTTAGTCCCTATATTTTCAAAATTACAGTTATAGTCCCCAACTTTGACAATTTCGTTCTCGGATAGTCCCTGTTTTCTTAGTTAAGTGAATGTGAAATGACAAAAATACCCTTACTAATAAAAATATTATTACTTTTTATTTATTTAATTATCTAAATTGAAAGCATGTGTGCCAATTTTTACCCACTCGCCCTTTTCTTTCTCTCTCGTTCACCAGACCTCCACCACCTAAAATCACCACCCCAACCTCGTAACACCATTGTCGGCCACCACCTCCTTAAACCACCATCGCCCACCGTCTCCTAAACAACCACTGAAACCACCACCCTCCACTATCACTATTTTTTCTTCACCACCCAAAATCCAACCAACCACCTCTATTTCACACAATAACAAAATCTATAATTTCTAATCACCAAATTAAACATCATCCACACAAAACACATGATCACATCTAACAATTATTATGGAGGTGAATCGAGTACAACACTCTCAATGAAGGTACCTGCAAGTCGAGTTCAGGATGTCGGACACTTGTCGGAACCCTAGCCACTTCGCTAGAAAGAAGCATACGAGCACTAGCACCTCTGATTTGTTGAAATCGAATCAGGTTACCACATATACACTTGCATATTGGGATTTTGATTTGCAAGAGATTTAAAAATCCTAAAATGCAAATCATATCTTGAAACCCAAACTAACGGGAAAAAACCTTCATTAACTCGTCAATAAACCCTCAGTTGCTCTAGATCTGCCGAAAATGATAGGGTGAACATCGGTGGTTTTGGTGTGGAGAAGAACAGAGGGGCGGTGTAGGTGGTGTTCCAGTGGTGGTTCATCAGCTCCACATCTGTGAAGAAGAAGAAAGGGTTTTTGGTGTACAGGGTGAGAAGAAAGGGGTTTTGGTGTTGCCTGTGTTATGTGAAAAGAAAGAAAGAAATGGGGTGTGGTATAAAACCCCCTCTAAACTATAGCACCCCTACCTTTAAACCATTCCATCATCGTTCAACTCAAAATCAGCTCGTTACCGTGCTGGCGAGAGGAGGATGGCGCCCCCCATTAACTCTGGCGGTGTGGACGAGGGCGCCCCAGGGGCGCTATGATGGCAGGGTGGCGTTAAGCCACACCCATCGGCCTAAACAATAACAAAAAAAAAAAAAAAAACAGTAAACAGTACAACCCATACGAATGTTTTAATGATAATAAAGATTTCACTTTTAAGAATCCATGATACAAAGCTAAAACTTGGACACGAAAAGGCAATAGTGTTCTCCACTTTACATTCTCAGACTCCAAACTCTAGCAAGTTTCTCAAAATTAACTAATACAATCATGAATTTTTAAGGCCAAAACACCATTCGTTGTAATTTGCAGAATAGCTCCACTTAATTTTATACCCTCTCATTTCTTGTCATACGCGTTTCAGAAACCTAATGATTCAAACCTGCAACAGATTGTCACTTAATTAGCATACCATTCAAAACAGTTAACAATAAGAGTTTACTAACAACTCAAATTTTCAAACCTGCACATAAGTTTGCCAAATTGCAACAAAGTCTCGCTTCTGCGGCCAAAGAATTCACAACCAACTCAATCGATTCCACCTCTTCACGAAACTCAGTGTTCATCACCAACGATGAGAAATGCTCATCAACTACCAACCCAAAACACTTGGTAACATTTTCAAGCGAAGGAACTGATTCAAAAGCTTTAGAATTCGAACCCACTTGCGGAAACATCTGATACTTAACCAACCACTTCTTCAAATACCTTACAAACCCCATAATCTCCAACCCATTTAACTTCCCAATACACGCCGAAAACATAACATCGTCCACATTCGGTGACGCAACCAAATAATGCAAGCACAATTCATTACTCGTAAACTCATCATGCGCCATCATAAACATAACCGCAGCATCTTTCGCCGAATTCAACTTCTTCTCACCAACGCTTTTATCCATCGCGGTTTCAATAGCCGAAACCGCTAACCTCTCCCACTCTTTCCTCACACCAACCATAGCATTGTAAGCGTCTTTACTAGGCGATAAAAAATACTTCAAAACCGAAAGCACATCCGAAAGTTTAAGATTCGAAACATGCTTCACACACAAACACACCAAATCCGCCCTATTTTTCTCAATCAAATTATCAACCAAATTATAACAACCCGAACCGGAACCCGAACCGTCAACGAGCCCGGAAACTATCAAAGTTTCTAAAATCTCCCAAATCTCAAACACTAGACAAGCTTCTAACACCAAACCTAACACATTATCCCCAATCAAAAACCCTAGATTTTGAATAAGCAAATTAGTATACGTATAATCTTCATTTTTAGGTTGACCTGGAATTGAAACTCTGGAAATTTGGCTAATATGCTCAAGATGTGAGTTTAATAAAGAGATGAAATCAACCTTAGTGAAGGAATTAGGGTTTTTGAGCTTGATTTGGAGCTTTTTGAAGAACTTTTGAGCTGAGTTGATGATATCGGCATCTGTTTGAGAGATTTTCCAGCCTTGAACGCGTTGAATGAAGGATTGATCGGTGGTTTGGGGTTTTAAGGTGAGGAAAATAGGGTTTGGATTGAGAAGTAGGGGGTGTTGTGAATCGGAAGTTGGGTGGTCGGTTGTAGCCGAAGCTTTTGTGATTAATTCAAGCATAGACATCACTGGAAGTGGAGTTTGGTGATGCAAAGGGAGGTGGTTAGGGTTTACAGACGGCGGAGCTGAGGTGGTAGAGAGGGTTTCGGCTATTGTCCTAGCGACGCCGTTTTGGGCCTGCGAGTGGGGGTTATATGTGTGAATGTATGAAATTTGGATGGGCCTAGGACTGTATTCGGCTTAATTACTTTTTTTTTTTTTAATTTAGATTTACACCTAATCTTTTGCTATTTAGAACAAATGATGTGACATTAATAAATTCATATTTGTTTTTTTTTCTTTTATAACTTCCGATATATAATATTTTATTAAAAAACGAATATGGTTTTACGATGTCCTTATTTTAATTTATGTTTTGATATAAATTTTATAAAAAAAACATAGTCGTATCAAATATAACGTTTTATAAGTCCTTATAAAATTTTATACGACTCCGTTTTTTATAAAATTTATATCAAAATTTAGATAAAAATAAGCACATCGCAAAGCTATATTTGTTTTTGATAAAAACATTATATATCGGAAGTTATAAAAGAAAAACACAAATATAAATTTGTTAATGTCACATTACTTGGTGCAAATAGTTAAAAGTTAGGTGTAAATAGAATCACCCTTTTCTTTTAGGTTTATTTAAAAAGAAAAGAATAATCCAATTGTTCGGCTTAAATACTTTTTTTATTTTAGGTTTGTTTAAAAAGGAAAAAAGGATAGTCCAATTGTAAGTTCTTTATTTAATATTTTTTATGTATAAACAACTACTAGTTTATGCCCCGCTCGTGTTGCGGGGCAATAAGCGGAATATTTCTGAGTTTAATAACATGCAGGTCTGTGTTTCGGTTACTTATACATACTACTCTTAACACGATCTCAATAAAAATTACGCCGACACATAGATAAAAATATGCGTGTGAAATAATTTATGTTTTAATAAAGTTTAGGAATTATAAAGTAACTTTATTAAAGTCCAAGAGTAGTAGCGGTGTCCACCAATAGCTAACGGTCGCTATTCTCGAGTTGATTTGTTACGGCAGCAAAGGGAAAAGGCTAAAAGATGAAATACTAAAAGGAATAAAATTAGAGAGATTAAACATGTACACTACCAAACTTAAAGTAGAGGGACTAAACACGCATATAAACAAAATTAACCAATAAAAACAAAGCATTTTCTTTAAAAAAACAGAGGAGTTAAACACGTTTATTAGGGACGTTGAAGGTTTAAAAGTAAAATACAAAAGGCGATAATCAATTACTTAAAAGAATAAAAGTAGAGGGACTAAACATGTACACAACCAAAGTTAAAGTAGGGGGACTAAACACGCATATAAACAAAGTTAATCAAGAGAAAGAAAATTTATTTAAAAACAGAAGGGCTAAACACGTATATTAGCGAAACTGAAGATTTAAAAGTTAAATACAAAAAGAAACGACCAATGGGTGGTTGACACTATTCCCCCTAATGGATTTTGTAGTTATAGATAATAATTTGTAACCTTTTAAAAAGATCTTCGTTTGTTTATACGTTTTGTCTTTCGTTACGTATTGAATTGAACTAAGAATGGGTATAATAACTTGCTTAGCATCGGACAAAATCCATAATATTGAGGGTGTTATAATGTTGCTACAATTAGCACAAGATTAATGGTAACTAGTTTTTCTTACGTCGCGCGTTGCGGCGAAATCGAGCAAATGATAATGTTAAACAAACGTGATTTGAAAATAAAGTATGTTTTTTAGAAAGCCAAACCATTAGAACGGTTTATTTTATTATCGTATCATATTATGATACCAAATAAATACTTTATTTAGAGTACAACTTTGTTTTAACAAAACATATAACAGAATGTCAGGGAAAAAATCAAGAACAACTACGTACTTAAGTTTTTAGAAAAAGTTATAAACGTAAATTATTAAAAAAGTATCAAATTAATCGATAAATTAATATATGTTCTAAAAAGGAAAAATAAAAATTATTAAAAAATGCTATAAAAAATATCTGGTTTTAAAAAAAGAGAAAAAAATAAAAATATATTATTAAAAGTAGATATATAATAAACTATTATAATATATTAAATAAAAGAAAAACAAAAAAAACTATATATTATTATAAAAATAAAGTTACTATTCATCGTCCTTCGTTAACAATATTTATATTATATAATGGTGTAACTAATGACTTTTGAAGAGGATTGTAAAAAAAGTGTAGATATAAAATTATTTTAATAAGGGTGATCTTGTTTATTTACATGAGGTGGTATTTATAGTACAAGAATTACTATTGAGATAGTACTAAATTTACTATTGAGGAGACAAGCTCATATAATTAGAGTTGAAAATATCATCCAATATTACATAATACTCTGATTTACAACATTGTTGAGCATTGAGTGTTCGTACTTTGTGCATAAAAGGTTTATCGCGCCATTGGTTTGTTCTAAGGTAGAAGTGGTTTGTTTGGTGCTGAGGAGTTGACACCTGCCATTTCGTTGAGCATATAAGGTTGTTTTTTATAACACCTTCTTATTTAGGAGGTTTTAACCCAATTCTCTCCCAGCTCACAATCTCTCACCTCTATTTCTCTCTTTAAAACGTTTGGTCTCTCACTTCTCTTTCTCTCTCTAAAACATTGAGCAAATGTACACTGCTACCAGTTCCATGCGGCTGGGGAGCTATGGTTCTTTATGATACAGAGGCGATTAGGTGGTTTTAGAGAGAGAAATGGGACGACGAGTGTTGCACCGTCGACGCCAGAGGCTCCGACCGTCAATGATGGCGGTGATTTGCATTCTATTGTTTCATTGTTGGTTGGAAATTTGACTATGGATCTATGTGATAATGATGAGATTCACCTTTTCTACAATGATGGTTGTGCTATTAGCTTTAGGACTTGTACGATTGGTTTCTATAAAAACAATGGGCTGGTTGTGTTTGGTTTTATGTTGGATTGTGTGTCAGAACTACTAATATCACTTTCTCTCTCTAACTTCATATCTCCCCTCTCTCTCTAACGTTTAAGATAAACCCCAAACACACACACATACACATATATGAGTGTTAATAGAGATGATGAGAAAAAGAAAGTGTGGTAGACCGATTGGCATGGTGGTCAGACACAATGTACGGTGGCGGAGCTATGGCGGCTCTGTGACGGAGCCATGACAGCTCTGTGGCGGAGCCACGACGGATTTGTGGAACATTGTATTGTTCTTGACTTTTGTGGCTTGGTTTGGTTTTAAGATGTGGCTTTGTTTTGTTTTAAGATGCAGATCTTCATTTTATATCTTTAAGTTCATATCTCTTCTCTGTCTCTCTGTCTAATGTTTGATGTTAACCCCAAATAAACATACACATATGTGTGAGTAAACAAAGATTATGAGACGGAGATAGAGAGTCTGATGGACCGATTCGCATGGCGGTTGGCCACCACCTACGGTGGTGGAGCCATGGCAACTCTTTGATTCTCAAACCTTTTATTATGCGTGTGTTAGATACGGGTTATTTTATTTATATATTTTTTGCTTTTGTGGGTTTGTGTTTAACTTTAAAGCTGATTTACATCTATAAAATAAGACATCCAGGCCACCATCTCCGGTGACGCAACCTAGCCACAATGTTAGTCTTTGTTTGACCAAGTGTTGTGGAATGTTGTTATATTATAGTATTCTAGCCGGTGATGATGATGTCCGCTAGTGGCATGGCAACTCTGGTTGCAGCCGTAACAGCACTGAACTGAGCTCTATTGATTATGGTGATGAGGATGTATGAATCTAAGCTTCTTTTTTCGTCTTTTTTCCAACTTTAATTTAGTGGTTGTGTTGATGGTGTTGGCCGTGTTGTTTGAAGATGGTTGTGGTTTTATTTTTTACAGTTGTGGTGTTGGCGAATGTGATGGTTGTGGTGGCTATTGTTGTGATGATTTTGGTGGTTGTGGTCTACCATCGAAAAAAACATTTAACATAGTTACATATATCTAAAATATGTGAAGTTGCATGGGAGCCGACAACCACATACACATGTTTAGAAACAAAACGCATACAAACCTTGATTCTGGAACTCATGGGTATTTTCAAGGGTAAATGGACAACGATGGCTTATGGTGCAATAACCTGTACCCAAAACAGATTTACTATCTTAATGATTGTGTAAACACATCTTCAAGCCCCCGCCGCATCACGGCGAGGTACTCTTCAGTGGCGTCTCTTAGAACTCATGTACCCTGTTCAAGCTTCGAAAAATGTGCCCTTATACCTTAACGATAAACAATGCAATTACGAAAAAATGACACAATTGTAGTATTCGATAAACAATGCGATTACGAAAAAATGAGAAAATTATAGTATTCAAATGAGTTACATATCGTAATAACTAATAAACTAATAGCTAATCAATGATTCGTGCAGCCCTCCTTGCATTCTTCATAGCAAATTGGTGGATCAACTCTTCACAATATATATTACCTAAGACTTGGTTTTCAATTAGTAATGAGCTCAATTAACCTAGTAGCCTAAATTCTAAAGTCTAAACCATAAAAAATTATTTGTAAATGAGTCTTACTTGAAATTGGTATGAGTTTATTATATTTAAAAAAAATAACATGTATATATATCATTTTTTTTGAAAACACATGCCCCTTGAAATCATGGGCCCGAAGTCCTCTCCGCACACCATCTAAGCCTCCCGTGGTACTCTTCTAGTTGAATAATAATTCATAACAGAAGGGTCATTTTCGACATCTATTCCTAAACAGTGGTCAACCAAGTCGAAAGTTACCAAAATGTTTAACGTATCAAATTAGCATAGTGTTTTACAAAAAATGATTTCTAATCTTATTTAATACATTGAATATTTATAATCAAATTCCAAGACACCAAATCTCTTACAAAACTTTCATCAGACATCTGGTATGCATCATCCAACTTTCGGTTGGGATGCAAACAAGTCGAGCGGCTCGTAAGTTACTCGAGATCGGCAAGAAAAAAAACTCGAAATGAGCTGAGCCTTATCGAGCTTGAGCCTAAAATAAAGCTCGTTTATTTATCGAGCTCGAGGTCGAGTCTGGCTTGTGAAGCTCGTCAGGCTCGTCGAGCCTTATCAAGCCTTAGTGTAATATTAGTTTTTGTTAATATTTAATAACATTCACCACTTATTTAAAGTTGTCTGTTAAACGAGCTGATCTGAGCTTATTTAAATTTGTTTACGACCCCGAACCTAAAAATATAAACGATCCCTAACGCGAGCTACGCTTATCGAGCTCGCGAACCTAAACGAGTCTATTATTTATATTTAATATATTAATATATTAATTGATAGATAATAAACGACCGAGCTCGACCTTGAGAAATTACCAACGAGCCGAGGTCGAGCATGGTCGAGCAGCTCGTTTGCGCACCTCACTCCCCACACGACATCAACATATGAATAACAGCATTATCCTACATATACAAATACAAGCTCAGGGAATAGTGCCAGGCAGTTTGCCTGGCACTTCCCTATTGGACCAAACCTATTTTTTATTTAATTTTATTCCCAGTTTAAAATTACACTTTCGTAATTCGTTTAAAATTACGTTTTTACCCCCAACTCAAAATAAAATTATAATTTTGCCCATAGCTCAAAATTACGCTTTTGCTCCTGGTTCAAAAACTCATTTTTAATTTTGTTCCCAGTTTAAAATTACGGTTTCGCCCTCCGTTTAAAATTACGTTTCTGGCCCAGTGCAAAATAAAATGTTGTTTTTTCCTCTAACTCAAAATTACGCTTCTGCCCTCAGCTCAAAATTACGTTTGCCTGGCACTTCCCTATTAGACCAACCCATTTTTATTTTAATTTTATTCCCAGTTTAAAATTACGCTTTTGTCCTTAGCCAAGGCCAAGGCAAGCACATGCATTGTGAGCGAGATGAGACGGTTGTCTTTACCCCAAGAGTGCCCAAGGGAGAGGAAAGAGGTGTCAAACGCATGCTGAGCCCCACTTCGGTAGTTTGGCACCCCCATAGGCATTCAGGCAAGCGTGCCTATGGGTAAAGTCGGTAGAGCTTGTCAGCCATGTTGGGTACTATTGTTTGGACGAGATGATGGCACACGTCAAGCTTGCTTTAAGGTAACGTTCTGGCAGCACAGCCAGCCCGCAATTGCTAGTTCAAGCGGGGCTCCAGGACTCCAGGTTTTACAGAATAAAAACTTTCATGATAGAAATAAAAGATAGAGGTTTACAAAGGAGTTTTTTATTTCATAACTGTTCTCCCGAAGGAGAACTTCTTGATATTTACATCACCTCCTTAAAGGAGTTACTACTCCATGATTAAACTAAGAAAGCATAAAAGAAAAGTGATCATAATGATCACAAATGAAAAGTGGGTGAAGAAAAGGAACGAAGAATTCTCAAATTGAGAATTGGAAAGTAGGTGGTTGTGGTGTAACCAGGGGTTGTTTTTTCCTAGACTTAGGATTGTCTCAAACTTGAGATTTCTTCGTTCCTTTTCTTCACCCACTTTTCATTTGTGATCATTATGATCACTTTTCTTTTATGCTTTCTTAGTTTAATCATGGAGTAGTAACTCCTTTAAGGAGGTGATGTAAATATCAAGAAGTTCTCCTTCGGGAGAACAGTTATGAAATAAAAAACTCCTTTGTAAACCTCTATCACCAACCCATTTTTATTTTAATTTTATTCCCAGTTTAAAATTACGCTTTTGTCCTTCATTTAAAATTATGTTTTTGCCCCCAGCTAAAAATAAAATTATAATTTTGCCCCTAGCTCAAAATTATGCTTTTGCCCTCGGTTCAAAAACTCATTTTTATTTTTGTTCCCAGTTTAAAATTACGGTTTCGCCCTCCGTTTAAAATTACGTTTTTGCTATCAGTTCAAAATAAAATGTTGTTTTTTCCTCTAGCTCAAAATTACGATTCTGCCCTTAGCTCAAAATTATGTTTTTTTTCCCACACTTCAAAATAAAATTATGTTTTCCCCCTTAGCTCAAAATTATGATTTTGCTCTCAGTTTAAAATTATGATTTCGCCTCCAGTTCAAAATATAATTACGATTTTACTCTCTGTACAGACATACATGTTACGATTTTTCCCTCTGTTCAAAATTATGATTTTGCTCCAATTTCAAAATTTACGATTTCTCCCCCAGTAAAAAATTATGATCTTGCCATCGTTTTACTTTTTTTTTGCAAAACTATAGTACTTTTTTATTTTGCTTGGTTGACTTAATGTAACTTTTATTGTGTCAAACAGTTGTCTAATACTTGCTCATTGGTCCTGACAAATTAGTATTTTACCCCCAACTCAAAATTACAGACTTGTTATTGTTTTAATTTTTTTTAGCAAAATTATGATAGAGTTTTCGTTTAATTTGTTGTCTCATGTATTTTTTTTAGATCGTGTTATAAGTAGTATGTACAAGTAACCTAAATACATGCATACATGTTATGAAACTAAGAAATATTTGATTTAACGCCCTGCAACGCGGGCGTGCATAGGTGTAATTTTTATTCGTTCAGGCATGTCTGGTACATGCTCATTTGTCCTGAAAACTTTCAATTTTTCTCCCAATTTAAAATTATAGTCTTTCCATCGTTTTAGTTTTTTTTAGTAAAAGTATGGTAGTGTTTTTGTTTTAATTTATTGACTCGATGTAATTTTTTTTGAGATTGTGTTATGAGTAGTATGTACAAGTAACCGAAACACAGACATACAAGTTATGAGAGAGAAATATTCGGATTATTGCCCCGCAACGCGGGCGGGGCAAAAACTAGTTATTTAATATATAACTAGGTTTTAATCCCCGCGCGCGTTGCGGCGCCTTGCGTTAAGCCGAATAATTCTCTAAGCTTTGATAGATAAAAAATAAAGATGGTTAAAAGATGTAGGGCATCTCATCATTTTACCAGTAAAAAACTGTTACATATGTCATTTTCTTTTCAAGTCTCAATCGTTAAGTTATAAAATTAGATTTCTGAAATCAAAAGCAAAACTAATGTTAAAAAAAAAAAAAAAAAAAAAAAAACCCTTAACATTAATTTAAATAAAACAAAGCTCTCAAAAAAAATCATATCTAGGGTCCTTAAAGTTTTCATTTGTCATAGTGAGTGGAAGAGCTGCCGGCTGGAGTAATCAGAACATGCTCGTTTTATGACTGCTGATCATTGCCATTCTAACCCTTTATCACCTTTGAGAACAACCCACTCTAACCCTTTCGTGATGAAATAAGTCGGCAACTACATTCTCAAGCCTTTATAAATCACATTTTCTACATAGATTATCAGTATAAAGAATGCCTGTTGTCATAAATGGGTCGAGTAAAACAACGGCATGACAAAAAATGGGCTCATGTTAAAATGGGTTGGCTGTGGAAACAGGTAACAAAACGGGTTCACCTACTATACATACCATTGTCGATCCGTATTCACGTGATCCAGCGAAGGGTGGATCTGAGTGTAAACATATTCAGATTCTATAGGCATGAACGTAAAAAAATTGCGAGAGGAATCCACTAACGAACCTGATATTTCTCTAAATCATTTGTAAGCGCAACGACATCATCTTTACAGCTCCGTATTTAAACAGATTACTGTTGAGTGTCTTGCCATGTCTTCATAAATCTCAAATGGTTTATAAAATCTGACAGTAATTTGGATAAGTGTTTACACTAAAAAAAGGAAATTGAGTATACATGTAGATGGTTCAAGTTGCTTACCGCTCAAGTTCGAGGGAAGGTTAACAACCAAGAATGCCAATGAGTGTTGGACGTCTTGGTTCCAATTCAGTAACATAATTGTTTTGCTGTTAAATAAGTTGTCGCTTTTCCTAGTCAAAAGCAAGTGCATTCCTTTGGATATGAGTATGTGCTTTCTTTTAGTGTCACTCATTGCTGATCTTGAGTGGAATAAGTATATTAATGCCTTTTTCACAAACTCTCATCAACAAATGAAAAAAATTATATAAATTAAAGTTCATTTTAACCCGTTACGTTTAACCATTCAATCAAAGAAGATCATCGCTGTAAAAATGATATTTCTTACAAAGTTTCAAAGATGACCAAGCTGACATGGCTGCATTCTTTTCAGTTCGCCTTTGGTTCACCGTAAATGTAAACATTTTAACCACTTTTCATTCAGTTAAGTCACGTTTCATTTTAAGACAAAAGCAAATCTATTATGAGAAAAAATAGGCCAGATAAAGGGTAACTTTCAAATCATTCGACCCATTTGACCCATTTAATTTCCGAACCCCTTTACTATTTATCAAGACAATCCTAGCAGAGCATTAATGTGAAGTGTATAACAAAAAAATTGTGGTAGAAAATGTAATAATCGAATGGTAATTTATGAGTTTTAGAGTTTACCGGGATCAACAACCATTGACACTAAAAGAACAATTCAGGAAATAGACTACAAAGATCTCTGCTTGCCAATCGTGGTCACGGGAAGGCAGCTTCACTTAGTTTTTTAATTGCTGGAGCAGATTTGTTTTGAAATCCTGAGGCTACTAAATATAAATTAAGAACCTTTTGTAGTTGCTGCAAAGGGTAGTAATAGTGAAACATGAAAACAAAAGTGAGAGAGACATAAAAGATGGATATAAAAGTATTGAAAACATGTTATTTTGCCCTATACATGCAAATAACAAAATAAGGTAACGTTTTTATAACTCGACCATTGTGTATGAAAAGCAAATCAAACTTTCAAAGGTATAATAGTAGGTTGGTTATTGGTAGAAGTTTTTCAAATGAAAAACTCATTTTTTATGTCCACCATTCTGCTTATTTATGTTTTCAGATTCATATCTTATATATGTGTACAAAGAGCAGATACCCGCAAACATGGACCTTCTTGAAAAAGGTAAAATTAGTAAGATCATTGGACATAAATGCAGATACCCGCAAACATGGACCTCCTTGAGCTGCATACGTGTGTCGTATTAATGTGCTCATCAACAACCTGTACAAGTCAAATTCCAAACCTTAAGCACCAAAACTTAAGAAACGTATACATTTTCATGCATATCTAACTGAATTAACATGAACAACAGTAGATAAGATCCTCAAAATACATAAAGAAAGAATCTTATAACCAACAATATGTGAACTTCATAACTTTTAGAGGTTTGCTAACAGAACCGGCGAAACCAACAGCTAAAAACGATTGAAATGTTGAATAAATAATATAAATTTGACTTTGACTCACCTATATTTGCAACAGCGAGTGGATTATTAACACCTCTAGTGTTACTGTCACCCCATATAACCTGCTTAATGTGTTCACCTATTAGCTAAATTTGTAGATTTGACTCGTTTGTCCGTTTAAGATGGACACGCCCAAAATTGAAAGCATACCTTATTGGGAGAGCTCAAAACATTTTCATAGCAAGCCAATCCTTTTCGTAGAGTGCATGGAGGGAACGGAGGTGGCAGAGAAGCTCCGGTGCTTAAATGACTGTAAATGTAGCTATGCTGCCAGGGGTTACCTGGGCTGAAAGTTCAACAGTTACATAGTATGGTCTCTGTAGAAAGATGGATGCAGTCATTGACTTACTTGATAATTTGTTGACATAAACTATCTATATTACCCTTGATCAATTAAAAGATAACATTAATTTCACATCCTAGATTGAAGAAGCTTAGAGTTAAAACAGACGTTAAACCCAAACTCAAGAATTTCATGTTCAATTCGTTTCAGGTTTTCGTGTCGTGTCAGAAATTCACACCCATATCCATAATTACATATATACAAATACCCCCTTTGTGCAAATCATCCATTTCTAAACATTTTTTAGTCCAACCTCAACAAACTGGTAGGTGAACATCTTTACCATTTTAAAATCTTTAATACAACATTTTTTAGTCTAACCACAGCAAACTGGTAGGTGAACATCTTCACCATTTTAAAATCTTTAATACAACATAGTGGCCACAAGACATCAAGCAAAACCAAATAAAATTTTACACTAAAAAAAAACGATTACCACAGTGGCCACAAGAGCTAAAAGGTCTTGCACCCATGCTGCCTATATAGGATAGGAGAATTGTCAAGACCTGAGGTGATATTAGTCCTTTCTTTTGCCTACTTTTTTTAGTAACATTATTATGCTTCCCGACATATTCCATGCCATCTCCCAGTCCATATTGTTTAAAAAAAATGAATCAGTATTTGCCACCAAACGTGTACCCATCTCAATCATTCTTTCTTTGTACCTAAGAGCATTCTCATTCAATCCATCAAATTATACATACATTCCACTAAAAAACAACTCCTATATCAATATATTTCCACTAAAAACAAATATTTTTTCTCTTTCCTTTTCAATTAAATAATATTATCATCACATTTTTTTCTTTCCTTCACTCACAACCACTTTCAATATATATTAAAAAAATTATACTGGGTGAACAGTGTCTCCCCAAATATACAGATGAACAGTAACATTTTCTCTCTCCTTCACTCACAACCACTTTTTTTACCTTTTACAATATAAAAACTCACCCTCACAAGTTTTGATGGATTGGATGAGAATGCTCTAATTGCATTTTTTAAATCATTAGTTAGTCTAGTCTTCCCCCAAATCAACTCAATCCAAACCCTTTGATAAGAGCTTCACCGCCCCCGGAATCACTTTCATGCCCGATACCATCTTTATCGGTCCCTGAACCTCCAAGAAAAGCAAACTTACAATGTAAAAAGGAGTGGCCGGAATATCTCTAGAACCCAAATCGGGTCACCGGAGTTCGTTTCTGAAATCACCGCCATCGCTATAACCAGAACCAGCATCATCACTATAACCAGAACCACCGACATCGCCTTCAGATTCAGTAACCATAATATTTCTATTTAAACAAATCACAATCATGGATTATAAGCCTGTAAAACTTTATGTACCTCATTTTTTTTGGTTTATCGTCAGAATTTGGAGACACACCATCGTCAATGGCGGATTGATCATTGCCTATTGAAACCCTAACCCTAAGCCGTCGTTGCCCTTGTGTTTGCACCACTACCATCGTTCCTTAATTCTCGATTTATAGGAAAAAGCCATTCACGCACATGGAAGAGGTTGTCGCCGGAGCACCGCCATGCCTCCGGGAACTTTCTCTCTCTGCTTCTCACCGGCTGTCTCTCTCAAACATGGTATAAGATCTTGAGACAATGTGGCATACCACCATAACACGTGTCTCTTCATAACCCAAAACAAAAATTTATCTACACGTGTCCAACCCCTTCTCCTATGATGGCCTAACCTACCATTAAATACAATGAAATTCCAGAAATAGCCTTCAATAACTGTTCATTAAGTTTTCCTATTATCATATATGAATACCATTAAATACAATGAAATTCCAGAAATAGCCTTCAATAACTGTTCATTAAGTTTTCCTATTACCATATATGAATTACATACACATCACAACAACGAATAACTTGTCCATAAAGATCAGGACCTAACCCATTCAAACCCATCTGAGATTATGATCATTTGTTTCATTTGAGATTAAGAGATTTAAGTGTGGTTTATGAGTACACGGGCGAACATTGCAAAATCATATGCATGATGCATCGCAGGTTTTGCATTGTAAAATTTACAGATTTTTGACTTTTGAGTAACGATGACGTTTCCACCATAAGGCCATGTGTAGTCATAACCCTTCTTTGTGGGCGTTATGCGACACGTGGCGCGCCACGTGTGCGGGTGGGCGTTATGGGGCGTTATGCATTTAAGCCCGTAGTCGTAAAGCCCCTACCCATCAATACCTAATTATTAATTTTCGTTTTTATTAATTAATTATAAAAACAATACCCTTTTTTTGATTGGTCCAAGATTGAAACTCTCCCCCTTCGCGCCGCTAAATTCATTGCGCCGGAGAAAATTTTTTGGGGCATGGCGCCCTTTGTGGCGGTGTGCAGCGGCGCCATACGGCGCTATGGGGCTGCATACCGCCCCACTACACACAGTCTAACTTGTAACATAACATATACTAGTTTTTTTATATCCAGTGAAACCGCCCAGTGGCGGAACTAAAACATTAACTCAGGGGTATCAAAAAAAAAATTCACCGTGCAATCGTACAATATTAAAAAAAATGACAATAAATAAATAAAGTAAAACAAATACCTAGGGCTATAAACGAGCCGAGCCGAACCGAACCAGGGTGGGCTCAGGCTCGGCTCATTTAAAAATCGAATCGAGCCGAGCCAGCTCATTTTTCTTAACAAGTTGGAAAGTTGTGCTCAGGCTCGGCTCGTCAAAAGCTCGAGCCAGCTCGTGGCTCGTTGAGCCGGCTCATTTGTTTAAAAAAAAATCATATTTTTGTATTTTTTTTTACACATAATGATATACATAAAACCAAAAAACAATCAATAGAACATTATAAACGAATAAGAAAAGATTCTGGGGCTGTTTGGCAACATCTGAACCAATAAGTGCCGAATGAATAAGAGGTTTGAATGGATAAGAGGCTCTGAACCAGTAAGTGCTGAACCAGTAAAGTGTTGTTTGGTTGCACCTCTGAATGACGGTGTAAAATGACATTTTTACCCCTATAACCAAACTATTTACAATCTGTTTCTAATCAAACATAAAAAACAATTTCAACAAAATCAACATACCAATATAACCAAACTATTTACGATCTGTTTCTAATCATACATATATATATATAGAATTGCGTTAAAATAAGAACCACCTCGAGTTGTAAGAACCATGAGAACTTTTTGATCCGGGGCGAGGTAGACCAAATTTTTTTCATAAACGTAGATGCGTGTATTATAAACACATTTGTAAAAAAAATTCAAAAAAAAAATGTCGTGTGTGTAGTTTTGAGCACCACAAGTTTGTGTTTACGGTACCCGTAAATTTTCCGGTTAGATTTACTGTACCCATAAACACAAACTTGTGGTGCTCAAAACTACACACACGACAAAATTTTTTTTAATTTTTTTTACAAATGTGTTTATAATACACGCAACTACGTTTATGAAAAAAAAATTTGGTCCACCTCGCCCCGTACGGTGTAGTTCTCACGGTTCTTACAACTCGAGGTGGTTCTCATTTTAGCGGTCCCCTATATATATATATATATATATATATATATATATATATATATTCATATTACAATATCACCAACTTCAAATAATAAACAATTTCAATAAACACCCACAAATGTTTCACCATTAAAAAACAAAAAGGATACGTAGCTTATACGCACGCTTAGTGGTCGCCACTGATACACTCCTTCAAAATTCCAATGAAAATACAGAATCCCTAGATCTCCATATTCTGCGCTACCTAGTTCAAAATCAAGAAATAAAGCTTTCTGATGAATAAAAGTCCAAACTTGTAGTAACAAACAAAAGGGTTTCAAGAATCTTGTGACCCCAGTATTGAAAGAAAGAGGGGAGCAGCGGCGCGAAGGAGGAGGGCCGACGTGGTGGAGGAGGGCGGTGGAGGTAGGAGGTTGTGGAGATGGAGGCGTCTGTGAAGAAGGAGAGGAGAGCACAGATTGTTTTTAGGGCAAAGGGTATCTGTGTCAACATTTTCATTCAGCGGGTGTTATTAGCTGAATGGTTCAGCTCTGAATGAAACCATTAAGAGGTGGGCCTTTTAATGAAACAAACACATATGCCTCTGACCGATTCAGAGGTTTCCTATGAATGATTTCATTCAGATGCAAACAAACAGGGCCTCTATGTTACTTACCCTAATATATATATATATATATATATATATATATATATATATATATATATTAAATCAATATTACTAATTAAGACTATAGCTTAACAATCTATTTCTTTCGATAAAAAAATAACAATGTTACTAATTAAACATTTCTTAAATATATTAGAATACACAAACATATATAATTTGAGGTTTAATTTGAACGAGCCAGCTAACGAGCCAACTATCGAGCGAGCCACGAATCGAACCTATCTTGGCTCGGGCTCGGCTCTTATACAAACCGAGCTTTTTCGAACTTTTTTCGAGCGAGCCCCGAGCCACAAGCTTTTCAATTGATTGGTATCCTCGTAGTCGTGCCGTGCCGTGCATTAAAACTTCAGGGCAATTGGGCAATTATTTACAATCTTTTATTATTTTGGGCTAATATATCGGCCAATTGGGCTTTTTGTTTACAATCTTCACTTGATTTGGGCTAATATATTGGGCAATTGGGATTTGGACTTATTGTTTTCAAATGATTTGAGCTTACAAACTTTTGTAGGGGTGTCATCGTAGTTGTTCAGAGGTATCCTTGGTATAAAAACCGGGGAAAAAAATTATTTTACACTACCGATAAAAGGTTGAGCCGTAGCCTGTGCTACGGCTCAATATACATAAGTTCCACCCCTGAAACCGAGCAAATAATAATGTAAAACAAACGTGAGTTGAAAATAAAGCATGTTGTTTAAAAGTCAAACCATTAGAACGATTTAGTTTATCATCGTACCCCCGTTTTATGATACCAAATAAATACATTATTTTGAGTACAACTTCATTTTTAACAAAACTTATAACGGAATGTTAGGGAAAAAATCAAGCACAACTACGTACTTAAGTTTTTATAAAAAAAGTTATAAACGTAAATTATTAAAGAAGTATCAAACTAATGAACAAATTAATATATGTTCAAAAAAGAAAAAAAATAATTATTAAAAAAAGATAAAGGAAATATATGTTTTAAAAGAAGAAAAATATGTTACTAAAAGTAAATATAATAATAAACTATTATAATATATTAAATAAAAAAATAATAAAAAAACTATATATTATTATAAAAATAAAGTTACTATTCATCAGCACTCGTTAACAATATATACTAGTAATATTCCCCGCGCGTTGCGGCGGGTCTACGGCTAGTATCGGTTCAATTTATGACAAAATCGGTATGGTTTCAGCACTCGGTATAGTAAGGGGTTGTTTGGCAACTTCTGAATGATTAAGTACTGAACCAGTAAGTGGTCTGAACCATTAAGTGTTGTACCAGTAAGAGGTCTAAACCATTAAGAGCCAGTATAATACTTAACTCTTCAGAGGTAAATGTCTGACCAATTCAGGTTAGAGGTCTTAACCATTTAGACTTTGTAGAATACTTAATCATTCAGAGGAAAATGTCTGAACCATTCAGACATCTGCTCACGAAACAAACAGTTTGAACCATTAAGTGTTGAAAAGTAAGAGGTCTGAACCATTAAGAGGTAAACAAACAACCCCTAACTAAAAAATACAACCAAAAAATAAAAGTAATGATATGACCAAAATGATATTGACACGTGTTTTACAATGCTTGAAAACCATAAAAACGAATAGTGGTTCCAATAATAACGATACAGTACCAATGTTGTTCGGTCGAAAATAGACAGGGCATTGATGTTGCTAAGACGGTGTCAATTTAGTTAGTCATGGTAGGGATATGGTACGAACACTCGCTATAGCTTACAATATATAAAATATACTTTATACTGCTACCGAAATTGTGCACACGGTATTGTTCATTTCGTCACAATAAAAAACAAAAAAAAATCAATTATATTTTACCCGTTCGATTCAAACAAAATTTATACTGAAATATAAATAAAGATAAGCATGTCGGAACGTTATTTTCTAAATTTTATAAGGCATTACTTATATTATTAAAATAATGTAAAGGATAAACGGCGTCAACATATAAAAAATACTAAATGTAGAAAAAAATAGACACGGCGTAACTGCATACTCAAAAAATTTATAAAATATCATTTTGATAAAAGTTATAATATAAGAACAAAATATGTTTAATTAATATAATAAAATAATTAAAAAGTAGAAAAATATAATAACAAATAAAAATATATTTACTGTTCCCGCGTGTTACGGCGGGTCTACGGCAGTATCGGTTCGATTTATAACAGGATCAGTATGGTATCAACGCTCGATATAGTAACCATAAGATACAACCAAAAAGTAAAATTAAATATATGACCAAAATGATGTCAACACGTGTTTTACAATGGTCGAAAGACGAAAACCATAAAAACGAATATCGATTCCAATAATAACGATACCAATACCAATGTTGTTCGGTCGAAATCGACAGGGCATTGATGTTGCTAGGACAGTGTCAGTCTAGTTAGTCATGGTAAGAGTATAGTACCAACACTCGTTATAGCTTACAATATATAAAATATACTCTATGCTGCTACCGAAGTTGTTCAAACGGTATTGGTTGGGTTCGTCACACTAACAAAACAAAAAATTCAATTATATTTTACCCGTTCGATTTAAACAAAACTTATATTTAAATATAGATAAAAATAAGCATGTCACAATACTATATTCGAAATTTTATAAGGCATTACTTGTATTATCAAAATAATATAAAGGATAAATGGCGTCGACGTATAATAAATATACTAAAACGTAGATAAAAAATAAACACGTCGTAACTGCATACTCAAAATTTAATAAAATATCATATCATATAATAGAAAAACAAAATATATTTAATTAATATAATAAAATAATTAAAAGCTAGAAAAAAATATAATAATATATAATTTTAGTTTTGCTTACTGTTCATCACCACTTTCTTTTAATATGTATAATAACTAGTCGTATTCGTCCGTGCTACGCGGCGGAAACTCAATCGATAGTGGTTCAGTAACCGAAAGAGAAAATCCAATAAAGAAGGTCGCGATATGTCCAACAGAATACTTCGATCAAAAACCGTAAAAACGTATATTGGTTCCAATAATATTGATACCGATATAAATTGGAATTGTTCGGTCGGAATCGGTTCAGTTCGGTTCGTCATGGTACTTGTTTATGATACCTATAAAAACTCTAATCTAAATACAACTCCATTTTTAATAAAATTTACACTGATATTAGCATTGTTCAATTGGTATTGATTGGATATGACACAGTAACAGTAACGTATCATTACGGTATGTGAGAAATTACAAATGTAATTTGTTAGAAGAGTATTATTAAATCTAATATAAAGAATTATAATTAAAATAAAAGATATGTGTCTTTAAAACAAAATTAATTGCACATTTATAGTTCATGACCATTTTATCTTAATATATATAAAATAATAATATTCAAACAATACTAAAATAATATTATTCATCACCACTTGATATTTGAATATTTATTAATAGAACGTTACTGTTCATCATCATTTGATATTGATAAGTATAATAATATGTATAATATGTATAATAATATATATAATTGTCTAGTGATATAATAATGTTTAAAATCTTATTGATTTATTTTTATCTAATAGGTAGATTTTATAAGTAATTTAGATGGGTGTGTGAGACCGTGAATTGACTGACATGTTATTTGATATTTTATTCAATTAACAAACAGCAAATAAAAAAAAAAGAAACAAGACATGTCATCTTCGAAGCTTAGAGCTTTATGACGGTATCGAGCTTTATGACGGTATCATGCAGGAGGACATCATGCCTTTGCAGGACATTCTTGCTTTGCAGGACAATCGGGCTTTGTAGGACAATCAGGCTTTGCATCGGGACTTGATGGAGCGCATGGACATCCGCCGGGACATCCACCGGGACATCCGCCAGGACATCCTCCAGGACATCCACCGGGACATCCTCCTGGACATCCACCGGGACATCCGCCAGGACATGATGGAGCGCATGGACATCCGCCGGGACATCCTCCAGGACATCCACCGGGGCATCCTCCTGGACATCCACCGGGGCATCCTCCAGGACATCCACCGGGGCATCCTCCTGGACATCCGCCAGGACATGATGGAGCGCATGGACATCCGCCGGGACATCCTCCAGGACATCCGCCGGGACATCCTCCTGGACATCCACCGGGACATCCGCCAGGACATGATGGAGCACATGGACATCCTCCGGGACATCCGCCAGGACATGATGGAGGCGGACATCCGCCGAGACTTCCAACTATATGCACTGTTGCTCTAACCCAACTAACTTGAGCCACTAGTGTTGCTATGAGGATGAAGATGCCCAAATTCTTGTTAGCCATTTTGGTACAATTCATTCTAGGATACAACTTCAACTTTCAATTTATACAAAAAGGAAGTATGCTACAAATCTTCTGCACCATAAATTTATACAAAAAGAAAGTATGCTACAAATCATCTGCACCATAATAATTGATGGACAAGATACTTTCATGCCTAATATAAATAAATAAAACAAATGAACTAAATTGATCAGGTAAATTCCAAAGAATTAACACAAATGGAACTAAAATCTACACACGTAAGGACAATAAGTAATTTATTTGAAGATTATTCATTTCTACATAAAGCACAAAATTACCACCCACAATTCACAAAAACTCAATGGCAATTCGTACAAATGTTGACTGTAAATAATATCTCAAAATGGTTCCGTCTTTGGATAGGGGTGTAAACAAGCTCAGAGGCTCGAGAGCTACTCGTTATCGGTTCGGTTATAAGCTCGAACGAGCCGAGCCCGAGCTCGAGTCTGAAATAGAGCTCATTTAGTTATCGAGCCCGAGCTCAAGCCTGAAAGACAAAGCTCGTCTAGGCTCGCGAGCCTAAACGAGCCCAAACATAATTTTAGTTTTTATATATATAATATAATAATTATGATGATAACATTGGCAAGCCAAGCTCGAGCCGAGCTTTGGCTCGTTTAAGCGATATTGACGCGAGCTTGAGCCGAGCTTTTAGCTCGTTTGAGGTTGTTCTCAAAATCGCTCGAGCCAAGCCTGAGCTTTGGGTTTTAGTCACGAGTTGAGCTCGAGCTCAAATAAGCAGGCTCGAACCGAGCCGGACTCAAGCTTCATAAAAACATGATGAGCCGAGCTCGTGCTTGGCCCGGCTCGTTTACACCCGTAGTTTTGGATGATGTGCTAATGTCCTTTGTCGGTTTCTGTCTCTTCAAATAGAGTGAAATGCCAACCTTCAGGTTCCTGCTACAACAGTCGACTACTGTAGTTGTAGTTGTCTCTGGAAGGGGGGTTTGTCTAGTGTCACATACGGCTCGAGTGCCTAACTGATCCCACATCCTTGTCGGGTATGGGGAGTTGCGGTGCCATAAATGATGCAAAATCCGTGTGATACAAAGTCTAGGTAGGCGAACTTGTCCTGAGGTGTATCACTAATAAGACCGGTGGGTGTGGACTGGTGGAGCCCACACCTGCCACGTGTCGAACAATGTCCCTAAGCCAAGCCCCTTCACACCCCATAGTCTAAGGATTGACTTACCTCCCTCATGCTTACCTACCATTTCTAATGAATATCTGACAAGCTAAGCAAATATACATGTATGTTAGTTAGTACAAATAGCACTTGGTAAATAAAACCAAACTAGTGGGATATCCGCACTTCGCAACGATCTTTCAGTCAGTATCTGTGTTGTGCGGTTTGATTTGGTATAATATCGTAACCGAAATAGACATGCCCAGAAGGATATCGTCGATCTAAATTCTAAAATAATGAAAACTGATGCTGCTTGTTAAAGTAAAGTAAACCACGGGTGCATTAAAAATGCAAATATTGGTTTGATTGAAAAAATAAATAAAAAAGATGTAGGAACCGTTCGCGTAATTAAATAAAATAAAACACATTTTATTACTGATTACAATACAACGAAATAAAGAAAGCAGAAATACAGTACAAATACAACTGAAATAACCAAATTACAAGAAGGAGTAGAAAACAGAATTGACTGAGGCACGTGTTCAACACGCTTCCCTTAAAACAAATTCCGAGTCTCCCAAGAGTACTCGTTTTGTTTCCCAGGGTACAACAGCCGGAGCAGTAGTACTACCGGAGTAGACCTACAACCCGAAGGTTACCTTGAAACTGCAAAGAAAAAAGATCAGAAGACTGTTGAGAGAAAATGAGTATTGCTGTTGTGTTACTGGTGTCTACTGCAGCTGGGTATGGAGCTGTATTTATACAGCTCCAGATTCGAAACAGTCAAAAACGAATTAAAGAGAGGTTTAAATTGCATTAAACGTCTTCAATGCAATTTAATACGTCATTTAATTCTCAGTCAAAGCTCGTTAACTCGTCAGTTACGAAGCTGAACTGAAACTGCTGAAACTGCTCATTCATTCAATGCTGGAAGCTTCTGCGCGCACGCGCGCGCAAGACACTCCGGTGCGCGCGCGCCAAGTGCTGCACGCGCATGCGCGGTGCATCCACTTGGCTCAGGTCCATGCGCGGTGCATCCTGTGCGCCACGTCACCTGTGAGCCTCTACGAGCACGCCATACAGTCACGCCGTTTTGGCTCACTTCGGTGCGCCGCGCACGTCACATCAGACCCCCATGCACCATGCGCAACCGCGCGCCTCCGTGCCATGTGTACTCGCGCGCGCATGCGCATGACTGCCACGTCATGTGCCGCATCACCTACCACTTGGTCCTTGCAACCCTTGTGCTCCACCACGCGCACGCGGTCAAAAATACAAAGGCGGCTCTCAAGCGGCTCGCGGCGATGCGAGTGTGCGAAGTGCGCCATCAAAGCGCCACATTGCGCCTCATCGCCCACACCACGCGCGCGCGCGAGCGTGTGCGAGTGCGAGTGCGAGTTAGGGTGCTCCGCACCCTTCGCGAGGACACTAGTGTGTGCTTCCATGAAACGATAAGGATGGAGAGTTCCACCTTAAATACCCATTTAAGTTCCATCTCTCCGCCGATGTGGGACAAGGTGCTACTTTCCCTTTTGTTTCAGCATTGAATGTTCCAAACACCCAACTTTGAGCATCGATATCTCATTCATCTTAGCTCGGTTTTGGACGTGGTTTAGTTCGTTGCGAAGCTCTTCCAACATAGAACACAAACCCACAAATAAATATATAAAACCCGCTCATTTTATTATATTTATTTCTAGTCCAAAATAGGAAAAAATCATTTTCCTATATTTGTGAAAAATGCTATTTTCACCTATTTTTCCAACAATCCCCCACATGAAAAATGCTATTTTCATCAAATTTCCAACAATCCCCCACATGTATGGAAATGGATCTTTTCCTTACACTTTTCAACGATAAACTTCGACAGTTGAGTATTGCAAGATAGGTAGGTTTTAACCTTTGAACCTTCTTTTGTGAAGCGCACTTAGCTTACTAGCGGTGTGTAGACGCGATGTCCTTGAACATACCCCCATTTGTGTAAACGACAATACACTTCACACAATACTCTCCCTAGTTTGGCCAACTCCTCATTGTCGTGTCCTATTATGGTCCTGGAACACTAGCCTGGTTCTGCGAGAGCTCTAGGATTTGCGCACCCCACAAATCCATTTGAAGCGACCCTACTTCTCTCTAACATAGGTGATTCCTCTGAATCATTAAAAGCATCATGGTTATTTGATTTCCCGAAATCGTTAACCTTAATATGCTTAGCCTCACTTCAATGTCACTGATTGGAATGGACTAGGAAGTATAAATAACTCCCTTTTATTTAGTTTGGGGTACTCCCCCACAGTGACTCCGTTTGGTAATATGATTAAGTTGTCCTATTGAACTTAGATCTTGGGATCTCCAGTCAACTAAGTTAGGTTTCCCTCATATTCCCATTTACCACAGGCTTCAGTCCCATTCCTCTTGACGACGTTTCCACTAACTCTCTGCTTAAGCCTTTTGTTAACGGGTCCGCAATGTTATCTGTTTATCTCACATAATCAATTGTGATAACACCCGTTGAGAGTAGTTGTCGTATCGTGTTATGTCTACGTCGCATATGCCTTGATCTGCCATTGTACATCAAGCTTTGAGCTCTACCAATCGCTGATTGGCTATCACAATGTACACATATGGCTGGCAAAGGCTTTGGCCATCTTGGAATATCTTCCACGAATTGACGTAGCCTTTCCGCCTCCTCGCCTGACTTATCCAAGGCGATAAATTCGGATTCCATTGTGGATCTTGCTATCACCGTTTGCTTAGATGACTTCCAAGCAATAGCAGCTCCTCCAAGTGTAAACACGTAACCACTTGTTGATTTGGAATCTTTATTATCCGATATCCAGTTTGCATCAGTGTATCCTTCCATCACTGCTGGTTGTCGGGTATAATGCAGTCCATAATCTCTTGTGTATCTTATGTATTTAAGCACCCTCGTGATAGCTTTCCAATGATCCGCGCACGGATTGCTGGTGTATCTACTTAGCCTACTCACCGCGTAAGCTAAGTCGGGTCTAGTACATGTCATTAGATACATTAGACTGCCAATAATTCTTGAATACTCTAACTGAGCAACTCCCTCTCCTTTATTTTTCTTGAGATGTTGGGAGGTATCAACTGGAGTTCGAGCTACCATCGTATCTCCCGAGTTGAATTTTTCAAGAATTTTATCCACATAGTGAGATTGACTTAACACAAGACCATCTTGGGTTCTTATGATCTTTACTCCAAGAATCACATCAGCTAAACCCATGTCTTTCATGTCAAATCTCGCTTTCAACATGCTTTTAGTAGCTTTGATAATTTTATCATTACTCCCAATGATAAGCATATCGTCTACATAAAGGCATAATATCACATAACCTTCATTTGTGTCTTTGAAATAAACACATTTGTCGCACTCATTTATTTTGAAACCATTGTCAATCATGACATGATCAAACTTTTGGTGCCATTGTTTTGGTGCTTGCTTCAAGCCATACAAAGACTTGACGAGTTTACATACTTTACCCTCTTGACCTGGGGCGGAGAAACCTTCAGGTTGCTCCATGTAAATCTCTTCTTCTAAATCGCCATTTAGAAATGCGGTTTTAACATCCATTTGGTGAACTTCCAAATTTCTTAAAGCCGTTATAGCAAGAACCAATCTGATCGAGGTTATGCGCGTCACAGGCGAGTAGGTATCAAAGTAATCTAGACCTTCCTTTTGTCTAAATCCTTTAATCACCAACCTAGCCTTGTATTTATCAATACTTCCATCAGTTTTCATCTTCCTTTTGAATATCCAACGATATCCAAGTGGTTTGCAACCAGGTGGAAGATCTACTAACTCCCAAGTATGATTTTGCAATATAGAATCAATTTCATTCCTTATTGCTTCTTTCCATTGAGGTCCTTCTGAAGAAGAAACCGCTTCGCGATATGTATTGGGCTCGCCCTCAACCATATAGCTAACGAAGTCTGGACCGAAGGATTTTTCAACCCTTGGCCTTTTACTTCGCCTACGATCACTTTCTTCAACCTCAGGTTGTTCATGTGTCTTATCATGAACTACCTCATCAACTGGTCCAGATGAGCTTTCACCTACTTCAAAATTAGGTGTTGCTGACGTTGCATGTGTTTGTCTTCTCAAAGGAAACACATTTTCAAAGTAAGACACAACATTAGGATTGACCTCCATGATTGTGTTTACGTTTACATCAGGATTCTTGGACTCATGTACAAGAAAGCGATGTGCACTACTTTGATGCGCATACCCAATAAATATGCAATCAACAGTTTTGGGTCCTATCCTAAGAGCCTTAGGAGGTGGTACAATCACCTTTGCTAGGCACCCCCACACTTTCAAGTATTTGTATGAAGGCTTCTTCCTTTTCCATAACTCATATGGAGTTTCGTCTCTCTTTTTGAGTGGTATCTTGTTCAAAAGATAATTAGCCGAGAGAATGGCTTCCCCCCACATTTCCTGGCTCAACCCAGAACTTATCAACATGGCGTTCATCATTTCTTTCAATGTGCGGTTCTTTCGTTCCACCACGCCATTTGATTGTGGAGAGTAAGGAGGTGTACACTCATGTACAATGCCACTTTTTGCGCATAAATCGGCAAAAGGTGCAACATATTCACCTCCTCGGTCGCTTCGAAAAGCTTTTATCTTCTTTTGAAGTTGATTCTCAACTTCATTTTTATACAAGATAAATTTACTTATTGCTTCATCTTTACTTTTTAGTAAATACACATAGCAATATTTAGTGCTATCATCAATAAACGTGATGAAGTACTTATTTCCACCTCTTGTGGGTACCGCTTTTAAATCACATATATCAGTGTGAATTAAATCAAGGGGTTCGGTTATTCGTTCAACCGATTTCGATGATGATCTTGTAAGTTTGGATTCAACGCAAGTTTCACACTTATAGTGTGAATCAATATGGAATGTTGGTATACAATTTAAATTGATTAAACGGCGTATTGAATTAAAATTTACGTGACCTAATCTACCATGCCATTTATTCGACTCAGAAAACTCAAGCATATAAGTAGAAGTAGTAGCAATTTTATTCATGTTTTTCTTGACTGCCATTACATTCAATTTAAACATACCATTTTGGGCATAGCCCTTGCCTACATACATTCCTCGTTTAGTAAGTACAAATTGATCGCTCTCAAAAACTAAACGAAATCCAAACTTATTAAGCAACCATCCCGAGACTAGGCTCTTGCGCAAGTCTGGAACATATAAGACGTTGCTTAAAGTGAGCTCCTTCCCTGAAGTCCACTTCAAAATCACCGTTCCTTCACCCTTGATGTCCGCGGTGGCTGCATTTCCCATGTACAGCTTCTCATCTCCCGCAAGCTCCTTGAAGGTGGTAAAGAGGCTCCTGTCTGGGCACACATGACAGGTCGCTCCCGTATCAATCCACCACCCTTTTGGAGTGTTGGTCACAGCATTGACCTCATCCAACATTGCGGTTTTGTCAGAAATCATTGCCACCAAAGGCATTCCGTCTTCATCCACCATGTGCGCGCGCTCACACTTTGGTTTCTTGCATTGGTTAGCCCGATGCCCCGGCTCGTCACAGTTGTAACAAATCCCTTGGAACGTTGGAGGTTTCTTTTTCACAACCCCTTTCTTCGGTCCAAGTTTGCTAGCCTTTGCTTTCTCTTTGTCCTTTTTCCCCTTACCCTTCGCGCCCTTAGAGGATTGCCCATGCTCAACCACGTTTGCGCTGGCAGAAGTTTGCGCATGGCTGCCTTTTAGGGCAATTCTATTGCCCTCTTCAATCCGAAGACGAACAATAAGGTCCTCTAAAGTCATCTCCTTTCGTTTGTGTTTAAGATAATTCTTAAAATCCACCCAACCAGGAGGTAACTTTTCAATCAACGCTGCCACTTGGAATGTCTCGCTAAGTGTCATGCCTTCCGCAAAGATGTCATGTAGTATAATTTGGAATTCTTGGACTTGATTCATAACACTTTTAGAATCAACCATTTTGAAATCCAAGAAACGGGCTACCACAAATTTCTTTGTGCCAGCATCCTCCGTTTTGTACTTTTTGTCCAAGGCATCCCAAAGGTCTTTGGAAGTCTTGACGTTGTAGTACACATTATACAACGCATCCGACAGGCCGTTTAACACATAGCCACGACATATGAAATCCGAATGCTTCCACGCATCTACCGCGCACTGTCTTTGTGCGTCGGTCTCCCCTTCCACAGGTTGGGGAGCGGTTTCCGACAAGAACCTCGCAAGGTTCATGGTGGTCAGGTAGAAGAACATCTTCTGCTGCCACCTTTTGAAGTGTAGACCCGAGAACTTCTCGGGTCGTTCAGCATGATTGGCCACTGTGGACGCTCCCACAGTGGTGGCGTTAAGAGGGGTTCCCGTCACAACATTTGTGGTGTTGTTAACGTTGACATTTTCGTTCGACATGCTGAAAAATTAACAATTTAAAGTTTAGACAAAAAATTCTGACTTGCGCAAAAATCAGAAGTAAACTAATAAATTTTAATTTTACCACAATTTACTGTTTCGGCTTCTAAGTCCAACTTTGAAGACCAAAAACAGAAAATTTATAATTTTAGAACTTACTGATTGGCTTCTAAGTCCAACTTTGAAGACCAAGTCAGAAAGTTTTAGCAAATTTTAGGACAATCTGAAAGTAACCACAAAAGTTTTCAACCAAAGTCGCTCCTTTGAAGATGAAAACTAAAAAAAATCTGTTTTTAAAACACAAACTGAGTGAATCAAAACTGGTTTGAATCACAAACAGGATGGTTTTGACTACTCGAACGGTTTTAAAAATTTGTTTTAAGATTGTATGAACCGTTCGCGTAATTAAATAAAATAAAACAAATTTTATTACTGATTACAATACAACGAAATAAAGAAAGCAGAAATACAGTACAAATACAACTGAAATAACCAAATTACAAGAAGGAGTAGAAAACAGAATTGACTGAGGCACGTGTTCAACACGCTTCCCTTAAAAAACAAATTCCGAGTCTCCCAAGAGTACTCGTTTTGTTTCCCAGGGTACAACAGCCGGAGCAGTAGTACTGCCGGAGTAGACCTACAACCCGAAGGTTACCTTGAAACTGCAAAGAAAAAAGATCAGAAGACTGTTGAGAGAAAATGAGTATTGCTGTTGTGTTACTGGTGTCTACTGCAGCTGGGTATGGAGCTGTATTTATACAGCTCCAGATTCGAAACAGTCAAAAACGAATTAAAGAGAGGTTTAAATTGCAATAAACGTCTTCAATGCAATTTAATACGTCATTTAATTCTCAGTCAAAGCTCGTTAACTCGTCAGTTACGAAGCTGAACTGAAACTGCTGAAACTGCTCATTCATTCAATGCTGGAAGCTTCTGCGCGCGGCAAGTGCTGCACGCGCATGCGCGGTGCGTCCACTTGGCTCAGGTCCATGCGCGGTGCGTCCTGTGCGCCACGTCACATGTGAGCCTCTACGAGCACGCCATACAGTCGCGCCGTTTTGGCTCACTTCGGTGCGCCGCGCACGTCACATCAGACCCCCATGCACCATGCGCAACCGCGCGCCTCCGTGCCATGTGTACTCGCGCGCGCATGCGCATGACTGCCACGTCATGTGCCGCATCGCCTACCACTTGGTCCTTGCAACCCTTGTGATCCACCACGCGCACGCGGTCAAAAATACAAAGGCGGCTCTCAAGCGGCTCGCGGCGATGCGAGTGTGCGAAGTGCGCCATCAAAGCGCCACATTGCGCCTCATCGCCCACGCCATGCGCGCGCGTGTGTGAGTGCGAGTTAGGGTGCTCCGCACCCTTGGCGAGGACACTAGTGTGTGCTTCCATGAAACAATAAGGATGGAGAGTTCCACCTTAAATACCCATTTAAGTTCCATCTCTCCTCCGATGTGGGACAAGGTGCTACTTTCCCTTTTGTTTCAGCATTGAATGTTACAAACACCCAACTTTGAGCATCGATATCTCATTCATCTTAGCTCGGTTTTGGACGTGGTTTAGTTCGTTGCGAAGCTCTTCCAACATAGAACACAAACCCACAAATAAATATATAAAACCCGCTCATTTTATTATATTTATTTCTAGTCCAAAATAGGAAAAAATCATTTTCCTATATTTGTGAAAAATGCTATTTTCACCTATTTTTCCCACAAAAGAAGTATAATTTTACTTAAAAAAACAGATAACAGATGTTGAATAAAAAATAAAAATGAAGTCATAATAATAGGTTGGCTGAAAATACAACATATTAATCAACACAACTTTACATCAATTTGATAAATAAGTTTCCACTGATATTTTGGAAAAAAAAATAGAATCTCTTATTCTCGATCAGTTAAAATTTGTAATTTTATTTTTTTACTTTGTCTTCTTGAAACTTCCATTGAAACTTAATTAATTCTTACTATTAGTCCTGCAAAATAATATTCGTCAAACTATTGAATAATCATATTTAAGATGTAAACTAGGGGTGTGAATTTCTGACACGACCCGAAAACACGACACGAAATTAGCGGGTTTGGGTTTAGTCTAAACGGGTTCGGGTCAGTTTCAGGTTGAACCCGCGAACCCGTTTAGCTAAATGGGTCAGGTTCGGGTCAACCCGGTCGGGTTGGCGGGTTGACCCGTTTAACCCCTTTTATATTAAAACTATATTTTTACAATATGTTTTATGTCATAATTTGTTTAGGTGTGTAATTTTATCTATCTCTTATACTAAAGCAAAATAGTGTTGACTATTTGACTTTGATGTGGCTATTCTCTTTGGCCAGAGAATTGTGTTTTTAGGCGCCATTCTCCTTCTCTCTCTATTTTCCTTCAATTTTCTTGGCCGTCTCTTTCTTCATTCAATGTGTCTTTGGATTATATATGGTAGGTTGAAAACTTAATCAATTATCGGAAGTTTTTTTAGGAAATTATGGAACCGTTTCCAATTCTATGGCCTCTATACAAATTATTGCTTTTAATCAGATGTTTCAAACGACGACTGAAGAAGCCTGCTCTGTTTTATCTTCATCATGAGACTTCGAAATTCAAGCATCGGTAAGTTGGATTCCACCTCTGTATTTGATTTTTTTTGTTGCTATTAGAAAACCCTAATTTTGTTGTATGATTTCTATGATGTTGTTGATGTCAACGGATCCGCTAATTGTTTTTTATATGCGGATTTAACCCGTTTATTGTTGTAATTTGTGTGTTTATTGAAGTTGCTTTTTCTTTATCAAGAGATTTGCATTGAACGGTAACTTGGATTCCACCTCTGTATGTGATTTTTTTTCTTGGTATTAGAAAACCCTAACTTTGTTGTATGATTTCTATGTTGTTGTTGATGTCAACTGATCCGCTAATTCTTTATGTATTAGTTTTTATGGTTTCTTGATTTTAAATAATGTTGAGTTTGTGGGTTTTATTTTTCGTTGGTCTTTCAAAGAATTTTGTTTCAATTTTTCAGCCATGTGTACTTTTTTGTCTAGAAAACTCAGAGATATTTGACGAATGACGCGACATCTTTATCATGTAATAGAATTTTCATTTTACCGGGCCTTTCCATGATTTTTTTCTGTTTGATATGGTAAGAGCAGAGCTATTTGTTTTCCAAGACATATTAAGTCTAATGGAGGAATGACTGAACTCTAACGACTTCTAGATGCTCATGTTCCGGTCATGATTCAACTTCAAATTTTAAATTTTTACAGATGCAAAGTGGCAAGATATCTCAAGGCAACACTTGTGACTTCAGACATTAGTGGAAGTTAACATGAACCTGGTGATTGGAGGTTAGTACCACCAAAACCTTTAGTGCTTTAAAATAGAGTTTTTTTTTAATATTTGGTTTATATAACCTACTTTTAAACAAAAGATTGATTGTCACACTCTAAGATTATCTAATAACCAGTTTGGTGATAATTTAACACTAAAAACATGTTACTTGCAGGAACTTTGGAGATATTCAATGGGATGTTTAGCCATGTTTGGAACACTTGAGCTACAACCAGAGGTTCGGGAAGTGGTTAACTCAATTTTGGTTTTGTATTTAAAATGTTGGTATCATATTTATTATAAGAAGATGTTCCGGTTACATCAGGTAATTGACGCTAATATGTAATGTTCGTATTTGTAATTGGTTTAGAACTTTGTTTCAATGATGAAATATTGTTTTTGATGATTTCATTTATGTTTAGACCGTTTCAAGATGTGAAGATCCGATACCAGCAAAAGAAGGATGTTTGGTTTTGCTATGTTTATACTTCCAGAGACTGTGAAAGAAATTTTGGCAAAGGGAAACCTACACTTCTTAAGTGATTCATGGGTTATTGTTAAACCATACAAAAAACGGGTAAAATACTAGATAAGTATCACACATTGTCTGTTTTGTTTTTTTATTTTTCCTGTTCGTTTGTTAATCTATACCTCTATACTATTTAATAAATCAAAACAAATGGGGGACACGTGGTAGTGAAATAAGCAATCACAATCGGGTTTTGCCGCCTAAAGTGAAGATCTGGAATACTATCACGAGGGATCTGACCCATCTGGCTTATCCCAATCCGTTTCATCGTTAAACATTCCTTTTCAAACCTTTACAAGTGTTGCCGCTCCCAAATCTGTTGTCCTCCATTGATCATCGCCTCCAGTTATAGATTTTTGGTATGTTTCTTCAACACTAACAAATTTTCTTTTGAAAGTTTTTTTTTATGATTTTGTTGTTCAGTGGTTCGATTAAGCTCTGTGTTCTCTCTTCTCACCATTCATCCATCCATGAATCATTGGATCTTTTCATTTGATTTCAACAAGGATGATCGCTTCATCGGTTCCACATGTTAAAATTAGAAGTTTAATATTTTTTTCTGCGAATCTATTTGAAATCGTTGTTTACCAATCTGTATATTGTTTGTAACTGTTGGTTGACCAGAGGTATATGCTGCTCGACAGATCAATGGAATTTACATACACAAAGACAGATATCTTTAGGAGGAAGAGGAAAAAAAAGATAAATTTCAATGAACTTGCAGTTAGCATGATTGAAATTGTTATTCTCTTTATTTTTATTGAAATTTTCATGAACTTAATGCAGGAAATGGCTGAAAAACAGACCACATGGAACTTGATAATGAATCTAGGGGTAAGGTATAATCAAGTCATCAAATTTTCACTATTTTTTGTTTTTTTCGGTTAAATTTGTTTTTTATATTGGTTTTCTCACTGTGTATAGTACGAAATATGGAGCTACAGGAACTCTATAGCTTTCAGTAGTTAATCATTGCAAATTTAATTGAGAAGATTGAGAAGACAGAGGTATGTTGTGTGTATGTTTAATGTTTTCTTTATCTTTTTTAAAGCTTAGCATTATGTTTCCATTTTCCTAACATTAAGAAGCATACCTCTTCTGCCTTTAGGTAATGCTCCAAGAAACTGAACATTCGTTGTTCAATCTTGAAGGAAAGCATAGACAATCAGATGAAACAATTGAAGAGAGGATTTCATATCTTCAACCATTTAAAATCTGATGGGTCCATTTATTACTCAGTCCTTTTATAAAGGAGTTTTGTTAAATATGCTCTGTTGTAAGCTGGTGATTTATGCAAACTGGTACCTTTTTATAAAATAAATTTTGCGGTTATATTTATTTTTTATTTTTACTGATTTGGTGATTGCTTGATTTTTTCTTTTTGTGAAGCTATGCTATTAAGAAGAAGGATGAGATTGAGAGGGTTACCAAGGCCAATCGTTAAGAAGCAGATTTGACGTCAAGGTACTCGGTTTTGGTTGTTTTGTTTTGGTGTTTTTATGAAAAGTAGTTAATTATCAAACCTTTTGGCAGTTATGTTATGGATTTGGTTTTTTATGGAAAATAATTATATTGGCTAGGAGGTTCACATGGAAAAAGGTTGTTTTCTTGAAGCAGCTTACATCTGAGTTGTTACAGCAATAGATCACTGGTAATTTTCTTTGTTTATTGTTTTAAGATTGTAGACACAATAAGTTTTAAGTGGTCACTGGTAATATGAATGGCAATTCTGACCCAACAGTTGTTATACGAGGGTCAATTTGGACTTTTAATAAAGTGTTATGGGTGATTTTGGGTAAAGGTAAAAGGGATGAATGGGTCTAACTAGGCATATTGAAAATAGGTAAAAAGGTTGAACGGGTCTAACTGAGTTGAACAAAAACATGAACGAGAGTAACTGGGATAAAAAAAACAGAATGGGGATATTTTTACTCAGATTATTGTTTCTTACATTGTGCTTAGAGAAAAAAAATGAGCTTTGATTGCAAAGAAGATAGACTGCAATATTGACGAACGATGAATTATAAGGTTTTGCGGAGAAGATGACCTGTGGCGTGACCCTCTGGATATCAATATAGTGGAAGCTACCAGATATTATATTATTGTATCAAATACTGGGATAACTACACACCAAAAGATTCATTTAAATGGAGCACCCTGGTAACCCCAATGATTAACTGTCCAAAGATAAATAGGTAATAATGTTTTGTCTGTTAGTTGGTAAAAAAAACTAAAAGTATATGCAAAAAACTTTCTACATTTATTTTCGAGTTAATTGCCAATATCGTCCCTGAGGTTTGGACACATTTGCTATTTTCGTCCAAAATGAAGTTTTTGTACCATTTTGCCCCCCACGTTTGTAACTTGTTGCCATTTTCATCCAAATACCTAACCAAGTTACTTTATACCTTATTAGGAGTATTTTTGAAATTTAAGAATTATAAGGGGTAACTTGTAAATTATCTTAATGATATTATATATCAGCCTTTTATAACATATATTCTTCGTAAAAAAACCCATTTACACATAGAAGAAAAAAAACCCTAAATCTTCCCCCTTTCTTTTTCATCTCGTTCTTCAAGAATCAACAATGTCTTGACTCTTGATTATAAAGAAACTTTTATGCAACTAAATGTAATACACTATAAATAAACAACTAAATGTAATACGCTATAAATAAAGCCCTTTCTGGTATGATCGAAATGAAATTATAAAGAAACAATATCAAGATTGAGAAAAAGGTTCGACCCTAAAAAATCAAAGTCGGTGTGATTTAAATCTCAAAACTTAAAAGTGGAAGTTTCAATCAATCCTGTACATACATAAATGGGCAGAACTCATCACGTTCACCTACTGTGTAAACTCAATTTTTAATCTGTATATACATCAATTAAAATACATCTCCCATAGATCCAGGAGCCAAACTACGAATTTTAATACACATCATGATACATTTTCCCCCGAATGTTACTTGAATCTCTGTTTTATATTCCATTCATGACGGCACCAGATCTCATCTTCTTCAGGTATTATAATAATACATACATACATAGATACATACTTTACTTTACTTGCATTCGCATCCTCTGTTCATCAATTCTTGATTTCATTACTCTGTTTTTCAGGCTGCTTCTGTGTTATTGAATCTTTAATTGAGAGCGTCAAATCGAATGACTGGTGGGTTTTGCTCATTTCTTTGATTTGATTCAACCCCCAATTCATAATTTCAGCTTATTAGGGTTTCAAGAAAGTTGGTAGTTTGAGTGAAATTACGTTGCTTTTGTTAAGGGGCAGCTTGCATTTCGTCTAATCGAACTTGATTTGTATTGTTTCATGTCTTAATTCATGAAGAAGGAGATGAAGAAGAAAGGGGGAGGATTTAGGGTTTTTTTTCTTCTCTGTGTAAATGAGTTTTACGAGGGTATGTTATAAAAGGCTCTAGAAGATAATTTACAAGTTACCCCCTTATAATTGATAGATTTCAAAAATACCCCATAATAAGGTATAAAGTAATTTGGTTAGGTATTTGGATGAAAATAGCAACAAGTTACAAACGTGAGGGGCAAAATGGTACAAAAACTTCATTTTGGACGAAAGTGGCAAATGTGTCCAAACCTCAGGGACGATTTTGGCAATTAACTCTTTATTTTCTTTAAAAGAATGTTTAAGACTATTGTAGTTATGTGATTCAGTTGAAAACTTTAATCGTTTATAAAAGAAAGCAATAAAAAGTGTTTGTTGATCTGTCATTTTTACCCGTATCAAAAGTACCCATTTTGACCCATTATCATAATATTTAGGTTTTCATGTATACAAACTCTGAATGAGTTAAACTGGTTGTTTATGGTTTGGAAAGTTGAAGAATTTTTATCAACTTTGAAGGTCTGAGTTTATGATTTGTTTAATTTTGAATTAGAATTAAATTATTGTTTTCTTGGAGGCGTGGAGTAATTTTTTTTGAACTGATATTAGGAATACACTGGTCCGAAAGTCACTAATGAACCTCAAGATTTTTAGAAGCCGATATGAGCAGGTAATTCACCGTCTTTTACTACAAAAAATTTTTGATGGTGTCTCTGTGTATTTTATTTTGAACTCGAAGAAACCGGAATTCCAGTGACAAGTTTGAATTCGAAAATTCGAATTAGGTACAAATCTTAGCCACACTAATACTTTTAGTTTGAGACATATCTTATATGTTGCCATATAAGATAAAAACTCAAAACTACAAGGGAAGATATATTTGGGATGCCCTTATGGAATTGAGATTTTGTAAATATGGAATTGGCCTCCATACTCTATATGGGCTGTCATTTAGGTGGCATCATTTAGGTTCAAGATTCTCTTTAGATTTTAGCTCGGATAGCTGCTCTGATTTAATTATCGAACGAAAACCTTGGGATGTAATTCTATTTATCAAGATTCTCTTTCACAAGGTTGTCAATAGTGGTCGTTATGGTCGCTATAGCGAATAGCGTAGCGTATAGGTCGAAGGTCGCTACAAGGTATGTAACCATAAATAGAGGGATTTCAGTTATCTTTTATTTTTTAAATATAAATATCGATTAAATATAGCTATAAAATAGTCAGAATTTAATCATGACGTTAGCCAAACGCTCAATAACCCGCATAGGAATTTGGTTCATCGACGCACTCATTCGGAAATTTTGACCCTACTTGATGATATTAACTTCGATAGCGATCTTGGTGTGGTGGGTGGGTTTGAAGGCTCTTCATTTTCTGGTGATACTGAAGAAGATTTGATTTCTATGTGCCTTGATATGGATAAGTTTAATGCGTTATCCGTTACCTGGTGAATCGTCATCAGCTGTGGTTCAAGTTACAGCAAGTTTGAGTTTGACTCCTGGGCCTGAGACCTTTGTTCCGGGCCCGAGTGAACTAAGCCGTTTAAATCTCAAACCGTTCAGTTTCAACGGTTTATGAACACTCTTATAATGTGTTCAAGTGGATATAAATATTTACAACCTCTTTAGTTGTTTATGTCAAATATATAGGTTAGTATCGTACTAAGTTCGGAACGTTTGTATACAATCTTTTTGTACAGTTCTGCAATAACTGGACCAATTGGAAAGCAATATGCTGATCTTTGTGGCCTATAATTGCAAGTGTTGCTAATGAAAGTGTTTTAGAATTGTTTAGTAGATTGGCGAGTCGGTTTTTACGCTTTGAACTGATCTTTTCCTTTTTTTATTTGGAATTGTTAGAGTTCAATGTGAGTTGCCGGAGTGGGAGTTTAAAAGCTATCTCGGATGGTGTCATGTCACGACCCCCGACCCACCCTGGACGGAATCGGGAGTCGCGAACAGCCCAGCGGTACCGGTGATTATTTTTATTTTGAAAACGTTGCAGCGGAAATTTTATCAGGACCGTGAGTTAGGAAAATATCAGAGTTTAGAAACACCGGATTTTATTTAATTAAATAGATGGAATAAATCCATTTTTTACAAAGGTAGCTTTAATAAAGATAAATTTTATTACATAAAACAATATTTCTTATTTTGATTCAATTAATAAATAAGTCACTTCTTGATGCCTTTCAGTGCCGTATCATCTCTTACTCCAATCTACTGTAATTACCTGAAAAGTGTTTTAAAAAGGTTTTGTCAGCGGGAAATACTGAGTGAATCATTCTATTTTGCATAATGATGCATAGTTATCAATTACAGCATAAGAGCGATTACAATGGCTTCTATCTTATTTTTATCTGGCATTCTGTCACAATGGTGACATGTCACAATGGTGGCGATGGTCATACCACTATTTAGATCAATGAACCTAAATAGTGACGATTATCACTGTAGGTCAATGAACCTAACAGTGATTATCCCGAGTAGGTCAATGAACCTGACTGGGAGAAAATTAGTAATGTGCATAATACCCCACTAACCAGTAATTCAAGATATCCACGACTTAGTCCCTGTAATTATAACCTTGAAAATAATTTGAAGTATTGTAAAACATTTGATAAAAAGAGAATAACTCACAAACTGTGAGAAAAGAAGAATGACTCACAAACTGTGAGAAAAGAAGAATGACTCACATTATAATCATGTAGATTCATACGGCCAAAGTGTAGTCTACAGATAAGCCTTTGATATATTGCAGATTTATACAGGCAGAGCTTAGCCTATTACTTAGCCTTGTAACCTAATGCATACGAAATAGATAGATAACTTAATACAGCCTTTACGATAGCTCACGAGATCAAATTCTCACAACGAACGACAAAGTGCAATACTTCATCCATCGAATTAACGATGATCCGTCGAATTAACGACGAACGACAAAGTATAATACTTTATCCATCGAATTAACGATGATTCGTCGAATTAACGACGAACGACAAAGTATAATACTTTATCCATCGAATTAACGATGATCCGTCAAATTAATGACGAACGACAAAGTATAATACTTTATCCATCGAATTAACGATGATCCGTCAAATTAATGACGAACGATAAAGTATAACCCTAATGTGGGCGGCACTTAAACATCCATTGGATATATTGATCGATCGGAAAATGAATCGTAGCAGCGATCAAGTTAATACCCTGTATCGTAGCAGCATCCCCCCTACTAATTAATGTTTTTAATAGAAATCAGACGATATCTCAGCGTACGTTTGGAATTTGATCGCCGCTCAAATGTCAGAATTCAAGTGCCAAACGCTGCTATTTATACACAATTTTGGTCTAGCTTACGGACCGTAAGCTTAACAAGGTTGAGGTCCGTAAGGTAAACATTTTCTTCATAGGATAGCCACGTGTGGAACTAGCTCAGGTGAGTCGACACTTTCTGAAAATTCAACTTGGACAGCACGTAATTTAGATAATCGTTAACTAGGAAATGCCCCCCCTGAGTTTTAGGGGCCCTGATCCTGATTCTGATTGTTCTGATAATTTTAGGGTTTGCGTAGAATTACTTGGGTGTCTTAATTAGGGTTTCCTAGTGAATAAAAAAAATAAAATAAATAGGACTTTTAATGAGGGTTGTTACATCAGGGGTCCGGGTTTATACTTACCGAACGTTTTTGTGTGAGTCGTTACATTCTCCCCACCTAAATAAAAATCTCGTCCTCGAGATTTACTGGAACAAGTAAGAATACTTTTCTTTATTTCAGATTCCAGCTTCCAAGTGTATTTGGGTTATGATATTTCTTTTTGAATTTATGTTATATTTTAGTCAACAAAATGACACAGATTTAAATATTAAATTTTGTGAATATGAGTTATACCATGAGTAGGATTCAATAATTTAACTGAATTATTTCAAGAAATCGATGTCAAACGGATGAGATATAATTTCCAATGTGACTAGGTTCAAGCCAAAAGATATGTGATCAATAGATATTTAGAATGAATGTGAAGGATTTTTAGAAATAATAATAAAAATCTTTGTCAAAAGAAAGCTTACTTTGATTGGTAACTGATGAAGACTTAGAATTGACAGGTTCCAAATGAAATCAAAGCATGAAAAATGATTTGTCAAATATTTATGATATGAGAAAATCAAAGTGTTGAGATGAGTGAATTACAAAGATACACCAAAAGACAATAGAATTAGTGTATCATTATTTAGAGTTCCAAGTTGTTTTAATTGTGAAACAATGTGATAGTACACTATTAGTGATTATATTTTTCAGACTATGTCCTAGAATAATAAGAACAACTTTGTTTTGAAATGACCAATCATTATATTTGTAAAGCAAATATAATATATTTTTATTTGTGTTCGTATCTTATATATCAAATATTTATGATATATTTTTACTATATGTAAATGGTCACCACTTTTAAATAAATATTATCTTAGTATTTTACCATATTATGTAAAATAACTATGTAAGATATATTACAAAATACCGTAATGAAGTTATTACATTTACAAAATATTATTTTGTAAAAGAAATCATTATTATTTATAACGTTGAATGAGAGTTATAAATAAAGGTATAAAAATATTTATTATACAAAATATTTGTACAAATACTTTTGTATATATATATTACACTTAATGGGTCGATTCTATGGGATTGCTTATTTTTATTTTGAAACCATATAACGTTTGTGAATGTTGTAAATAAGTGAAAACGGAGACTATTCTATTATTTTATGAAAATATATTTTTCTCCAATGTATATATATTTTCATATATAGTTAAAATTTACTAAATACTTATGACGATTTACTTTATATATTAACTAGTCATTATCATGGTGGATATTGGTTAGTGCTGCCTTGTTTATGCATAGGTGGCCAATCCATGCCTAACTAAGGCTAGGCTATCCAATACTTGCCCTTGACAATAACCCTAGTATTTTAAAATAATACTAACACTATTATTATTTAATATTTTCTTACTAATAATAAAACTGATATTAGTATTACATAACTAAACATACACTTAAATGGGAAAAAAAAATTTTTTAATAAAAATGGTGAAACCAGCCGTCCCCAGGATCGAACCCGGGTCTAGGCCACACCCTTTCGCGCGCCTAGCCAACCGAGCTAAGTGCCTAGTTTGTGAAATTTCTATTTTGGTTAAATATAAGCACATGTACAATAAATTCTGTACTTCTTATTATAAGTCACCTACTTATCCTCCTTATGTTGACTAATAATAATATAGTAATACTATTAGGTAATCCCTTATGTAAGTTTCCATATATAAAATAAATTTTATATAATGTTTTTCAATTGAAGATGTTAAAATAATAATTTATCACGAAAGGCTAGATTGATGTTGTAACAATTATTAAGAGATATATCGAAATATGAATTTAGGAATCATTATCTGAGCACATGATTGTTTTAAGATTACTTGTATAGAATAAGTCAACAAAGTGGATTTAATATAAATAATTAAATAATTAAATCCGAGATTAGCGAAATTTTCAGATTTCGTGAAAATGTTACCACAAAGTGATTGTGATCAAAGAAATGATTTAGTGAAGTCGAGGATCCCACAAGCATGTTATAATTCAAGAGAATTGAAATGCTTGTTAGGATTATTCTGAATATGATGGTTTTATTCATCATATGGAACCTTGAATTGAATAAGTAATGCGAGCAAGTTTGAACTCGGTTTAAACAAAATGAGTTTAAATAAGAAAGTTCAGACATGGTCATAACAGAAACCATGGATGCCAAAGAAAATTGAGTTTTTCAAAAAAATTTATTGACTCGATATTAAGAGTCATTGTTTAGCAATAATGAGGTTCACCATGTCAAAATCAATTCTAACTAAAGGATATTTGAGTTTCGATAAAACGACAGATTACAATGAAGCCCTCCAGTGGAATTCAGAAATTAAACGAACCACATGCACAACAATTCGGTGCATGTGTAACGTGTGGATTTACCAAGAAATGAAATGAATCAATATTCGCTACTATGAAATAAATTCTCCTGATATGATAACCGTTAAGAAAAATAGAAATACGAAAGTCAACTTATTATATGCAGAAGTCAGAATTTTCAACAAAAGAAATATAAGAACTTCTATCTGGAATTTCGAGTGATATCCGTTGTTAAGTGACATTATCAGGAAATGTCAAATAAAATGAAATAGGGAATTTTGCAAAGGTATATGACTCCTTTTGCAGTGATAATAATTATGACTCTGATTAGACTGTGCACGGATGTTTATGAAATCCTGTTTTAGCGTACTTTAGAGATATTCATTTTGTAGGATCATGTGGCAAAATGCCTCTTTTAGCAGTTCTTCTTACTGACGGATTTTTAACATTGGTTTTATCGTGCCCAATTTATATTTTCAAAAGGTCTTGCCTCGGAAGTAATATACTTCAACTTCTGTGGATGTATAATCAAATTTTTATGTGTTTTCTTGTATATTATCACAACTTTACATGCTTCTTACTTGCGTTAATAGTTGATGGTAACGCATTGGAAATTCTTTATACTTTTGAAGGCATTTCAACTTAATAGGTTTCTATTTGTTATTATTGTCGCTTGAGTTACTAAACAGATAATCAAACGAAATAGTGTTTGATATCGGAAAAGAGATTCTTAATAAAGAAATCTAGACACAGATGCTTGTGCTTTATTTCAAATTGTCAATCCTTATGGTTTTTGGATTTCCTTATAGATATACATATCTATTAAATCATATATTTCACCTACTGAATTAAACATACCATCTATCAGGTCAATGTATTTAACAGATTCATATTTCAAAAAAAACCAGTCAGATATCTGGTCATGATACTATTTAGGGAAATCTTGTCACTTGTTTGACATATTATATATCCCGTCTTATCCGATTCGCGCCGGAGCGGTAACCTCAGTATATCCAAACAAACTGGAGAGTTTACTACACCATACCCAGTCTTGTCGGAGAAAATTTTCTATTTCCCATAAATAGTATCTTTTCAAAAGTGCCTCTTTCATTAGGGCTTTTATCCAAAATTAAGGAAACTTGTATTTCCATAACATATCTTTATTTTAGCCCAAGTAATATTAATAAGCAATAATTACTATTAATTCTTGCTTATTTATCATATCTTGCAATATTCTAATTACCATTCTTATGGTATATCAAAACACATCATAATTTATTCACATAAGTACTTAGCTTATCTTGAAGCTAATACTAAGGCATCTTTTCTTAACTTCAAGTCTAAATGCTACCAGTTAACAGCAATCTCCTAACTCTTTTATATAAATTTAGGTATTATTATCACAACACCTAAAGGCTTAAAGCAGTGGCTCTTTGAGTTGGCTCTGATACCACCTTCTGTCACGACCCCCGACCCACCCTGGACGGAATCGGGAGTCGCGAACAGCCCAGCGGTACCGGTGATTATTTTTATTTTGAAAACGTTGCAGCGGAAATTTTATCAGGACCGTGAGTTAGGAAAATATCAGAGTTTAGAAACACCGGATTTTATTTAATTAAATAGATGGAATAAATCCATTTTTTACAAAGGTAGCTTTAATAAAGATAAATTTTATTACATAAAACAATATTTCTTATTTTGATTCAATTAATAAATAAGCCACTTCTTGATGCCTTTCAGTGCCGTATCATCTCTTACTCCAATCTACTGTAATTACCTGAAAAGTGTTTTAAAAAGGTTTTGTCAGCGGGAAATACTGAGTGAATCATTCTATTTTGCATAATGATGCATAGTTATCAATTACAGCATAAGAGCGATTACAATGGCTTCTATCTTATTTTTATCTGGCATTCTGTCACAATGGTGACATGTCACAATGGTGACATGTCACAATGGTGACGATGGTCATACCACTATTTAGATCAATGGACCTAAATAGTGACGATTATCACTGTAGGTCAATGAACCTAACAGTGATTATCCCGAGTAGGTCAATGAACCTGACTGGGAGAAAATTAGTAATGTGCATAATACCCCACTAACCAGTAATTCAAGATATCCACGACTTAGTCCCTGTAATTATAACCTTGAAAATAATTTGAAGTATTGTAAAACATTTGATAAAAAGAGAATAACTCACAAACTGTGAGAAAAGAAGAATGACTCACAAACTGTGAGAAAAGAAGAATGACTCACAAACTGTGAGAAAAGAAGAATGACTCACATTATAATCATGTAGATTCATACGGCCAAAGTGTAGTCTACAGATAAGCCTTTGATATATTGCAGATTTATACAGGCAGAGCTTAGCCTATTACTTAGCCTTGTAACCTAATGCATACGAAATAGATAGATAACTTAATACAGCCTTTACGATAGCTCACGAGATCAAATTCTCACAACGAACGACAAAGTGCAATACTTCATCCATCGAATTAACGATGATCCGTCGAATTAACGACGAACGACAAAGTATAATACTTTATCCATCGAATTAATGATGATTCGTCGAATTAACGACGAACGACAAAGTATAATACTTTATCCATCGAATTAACGATGATCCGTCAAATTAATGACGAACGACAAAGTATAATACTTTATCCATCGAATTAACGATGATCCGTCAAATTAATGACGAACGATAAAGTATAACCCTAATGTGGGCGGCACTTAAACATCCATTGGATATATTGATCGATCGGAAAATGAATCGTAGCAGCGATCAAGTTAATACCCTGTATCGTAGCAGCATCCCCCCTACTAATTAATGTTTTTGATAGAAATCAGACGATATCTCAGCGTACGTTTGGAATTTGATCGCCGCTCAAATGTCAGAATTCAAGTGCCAAACGCTGCTATTTATACACAATTTTGGTCTAGCTTACGGACCGTAAGCTTAACAAGGTTGAGGTCCGTAAGGTAAACATTTTCTTCATAGGATAGCCACGTGTGGAACTAGCTCAGGTGAGTCGACACTTTCTGAAAATTCAACTTGGACAGCACGTAATTTAGATAATCGTTAACTAGGAAATGCCCCCCCTGAGTTTTAGGGGCCCTGATCCTGATTCTGATTGTTCTGATAATTTTAGGGTTTGCGTAGAATTACTTGGGTGTCTTAATTAGGGTTTCCTAGTGAATAAAAAAAATAAAATAAATAGGACTTTTAATGAGGGTTGTTACATCAGGGGTCCGGGTTTATACTTACCGAACGTTTTTGTGTGAGTCGTTACATGTCACGGCCCCCGACCCACCCTGGACGGAATCGGGTGCCGCGGACAGCCCAATGGTACCGGTGATTATTTTGAAAAGGTTGCAGCGGAAATTTCATCAGGACCGTGAGTTAGGAAAAATATCAGAGCTTGGAAAACACCGGATTTTATTTATTAAATAGATGGGATAAACCCATGTGTTACAAAGGTAGCTTTAATAAAGATAAATTTGATTACATAAAACAATATTTCTTATTTTGATTTAAATAAAATAAGCCACTTCTTGATGCCTTTCAGTGCTGTATCCATCTCTTACTCCAATCTACTGTAATTACCTGAAACGCGTTTTAAAAAGGTTTTGTCAGCGGGAAATACTGAGTGAATCATTCTTTTTAAATAAAACGACACGTTTGTTATAATTTACAGTATTAAGGAAGATTACAATGTTTCTGATTTCAAACCAACTACCCACAGTACTTTGTCACTCGACCCATTGGCCCATTCGTCCAATGGTGTCTGTGATTATGGTCATATCACCCCTTGGCTGCCCCAATGGTGAAGATTATCAAGTAATGTATACAAAACCCCACATACCGGCTGTAACTTGGTGATTACATAAACTTAATCCCTGTAATTATAACCTTTGAAAATAAACATGATTTTGAAAGTAATTTGATAAAAAGAGAATGACTCACATTATAATCATGCAGATTCATACGGGCAAAGTTTAGTCTACAGATAAGCCTTGATATATTGCGGATTTATACAGGCAGAGCTTAGCCTATTGATTTAGCCTTGTAACCTAATGCATACGAACTAGGTAGGTAACTTAATACATCATTTACGATAACTCACGAGATTAAAACCCTCACAACGAATGACAAAGTGTGATGCTTAAACATCCATCGAATTAACGACTAATGACAAAGCATCACCCTAATGTGGGCAGCACTTAAACATCCATCGGATAGTTTCCATCGATCGGACATTGAATCGTAGCAGCGATCGAGTTAATACCCTGTATCGTAGCAGCACCCCCTCTACTAATTAGTGATTCGTGTGTATTTTTAGAGTATTTGGACGATATCTCAGTGCCTGAGTCGAATTTTATCGTCGTTTCAATTGCAGAATTCAAGTCCCAACTCCTGGTATTTATACAAAATTTTGACATTGCTTACGGACCGTAAGCATAGTCCCTTACGGTCCGTAAGGGACATGTTTTCGCCATAGGGTCGCCACGTGTGGGAGTAGGCTTGCTGAGTCGACGGATTGTTCAATTTCGATTTAGACAGCAAATTATTTAGATAATCGTCAATAGGGAATACCCCCCTGAGTTTTAGGGGCCCTGATCCTGATTCTGATTGTTCTGAAAATTTTAGGGTTTGTGCAGAATCACTTGGGTGTCTCAATTAGGGTTTCTTATTGGATAAAATAATAAAATAATTAGGACTTTTAATGAGGGTTGTTACATTCTCCCCACCTTAATAAAAATCTCGTCCTCGAGATTTACTGGAATAAGTAGGAATACTTTTTCTTTATCTCAGATTCCAGCTCCCAAGTGTATTTGGGTTATGATATTCCTTTTAGACTTATGTTACCTTTTAGTTAATAAAAAAATAATATTAGGGTAGATGATACAGAATTAAAATATCGAATTTTGTGAATACGAGTTGTACTATAAATAGGATGCAATGATTCAACTGAATTAGTTCAAGAAATTGATGACAGCCAAATGAAATGATATAATTTCCAAGGTGACTAGGTTCAAGCCAAAAGATATATGATCAATAGATATTTAAAATGAATGTGAAGAACTTTTAGAATCAATAAAATTCTTTGTCAAAAGAAAGCTTACTTTGATTGGCAACTGAGGAAAACTTTAGAATTTACAGGTTCAAAATGAAATAAAAGCATGAAATATGATTTGTCAAATATTAAATTATGATATGAGAAAATCAATGTGCTGAGATGAGTGAATTGCAAAGATACACCAAAAGACAATAGAGTTAGTGTATCATCGTTTAAAGTTCCAATTTGTTTTAATTGTGAAACAATGTGATAGTATACTATTAGTAGTAACCATACTTTTCATACTATATCCTAGAGATTGAAATAAGAACAAGTTGTTTTAGCATGACCAACCATAATATTATATTTTGTAAAACAAATGTAATATATATATATTATTTGTGTTCCGGTCCGAACCGTATCTTATATATCAAATATAAATATTATATATATATTTATTTGTTACGTATTTTTACTATATGTAAAGGGTCACCACTTTTAAATAAATATTATTTTAGTATTTTACTATACTATGTAAAACAACTTATATTTACTATGTAATATATATTACAAGATACTGCAATGAAGTTATTTCTTTACAAATATTTTAATATTATTATTTTGTAAAAGAAATCACTTATTATTTATAACGTTAAATAAAAGTTGTAAATAAAGGTGTAAAAATATTTATTGTACAAAAGTATTTGTAAAATATTTTGTAAATATATAACACTTAATAGGTCGATTCTATTTGATTACTTATTTTCATTTTGAAATCGTATAACGTTGTGGATGTATTTACAAATGTTGCAAATAAGTGAAAACGGAGACTATTCTTATATTACAATGTTCCCCTAACCCAAATGTAGTTGATGACTACCATATTATTCTTATATGGTCATTTTCTTGCCAGAGTGTTACATAGTTACCACAAAATATGTGATACTTTAATTTATTAAATATCTTTTCCTTTTATGTTATCATAAAGTAAAATACTAAATTAATATAGATAGTTTTTAAAATATCAAAACCCGTGGTACTTTCAACAAAATAATGATATATGTTTTATTAAATATGTTGATCCAAATATTCTAGAATTCACGATCATCTTTTTTTTTTTAAATCGAATATGTTTAACTATAAGATTTTACAATAAGATATTTTAAATCATAAAAATAAAATAGTAAATGTTTATTTTAATATCAAGCATACTTAAATATTGGCTTGAATAAATAACATTTGATATTTTAATATATATTAAAATACATAAAAAGTATTGTAAAAGATTTAAACAAGATGAACAATTACATATAAGTATAAATGTCTTGTTCATGAATACTTAGACAGTTATTTAGATAATTTTATTCATTCCTTCAATTCTTGTATTGTTTTATGAAAATATATCTTTTTCTTACAGTACAAAGTAAAATATTTTTACATATAATTAAAATTTACTAAATAAGTATGATGACTTAATTTATATTTATTAACTAGTCATTATCCTGGTTGGATATTGGTTAGTGCTGCCTTGTTTAAGCATAGGTGATCAGTCCATGCCTAAGTAAGGCTAGTCTATTCAATATCTGCCCTTGACAATAACACTAGTATTTTAAAATAATAATAACACTATTACTATTAATATTTTATTACTAATAAAACTGATATTAATAATAATTATCTAGACATACACTTAAATGAGAGTATAATTTCAAAAATAAATTCTTCACCTCAATGGTTCAATAAGAATATAGTAATACTATTTTGTAAATTAGGTAATCACTTATGTAAGTTTCCATATATAATTAATTTTATATAATGTTTTTCGATTGAAGATGTTAAAGTAATAATTATCACGAAAGGCTAGATTGATATTTGTAAGAATCTTTTAAGAGATGAAATATGACAAGAATTTGTATATTATTATCTTAATACACGATTTGTGTTAAGATGACTTTTATCAATAAAGCAATTTAATATATAATTAAATAAATAATTAAATCCGTATATGATATATATAAACGAGATTAGTGCAACTTTAAATTTTGTGAAAACGTCAGTACAAGGTGATCGTGATCAAAGAAATGATTCAATGGAGTCGAAGACAAAACAAGCCTATTATGGTTTAAAACAAATGAAGTGCTTTGTTGGGACTATTTTGAATATGATAGCTTCCATCCATCATATGGAATCTTGAAATGAATATGTAATATGAGTAAGTTAAATAATTTGAACTTTAAACAAAACAAGTTTTAATAAGAAAGTTCGGACATGGTTACTTATAGAAACTATGTATGCAGCCGAAAATTAAAATTTTCAAGAAATTTATTGACTCGATATCAAGGAGTTATTGTTTTGCTATAATGCGGTTCATAGTACAAAAAGCGGAATGATTTTTGAGTTTGGGTAAAATAATAAATCGGAATGAAGCCCTCCAGTGGTCTTTATAAATCAAATGAATCACATGTGCAACAATTAGTGCATGTGTACTGTGTGAATTTACCAGGAAATAAAATAGATCAGTATTCGCTACTATGAAAGGAATCCTCATGGTATGATGACCTTTAGGGGAAGTAAAAATACGAAAGTCAACTCTTTATATGCAGAAGTCATAATTTCAATGAAAGAAATTTAAAAACTTTATCTGGAATTTCTGGTGATAACCGTTGTTAAGTGACATTACCAGGGAATGTTGAATAAAATGAAATAGGGAATTTGCAAAAGTGGGTAACTTTTTTTGCAGTGATAATAATTATGACTCTGATTAGACTGTGCAGCGATGGTTGTGAAATCTTGTTACAATGTACCTCAGCGATATTCATTGGTAGGATTATGTGGCAAAGTGTTTTTTTTTTAGTAGTTCTTCTACTGACGAATTTGGCATTGGTGTCATCGTGCCCAATTTATATTTTCCAAATGTTTTGCCTCGAAAGTTGTGTGTGATATACTTCATCTTCTTTATAATTAAATTTTCATGTGTTTTCTTGTACATTATCACAACTTTACATGCTTCTTATTTGCATTACTAGTTTATGGTAACGCGTTAGAAATTCTTTTGATGGCGTTTTAACTTAAAGGTTTTCCATTGTTTATTTTATCACACGAGCTACGAGACAGATGATCAAACGAAATAATGTTTGATATCAGAAAAGAGATTCCTAATAAAGAAATCTATACACATATGTTTGTGCTTTATTCCTATTTTGGCTTTTTGGAATTTCTTATAGATATACATATCTATATCATCACATATTTCACATGCTGTAATATACATACCCATCATAAGGTCAATGTATTTAACATATTCATATTTCCAAAAACCAGTCAAATATCTGGTCATAATACTATTTAGGGAAATCTTGTCACTCGTTTGACATATTATATACCCCGTCTTATCCGATTCGCGCCGGAGCGGTAACCTCAGTATATCCGAACAAACTGGAGAGTCTGTTACACCACACCCAGTCTTGCCGGAGAAAATTTTCTATTTCCCATAAATAGTATCTTTTCAAAAGTGCCTCTTTTATTAGGCTTTTATCCAGAATTAGGGAAATTTGTATTCCCGTAACATATCTTATTCTAGACCAATTAATATCAATAATCAAGGATTAATAGTAATTAAAGATTATTGCTTATTTATCGTATCTTGCAATATTCTAATTACCATTCTTATGGCATATAAAAAAAAACCCATCATAATTTATTCACATAAGTACTTAGCTTATCTTGAAATTTATACTAAGACATCTTTTATTAAGTTCAAGTCTAAATACTATTATGTGTGCTACCAGTTAATAGCAATTTCCTAACTCTTTTATATGAACTATTATTATTACAACACTTATTGGCTTCAAGCAGTGGCTCTGATACCACCTTCTGTCACGGCCCCCGACCCACCCTGGACGGAATCGGGTGCCGCGGACAGCCCAGTGGTACCGGTGATTATTTTGAAAACGTTGCAGCGGAAATTTCATCAGGACCGTGAGTTAGGAAAAATATCAGAGCTTGGAAAACACCGGATTTTATTTATTAAATAGATGGGATAAACCCATGTGTTACAAAGGTAGCTTTAATAAAGATAAATTTGATTACATAAAACAATATTTCTTATTTTGATTTAAATAAAATAAGACACTTCTTGATGCCTTTCAGTGCTGTATCCATCTCTTACTCCAATCTACTGTAATTACCTGAAACGCGTTTTAAAAAGGTTTTGTCAGCGGAAAATACTGAGTGAATCATTCTTTTTAAATAAAACGACACGTTTGTTATAATTTACAGTATTAAGGAAGATTACAATGTTTCTGATATCAAACCAACTACCCACAGTACTTTGTCACTCGACCCATTGGCCCATTTGTCCAATGGTGTCTGTGATTATGGTCATATCACCCCTTGGCTGCCCCAATGGTGAAGATTATCAAGTAATGTATACAAAACCCCACATACCGGCTGTAACTTGGTGATTACATAAACTTAATCCCTGTAATTATAACATTTGAAAATAAACATGATTTTGAAAGTAATTTGATAAAAAGAGAATGACTCACATTATAATCATGCAGATTCATACGGGCAAAGTTTAGTCTACAGATAAGCCTTGATATATTGTGGATTTATACAGGCAGAGCTTAGCCTATTGATTTAGCCTTGTAACCTAATGCATACGAACTAGGTAGGTAACTTAATACAACATTTACGATAACTCACGAGATTAAAACCCTCACAACGAATGACAAAGTGCGATGCTTAAACATCCATCGAATTAACGACTAATGACAAAGCCTCACCCTAATGTGGGCATCACTTAAACATCCATCGGATAGTTTCCATCGATCGGACATTGAATCGTAGCAGCACCCCCTCTACTAATTAGTGATTCGTGTGTATTTTTAGAGTATTTGGACGATATCTCAGCGCCTGAGTCGAATTTTATCGTCGTTTCAATTGCAGAATTCAAGTCCCAACTCCTGGTATTTATACAAAATTTTGACAATGCTTACGGACCGTAAGCATAGTCCCTTACGGTCCGTAAGGGACATGTTTTCGCCATAGGGTCGCCACGTGTGGGAGTAGGCTTGCTGAGTCGGCGGATTGTTCAATTTCGATTTAGACAGCAAATTATTTAGATAATTGTCAATAGGGAATACCCCCCCCCCCCCCTGAGTTTTAGGGGCCCTGATCCTGATTCTGATTGTTCTGAAAATTTTAGGGTTTGTGCAGAATCACTTGGGTGTCTCAATTAGGGTTTCTTATTGGATAAAATAATAAAATAATTAGGACTTTTAATGAGGGTTGTTACAGATGGCATGAGCAGGTAAGTTTCATCACATTATCTTCACATCATTAGAAGTTATGTTTTAAATTTGTTTTTACCAGGTATATTTTTTAATTTATTTGTGGCAGGCTGATTGGTGTTTATTTGTGGGCTCCATGTTGACAGGATAATTATATGGATGCAATTACATACTATCACAAGGTAAGTCGGTTCATTGTTGGTAAGAACAATTATGATCATATGAAGTGCATGTTTTGTTTTTTGTAATTTGCAAGTAATTGGATTGGTTTTTGTATGAGCAGGCATTATGGATTTATATAAATGACCAGTTCTGCCCAAAAATGTTAGACATTGGTTTTTATGGATGAAAGTCGTCAAGGTATATAATCTGAAATTTATTTTTAGAAGAAAATGAAGAATGTGTATACAATTTTATATGTTGTATAAAAGCATTCATTAATTAACTAGTATTAAGCCCTAGCGTTGCAGCGGTTGTCATAAAACTGTGTTAAGTAGTAGCAATACTATACCATTGTCAGCGATCACCAACACCGGAAAAGCTCGCAAAAACAAAATAAATAAAAACGGTAAAAAAATAACGCCGAGCAAAAGCAGACGTAAAATCTTTGAATCACGACGCTCGTTGCTGAGAAATTAAACCGAAACGTAAAACATAGAAAAAAATAACCAAGACCCGCGTGTTGGACGAACTTGTCAAACGCAAAAAAATAGATGTGACGCGACGGACCAGTCAAACGGGAAAAAAATATGCGAAAAAATGTTGAACCTCATACGCACGTTGCAGTGCGTTAACTCACAAAATTTAGAACGAAATGAAAAACTTGCGAAAGATGAAAAGTATGGTGGACCAAAATTGAAAATAAAAAAGAGTTGGGATTAAATTGTAAAAGATGAAAAACTTTGGGTTAAAAGTAAAAAACAAAGAGTCTAAATTGTAAAATTGAAATTATTTATTAGTTTTAGAGTTAAATGCTTGGTTGGTCCCTGTGACTTGGTCCTAGTGGTTTACTAATTACACACGTGTTACCAAAACTTGTCAAAAATGAACTCGGTTGGTCCCCAGCCCTAACATCAGTTAAATATCTCTGTTAAAATACCCCATGTGCCTGGCACATGAGGATAATTTGGTCATTTCAGCATTGGGCCCTCCATCTTGCTCATCTTCTTCACTCAAACCCACCTGCATCACTGCCACCACACCGATCTAATGGACACATGGAGAACAAAATTTTAGCTGCGATCAAAAATTCAAACTAAGGAAACGGACTGATTATGTTAAGGAAAACACATCGAATCCATAAAAGTGAAAATCGAGGATTAAATCAAAACAACTAAAAAGCGATTGATTGATTACCTGGTCGTTTTTCTTGGCTGTCATCATATACATATTTTTGCGAAACTCATCACCAACGTCAACAGTCTTCTTGTCCATGTGTGTTTGCAAGTGAATCCATGAAAAAAAACAATGTTTATCCAAATCAGAATTAGGGGATTCAAGTTAGGGTTTGATTAGTGGTGGAAGAAAATAATGCAAAAAAGAAACCTATATGTACCTTGGTTGAAGATTGTGTTTTGATCCTTCGATTCTAAAGTTGATTGAATAGGAGAGTATAGTGTTTCTAAGAAGAAAGGAACGTATTGTTAGGAATTGATGATTAAGATTTAGGATCCGTTTAACATCTAATCGGGTGGGTTTGGGTGAAAGAGGGAGGAGGGGGTTTAGGTGGGTGTCGTGTGAGGTGGCAGTGATGGTGAATGCAGGTGGGTTTGAGTGAAGAAGATGTGCAGGATGGTGGGCCCAATGCTGAAATGACAAAATTACCCTTATGTGCGAGGCACATGTGGTGTTTTAACAGAGATATTTAACTGATGTTAGGGCTGGGGACCAACCGAGTTCATTTTTGACAAGTTTTGGTACCACGCGTGTAATTAGTAAACAACTAGGACCAAGTCTGTAATTTTTGCAAACCACAGGGACCAACCAAGCATTTAACTCTTAGTTTTAGATAAAGTTAAGAGTAAAAATAAGTGATATATATATATATATATATTGGTTATTAATTAATATTAATATTAAAATAAATTTATTAAACAAATATAAATAAAATTTATAAGATTGAAGAAGAGAATGACATGTGACATTATTTGGAGTCTTTTATTATAATTTAGATATAATGACAAAGTTTAGAAAATAAGCCTGATCCATACTGAAACATTTCAAGTTGGCTACATTTATACTTTTGACTATTTCAATTTTAATTTATAGAACTTGTGGGAATATGCAGGTGTTACTGAAAATCAGATCATTCATTGGTTATCTATTTAATTTTATAATTAATTAAAAACATATAATACAACAAAAAGTATACTATCGTTTTATATTCGACAAAGAAGAATAACAATACCAATACCATTAGTATATAATTTGTGTGCGTTTGTATATATATTCACGAAATTTTTTGGCTAATAAAATGATAAAAAGTTAGTTTTTGGTGAGAATTGTGCGAAGTGAATTTAAATGTTTGTGTTAAGCCACCCGCGAAACTCGCGGGATCTTAGACTAGTGTCATAAATATAACTTAAAAAGGGAAATTGACATAATATTTTATGATTTTAATGTAATTTTATTATATAAATTTGTGTTTTTTGTAGTAGATGTTAATTTTAATATATTAATTTGCTGAAAAAAATTTAAAAATAAAAAATTTCGGGTTAATGGGTCGGGTTCGGGTCAGCTTGAGAATATTTGGGTCGGGTTCGGGTTCATATGTATGACACAATTTTCGGGTTCGGGTCGGGTTCGGGTTCGTCTAAAATTTTCGGGTTCGGGTTGAACCCGCCAACCCGCGAACACGACCCGTTTAACACCCGTAATGTAAACCATGAAAATTTGTTAGGTTTGAGTATTTAGAAATATGTCTCCCAAAATACTGGTTTCAAAGTATTTATTTTGTCAAACCAATATAAACAAATAAAATTAAGAGTTAAATGTGATTTAGTTCATGTGGTTTAAGTCATTTTGCTAGTTTAGTCCAAATGTTTCATTTTTGGCCTGTGGGTCCAAATATGTTTTACTGTTGGCATTTTAGTCCACTTGGTTAACTGCATCTATTTTTTATGTTAACGAGAAGGGCAATTTAGTCATCTTATATGTAGTTTTGTTAACTAGAAGGGCAATTCGGCCATATAAAATGACCAAATTGCCCTTCTCATTAAGATAAATAATAGATAAATTTAACCCAGTTGACTAAAATGACAACGGTGAAACCTTTTTGGACTCACAAGTGAAAAATGAAACATTTGAACTAAACTGACAAAATGACCAAAACCACAGGGACTAAAATGACATTTAACTCTAAAATTAATCTACAACGCATTTTAAGAATCAAGTTGATTACATGTTAAAGTTTCACGATAAAAAGTATTTAGTTTATAAACTTACGTAATTTTATTTGACCACTTGAAACTAATAATGCTAAATTAACAAAAAGCAAATTGAAATCGTCATTTATCAAAACAAAGATATATTATATTAACAGAAATCTCACCATGGTAATCCTAATTAATTCATATGTAAAAGAAGAAAAATATGTTACTAAAAGTAATATAATAATAAACTATTATAATATATTAAATAATAAAATAATAAAAAACTATATATTATTATAAAAATAAAGTTACTATTCATAGTAGTCGTTAACAATATATATAGTAATATTCCCCGCACGTTGCGGCGGTTCTACGGCTAGTATCGGTTCAATTTATGACAAAATCGGTAGAGTTCCAGCACTCGGTATAGTAAGGGGTTGTTTGGCAACTTCTGAATGATTAAGTACTGAACCAGTAAGAGGTTTGAACCATTAAGTGTTGTACCAGTAAGAGGTCTAAACCATTAAGAGCCAGTATAATACTTAACTCTTCAGAGGTAAATGTCTGACCAATTCAGGTTAGAGGTCTTAACCATTTAGAATTTGTAGAATACTTAATCATTCAGAGGAAAATGTCTGAACCATTCAGACATCTGCTCACGAAACAAACAGTTTGAACCATTAAGTGTTGAAAAGTAAGAGGTCTGAACCATTAAGAGCCTCATTAAGAGGTAAACAAACAACCCCTAACTAAAAAATACAACCAAAAAATAAAAGTAATGATATGACCAAAATGATATTGACACGTGTTTTACAATGCTTGAAAACCATAAAAACGAATAGTGGTTCCAATAATAACGATACAGTACCAATGTTGTTCGGTCGAAAATAGACAGGGCATTGATGTTGCTAAGACGGTGTCAATTTAGTTAGTAATGGTAGGGATATGGTACGAACACTCGCTATAGCTTACAATATATAAAACATACTTTATACTGCTACCGAAATTGTGCACACGGTATTGTTCATTTCGTCACAATAAAAAACAAAAAAAATCAATTATATTTTACCCGTTCGATTCAAACAAAATTTATACTGAAATATAAATAAAGATAAGCATGTCGCAACGTTATTTTCTAAATTTTATAAGGCATTACTTATATTATTAAAATAATGTAAAGGATAAGCGGCGCCAACATATAAAAAAAATACTAAATGTAGAAAAAAATAGACACGTCGTAACTGCATACTCAAAAAATTTATAAAATATCATTTTGATAAAAGTTATAATAGAAGAACAAAATATGTTTAATTAATATAATAAAATAATTAAAAGGTAGAAAAAATATAATAATAAATAAAAATATATTTACTGTTCCCGCGTGTTACGGCGGGTCTACGGCAGTATCGGTTCGATTTATAATAGGATCGGTATGGTATCAGCGCTCGATATAGTAACCATAAGATACAACCAAAAAGTAAAAGTAAATATATGACCAAAATGATGTCAACACGTGTTTTACAATGGTCGAAAGACGAAAACCATAAAAACGAATATCGATTCCAATAATAACGATACCAATACCAATGTTGTTCGGTCGAAATCGACAGGGCATTGATCTTGCTAGGACAGTGTCAGTTTAGTTAGTCATGGTAAGGGTATAGTACCAACACTCGTTATAGCTTACAATATATAAAATATACTCTATGCTGCTACCGAAGTTGTTCAAACAGTATTGGATGGGTTCGTCACACTAACAAAACAAAAAATTCAATTATATTTTACCCGTTCGATTTAAACAAAACTTATATTTAAATATAGATAAAAATAAGCATGTCACAATACTATATTCGAAATTTTATAAGACATTACTTGTATTATCAAAATAATGTAAAGGATAAATGGCGTCGACGTATAATAAATATGCTAAAACGTAGATAAAAAAATAAACACGTCGTAACTGCATACTCAAAATTTAATAAAATATCATATCATATAATAGAAAAACAAAATATATTTAATTAATATAATAAAATAATTAAAAGCTAGAAAAAAATATAATAATATATAATTTTAGTTTTGCTTACTGTTCATCACCACTTTCTTTTAATATGTATAACTAGTCGTATTCGTCCGCGCTACGCGGCGGAAACTCAATCGATAGTGGTTCAGTAACCGAAAGAGAAAATCCAATAAAGAAGGTCGCGATATGTCCAACAGAATGCTTCGATCAAAAACCGTAAAAACGTATATTGGTTCCAATAATATTGATACCGATATAAATTGGAATTGTTTGGTCGGAATCGGTTCAGTTCGGTTCGTCATGGTACTTGTTTATGATACCTATAAAAACTCTAATCTAAATGCAATTCCATTTTAATAAAATTTACACTGATATTAGCATTGTTCAATTGGTATTGATTGGATATGACACAATAGCAGTAACGTATCATTACGGTATGTGAGAAATTACAAATGTAATTTGTTAGAAGAGTATTATTAAATCTAATATAACGAATTATAATTAAAATAAAAGATATGTCTTTAAAACAAAATTTATTGCACATTTATAGTTCATGACCATTTTATCTTAATATATATAAAATAATAATATTCAAACAATACTAAAATAATATCATTCATCACCACTTGATATTTGAATATTTATTAATAGAACGTTACCGTTCATCATCACTTGATATTAATATGTATAATATGTATAATAATATATATAATTGTCTAGTGATATAATAATGTTTAAAATCTTATTGATTTATTTTTATCTAATAGGTAGATTTTATAAGTAATTTAGATGGGTGTGCGAGACCATGAATTGACTGACATGTTATTTGATATTTTATTCAATTAACAAACAGCAAATAAAAAAAAAAAGAAACAAGACATGTCATCTTCGAAGCTTAGAGCTTTATGACGGTATCATACAGGAGGACATCATGCCTTTGCAGGACATTCTTGCTTTGCAGGACAATCGGGCTTTGCATCGGGACATGATGGAGCGCATGGACATCCGCCAGGACATGATGGAGCGCATGGACATCCGCCGGGACATCCACCGGGACATCCTCCAGGACATCCACCGGGGCATCCTCCTGGACATCCACCGGGACATCCGCCAGGACATGATGGAGCGCATGGACATCCGCCGGGACATCCTCCAGGACATCCGCCGGGACATCCTCCTGGACATCCACCGGGACATCCGCCAGGACATGATGGAGCACATGGACATCCTCCGGGACATCCGCCAGGACATGATGGAGGCGGACATCCGCCGAGACTTCCAACTATATGCACTGTTGCTCTAACCCAACTAACTTGAGCCACTAGTGTTGCTATGAGGATGAAGATGCCCAAATTCTTGTTAGCCATTTTGGTACAATTCATTCTAGGATACAACTTCAACTTTCAATTTATACAAAAAGGAAGTATGCTACAAATCCTCTGCACCATAAATTTATACAAAAAGGAAGTATGCTACAAATCCTCTGCACCATAATAATTGATGGACAAGAGACTTTCATGCCTAATATAAATAAATAAAACAAATGAACTAAATTGATCAGGTAAATTCCAAAGAATTAACACAAATGGAACTAAAATCTACACACGTGAGAACAATAAGTAATTTATTTGAAGATTATTCATTGCTACATAAAGCACAAAATTACCACCCACAATTCACAAAAACTCAATGGCAATTCGTACAAATGTTGGCTGTAAATAATATCTCAAAATGGTTCCGTCTTTGGATAGGGGTGTAAACAAGCTCAGAGCTCAAGAGCTACTCGTTATCGGTTCGGTTATAAGCTCGAACGAGCCGAGCCCGAGCTCGAGCCTGAAATAGAGCTCATTTAGTTATCGAGCCCGAGCTCAAGCCTGAAAGACAAAGCTCGTCTAGGCTCGCGAGCCTAAACGAGCCCAAACATAATTTTAGTTTATATATATATATATATATATATATAATATAATAATTATGATGATAACATTGGCAAGCCAAGCTCGAGCCGAGCTTTGGCTCGTTTAAGCGATATTGAAGCGAGCTCGAGCCGAGCTTTTAGCTCGTTTGAGGTTGTTCTCAAAATCGCTCGAGCCAAGCCTGAGCTTTGGGTTTTAGTCACAAGTTGAGCTCGAGCTCAAATAAGTAGGCTCGAACTGAGCCGGACTCAAGCTTCATAAAAACATGATGAGCCGAGCTCGAGCCTAGTCGAGCTCGTGCTTGGCCCGGCTCGTTTACACCCGTAGTCTTGGATGATGTGCTAATGTCCTTTGTCGGTTTCTGTCTCTTCAGATAGAGCGAAATGCCATCCTTCAGGTTCCTGCTACAACAGTCGACTACTGTAGTTGTAGTTGTCCCTGGGAGGGGGGTTTGTCTAGTGTCTCATACGGCTCGAGTGCCTAAATGATCCCACATCCTTGTCGGGTATGGGGAGTTGCGGTGCCATAAATGATGCAAAATCCGTATGATACACAGTCTAGGTAGGCGAACTTGTCCTGAGGTGTATCACTAATAAGACCGGTGGGTGTGGACTGGTGGAGCCCACACCTGCCACGTGTCGAGCAATGTCCCTAAGCCAAGCCCCTCCACACCCCATAGTCTAAGGATTGCATTGCCTTACCTCCCTCATGCTTACCTACCATTTCTAATGAATATCTGACAAGGTAAGCAGATATACATGTATGTTAGTTAGTACAAATAGCACTTGGTAAATAAAACCAAACTAGTGGGATATCCGCGCTTCGCAACGATCTTTTAGTCAGTATCTGTGTTGTGCGGTTTGGTTTGGTATAACATCGCCACTTAGTATCGTAACCGAAATAGACATGCCCAGAAGGATATCGTCGATCTAAATTCTAAAATAATGAAAACTGATGCTGCTTGTTAAAGTAAAGTAAACCTAGGGTGCATTAAAAATGCAAATATTGGTTTGATTGAAAAAATAAATAAAAAAGAAGTATAATTTAACTTAAAAAAACAGATAACAGATGTTGAATAAAAAATAAAAATGAAGTCATAATAATATGTTGGCTGAAAATACAACATATTAATCAACACAACTTTACATCAATTTGATAAATAAGTTTTCCACTGATATTTTGAAAAAAAAAAAAAATAGAATCTCTTATTCCTGATCAGTTAAAATTTGTAATTTTATTTTTTTACTTTGTCTTCTTGAAACTTCCATTGAAACTTAATTAATTCTTACTATTAGTCCTGCAAAATAATATTCGTCAAACTATTGAATAATCATATTTAAGATGTAAACCATTATGATTTGTTAGGTTTGAGTATTTAGAAATATGTCTCCCAAAATACTGGTTTCAAAGTATTTATTTTGTCAAACCAATATAGACAAATAAAATTAAGAGTTAAATGTGATTTAGTCCATGTGGTTTGGGTCATTTTGTTAGTTTAGTCCAAATGTTTCATTTTTCGCCTGTGGGTCCAAATAGGTTTTACTGTTGCAATTTTAGTCCACTTAGTTAACTTCATCCATTTTTTATGTTAACGAGAAGGGCAATTTAGTCATTTTATATGTAGTTTTGTTAACTAGAAGGGCAATTCGGCCATATAAAATGACCGAATTGCCCTTCTCGTTAAGAGAAATAATAGATGAAGTTAACCCAGTGAACTAAAATGGCAACGGTGAAACCTTTTTGGACTCACAAGTGAAAAATAAAACCTTTGAACTAAACTGATAAAATGACTCAAAACACAGAGACTAAAATAATATTTAACTCTAAAATTAATCTAAAACGCATTTTAAGAATCAAGTTGATTACATGTTAAAGTTTCACGATAAAAAGTAATTAGTTTATAAACTTACGTAATTTTATTTTTATTTGACCACTTGAAACTAATAATGCTAAATTAACAAAAAGCAATTCGAAATTGTCATTTATCAAAACAAAAGATATATTATATTAACATAAATCTCACCATGGTAATCCTAATTAATTCATATGTAAAATTTACCCGTCAAAACTTGATGATTTTGCTCATGAAAACATTTCTACATTCGCAGGTTATGCACGAACGTCATTGATTGTAACTGTTGAGGTGAAGCCCGCATGTTTCACTAGGGTCTCTCATCACCATGGCTGGGTGGGTAATTATAGTTTAAATCATCATCAATTTACGAACTTTGTTCTAATTTCATGATTCGTTAATTCGATCTTGCCATGACTTTAATTTTTGTCAGATTGGTAGAATAAAATGGGTGAGAATTTATTTGGAGTTTCAATTTTGTAAGCACTATACTGAGCCTCATCTCAACCTCATCGGCTGCTGCAACGTGCCCAACGCCAGATTTTAGTCTCTTGCTACCAGGTATACATATATGAATCTCTTCATTTAAAACTTGTTCGAGTCTAGGTTTTGGTTCTATTAATCTTTAACCATGTATGAATCATGAGCACTGTTTATTAATTCTATTAACAATTTCTTAGAAGTTTATAAATGTTTTAATCGTATCTTAAAAGTTTGCTAGGTTTAAAAACTTGTGTACTTGTAACATTAAGTGTGACATATATTGTAGATGAACTAGTCGGATTTCTCCGCGCTACGCAACGGGAATTTGGTCGATATCGGTTCGGTTCGTTATATTATCGACACTTGCTATAGCAACAGTAAGAGAAAACTTAAAAACTAAGATCGTGATATGCACAACAGAATATTTATACATATTTTTATCTATCGATGACCATAAAGTCGAATACCTATCGAAACGTCGATACCGGTTTGGTTCGATACGTTTTTGTGCGACATCGTTACAATATCAGTACCCATATAGTTTACTATGCAAAAATAAAGTTCATTTTAAATACACCGGTTTAAATAAAAAAAACGTTATATTGTAATGTTAAAAGAAATAAACATATCAACGTATTTTTTTTACATTGACAGACATAAATGATTCAAATCAAACAATAAAGGAAACACTATTAAAAATACTAAAGAATATAAGGCTGCACGGTATGGAGGACCATCCTGGTCCGTCCTCCACCGGCGACGAACCGCCCTCCACGCCGCCCCCCTCTGTCACCGTCTTTGACGTCGAGCTGCGGACGTTCAAGACGATCCAAGCTGGTGGGCCCCCCTATCAAACAAATTAACCTAATTTAAACACCAAAAACCCCCAAATTTCTCAAAAATACAAACCAGTAGCTTATGGAAGAACGATTGTTGAGAAACAAAAAACGAAGAACGATTGGTGAAAAAGACATCGAAAACATTGAGAAACAAAAAACGAAGAACGATTGTTGAGATACGAGAGTAAATTTGTATGAATTTGCTTACCAGAAGCTTGATGGAAGCTTGATGGAGAAAACGAACAATGTGTGAGAGTGGGTGTGTGTGTACTTGCAGTTAGGGCACCGATCAAATATGGAGTTATGTTGGGTTTTTTTGCAATTTAGCCCATAAGTTATGTTGGGTTTGTAAATAGGATGTTTGTGTATATAACGTATGGGCTGTACTTTTTATGGTTTGTTAAAAGTTGAGGCCTTAGCCCTTAGGTCACACGGGTAGAGGTAAGACTATGGGAAAGGACATCGGAATCGGGTAGTTACGCGAAATGTTAAAAAAAGTAGAAGATATTTAGTTAATTTATTTGTTAAATGTTAAAAAAAGTTAAAAAAAGTAGAAGATTAAAATATGTATATATATATATATATATAGGGGAGAGTTTAAATGAGAACACCCATCTTTTGTGAGAACACTGAGAACAAATCTCAGCCAATCAATTTATTTTCTTTTATTTAAATGAAAAGGGTAATCTGGTAATTGTACAATCTTCAATCTTCCAATTCATTCACGACACCTTCTGCAATTTTGAAAGCTCCATGCGACATCAACCCCAATCTGATCTTGATTCAATTACAATTTCTGCAATTCCAAGTGCTCTGAAGCCAGGTCGATTCCATATGTTCTTAATCCAAGTCAATTTACCATGTTCTCTTTCATATTTTGAAATCGCCATTGTTAGGGTTTGTAGGGCTGGTGAAATTAGGGGGAATTGTAGAGGAGATTCGTTTGCTTGTAGCAATGTTGTAACTTGTGTTACATAGTAATTGTAGATAATCGATTGGTTAAAAGTTACAAACTTCACCTGCACTAAATTTTTATGGTATGACAACTGATCCAAAAACAATTATTTGCTTCTTCCTATTGTTTGTTTAACTGGCTGTGATTGAAATTGTCACAAATTGTAGGTTTTGGTGAGTTAATTGAACTTTGGTGTATGAAGTTTACTTTAGTTTTACTATTTTTTGGTGTATAATTCTGTCACTTACCAAGCATTTTGGGTTTGACTTGGAATGTTTTTTTAATAAATTGTTGCTATCAAGGAAACACTTCCATTGTTCATGGAGCTTCAGGTTTTGAGTGACAAGCCCTTAAAAGTATTGGCGTTCTCGCATGTCATTCATAGTATTAGGCATATGAATCAGAAACACAAGAATGAAACAGAAAACAGAGCACTTCAAAGTATTTTATTTTCAATGCTATAGGTATGTAGGTGTTTCATTTGCATTTTAAACCTCATATATTTATGATTCAGATATCATAGGCTTTTATGGTGTTTTAGGAAGAGGATGAAAAGAAAGCAATGAGGTCACTTGTCACGATATGTGATCTTCATAGGAGGAAGGTTTGGTTTGATGTTTGGTTTGATAATAGAACAGCCAATGCTATATGTCGGGCATGTTTCCATAAGTCGTCAAGGTTTATTACATTATTCATATTAAAAAAAAAACCTATTTAATGCATCATTGATGATGTACTTAAACAGATATTTGTTGCTTCATCAGGTTATGATTGTTGCTCTATCATTTCTTCTTGATTATGAAAAACTTGAGCAAGAAAACGACAGCGATGAGTCTAGTGATGAAGAAGAACCTACCCACCAACCTTATGTAGTTGTGAGCAAAGAGGCTATTTACAAGGTTAGTCGCTTAATTTGTGACGTTTATTGGTTCTAAAGGTCTGGTATTTCTTCTAAGGAACAATTTTTAAGGAGCAATTTTTCTTGTTTCATCAAAATACGCGAATAACACAGGAACAACGTCTAGTAAAAAGAAGAAGAAAGCAAAGTTGCAACGTGTAATTCATAGCATGAAAACAGATCAACGTATGTCTTCAGAGCTTGAGAATAACATGAACTACTATTCACCTCTGAACTCTTTGAAAGACCCTCAAGTATGTATAGACACTAAATAAGTAAATACTATTTATATTGAAAGAAATAAATCAAGTAGGTTGAGTAAACGGGGGTTTGCTGAGAAGTTAATCTCGAAACTCCAAACTTGTAAAGAGCATTTTGAGGTAATTGTTTACACATTTGTCTCGTATTTGATCGGTTAATTGAAGAAAAAAATAAAATTATTGTCTAACATGTTTAATTTTCTGGCTTACATATCTAATGTAGATAAAAATGATGATTGTAAAAGTAGTTGCTTGCACTGTTGGTCTTCATAGATTGATTTTATTGAACTTTTATCCTTTTCTTCAGAAGTATGTTCAGGTATTGTATCATCCATTGCTTTCTTAATCACATCTTCTCGGAGAATACTCGATTTCCAAAGTACAATCTTCACGTCATTTTCTGGGCTTATACAATTTATACTCAAAGTTCTCTTTGCCGTTTTCCATCCAACTAGAATGTACCATTTCTCTGAAGTGTGCCTAATCAAAGTGACAAAACTACAAAACCATTAAACCGTTTTTTTACTAGCTATTGTAAACAAATAATCCGGCTCACTTACACAAGTGTAAATGAGCAAGACTGTTCACTTACACATGTGTAAACAACCTATTTACACATGTGTGAATTGCATAATTACACGTATTTAATCATACTTATATTTCAAACCCAAAACTGGTGATTGGAACCGAATAGATCTAAGCTAGATTCAAAGGTATAAACGTGATATGGTTATTTTCTTTAACTAGTATAATTAACACATGTGTAAACCTTCATTATGCTTAGTTTTTAACTATCATGATCTACACATGTGTAAATCTTTGAAACTCTGTTGATTTTTTTTAACTATAATGGTTTACACATGTGTAAACCTTCGTATCTATTTTTTTTTAACTATAATGGTTTACACATGTGTAAACCTTCATATCCAAGCTTATTCTTTTAACTACAATGATTTACACATGTGTAAACCTTAGTCTATTCTTTTTTATGCTATTATGATTTACACATGTGTAAAGCTTTATATCTATGCCTAGTTTTTTTTTTAAAACTATTATGATTTACACATGTGTAAACCTTCATATCTAAGCTTCTTACTATTAGGATTTACACATGTGTAAACCTTCATATATATTTATTTTTTTAGAACAGTTATGATTTACATATGTGTAAACGTTAATAACTTTGATGAAAAACAGAAAAAGAAAATTTGATCTTCGAAATTACTCAATTGGTGAAAACTTACCATATACCAATCATACATAATAACATGCATCTTTCAATCAAGACTTCTTTGTTTTCCGCATTCATCTTCTCCAACACTTACCACATACCAATCATGCATAATAACAAACATCTCTGAATCACTTCCAGCACAATTCCAACTCAATGACTTCAATAGTTGTCGTATCCTAATTTGTTATTAGTTTTTGACACATGAACTGCAAGTTATGACACCAAAAATTAATCACACTTCAAAATCCTATTATTTTATCTATCAATTTCAAACAAAAACTCAAATTACGCTAAAATCCTAACAGTCCTAAAAACGCAAACAAATTTAGTCTTTACAACTTTAGCCCTACTTTGTCTGGTGAATAGAGGATGACACGTAATTTATCAACAATCACCTTTCAAAATCAACTTTTTTGTAACTGATTAACAACAAATTCGAAACCTGAAAACCCTAGATTAACTAATATCAATATACGAAATAGAAAGCATACCAGGTCAAGAACATGAGGCTCATCGGCCTCTTTACATTCACCATCAGTTTGCTTGTCAATCATTCTTCCTTTTTCTTCCACAAAGCCTTCGATAACCTTTGATATGTAGTTTGATTTCATGAGGAAGATTTTGGATTTAGGATTTTCGAAGATGCGATTTGATTTCCTGAGGAAGAAGATGCATTCTAGAAGATGTGATTTGGGTTATTGAAATGTAATTTTACGATGTTGCCCTTTTGAGTCATATCTTATGGTCCCCATCTCATTTAAACACCCATTTAATCTTGTCCTTTGATTGAGGATGATCTATGGATGAAAATGGTTCTTAGTGTTCTCACAAAAATCCATGTTCTTAAGATAACCCTCCCCTATATATATATATATATATATATATATATATATATATATATAAGTGGTGGGGTAGGATCATCTAGGACCATCCTCCCATACCCTCTAGTTTTGTGGGATGGACCAACCTTGGGAGGACTATGATGTGGCGCCTACGTGGCGGATCATCCTCCAAGGGAGGACCATCACCATACCCTCTAGCCTAAGTAATCTATTAAATTACGTGGAAACTTCATCTCTCGATAAAAAAAGTATACATGTTTTGTTGATCAGTTCTGTTTAGACATAATGGAAAACATGAAAACATACCTTTGATTGCATCAGTACAGGCCAACAGAGAATCCAGATGGAGACACAGCAATAAGGTTTGACAGGATTGTCAGCTTGATCTGGTTCCTCCTTAGGGTGCAATCTAATGATGGTGATGAAGAAAAAACCGATAAAGGGTAATCGGTTGAGGAGAGGAGGTCGATTGATGTTATGAGAGTAATTAGGTTATGTGTCTAACCCTAAAACCTCTACATAAGTCTCCTTATATATGCACCCAAGAGGAAACCCTAATTAGTTAATAAGGATAATAAGGCCCATCAACAATTACCAACTAATTATTTAATAGGTTGTTATATATTTTGATCCATATAATATAAATGATTATAATGGCTACTAGATTAAATATAACATAATAATATATTTAATCTTACATTCTCCCACTTAGCCGAGTAATCATTTACTATGAGCATTAGATAAGCCTGATCAGGAGTTAACACTAATTTTAGCCTTAAACAAGAACTATAGCAGAGAAATACAGCCGTTGAATCATTATGCGACTCAGGACCCCCATTAGTCATACTATAGCCTTAATTTAAAACCTAATCGTTATGATCAAAATACGCATAAGCCCTTTGTTTGATTTGTAACTTTATTTGTCTATATGCAATTATGCCGGCTTGACATATTCTTAGAGACATACAAAATCAAACTGAAGAGGAAAATTAACTAATAGTTAGTCATTCATAGTATGATATGCAATTGCGCACGACCATCAATTAATACCCGTCTATGAGCTCTCTTAATAAGACTTATGGGTAATAGCCCTTCAGTTATAGGATCCTTAAGCATATCGTGAATGTATTCGATACAAAACTTAGTTTCCTCAATTCGTTCATAAACGAATAATTAATTGTGTATCGAAATTTAATGCAGCACCTCTTGAATTGCTACTGTTCAAGAAGTCATGGTAGCTGACTTTATCACACTAAGTCTTCAAAATATTAATTATATGGAGTTAATAAACTTATGAGTCCACTAATAAATTTCCAACAACATTTAGTGACTATATTATGTCGTTATAACTTAGGTTGTTGATATTAGTCCATTATGACTCCTCCATGAGATAGGTTTTGTCTGCTGACATAAGGATATACCCGAAATTACATTTTGTCATCTTTGAATATTACAAAGTTAGAGTAATCAACCGGTTTTAGTTCTCACTTCTTCTTTAAGTTATAGTCTCTCGTTTCTTTTAAAGATATTGTAATACTCCATTAGATGTTTCACATTAATCTAGACATATCTAGTGTGTTGCAATGTGAGTAATATCTAAACGAGTATAGACTTGAACTTACATAAGGCTTCTAATTAATGAAGCGTAAATAAATAATCTCATTTATCCTATTATCCTCTAAAGAAAGAGCAGTATTGTTTGTTACATATCTAAGGACCCATTTAAGGTTAAACTTATGGAACGAAACTAATGTCCCATTGGGTCTATCTCGGTATTTTACGATATTTGTCACGTAAGAGATATCTCTGAGATCTATTATATCAAATTTTGTGTTAATAATGCTTTGACTTATGTAACATGTACTTGTCAAAAGAATGTCATCTATATAGACAAGTTTATTTTAGTTGCTCCCACTCATTTTGAGGTAGGTACATTAATCCACTTGGTTGTTGATGAAAGTAATTACGTTAAGATTTCATCGCATTATGATGTTTGCATTAACCCATACATGGATTTTATTGGCTTACAAATAAAGTGTTCTTTAACCTTCAGTTTGGAACTTTCAGGTTGTTTTTATGAACATGTAAATATGCCAACCATTTGTTAGGGAAAATTGTTTTTAATGTTCATCTAATGTAGCTCAAAACTATAATAAGCTACTAGAACAGTGATGATCCTCAAAGAAATCTTTGATAATTTATCTCTTCCTAAGTATAACCTTTGATAATCAATCATGCCTCTTCGTGTCTTAACGCTTATATCAGGATTTGGTTTAGTTATGAACACTCTTAGGTAATTCAATCAAATCCCAAACGTTATACGAACACATAAAATCAGTTTTACTAGAAAACAGTTTTATTCCATTCAGAAGATTGATTGACGCTGATGGCTTAATTAGAAGAGATAGGATCAGTAAACATTTCCAAAATCCATTTCAACTTCAGTTAGGGAGGTTATGTAATCATCAAAGTTAGTAGGCTTTTAAACCTAGATGACCTCCTGAGTTGATTATTGGGTTTATTAGAAGTTTCAGTTTTATGGATTAGCTCTTGGTTAGGTTGCCATCATTTTCAGGATTCTAAGTTTGTAAGAGTTGGTGCAGTATTGTGTACAAGAGGTGTAATCGGAGTTAAATTCATAGTGAATTTTAATGACACTCTTCCCCCCGCCTATTGTATTCCTTGGAAGTCATGATAAGGACTTTGACTACTCCCACTGACCTTAGAAATCTTTAGGAACTCAGCATGCTAAGGGTCAATATTTAACGACCAAAAAAATTCTAATAGAGAAAAACAAATTAATGACGTTAGTCGTTGTAGTTTCTCTTGTTGAGGATTATGTTAGTTTAGGTAAGAAATCTAAGTGTGCCCACAATTAAGCAACAATGAAACTTTTTTGTAAGAGCAGCATTAGATTTTAAGGAGACAAATTTTGATGGAACAATGTTGTGATGGAGCGGTGTCTTGTACAAGAGGTGTAAATTGAAGTAATATGAAGTTTTCACTCCCCCACCTCTTGCAACTATTGCAAGTTATTATTAAGACACTTAATGCTCCCACCGATCTGTGATATCTCTAAAATGCTACAAGAGAAGTTTCTATGAGGTACGTGACGTAGGAACCTATCATATATATGTTAGACTTTATTGGATTCCTTTAATGTCTAGATGTCATAAGAAACTTATGGACATATATAATAGAAATCTTATTAAGTACATATATGAATAGATTTCTTCTAAGAATGTGGTCCATATGCGACAAAATTTAGATACAAGTTGATAGTCTTTTAAATGATAAATGAATTATGTTTGAATATTCCATTTGGAATAAGTTCCACGAATGTCAATGAATGACTTATGATGGACACATACTTATTCTTTAAGCCAAGTGATATTTTAGGGCTTTAACGTCATGATTGAAAATCACTTTGAATGAGATTAGATGAAAGAGAATCATCCTAATTTACCATGTCATGATTTCTCATGAATTTCGGTTATAGTGGATGAAATTTATAAGTCTCATTTTCCTTTTGTCAAATTCTCATTTGCATGATGACAAAAGTTGTGAAAGTGTAAGGTATCATCTAGTTTTATCTTAGTAATGTTTCAATCCAGATATTTAGAACAAATAAGATGAGAGTTTAAGGTAAGTGTGACTTTATGTTGACTATGCAAACCTCACAACCTTCATAACACTGATTAATTATGATACTATATTCTGATTAATCTTTGGAATATATAAGGTATCGAAAGGCGTTGTTAGAAGACTGCTTATTATGGTTCTTATAGCCTTAACATTTAATTTTGTCACTAACTCTCATGTTAGTTATTTGTTGACTTCTGGTAAGGAAACATTTAAAACTAGAGTCAACTAATCATGTGTTAATAGGAATATTAAAATTATCAGACTTAAATATCATTAGTAAGTGACTACCTAATTAACTTATCCAACTGTTACTTTTGAATAATGGATAGTCTCATTGCTTATGCCTAGTCTAATGGCATAATCATGTAGTGAGATTTTCATTTGAAGAACCTTAGAGTTGGGATTTTGTACTTGTATTTTGACTATGGTCCTTAGAACAATCCTCTTTTAAGGTTTTAGTGGTTGTAAGGTGAATAACATCTTATTTTCCAGTTTCAAACATTTAATTCTTTGTACATATGTTGCTTATCAACACACTCATTATACTTTGGTACTTTTGAGTGTTATAGTTGATTTATAAGGCATCAAATTGTACAAGTGAAAATCTTAGTATGTAATATACTGAAAATTGTACTTATTTCCATGTGTAAGCCCTTAACTTTATGGGTCATGGTATTGTACATTATAATGTATTCACATATACCACTTAACTTTATAGTTTAGAATTTTAAATGAAGGCATGCATCTTAGGAATTCTTGTGATTATTCCACAGATAATAGATTAGTCTTAGGAAAAACTTAATCTGGAATGACCTTTTAGTGATAGCATTTATGTTAGAGAGATCTTGATTATCATAAGAGACATTATGTTCGATTTGTCCTATTCATCATGCTCTACTTTTCTTCGGTAGTACCTTATCAGAAGAGAGCAATAGGATTATCGTGTCTTAAGAGATAATCAAGGATTTAATTTAAGAGCTAATTCTTATAGAAACTTTAAATAAAGCAAAACATTTTAGGTTTAAGAATTAGGGTGGATGAGATATTGATTTATAGAAGAAAATTACAGTGAGTAAAGTTATGGGTACTTAAAAAAATAAGGCAGACAAAAAATGATCATAAGATTAATAAGGATCATTAATATAAGGATCATTATGTGAAGAGGTTGTGATATGTCTATTACTAACATCAAAATAATAGACTTAATTAAAATTCTACTTAAATGAAGACAAATCAGCTTTGGCCAGAAGTGTAATCATTTAAACATGTGTGCAAAGTAATCGTGACATTTCAGCTTTGGCTAGAAATGAGACAATCACTTTAGTTATGCACTTGTTAAGTATGCTATACAAGAAAGAATTAAATCAGCTTTGGCCAGATATTAAGACACTCACGTTTGTAATGCACACTTAACATAGCTTTCGTAATACTTGAACGATAAGTAGATGTATCAAATCAGCTTTGGCCAGAAATGATACATCAGAGGCTCATTCAAGTAAAGCCATTTTGGTTTTGTAAGACATTATTTGTTTCTGATTAATTAACTAAGTATTTACAAAAACCAAATTTTTAATAGCAAACCACCTGTTAGCGCGGATTGAACTCAGCGGTGAGTTCGCTGGGGGGTGCAGGGGAACAACGTGCCCCCTACACGGGGTTCGGGGCGGAGCCCCGAGCTAAATGTTAGTTCACATTAAACAGCCTAAAGTAATGAGATTTCGAGTGAGATCTCGACTCTGTTATGAGGTCTCGAGTGAGATCTCGAGTCAGGTCTCGACTTATCTTGAAACATTTTGAGGTCTCGACTCATTAAGGTCTCGAGTCGCAACCTCAGTGTCTCGAGTCATAATCATGGTCTCGACTGCTGTGTTTTATGAGATCTCGACTCAGTGATGAGGTCTCGAGTCGCAACCATAGTCTCGAGTTGTGAAGATTGAAGCCCTTAGTCGAAACCTTAGTGGTCTCGAGTCGAAACCTTATGGTCTCGAGTAGAAACCGTTGTCTCGAGTTATAAAGATTTGAGAACCCTTATGATTTCGAGTCGAGACCTTGTGGTCTCGAGTCGAGATCTTGGTCCCGGGTCATTAAAAGTGATCTCGAAACTCCTGTTAACAGCTGTTAATGTAAAAGCATAACTGAAAATTCGAATTCTTAGGGATTTTGAGATATGGTTTCCTGTTTTAGTGATGGTCTAATTTCATCAAATATTTCGAAAATTTTATCTGTTGATCTAATAACAATTTTTTTCGAAAATTTTTAATAGTTAAAACATATCAAAACATGGAAAAACACTCAATAATCCAAATCATATTCCAAAACATAAAGGAATTTTGAATTTTCTAAGAACACATGATGAACCCTAAAAAATAAAATAATAATTCTGGGACCCAAAACCTGAAAATTAAGGCTTCTAAAATAGATTTCGGATTTGTTGATTTTAACTATTATGATTTCGTGTCATTGATTTAACATTCTTTTCCGAAAACAATGATTTCGGGTCATGACTCGAAACCGGCGGTTATGATTATGAAGTTATTCAAAATTTCTGTTTTCATGATTTCAATCCCAGAATTAATGAATACGAAAACAGAACTGATTAATCAACATATGCTCTGATACCACATGTTGATCAGTTCTGTTTAGACATAATGGAAAACATGAAAACATACCTTTGATTGCATCAGTACAGGCCAGCAGAGAATCCAGATGGAGACGCAGCAATAAGGTTTGACAGGATTGTCAGCTTGATCTGGTTCCTCCTTAGGGTGCAATCTAATGATGGTGATGAAGAAAAACCGATAAAGGGTAATCGGTTGAGGAGAGGAGGTCGATTGATGTTATGAGAGTAATTAGGTTATGTGTCTAACCCTAGAACCTCTACATAAGTCTCCTTATATATGCACTAAAGAGGAAACCCTAATTAGTTAATAAGGGTAATAAGGCCCATCAACAATTACCAACTAATTATTTAATAGGTTGTTATATATTTTGATCCATATAATGTAAATGATTATAATGTCTACTAGATTAAATATAACATAATAATATATTTAATCTTAGATGTTTAAGTTATTATTTAGTATTATTATATAGGGTTTTCAAAATATTTGTGCCTAAATGGGGTGTCTCAACTTTCAAGGCTCCAAGAATCAGCTTGGGGCAAGCAACAGACCAAAGGAAAAAACAGTTACAATGAACCGTCGTCAAAAGCAATTGTTTTTCTACCAATGGCACTTCTGTAAATAAGCTACAATCTTTGGCTAGTTGTTTGACTGTTCCTAAGGTCAGACAATAATTGTTATATATAGAAATGTGCATCAGATTGAATATGATACTGGCTCAAGTTTAAAAACAATATTTAACACAACATTGTAGCTAACTAAGAAATTATAGTGTATTCATTAAGATTTGCAAAGTCATATAACCATTAATTCTACACTTAATTCAACATATTTTGTCCACTACGAGATTAAAACCTTGAACTAAACAGGGGAGACACATTTTCAACACCTTGATATCACTAGACTACAAATTATGTTTTGTATGTGGCTTTATCTACCTACTTGCATACTTTGTATTAAAATAAAAGAGTAAAGTTCTATTTTGCTCTCTATGATTTGGTCAAGATATCTACTTTGTTTCAATAGTTTCAATTTTATTTTTTGCCCCTTGTGGTTACCTAATTGGTTTAATCTTTTCCCTTACACTCACACTCTCAAACTTGAATTTTTATCAAGGGCAAACAAGTCTTGTTGCGTAGGGACGGTTTTTTCTTTTGACTTTCAAGTCCATAAACCCCAAACCTCTTAGAAATGCAAACATTTTTCCATTAAACTATAACCAACTTGTTAAGAAATGTCAACAAGATTTTTTTATTTGTAGCAAATATATCTAGTAGATCTTAACCTCTTGCAAAACTTTACACAAAAAACTTCACCTTTCAATATGCCAAAAAGTCTCCTATTGGTTTTTAATTAAGGAAGTAGCCATTACCACATTATAAAGTGTCAAACCATGATCATAACATAAAATTAAAGCCATGCATAATCATCATAAATAAAGCAATTGCAATACATACCAAAATAATCATTACGAAATGGATGTTCAAATACATTGACATTACTACAAGCAATTACAGTACATAACAAGATACTAATATGATGACCACACATATATTAGTACCCAAAAGATTAACATTGTTTGTTACTTGAAGAGATCACATAAAAACCCCTCACACGTGGACATTAGTGGTGCACAAAAAACCTGAACCCGGACCCGGACCCGAAAATAAAACCCGAAACCGGGTATTATAAAACCCAGGTTTTTTATACCCGACCCTACCCATAGGGTAGGTGTAACACCTCGTAAAATCACGTCAAATGATGTGTTGACACGTGTACTAAACCCTAATAAAGTCAAACATTGACTATGAGGGACTAATTTTGCGAAAAATCAAAAACTTTGATTATGGAAGGACTGGAAGTTTTAACATGCTTAAACTAAGTCTCTGAATAACCTCACACGATATTCATATTCTCCTATTAAGCCACTTGTCGGATAAGCGAGACCGTTTGCGTTATAAATCGAAAGTTTGAACGGTAAAGGATTAGAAGCGTCAACATGTTTAATAATACCTCTGAATGACCTTTTGATGAACCCGAAACGTTATTATATCTAATCATATTCTTGGGAATGCAAAACATTGGCCATTTAGGGCTTTAATGTAAATAAACAACAATACGCACAAGTTTGTGCGTTAAAAAGGGTTAAAAGTGTCAACATGTTAATTCTTACCTCTGAGTGACCTTTTAACAAACCCGAATCATCGTAATGTTCGATAATACTCTTGGGAATGCCCAATATGGATAACATAGGGCTTTGACGCAATAAAGCGATACTACGAGCAAGTTTGTGCGTTAAAAGGACCAAAAGCGTCAACATTTAAAACTACACCTTTGAGCGACCATTTAAGCGAACTGGTGTGAACTGGAGTGTTGTAATACTCCATTATACTCTTGGGAATGCTTGTTATTAACTTTTTAAGGCTTTTACGCCATTTCGCGATAATACGCGCAAGTTTACAAATTAAAGGGTTAAAAGCGTCAATATGTCAAACTAGGCCTTTGACTGACTCTTTTAACATATTGAAAAGTTTATGATGCTTAGTTATACTCTTGGATGTGCCTAATATTGGAAATACAAGGCCTTGTGTGCTAAAAACATCGTTTCGGGTGAGTTCGGAAGTGCAGGGGCCAAATATGACAACAATTGAAAGTTGTGGTGAGCTGGTATGGTCCTTACGGACCGTATATAGGACCCTTACGGTCCGTATATGATTACTGTTGGGATTGATCCCTATCAGAGGAACAGATAATTAAAGCCAAAACTGGATCAGAGCAGTGGATCCAGAATAAGCAGATGTTTACATTCAAACCTCTCCCCTTGAAAGTGATTTCACATCTGCTGACCTCCTATCTGCTGATCTTACTAAGTGCTGATCTGCAACTGCTGCTTTGCATCTACTGCCAAATGTTAAAGACTGATGGAAGACCAAAGCTCTGCTGATTCAATCTACTGCCTTGAGTCTAGTACTGCTGATCCGGACAAGCACTGCTGGGTTCACAGCAGTGGAAGGATGTAGCAGCTATTTAAGTGTCTTTTATGTAATGAATTGTAATAATAGTAGTTAGTACATCAGTGTTTGTATAGATCAGAGGTTAGAGTTTGTTAGGAGGTTAGATGTCACTTTCATGGTGACGTCAGCTAAGATGCTCAGTGGTTTGCAAGTGCCTATAAATAGTTCAGTACTTTGTACTGTTCTATTAGCTCTTTTGCAACATCGTCTTCTTTGCACGAACAAACTATTGAGCTCTGGCTGAGGGGGAGTTTGCATTCATTCATTCATTCATCAATCATTGTAATCGTTGTTGAAAAACAAATTCAATCTTTCGATTCATTGTGTAAAGATGTTTGATTAAAGTATTACTCTCGTTTGATTGTATGCAAAGTTTGTTTTCATCTTAATTCCGCTGCACAACTCTTTCATTTCCATCTTAATTTCAAACGAAAATACAATCAGAAACAAACTCAGATCTAACAATTGGTATCAGAGCTTGGACAGTCAAATTTGATTTAACAATCATTTTGACGTAAATAGTTCAGCTCATAACAGTTGATACTGATCGTTTGTTCGTCCGTTGAAAAACAGAGCAAGGATTAATCACCATTAAAAGTTGATTTCTCAGTGTCTGTAAAACAACAAGAATGACGTCACAATCTCAGGATGACAAAAACAACATCGGCTCACTTTTTAAACCACCTATGCTAAAAAGAAATGAGTACAACATCTGGCAGAGAAGGATGGGTCACATCCTTGCTCAACAAAGCACAGGTTGTTGGAGGTCTGTCACCTTTGGTCCCCATATTCCTTCAGTGCCAAGCGCTGAAGATGCTAAAAAGTTCGTTCCAAAACCAGTTGAAAATTATACCGAAACCGACTTTCAAAAGATCGAACTAGATGCTAAAGCTTTTAGCATCATAGCATCAGCACTGCCCAATGAGATATATGCTGGACTGTTACACTGTAACAGTGCCAAATGGGACGCACTTAAGGAACAGTTTGGGGGAACCGAGGAAGTCATAGAAAACAATAGGGAAATCCTGAACCAACAGTATGAAACATTTTGTTACGTTAAAGGTGAATCACTAACGCAACAATTTGAGCATTTCAGTTGTCTCATCAGTGAACTGAGGCTTGTTAACACCACTTTTACAAACTCAACTCAAAATAGCAGGTTCCTCAGGTCACTGCCAGAAAAATGGGACACCATAGCTTTTGTCACCCGAAACTCACCTGAGTTCAAGGATCTGACCTTGACCCAACTCCATGGTCGACTCCTGACCTACGAAAGGGAGTTGAACCAGAAAAGGAGGTTACAAGAGTCAGGAAAAGTTACTGATGATTACACTTTCGGTAATACTGCTCTTCTGGGTCAAGAAGAATCTGGGAACAGTGGTAAGGATCAGGGTTATGATCACTTCATTGACATAACTGCTGGTGCAAATTTTAACAACCCTGATCCTCACTCTGCAAGTTTTGCATTCACTGCAAACGAAAACCAGATGTCAGACAATCTAAGCTTTGAACTCAATGATTTACAACATTTTGATCCCACTGACTTAGAAGAGATGGATATCCTGCACCAATTGGCTTTGCTAAGTGTTAGAACTAGCAAATTCTACAAAAGAACAGGGAGAAAATTCCCTGGACTTCATGGGAATTTGAGGGTTGGGTTGGATAAATCGAAAATCAAGTGTTACAAGTGTAATAGGTTAGGGCACTTTGCTAGGGAATGCAGAAGTCAAAACAATGGACCAATAGTTACTCATCCTAGCTCTAACCCTAGACCACAAAGTCAAAACACTGTGCACTATACCCAATATACCCCTGCAGCTCAAGTGAACACTGCTCACTATGCTGTTGCCCCTGTGCCAGTGCACTATGTCCAAACTACTGTTCCACAGATCCAATATGTTCAAACCCCTGCTCCACAGGTACAAGTGCAACCTGTTGCACCTCAAACCACTGCTCCAGCAGCAGTACAACCAGATCAACAAAGCTTTTTCACTCAAGGGTTTGTTGACTGGAGCAGTATGCCTGAAGACCTTAGTGATGAAAATTTTGCACTCTATGCTTCTAATGATTCTTCTCATGATGAGTTTTGTTTGATGACATTAGAGTCAATACAGGAGGGGGTTGAAACTGAAGAGGAACAGCTGAGTATTGAAACAGTGGATGAGGTGACTGAAGCAGTGGTTACTGCTGTGGCTGGTGAACTACTGTTGGGAGAAAGTTCAGGTACCCTGATTGAACCAATGACAGATCCATGGTCCGTAGAGGACAAAGAAGAAGAGAAAGAAGAAAAGGCTGGTGAAAAGAAGGTGAAAGCTGATGCTGAAGAAGATCATCAATGTGATTGTGCAATGATGGCAGCTGCCAAGGTATCTCCTCAAGTTCTTGAGAAACTGTGTTCTGACAATTGCATAATTGCTTTTGCTAACATCAAAGAGGTGAATGAAAACCTTCGGGATAAAATCTTGACTGATGAGGTTAAATTTGAAAAGTCTTTAAAAGAACTGAAAAACAAATTGACTGAAAAGGAAAAAGAGATCAGCTGTCTAAAAGAAGAGCAAAGCATAACCAAAACCCAACTTCAAACTATGGTAGAAAAATACCAAGTTTGCAAAAAGGAGTTGGAATCCACCCAGATTACTTGTGAAAGATGGGTGGAATCCCGCAGAGGATATGAGGTGATGCTTGCTAAACAGATTGAAAGCAATGTGAAATTTGGGGTTGGTTATAGAAAATATGATGATGAACATATTGCTTTTGAAAAATCTGTTCAAACCACTGATGAAGCTACTGAGCTCATCCCCACAAACAAGAATGGCCAAGAAGTGAAAATCACTGACAAACTTGGTAACAAAATCACACTTACCAGACCAATGGGATCCTCCACTTTCAAGGAGCTTGAAGATCATCAATTTAAACCAAAATGGTCTGATGAGTGTGATATTCTTGAAAATTTCAAGCCAATGGACTTTACATCAACTGATGGTGTTAAAGCTCCAAAAGCTAAAGTCATACCTCTCAAGGACATCCCAGCAGTGGTTAAAACCTCTGCTGCAAAGGAGTCTGAAAAGAGAAAGAAGAAAGAAAAAATTGACAACTTGTTTTGTGAATTCTGTGAGAAAAGGAATCATCTAACAAAAGATTGTTTCCACTTGAGAGCTTATGATTTAAACAGAACAAGTGTCATTGTGTCAGCTGAAAGTTGCATTGTTTGTGGCAAAACAAACCACAAAACTCAAGCATGTGTGTATCTCAAAAACTTTGATGTGAAAAAGAATGAGTACATTGCTAAAACATCCTTGAGTCCATCATCATCATCAACATCTGTCAAATTCACCAAGAAACAACCACTGTTTGTGCCAGTTGAAACAGCTGTCACAAAACAGCTGAACCAAACATCTGTCAAAAGAGATGTTCAGGTTACTGATGCACCCCCTGCCAATCAGTTCAGAAAAGGCAAGGAAAAACAGTCTTACCAAAGGATTCCACACGTTTATTAGGCCTACAAAAGGCCCTCTAAACCCAAAGTGAACAGGCATCCTTTTGGTTACCAGCAGATGATTGGTCAGGACCCACAACAGTGGTTAGAGAAACACTGTCCTAAAACAGTCCAAACTCCTGATCTAACCACTGTCCATCATTCTGCATCCATCCCAGACACTGTTGAGACCCCATCCAAAGCCTTGTTGGCTTTGGAGATCTTAATGAACTAATCCTTTTACTTCATGTGCAGGGAGCTTCTGCATGCTTTGATAGTCTTTGGTATGTAGATAGTGGAGGCTCCAGGCACATGACAGGATGTAAAGCCCTTCTCAAAGACTTTAAAATCCATGGAGGGGGTGATATATCCTTTGGGAATAATAGTAAAGGGAAAGTTCTGGGGTCTGGTACAGTGCAATCTGGAAATGTAAAATTTGAAAATGTCAATCTAATAGACAATCTAAAATTCAACCTTCTAGTGTGTCCCAAATGAGTGACAAGGGATTTGGGTCATTCTTCACAAAAGACTGTTGTAGGATTGTTGGACCAGAAATGGTCAAAAAGATTGAAGCAATAATCAAAACTGGTCAAACTAAACTTGTTGCTCAAAGAAGTGGCAATGTTTATGTTGTTGACATGTCAAAAGAGTGTCCCAGAGCTGATGCCTGTCTGTTCTCAGCTGCCTCTAACAAAGAGACAGAACTTTGGCACAGAAGGCTGGGGCACACAAATCTTAAGACAATCACAGAAATCTCAAAAAATGGTTTGGTGAGAGGCCTACCACAAAAATTGTTTTCATGTCCTGAACATTGCATTTCCTGTTTAAAAGGAAAACAGCATAAAAGTTCTTACAAGTCCATTGAAGAGTCCAAAACAACGCAGTGTTTGCAAATGCTACACATGGATCTGTTTGGCCCAGTTCAAGTCATGAGCCTCAAAAAGAAAAGATATTGTTTGGTTATTGTTGATGACTTTTCTAGGTTTACATGGACTTTCTTTTTACACTCAAAAGATGAGACTGCAGGCATTTTGCAAGACTTTGTAACACAGGTTGAAAAGCAATTTGACCTTCCAGTGAAAAGCTTCAGGAGTGACAATGGCACAGAATTCAAAAATAGGGAGTTGGATGCCTTCTGTGTGAAGAAAGGGATTGTAAGGCAGTACAGTATCCCTAGAACACCAGAGCAGAATGGGGTAGTGGAAAGGAAGAACAGAACTTTGATTGAGGCTGCCAGAACCATGCTTGCAGATTCAGGTTTGCCATTAACTTTCTGGGCAGAGGCAGTAAACACTGCTTGCTATGTTCAGAACAGAGTTTTAATAAACCCCAGGCACAAAAAGACTGCCTATGAAATTCTGTATAAAATTAAACCACTGATTTCATACTCCAAGGTGTTTGGCTGCCCATGCTTTATTTTGAACTTAAAAGATTCCATTTCCAAATTTGCAGCCAAAATTGATTGTGGTTATCATCTGGGATACTCAACCACTGCCAAGGCCTACAAAGTGTTCAATACACGGACCAAGGCAGTGGAGGAGACTTTGAATGTTAAGTTCAATGAACTTTCATCAATGAAAATCCCAGCAAATCCTGCAGATCTGTTTGATCTTGAAAAATTTACTTTTGAAAATACTGCTGTCAAGACTAACAGTGCAGGTCCATCAGAGGATACAACACCAGACTATGGGTATGAAATCATCATCCCTCAAAGGTCTGCCACAAAGGGAAAAGCACCAGCTGTTCAAAACAGTTGTCAAAGCTCAACCACTGCTACCTCAACAGTTGTTGACCAAAGTAGCCCATCAACCACTGCTTCCACATCCTCAAACACTGCTGACAAAAGTCCTCAAACAGTGGATAAAAGTCAGCAGTTGTCCACTTCATTACCTCGTATTCCACCACCTTTTGAAGCCACTGCTGGATCATCAAAGTCCCCAGCAGTGGTTAGCTCAGATGATACACATTTGCAGCCTTCACCAACCAATGCCATCATACCATACCAAGGAGATTTAATCTTCTTGCGATCTCATCCACCTGATCAAATTATTGGCAACATAAATGAAGGGGTGCTCACAAGAAGCCAAACCCAAAACATTTGTCTTTTTGCTGGTTTTCTATCACTCCATCAGCCAGTCAAGTACCAAGAGGCGCTGAAAGACAACAGCTGGGTAGAAGCCATGCAAGAGGAGCTCCAACAGTTTAAAAGACAACAAGTATGGGAGCTTGTACCACTGCCAGAAGAGGTTAGTCCCATTGGCACAAAGTGGGTCTTTAAGAACAAAACTGATGAAAGGGGTATTGTTGTCAAGAATAAAGCCAGGCTTGTGGTTCAAGGTTACAGACAGGAAGAGGGGATTGATTATGATGAAACATTTGCCCATGTTGCAAGATTGGAAGCAATTAGACTGTTCCTGGCCTTTGCTGTCAACCACAATATGAAGGTGTTTCAAATGGATATCAAAAGTGCTTTCCTCTATGGTACAATTCAAGAAGAGGTGTATGTTTGTCAACCTCCAGGTTTTGAGGATCCATTTTATCCAGATCATGTCTACAGGCTAAACAAAGCCTTGTATGGCTTGAAACAAGCACCAAGGGCCTGGTATGAAACTCTTTCCAACTTCCTACTCTCAAATGGTTTCAAAAGAGGTACCACTGATAAAACACTGTTTTTAAAATGGAGAGGGAAGGATTTGATGATTGTCCAGATTTATGTGGATGACATTATTTTTGGAAGCACATGTAACTCAATGTGTGAAGAGTTTAGAGAACTCATGACAGCTGAGTTTGAAATGAGTGCAATGGGTGAGCTGCAATGCTTTCTTGGTCTCCAAGTACAGCAAATGCAAAATGGAACTTTCATTCATCAAAGCAAATATGCTAAAGAACTTTTAACCAAATTTGATATGAATGATTGTAAACCATGCAGCACACCCATGGCAACAAATAAGCTGGTCATGTCTGATGAAAAGGATGAGCTGATTGACCAAACACTTTATAGAAGCATGATTGGGTCTTTACTGTACCTAACTGCATCTAGACCAGACATCATGTTTGCAACATGTGTCTGTGCAAGAAGTCAATCAGCTCCCAGAAAATCAAATCTCATTGCTGTAAAAAGGATCTTCAGATACATAAAAGGTGCTCCCACACTTGGTATCTGGTATCCAGCTAATGGGAACATCAAGCTTTCAGGTTTCTCAGACAGTGACTTTGCTGGATGCAACACTACAAGGAAGTCCACATCAGGAGGGTGCCAGTTTCTAGGTGATTGCTTAGTTTCATGGCAAAGCAAAAAGCAAGCAGCTGTTTCAACATCCACTGCTGAAGCTGAATACATTGCTGCTGCAAGCTGTACAGCCCAACTCCTGTGGCTTCAAAATCAGTTGCTGGATTTTGGTATCACTGCCTTAAAGACACCACTCATGTTGGATAGCCAGGCAGCAGAAAATATCATCAAAAATCCAGTTTCTCATTCAACTACCAAACACATCGACATCAGACATCACTTTGTGAGGGATTGCTATGAAAAAGGTTTGATTTCTCTGCATCATGTCCCAACTAAAGACCAGCTGGCAGATGTGCTCACAAAAGCACTTGATACAGCCACTTTTGAAAGCTTGGTCTCTAGAATTGGGATGCTGAACATGGAATAACAAGCAACATCTTGTTTTTCTATGAATAAAAGCAACAAAATGTTTTCAGAAAATCAAAAATCCATCCTTAAAAATAGCTAAAAATGAAATTTTTCATTAAAATCCTTAAAAGTCTGCCATTAACCACTGATTGTTCAAAAGTCTGCTCTACTTCAAAAGTCTGTCCACTGCTGAAAGTCAACCCCTGTTCTCTCATTCCTTTGATAAACTCTGTTGTTCAAAAGCAGTGTTTTATCCACTGATATGCTATCCACTGATAGTGAAAATCATCCACTGCTTTCATACCACTGCCTTCATTAGTCACTTTCATAAAAGTACTGTCCTTCACTTTCACCAGGGGTTGTCACGTGGACAGTACATAGTGGTCAGACCTTTTGTAACGGCTGCCACGTCAGCATTCACTTCCTTCCCTATAAAATCCCCTACTCACCACCAAAACAGGGTTTTACTGTCGAATTGAATTCTTAAAAATTCTCTTCTCAAAACAGTTTTTCATCTCATCTTCCACAAATTTCTTCGATCATTCATCTTCAAAATGACAAAATCGAAGTCATCTTCAAAACCCTCATCCAAATCTTCATCGAAAACAGCCTCTCAAAAGGAAATTTCCACTGAAATTCCATATAAACCATCTCACAATCTCCTGGGTCTTCTCACAAAACCAGGAACCACCAAAGTTTTCGATTCCATCATTGACATCATGGCAAAATCAAAGTACAAAACTTTGTTCACCGCCGATGCACCAATCTATTTGGCGACCCAAAGGGAGTTCTGGAAGAATGCAACCCTTGAAAAACAAGGCGACACTGCAACCACCATAAACTCTTCTATAAAGGGTAAAGCTGTCCAAATCACGCCACAATCCATTTCAGAGGTCTTTCAACTCGGTGATCAGGAAGGTAAAACTTCTTTCACTAAAAACGAGTTACAAACTGACTTCATTGAGAGAGGGTATGAAGCCACAATGATGAAGAAAATTACCTTAGAAAAAGGTTATTTTCCTTCTGCAACCAGATTCTTGTTTCATACCCTCCTACTATGTGTTTCAAATAAAACCACTTCTTTTAATGAAATCCCTTTAAAGATTCAAAATCTGGGATATGCAATTCTTCAAGAAGAAAATTTTAACTATTCTCGGGAAATCTTTAAAGATTTGGTTAATAATGTTGAAACAAAATCATTCTTACTGTTTCCAAGGTTTTTAAGTTACTATTTTGAAAAGAAATTCAGTAAGGATGATTTAGCTGCAATAAACCAAGGTGATCCTACTCACATAAACAGTTTAACTACTGAAACTTTTTCAAGGATGTTAGCACCTTGCAAAACACAAGCAGGGGTGCCTGAGCAGATTTTAGCAGTTACAACTGCTCCTCAGGTATCTGCTGTTGAGCCCACTGCTCAAGGTGATCAAAGCAGCAGAACAACTGTTTTGAAACCCACACCTAAAATTACCAAAAAACCAACAAAAAGAAAAACACAAAACCCCCCCCCAAAACCATCAAAAAGGCATCTCTGGAGGATGAGATACCAGAGCTCCTGCCAGTGACAACACAAAAGTCACAAGAAACCACTGTTGCTACTTCCTCACAGCAGTTGGTACAAATATCTCAACCCATAACCGAAACTCCTCCTGCTTCTTCACAAAAAGAACAGGTTGTACAAATAGGGTCTCCACATCATGATGCTCTGGAAACACTCGTTTCTATCATCCACAGCTCAATACCCGGGGCAATTCCACTTTCTACGCCACCCTTCACATCCACAATTCCCACACCAACTAAACTGCTGTTGGATGCAATTGATTTGAACCAGGCATTAACCAGTCCTTCTCAATCACCTATCAATGAGAATATGCCTCAACAACTGACTGGGTCTGATGTATCAATCTTTGCTAACCCACCAACACAACCTGAGGAGGTTAGACCCCTTGAGTTACAAGTAACTCTTGGTGGTAATCCAAGTGAAGCAGCCACTACAACTGTTACACCCACTGGGTTACATTTGGACAGTGGTTACTTTAATAAGACTTCCTTGGAGGCAATTCCTTTTATAGCACCTCTGCCAACCACCAGTGGATTTATTTATCCTACTGGCAACATCAAAAGGTTGTCAAGTGTTGAAGGAAGAAGACCCCAGTACCAAGACAAAGGGGCATCAGTGGTTAATGTTTGGAGTATACTCCCTACATCAACTACTGATAAAACCACTGCTAGTGGGAAATCAGATGATCCCATTAACTTGGGTGATGGTTTAAAGTACCAGAAATTGACGGATCGCATTGAAAAGCTTGATAACTCTGTTGCAGAACTCAAAGATATGCTACAACAGGTGTTACAAGTACAAAAGGTACAATCAACTGCTGTTCCACCTCAAGCACCTGCTCCACAAAGGGCACCTGCTACAAATGAGCTCTGGGATTTATTTCAACCTTTTCTCCATCAACAAGCAAAACTAGCAGATCAACAACATGAAAAACATGTCCAACAGCTGAGAAATGCAATGGAGTCAAGGTTCAAGAACACTCAGGCTGATCTGAAGGCTCTCAAAACTCAGATCTTGCAAACCACTGGCACTGCTCCTCCAACAGTACTTTTCATTGATCACTTCCCAGAAGATAATGCCAAAAAGGGGGAGAAAATTCAGGAGTGGAAGAAGAAGGGAATAGATGATGGTCTTTACATTGAACCTGAAAGGGATGCTATGACCAGAAAAATTCCTGTGCCAGATGGGAGTAAAAAGGTTGATGCAACTCAAGAAGCACTTGATGAAGGAGTAGCAAGTGTTAAAAGAGATAGAATGGCAAATGATATCTCAAGATGGAATGAGGAGAAAAGAGCTTTCATGGAACTGTATAAGCAAGGTTGTTCTGGATCAAAGGATTCCAAAAATCCAAAGACAAAAAGGAAACCTAAGTCCATCCCATCCAGATTTCCAAAGCCTCCAAAACCACCATCCAAAAGCCATCAGCATCAAACCTCCACCCAAACAGCTGTTGTAACTCCTGCTGGTACCTCAGTTGTTTCAACATCTGTTCTCACTTCAACACACACCACTACTTCATCACCACCACTGTCACCATCAGAAACAATTCAACCACCAATTTCACCTGCTGATAAATAGCAGAAGACAACAGATGTTATAACATCTGTTGTAATGACAACAGTGGTTGAAACACCAGTTGTTTTAACAACTGTTAGTCAATCACAAACCACTGTCACTACATCCACCACCACTGTTCCATCCAAAACATCATCAGCCCCTCCTCAAACAAAGAGGAGAAGGCTAATTCTCAAAGATGATGACACTTCACCACCACCATCTTCAAAATCCCTGTCACTTGTCACTATTCCAAAACCCATACCTCTCTCTTCAGCTCAAATTACACAATCACTACCTCCTGCTGGTGTCTCATTCCCTCTAGAACTCATTGCAGTTAGGGAAGAAATCAAATCCTTTTATTATGAGGATGACCCAGCCAAAAGGAGTTTGCCATCAATTGCAGAATATCCCAGGCCTAATAATATTGAAGAATACTTGAAACTCAAGGTCAAACAAGCAGAGGATATTGCAATCAAAAACAGAAAAGGGAAATCTGATAGAGAATTTCAACAAAACTATCAGTTTTTACTCTCACAGGTCAATGCTATGGAGCGATTTGCTAAAAATATATGTCAGAAAATTTCAGAAAGGGCAGATGAGTCCTTGAGAAAAGACTACATTGAGAACATCATGACCTACAAGAAATACAAGGGGGAGAAACACATGTACAAAAACTGGACCATTCCTAAGCTTGAAAAAGAAGCAGCCAGGATTCAAGGAATGATTAAAAATAAGGTCAAGCAGACTCCTCCTGAAAAGTTTAAACAATTTGAAGCTGAGAAGATGTTAGAGTTAAAGAGAATGAAAGAGGAGCTGATTGCAGCTGATTATGGGTCAAAGAATTCAGTGACAAAGTGGGGAGAAGATAGAGTCAGGGCAACCTATAAAAGCTTAGAGGAACTTAGAAAGAAAGATCCAAGAGTTCCACAAAAGCCTGACTACTCCAAAGCAGAGGTCTCAAAAAGACCACCAAAGCTGCAAATCAAAAGAACCACTGCTCCAGCTGGTGCTGCCATCTACAAAAGAAGGAGCAAAAACCAGTTGAGTATTGAAACAATTCAAGATCTATTAGCTGGAGATGCCATTGTAAAAGCAGGCACGAAAGTAATAATAAAAGAAGATCTTGAATTGGAACAATCTGCAAGTGCTGCTCAGCCAGCTATGAATAGGCCAGCCTCACCAAATACTTCTGCAAATAAACATCTCCCAAGAAACCCACCAGACTAAAAAATACAAAAGTGGGAAACTGACAAACAGTCCTGCGTATTGACTTTGCTCAGGTTTGGTGGATGAGTGGAGAAAATATCAAGGGAACAAGCTCTTGGCCTGAGTCTTGAAGATTTGCAGGATCTCCTTGATCTTCCACTTAGCAGGGATGATGAAGACACAGATGCCCTAGACTTTGAACTACAATTCAAAGGTCAGATAAGGGAACTGTTAATGAGGCAATAAAAGATTTCCACAAATAATGAAGAGTTTTGGCATTATCTGTTCCAGGGGGAGATTGTTGGGATTGATCCCTATCAGAGGAACAGATAATTAAAGCCAAAACTGGATCAGAGCAGTGGATCCAGAATAAGCAGATGTTTACATTCAAACCTCTCCCCTTGAAAGTGATTTCACATCTGCTGACCTCCTATCTGCTGATCTTACTAAGTGCTGATCTGCAACTGCTGCTTTGCATCTACTGCCAAATGTTAAAGACTGATGGAAGACCAAAGCTCTGCTGATTCAATCTACTGCCTTGAGTCTAGTACTGCTGATCCGGACAAGCACTGCTGGGTTCACAGCAGTGGAAGGATGCAGCAGCTGTTTAAGTGTCTTTTATGTAATGAATTGTAATAACAGTAGTTAGTACATCAGTGTTTGTATAGATCAGAGGTTAGAGTTTGTTAGGAGGTTAGATGTCACTTTCATGGTGACGTCAGCTAAGATGCTCAGTGGTTTGCAAGTGCCTATAAATAGTTCAGTACTTTGTACTGTTCTATTAGCTCTTTTGCAACATCGTCTTCTTTGCACGAACAAACTATTGAGCTCTGGCTGAGGGGGAGTTTGCATTCATTCATTCATCAATCAATCATTGTAATCGTTGTTGAAAAACAAATTCAATCTTTCGATTCATTGTGTAAAGATGTTTGATTAAAGTATTACTCTCGTTTGATTGTATGCAAAGTTTGTTTTCATCTTAATTCCGCTGCACAACTCTTTCATTTCCATCTTAATTTCAAACGAAAATACAATCAGAAACAAACTCAGATCCAACAATTACTAGTTCCAGAAAAATGGTGTGCAGCCCTTGTTTCCTCCCTTATCTCACATAATTCGAATCTAGGGCCTTGTTGCTTGTTTTGGACACCTGTTAGGACACATGTACTGATCTTAGAAGGCCCCTAAACACTTGTTGATCATCCAATCATCCTCCAAACACTATAAATAGAGGTGAATTCATTAAAAAATCACACCATTTCTTGAAGTTCTTGCTCTCTCTCTCTCTCAAATCTGAGGATCCTGATCATTTGGAACCTCCATTTGAGTTCTTTTCAGTCCTAAGGACCACTTGTAAGTGTTCCTTTCGTGCTTAGTTATTTTTTTTGGCTCTTAAAGCCGAAAAGTCAAGCGTTTGCGATAAACACTTTGACTTTTAGTTAGACCTTAAATGGTCGAGTCATTGTTCGCAACGAAGATGGCTACGTGATCGTAATTAGGTAGGTGTTAAACCCTCAAAAGGGCACCTCCTAATTATCACGTTTACTTAGTTAATTGTCGGGTCAAAGTAATTAAAATAAAAGTCAAACGGGTCAGTTTTTAAATAAAATTCGTAACTGATAATATAGAAGCTATAAAATCAGTTTTGTCACTTTAATAACTTGGTAAATATTAATTGAACATGTCTAGGCATGTTCAACCCGACAATTCTAAGTATAGACTCGCTTCGCAACCGAAAGTCGCAAAAGTATACTTTTGCATTGACTTTCAGTTCCGACCCGAATTAGCTTAGTTTTATTATGCCTTAGGGTTCCTTCGTGACCATATTATATGTTAGTATAACCCTCTGAGGTTATACTACATGGTCCTTTAGAAATAGAGTTCATATGCATGTTTCCGTTATTTGCTTAAAAGTTGACTATTATGCCCTTTTGATATTAAAACGAGATTTTTGAAAATGTAAGAGGACAAAAAGTTTTATTTCTGATATATAAGTATGTCCTAAAAATTTGACATCAGTTTATGGTCTAAAATAAAATATATGCAAGATATCGTAAAACGAAAGCTTTTTGTTAATTAAATTTCCTTTTTCGCATAAATCTTATTTAAACCCAATTTTTGGAACCAAACTTTCTACCCACTGTTATAATATAATATTTTGGGATTTTTGGAAATTTTTGTCAAATTTTATACTGACCATAACATAGAGTTCTAGCATAAATTCGGTAATTGACGATAAAGCCCTTTTTGTTAATAAAACGAGTTTAACATATGATTTGCATACCAAACCTTTTTCTACTGATATAATATGTTAAATAAAATATTTTGAACACTTGAGACTGATCAAAATCTCAGATTTCCTTAAACAACCCGAATATCGTCAAATACCGACTTTTATGCGAAATAGGCGCATATGGTTTAAAACCATATTTAGCAAGCACCTAAGACTTGTTACCTACTGATTTTAAAAATAAATTTTTATACTTTAACAGTAAGTATAAGTCTTGAACTCAGATTTCCAAATTTGACCTTAAAAGCATATGTTAAATGACCAAAATGCCCCAACGGTGCATAGTTTGGACATAAATGATAAGCCTCACATATATATAATATCTTACTAATGTAACTTGATAAAATAAATATTTTTACTGAATATTTTAGACCAGAACCTATGTTTATGTTTAAATCTCTTTTATAAACTTTAAAATGATCAAAATACCATTTCGAGGCTTAAATTGGCTTTAAATTCGTTTTGGGCATAATTGAAGATATCCTACTGATATCACAACATATTTTGAGCATAATAACTATTGGAACTTGCACTTTACTCATCTGGTTACCCGTTGTGCCTAAACGCGTTCGGTACGAGTTATGTAACTAGTTTACATAAATTAGCCTAAACGGGTCAAACCTTATCATTTTTACTTCAAAATCCAGAATGTGTTTATTTTACCCATTTTAAACAAGTCTTCATACTTGTCGGGTCTAAATCATATTCCAATCCGGTGATCGCTTAATCTTACGTTTGGTACCGTAAACCTTTCCTTAAAACTAACCGGTCTAAGTTACAACTTAAATAAGACCCGTTAGGAATCTAATAGGTAAATGAAACCTTCGTTCCAGATTGAGATCCCCGGTAGAAGTACTTGTACTTGCTGATTTGAATATACGACTGAGAATAAAATTACATTTTAGCTCAGGTAAATACTTATAACTTATTTTCCCTTATACGGGCTTGGGATACGGTAAATTATTACCGCTTGGTCGGGTGTAGAAACCTTTTAATAGGAGATGATTAAATTACATAATCCCGTTTTAATCAGTATTACTTGATAACATATAACATTGGGGGTTAACGACCGTGTCCTGGATATCCTTGGCTCATTTAAAAAGCGTAAATGGCCACGACTTAAGCACGGGGTGTAGGCATACACCTGTCTGTTGCGTATGTAAAAGATATACTCACTCGTGAGGAAACTTCTTGTGAGTTTATATTTGTGGTGTGTCGATTAATCTTGTTCGATTTATTTAACACCGGCCCTAAATGTTGGACAAACATGTAAATCTGATACAAGATTGTTATTAATATAATTGTCCCAAGTTATGAAAGAATATTTGTGCCTTGTGCATCTAAATCAATTTTCATAAATATTTTCAAAAGAGTCAGTTAATTGTATTTACCAGTGTAAACTGACGTATTTTTCCAAAAAGACTAAGTGACAGGTACTGTACGTAAATTGGCTGGGAGTTCGGGGCGTTAATAGGGAATCTTGCAAGTTCTAAACGTCTAAAGTCTGTTGAACAATGTTTACACTTCTGTTTTAAAGATCCGCCTGTGGATCCTCTTTCAACCGCTTGTATAATATTTAATTATACTTTGTGTTTCGGTTTGTTTTAATATTTTACTTTCAAGACTTCCGCTGTGCATTAAACTATGACTACTTGACTATGATGATATCAACTACGTCACGATACTCCCCACAAGGCCCACCGGTAATACGTGGAAATATCGGGGTGTGACAGGTTGGTATCAGAGCCAACATTGAGTGAATTAAACACTAGCCTTTTGTGTTTAATCTCAATGACACAGTAGCACATTCCTTGACTTCTGAGTCTAGACATGAACAAGGAATGATCTCATCCCTGTTATATGTATGCATTGTTTTCGATATTTTTGTATTGCAGGAACACGCCGCCGAGCAAAGCTGCCATTGGTGGAAGCTCTCTAAACCCGAAGTCTAAGAATGTTAAGCTTCGTATCACAGCTCGAATAAGCGTACGACCAGTATGGAGAAAGGACCTTTTTGAACCCATTCCCAAAAATCAAACCAGTTGAACCCATTAACCATATTTCAAAATTCTGTACCTAAGACTTTTGAACCTTCAAATGAGAAGCCAACATCGGAGGAGTCCATACCAACCGTCCCTGAAGCTCCCACTCCAAAGATAATACCTATGGACCTAAAGGACCCATATTTCTTACCTCCAAGTCTTGGAATCCCAAACTTGGATTATACCTATCCTGACCTTATTTATGATCCATATTATTCATTAACCATAGAATCCTTGGATTCCACTTTTGCAAAGACTCCTAATATGGAAGATTTCGACTACCCACCAAAACCTTCAGTATCCATACCGCACTCAGTGAACCAAGGAGAAAACTTTCATAAATAAAATGAAGAAGAAACTCCCTTTTGATATATTTCATTTCTCTAGTAGTCCCTATAAGGACATATATATCTTCTAAGTCCCTGCGTGGACGAATTTCTTTGTTTAAGACCCGTTTAGGGCAATTATAGTAATTCTTTAGGACTTTCTATGAAAAGTTTCCTTTTTTGAAATTTACTTTGGTATTAAACATATACATATGTATTATGTCCTAAATCAGAACATCATTTCAATTTATGATTGCTCTGCCATTAAATCTCAAAGAAAATCTTAAAGGTATAACCTAGCCTATTTGTCATTTTAGACATGGCTATAATGGTAAAGCCTTTTTAAGATGATAGATCCTTGTTAACACCTAAGAACGTGTTAGCACTCTTGACAAATGTGGTTTGAGAAAATCAGAATAGTCATCCTTATATTGGATTCTTCCAATTTCTTATCTAGCCTAGTGATTTTGAAATCATGGCTCAAATCATCAAATAAAATGATCATATTTCATTTCTCTAGTAGTCCCTATAAGGACATATATATCTTCTAAGTCCCTGTGTGGGCGAATTTCTTTGTTTAAGACCCGTTTAGGGCAATTATAGTAATTCTTTAGGACTTTCTATGAAAAGTTTCCTTTTTGAAATTTACTTTGGTATTAAACATATACATATGTATTACGTCCTAAATCAGAACATCATTTCAATTTATGATTGCTCTGCCATTAAATCTCAAAGAAAATCTTAAAGGTATAACCTAGCCTATTTGTCATTTTAGACATGGCTATAATGGTAAAGCCTTTTTAAGATGATAGATCCTTGTTAACACCTAAGAACGTGTTAGCACTCTTGACAAATGTGGTTCAAGAAAATCAGAATAGTCATCCTTATATTGGATTCTTCCAATTTCTTATCTAGCCTAGTGATTTTGAAATCATGGCTCAAATCATCAAATAAAATGATCATATCATAAACATCCATTAGTGATGAAGTGCCTACGGGCTATATCTATTGTCCTAAAAGACAAGAGACAATTGTAGTCTCTGACTCCCTGTCAAGAAAGGTAATGAACTATGTTCAAACCTTAATGCCTCGATCCTATAAGATCATGGCTCATAAATTCAAAACTATCCTCGTGACAAGGCCTTTTTGTGCCATTTTAATATCCTTAATAGTTTATAACTGGATTAACTATAATGAAGAGTTAAAATAAACCTGATTATCAAATTAACCAAATATGGTCTATTTATACCATGGTTAATGAATCATCGAAAATGATGATTCCAAAATAGACTTCTAAACAAAATTATTAACAATTGTTTTATAAAAAACAAGCTTCAGCATGCCTGAATCAGATGAGGTTAACAGTCATTCCAATATGAGGAATGACAACACCAGAATGAATATAACGGGTATAGATCTTCAAGCAATGACAGATAAGGCTGTCACTAGAGCCATTGACAGACAGTTCAAAGAACCAAGTGGTACACGCACTAGAACCCAGTATGTACCTCATACGAAGCCACCTTCCAAGACTCATACATCTCATAAGGATGATTCTCATCATTCGTCGAATCAGAGGAGTGTCCCATCCATACAAATTGTGCTTAATTAGGAGCCACGTGTTAAGACCTGCTCTTATAAATACTTTGTCTCTTGCAAACCAAGGGACTTTACATGAGAAAAAGGAGCCATCGATTGTATGACATGGCTCGATGAGATGGATACTGTAGTAGACATCAGTGGTTGTGCCGAGCAGGATATTGTGAAATTTGTTTCACAATCATTTAAAGGAGAAGAGTTGGCATGGTGGAGATCATTGATCCAAGCCACGGGGAAGATCCCGCTTTATAACTTATCTTGGGAGCAATTTGTTGCACTGATCAAGGGAAACTTATGTCCTCAGCATGAGGTAGAAAAGATCGAAACAGACTTTTTGACTCTGGTCATGAAGAATTTAGATTGTCAGGCATACGTGACGAGTTTCAACACCATGTCCCGCCTGGTTCCCTATTTAGTCACCCCTGAACCTAAACGCATTGCGCTTTTTATTGGAGGCCTAGCACCAGAAATTAAGGGAAATGTTTAAGCATCTAAGCCTACCACATATAGGTCCGTGGTGGACTTATCCTTATCTCTCACTTTAGATGCAATCAGGAATAAGTCTATTAAGACTTCTGACGAGGGAAAAAGGAAAAGAGATGAGGAGAGCTCTCATCGATCTGATAAGAAGAAAAAAGGGAAATTCTGAGCACAGGAAAGGTTCCGAGTTCAAGAAGAACTCGAGTCAGTCTGATAACATACCCAAATGCAGTAACTGCAGAAAGCATCATTGTAGGACCGGTTTTCGACTCCGAACGATTGCGAACCGAACGTCTGACGTGCGGAATCCATACACGAACGTGACCAAACACAAGATCGTACAATAAACGTGATTCTTATTGAACAATATGACGAGTACAAGCACTGTGAATCACCTACGAAGACTTTCTCTCTCTAGACTTTCTCTCTCTAAGCACCAAGCTCCAAGATCTCAAATTGGCCAAAAGTCTCTAAAGAAAACCCTAAGTCTTCTATTTATAAGCACAAGGAAAAAGGATTTCTCCTTATTTACAAGATTGCATCCTTGCCTATTTTTACTACAAAATACATAATAAAGCCTAGATTTCTTTAGTTTCTGCTACGATCTGATTGACGGAGACGATAGATATAATGTACTAACAGACTCCCCCTTGGATATTGTCGCAGTCAATCTCGTAGCGTCTTGTCTTTCTCTCTCTCTGAGTCTTCTTGAAGGTTTGATATTATCAGCAACTACATACTCCCTCTTGCTTGAACAGACTCCCCGTGGATCTGTCTTCAACTTCAACTCCCCCTTTCGGTTGACTCTTTCTTCAGGCTCCCCCTTTCGTCAAGCTTCCGTGCTTTTGGGATTGACACCTGGCTTTCCGGATACAAGCTCCCCCTTTCGTCGAGCTCGTCTTCAGACTCTCCCTTAGACTCGGCCATCGGGATCGTAATCTGGAACAACATCTGCAACTCTCAAACATTTATAAGTAAAAATGTTTTGAATATCTAGGATTGAAAACCTGGCTCTCAGCATAGGCTAAAATATTTTTACAGTGAAAGCATTTTCAGTTGTCCAGGAATCGTAACCTGGCTCTTTTAAAACTTTTTAAATCAAGATTCTGGCTCTAAATATAATAATATGAATATATCCAGGATTACTTGATTCTCTCCCCCTATCAAAAAGCTTTATAGATTTGGCGATTTAAACGACCAAGATCAAAACCTAGCTTTTAACAATTTATTTTACAATTTAAGAATCCAAATCCCTCACTGATAATCATCCAAGTCCAAACTAATAACCTTGGAGATATCACAAAGTGTTTTTGAACTTCGATTTTTTTAAAACTACAAATTTCAAATTAATGAACTTGTTTTATTTTTCAGAAACACAATCAGCGTACTTAGATTTTGAAACTCAGCATTCAGACATCGGTTGTCGAAAAATAAAGCAGAAATCAAAATCTTTTTGTATTTTTCTGAAATATAAAGCAGTAAAAAAATATTTACAAACATATTTACAGACAATATTTTTGTTTGAGTTCGTGTAAGAGGATCATATCAGTTTATGACAAATCACTAGTACCGTTGAGCTTTATACACTTTAAGTTCTAAACGATTCACTTAGATTGTCAGTATACTGATCCATTTAAATTTTCACACAAAGTTCAACTGATTCGAGATACGGATTTAGTGTTTTAATAACTTAAACTTATTCACGTGTCCCACCTCAGAATATACTCCCGTATCAAAATTCCCTAGATTCAGTCTTACAGGTGAGTATACCAATTTGATATCTGTATTCTGGGTTAGTACGAGACCTTGAGAGCTCATGTATGAACTTTCGTTCAGTCAAAGAGATGAAGGCTCGACTTAGGTGTGTTCCCTTTAGGGAATCTTTTCTTCAACTGCAATTGATTCATATCTTTCGATATTTTTCAATTTTTATGCTGGGGTAAGCTTTTAAAGCGCGTAAAGTATTATACGAGGTCTAGGCCATTGCTTCCGCAATATCAGAAGACCAGGTATAATACCCCAGATATCAAACAGCATAAAGACCTAGTATCTCAGAATCAGGCAATCTCTCAAACAAGATTTCGGGGGTTACCCATATATCCGAGAGATGTTCCCCACGAGATAAGTAAGTATTGATATTTAGGTTTATATCTCGAAAACAATCTACTAAGCGTGTAAAAACCTACTGGCATATCAACAGTGAGACCGTTTATCACATTAAAACATTCCATTTCTTTAGCGTACTGTGATTGTCTAACTGATGTACTATCATTTCCTCTTTTTACACAAAAACTCATTTTGAATTTTATCATGTTTTTGGCTTTTTCAAATTTTCTAATGTTTTTGGGTTTTCTGACAAATTCTTACTCCCCCTAAAATGCAAAACCATTTAAAGAAAATTTCACAACCCGATGTAGATAGCTTTATCTTGCCATCCATTTTCTGCTTTACATGCTCTGTTTTGCAGAAAATATAACGTACCCCCATGATTTACAACACATTGATATTTTACAGTTTGAAAACCGTTTTTCAATCTTGTGAAATTAATCATGTTTGTTCAGCCGTGAGGGTTTTGGTGTATTCCATCAACATATTTTTGGAATTTTTGATTTTGGGACAAAATTTAAAAACAAACATATCAAGCAAAAGCAGACAAGTAATGAACGTTCAAGCATGTGTAATCAAGTGTGTGCACTTGGATCGGATGGTCATCCGATCGGATTGCCACCCGATCCGATGAACCATCATGAGCAATTAATAGACAAACAAGTCATGTGCATGTGAATCGGATGCCCACTCGATCGGATTGCCACCCGATCGAGTTGCCACTCGATTCATGTGACAAGCAGGAAGCACCTTTGATAAGTCAACACCTTGAGAGAGAATGCCATGGATCGGATGACCACTCGATCGGATTGCAACCCGATCGAGTTATCACTCGATCCTTGACAAGCTTGAAACAGTTGGAAATTTTGTCGTTTTGTGATGAGGATCGGATGGCTGTCCGATCGGATTGCCACTTGACCAGCTTGTCCAAAATCAATTTGAAAAACACATTTAATTTTTTTAAAATTTTTCAATTTTTAGGGTTTTTTGAAATATGGTTTATTTATGTACATAAATCGATAAACTCCCTGTTTAACCAAACAAGGGTTCAACAGCCTTCTCCTCCTATGCCAGGCTGCTCATCAATTCTTTTTCTTGACAATCACACTTCATGAGCACCTGCACATTCACAAAAACTCAATTACTTAAACAATTTAGCCCAGGTCTGTTTGACCTTAGGCATTTTAACACAAAATTCATTCAATGATGGAAAATCTTTGTCAGTTTTCACAAACAATTTTTCATCTTTGACTTCAACTTTTTCATCTTTCACAGAAGTCACTTGTTTCTTAACCACCCAGTTTTGTCCTTTTGATGCATTTCTTTTGTAAAATCGTGACTCGTTTTGATTATTTTGATTCTGATCAACAACTTTTGGTTTCCAAAACTGGTTTGGTTTTGTCTTATCAATAGATGTTTGCCAACTCTGTGTTGTTCTGAATCTGGGTGTGTGAGATTTCTAGGTTTGTCTTGAATCAAACCTAGTCTGATTTGATTTCCAAGTTTGATTCGAAGCAAACTTGTTTGTGTTATACCTCCAAGTTTGTTTTGAATCAAATCTGGTTGATTTTTGTTTTACATCCTCAGATTTCTGTTTTTCAACATCAACAGGCTTTGGGTTTGGACATTTTCGTGCAAGATGTCCAGTTCAATCACATTTAAAACACGTTTTCCTTGAAACATCCTTAGCCTGTTGTTGTTGCTTTTTCTGAGCATAGAACTCTTCATTAGAATGTCGTCTAAATTGGAGTTCTTTCTCTTCTTCCGAACTTTTTCCGTGAACAAAATTCATTTTCTTTTGAAAATTTTGCTTTTCAAACCTTTTATCTTGATTTTGTTTCTTTTTATAACCCAAACCTGCCTTCATGTTCTTCCTTTTGTAACCAGGTTTGTTATAAAAAGCTTTCTTGCTCTTTCCAGCAAATTTTGAAATTTCTGACTTTTCGATCTCTACCAGTTTAAACACTTTGTCAATTTTATCTGCAATCACATTTTGAATTGGGAACTCATTATCTGAGAATAATTTGTCCAATCCAATCATGGTATAAGCCAATCCTTTTGGATAATCATTCACAACTTTCACAGATTTTACATGTTTGAGATAACCATCATGAAAATTTCCCTCATTTTCATCTTGTGATTCAGACTTACCTTTGGTAGACTCATCTTTCAAAACGCTTTCAACAACCTTACTTACCACCTCTGAATCATCAGCTTCATCAGATTTGGCGTAAGTCACATTGATACTTTCAGGTAATTGGTCAACGATATTCAGACCTTTTGCCACCTTTTCCTCATCATAAAAAGTATAGTTATTTCTCAATGGTGGTGGGACCTGATGATATTCTGAACCAATACCTTTTTTTATTCTTGTCAGTATCTTTGTCATCTGGTGTGATGTTGAAAATGCGTTCGAGAATGTACGAAGAACTATGATAACTTTAAAGTTTTGTAACAATCTTTTCTTTTTCAACCAGAACTTGTTTGAGATTAGCAACTTCATCAACAAACTTGTTTAATTCAAGTTGCTTTTCTTTAAACTTTTTCTCATAAAGTTCCTTTGTTGTTAAAGTTTCAGACAATCTTTCATCAAAACATTTGACTTGTTTCTTCAAAGTATCATAAGCTTCTTGTACCCTCTGACTTGACCATTTCAAATTATCATACTCTTTTTGAAAATCTTGAAACTTATTATCTTTTTCAACACAACCTTTACATTTTGCTGTACACATTTGTCTTAAAATTTCATTTTCCTTCTCAAAATCTTGACATTTCAGTGTCAGCTTTTCAATCTTTTGTTTAAAAATTTCTTCATTTTCAAGCATTTCCTTATATTTTGTTTTGAAACCATTTTCAATTTTATTTATTTCAATATCTTTCGTCTTTATCTTTTCATCTTTCTCAGTACAGACTTTGCACATTTCTATGCAATTCCTGCACTTATCTTCAGTTTTATCAACATTTTCAATATTTAATATTTCAGAAAATTCAGTTACCTCAGTGTCATCTAACACTTGTGCTTCTTCTGTTTCAACTTTCTGATCCTCTTCCTTCTTTTGTTCATCCTCATCAGCATCCTCTGACGTTCTCTTCACCTCCTCTTTCAGCTTTTCCAGCTCTTCTTCTTTCCTCTTTCTCATTTCCACCACCTTTGGTAGGCTTGCTTCAAAAATTTCTTTCAATTTGTTCATCAAATCAGCTTCATAACCTTTTTCAGATAACCTTCTTGTATGATAAGTGTCCCGATCTGGAAAAAGATCTGTTACTACATCAAAATCCACCTTAGAAGGATCAACCACTGGATTACCCTATGGATCCATGTAACATTCCAATTCATCATTCCATCTTTTGGCTTTCCGAGCTTCTTTGAATGGATCATTCAATTTTCTAATCTCATATCTTGCACTTGTAGGATCGAAGGATTCGACCTAATGAGTCGACCAGAAGAGTTCTAATCCAAACCAAAGGTGGAATTCAATGATTCGGACATGATTGCAGCTTGTTTAATACTAAGAATCACTTTAATTGTCGATTAGATTGATATGAAACAGATTACAGATCGTTCGACACTTTGGCAGCACTTCGTCTCCGGAATCAGGAATGTTACAAATGAATAACTAGACTCTCCTATTTATAGGCATCGCCAGTCCTCACGAACCAGACTTCACCAGTCCGTGCGAACTGGATCAGCCAGTTCGTGCGAACTGGACACAAACCTCTAAACTTCTATTTTCTTGACTACCGAGCTCCAGTCTATCCAATCTAGTTACATGACTTAATACAAGACATAAGACGTAGTCAACAGACATATGCACTAACAAACTCCCCCTTGGATGTTGACGAGTCTTCAGTGTATTGAGTCTTCAGTCTTGATCAGTCTTCTTACTCTTTCCAAAGTATCTTTCTCTGTAAGCATCCTCATCAATCTCTATCTTCTTCTTGCTCATCAGCATCAGCAACTTCTATCTCGAGCAATGTTCCAGAATCTGAATCTGGCTCTTTTAAACTTCAAATTCCCCTTTGCTAACAGACTCCCCCTTAAGTTGTTCCGGGATCGCAATCTGTCATAGCATTCGTTCTAATATCGTGTCCTGGCTCAAACTCTGCTCAGGCTTAGACACGGGGATCTGCACAAATCTCTACCTAAAAGTAAATTTCACACTTTTAAAATTTAAAAAATTAGAAACCACTGGTAGATATCTTTCACCATCAACAAAAGTTATATCAAGTTCAAATTAATGACCTTGATTAACTAACACTAAAATCAGCTTTAACTTCACTTTTTTTATTTCACACACACTCCCAACCCACTGTCGTTCATCATATTTAGCACTCGGAATTTTGAAAATCAGCTTTTCAACATCAGTTGTCGAAAATAAGATGAAATAAAATCTTTTTGATTTTTCAAAATTTTATGCTAAAACACACTAATGAAAAGCAGTAAAGAAATATTTACAGACAATATTTTTGTGAGCTTGTGTAAGAGGATCATATCAGTTTATGACAAATCACTAGCACCGTTGAGCTTTAAACACTTTAAGATCTAAACGATTCACTTAGATTGTCAGTATATTGATCCACTTAAATTTTCACACAAAGTTCAATTGTTTCGAGATACGAGATTTAGTGTTTTAAGGACTTAAACTTATTCGCGTGTCCCACCTCAGAATATACTCCCGTATCCAGACTCCTATATTCAGTCTTACAGGTGAATGTACACTAATGATATCTGTAAATGGGTAATGCGAGACCATGAGAGCTCAGGTTAGAACTTCCTTTCAGACAAAGAGATGATGGCTCGACTTTCGGTGTGTCCCGTTTGGGGATCTTTTCTTCCACAGCACATGATTAGCATTTTTTAATGTTTCATCACTTTTTATGCTGAGGGTGGGCTTTATGATTAAAGCAGTGCAAAGTATTATACGAGGACTAGGCTATTGCTCCCGCAAAATCAGAAGTCCTGGTATAATACCCCAGATATCATCACGCACAAAGACCTAGTATGTCAGAAATAGAAAGCCCTTCAAACAAGATTTCAGGGGTTACCTATATATCCGAGAGATGTTCCCCACGAAATAAGTAAGTATTTGATATTTAGGTTTATATCTCGAAAACAATCTACTAAGCGTGTAAAAATCTACTGGCATATCATCAGTGAGACCGTTTATCACATTTTCACTTTCCAATTCTTTAGCGTACTGTGATTGTCTACTGATGTACTATCATTTCCTCTTTTTCACAACAAAACTCATTTTGATTTTTCGATGTTTTTGGATTTTAGATTTTATCATGTTTTTGGATTTTTTAAATTTTCAAAATTTTAATTTTTTACTCCCTCTAAAATCAAAAATATGTTTCAATTTTTGATTTTCAAGGAAAATTTGAAAATAAACTGTACAAATAAAATGACAAACTGATGAGAATTGCTTCAATTCGCCATCCACTTGGCATAAACAATCAGAACTCCCCCTGACAACAAACTATTTTCCCATTATGATTTCAAAACACTTAAGTTTGTTTTAATCAATTGGTTTTCCGGAAAATTAGTTTGTTTGTTATTTCACAAACATGGGGTTTCATCACATTGTCCTTTCTTTAACCACTTGTAAAAATTTAACAATTTTAGGTTTTTCACAAAAACATTTTTTCTAGAATGATGCCGATTCATGCTCCACGATTACCAACTTGGGAGCTCCGGCAAGTCAGGATTTTACTTTTTAAAGAATCTCACCCATGCCTGATCAATCATGGGTGAACCATCCTCATTTGGTTTAACAATTTTCGATTCATAAAATTCTTTTACTCCCTTCACCTTCCCATCAGTCATCTTTCCAAAAATATGTAACACTTTTTTGTTAAAAGCTTTTTCAGCATCAAATTCTTTCTTGTCAGAGAAGAATTGATCTGAAATCTCAATCTTACCAACTTTTGATTTCAAGTTTCCGTTTGACAATGGTGGAAAATTTTCATCATCCATTGTTGGAACGAAATTCTCATCATTTAGCACAACAGGTGACTCCTCTGATTTTGACGAATCAGATTCATTGCCAGAAACATCTTCTGCTTTCTTAACAACCCATTTTTGTTTGTTTAAATTGACTCTTCTTATGTAAAAATGTTTCGAACTTTCACCAACTTCGAAAGTCGAATTTTTGAACTCTTAAAATTTTTCTGTTGGTTGTTCCTTTTTATCAACACATTTTTCTTTCAATTTAGAGTTAGAAGAAACTCCCTGTTTTGTGTTGGTGGACTTTGGGCAATTCCAAGCAATATGTCCAACCTCTTGACATTTGAAACAGGTTCTTCTTTCAACTCTCGGTTCAGATTCCTTCAACATATTCTTTTGCTTTTCGGCGAGAAACTCCTTGTTTGACTGTTTCCAGAACGGTTTCTCCTTTTCTTCTTCTGAACTTGCTCCTTAAACAAATATAGTTTTTGGTTTATAAATTTTCTCATTTTTATGATTTTCTGGTGGAATAAAACCTATTCCTTTCTTTTTGAAATTACTGTTATGGTTTGGTTTCTTTCGATAACCCGAACCAGAACTGTAACCCTTTTTCTTGTTCAATCTTTGTTGAACTCTTGAAGTGTATTTTTTAGGTTTTTCAGTAAGATTTACATCTTTTATTTTAGAAATGTTAATTTCTGTTAATTTGAAAACCTTGTTAATCATTTCAGTTTTAACACTTCTTATTGGAAATTCTTCATCAGAATATAATTTGTCAGAATCATTCAAAGTATATGCTACTTTGAATGTTTCGTCATTCAAATTATTTTGTGACATCAGAAAATCTTTATTGTAAACCCTTTTGACCGGTGAATTCGAGCTTTTGTCTGATGAATTCGAGTTTTCAGATTTAGACTCTGACTTTGACTCTTCATCTTTATCCAACACCTGATCGACCACTTTCTTAATTATCTCGGACTCATGATCAGTGTCAGACGCTGTGAAGGTGACATCAATATCATCTCTCAATCCATCGATAGACTCGGATTTCAGATTCAGATTGAGTGCTTCAGCCACCTTTTCAAAGTCTCGGGGGGTATAGCCATCCCACATTGGATTTGGTACTCTGTTATACTTCAAACCAGTTTTCTTACCAGAATTTTCTTCATCATCTGCAAACTTATGAGCTGCCACGGTAGGATAGATGCGATCAATAACATAATCTAAACTTTGATAACTTCGAAGTAAATTGTTCACTCTTTCGGTTTCAATCTTCATTGCTGCCAATTCTTGTTTTAGCTCAGCATTCATCTCAATATATCCGTTGATTGCAGTTTGCTTTTGAAGAACTGTTGCTTTCAGAAGATTTTTCATTTGAATATCTTCATCACAAGCTCCTTTGTAGAAGTTCACTTTGTTGCTTAGGAGATCATATGACTCCTTTATGCTCCTCACATTGTGTAGTAAGTTCTCTTTAAGCTTTTCCAATTCAGCCAACTTTATATCTTTCTCAGCACAATCCTTGCAAGATACTAAACACTTTGCACAAGGTTTTTCAACCTCTACAATCTTTTCAACTTCAACTATTTTCTCAACTTCAACAATTTTTCAACTATTTTCTCCACCACCTTTTCAATCACAATCGGCTCTTTATTAACTTCCATCTTCACTTCATTCTCTTCAACCTCGACCTTCTGTGTCGGTTTTTCTTCAACTTTTGCCTTTTCTTCAGCAACCCTTCTTGCTTCCAATTCTCTCTTCAGTCTAGCAGCCTTTTTCTCTTTCAAAATCTCGATTTTATCTGCAAAAAACAAATCAAAACTGTAAGGATCCAATTGTTTTCTAGCTCTATTAATATACTCTTCCTCATCATCAGTGTCTTCATCACTTCCTGAAGATTTAAAAATCGGTTGTCTTTTAGAACGGTTCTTAGATTTGACTGATTCTTCTCCTGAGGTTGAGTCTTCAAAGATTCGAGCAACAAATGCTTTAGAAACTGAAGGTCTAGAAGGATCATAATCATCCCAATTGAAATCTTTCAGAATCCTTTCATCTTCTTGGTCTATCAGACCATAACAAGCTTTACCCTTTGATTCTTCAATAGTACGTGAGTGTGAAGATTGTTGTTGATATGGTTGTTGAGCAACCTGATGATAAATTGCTTTTCTATGATAATCGTTGTTTCCAAATGGATCTTGTCTTCCGGTTGCTTCCCTGTTTGTACACTCTCATTTAAAATGTCCTTTTTCTCGGCAACGAAAACAAGTAACCTTCGATTTATCAAAACCTAGCTGAGATGTTGCAGCTTCACGAAGATCATCTCTTCCTGTGATCTGTTTGAACTTTTCTGCTCTTCTCAAAACACTAGCTAAACACCACTTGATGTCCATCAACTCAAGTTCCTCAGAATCAATCTGGTCATAATCCTCTTTAGTAAGCATCGGATTTCCAATTCGTCCAGCAACTAAGCTTTCATACGATTCTAACATAGTGACAAGAGATGCCATGTGTTGCTTCGCAGTATCTGGAGAAAAATTTTGACCATTTTGAATATGTAATGTATCATTGCATTGCAATACTTGACCAGTAGAATTTGTTGAACTTTGTTGTTGAGAACTCGGTGTTGAGAAATTTGGTTCAAAATTTGAATAAGATGAAGAAAATCCACTGCTCTGATTTGTATTGCTTGCATTTGTTCCTGAAGAATTTTCAGCACTGAACGCAGTTTGAATCTTCGGACTAGTAGTAGTCTCAATCTTGTTTTCTCTGTAGTATAGACTAACATCCTGTTGAGCACCCGGACTTCTCATTGTAGCAGTTTTTCAAATTACTAGCTCATGTTCTTCCAACTTCTGGATAAACTTACTCAAATTCATATCTTCAAATTGTCGGTTATGTTTTAAAATCAAAGATATGTTCCCCATTCATTCTGTGGTAACGCATCAACTAGCTTATCAACCCATTCTTCATCTTCTTTCTTGATGTCCAATCTTTTTATCTCCATGACTGGATGACAATATCTCTTGATAATCTTCCTAGTCGTCTCACCTTCAAAAGCTGTAAACATATCAAATGATTTCTTTAGTAATGCTCGTTTATTTTTTATCATTTCAGCACTACCCTAAACTTTTTAATCAACGCTTTCCAAATTGATCTAGCAGTTCCCTTATGTTGAAGCAAAACGAAAATATCTTCTTTTACCGCTTGTTGGAGAATGCCAATCATCATCTTTTCACTGGTGTATCTTAATTTTTCATCCGGTGTAAATTGACTTAATGGTTTTTCATTTTCAAGATCATCTTTCGGTAAAGTATAATCTTTCTCTAACGAAACCCATGCATCAAACTTATTTGCTTGCACCCAGTTTTCAAAACGATCTTAACATCCTTTAAATCCTCAATGTACATAAGCTTTGGAGGCTTTTGGAAAGTTCCCGTTTCATTTTCGATACTAACAGTCTCAGCAACGGTAACTGGAGTAGTCGGGGCAGTAGCAAACGCATTGTAAAATTCAGAATCCATGTTTCGGTGAAAAGATATGCAAAAGCACAATGTTCAAACGAACTGAAGTTTCAAACGAACTGAGTTCAAACGATCTGATTCAAACGAACTGGTGATCTCACGCGACCTAGATCACAATCTCAAACAACCTGATAACAATTACAAACGATCTAAGTACTTCATGCGAACTGAGTTTTTTAATCCGTACGACCTGGTTCAACACGTGTGACCTGACCACACTTTTCAAACGACCTGGAAACCTTTCAAACGATCTGATCAAACCGTGCGAACTGGAATATCACAATGTCACAAATTCTCAAACCGTGCGAACTGGAGTCCAATTTCAAACGACTTGGATCAGATTTTCACCAAACCGTGCGACCTGATCAGATTTCAAGCGATCTGGCTTCACTTCGTGCGAAGTGGAAGAATTTTTAAATGATCTGGCTCAGTTTCGAACGATCTGAGATGATTTTCATGCGGTTTGAACAATTTTGTCAAGTTTTAAGTTGAATTTGGTCCTGATTTGTTCAAGGATTGTTTAAAACTCAATTTTACGTGTTATATGTGAAATTCAGATTATTTTAGTCGTGAAAACGTTCTGATTTTGAAGAAAACGTGTAGAAGAATGAGTAGAAATCAGATTAATCGGTGAAAACAAGCTGAAATGGTAAGAACTCTTCCTCCTGAGCTCTGATACCACTTGTAGGATCGAAGGATTCAACCTAATGAGTCGATCAGAAGAGTTCTAATCCAAACCAAAGGCGGAATTCAATGATTCGGACATGATTGCAGCTTGTTTAACACTAAGAATCACTTTAATTGTCGATTAGATTGATATGAAACGGATTACAGATCGTTCGACACTTCGGCAGCACTTCGTCTCCGGAACCAGGAATGTTACAAATGAAGAACCGGACTCTCCTATTTATAGGCATCGCCAGTCCTCACGAACCAGACATCACCAGTCTGTGCGAACTGGTCAGTCCGTGCGAACTGGAACAGCCAGTTCGTGCGAACTGGACACAAACCTCTAAACTTCTATTTTCTTGACTACCGAGCTCCAGTCTATCCATCCAATCTAGTTACATGACTCGATACAAGACATAATACGTAGTCAACAGACATATGCACTAACAACACTATCTCTTTGCCACAATTTATTTTGAACCACTTCGGCTACAAATGCAGATCCGACATAATCTTCTTCTGGAAAACTTGACTCCAGTCATAACCTTTGTCTTCTTGAATAACCACCATCGCCCTTGATATTTCCTTTTAGGGGTGTTCATCGAATCGAATTGTTCGAATAATTTTTATTTTTCCTTGAATTCGTATTTGATTCGAATTCGATTAAAACCTACTGAATTCGATTCGAATTCGTATTCGAATAAAAAACCCAATTCGTATTCGATTAAAAATTCGAATTCGAATAAATTTGATTTAATTCAGATTCTTTAAAAACATGTAAAAAACTTTCAAAATCAAACATCAATTTTAAAGAAGTCATAACGCACGATATCACATTAAAAAGTTCCAAATAAAGTACCACAAGTCTAAAATTCAAAACGAGAAGTCGGGAATAACCACTCCCCATTACAGGTTAATATTTTTACGCTTAGAAATCTATTGATAGATTTGTTACTTAGGTTTTAGTTATGGGCCATGTAGTGAGTTTGGTAATGGGTAATTTTAATACTTGGAAAAAAATTGAAAATAATTTATAGTATAACCTAATAAAAGTTATATATGTATTATATATCTATATATATAATATATGAATAAGATGTGGGACACGTGTCATGTGTTGGTGCAACCAAATGTGATTTTTGGCGGGAAAATTGTGAGAAACCTTATGTTTTCACACGGGATCCGAATGGCAACAACATACCCGCATAGTTTGACCCGGGTATATAATGAATGAAAAAACCCTAAATCTTCTGATCACTCATTTTTCACACCGTCATCCCCAAAACCAAGATTTCCTGTGTAGATCATACCTTCTTGATTCATGAACCTCTTAATCGACTAAAGGTTGGATACCACGTGTTGTTCCATTCCTTCTTATCTTCAGTACATTGATTCATGAATGTGTTAAAGTATCTAAAATACCACACATCGCGATTAGGGTTTTCTTCAATGTATCTGCTCCTTCATTGCTCCTCCATCTTTGTGTGGATCTGGTCGTTAATATCATCATAAAGGTTAGATTTCAAAAATTAATCAACTATCATTCTTGATTTTCTAGCTATTTTTTTCTTATATTTCGAAAATTAATCAACTATCAGCATTTGATACCCAATTGGAGCAACATGCTTCTTCTTCATGGTAACCCTAATTCTTCAAGTGTAGCCTCTTCGTGTCTGAAAATCAAGGTACGTATCTCTAACCCTAATTTTATCAAATTCATTATCATGTATTCGAAATCTCATTGTTCTATTTGTGATTCGTGTTGTTCAACATTGCAAATCCGACAACTGGATGCCAAAAGAAGCTTTAAATCGATGATGACCAAAAGTTGTAAGCACTCGATCCGTCCTCTTAATTTGAATTTGAGACTTGCTATATGAAGATTAATGATATAGAGTTGGTGATTGTGTGTATTTTATAAATTGTAGTTGTTTGTTAATCCAATGTGAGTTTATCTTACAATTATCTCGCTTTGTTTTAACTTTGTTTCACTGATTTGATGTTAAGATTAGGGCTACATCAATTTATTCAGTTTAATGTGTATTTTTGTTCAGATTACATTTTTTACATATCAATACAGATTAGGGTTTTTTTTTTTTGTTCAGATTTGTTACATCAATTTGTTCAGACTAGGGCTTTTTTTGTTCAAATTTGTTAAATCATATATAGTGCTGGAAGGGGAGCCCATCTTAGTTTAAAGTGGGTTGAACAGGCTTGAATTACTGTTAACAAGATTCTAGGTATATATGTTCTTCGTTGCTATATGCCTTTGGTTCCATTCAGGTAGGAAATTTTACATCTCCGGGTAGATAGGTAACGTGTCGTTTGGAGGGGATAGGTAATGGGTCAAAATGGATAGAGTTTAAAGCAGAAAGTATGTGGGTTGAGCAGTTCAACAACACCAACCTGGTCCAATACTCACACCATGGTAAGTTCTGTCAATATGCGTGTATAGATAATTATTGCATCGCACATTATTCATCACCAAGACAACTGGTCTGTTTGTGGGATAGTTATGCAAGAGGGTGGGCTCGCTGTTGTAACCTTAGATGAGAAAAAAAGGCAACAATTGATGTGTGGGTGATTTTGTGTTTAATGTGGGCAGGGTCATTATTAATGAAGATGAACCATGATTGATGTTTCTAAATTATACCTGAATTGGATTTTTTTTTCTGGCGCAAAGCTAGGATAATCTAAACTATTTCGTTTCAACATTATTTATCTATACTACAACCATAAACATATATTTGCATGTTTGTACAAGTCTACTCTTTCATTCGCTTGCCCAAATAGATTGTAACTTTGTCAAGTGGTTAGGTAAAGTACCTTTCATAAATGATTATGATAATGGTCTTTTTCAAATTGTATAGAGCCGATACTTGAACTTAAATGGTCTCAACTATGGATGCTGAACAACAGGATGCCACTATTTTGTAAGTGAAATGAATCTATGATTTTTCTAATAAAAAATAATATATCTACTTGTCTCATTCTCCTTAATTGTGAACTGGGTCAATGTTTAAACAGGTTCTTGGGTCACTGTCAGCCACAAATTGGGAGACATGCACTATGGGAATTGTATTCAGATTTACATTACAATGTTGGTAGTCAAGGTTCCAACAATAAAATGGAAAGATCTTGGTACTGTTTCGTGATATTTTATCGTCAAGAAAATAAATAAATAAAGATATTTGAAGATACTCCGATCAATTTTTAAGTGAATGTAGTAAAAGGAATAAAAAATATTTCTTCCACGAAATCTAATCAAGTGAGCGTTTATGTAAATGCGCAGGCTTATGAATATGTTGTTGTCGATCGGCAACATGCTTTACGATGACAACATTCTCTAGAGATTCTTCTGTTGGAACCGCTCTAATTGACGAAGAATCCTTACCTTAAATCTTTTCAGAAAGTGATCCATTTTATCAAAGGTCAAATGTTTTTTTTTTCTAATTTTTACAATGTATTTGTATTTTGAATTTGTAAATCATTTATTTTGTAAGATATGTGAAATAAATCGTTGCATTTGTGCAGGTATACAGACTTAACGTTTTTTGATGAATGCACCGATAGTGCTCCAATATATTACAATGAAGATTCTTTTCAGGTGCTCAAATTTTCATGATTCCTTATTTTTTTGATATATCATGTTAGATTCGCAAGCCCTTTTTGTACTAACATACAAAAAAATCATGTGGCTTCAATCAGATGAGTTATTATGAGTTAGAGTATGTATGGAGCTCTATGTTTTGTATCATGTGCTTCGAGAGTCCATGATTATCATTTCAACCGTTCAAGAAAGACCAAAATTTTGGGCATGCACTAGCAAGGAGAATCATCTGGTGAACTATCTTTAAACGACACATGGCAAGGAGACGTGTCCAATTGCTACGAATAGGACACGTGGATATTTTCAAATGAGGAGAATTCACAAGTGTTGATGGTTATTTGGATACAAAATAATTATGTTCTGGAAAAGAGATGAAAGAGAAGTCATCTGGTCTAATAATTGGGATCTCAATAGGAGTGGTGATTGGAGCTCTTTTAGCCGTAGGTCGGCTACTTTGCTTTAGGTTTCATCGGAAACGACTTCGAATCGGTAGTAGCAGTTCTAAGAGGGAGCGACTATTCCCATTCGTGCAAATGGTGCTGATACTTGCACCATCTTATCCAATTCGTCAATGGGTACTGAATCGTCAAGAACGTCTGTACAAAATGGCATCCCGTTTTGGCTTGGTGGTCTTAAGAAGGGTCATGTGGTCGCTGCTTCTGGAATTCTCGAGTATTCTTACAAGTATGTTCAACTTCAAATCATTTGTACTTGATAAACATTATTGTTATTGTTTATTATTTTGTCAAAATCTTTCTTACTGTTATCTTTTTGAATTTTCTTTTCTTGATCATGCAGAGATCTACAGAAAGCAACCTACAATTTCACCTCATTGATAGGCCAAGGGGTGTTTGGTTTTGTTTATAAAGCTTAGATGACCGCTGGTGAAGCAGTTGCCGTTAAAGTTCATCGATTTCTTCATCTAGGTAGTCGCTTTCTGGTCAGATCTGCTTTTAGTTGTTTTAATCAATTTTGGGGATTATTCTTGATATCGGAAAGCCTTATTGCTATATGTTTGTGTGTATATGTTCATTCAATTTAATTCCAGTAAGACAACGTTATTTAAGTTTCTTTGTTTGACCGATATACCATTATTCAATCAATGCCAGTTGTATTCTTTTTCCACTACAAAAAAGATTGCTATCCGGGACTAAAAAATCAGTCTTTGATGCTCTCTAATCAGTACCTAATGGTTATCGGGGACTGATATGCCAGTCCCTAGTCAGTGACAAATACCTAGTCCTAAATAGTGGTTTTAGTAACTGAAAATCAGTCCCCATTGTATGACACCATCAGGGACCAACGGTCAGTCCCGATAGATAAAAGTTCAGTCCTCAATTTGGCCATGGTACCACATCATTTCAGTCCTTGAAACATTACTTCAATGACTGCACATCAGTCTCAAATACTATGATATTTTAGTCCCTTTTGTGTAACTTTAAGGACTGAGAATCAGTTATCTAAACAAGACTATATTGTCCCTAATACGTTTCGTTACAACATGACTCCATATCAAATTAGTCTCCAATAAAATGCTCTAAAGACTGAGAATTAGTCCCCGATACCGCTCGATTTCAGTTGTTAGGAAGCCACTTTTAGTGACTGAAAATTAATATCTGATAGTATGTACTTATGGAGTCTGATAATCAGTCTAAGATAACCTTCATTTCCGGTCTCTAACATATTTATTTAAGGTCTGAAAATCAGTCTCTAAAATGTTATTACACTAACTATTTTTCAGTTTCTAATAGCATGTGTCAACTCCAATGTTTTTTCACTATCCAATCCCTTCAAGGACTGAAAAATATTACCCAGTGAAGTTTCTTTACAAATGATTTGTAGTTTTATATATTAAAATCCAATCACTAAACAAAAATAATACCATTCATAAATTTGCTTCTTGCTTCCCAAAAGTTCGAATACATTCAAGCACTAATATCATAACGATAACCAAGCAAAATAACACCAAACAATTAGTTCTAAAGTTTAAAAGAGTACTAGATAAAAAAAAGATAATAAACGTCTTAACCAACTACCTAAATTGTGTTCTCACTATCAGCTTCATCACTTGCATCTATGGGTATTGTGCTTTCGAAGTCTGGAAACTTTGTGCCAATGAATTCAAACATTCTTTCATATTTTTCCTTATCTCGTTTCTGTTTCGCCTCGAGTGCAATAAGCTTATTTCTCAAACTTTCGTTCTCACTTGAGTCTCGTTGAGATGATTCAGCTACCGATTTCATCCAACAATCTTTCTTCCTCAACACGGGCCCAACACCAACTTCCCATGCTGATTGTATTGTTTTCTTCCTACCACAAACACTTTTTATGGCTTCTTTCTCAAGATGATGTTCCATAGCAGTGGTAATTGTGGTTCCTTTAGAGTTTAATTCATCCAAAGCTGCCTGCTTATGTTGAATGATATTTTCCTAGCATAATAGAAGGTAAGGGAATAATATTTAAACCGACTAGCAACCCAAAATATATATATTTGACAAAAAAAATCACAATACCAAAAGCTTTTAACTAGAAGATGCTTACATAATCAATATGTGAATTTTCATTTAGCCATCCTTGTTTCTCAGCATTGAAATGCAGCTTGTGATAAACTTCTAAAGGGCTAGGGGGCATCTGAGTCTCGGGATTTATCTAACATGATAAAAATTATAATAATGAAGAACAAATATATTCTAAAAAGAGTAAAATCAATCTTTTATAACAGATATAAAACTAAGAAAAAGTCAAACCAAGATTTGTGATTCATGGAAGATCAAATTTCTATAACTTTCAAACACCAAACCCAATAACTACCAGTTTTTTTTTCAAGAAATTCTATTACTTACATTAACATCAATAATATTATGAGTCGAAAAGTCTAAATCTTACCATTTGGAATGTATGATTCGCTATCGATCTAGAGCCCCCTCTACTTTATTAACTTGTTTTGCTCTGTTAGCTTCCATCTTATCACTATATTTCTACAAAAAAAAAATCGCCATGCATGTTAGAACCTGAAAAGTGAGAAAATAATCACGTATATGTATTTGATTTGTAAAAAAAAAATAGCATACCTTAGTTTTTTCTAACTCCCAATAGTCGCACAGATGATTCCATTCTTGACTCCGGCAATCAGATTTCCTTTTCGTTCTTGCCAGCTGCGGATTGGTTTTTCCTCCATTTTGCTTCCAATGTTGACTCCAGATACCTCGAGTGCGTTTCCACTGCGCATGTAGTCGAGAATTCACATACTCCATAAAAACGGCATCTGTTCGCAACAGCGCGAATTTTCCCTACATTGAATACATTGTTAATGATAGAAACGAAAATGTAACATCATAATAGCTTCTAAATATTTAAAAGTAAATATAATACAACTTACTTCTAATTTCTCATACATTAAAGCTTTCGCATCTTCCGGTACCGAATTCCATTTGTGATAATTCATTGGACAAAAATTGCGAATAATGATTCCACACTCGGTCGCAAAGTCTGTTGCCGAGGTCCCAACGAAGGCAATGGTATACTTATCCATTATCAAAGGGATTTTAGAACCCTCAGGCAAATTCTCTAAGGTCCTTGTAACGCTACGATTTAAACTTGGACCGCGCCTCTTTGGTGGATTAACAGATTGTTCTATATCAACTTGTTCTGTACCAACCGGTTGTTCTACATGTAAAGTATACTTGAAATAATAACTAGTTCATATATATATATATATATATGATAAAAAGACATTCTAAAACATAAGTACATGAACAAGGCTATAGTTCCATACTTGACATGCAATTTTCGTTGAAATTGTAAGATATAGTTTCGAAAAATTGAAATGTACCGGTAGTAGTAGCTCTGGTGTTGGTCGAGTTACGCCTGCGTCTACGATTTGGGCGCGGCATTATAGTAGATGCACTTCCATCAGCTAGTGACTGAGTTATAGGTACTTGAGAATCATCTACAGACCTTGTTCTTGTGAGGACCATCATGAGTAAAACAATCATCCACATTGTACTACAAGGAAATTGATAGTCAATCAAAAAAAGATTTATATATTACACAACAAGTATTGTTTTGATCCAAGACACAAAAATGTTTTTTTATTTTATATTGTTCTTCAATTCTTAGATATAAAGTGTATACTGTAAATAAATACATTAACTATACATATAGATTGTCACATAGTTTAATATTTTATAATCAATTATATGTAAATTATTAAACGAAAACTAAGAGATCAGTACATACATTAACAATTGAAAAGGCATAGAATCTAGAATTCCATATCTCTAGCCATTCATATGAACTTAAATGAAAAAGCTTTTAAGTATTTGTTGAGTTTTTTGCTGTAGTAGTGCTGTTTTTGAAATGATGATCACAACTAATGCCAGGTTAAAAAATGTTGCACAAATAATGCCAGCGCCATTACAAATGGCGAATTCCTTCAAAGCCTAGGGTAGTGTCAGGGAATAATCAGTTTGTGTAAGAGCTTATGATTGTGTAAAAGGTACAATAGCCAATACAAATGGCGAAATAATCCAACTTCTTCATATATCGCCATTAGTAATGTCGAAAAGTTTAATATTCTAACACAATTCCTTTTCAAATGGCGAAATATTACAATGATGTCTGTTGGTTTGAGTTTCATATAACATCACTATTTCTTGCTGAAAAATATATTTTTAATTCAATTTTACTTTTATGGTATATTAATATATAGTAAAGTAATTAATGGATAGTGACGACTGACCTTTTCACTTACAATTTGCATTGCGACAGACAAAAGTTTAAAATTTTGAATGGCTTTATAAAAATCGCCATTTTGAATGGCTAATTAAGCATGCAGCCTTAAAAAAATTTCGCCATTTTCAATGGCTAAACACGCAGACTTGGAAAAGTTTCGCCATTACAAATGGCGCTGGCATTATTTGAAACCAGCATTAGTTGTGATCATTATTTCAAAAACAACACTATAACAGCAAAAAACTCGTATTTGTTTCATCGAGTATAAACTAAGATTATAAAGCGCAGAACTATATTCAAACAATCAAAACATTGTGTGCCAATTTCATACGAACAATTCTAAAAAGGGGATCATTATTACCTTGTTTTGCGAAGGATGATTGTTGGGTTAAACCACATGCTTCGTATGTTTTAACTCGAGAGGAGAGAATACATTTTTGTAATTTACTTCGGTCTGTGCATTTTCCTGACGGGTATGCCGGAAACTTAGCTAAAAATGTGATTGCTGAGCAAGGTAAGGTACATGGTCTTAAATCACATGATTGTCACGTCTTAATGCAACGCATAATTCCTATTGCAATTCGTCCATTTTTGACAAAACAAATTCGTGATGCGTTAGCCGAGTTGTCTCAGTTTTTCAAGAAACTTACTGAAGCCACATTACACGTGAGGGAGTTGAAAGTGTTGCAAGAAGAGATAGATAATATTTTGTGCAAACTTGAGCAAATATTTCCGCCATCATTTTTTACAGTTATGGTGCACTTGTGTGTGCATCTTCCTGAAGAGGCAATTTTGGGAGGACCTGTGCAATCAAGGTGGATGTATCCGATCGAAAGATACCTTGGCCATTTAAAGCGATATGTTGGAAACAAAGCTAAACCTGAAGGCTCGATTGCAGAAGGTTATGTTGTTGAAGAGGCTATAACATTTTGTTCACACTATTTACGAGGTGTAGAATCAAAGTTTGAGAGACGTGACAGAACCTCTAGTGATTCTCGAAGCTTTGCATTGGATATTTTCAGATTAAATGGTCGTGGTATTGGGAAGAAAAAAGTTCATATCCTTCCTAGTATTCTTATGAAGAAAGCAATATGGTTTATCTTCAACAATTGTCAACAGCTTCAACCATACTTCGAGTAAGTTTTTTTAATCTTTAGTTGTGAATTACTATTATGTGTGACATGTTAGTAGATTTATAGATCATTAACACATGGCAGAGAACACTTACAGTCTTTACGAAGGCAACATCCTGAATCATCAGACTTTTCGGAGATGCAACAGTCTACATTCCCGGATTGGTTTGCAAAACGAGTAATAATCACACTCTCTATTTTACTTACTTTACTTTATGATATTCTCATGCACTCTAACAACATGATTATTATGTTAAAAAATTGAGAACAGATTCGAGATATGTATTCGCTAAATCCATCCCAAACTAATGAGGAGTTATATGCATTATCTTGCCCTCCTGATCATCGAGTTAAGTCATACAAGGGATATGTAGTGAATGGAGTGAAATTTAGAGTGAAGTCAAGAGATGACAGCAAAAGAACGCAAAATTGTGGAGTTATGGTCCCGGGCGTTCATAATGATGTCGAAGATGATTATTATGGATATCTTGACGAAGTCATTGAATTATCATTCATAAGAGATTTTCGTGTTATTCTATTCAAATGCACATGGTTTGATACTGATCGTCGAAGAAAGCACGTGATATTTGAACCTCATTTCATTAGCATAGACACGTCCCGTAATGCTTATAAGGAAGATCCCTTCATTCTTGCATACCAGGCTAAACAAGTATTTTATATAGATGATCCAGTTAAACCAAATTCACAATGGAAAATCATTGAAAGATTTTCCCATAGGCACTTGTGGGATATTCCAGAAGACAAGAATGCTGAAGATTTGTTAGAAGATGTCAACCTTCTTCGTGAAGATATTGCAGAAGAAATTGTTGAAAATGTTGATGTTCAGGGTCCTAGTGATACTATAGATGATTTTATTGACAAAGATATAGATGATTCGGATTGCAGTATGGAAGATTTTGGTTCAGAGTTAAATCTGGATGATTCAGACACTGATAAGTCTAATCATGAGATTGAAATTGTTGAGTCTGACGATGATGATTTGTAATGTTCAACCAATAAATTATGTAAGAGTTTTGATTATTAAGTTTTCAAATACTATTCTTATACATGTAAAAGTAGAATTTTTTCACCTAATTATAACATTATCCATATATATTATGCTTGCAGGTATGTTAGAATTACAAGGGATGGAAACACATGTAGTATTCAATAGAGTTTTGTCAAATTTGGCTGATACATCTGGTTCGGGTTCTAGTTCAGTTTGGATTTAGTGATTAAGGCATATGTCTTATCTCAGGTATTTTTTTTTATTTTAACGAAAGTTACTATAATTTTGGTGAATTTTAGTTCATTTAATTATGTACAATTAGTTGAGTCAAGCAATTGACTTAAAATGTATGATGTTTCATTTTTGGTTGTTTTTTTTTTTTTTTTGTTAACACTTGGTTTTGGGTAGGCTTTTTTGGGTTTCATAATTGGTGGTCCTTTGAGGTTTTACATCAACACGACCTATGAAACTCGAAAAAAAAAACTCTTTTAACTTTTTGTTGAATATTAATAGTTTAATACTTGAAATTTACAAATTCTTGTAATTTTAAGCAATTATGTCTTAACTGGTTAACTAATTTAACTATCATATATTTCAGAGACATGTGATAAGGCTGGATTTCAAAGGAACTTATTTTAGAGGCTTGTTTTACTTGGGCATAAACAAGTTGTTGATACGATGCTGCTGGTGCAAGTTGATTTGGATGCCAGCGAACACTTTTTTTTTATGAAATTTGAACCTCTTTTGTGCAATTTTGTTAGACTTGACTTAGATATATTATGTATTATGTTAAACTTATAACACATATACCTTTTGAACAATTTATTATTGTATTTCCTTGTTTCGACAATGACTAACGATCGATAGATTTCATAAATAGTCTTATGTTAGTTTAACCTCTTTTAATCTTAGAAATTGATTTTCAGCCTCTTATTGTTTGTTAATAATATCTGAATTGACAACAACATATAAGAGACTGAATATAAGTCTCTAATCTCAATACCCGATATGGTTTGTTTCAAGTATTGTGAGGACTAATATTCAGTCTATAATATATTTTCTTAAAAATGGTTAAACATATATCGATGATTGGAGACTCAATATTAGTCTCTAGTAATTTCATATGTATAATGCACCGGATAATAAATACGAGTCCCAAATAGTATTACAAGACAAAGATCTTTAAGACTGTTTTTTAGTCCCTGATACTTCTCATCAAATGGTAGAATTTTATATTAACATAATTGGAGAGTGAAAATTAGTCAGTGACCATTTCCTATATGAAAAGGCATTCAAGACTAAATATTTTCAGTCCCAAATACATTTCTTTTATATTAGAGACTGAAGAATAGTCTCAAATACATTAGCACCATATTTCATTATAGAGGAAATATATTTGAGACTGATATTCAGTAGTCAATTAGTATCCCTCCAAAATTATATATGGCGCACATATATTAGCGACTGAAATTTAGTCTCAAATAAGGTACCTAAATATTGGCGACTGAATATTAGTCGCTAAAATATGTTGTGTAAAAATTAGTCCTGAATACTATCAGCAACTGAATATCAGTCCCAGATATGACGTATTTGAGACTAAAATATCAGTCTCGGATAACTTAGTCCCAACTGGTCACTTTTTTTGTAGTGTTCCTCATAGATGTATCGATGAACGCTGTACAGACTGGCGCAACTACTGGAGCTTGCAGCGCGATTAGCCGAGTTATTGCAGATCTTCCTGTAAGTCTGTGTTCATTACGGCATGCTCAAGCTTATGAAAATGTTACATGTAGTTGGTTTATATTAATCTGATTGGTGCAGGAGGGTCCTCGAACGATGGTGGGAATTGCGACATTTGACTTGAGCATCCATTTTTATAATCTAATTCTTGCATTACAGCAGGTTTAATGTTTTGGACATTAAAATAAATAGATAATAAAGAGAAAATACAAGTTTTGACTAAGTGTAGCTTTTTTCGTAATTTTTGTGTTGCAGCCTTTGATGTTCATAGTTCCCGACGTACAAGATGTTTACACTCCGCTTCAAACCGATGTTCTTGTTCAACTTTCCCAGGTTTGTCATACAACATTTTTACGAGGGTATGTATGATCTGTTTAGTGAACTGTAAAATTAGTGAACATTATTTTTGTGGTAACAGTGTTGTCAGCATCCAGATCTACTGCTGGAAAGCATCCCAACTATGTTTCAGAATAACAAAATAGTTGATTCAGCTTTCGGTGCTGGTAATAAGGTACTAACTTTTCCGCTTCATTGACAATACTGCCCCCAAAAAGGATCACGATATTTTTGTCGACTTTAAGTAACATGCCTTTCGCTTCTTTTATCACTCAGGCTGCTTTTTTGGCAATGAAGAGCACACAAGGCAAACTTTTGGTATTTCAATCAGGCAAGCCCATGAATAATATTGATCATAGAGTAAACTGATATACGAGAGTAGTTATTCCGTTCTAATTGCTGTTTGATATTTTAGTTTTGCCTTGTGTTGGCATCGGGGCTTTTTCTGTTAGAGAAGCTGAAGGGAGAACATATATATATGTGCCGGAGAGAAGGTATATAAATATTTATAAAAAAACCAAATATTTCTTGCTTGTGTTAATTTTTTTAACGTTTAACCTAACTCTCAAAGTGACGTTTATATCTAATTTTCAGGAACCTCATAAACTACTTCAACCAGTAGACAAGACTTTAAAGACTATGGCTATCGAATTTGCTGAGTACCAGGTAATCTATTTTTTTTAGGGAAATAACTTTTAGTATGTTGTTTTCATATATCTATTTTTAACATTTTCAGGTCTCAGTCGATGTATTTCTTACTACTCAAAGTTATGTTAACATTGCTTCCATATCCATCGTTCCAAGGACGACTGGGGACAGGTAATCGTAATTACTAATTGAAACGGCAAAAAAATATCTTGTCAATCATTAATTTGCGACTTGCATACTGATATTATATTATATTATTGTTATTTTTTCTTTTTCAGATGTATTATTATCACCCTTTTTATGCTCTTTTTGATCCTGCAAAACTCTACAATGATCTTCGATGGAACGTAACAAGGCCTCAAGGGTTTGAAGCCGTGATACGTGTTAGGTGCAGTCAGGTCAGCTCTCAATACCTACACAATCACAATTTTATTTTCTTTATATTAATCATAAATATCGGTTAATTCTTTTTTGTTAATTTTTCAGGGACTTCAGGTTGAAGAATACTCCGGAAACTTCTGTAAGTGCATTCCAATAGATGTGGACCTACCTGCAGCAGATCGTTTCCTTCTCATATTTAAGCTCCGTTTTACTTATGAAATCATTATTAAGTTTGGATGATCTTATTTGTTTCTTTCAGATCGATTGCGACAAAGCTATCATGGTAACTCTGAAACACGATGACAAGTTGCAAGACGACATAGAGTGTTCCTTTCAGGTGTGTATTTGTGCATCTTACCGAATTTAATATAGTATGGTCTGTGTATATTCTAATACAATATTTTGTGTTTATATCGCGTAGTGTGCACTTCTTTATACTACTGTGAACTAGGGGTGGCAAAATGGGTGGGTTGGGCAAGTTTGGGTAATGGGTTAGGATGGGTATGGGTTAGGTTGGGTTTGGGTTAGGATGAGTTTATTAAGAAATGAGTTAGGATGTGTTTAGATCAAGATGAGTTTTTGTCAAGATGGATTTGGGCATGATAGGCTAAAAATATAAATAAATAAAAAAATCAAAAAAAATTTAAAAAAATAAAAAAAAGTCAAAAAAATTTAAAAAATCAAAAAAATTTAAAAAAAAATTCAAAAATGCCTTTAAACTTTTTTTTTTTTGAAACGAACGAGACTAAATTTATTTTAGAGTAAAATGCGTTTTTGTCCCTGAGGTTTGGCCAGTTTCGCGACTTTCGTCCAAAGGTTTGTTTTTCCGCATCTGGATCAAAAAGGTTTGAAATCTTGCCAATCAACTCGCAACTCCAGAAGGTTCGTTGTTAGATTTAATTTTATTGTGTTTAGATTTGAAGCAAGTACTCAGAACTTAGAATTGTGTGAACTTTTGGTTGAGGATGATGCGCATATACATGTTGATAGAGCTGGACACTCAATTATGACTACATTGATATGTTACGATAAAGATGTACATACTGAACTTATTCAGTGTATTTGGATGCAAGTATAATTTATGCATACAAATCAAATACCTTTATAATGTTTTGAACCTTTTGTGTTCGTTTGGTGACACTCACACAAAAGGAGTAGAACTGATATATGCTTATGATCTATTTTAGGTTATGGCGTTTTAGGTGATGAAAGTTCGGATGTCTTTGCAACAAACTCAAATGGACAGGTTCTATTTATTAATTTTATATTGAATGTTGTTTTGTTTGGCAATTTATTAATTGCATCTTTTTTCAACAAGTTTACACTGGTAAGGATTGTAGCCCTAAATCCTTTTTTATGTTAGCTTAAATATATTATCTTTCAGAGTCTGTTATGTTGACAGAATAGCTACGAGAAGGCGAGCTTAGGACAAAAATTGAGACCCTTGCTTCATCCCTTAATTTCCCTTTGAAAAAAGTTGTTTGATTTGGATGGATATACGTGGTCGAGCTCGAGCCATAACAATGTAAGGATATCTATTTAATTTCAATTCGAACAAGATATCTATTTACTTGCAATTATTGTTCTAATTGATTCAATAGTAGTATAGTTTCTCAATAAGAATGGGAGTTCTTCAGGCCGGTGGATTTAGAATGCAATCTCTGTAGCCTAATATCTTGATGATTACATGGATAGATTTGGTACCTCGTTAAAATTTGATTACGGGTCAACTAAAGTTTCAGATTACAATTGAACTACTTCAATGCAAAGTTGAATAAAGTTAGAAAGATCATTTTGCTCCAAGGGCGCTTTGCTCAACTAATAAAGTTAATCATGGATGCTCATTTAACAACATAGTTTTATAATTTTGTGATTATGATAAAGTTTGAGTTCATATATAGTTATTTATTTCAGACGATGAGGTGAAATATGTTATTGAGTTAAACAATTGGTGTGATCCAAAAAAAATTATGGGTAATAGGCCCCTTTGGCTATTCATTCACCATGGCGTGTCTTCTTAGGCGTTTGGCAGAGGCGTCTTTGAGAATTCACGTACCCTGTTCGAGCTTGAAGAAACGTGCCCTTTCGTAATGTTTTATTATTATTTTTAAATCAAATTATTGTCGTGCTTAATAAACCTAATGCTAAGTGGGCTAAATTCTAAACCATGATAAACGATTTGTAAATGGACATATCTAGGAATTGTTATGTGTTTACTATTTAAAAAAAATATTAACATATACATATATCGGATTTTTTTTTTACAAATCATGTGCCCCTCGAAATCATTGGCCTTGTGCGGAGGTCCTCCTCGCACACCATCAAAGCCACCACTGGCGTATGGGTTACGAAAATATTTTTATACAGAGATCTCATTATGAATTAAAAAGGAATTAGTTTTATATGAAAACTTTGAATACATCTGGAGGCAAAGTTGGAATAATGATGAAACCGAACAAAAAATTTGTGGTGGGAAGGGAAACAAGAAACTTAAGAGGTTCAAAATGTTATTTATGTACCTTTTATTATTGAAAACTAAGTTTTCCTAACCCGGGATGTTCCCGGGTGATAGCCTAGTAAAAATAATAAATAAAAATGTATAATTTTTATTCGAATTTCGAATCGAATCGAATTTGAAATTATAAATTCGCATTCGATCCGTATTCGATTTACTTAACTTGAATTGAATCGAATTCGAATTCTTATAATCGAAACGAATTCTTGATAATCGAATCGAATTTAAACGAATTTTGAATTTTTCGAATCACCCCTATTTCCTTTGACGACCCTTCACTGATCTGTTTTTTATTCGCATTTGATGATCCATTGTTGTGATGATAAATTGCTTTCTGATAATAATCATCTTTGAATGGATTCACAGCTTCATTAGTTTGCCTGTTTGTACATTCTCTCTTGAAGTGTCCTTTTTGTTTGCACCTGAAACAGGTAACTTTTGCTTTATCAAATCCCAATTTTGAATCAGCAGATCCCAAACACGATCTTCCAGTAATCTCCATGAAGCGTTGTGCTCTCCTCATTGCGCTAGCCATGCACCATTTAATATCCATTAGCTCCATCTCCTCTGGATCGATTTGGTCATAATCTTCCTTTGTCATTTTTGGATTTCCAATTTTTCCCGCGATCAGACTTTCGTACGATTCCAAGACAGATGCTAAAAACACCATTTGTTGTTTGGCAGCTTCTGCATTCAGACTTTGAGAGTTTTTCAGATCTATGGTGATATTGCACTGGACTATGTTCGGATTTGATGAATTTGAACCAACTGAATGATAACCCGAATCTCTTGAAGAACTTTGCTGAGGTGAATCCCTTGAGCTTCCAGCACTAAATGTCGTTTTTGACTTGATCAAACATGTTTCCTCTAAAGTATAGATCGGCATTTTGTTTATACAACTGGCTTCCTATTTTGTTTTGTTTCTTGATTTCTAAATCATGCCCCTCAAGCCTCTCAATCAGCCAGTCCAGTGTCACCTTGCTCATATCATTGCTGTTTTTGAGAATCGTGACATAATGTAACCAGTCATCTTCATTCGGAACAACTTCTAACAACCTATCAATGATCTCTTCATTATCTTTTAACACACCAATTCTCTCCATTTCAAGTTTAAGGTGACAGAATCTTTCAATCATATGTGGTACAGTTTCACCTTTCATACATGCAAACAAATCAAATTCTTTTTTCAATAACGAACGTTCGTTTTTAATAATCTCCTCACTACCAGTACATTTTCTTTCTAATGCTTCCCACAAACCTTTTGACGTTTTCTCATGTTCAAGTAGTGAATTAATATCTTCCCTAACTGATTGATATAACAATGTAATCATTCTTTGTTTAGCAACAATATGTTTTATTTCTTTTTCTGTGAGCTCTGCATCAGTTAATAAAATACCTCCTTCTTTCGTTGGTTCAACATATCCGTATTTTAATTTTATCCAACTTTCATGTGCAAAAGCTTTTACCTAACCCTCAAACCGATTTTTCCACCAGTTATAATCTTCAACACTCATTAATTTTGGTGGTTTATGTTGGTTTCCGTACATATTGTCGTATTTCAAACTGTCCGAAATCTCTTTTGAAAGATCTCTTGTTTCTGTTCTTCTTTCGGAAGATTCTGAAGTGAATGCATTATAAAACGTGTTATAAAATTCTTCACCGCTTTCAGACATTTTCAATCTATGTCTTGATATTCGCACCTTGTAAATCACCTGCAAACGAATCAAACAAACGATCAGATAAAAATGATAAATCAGATAATACTGAGTCGGATCAGATAATGTCACTCTATTGTATGTATAATGTCACTTGATTTGATGTGTAATGACACTCAGTCAGATGGGCCAAAGTTAACTGATTCGGATGGGCAAAATCACTTGAATTGGATGGGCCAAGTACACTTGGATCGGATGGTCCAAATAACTTGCTCGGATTGGCCTTTAGATACTTACTCGGATGGGCCTTTTGACACTTACTCGGATGGGCCTAAATCAATCACTCAGATCGGCCAAAGCTGCCCGAGCGGATGGACAAAGTAACCCGAGCGGATGGACAAAGTAACCCGAGCGGATGGACAGTGGTGGCCTGAGCGGATGGGCTAATCTGGCCCGATTGGATGAACTAATGTGTGGCCCGATCGGATGGGCATGCCCGATCGGATGAACTTTGTGCTGCTCGATCGGATGGGCCTAGATGCTGCCCAATCGGATGGGCTTTTCTGACCCGATTGGATGGACTAATGTGGCCTGATCGGATGGGTATGTCACCCGATCGGATTGCCACCCGATCGGTGACCAGTTTTGACGAACATATCAGTGTTTTCAGCCATAAAAACTCAGATTTCTCTCAAACGGTTTGGAATTTTGATCTGAAAATTTGCAGGGTTGTTCGTTTATGTTTTTCGCACAATATACTAAAAAATCATCCAATTTTGACCGTTAAAACCCAGTCAATTTTACATTTTTCGATGTAAAACGTGAAGAACAATAAAAGTATGAGAAATTCGACAAATCTGGATATTTTTGGATCTGATTCTGATCAATTCTTGAACGATTCTGCGCGTTTGATCTGTGCAATCAAGCTCCTACTCTGATACCACTTGTAGGACCGGTTTTCGACTCCGAACGATTGCGAACCGAACGTGTGACGTGCGGAATCCGCACACGAACGTGACCGAACAAAAGATCTACAATAAACATGATTCTTATTGAACAATATGATGAGTACAAGCACCGTGAATCACCTACGAAGACTTTCTCTCTCTAAGCACCAAGCTCCAAGATCTCAAATTGGCCAAAAGTCTCTAAAGAAAACCCTAAGTCTTCTATTTATAGGCACAAGGAATAAGGATTTCTCCTTATTTAAAAGATTGCCACATTGCCTATTTTTACTACAAAATACATAATAAAGCCTAGATTTCTTCAGTTTCTGCTACGATCTGATTGACGGAGACGATAGACATAATGTACTAACAATCATTCTGGAAAATGTACGATCGACCCATGTGCTAAACTATGTGGGATTTGCAAGACCAAGGGTCACAAGACTTTAGAATGCAAGGAGTTGAAGAACGCGACTTGTTACAACTGTAACGAGAAAGGGCACATCAAAACCAACTGCCCAAAGCTTGCAAAGAAGCCTGAAGAGGCCAAGAAAACAAACACGCGAGTCTTCCAGATGAACGCCCAGGAGGCAGTACAGAATGATAACGTCATAACAGGTACCTTCCTTATCAATGAGGTTTATGCTAGAATTTTGTTTGATTCTGGCGCAGATAAGTCTATTGTAGACAATAAATGTTGTAAATTGTTGAATCTGCCTGTTAGAACTCTAGACATAAAACACGAGGTAGAATTGGCCGATGATACCCTAGAGATTGCTTCAACAATTTTAGATGGATGCTTTATATCCATTAGGAATCACTCTTTTCCGATGTCCTTGTGGCAAGCTTTCAAGCTATCCAAAATCATCAATATGACAAAGACAGATGTGACATTTTGATCCCCTGTCAAAAAGGTAATGGACTAGGTCCAAACCTTAAATGCCATTGATGGTCCTTTTGTGACCAAGGCTAAATATAACTGATATACATTTAAATAACATTCATTAGGAATGTTCATACCATATTAGCCTATATGGTTTAATGATACCATGGTTAGTATATGTCAGGTCATCAGGATGATGACTAGCTGTTGTAGTGCAACTAAGTAATTGTTTCATTTGGTGTTAGGGACCAAGTCTCGAGTATGACAAACTCAGATAAAACAATCGTCAATCGCGTCATTGATAACGCGACTCATGCTAATGATGCTACAATTGTGAACCTCAAAATTAACAGAGATGTTCTCCAAGCTATGATTGACGCAGCTGTTGGAAAGGCTATGAGAAAGGTCATGAAAAAGTTCAAGGAGCCCAATGCTACTTGCTCCAAATCCCATTTAAAACCACACTTCATTACTCACGAGAAGGATCTTGTTCATACCTCGAATGCAAAGAATGAACCAAAAAGGAAAAGGGAGGAAGATAACTCCCAGACTTCTAAGAAAAAGGGTAAGCAAGAGTCCAATAAGAAACCTGTATGCAAGACCTGCTATAAAAGACACTGGGGACAATGTCGAATGGAACAAAGGCCAAAATAGTGTGGCGTCTGTAAAGGAACTGGTCATCAGTCTCTTGAATGTAGGGACATAAAGAATGCAGTCTGCTTCGGCTGTGGTGAGAAAGGCCACATCAAGACTTCATGCCTTAAATCTGTCAAGGGATGTACGGCTAAGAATAGAAAGCCTAAGAATGAAAGCACTTAAACTCTCTCCATGAATGCCAGAGGCAGTTCATATCAATAATGACATCAGTTACATTCCTTATCATTTATCAGTAATATAAATGCTAAGAGCTCTGTTCTGGTTTGGGTACCAATAGTCCTTCATAAATTGTAAGCATAGCAAACTTTTAAAATTTTCCCATAAGAACCCCAGATATTAAGTGTAAGGTAAAACTTATAGGCGAAAATCATAGGAACCATTTCTTCTATTCTTGTCAGAAATCTTCATTCGTAAGAATCTAGAGTACTCTCTCTCTCCAGATAAGAGTACGTCAATATATGTTATTTTATTTTATTATCTCATTGATTTATATCAACTGTGAATACTAGACTATATGATAAAAGTGCCATATGAGCATTGGTGTATCTTAATGTGTTCCTTAGATTGCTTCCATGCCTGATCAGTATGGAGCTTTAATGCATGGAACCACCGAGATATCCCAATAGTCATATTGTACCAAAGTCAGCAAATGGTATTCAAAGAAGATATCCAATATAGAAATGTCCAAATAAGGGTCAGTAATTAAGGTATCCATGGATTCGTAAAGAAAATGTGTCATTTATTTGACACATGCAATGATAGATGAATCGGAGCTTGAAATTTGGAATATCTCTGTAATCTCCTTGTGTCTTGATTATCTTCTCCAAAGAACAACCCTGTTTACCTCCTAAGACAAGTAGAGTTAAGATTTACATCCCGTTTAGGGCTGCATTATTGTGAAATCTCCATATCAATTAGTACCAGCAATAATGGAAGAATCGAAACCCTAATTAAATGAATTTTAAGATAAAGGTTCATAAATCCTAATTCATAATTCTGAGAGTTCCGGTATTATTAATTAAGAAAGACGGTTCATTATGCTTATGCATTGATTACCGCAACCCTACTTATGTATCAATTGAGAATCGCTATCAGCTACCCAGGATCGTCGACTTGTTCAACTAACCATGAGGTTAGCTATTCCTTAAGATTGGTTTAAGCAGTAGTTGGAATGTCTATCTTACCTTAAATAAGCTCTCCTATAACTAATAGTTAGTATATAAGCATCAAGGCTGCTGCTTTGGAGACCTTGTATAGATGGAATGTTAAACGCCCATTGTTGGACAGAAGTTTGGTAAGTCCAAATTAGCAAGACCTGAAATTTACCTTGGAAACAATGGATAAGATCATGCGAATCCGTAAACATCTGAAAGATTTCCAATAATCGGCAGAAAATCAATGATTGATAAGAGTTGCAACCTCTTAAGTTCATAAAACGGGATAAGATTCAACGAAAAGTACCACCCTAGAGAGGTGTACTGCATTTTGATGTAACGGACAAGTTAAATCCAAGTAAATAGTACCATTCGAGAAAAAATCGAATACGTCAAGATCAGTAGCATATAAGCTAAAACTTATTTAAGGAGCTTGGTGGAACTCGCAATGTGTTCCACACTTGTGATTTAAAGATATGGCTAGACAATAGGTCAATAGCATTGTCACATAATGATGTGCGGAGTAATAAAAACTTATAGTTTGTGGAGAAATCAGCATCGATTGAGGATCGATAAGATTAGAAACTCCAAAAGAATACATGTACCTATTATAAAGGTCATCTGGGGTGCCTGTAGAGGCCCCAAATATGCTGTGGAAGATTAAGTCCATTATAAGACAGAAAATACTTCCATCTTTTGAGCAAATCTAGAGGTCGAGATTTCTATTAAGGGGTGAGGATGTAACACCTCGTAAAATCACGTCAAATGATGTGTTGACACGTGTACTAAACCCTAATAAAGTCAAACGTTGACTATGAGGGACTACTTTTGTGAAAAATCAAAAACTTTGATTATGGAAGGACTGGAAGTGTTAACATGCTTAAACTAAGTCTCTGAATAACCTCACACGATATTCGTATTCTCCTATTAAGCCACTTGTCGGATAAGCGAGACCGTTTGCGTTATAAATTGAAAGTTTGCATGGTAAAGGGTTAGAAGGGTCAACATGTTTAATAATACCTCTGAATGACCTTTTGATGAACCCGAAACATTATTATATCTAATCATATTCTTGGGAATGCAAAACATTGGCCATTTAGGGCTTTAATGTCGATAAACAACAATACGCACAAGTTTGTGCGTTAAAAAGGGTTAAAAGTGTCAACATGTTAATTCTTTCCTCTGAGTGACCTTTTAATAAACCCGAAGCATTGTAATGTTCGATAATACTCTCGGGAATGCCCAATATGGATAACATAGGGCTTTGACGCAATAAAGCGATAATACATGAAAGTTTGTGCGTTAAAAGGACCAAAAGCGTCAATATTTAAAACTACACCTTTCAGCGACCATTTTAGCGAACTGGTGTGAACTGGAGTGTCATAATACTCCATTATACTCTTGGGAATGCTTGTTATTAACTTTGTAAGGCTTTTACACCATTTCACAATAATACGCGCAAGTTCGTAAATTAAAGGGCTAAAAGCGTCAATATGTCAAACTATGCCTTTGACTGACTCTTTTAACGTATCTAAAAGTTTATGATGCTTAGTTATACTCTTGGATGTGCCTAATATTGGAAATACAAGGCCTTGTGTGCTAAAAACATCGTTTCGGGTGAGTTCGGAAGTGCAGGGGCCAAATATGACAACAATTGAAAGTTGTGGTGAGTTGGTATGGTCCTTACGGACCGTATACAGGACCCTTACAGTCCGTATACAATTACCAGTTCCAGAAAAATGGTGCTCAACCCTTGTTTCCTCCCTTATCTCACATAATTCGAATCTAGGGGCTTGTTGCTTGTTTTGGACACCTGTTAGGACACATGTACTGATCTTAGAAGCCCCTAAACACTTGTTGATCATCCAATCATCCTCCAAACACTATAAATAGAGGTGAATTCATTTAAAAAATTCACACCATTTCTTGAAGTTCTTGCTCTCTCTCTCAAATCTGAGGATCCTGATCATTTGAAACCTCCTTTTGAGTTCTTTTCAGTCCTAAGGACCACTTGTAAGTGTTCCTTTCGTGCTTAGTTATTTTGTTTGGCTCTTAAAGCCGAAAAGTCAAGCGTTTGCGATAAACGCTTTGACTTTTAGTTAGACCTTAAACGGTCGAGTAATTGTTCGCAACGAAGATGGCTACGTGATCGTAATTAGGTAGGTGTTAAACCCTCAAAAGGGCACCTCCTAATTATCACGTTTACTTAGTTAATTGTCGGGTCAAAGTAATTAAAATAAAAGTCAAACGGGTCAGTTTTTAAATAAAGTTCGTAACTGATAATATAGAAGCTATAAAATCAGTTTTGTCACTTTAATAACTTGGTAAATATTAATTGAACATGTCTAGGCATGTTCAACCAGACAATTCTAAGTATAGACTCGGTTCGCAACCGAAAGTCGCACGGGGTGTAGGCATACACCTGTCTGTTGCGTATGTAAAAGATATACTCACTCGTGAGGAAACTTCTTGTGAGTTTATATTTGTGGTGTGTCGATTAATCTTGTTCGGTTTATTTAACACTGGCCCTAAATATTGGACAAACATGTAAATCTGATACAAGATTGTTATTAATATAATTGTCCCAAGTTATGAAAGAATATTTGTGCCTTGTGCATCTAAATCAATTTTCATAAATATTTTCAAAAGAGTCAGTTAATTGTATTTACCAGTGTAAACTGACGTATTTTTCCAAAAAGACTAAGTGACAGGTACTGTACGTAAATTGGCTGGGAGCTCGGGGCGTTAATAGGGAATCTTGCAAGTTCTAAACGTCTAAACTCTGTTGAACAATGTTTACATTTCTGTTTTAAAGATCCGCCTGTGGATCCTCTTTTAACCGCTTGTATAATATTTAATTATACTTTGTGTTTCGGTTTGTTTTAATATTTTACTTTCAAGACTTCCGCTGTGCATTAAACTGTGATGACTTGACTATGATGATATTAACTACGTCACGATACTCCCCACCGGGCCCACCGGTAATACGTGGAAATATCGGGGTGTGACAGTAGGGGTTGGGTATGCATTTCTGTTATAAAACCCGAACCCGGAATCGGGTTTTTTTATACCTGTTTTCAACCCGGGTTTTATGAGTACCCGGTTTCAACCGAACTTGGAACCGGGTTTTTTCAATACCTGGTCTGGGTTTCCCAATACCCTGTTCAGGTTTTTTCGTTTTTTTGTGTTTTTTCGAGTTTTGTACCTTGGTAACGGCTATATAGCATTTAGAAAGTGTATTATGATCACTTGTTTGGTTTACATTGTATCTCTATACCCTATAAAAGGGGTCTTTGATGACGAACAATAAACGAAGATGATCAAGTTATTCGAAGATATCTATGTTCATCATCTTATTCGGTCCGGTTCAATGATTATCTAGGTGTCATGTATTTCTATGTTTTATGAAATAAAAAGGTTTTGCATTTTATATTTCTATGATTTATCAAAAAAAAATGAATACCCAAGGCATACCCGAACCAAACCCGATCCATACCCGACCCTACCCGAACCCGAAAATAGGGTATTATAGAAAACCCGACCCGAACCCTACCCGAACCCGGGTATATAGGGTATACATTTTTTATATAAAACCTGGACCCGGACCCGACCCGGGTATTGTCAACACCCGATTTTGTAGAACCCGATCGTACCCGAACCCGGTTCCATACCCGGTACCGGGTATTCAGAAAAACCGATTTGTGCACCACTAATGGACATACTAAACAACCTCTTAACCTTTTTTCTTGACCCTTGCATGTCCTCTTGTTATGACCTTAAAAATCTACAAAGCAAGAAAGTCACCTGATTATTTGATCGATATGAAATTTGAAAAGTTTTAGGATTTATGAACTTGAAAGGAAAAAGACAAAATTGTCCTATACAAAAAGACTTGTTTGCCCTTGATAAAAAGAAAACAATTTAGAGGGTGTGAATGTAAGGGAAAAGATTGGGTAACTATAAAGAGCAAAAAAGTCGAATTAAAAGTATTGGAGTAAAGTGAATATTTGAACCAAACCATAGAGAGCAAAATAAAATAAGTGAAAGGTCCTACTTTCACTTTCATATAAAAACTTTTCAACAAGATTGAGTTTAAATTTTTAAGTTGAATTACACAAATGTACTAAAACTAAATAAATATCATGACCCAGTGGTCTAACGGTATGGTAATTGCTCCCTATAAAAATGATGTAAATTCAAATCTTTGCAAGAACAGGATTATGTAATATTTAGATACTCATGATCTAATGGTCTAATGAGGTCTAATGATGTGAGGTCTTCCCTTTATTCAAGAGGAATCATGATTCCTACATTAAGCATGTATAGGTGGATCATCATCATCATACTCAGTAAGGTGTTGTTTGTTTTTCAGAGGTAAAAGGTCTGCAGTCTGCGGACCACATCTGCAAGCATCTGCAGGAGAAGAGGTGGACCAAATGTCTGCAGTCTGCAAGGAGAAGATGGTTTGTTTTTTTTTTCTACAAAAACCACTTCACACACAACACACAACACACACAACTGCCATGAACTCTCTCTCTCTACAATCTGTCACCACCACCGCCCATAGCACCACCACCACCGCACCACCTCCGCCATCACACCACCGCAACGACGGGATCGTATTTCCGGCCGACACGTGGCGCCGACGACGGCAGTTCGTTGTCTTCGGAGCTCTCAATCTCCTCATTCCTCATTGATTCTGGCGGATCTGTGAGTATGTTGCGGCGGTTATGATGAAGAAAATATTTGTATGTATATGTATGTACGTATATGTGATTTGGAGAGATTGTGAGATCCAATCGAATTGTAGAGATAGAAAAGGCACAGATTTCGCGTGTGTGTATATTTGGAGAGAGAAATAGAGTGAAGGTGGTGGCTGAGATGTGGTGGTGGAGGTGGTGGCTGAGATGTGGTGGTGGAGGTGGTGGCGGAGGTGGAGGTGGTGGCGCAGGTGAAGGTGGAGGTGGTGTCGGCAGGTGGAGGTGGAGGTGGTGTCGGAGGTGGAGGTGGAGCTAGGGTTTTGGAGCAGATGTATGTTTTAAAGAGGGAGTGAGGGAGAAGAGGTTGGCAGAGGTTTGAAGACATGGGGAAGGATCTGCTTGGGGAAGAGGTGAGGCAGAGGTAAAAGCTCTGCAGATCTTCAAGAAAACAAACAAGCTGCATGACCCTTATGTCTGCGCGACGCAGGCATAAGTGCTCAGAAGAACTTTTGGCCAAAAAACAAACACCACCTAAATCTCATAAATATCAAAGTTAAGATACGGTCTGAGAAGGGTAAGATGTAGACAACCATACTTCTATCATGTAGGAATAGAGAGGCTGCTTGCAGTGAGACCCCCGACTCGATAATAAGAGTATATAGATACTGGGAGTATGTTATAGGTGGATAATAAGAGCATATAGATCCTGGGAGTATGTTAGTTTGTTGTTTAGTATTTAAACTGTGCGTTGTGGCACCCGTTAGCGTCGGGATGAGCCACGTAGGCGGCCAGGTGGCTCGTGAGCACCGCAACGGGGTGCCGCGAGCGGTCACACGTGAACGCTAGGGTGAGCATGGTCGCTTGGGCGGGCGACTGTTTTAGGAGTGTTTGGGGGTGTGGTAGCTCGGGCAAGCAGAGGTTAACCACAACAGGCTCATGTAAGGGAAGACGCGAGTGAATAAGGTGATGTGTCGTAATATTACAGGATGAATCCGAGTTGTTATTCAGAAAACGAAAATAAATAAATAAATGAGAAAAGTGCCCGGATAGTCCCTGTGGATTGCCCATTTTTCACCTTTAGTCCCTAACTTTCTAAAATTACAGCTATAGTCTCCAACTTTTGCAATTTCGTTCCCGGATAGTCCCTTACGCGGATGAGGATTAGTTTTTGGTGTTAAGTGGGTGTGAAATGACTAAAATGCCATTTCTATTAAAAAACTAATAAATTAAACATTAATTTAAAACCCTAAAAGTCCATACTTTCTCTCTCGTTCACTATACTGTACCCACCAACATCAATGTACTGTACCCCACCAACATCAAGTACAACCACCACCACCTTCCACCGAAGAACCACCACCACCTCCGCCGTACGTCCACCATCCACACTCCTCCACCACCACCATTAACACTACTCCACCCCTTCAACCACCGTCTCCTCCATTAACACCACCCACCACCGTCTTCAACCTCACCCCCAAAATCGATTAAACAATTATACTCTATGTAATTAATTATTATTATTATATCCGTTGTTTGTTTCCATGAATATACTCTAGGTAATTAATTACCTCTGATGGATTGAAGAAGCTGTTGCTTCTGGCGTTCCTCTTCCGAAACAACATTAAAAGATGGCTGAGTTTCTCCTCTGATGGGCGTATTGGGAACAGATCTCTTCCTCTGGAGCGAGTGCAGCTCGTCAATCGTTTGGGCTTTAACCGGTGGTGCACTGTCGTTATGGCAAATCTGGTCTTCCTGCTTCTTTATTAAATAGATAATTAATAATATTTTTATTGGTAATGGTATTTTGGTCATTTCACATCCACTTAACACCAAAAACTAACCTTTATCCGTGTCAGGGACTATCCAGGAACGAAATTGCAAAAGTTGGGTACTATAGCTGTAATTTTAGAAAGTTAGGAAGTAAAGGTGAAAAATTGGCATCCTATCCGGGTATTTTTCTCTAAATAAAGAGTTAAATGCTTGGTTGGTCCCTGTGGTTTGCAAAAATTGCAGACTTGGTCCCAATGGTTTACTAATTACACGCGTGGTCCCTGTGGTTTTCAAAAATGCACTCGGTTGGTCCCTAGCCCTAACATCAGTTAGATTTCTCAGTTAAGTCCATGTTAAATGACCAAATTACCCCTGAGATTAAAATAAAGCAATTAAAAAGGAAAAAATAAAACAAAGGGCCCACCCCATCATCTTCTTCATCATCGTAAGTCCATTTACCCACCACCACCACCACCACACCACACCATCACTACCTGCACCCTAACACCACCCCGTCGCAACCAATACACATATTGAAATGAGTCTTCACTTTCCCTGAAAAACAATATATGCCAATGAAACTTATACGCAAAGCACTTCAATATACGAAATTGTCTCAATGAAATTCTGATTATCTATTGAATATTTTAACTTACCCGTTTCCAGCAAAATAAAAAAGGAACGCACTGATTCCTTCCTTCTCTAGTGCAGAAGCAAGGTTCGTTATGGTATTGCTTTCCTACATGTATATAAAATCAAGAACAGATTACACACAAGAAAGCAAGAAACAAAATAGTATGAAACAAAGTCCTGTAAGAAATATGACGAGCTGCAACCTTAAACAACCATAAACAACACACCCTAACCCTAATTCTAACCAATCTCCCCAATTTCATCATACCCAGATCACAAGATCCACCAAGATCCACAATTATCCAACAAACCTCACCTGAATCACAGCCTCTCAGATCAACGATTGTACACCGATTTGATTCAGATCAAACCTGTTCAGATCTAACTGTTGTGATGGAGACACCGATTCGATTCGGGGAGCTTTTGTTTCGACTTCCGACCGTGACGGAGACACCGATTCGAACTGACCTGAACCACCACCGTCGATTGCGACTTGAACCACCACTGTCGATTGCGACGCCCTGAACCACCACCGTCGATTGCGACGCCCTGAACCACCTGGTACAAGAGAGAGAGAGAGAGATTGGGGAAGAAGTGGGGGTGAGACACCTCTCGCGTCACCCCTGAACCACCACCGTCGCGTCACCCCTGAACCACCACCGTCGCGACGCCCTGAACCACCACCGGATCTACCAGAGGTTCTTCACTCTCGAAATCATCTTCGTTCACCTCCGTTGGCCGTCGAAATCAACGATTAGAGCAGGTGGTGCATGGTTGCAGCCTACAGGTGAGGTGGTTGTGGTGGCTGGTGTTGTACGGTGGTGGTGTTGTCTTCAGAGAGAGAGAGAGAGAGAGAGAGAGAGAGACTGACTGGTGATGATGATGAAGATGAAGACTAGACTTGAATTTATTAATAGGCAAGGGTATTTTGGTCATTTAACATGGACTTAACTGAGAAATCTAACTGATGTTAGGGCTAGGGACCAACCGAGTGCATTTTTGAAAACCACAGGGACCACGCGTGTAATTAGTAAACCATTGGGACCAAGTCTGCAATTTTTGCAAACCACAGGGACCAACCAAGCATTTAACTCCTAAATAAATGAATGAATTTTGGATTCTGGCAGCAGCAGCAGCACAAATCTTTTTTCTTTGCGTTCGTAGAACAGAGGTGCCATAAACCCTAGCCTCCCGGATTTCGCTCTCGATAAACCCTAAATTCTCCGATCTCTCTCCACAATCTTCGTACACAGGTATCTTAAATCTATCACCTTCGTTTATTCATCTAATAATCACGCTTACATTTCCCAAATTCATCTTCCAGATCGCATAATACATCCAATGAAAGCGTTGCGATCGAGCTTCAGTATGCTGCCAATAATAACTCCTGCAAAAGATGATAAAGCTTCCCAATAGATATCAAATCAGTTATTACTGTTATTCACATGGCTTCCATTTCTAAAAGCTTACTAACTGCAACAAGAATTGCTCGATCTTCTTCGTTAAAGTGGGGCCCAGATCATCCACCGTCATCGTTCTTATACTCACACTCTGCTGCAGCTGTACCTGAGCTACAACAACCTTCACCACCACCACCTCCACCTCCGCCTTTGCCGAAGCCAACCGCCACTTCTCGGTCTCAAGGTTCATGTCTTGTATGCATTTAAGTTACAAATTTGTTTGAATGATTATTGTGTTTTATGACTATTGGTCAGAATTTTATGTGATCTGATGATTGAATATTATTTAGGATTGTTCGAGTTTGGTAGAGAAAGTGAATGTATGCTACGTTTGTGTTGTTTTGCTCTTTAGTTGTTGAGGGGCACATTTGATATATAACCATTTGTAAGTGAGGAACCGTGGGTACGGAAAAAAACACTTGTATGTAGTGATGGTCAGATGTAGTGTGAGAGAGAGAGATAGGTGGTTATGCGGTTATATAACCCATAGTTATCAATAGCGGTCGCTATAGCAAATAGCGTAGTGTATAGGTCGAAGGTCGCTACAGGGTATGTAGCCATAAATAGCGGGATTTCAGTTTTTTTTTAATAATTTTTTTAAAATATATAGCGATCAAATATAGCTATTAAATAGCTGGATTTTAGGTTTTTGTTAAATATACATGTAAAATAGCGTATATACCATACCAGGGTAATTTGATACAATATACATATAAAAACATTTCTAGTGTATCACTATTTATAAAATAGCACCCGCTATTTATTGCTATTCGCTATGTAGCATATAGGTACCTTATCGTTATTTGTCGCTATTCGCCACTAACAACTATGATATAACCGTCTTATGCATAGTTGTTAAAGACGCAAAGGGTATGCCTTGGGCCTAGGTGCAAGGCGGTTGAAAGCAAGGGCCCAAGATAAGCAAATCGCATAGCATAAACATACCATTTTGGGGGGTTTTAGACATGTTTTAAGCTTGTTTAGGCTGGTTCCAGGTCATTTTTGGATGTTCCAGACCAGTTTGCCTGGGATTTGCAGAAATTTGGAAATTTTAGAATTTAGCTGGCCTCTGGCAGGAGTCTGACTGAAGGCCAAAGTTTCGCCCGAAGGTCACCGGAGCACCTGGATGGCTGGATAGCAGCAAGGCGTTTTCCCTGCGCCTTGCATGAGAGCCTAGCCACACACCATAGGTCATGTGTATCACTTTATAGGCAATAGGCGCATGTGTTTATGTCACCGTTCTCGTGGTTCTTTATATAAAATATGTTAAATAGTCCCTGTAATTGTTTATTAGTTAAAAGCTTTTTAAGCATCTTGATCTAAGCATCCCTCGTCTGTCAGAGAAGCAAAGAGGATGGACACGGTTCCTTCTTTTCGTTCCAGGAGCTATCACTTTTGGATTAGGCACTTGGCAGATCTTCAGAAGACAAGATAAGGTATGTCTTGTTAAATAAGTTAAGGTGTTAGATTTGTAAACTAATGCACGCTCGCAAAGTTTAAATTTTGGTCAACTTATCGTGTATAGAAGTTCATACAGGCCTTAAATGACAACAATACATATAGTTAGATAACTAACTTAGATGTCGGTCATGTAGGTGAAAATGCTGGAGTACAGACAGAGTAGATTAGAAATGGAACCGATCGACTGCAAACACATCACTCCTTCAAGTGAAAACTTGGACTCACTGGAGTTCAGGAGGGTAATCTGCAAAGGAGTTTTTGACGAGTCAAAATCTGTTTTTGTTGGCCCACGTTCTAGAAGTATATCAGGAGTGACTGAAAACGGATATTACCTCATTACGCCCCTTATGCCACTTCCAAACAGTCCTGAAAGGTTGGTTCAGCATCACTTGTATGTTTATTGATATTCACTGTATATTACTTACTATTAGCCTTGTTTTATAAAAATGTATCACTTATACGTTAAAACAATTCTGTATGCTGTCTCAAAGATCCAGTTACTTTTCCCATGGATAACTTCATGTTAAGGAATGCCGAAAAATTTAAACGTTTTGCAGTTTGCAGATGCCGATCTTAGTTAACAGAGGGTGGGTCCCACGGAGTTGGAGAGACAAGTCTTTGAAAGTTCTAGAAGAGGATGAACATCCTCAAAGTACAGAATCTACTGATATCCAGCAAGAAAGTAGCTCTTGGTGGAGCTTTTGGTCTAAAAAGCCTACTATTACTGAGAAGGTGCCATTTATATGTTAGAGGCATACATGATATATAGAAGAGTAAAATACCATTTTAGTCCCTGAGATTTGGGCAGTTTTGCGACTTTTGTCCAAAGGTTTGTTTTTCGGCATCTGGATCCAAAAGGTGTGAAATCCTGCCATTTTCATCCGGCTCGTTAACTCTATCCGTTTTTCTCCGTTAAAGCACGGATATTTTCGTCTTTTTTATTAACTTAAAGGGCAATTCATCTTTACACTTTATGTACAAGCAGTTAGTATAATGTACAAGTATTCAAAAACGACGAAATACCCAGAAGTTAACTAAAAAGACGAAAATTCCCCTGCCTTAACAGAGAAAAATGGATGGAGTTAACGAGCCGGATGATAATGGGAAGATTTCAAACCTTTTGGATCCAGATACGGAAAAACAAACCTTTGGACGAAAGTCGCAAAACGGACCAAACCTCAGGGATATATAGAGGGAGTTCAAATCCATAATTAGGTAGAAAACCACACGCACTTGTTTTTATTGCTTTAACTGTAATACATAAGACAATTATGTCAGTTATGTAACCACATAACCGCCTCTCTTTCTCTCTCCCACTATATATTAAAGCGCCCATGTAGAAACATTTTTTTCAAAACTATTATCGATCTACAGGAGCATATTCCACAAACAAAGCTAGATGAAGTTATTGGAGTTATACGTGGAAGTGAGAAGCCTAGCATTTTTGTACCAGCAAACGACCCGAATTCATGCCAATGGTTCTATGTTGATGTTGCTGAAATTGCTAGTAACTGTGGGCTTTCAGAGAACACAATATACATTGAAGCAGTCAATGAAAAAGTCAACCCCAGTAAGCCATACCCAATCCCAAAAGATAATAATGCGTTGATTCGTAGTTCGGTAATGCCACAAGATCATCTCAATTATACGTTTACTTGGTGCGTTATCGTCTCATGAATTAATCATATTACGTTATTACTTACTATGAGCATGCGTTTTAAGTTATGACTAGTGTGTCTAATGGTTGGGTTGTGTTTCAATGTCACTTTATGTAGGTATTCTTTATCAGCGGCAGTTACATTTATGGCTTTTAAGAGATTACAGCCGAAGAAGATGACGAGATAACGTTTGATGATTTTAGTTGCTGATAATAGTTTTGTTGCTGGTCCAGCGTTTCTTTTTACCTGTTTGATATCCTGACTATTTGTATTCATGGCTCTAAACAACACCAGAAGTGGTTTTGGTGTAAGAATTTTCTTCGAAAGACACATTTTTGTGAACACAGTATGTGCTTTCCTCCGGAGATGCATTTTGTAATAATGACGTTTTATGGAAGATAAATCAACAATGAGCAGAGATCGAAATACAAGTAATAGTGTTTGACATTTAGATGTTTTTTAACGATTAACTCACACGCTCTCTAAACCTATTTTTAAATCTACACCAGTTTTCACTATAGGACTAAGAACCCTCAACTCGGGATGAACACCTTGAATCCATGATATTGTTAGGCTATAAGCCTTATTGTTAAGTTGATAAGTTTATGTTTCAATATTTTTTTGTTGATCCTAAGATTTCGAATTAATAAATACATAATCTAAGTGTGCCATGTGTCATAATATATAGTTGGTTAAAAAATAAACTACAAGTTTTGGGTGTAAGAGCATCTCCAAGCGGTGGTCAAAGTTCATACTTTAGACTGCCTAGTCAGCATGCCACATCATTCTAAAATCCCCTTTAAATATTTTAGACCTTCACATCACGCTCCACTTTTTACAAAAAACAAAAAAAAACAAAAAACAAAAAAAAAGGGTTTGTGAGTGTGTTGGGGCCACCATGTCGAACCGGACTAGTCCGGGGAGCAAACCGGACGAGATGGGTCAAACTCCCACAACAAGGTGGTCCGGAATACAGGTGGTCCACTGAGCGGACTGGGCTAGCGGACCTGCCACTGTGTATGCTCTAAAGGGTAAGTTTAGTAATGCCATATTGCAACTTTTCAGGAAGCTAAATTAGTAAATTGTAATTTTTATAATCCATGCTTTAAAGAGCATTTGTACCAAGTGCTTCATGCACATGTAATGCTTTATAATAGCACTATAAACAATTTCGTTGTGATATAATCGACATGGCCTTTTACATTATAACTACTTGAAAATATAAGAGTTAAATGCTTGGTTGGTCCCTGTGGTTTTCAAAAATTGCAGACTTGGTCCCAATGGTTTACTAATTACACGCGTGGTCCCTGTGGTTTTCAAAAATGCACTCGGTTGGTCCCTAGCCCTAACATCAGTTAGATTTCTCAGTTAACTCTGTGTGAAATGACTATATTACCCTTGAACAATTAAAAGAAATAAAAAAGATGCCTTCTTCATCTCCCTCTGAAACTCACCACCAAGCATATAAAGATGTCTTCTTCATCTCCCTCTGAAACTCACCACCACCACTTCCACCTTCAACCCACCACCTACACCTTCGACCCACCACCACCTCCACCGTCACTATTGTCACCGGAGAACAGGTGGAAACCCCTCTTGGTGGCGGCGGAGATCAACAAATCACAATCAACAGTAACATCCCAACAATTCACAACCAGCGGTGTCTTTGCCGTCGCCTTCTAAGGAGAAATTCGAACAGGTGGTTCCTTCTCCGTCGCAGATCCGATGAGTAACTGAGGCTCCGTTGAAGCTGAACTGACGATGCGGTGTTGGCGTTGAAAGCGACGGTCCGTACGCCAGCGAAGATTGTGGAACAAATTAGAATCTGGGGTAGTTTGATTCTCTTTAGATTTACTGTTTTAGATCATTTTTGAGCTACTGTGATCTTAATTTGGGGCTTAAAAGATAATTTGAAGAAACAGAGCAGGTATATTATGGTGTAGAGCAGGTATATTATGGTGTAATGTCTGTTCTTGTTTGTATTCTTTTTGCTGGCTCCATGGGTTGTAATTGTTTTCAAGGACACTTGTACAAATTTATGGATCTGAATCTAAATACGGATGATCACTGCAGGTTGTGGTGGGTTGTGAAGGTGGAGGAGGAGGTTGTGGTAGTTGCAGGTTCTTTGTATATTAATTTTTTAATTCTTTGTTTTAGGTTTTTAATTGTTCAAGGGTAATATAGTTATTTCACACATAGTTAACTGAAAAATTTAACAGAGGTTAGGGCTAGGGACCAACCGAGTGCATTTTTGACAAGTTTTGGGACCACGCGTGTAATTAGTAAACCACTGGGACCAAGTCTGCAATTTTTGCAAACCACAGGGACCAACCAAGCATTTAACTCAAAATATAATCGTTAAATGCTCAAAAGGAAATCGAGATCGACACGTTTTCTACATCGATCGAAAACTTTAAAAACGAATACCGGTACCAGTTTTGATAATGCCATTGTCGGTAGTTATAATGTTTTAAAAAAGCTAAATGACACAAGTTATTAGAAAATTACAAACTAAATGATAAATGAGATACAATTGAAATCATAAAAAATGAATTTCAGTACCGGTACCAATGTTCGGTCAGAATCGGTTCGGTAACAATACTCAATACAGTTTACAATACCAAATAATACTCTTTTTTTCTTTTAATACAACTTTGTATTCAATAAAATTTATATAAGAACGTTGGCAAAAATAATAATAATAATAATAATAATAATAATAATAATAATAATAATCTTTTGGGGGTAACTTACAAAAAAGGTCCTTTATGTGAAATCATATTGCAAACAGGTAATCCAGGAACCGACGAGTTTGACGGAGCCTCGGTCCTGTTCAGACGTGTTCGGTGTGTTTATTACGACTAAGAAAGGAGTAGAAGATAGATACGACACCGAGCAGTCACTTATAATCTGGTCTCTATTGATTATTCAATGTTACAGCACCACGAGACCAGTTGGACAGCATGTCTCCTCAGAGACCCAAAAGCTTGTCAAAATGGGAACCCCAAGTCCCTATTTATAGACAACTACCTACACTATGTCCATCCGTCCGGATGGACCTTGACATTAACAAAACTGTGCCCGACTTTCTCCTATTCTATACAATATTTAACACACGCTCTATCTAACTATTCACACAGTGGCAGACGTACGAAATATGCACTAACAGATTCCCCCTCGGCTGTCACTGTCGAATCGTATTTAATACTTTAATTAACCTTGAGCCGTGTTTGAATATTCTGTAATCTTCAACTTTTCTGCAACTTCAATCAGGCATCTTGAAATCTGACAATAGATTTCCCCTCGATTGATGATTCGGGTTTGCTTTTGAGAATGTAGAGCACAAATTCCCCCTGAAATGAATCTTCAGGTCTTTTGCACAGTTCATTACTCTCCTCTGATTTGCTAAACTGCAACCTTCACGAATAATCACCAATTTGAAACTAGTCAATGCAGCATCCTCTGTTTCAGCTTTAACCGCATCCGAGCTCAGTTTTTGATATGTCATGTTAGCACCACAATCTCGCATTCCGCTTGCTCGATCTAAGAATGTACAAAAACTCAACCGGTAATTGATAGAAACTTCAAATACCCCACTAGTTAACTTCAAATCCGTGATTCCCCCTGAAGATCTGATATCCCGTTTAGCATGATCAACGTTAACGCACCATAAGAATGGTAGATCCTTGTAAACGGTATTCTCCACAATCAGCAAATCTTCATCGGAAAAACAAATCATCTGGTAATGTAATCCGATCTCTGAAGCATTCATCCACAATCAGATTCATCTCCTCGGATAATCTAGATCTCAGAAGCTATCATCCACGACCACTCTCAGATCTCCGATGCTTTCGTCTACGATCAGATATAAACACCTCGGATCATCTTGATATCGGAAGCTTTCACCCACGACCAGATTCACATCCCCCCTGACAATCTGAAGTCGAAACCACCCAAATATTGCAGCTTCACGAATTTCAAAAATGCCGGAATTTCAACATATGACATGGAAATTTTTATTCCCCCTCATTTTTGCAAATTTTGACGTCTCTATTACTGAATTCCCCCTCAAACTGAGCAATCCGGTCCTCTTTTATCTGTGAAAAACTCAACTATGCCGAAAATATGACAATTTTCCTCAAAACGTCAGTTTTTCATCGTTGCGGATTTTACGTTTTGGCCCATAAATAGTCAGATATCATGAATGATAAGCATTCTACACTAATATCATGACTACCCCACTAATTTTCACAATCCGTGGCGCATCATCAAATATGTTCACTGAAGCCCCAGACGGTGTCCCCGAACAACCCAGCTTGGTCGTTAAAAACCTGAAAAAATTTTCAATCACCAAATTTTTTCTGAAGACTCTCCTAGTCGTTGGGATAAAAAATGCCTCTTTTAAGGCATTTGATCATCTGGTCGAATGGCTTGTGTTGAATGGTCATCTGATCGGATGGTCATCCGATCGAATGAACATTCGAGTGAAAGCAATTAAACACTCAATAAGCCTTCAATCAAGATAGTGATATGGATCGGATGGTCATTCGATCGGATGTTTGTCCGATCGGATGGTCATCCGATCGGATATGTTCTAACAGCTCAAGAACACTCCAAATCACGTTTTTTCGATCCAGAATCTTAATTTTTGTGAATTTCATGATGAAACTTCACATGATTGTGCGCGAATCAATTCCGAACAGAATGATGTCTTCAATTCCAAAATCTATCCGTGAATTGACCTTTATTTTGATGATTTTCTCTGTTTTAACGTCAAAACTCCCGTTTAACCCAAAATTGATGAGCTTTAAGTGATTTAACCGACTGTTAGATTGATTAAATCGGTACCGTAGCTCTGATACCACTGCTAATCCAGGAACCGGCGAGTTTGACGGAGCCTCAGTCCCGTTCCGACGTGTTCGGTGTGTTTATTACGACTAAGAAAGCAGTAGAAGATAGATACGACACCGAGCAGTCACTTATAATGTGACAACCCGTACTTTCAAGGTCACTTTTCCGTTTTATTACATTCTCTGCTTATGCGTATTAGGTTTAACTTGTTAGAGATAATGTACTTTTTGTGATGGGTTGTAATGTTGAGAGCATATGATGTGAATTATTTGTGAAACAACCAATCGCCCATTAGAACCCGAAGCCGTACACCTCTTTTGGTGGTCTCACACTTCTTGGTTAGTTCTGGCCCAGATCAAGCAAACCCAATTAAGCATGGCCCATTTCCTCCTTTTCCTTTTATGCGTGAATACATGTAGGCATTCACAGAATCCTCATTCCAACTATTGCAAACCCTAGACCCTTTGCAAATGGTGACGGCTGCGATTTACCCTTCGAAGCATCATCTCCACCAATCGAGCTTCTCTTCTAGGAACACCGTCCACCGTATCCAAGCCTGTACCCCCTTCGATCGGTATATTTCGGTTACATTTAATTAGGTTTCGCGAATTATGTTTATTGCAATTGATGTATTTTATGTGAATATAAGGAGTGTACCTGACATGCATGTTTAGTAACGAAATAGGGATTCGGCAACGGATGATTGGTGTTAATTAAATGATAGGATATTGCTAGGTAACTGGTAATCGACTATGATACTTATGAAATCTGAATTTGAGATTTAGATTAGCATGATGAGGAGAAACTGTTACTATGTTCGCTACATAATCCGAATTGAGGTTAGGGGTATTGGTAAACTGTGATGATATGAAACTGTTTGATTAATCGTTGTGATGTATGATGTTGTGTTTGGGTTATCATAATGCATGATATTCACAAAGATGATGAAGGATTCTTGAAACTGTTATGCTACATTAATCTGGTTTGATTAATACCTGCTGTTAATAATATGATTTGAAACTACCATAACTAGGGTTGTAGGTAAACATGAACTGTTGTGCAGCGACGAAACCCCCACGAAGAACCCCCAGGCCGAGGAAATATGGTTTTTCATCGCCTGGCCTCATCGATGAAAAATGGTGAACCTCAGGCCGACGAAGTATGGTTCTTCGTCGCCTGGCCTTGTTGACGAAAGATGGAAGGTTCTTCGTCGGGTTCCCACCTTGATGATTATGACAGTAAAGGTTGATGTTTATGTGTATTATTTGAGTACATGTTAATACTGGTTAAGAATAAGGAACTTGTTTTGATTCGTGTAACATTCACGTGGGTATGTTGACTAGTATAGAACTAAATACCGGTTATATGTAATACTTTTTTTTGTGAACCAATATGATACACATGTTGATAGATGTCAATGTGCATCAGAAATAATTGTGACTTGTGATGAGAAAACTGGTTTCATTCATAGGAGTAGTTGACCCAACTGTTATGTGTTGCCGTGTATACGAACTGGGTACTTGATGCATGTTATATGATAAACATGGTGATGAGTACAGTCTGCGTGAAATACGTTATTTAGTCTGTTACGAAACTGAAAATATTGTTAACCTCGGTAGGGTTGGTTGATTAACTGGAATGGGTAATTTGTTAAATACCGAGCAATCCAAGGTGAGTTCACTGCTCTTTTTCCAAGCATGCGCCCCGGGGAAGGACATTTGGTAAACGTTCCGGGGAGGAATGTCGGGTTATTGGGATGTTGGTTAATACACTCATATCTATCACTTAAGTCCCTTCTACCGATTGTTGCCGGGGTGGCAGCGGGGTATTAGTTAATAGCGCTATTTAGGTTTGGCACCCTCACACCGCACCGGGGAGGTCGGGAGAGAACTAATTACCCCAGTCTTGACCATTGCTTTGATAGAGGCATTGGGGAATAGGGCAAATAATCTGGAGCCATCGGCGGTAATCGAGTTATTAACAACATCAAATCTCTGAATTGTTTTATAGTGATATCTGGTAACTAAAACGTGTTAACAAACTTTGAACTCACCCGCGTCGTCTGACACACTTGTCTGCATGCTTGCAGGTCTATAGGGTTATATCATTGGAACTTGCTGTCTGGGAGGCTGGAGTGGTCATGGGTCGAGATACATGGAATCGCAAGACAAGTCTAATGGTTTTCGTACATGTGGTTTATGAAACACTTAACAAATGATTTATGCTTCCGCTGTATACAATGAATTACATTTAACGTTTTGTAACACTTTATGATAACGAATGAAAGTTTTTATTTAAATATAGTTATGAGTTCAATATGATTGGTGGCTAGATCCTGGTACGTCACACGTCCCGTGGAGTTTCCGCAAGTGGTATTTTGGGGGTGTGACAATTGGTATCAGAGCCACTGGTTATAGTGAACTTGGTTTTAAAAACGTTTTCATAAAACCAGACTATAACCAAACAGTTCTGAAAATGAGAATACGACCATGACACTCAGCTCCAGATTGCAAGGTTCGTCTTTTCATCTGTGGTATACATTACATGAGCAGTGTACATTTGTTTATGATGTAGCATACAAACACACACTCGTCACAATAGCATGATTACATGAATTGCTTGCTTACATTATGATGCGTTGATAGCATGTCATAGTCCTTAGATTCTTGTGATCTTATCGTTTTTGATAACCTCTGTTTGGTATTCGAGATTGAGGAACCATTTGACATGAGTTATGAGGAACTGAGATGAGCATGCAAATCGCAATATTATTATGGGTGCACACATAATAATAATGTGGGGTGCATGTGAGTCCCAGTGAGACTTAACGAGTGAAAAAAGGGTTATGATCCGTTATTCGATCAATGAAAAACATAACAAACCTATAGGAGTCATAGCGGCGATTGCCTCCTACTCGAACGTGATCTTTTCACTCCTCTCTGAATCCTTTCGAATCTCAATGCTATCGAGTATTACCTGAACACCCATCTGAACGCCTAGCAAACTGGGTAGAATGTTAGGTGCTTGTACGAACGTCCCTAAGTTGGTTGTCGCAGCGTCGAATGATTGGTCTATACCTTTCTCACTTTTCTTCGTTTGCTGGAACTTAACGTATGGACGCCTTAGATCCCGAAGTGCGATCACTTCTGCAACACTCTAGCAGCATACCGTGTATTACTCAATCGACATGCAAGATCGATGGACAAGAAGATGAGCGTAGTACCTTGCCGACCTCAGTATTAGGGCGACCCTGATTACCGGCAACGAACTCCAGCAGATTGATTTCAACCAAATCCCTAAGCCTAGTCAGCGACTTATGGGAGTCAACTCCTACGAATTAATCAGGACATAAACGATGACAATTGACCAAGGTGTGGAATGTGTAACTGCCAGCACAATGAGTAGCGCCTTAGGACGTGGCATGGAAGGTGACAGGATGGACCTTGTCGGTGAAAGATCGTAGGGATCCGTTTCAAGCAACGAAATTAGAGGCAACAGTCATGGCAACATCAAGGAACTCGTAATCGTAGCCTACAGTATAGAAATGAAGGTGCCTACGACATGGATTGGCTGTTGCTAAATCAAGACGACAACAACCGAGGGAACGACGGTAGTACTAGAAATTCTCGTAATGCAAACAACAACACTGGAAATGATGCTCATGGAAGGGCATTTAGGATTGGCGTAGGCGACTCCAGGCATAGTAGCAACATGGTAGCTTGTATGGGTAGCTGAACGCTTCGTCCCTGTTCTGTTTAACCCTGATGCTTCTTGAAACCAAACCTGTTGTGGAATTGGCTAATGGCAAGTCAATTGAAACCTCATATGTTCATTGGGATGCAAACTCGACCTTGTGGGACAAGTGTTTGACATCGACCTTCCTTCTGCTATCCCTGGTAGTTTCGATGCAGTAGTTAGTGTGGATTGGCTATCCAGATATCGCGCAGATATACCCTGTGAGGAGGATATTTTGCGTATTCCTCTCCCTAGTGGAGAATCGTCGTCTGACCTAAAGTGTCAGAGTGGTGTAAAGGTTAGCATCATTTCAACAATGAAGACCCAGAAGTGTCTACAGAGGGATTACCCCGCTATGTTAGCAACCGTTACTGATGTTAAGGCTAAGGAAAAGAGGATCGAGGATCCACCAAATTGTTCGTGATTCCTCTCGGTGTGCTACCCGAGGAACTTTCAGGATTACTTCCACAACTGTTAGGTAGAATCTCAGTTTGATCTCATGCCAGAGGCATCCCTGATTACTCGTACTCCTTACCGTCTTGCACCAGGAGGGTTGCAAGAACTGTCTAATCAACTACACGAACTGATGGGTAGAAGTTTTGTTGGACCTAGTTTTTTGCTTTAGGGAGCCCTAGTTATATCCGGGAAGATAAGCCTTTTTGTAAGTGTACTGACTATCGAGAACTCAGCAAGGTGACAGTCGAGAACCGTTTTCCTCGACCATGTACTGACAACCTGTGGACCAGTTGCAAGGGTCAAGCTCCCATTCGAGGATTGACTAACGAGCGAACGATCATCAGATGGAAGTCCAAGGGGGAATGTTCCTAAAATGGCATATCAAACGCTATGCGGCCATTACAACTTCGTATTCCCTGACCTTTGGATTGATCAACACACTAGCAGCTTTTTGGGATCACATGAATCGACCGTGTTTATTGATGATGTTTTGAATCATTTCCAGGAGAAAGGAACAACATGGACGGCATATGTATCTTATTTTAGAGCTCTTGAGGGAGGAGCCACTCCACGCGAAGTCTTGTTAAAGGTAACTTCTGGATTCGAGAGGTACATTTTTGGTCATATAACCAACGAAGTGGGAATACACGCGGACCTCGCTAAGATCCATTTTGTTAGAACTGATCGACACCAAAGATCCCTTCGAGGATCCAACAATTTCTTGGTCTCACTAGATACTATCGCAGATTCATCACAACAATTTTAGCACAGCAGGGTGCTGTGTTCGTGGAAGACAAAACAGGAGGACGTCTTTTCAGCTTTCGAATCCCAACTCTGCAATGCACTGAGCATCGTCTTTACCCTAGGGTGCGGGTGACCTAGTGGTATACCATGATGCTCCGAATCAGAGTCCCAGTTACACACCTATGCAACACGATTGAGTGATGACTTACGTAATGGAGTTACAAAGAGGAACTGCATGACACGCAACCTGCGGTGGAAACCGTGGTCTTTGGATTTAAGTGGGAGGCATTACTTGGACGGTACCGAATGCACTACTTAGACCGATCACAAGGGCCTCCCGTGTACCCTGGTTTCGAAAGAGCTAAATCAGTTAATGGCATCGCTGGATGGAACTTTTGGATGATTACAACTGTGAAACTTGAATGTGCACGAGCTTTGTAGCTCATTAGCGACTCTAACTTACCTGATCAGACTCGCTCTGTTCAAACTAGAGAACTGAAGGAAGAGGATTTTCAAGTTGAACCCATGCGGGGCATGGAAAAGAAACCTTTGGCAGGTCGGATGATATTCGCTACCTCCAGGAACGAGTGTGGATCTCATTATACGACAACTTTAGGGAAACTTGTGTTGAGCAAAGCACACCGGCTTCGATATTCTAGTCGTCTGGATTTTGATGAGAGATATTAGGATCTATAAATCTTGTACTGGTGATCGGGCATGAAGACCCACCTAGCAATGTATGTGTATGACGTTTGACTTGTGGGAAAGTCAAGGTGGAGTATCAGCAACCGGCAACACCCATATGGAAAATGAGAACAGACTGCCATGGATTTTGTCGCTAGTCTACTTATAACTCGAAACGGAAACAATATCACCTGGGTGATCATTGATTGTCTCACGTAACCAGCACACTCTCTTGCAATCAAGGAAACTGACGAGTCTTCACAAGCTGTGAATGTTCCTCTGAGAGAGGCGGTTTTAGGCACGAGGTGCCAACTCCTGTTATCTCTGATTTTGATCTATACCAGATGTATGACATGCATTACGCAACACTCTTGGCTCACGTATAGACATGAGCATTACTCATCATCATAGGACAAACGGTTATAGTAAACGAACCATTCGGACACTCGAAGACATGCTGCAGGCATGTGTGTGATTGACTTTGGGGAAAATTGGAAGGATACCTACCTTTGGTTGAGTTTTAATGCAGCAGTTACTATTCTAGTATTCAGACAGCTCTGTTTGAGGCATTGCATGAACGATAATGCCAACCTACTTGTGGGACTAAGGTGGCTGACAACCTAATCACAAGTCTAGGACTTGTGCTCAAAATTCTTAGGAAGATTGTTTGGATCGGGAGTCGTTTGGCGGCAATGCGTGACCAACAGGAAAGTTGGTAAGCTTAGGAAACGTTGGGAGTTCGCTGTAGGCGAACGTGTCATGATTGAAAGTCTCACCCTGGGAGGGTGCGGTACGCTTTGGGAAGCGTGGCAAGCTTAATTCACGTTGCGTTGGGCCATTCAAAATTCTGGAAAGAATCGTCAACACGGTCTACAAACTCGAGTTACCTGACGAATTGGGTAACGTACACGATGTCATTTATGTCTCAAATTTAAGGAAACATTTATCTGATGAAACACGTGTGATACCCTTCTAACGCCTAAGGTTAACGACATGTTGCAGTAGTTGAGGAACCTATTGAAAACATGGACCAGGAAGTCAAGGTTCCTGATCACAGTCGAATTTCAATCGTGAGAGTTCGTTGGAACACAAGACATGGACCGGAGTTCATGTGGGAATGCAGTAATCAGAGGAAGCTTTAGTATTTTCAGTTGTCCAAACGGCTGAATCAACCTCTGATATCATTGGTGAATTTCGGGACGAAATTCCCTTTCAAGTTGGGGATGATGTATTACCCGCGGAAAAATCCACAGTCATCCTGATTTAACACCTTGCTATTCTGGATTTCTTATCAAATTCCGGGACGAAATTTCTTTCAAGTTGGGGATGATGTGACAACCCGTACTTTCAAGGTCACTTTTCCGTTTTATTACATTCTCTGCTTATGCGTATTAGGTTTAACTTGTTAGGGATAATGTACTTTTTGTGATGGGCTGTAATGTTGAGAGCATATGATGTGAATTATTTGTGAAACAACCAATCGCCCATTAGAACCCGAAGCCGTACACCTCTTTTGGTGGTCTCACATTTCTCGGTTAGTTCTGGCCTAGATCAAGCAAACCCAATTGAGCATGGCCCACTTCCTCCTTTTCCTTTTATGCGTGAATACATGTAGGCATTCACAGAATCCTCATTCCAACTATTGCAAACCCTAGATCCATTGCAAATGGTGACGGCTGCGATTTACCATTCGAAGCATCATCTCCACCAATCAAGCTTCTCTTCTAGGAACACCGTCCACCGTATCCAAGCCTGTACCCCCCCTTCGATCGGTATGTTTCGGTTACGTTTAATTAGGTTTCGCGAATTATGTTTATTGCAATTGATGTATTTTATGTGAATTGATGTATTTTATGTGAATCATAAGGAGTGTACCTGACATGCATGTTTAGTAACGAAATAGAGATTTGGTAATGGATGATCGGTGTTAATTAAATGATAGGATATTGCTAGGTAACTGGTAATCGACTATGATACTTATGAAATCTGAATTTGAGATTTAGATTAGCATGATGAGGAGAAACTGTTACTATGTTCGCTACGTAATCCGAATTGAGGTTAGGGGTATTGGTAAACTGTGATGATATGAAACTGTTTGATTAATCGTTGTGATGTATGATGTTATGTTTGGGTTATCATAATGCATGATATTCACAAAGATGATGAAGGATTCTTGAAACTGTTATGCTACATTAATCTGGTTTGATTAATACCTGCTGTTAATAATATGATTTGAAACTACCAAAACTAGGGTTGTAGGTAAAAATGAACTGTTGTGCAGCGACGAAACCCCCACGAAGAACCCCCAGGCCGAGCAAATATGGTTTTTCATCGCCTGGCCTCATCGATGAAAAATGGTGAACCTCAGGCCGACGAAGTATGGTTCTTCGTCGCCTGGCCTTGTTGACGAAAGATGGAAGGTTCTTCGTCGGCTTCCCACCTTGATGATTATGACAGTAAAGGTTGATGTTTATGTGGATTATTTGAGTACATGTTAATACTAGTTAAGAATACGGAACTTGTTTTGATTCGTGTAACATTCACGTGGGTATGTTGACTAGTATGGAACTAAATACCGGTTATATGTAATACTCTTTTGTGTGAACCATTATGATACACATGTTGATAGATGTCAATATGCATCAGAAATAATTGTGACTTGTGATGAGAAACCTGGTTTCATTCATAGGTGTAGTTGACCCAACTGTTATGTGTTGCCGTGTATACGAACTGGGTACTTGATGCATGTTATATGATAAACATGGTGATGAGTACAGTCTGCGTGAAATACGTGATTTAGTCTGTTACGAAACTGATAATATTGTTAACCTCAGTAGGGTTGGTTGATTAACTGGAACGGGTAATTTGTTAAATACCGAGCAATCCAAGGTGAGTTCACTGCTCTTTTTCCAAGCATGCGTCCCGGGGAGGGACATCTGGTAAACGTTTCGGGGAGGAATGTCGGGTTATTGGGATGTTGGTTAATACACTCATATCTATCACTTATGTCCCTTCTACCAATTGTTGCCGGGGAGGCAGCGGGGTATTAGTTAATAGCGCTATTTAGGTTTGGCACCCTCACACCTCACCGGGGAGGTCGGGAGTGAACTAATGACCCCAGTCTTGACCATTGCTTTGATAGAGGCATTGGGGAATAGGGCAAATAATCTGGAGCCATCGGCGGTAATAGAGTTATTAACAACATCAAATCTCTGAATTGTTTTATACTGATATCTGGTAACTAAAACGTGTTAACAAACTTTGAACTCACAAGCGTCGTCTGACACACTTGTCTGCTTGCTTGCAGGTCTATAGGGTTATATCATTGGAACTTGCTGTCTGGGAGGCTGGAGTGGTCATGGGTCGAGATACATGGAATCGCAAGACAAGTCTAATGGTTTTCATACATGTGGTTTATGAAACACTTAACAAATGATTTATGCTTCCGCTGTATACAACGAATTACATTTAACGTTTTGTAACACTTTATGATAACGAATGAAAGTTTTTATTTAAATATAGTTATGAGTTCAATATGATTGGTGGCTAGATCCTGGTACGTCACACGTCCCGCGGAGTTTCCGCAAGTGGTATTTTGGGGGTGTGACATATAATCTGGTCTCTATTGATTATTCAACGTTACAGCACCACGAGACTACTTGGACAACATGTCTCCTCAGAGACCCAAAAGCTTGTCCAAATGGGAACCCCAAGTCCCTATTTATAGACAACAACCTACACTATGTCCATCCGTCTGGATGGTCATCCGTCCGGATGGACCTTGACATTAACAAAACTGTATCCAACTTTCTCCTTTTCTATACAATATTCAACACACGTTATATCTAACTATTCGCACAGTGGCAGACGTACGAAATATGCACCAACAGATTCCACCTCGACTATCACTGTAGAATCGTATTTAATACTTTAATTAACCTTGAGCCGTGTTTGAATATTCTGTAATCTTCAACTTTTCTGCAACTTCAATCAGGCATATTGAAATCTGACAATAGATTCCCCCTCGATTGATGATTCGGGTTTGCTTTTGAGAATGTAGAGCATAAATTCCCCCTGAAATGAATCTTCAGGTCTTTTGCATAGTTCACGACTCTCCTCTGATTTGCTAAACTGCAACCTTCATGAACAATCACCAATTTGAAACTAGTCAATGTGGTATCCTCTGTTTCAGCTTTAACCGCATCCGAGCTCAGTTTTTTATATGTCATGTTAGCACCACGATCTCGCATTCCGCTTGCTCGATCTAAGAATGTACAAAAAGTCAACCGACAATTGAAAGAAACTTCAAATACCCCACTAGTTAACTTCAAATCCGTGATTCCCCCTGAAGATCTGATATCCCGTTTACCGTGATCAACGTTAAAGCACCATGAGAATGACAGTTCCGTGTAAACGGTATTCTTCACAATCAGCAAATCTTCATCGGAAAAACAAATCATCTGGTAATGTAATCCGTTCTCTGAAGCATTCGTCCACAATCAGATTCATCTCCTCGGATAATCTAGATCTCAGAAGCTATCATCCACGACCACTCTCAGATCACCGATGTTTTCGTCTACGATCAGATATCAACACCTCGGATCATCTTGATCTCGGAAGCTTTCACCCACGATCAGATTCACATTCCCCCTGACAATCTGAAGTCGAAACCACCCGAATACTGTTGCAGCTTCACGAATTTCAAAAATGCCGGAATTTCAACATATGACATCAAAATTTTTATTCCCCCTCATTTTTACAAATTCTGACATCTCTATTACTGAATTCCCCTCAAACTGAGCAATCCAATCCTCTTTTAGCTGTGAAAAACTCGACTATGCTGAAAATATGACAATTTTCCTCAAAACGTCAGTTTTTCATCATTGCGGATTTTACGTTTTGGCCCATAAATAGTCAGATATCATGAATGATAAGCATTCTGCACTAATATCATGATTACCCCACTAATTTTCACAATCCGTGATCGCATAATCAAATATGTTCACTGAAGCCCCAGACGGCGTCCCCGAACAACCCAGCTTGGTCGTTAAAAATCCGAAAAAATTTTCAATCACCAAATTTTTTCTGGAGACTCTCCTCGTCGTTGCGATAAAAAGATGCCTTTTTTAATTCATTTGATCATCTGGACGAATGACATATGTCGAATGGTCATCCGATCGAATGGAAAAAGAGACAAACTTGTGTTTGTGGTCATCCGATCGGATGGTCATCCGATCGAATGAACATTCTAGTGAAAGCAATTAAACACTCAATAAGCCTTCAAGCATGATAGTGATATGGATCGGATGTTCGTCCGATCGGATGGTCGTCCGATCGGATATGTTCTAACAGCTCAAGAACACTCGAAATCACGTTTTTTCAATCCAGAATCTTTATTTTTGTGAATTTCATGATGAAACTTCACAGGATTGTGCGCGAATCAATTCCGAACCAAATGATGTCTTCAATACAAAATCCATCCGTGAATTGTCCTTGATTTTGATGATTTTCTCTGTTTTAACGTCAAAACTCCAGTTTAACCCAAAATTGATACTCTTAAAGTGATTTAACCGACTGTTAGATCGATTAAATCGGTACCGTAGCTCTGATACCACTGCTAATCCAGGAACTGGCGAGTTTAACGGAGCCTTGGTCCCGTTCCGACGTGTTCGGTGTGTTTATTACGACTAAGAAAGGAGTAGAAGATAGATACGACACCGACAGTCACTTATAATCTAGTCTCTATTGATTATTCAATGTTACAGCACCACGAGACCAGTTGGACAGCATGTCTCCTCAGAGACCCAAAAGCTTGTCCAAATGGGAACCCCAAGTCCCTATTTATAGACAACTACCTACATTATGTCCATCCGTCCGGATTGCCATCCGTCCGGATTGCCATCCGTCCAGATGGACCTTGACATTAACAAAACCGTGTCCAACTTTCTCATATTCTATACAATATTCAACACACGCTCTATCTAACTATTCGCACAGTGGCAGACGTACGAAATATGCACCAACACAAACTATGTCATTTTTCTTTAAAAAGTACAAAACACGTCCTTTGCCCTAAACCTTGTTTATTTTTAAACATTAAATAATGTCACACCCCAACCGATGGCGGAAACATCGGGGAGTGGCACTGAGCGAAACAGATTGTCCAGGAAAAATCCATAACTAGATTTACCAGATAATTAATCATTACGTCCCATACCGCAAAATATCAGATAATCTAATTATTACAGACATAGTATCTCAAAAACAACATTGTTCTGACAACTCAGATTTATAGATTGTTCGTTTCTAGACTCTTCCTACGTTGATTCAACAAAAGCAAGCATCCTAGCATCTCAAACACCTGTCACATACGTTAAAATAGAGGTCAATACACATAGTGTAAAGGTGTAACACCCCATGTTTCTGAAGTCAAAGTCAAGATTGAAGTCAAAGGAAGAAAAGATTGCTAATTGCGATCTGTCTCTCCTTGCTCAAATTCCTGTTTTGACTTCTTTGACTTGTAATTAGTCTATTTTATTTTTCGCTTTAGTTGTATTATGTGGAGTATCTATTAATAATCGCATGGAAATCGCTATTTATCGCATGTTTAATCGCTTTATCGCTATCGCAATCGCACTCGCAACTCGAATTACGCATTTTGGCTATTGTTATACGTGTGTGTGTGCCTTATGTGTTACTTGTGCATGTTTATTTATGTTATGTGTGGTAATCAATCGAAACGCAATCGAACTCAATCGCAATCGAATCACAAACGCTAAACGAATACGAAATAAGGATGCTTGTATGTAGATATAGTAGTTGGGATTAAAAGTAATTTGACTAGGAAACTCTATCGCATCGCAACGCTCGCAATCGCAATCGAAACATCAAAACTCGTCGCACCGAACACTCCAACGAGGTGACTAATCGACCAGGCGACCAGCCGATCGACCAGCCGACCGATCGGACTGCCGTCCGATCGGACTGCCTAACCGAGCGACCAGCCCCTCCCCACTCCTTTCCATTTTGGGTAACCCTATAAATACCCCTTGTCACTTTCATACTTTCTACTTTTGGCAACTGACCTCCGACCCGTGCTCTTGCTCGCTTTTTCCTTCGATTTCTCGCAATCCCGGTAAGATCTCGACCTAAATCTTGTACTTCCTTAATCTACACGCACTCCTACACCTTTCTATCTTTTGAATCTTAACTTTTAACCGTGAAATCATCAAGATTCAAGGTGTTCTAGGATGACGTCATCATGTGCTCTTGAAGAACTTCAGGTTTTGGCCTCAATCCACCAAGAACAACTTAGATCTAACCGATTTCCACATAAACTAACAAAGATCTTCCATAGATCTAAACATAATCACAATGAAAAGGAGTAAAAGATAGTTTTCCAACTTTCTTTCAACTCTTTTACACCCAATGCATTCAAAACCGATAGAATCGGAGCTTGTGTCGACTTACTACTCATTAGTGTGGTTGTGTTGGTTCAAGATCCGTATTCCATCCACGAGATTATTGATTCCAGGTTAACCAAGAACAATATTCTTAAACCGGTGGACTGACCGAACTTGGGTTGTTCCTGTTCGATCGGGTCACTAGAGCTTAGGATGGAGTTCTGTTGGTTAGCACGATATCAACACATCTCGATAAAACGAAAAACTACCAAAACAACCTAGTGTAAGATGAACAGGTCAACCAGGACGGAGTGCCGTCCGAATGGACTGCTGTCCGAACGGACTGCCAAACCGAACGATTGGCCACCCGTATGACTTGCACCTTGGTCCCACACTTAACCATTTTTGCCAACCCTTGAAGTCTGAATGTTGAACGAATTGTTGTCCGAACAGACTACCATCCGATCGAACTGCCAGTCGAATCATGAGACATTTAAACTTCAACACTTAAACAATTTTCAACATGTTCAATGCACAAAGGATGCCACCCGATTGAACAACCGTCCGATCGAGTGACAACCTGCTGTGAACTTGTTCTCACTGAAGTGCCCAACCGAACGGGTTGCCGTCCGATCGAACGACCGTCCGACCGACCGACCTGAAAGGTAGAGATACTTCAATGTTTTCAAAATACTACAGTGAAAACTTCAAAAGACAAGCCATCATACACAAGCACATCCTTCTCAAAGGAAGAAACAATCCACTCGAACAGTCATCCGAGCGGACAACCGTCCGAACGGACTACCACTCGCACGACTGGCTGTCCGATCAGACTACCATCCGATCGAACTACTGTCCGAACCACTTGTACTTTGCACCATTTTACGCGTTGCTTATCGTTATGCTATCAATCTATTCAGGCTAACTCTACTCTCTAGCTCTCCCTTCAATCCATCAATCGCTGTGAGTATACTCGATCCCTTTTTGCTTTATGCACTTTTGGGTGTTACATACGTTACTTATACAAAATCACATCGAACACACTATGCAATATTTAAACGCTAACCGTTACCGCATGACTATACGTGACTTAATGAATACTTGTTTGTTATGTTTACACATGGAATGTTGTCTACCTGCCTTAGCAACGATAGTACTATTAGTTTGGACTCAGCACCCGTTCACTCGGGGGTTGTTAAGGATAATTACCTACATGGCTTACAGTGGTGAGTGTGTATGGCAGTCAACCTGCAGTCATTGGTATCGATAGATTCATGTCGATAACTAACATGCCTCATTTCACTCTGTGTACGTGCTGGTTATGCGTAACGCTTTCAAACTCTATATGCTATTATCAAACTTGTATGCTCACCTTTACACTATGTGTATTGACTTTTACTTTAACGTATGTGACAGGTGCTTAGGATGTTTACATGCTTTGTGTGCTGGTGATGAAATTGAGGCTAGGGACGGAGTCCTAGAAACAAATAAATAAACAATTGTCTGTAATAAGAATCTGAGTTGTCGGAACAGAACAATTTGACTAGATCTTTTCTGTAATAACTGTATTATCTTATATGACGTGGTATGGGACATGTTGCTTTAAATATTTGGTAAATATAGCTGTTATGGAAACTTCTGGACAATCTGTTTCGCTCAGTGCCATGCCCCGATGTTTCCGCCATCGGTTGGGGTGTGACAGATTGGTATCAGAGCCATAACTATAGGCAATTAGGCAAGACTCGACCTAGTCCGGGTCGATGTCTTTGAGACCTAGTCTATAGTTAGGAACCAACAGACCGACTCGTACATGACCAGTAGGGATTATGTATGAGCTCACTCGCTATTTCTCGCTATTCTCGCCTATGCTACACTTTCACTGCACTCAGAATTTCAAATTATGAATGAGCGATTAAGTCGAGATTAGGTGTGAAGATCGCAAATTCTCGACTAAATTGCTTGTTCAACCTACATTTTTATCTATAAACTCGGGAAAATTACGTTGGAATAGGAGTGAAATCCATACTTTGACGCATAATTCCCTTTTATTTTATCAAAACAAGGACGAAGTTGTTAAGTCAGGGGTGAAACCCTAACCTTGACAACTTGTTCCGACCTTTACTTGGTTTTACAAAACTCTCACCAAAGTTTCGATGGACTCCAACGACTGAAGTTCACGCGGAGATTGAAAGGATACGTGTCATTCGCCCAGATTCAAGGCGAAAGCACAAGTCCCGAAGGTCAGATGTGTGCTCAGTCGGTCCTTGTGAATAGTTGAACCACTTTGGGTAGTCGAAGTCTAATAGCCGCAGACGATCTATTTCTCGATTTTATGTGTTTCGATTCTGAGCCCGCAACTGCTGACTCTGATGATTCGTTGATTTTATGTGGATGTATATGTATTTACCTGTTTATATGTTTAAATTTTGGAGATTTATTCGATTTTTTCTTTCACTTCGATCGACACGCACGACTCGCACTGCACTTCTATCTCAAAACGCTGACAAATCGCTAAATTATGGACAACCTTATGCTACGTTATACGCTTATACTATACTCGATGTGTTAATCGCGATCGCTATTCTCGAACGCTCGTCGACTTGGAATGATAGGTTTCTGTATTCTGACTGCATCTTGTGATTACATGTTTATGTGCTTCTGTGAATTCTGTGCTTTATGTGCGTATGTGCCTCTGTGCTTATATGAATCTGTGATTATGTGCCTATGTGTTTATGTGATACGTGTTTCACTGTGTTCCTGAGCTTTAGTAAGTATTAGACGTGTGAGGTGAGATTCGTTTATGATGTGTCTGAGACCTATGACGATGTCTGTTGCAGACAATGTCAATTGGACCATCATCTGGACGTTGTCACCCACAACTCTCTCGCCAAGAACAGCGGGACAAACGCCTTGCAGCCATCCTCGCTAAACAAGTGGCAAAGGTTGTGCCTCAGATCGTGAGTGAGATTTACGAGAATGTTAGCAAATCGTCTGAGGAGTCTAGAACCAAAGCTCCTAAAGTTGCTACCAAGACTGCTTTCGGTTTTAAGCAGTTCAAGGCATGCGGTCCAAAGGAATTCACTGGAGAAGATGGCCCGACGGCTATGTTTCAATGGTTCGATTCCATCGAAGTCACTCTGCGCCAAAGTGGATGTCTGGAAAATCTCCGCACTCAAAACGCTACCGGCGTCTTCCAGTCCCGCGCATTAGACTGGTGGACGGCCGAGAGGAACACACGCGGAAATGATGCAGCCTATGAGTTGACATGGGAGGAGTTGAAGGCCATCATGATGGAGGAATTCTTCCCTCCTCATGAACGCCAAAAGCTAGAGGACGAATTCTGGAATATTAAGCAGAAGGAAGGTGATAACGCTGCCCTGACTGCTCGCTTTAAGCAGCTCAGCATCATCTGTCCCGATCAAGTGAAGACGTCCGACATGGCAATCAAGAAATACATTCGAGCTCTACCCGAATGTGTTGTGGATTTTGTGCATGCCGCAAAGACAACTACGATTGAAGAAACTTACTTGCTTGCCGCTGAAATCAACGACAATCGGTAAAAGCTGGTTTTTGGGATAAAGCTTCAAAGAGCCTGCACCAAGTCACCGCCGCACCAACTGCCGAAACCGCCGCCACTCAATCGTCAAAGTCCTCACGCCGCAAGAAGAAGAACAACAACAGCAGCTCCAGCAACAAGAACTGTGCTGTCACTACCACTGCTGCTCCACTCCAAGCCGTACTGGCCCAGCAGCAGCCCCATCACCAACCAGCACCAGTTACTTATGCACCGCCTGCAAAGCGTGCATACACAGGCCCCCACCCGGCTTGCCCGACATGCTCTTATCATCACCCGGTGGGTCTCGCCTGTCGTTTCTACGCCCACTGCAACATGTATGGCCACTTCACTGCTAACTGTCGTACAGGTCCCCGTCAAGCCCCAGCTCAAGCCGCTGCTCATCAAGCTCTGCTCCCAGCCCCGCAAGGCCAACAAGCGGCTCAGGCACCCGCGATCAACGCCCGAGTCTGCTTCGCATGTGGTGATCCCAACCACTTTGCGAACATGTGCCCGAACAGGGTGGTGAAACAAGAGCCCCAGCAACACCAGCAGGAACAGCCTCAACAGCAGCAACAAGCCGCACGTGCCAGAACTTTCAACATCAATGTGCGCCAAGCCCAGGCTGACAACAACATGATCAATGGTACGTTCCTTGTGAATGGTATTTATGCTTCATGTTTGTTTGATACTAGAGCCGATAACTGCTTTGTGTCGTTTGAATTCGAGAAGCTTCTTAGTCGTAAGCGCTCCCATCTCCCCTCGAATTCGATGTTGAAGTCGCTACCGGAAGAACTGTCGCCGTTAATTCTGTTCTTCATGATTGTACTCTTGAGCTCAACAATCACATCTTCCCAATCGACCTTATTCCGATGCAACTCGAAAGTTTTGACGTCATAGTAGGCATGGACTTTCTTCGCGAAAACCATGCTGAAGTTGTGTGTTTCGATAAGCTGATTCGATTCTCGCTCGTGAATGGTGATTTATTGTGTGTTTATGGCGAAACTGCTTCGAAGGGTCTCAAACTCATGTCATGTGTCCAAGCTAGCAAGTATCTCCGCAAGGAATACAGAGCTTTCTTGGCTAACATTGTAGTAGCGGAGAAGGAAAAGAAAGGAAAGACAGAAGTGAAAGACGTTCCTGTGGTTCGTGAATTTCCTAATGTGTTCCCTGACGAGCTTCCCGTGCTACCACCAAGTCGTGATATCGACTTTCGTATCGACCTCATTCCTGGAGCCAACCCTATTGCCAAAGCTCCTTACCAACTCGTACCGTCCGAAATGCGTGAACTCTCGAATCAGCTCCATGAATTACTTGAGAAAGGCTTCATTCACCCGAGCACTTCTCCTTGGGGCGCGCCAGTCCTTTTCGTTAAAAAAAAGGATGGGTCGTTCAGGATGTGCATCGACTATCAGGAATTGAATAAGTTAACTATCAAGAACCGCTATCCCCTGCCTCGCATTGACGATTTGTTAGATTAGCTACAAGGTGCTGCGTGTTTCTCGAAGATCGATCTACGCTCTGGCTATCACCAACTACGCATTCAAGAGGAGGATATACCCAAAACCGCGTTTCGCACCCGTTATGGCCATTATGAATTCGTTGTTATGCCTTTCGGTTTAACCAACGCACCCGCGGTTTTCATGGATCTGAGGAATCGCGTGTGTAAACCTTATCTCGACTGTTTCGTCATCGTGTTCATCGACGATGGCTTGATCTATTCCAAATCGAAAGCCAAAAACGCGCAACATCTACGTTTGGTTCTCGAGCTACTCCAGGGGAATCAACTCTATGCCAAATTCTCCAAGTGCGAATTCTGGCTGGAGGAGGTTCAGTTTCTGGGTCACATTGTCAATAGTCAAGGTATTCACGTCGATCCCGCGAAAATTGAAGCAGTTAAGAGTTGGATTACACCTAAGAACCCGTCTGAAGTCCGTTCTTTTCTCGGACTGGCGGGCTACTATCGATGATTCATCGAAGGATTCTCAAAGATCGCTGTGCCGCTTACCGCTCTCACGCATAAAGACAAGCCTTTTGTTTAGGGAACTGAACAAGAGTTTGCTTTCCAAACCCTCAACCGCATGCTTTGCAATGCTCCTCTTCTCACTCTACCCGACGGAAACGACGACTTCATTGTCTATTGTGATGCTTCCAACCTTGGTCTTGGCTGTGATCTTATGCAGCGAGAGAAGGTTATAACTTACGCATCTCGTCGGCTCAAAATCTACGAGAAGAACTATACAACCCATGATCTCGAGCTAGGCGCAGTTGTTTTTGCGTTAAAGATTTGGCGACACTATCTGTATGGTACAAAGTGTACGATCTTCACCGATCATAGGAGCCTACAGCATATCTTTGATCAGAAAGAGCTTAATATGCGTCAACGCTGATGGGTAGAACTTCTCAATGATTACGACTATGAGATTCGTTATCACCCAGGCAAAGCGAATGTCGTTGCTGACGCTCTCAGCAGACGAAGTTACTTGCTCAGCATTTATAAAACCCAAACCCAATACGATCTCGAAACTCTCATCCGCGAAGCCCAGCATGCTTGTTTTAACGAGCGCACTTTGGATAAGGAAAGGATTTACCACAATGGAGCTCATCTTGTGAATAAGCCGAATGGGATATTCCATTATCTAGACCGGATTTGGATCCCTAAAATGACTGATTTGCGAAAGATTTTGATGGACGAAGCCCACAAATCCCGGTATTCTATTCATCCCGGTGCTGATAAAATGTACCAGGACCTTTGCTACAAGTACTGGTGGCCGGACATGAAAAGGGACATTGCTCTCTACGTTGGGAAGTGCCTGACTTGTGCAAGGGTCAAGGCTGAACACCAAAGACCCTCTGGCCTACTCGAACAACCACCGATCCCTATATAGAAGTGGGAGAGTATAGCTATGGACTTCATAACAAAGCTTCCGCACATGTCATCAGGTCACGACAGCATTTGGGTTATTGTTGACCGTTTGACCAAATCTGCTCACTTTTTGCCAATACGGGAAGACTACAAGGTAGAACTATTAGCCCGAATCTACACAAACGAGATCATTGTCGACATGGGATGCCTCGTGACATTATCTCTGACCGTGATGCTCGGTTTACCTCACGACTGTGGGAAACGTTTCAAACGGCTCTCGGTACATCGCTTAATCTAAGTACCGCTTTCCACCCTCAAACCGACGGTCAGACTGAAAGAACGATTCGTGCTCTTGAAGACATGCTCCATTCGTGTGTCATAGATTTCGGTGGTAATTGCCTAATTGGGATGCATACCTGCCGTTAGTTGAATTCTCGTACAACAACAGTTATCATTCCAGCATTCAAATGGCACCATTCGAGGCTTTATACGGAAGAAGTTGTCGATCGCCTATTGTGTGGCACGAGATCGGTCACTCATAATTAACCGGTCCTGAGCTATGGCAAGAAACGACTGACAAAGTCCTCCAGATTTGAGACAACTTGTTGAAAGCTCGAAGTCGACAGAAAAGTTACGCCGATAGACGACGCAAGCCCCTTGAATTTGACGTTGGCGACTACGTACTCCTAAAGGTATCACCTTGGAAGGGTGTGGTCAGATTCGGCAAGAAAGGGAAATTAGCGCCTCGATATGTTGGACCTTTTAAGATTCTGGAAAGGATCGGAAAAGTCACCTACAGACTCGAACTATCGGAGGAACTTAGTAATGTCCACCCAACTTTCCATGTGTCAAACCTCTAAAAGTGCCTGGCTGAGCATGATATAATTGTCCATCTCGATGACCTCCAAGTAAACGAAACACTACACTTCGTGGAGAAGCCTGTCGAAGTCATGGATCGCCAAACCAAGCAGCTCAGACGCTCGCGCATTCCTATTTTGAAAGTCCGATGGGAAGGCAAACGAGGCGCAGAGTTCACTTGGGAACTCGAAAGCGACATGAAGGCGAAGTACCCACAATTGTTTGTTACGGCTTCAGCCTAATTTCTGGACGAAATTCCCTTAAGTTGGGGAGGCTGTAACACCCCGTGTTTCTGAAGTCAAAGTGAAAGTCAAGATTGAAGTTAAAGGAAGAAAAGATTGCTAATTGCGATCTGTCTCTCCTTGCTCAAATTCTTGTTTTGACTTATTTGACTTGTAATTAGTCTATTTTATTTTTCGCTTTAGTTGTATTATATGGAGTATCTATTAATAATCGCATGGTAATCGCTATTTATCGCATTTTTAATCGCTTTATCGCTATCGCAATCGCACTCGCAACTCGAATTACGTATTTTGGCTATTGTTATACGTGTGTGTGCCTTATGTGTTACTTGTGCATGTTTATTTATGTTATGTGTGGTAATCAATCGAAATGCAATCGAACTCAATCGCAATCGAATCACAAACGCTAAACAAATACGAAATAAGGATGCTTGTATGTAGATATAGTAGTTGGGATTAAAAGTAATTTGACTAGGAAACTCTATCGCATCGCAATCGAAACATCAAAACTTGTCGTGCCGAACACTCGAACGAGGTGACTGATCGACCAGGCGACCAGCCGACCCATCGGACTGCCGTCCGATCGGACAGCTGTCCGGTCCCGGACTGCCTAACCGAGCGACCAGCCCCTCCCCACTCCTTTCCATTTTGGGTAACCCTATAAATACCCCTTGTCACTTTCATACTTTCTACTTTTGGCAACTGACGCCCGACCCGTGCTCTTGCTCGCTTTTTCCTTCGATTTCTTGTAATCCCGGTAAGATCTCGTCCTAAATCTTGCACTTCCTTAATCTACACGCACTCCTACACCTTTCTATCTTTTGAATCTTAACTTTTAACCGTGAAATCATCAAGATTCAAGGTGTTCTAGGATGACGTCATCATGTGTTCTTGAAGAACTTCATGTTTTGGCCTCAATCCACCAAGAACAACTTAGATCTAACCGATTTCCACATAAACTAACAAAGATCTTCCATAGATCTAAACATATTCACAATGAAAAGGAGTGAAAGATGGTTTTCCAACTTTCTTTCAACTCTTTTACACTCAATGCACTCAAAACCGATAGAATCGGAGCTTGTGCCGACTTACTACTCATTAGTGTGGTTGTGTTTGTTCAAGATCCGTATTCCATCCATGAGATTATCGATTCCGGGTTAACCAAGAACAATCGTCTTAAACCGGTGGACTGACCGAACTTGTGTGGTTCCTGTTCGATCGGGTCACTAGAGCTTAGGATGGAGTTCTGTTGGTTAGCACGATATCAACACATCTCAATAAAATGAAAAACTACCAAAACAACCGAGTGTAAGACGAACAGGTCAACCAGGACGGAGTGCCATCCGAACGGACAACCAAACCGAACAGCTGGCCACCCGTACAACTTGCACCTTGGTCCCACACTTAACCATTTTTTCCAACCCTTGAAGTCTGAATGTTGAACGAATTGTTGTCCGATCGGACTACCATCCGATCGAACTGCCAGTCGAATCATGAGACATTTAAACTTCAACACTTAAACAATTTTCAACATGTTCAATGTGACAACCGGTGATTTACGGCTCCAAATTACGTGATTAACCGACGATTAACACGACTACGACGTATACCGACATTATTTTTACACGTTTTTAACTATGAAACATTATTTTACTAGGCTACGGTGATTTCGGTTTTAAAAACGTGTCTCGTAGGAATTACGGGCCACTTACACACGAGATGGGCTTGTGGGCCCTGGGCCCAAGCATAAAACCCACAAGCCTAAACCTGCACATAATATATTAGATCTCTCCCTTAAAGATCTATACAAGATCCATACAAAATCTTCAAGATCTACAAAATCTATAGTAAATCAATGAAAAATCTCAACAAGATCTCTAAAGATCTCCACAAGATCCCTATAAAACCTATATCCTCTCCCTCTCTCGATACATACTGCAACACACACACACACTCAATGTGAAATCAAAATCTATCCATCTCTCCTTCCATCCCTCGATCCCTACTCACACTCACAAAAGAGACTAAAACACTCATTCCTAACACACATACCCAAATGAAACACAGATCCCTTGAAGAACCCTAACATCATCCATAACACACAAATACCTCAACCCATACACCTCTCGATCTCCTCTCCCTCTCCGATTGAACTCCGGTGACCGGAGTTTAATCCGACCGGCGATGGAACAACGATGGGGGCGGAAATGGTGAACAAGGCGCCACCCACCTGTTTACCTCCCCCCTGTTAATCGGCCAACCACCACCATCTTTTGGTGGTGGCGGGCTACAGCAGCAACACCACCACCACAGGCGGCGGCGTTGTGGTCGGTGGTACCGGTCGATATTTCAAGCGAGAGAGAGAGAGAGAGAGAGAGTTTAGGAGGAAGAGAGAGAAAGGAGAGGGTGAGAGAGGCTACGACAGCAGCAGCCGCTTGCGACGATGACGATGGTGGTGGTCGTACCTAATTTCTTGGTAAATGATTTGCCTGAAACCATGTATTACGACTTAGATCGATTTCATTCAGTTCTATTTTGACCCACTTTCCGGTTCATACTTGGGTTTTCTCTCCGGTCAGACTGGTTTCGGGTGCGGTTCGAGTCAACTCAGTCGAACGGGTCTGTTTGGTCAACTCAGCCGCGGTTCGGGTATGGTTCATCAAGCTCGGGTTCAACAGGTTCGTGTCTTGGTTCAGTCCGGTCAGATCTAGTTTGATTTAAGTTGTGGCGCTCTAGTTCGGGTCAACAACCGAGTCAGCTCGGTCAAGGTCAGCCAGTCAACTCAGTCAAATGGTTCGATGTTTCGACACGCGAAGACTCGGTAAAGGATTTATGACAATTATCATTTACATTCATTTGTTATTATTATACGCGATCCCAAAATCGTATCAAATAATGAAACTTTTATATAATAATTGGATTTACATATTATCTTGATTATATAATTCGGTTATATATATGTCGTGAATTGGAAAATTGTTGAATCTTGATAAATAATGACAACTTGTGTTGTCGGGGCCGTCCAAAAACAGATGAAACTCTGCCCGTTTTTCGAGAAAATCCCGAAAACAAAACGAGTTTAAACGACAACTGTCGACATCAAGCGACTTTTATGAAAACCCATATAAATGTACATACTATTTCGACGATACTCTACAATAAACGTCAATAAGGCAAAGTGTTTTTATAAAATGAATATAATAACTCCTACATTTATTTTCGAATACCTAATGAACGACAATTCGGATATTACTCGCAATAATAAATATAGTTATTATATTCTAAACTTTGAAATTCCAACAACTCTTTTATAAAAATAAATATAGTTTATATATTTATTTTCAAATAACAAACAACATGACTTCTTTTATAAAAAAATAAATATAGTTTTATATTTATTTGAAAATGCCTAAATGGCACACTATACATCATATATATCGCGTACGAGTTTGTTACATATTATTTTCATATAAATGTTCATTACCTACACAAACGACTTCTCAAGACGACTAACGAGATTCTACCGATAAATTTATGTATTTGAATTTCTCAAAAACTAAGTACTTCCAAGACTTAGTAAACTATTATCGACATTAGACGAAACTTAACGAATACAACTTCTTCGTTTCATTTAAGTTAATAACTTACCGTCGAATCGTTCAGTCAACGATTCGGTAGAGCTCGATGACACGTAGTTTAGTTACTGCGTTTATTTAGAAACTTATAAGATATTCCGTGTTAGGAATATTGTAGAATGCACGCTAGCGAATCTCGTCTTGGAAACGACATCACGAAGTCGTATATAGCTAGCTTTGCACAGGAATATTCAGGTGAGTTCATAACCCCGCCTTTTTACGGTTTTACATTTTCCTAAATGTTTTCGGGGTGAAAAGACATGCACTATTTTGCAAACAATACAAGAGTTTCAATAAACAAGAATTACATATTCCCAAACCATTTTACAAGCAATTTTTAACTGACACAAATGGTTTACGAAAAGCTTACGTTTTATATCGGTTTTTTAAATAAGCGTATTTTACGAAATGTGCATACACACGAATTCTAGTTTTCTAAACTACGGGAAAATACAAGTACAAAGAGGTACATTAAACTAAGGAATGACACAATAGATCATGTCACAAATAGGGTAACATAAGCACCATTAATCGTGTACATACTAAGACCGCATAACAAAAGGTTAGATCTAATTGGTTTTCGGGCAGCCACACTCTTGGTGATAACTAGTACCAAGTAGTGCTCTTGTGTCTCAGTCGTGAATCGACAACTAGAAAAATGCCTATGGTTTGGATGCTTCCTATGTCGTGTCACATGTTAATGGCCTCGCGAACCATTAGCGATCTCGTATTCCTTACATAAACAGAACTCAATTTCAATACGTTTTTACGAATTACATACCATGTTTTATACAAATTCAAAGCATAGGATTATGCAGGCATGAAGTCAAAGTCAGGGTGGGCATTGGCGGTTATACGAACATTACAAATACAAGAGTTTACAAATACGTGGTTTTACGAACATAAAGCGTTACAAATACAAAGTTTCCATATAACATGACAAGAAAATGATTTTAAATTCGTTTTCTCAACAACATATCGAAAACCGGTTAATCAAAAAGATTTATTTCAAATCTTTTACAAACAAACTATGAACTCGCTCAACTTCATGTTGATTTTTCGCATGTTTCTTTCTCAGGTTACTTTTCAGAAATTATGGCACGGTTGGAATAGGAGAACCATGTGGAGTCGATTACTTAGTGGCGTTCAATTTTCTAAAAGACTTAGCTTATTTGCTTCCGCTGTGCAATGAAGATACCAGTCCAGTCACGCCAGCTTTGATAATTTCGGGGTGTGACAGATTGGTATCAGAGCTATAGGTTACAGCGAATTAGGTTTCTGTAGTGATACCTAGGCTCTAACCTCACTTTCCTCTGGGACTTAGATCATTAAGACTTTGAATACGTACCAAACGCCTAAGACTCGAATATGGTCTCCAACCGTTGCCGAAGAACAAACAGTCAAAATTTTGTTTTCAAACATACGCTAAAGTGGTGTTTTATACACAGTATACAAAACAGTCGCATACAGTGCACAAAACTTTGAGAGCTTAGGAAACATGCATATGAAACCTTTGGAAACTTATGTTGAAGTTCATTAAAGGTCATCACGTAGGTACCACGTCTATTAACTCGGACAAACGCCATTATTATGTCGTCTTTGCTATTTTAGTTAACCGAGCAGGTAACCTAAGCAAAACGAAGCACAGGCGTGCAAACTTCACGAAACGCAACTATACATCAACGGAGGTTGAAGTACGTTACATACGACATACGTGTTGGTGCATCCGTCTGTCGTCTACGTCTTCAGTCGTGTCTCGGTTCGTTGCGAAGAATGTTCAAGTATGATGTCATGATGACATCACCAAAGCAACATCATCATGACATCATTACACAAGAAGACAAAAGAGATTGCATGAAATTGGATAGTGATTTCGTACATATGGTCAAAGCTTTTCATGTGTTTTCGTTTATATGTCAAAAGTCAGGTTCGCTTATGTGACCATGATTAGGTTAGGTTCGCTCATAGGGTAGTTTTAGGTTCGCTTTTGTGTCATTAATCAGGCTGGTTCGCTTTTGTGGCAGTCCATATAAGCGAACCACACACACTATATATAGGCTGATGTTGTGTTTCATTTGTAACGTTGTTCAGATCTGATACCGAGGTATTGCCGGTGTTCCTTGTCAATGTAAACGCTGTAAAATCAATATACAAGAGATTTAAAGTGTGATTCTAGCTGTGTACACGTCCGTTTCTTTGTTTCCGCCTCTGAAACGGTTTTGAGCTCTTCCGTACGACTCATTTAGGTCGAAATCGATCCTACAATTGGTATCAGAGCCAAGGAGGAGGAGATCTCGCTTATACAGCTCGTTTTCATCATTTTTTCTGCTTCTACACCTTTCTATTTTGAAAAAACTGAACTTTTTACGGTCAAAATCGCTTAAAATTCACACAGTATGTGCGTAATCATGAATTAACAAAACCTGGAAGTTTTCAGAACTTAAATCGGCCTAAAATTGGTTCAAATTGAGTTTTTGCTTGCATTCGGTTCGTGTTTTGCTGACGTCACATAGATCCGCTCCAAAAATTAACATCTGGTCCGCTCATCCGGACAATATCTGGTCCGCTCATTCGGACAATACCTGGTCCGCTCATCCGTACATTATCTGGTCCGCTTTAAGTGACATGCTTGGTTCGCTTTTTCGAACATCAATTGAGATTCGCTCTTTGTGACACTTGAGATCCGCGTTTTAGTGCAATTTGTGGTCCGTTTATAAGACTAGTTACATGTGATTAGTATTGAAGTTGTCGTCTATTTTGAAACAGCACCGCCCCACTATTGTGTAAAGGTCCAATCCCATTTGTTGTCTAAAATTTTGGTCCTATTACAATCAATCAACCGCACCGATCATTCTTACCTATCTGGTCATTTAACCGCCCATGTTGTCAGTTCATTCATTGTTATTGTGAAGGTTGCCATCCACATTGATTGGAAGTCAGGCAAGGTCATTTGAAAGTCAGTCAGTTTACACGAAAAAGGGTCACGCCATTCGTATTTGATCCAAGTCATATCAGTCTGCACAGTTTGTCAAGCTTCAGTCCGCACAGAAATTTCACCAGTTCAAGTACCAGTTCGTTTTCATTAATTGATAAATTTTTAAACTGATTGTGTTTTTTGTTTGTGTGTTATCAGGTATTTCCCGAAGCGTCATCTGCGTATTGAGACATGGCTGAAGAGTTCTACAATGCGTTCGCGACACCCGTTGCCCCTGTAACTCCTGCTGAAGCGTTGTATAATGAGAATGAGACAGGCACTCATCAAAAACCACCGAAACTCATGTATATTGAAGATTTTCAGGGTTGGAAGAACCGATTCGAGAACTGGGTTCAAGCTTACAGATTCGAAGCATGGTGTTCTTTATTGAAAGATTACGAGAAGCCAAAGAATGAACGTGGTTTGGAAAAGGGTTTCAATGATTTTACAGAAGCTGATAAGTTGAAGTACACTAGTGAGAAGATGATGATCAGCATCCTTCAGCAAGCTGTTAAAGAAGACATCTTTGTCTTACTTCAACATAACGGAACTGCTAGATCCATCTGGGAAGCTTTGATTCAGAAATTCAGAGGGAGTGCTGATATGATCAAAAACAAGAAGGCATTATTGAAGAAATCATTTGACATGTTTACTGCATTTGATCATGAAACAACCAAACAGACTATAGATAGATACTGTCATTTAGTTTTGGAAATGGGTAGGTTAGATATCAAGAAAGAGGACGATGAGTGGGTTGACAAACTAGCTGAGGCGTTACCACAGCACAAGTGGGGAACATATTTGATGTTTGTGAAACTTATGAGAAAGTCTGAGAGTATGAATTTGGCTCAGTTTATTCAGAAAATCGAAGAGCATGAGCTGGATATTCAAAAGACAGCTATCATGACCAATCCAAATGCAAAGCAAGATGTCAGTCTGTACTATCGAGGGAACAAGTTTGAAACCACTCCTAATCAAAGTCCAAAGATTAGTACTGCATTCAGTGCTGATGGTTCTGCAAGTCCAAATGCAAGTACTACAACTCAAAGTGGTGGATCTACTTCATCATTCTCAAGCTTTGATCCAAACAACAATACACCTAGCCCTCAAAATCAAAATTCTACAAATCTGCAGTGCAATGTGACACTGAACATCCAGAATGGTCAAGCTCTTTCTCCTGAGGTGGCAAAGCAACACATGGCATCTCTTGTCGCCATGTTAGAGTCATATGAAAGCCTGATTGCCGGAAGAATTGGTAATCCGATGCTTACAAAAGAAGATTACGACCAAATTGATGCAGAAGAGCTTGAGCTGATGGATGTGAAGTGGTGCTTAGCTAGTGCCTGCAGGAGAGCTGAAAAATTTCAACAAATTACTGGCAGAGACGAGTTCCGAGGAATGGCTGCTTCTCCACTTGGTTTTGACAAGTCAAAAGTTACCTGTTTCCGATGTAAAGGAAAAGGTCACTTTAAACGAGAATGTAAAAACCAAGAGTCAACTGGAAGTCAAGAAAAGAGCAATTATTATCAGAAATCAATCTTTCATCAAATCGATCAAAAACCTCAACAAAAGGAACCACAAACTGCTCATGGGAGAATGATTGAAGAAGCCAATAGGAAAGCTTATTATGGGATAATTGATCAGAATGATGAGGTTGTTGCAAAGGAATTTAGCTGGGACAAGTATATACCTAGTGAAACTAAATCTAATATGGCACTTGTTACCAGGATTCTGGATCAAAATGAAGATTGTCAGAAAAGAATTCCGATATTTCCAGATCTTGGAAGTGATGTTGATACGGATGATGAGGAAGAGTATCTTAACAAATGTAGAAAAAGCATTGATCCTGACAGTTTTAATTTTTTCTATGCAGATAAAGTTGAGATACTGAATCAGAAGAAGATTGCTCGATTGCAGAGAGAGCTAGAAGCAGCAAAGCTACTCGCTGATGAAAAGGCGAAGACTGAAGCTGTAGAAACAAAAAATGAAGCAACTGCTGAGATTGCAATAGAGAAAATTGTCGAAGTCGAGAAACTTGTGGAAGTTGAGAAAATTGTTGAAAAGATAGTAGAAGTTGAAAAGACTGTCGAAGTCGAAAAGATAATTGAAAAAGTAGTTGAAGTTACAAAGCCTTGTGAGAAATGTTCAGAATTTTGCAAAGTTTGTGAAGAAAAAGACAAAAAGATTGCTGAGCTAGAGAAAATGAAAGAAGATTTACTGTTTAATGTGAAGTATGTGAAAGAGTCATATGACGTATTGAACAGGACAGTTGACAGTTTAAAAAGAGCAAATGCAGAATTTGAAAAGGCAAATGACAAGATGAGTGCAACTTTAATGACAAAGCAAAGCGTCCTCAATGACTATATTGAAGACTGTGCTAACTTGAAGAAGGAGTTGGAACTTGAGAAAATTGAGAGTGAAAGGATCAACAGATTACTTTTGAGTTATACTACTTGTGATTATCTGATTGATCGTGTTTATCCTACTGTTGCAGGTCTTGAAGCGTTCAAGAAGAAAGAAAAAGAAGAGGATACTAGTAAGAAACCAAGTGTCAAGTATAACAGATGTCCGCCTCCTATCTTTGAAAGTTATTCCCCCAGGAAACCAAATGAGGAACAAGTAGATAAGGCTCTAAACATCAAATTAAAGTCTGAAATCACTGATGAATTACCAGACAATATTGATGTTACATTCACCGCGTCTGACACTGATCATGAGTCCGAGTTAGTTAAAAGAGTTGTCGATCAGGTGTTGGATATGGATGAAGAGTCAAAATCGGAGTCTAAGTCTGATAGTTTGAGTTCGTCTGAGAAAAGTCCGAGTTCGCCGGTTAAGAGGGTTTACAATAAAGAATTCTTGTTATCAAAATCTAATTTGAATGACGAATCAATCAAAGTAGCGTATACATTGAATGATTCAGACAAATTATATTCTAATGAGGAATTTCCAATAAGAAGTGTCAAAACTGAAATGATCAAACAGGTTTTCAAATTAACAGAAATTAATATTTCTGAAATAAAAGATTTAAATCTTGCTGAAAAACCTAAAAAGTACACTTCAAGAGTTCAACAGAGATTGAACAAGAAAAAGGGTTACAGTTATGGTTCAGGTTATCGAAAGAAACCAAACCACAACCGTAATTTCAAAAAACAAGGTCTTGGTTTTAATTCTTCAGAAAATTATAAAAATCAGAAAACTTATAAACCAAAAACAAAATTTGTTTCAGGAGGAAGTTCAGAGGATGAACAGAAGAAACCGTTCTGGAAGCAGTCAAACCAGGAGTTTCTTGCTGAAGTGAAGAAGAATGTGAGAAGGTTTGCTGAAAGAGTTGACAGAAGAACCTGTTTCAAATGCCAGGAAGTTGGACACATAGCTTGGAATTGCCCCAAGACCAACTACCAAAAACAGGAAGTTTCTTCTAACTCTGTTTTGAGAAAGACTTGTGTTGATAAGAAAGAACAACCTGTAAAAATTGTTAAAAAGTTTGAAAATTCTACTTCTGAGGAAGGAGAAAGTTCAAAACGGTTTTACAAAAGAAAAGGTGATTTGAGTAAACAAAAGTGGGTGGTTAAATCTGAGGGTAATTCTGAAAATGAATCTGATTCCATAAAATCAAAGGAGTCATGTGTTGAGAAAAAGATTGTGAATTCCGTTCCAGAAGTGAACGATGAGAATTTTCCTAAATTGTCAAAAGAAAATTTGATGAAGAAAGTGGGAAAGGTAGAGATCTCAAATCAATTCTTCGCTGATGAGGGAGAATTTGATGTTGAGAAGGCTTTCAACGGGAAAGTCAAACATATTTTTGGTAAGATGGTAGACAGGAAGGTAAAGGATGCTAAAGAGTTTTACAAATCAAAGTGTTGGTGGGATAGATGTGTTCCAAAATCACCCAAGGCTGGTGAGGCCTGGGTGGACATAATGTTTGAGTAAAAACCGGACTTGCCGGAGCTCCCAGGTTGGTAAGAGTGGAGCAGGAATCGGCATCTTTCTTAGCAAATGATCCTACATTTGGTACAATTGGTAAAGTACAGGTGGTATTTTTGAATTGTTATATTTTGATGAGCAAGTGGTTATGGTTGGTAAAGTGAACCTGCTAGTAGTTGTTGAAGGTTTTCACTGACAAGTGGTTAATCAAGGTCATTTAGTTGAACTTGATTGGACCATACTTACAAATGGTATTTTGGAGAACAATGTGATGAACCCCTAACTTACAATTGGTAAAATCAAACTTATTTTCCGGAAAAACCATTTGATTAAAACAAACTTAAGTGTTTTGAAATCAATGGGAAAATAGTTTGTTGTAAGGGGGAGTTCTAATTGTTTATGCCAAGTGGATGGCGAATTGAAGCGATTTGATATCAGTTGTCACTTTATTATATAGTTTGTTTTCAAATTTCCTAAAATGTGTTTGCATTTTAGGGGGAGTAAAAGTTTCAGAAGAAAATCCAAAAACATTAGAAAATTTGAAAAAGTCAAAAACATGATAAAATGAAAAATGAGTTTTGTTGTATAAAAGAGGAAATGATAGTACATCAGTGGACGATCACGGCATGCTAAAGAATTGGAAAGTTAAAAAGTGATAAACGGTCTCACTGATGATGTGTCAGTAGGTTTTTGCACTTTTAGTAGATTGTGACGAGATATAAACATAAATTTCAAACTTGCTTGTTCTGTGGGTTAACACAAACTTGGATATATAGGTAACCCCTGAAATCTTGTTTGAAAGGTCCCTTATTCTGAGATACTAGGTCTTTATGGTCAGTGATATCTGGGGTATTATCCCGGGACTTCTGCTGAAAGAAATTTCTGACCTAGTCCCCGGATAATGCTTTCTGCAAATGCTTGAAACATAGCATCGCCCTCAGCAAGCTGATGAAACAATAAAATTGATAGTCGCTGCTGTTGTAATGCAAAAGATCCTCTAAAGGGGACCCACCAAAAGTCGAAGCCGTCATCTCTCTGCGTATCGAAAGATCGACCTGAGCTCTCACGGCCCTCGCACTATAATTTATTCCCCTGACAGATATCATCTGTGGTATACTCACCTGTAAGACTGAATATTGGGATCTGGATACGGGAGTATATTCAAGTAGTGGGACACAAGAATAAGTTCAAGAGCTTAAAACATTAACCTCGTATCTCGGATCAATTGAACTTTGTGTGAAAATTTAAGTGGATCAATATACTGACAATCTAGGTGAATCGTTTAGAGCTTAAAATGAAATGAAGCTTAACGGTGTTGGTGATTTGTCTCAAAAACTGATATGATCCTCTTACACGAACTCACAAAAATAATGTCTGTAAAAATTTCTTTGATGCATTTTATTTCTCTTATGTAAAAAATCCAAAAAGATTTTCAGTGTGTTTTAGCATAAATTTTGATAAAATTCAAAAAGATTTTCGACAACTGGTATTGAAAAGTTGATATTCAAAATTCCGAGTGCTAAACATGACGAACAGATGGTTTGGGAGAGTGTGTTGGTTTTTGAAAACAAAAATGATATATATCTTTAAGTGGTTCTTCAAATTGTAACATCATTCTGTGATTGAATAATTTCTGTGAGTGACTTATTAGATCTTTACATGTTATCATCGGAAGTTTTATTTTTGGGTAAAGGATGTGCAGGTTTTGAAGTTTTAGAAAACCAGGTTCTGATACCTGAAGAATTTGTGATTATAACATGCCAGACTGCAATCCCAGCATATTGAAAGGGGGAGTCTGAAGACATCTGAGTAGAGATTGTTCATGAAGAGTTTGTTGGTGATGAAAAGAGAAAGAGAGAAGATTTGAAGATTCTTACAGCGTCAGACACTTCAAAGAGTTTGAGAGGACTGATAAAGACTAAAGATGCAAAGACTTGACACTGAAGACTCCGTCAACATCCGAGGGGGAGTTTGTTGGTGCATCCGTCTGTCGTCTACGTCTTCAGTCGTGTCTCCGTTCGTTGCGAAGAATGTTCAAGTATAATGTCATGATGACATCACCAAAGCAACATCATCATGACATCATTACACAAGAAGACAAAAGAGATTGCATGAAATTGGATAGTGATTTCGTACATATGGTCAAAGCTTTTCATGTGTTTTCGTTTATATGTCAAAAGTCAGGTTCGCTTATGTGACCATGATTAGGTTAGGTTCGCTCATAGGGTAGTTTTAGATTCGCTTTTGTGTCATTAATCAGGCTGGTTCGCTTTTGTGGCAGTCCATATAAGCGAACCACACACACTATATATAGGCTGATGTTGTGTTTCATTTGTAACGTTGTTCAGATATGATACCGAGGTATTGCCGGTGTTCCTTGTCAATGTAAACGCTGTAAAATCAATATACAAGAGATTTAAAGTGTGATTCTAGCTGTGTACACGTCCGTTTCTTTGTTTCCGCCTCTGAAACGGTTTTGAGCTCTTCCGTACGACTCATTTAGGTCGAAATCGATCCTACAATACGAGGCACGGTCTTTGAGAAGACAAGATGGAGCATTTTAGCGACGATACAAATTCTGTCAGTGCGAAAACTATCGATCAGGAAGCGGCGGTTTGGCACGCAGTCCTGCAACGACACGAGTCATGCCAGGAGAAGACGTATGTCTCCGCATCCCCCTATCTTATTAACAATGAGTACGCTATGTTCGACATCCCATGGTAATGTCACTTAACAACTGGTCGTCACATGAAACCTCAGGTAAAGTCCTTAAATTTCTTTATTGAAATTCCGACTTTTACATCAAGTGAGTAGATTTTCGCATCTCTACTCCTTTACATGGTCATTGTATCACGATCATTTCTTTCATTATAGCGAATTCTCATTGCTTCATTTCTTGAAAATTCATATGTTACGCATACATCGTTTGTTACACATGTGGTTTCGTTTCGAATAAAGCGTTTCATTAAAGTTCAAATATTATTTCGCTAAACCTAATTATTGATTTGTGATTTGAATAACCCACATTATTGTAATTGTTGGCTTCTTTGTTATCAAGCCAACACATTTTCTTGAAATTTCTTTTCCTTTCAAGTTACATACATGGTTTTTCGTTGTGACCATGCCGAAAGTTTTCTTGACAATACATGTATTATTGTCGGCTTGCGCCAAAACCAAGTTCAATTGTTCAAACTTGTTCATTACAAAACTCCATATGATGTATTGAAAGCATCATATTCAAATTTGTTGTAACGGGCATTTCACTTGCTCTGAGTCGTAGTAGACTTGTTTGCTCTACGACTCCATTAAGTCGTTTGATGATTTCGACACCTTGTGGTGGCATTCTCATTGATTTGAAGCTTGCGCTAAACTCGTTTACGCATCTCATGCACGGATTTAATTATTTATTTATTGATCTGCTTTAAATCCGCTTCGATTTATCATATTTAAGCGGTCTTAACACAATTGTGTGTTATGACAATGGTACACAAATTCATTGCATATTCCAGTGTACCTACTAACGGTTCTTTCAACATCGATCGAATATTTTGCGATATTTATTGTTTCTTCATCTTCGATCGAAAACATTAATTCTTTGATGTTCCATCTTCAATTGAAAATCTTATGATGACGTTTGAATCAAATTTTCAAATTTGCTTCATTGTACTTTCGCATGATTTCAAACACGGTGAACTTGTTCGGTCACCGCTAATATTGAATTATTCTGATCACTACGACACCTGGTGGCGTTGGTAGAACTTGCAGCTTGGGCTGATCATGATCGAGCGTTTCATGCAAAACTATTTCATTGAACTTGTTGATTCTAAGTTCCATTTAGTGGATGTTATCGTTTCTAGAATTCATTTGCATATTGTGAATGTTCGTTTGGAATTCTATTGCTGGAAATTCCTCTTTTATTGGACCCCTGTTAAACTTGGTCAGTATGTCTCGTTTCCTTTGACATTATTCGTATTTATTTAAGCATAACGTAACTCTAAGGAGTTAACGTAGTCTAAATTTCGAGGATGAAATTTTATTAACAGGGGGAGAATGTGACAACCGGTGATTTACGGCTCCTAATTACGTGATTAACAGACGATTAACGCGACTACGACGAATACCGACATTATTTTTACACGTTTTTAACTCTGAAATATTATTTTACTAGGCTACGGTGATTTCGGTTTTAAAAACGTCTCTCGTAGGAATTACGGGCCACTTACACATGAGATGGGCTTGTGGGCCCTGGGCCCAAGCCCAAAACCTACAAGCCTAAACCTGCACATAATATATTAGATCTCTCCTTTGAAGATCTATACAAGATCCATACAAAATCTTCAAGATCTACAAAATCTATAGCAAATCTATGAAAAATCTCAACAAGATCTCTAAAGATCTCCACAAGATCCCTATAAAACCTATATCCTCTCCCTCTCTCGATACATACTGCAACACACACACACACTCAATGTGAAATCAAAATCTATTCATCTCTCCTTCCATCACTCGATCCCTACTCACACTCACAAAAGAGACTAAAACACTCATTCCTAACACACATACCCAAATGAAACACAGATCCCTTGAAGAACCCTAACATCATCCATAACACACAAACACACAAATACCTCAACCCATACACCTCTCGATCTCCTCTCCCTCTCCGACTGAACTCCGGTGACCGGAGTTTAATCCGACCGGCGACAGAACAACGATGGCGGCGGCAATGGCGAACAAGGCGACACCCACCTGTTTTACCCCCCCTCTGTTAATCGGCCAACCACCACCATCTTTTGGTGGTGGTGGGCTACAACAGCAACACCACCACCACCACAGGCGGCGGCGCTGTGGTGGGTGGTACCGGTCGATACTTCAAGCGAGAGAGAGAGAGAGTTCAGGAGGAAGAGAGAGAAAGGAGAGGGTGAGAGAGGCTGCGACAGCAGCAGCCGCTGGCGACGATGACGATGGTGGTGGTCGTACCTAATTTCTCCGGTAAGTGATTTGCCTGAAACCATGTATTACGACTTAGATCGATTTCATTCAGTTCTGTTTTGACCCACTTTCCGGTTCATACTTTGGTTTTCTCTCTGGTCAGACTGGTTTCGGGTGCGGTTCGAGTCAACTCAGTCGAACGGGTCTGTTTGGTCAACTCAGCCGCGGTTCGGGTATGGTTCATCAAGCTCGGGTTCAACAGGTTCGTGTCTTGGTTCAGTGCGGTCATATCTCATTTGATTTAAGTTGTGGCGCTCGGGTTCAGGTCAACAACCAAGTCAACTCGGTCAAGGTCAGCCAGTCAACTCAGTCAAATGGTTCGATGTTTCGACAAGCGAAGACTCGGTAAAGGATTTATGACAATTATTATTTACGTTCATTTGTTATTATTATACGCGAAATCGAGCTCCCAAAATCGTATCAAATAATGAAACTTTTATATAATAATTGGATTTACATATTATCTTGATTATATAATTCGGTTATATATATGTCGTGAATTGGAAACTTGTTGAATCTTGATAAATAATGACAACTTGTGTTGTCGGGACCGTCCAAAAACAGAGGAAACTCTGCCCGTTTTTCGAGAAAATCCCGAAAACAAAACGTGTTTAAATGACAACTGTCGACATCAAGCGACTTTTATGAAAACCCATATAATGTACATACTAATTCGACGATACTCTACAATAAACGTCAATAACGCGAAGTGTTTTTATAAAATGAATATAATAACTCCTATATTTATTTTCGAATACCTAATGAACGACAATTCGGATATTACTCGCAATAATAAATATAGTTATTATATTCTAAACTTTGAAATTCCGATAACTCTTTTATAAAAATAAATATAGTTTATATATTTATTTTCAAATAACAAACAACATGACTTCTTTTATAAAAAATAAATATAGTTTTATATTTATTTGAAACATGCATCGACTCGATAAATCTTTATAAAATAAATATATCATTTATATTTATTTCAAAACGCCTAAATGGCACACTATATATCATATATATCGCGTACGAGTTTGTTACATATTATTTTCATATAAATGTTCATTACCTACACAAACGACTTCTCAAGACGACTAACGAGATTCTACCGATAAATTTATATATTTGAATTTCTCGAAAACTAAGTACTTCCAAGACTTAGTAAACTATTATCGACATTAGACGAAACATAACGAATACAACTTCTTCGTTTCATTTAAGTTAATAACTTACCGTCGAATCGTTCAGTCAACGATTCGGTAGAGCTCGATGACACGTAGTTTAGTTACTGCGTTTATTTAGAAACTTATAAGATATTCCGTGTTAGGAATATTGTAGAATGCACGCTAGCGAATCTCGTCTTGGAAACAACATCACGAAGTCGTATATAGCTAGCTTTGCACAGGAATATTCAGGTGAGTTCATAACCCCACCTTTTTACGGTTTTACATTTTCCTAAATGTTTTCGGGGTGGAAAGACATGCACTATTTTGCAAACAATACAAGGGTTTCAATAAACAAGAATTACATATTCCTAAACCATTTTACAAGCAATTTTTAACTGACACAAATGGTTTACGAAAAGCTTACGTTTTATACCGGTTTTTTAAACAAGCGTATTTTTCGAAATGTGCATACACACGAATTCTAGTTTTCTAAACTACGGGAAAATACAAGTACAAAGAGGTACATTAAACTAAGGAATGACACAATAGATCATGTCACGAATAGGGTAACATAAGCACCATTAATCGTGTACATACTAAGACCGCAGAACAAAAGGTTAGATCTAATGGATTTTCGGGCAGCCACACTCTTGGTGATAACTAGTACCAAGTAGTGCTCTTGTGTCTCAGTCGTGAATCGACAACTAGAAAAATGCCTATGGTTTGGATGCTTCCTATGTCGTGTCACATGTTAATGGCCTCGCGAACCATTAGCGATCTCGTATTCCTTACATAAACAGAACTCAATTTCAATACGTTTTTACGAATTACATACCATGTTTTATACAAATTCAAAGCATAGGATTATGCAGGCATGAAGTCAAAGTCAGGGTGGGCATTGACGGTTATACGAACATTACAAATACAAGAGTTTACAAATACGTGGTTTTACGAACATAAAGCGTTACAAATACAAAGTTTCCATATAACATGACAAGAAAATGATTTTAAATTCGTTTTCTCAACAACATATCGAAAACCGGTTAATCAAAAAGATTTATTTCAAATCTTTTACAAACAAACTATGAACTCGCTCAACTTTATGTTGATTTTTCGCATGTTTCTTTCTCAGGTTACTTTTCAGAAATTATGGCACGGTTGGAATAGGAGAACCATGTGGAGTCAAGTACTTAGTGGCGTTCAATTTTCTAAAAGACTTAGCTTATTTGCTTCCGCTGTGCAATGAAGATACCAGTCCAGTCACGCCAGCTGTGATAATTTCGGGGAGTGACATTCAATGCATAAAGGATGCCACCCGATCGAACAACCGTCCAATCGATTGACAACCTGCTGTGAACTTGTTCTCACTGAAGTGGCCAACCGAACGGGTTACCGTCCGATCGACCGACCTAAAAGGTAGAGATACTTCAATATTTTCAAAATGCTACAGCGAAAACTTCAAAAGACAAGCCATCATACACAAACACATCCTTCTCTAAGGAAGAAACAATCCACTCGAACAGTCATCCGACCGGACGACCGTCCGAACGGACTACCACTCGCACGACTGGCTATCCAATCGGACTACCATCCGATCGAACTACTGTCTGAACCCCTTTTACTTTGCACCGTTTTACGCGTCGCTTATCGTTATGCTATCAATCTATTCAGGCTAACTCTACTCTCTAGCGCTCCCTTCAATCCATAAATCGCTGTGAGTATACTCGATCCCTTTTTGCTTTACGCACTTTTGGGTGTTACATACGTTACTTATACAAAATCACATCGAACACACTACGCAATACTTTAAACGCTAACCGTTACCGCATGATTATACGTGACTTAATGAATGCTTGTTTGTTATGTTTACACATGGAATGTTGTCTACCTGCCTTAGCAACGATAGTACTATTAGTTTGGACTCAGCACCCGTTCACTCAGGGGTTGTTAAGGACAATTACCTACATGGCTCACAGTGGTGAGTGTGTATCACGAACTGCCTTGGGCAGTCAACCCGCAGTCATTGGTATCGATAGATTCATGTCGATAACTAACATGCCTCATTTCACTCTGTGTACGTGCTGGTTATGCGTAACGCTTTCGAACTCTATATGCTATTATCAAACTTGTATGCTCACCTTTACACTATGTGTATTGACTTTTACTTTAACGTTTGTGACAAGTGCTTAGGATGTTTACATGCTTTGTGTGCTGGTGATGAAATTGAGGCTAGGGACGGAGTCCTAGAAACAAATAAATAAACAATTGTCTGTAATAAGAATCTGAGTTGTCGGAACAGAACAATTTGACTAGATCTTTTCTGTAATAACTGTATTATCTTATATGACGTGGTATGGGACATGTTGCTTTAAATATTTGGTAAATATAGCTGTTATGGAAACTTCTGGACACTCTGTTTCGCTCAGTGCCATGCCCCGATGTTTCCGCCATCGGTTGGGGTGTGACAAAAGGTGAGCATACAAGTTTAATTATCATAATGGTAGCGAAAGCGAGTTTACGCATAACCAGCATGTAACATGTATAGTGTGAAGCAAGTAGGTTATCGACAATAAAATATGCACAGACGTGACTGCGAGTTGTAGAATGCGTAACACACACCACCACTGTGATATGTGAGAAAAGCCCTTAACTGCGAGTTGTAGTATCACAACCCTTCAGGTCGTCCGGTTGAACGGTCGTCCGATCGGATGGCCATTCGGTCGGATGGCGATCCGTCCAAGTGGGACATTTCTCAGAGAAAAGTTCACAGCAGGATGGTCATTCGATCGGATGGTCTTTCAACCGAATGGCTATTAGTTAGAAACTGATGATCTTTGAAAATTTGTAAAAATTTTAAGTATTGAAGGTCATGGGTCATTCGATCGGATTGTCGTTCAATCGGATGGTAATCCGATCGGACGACAGTCCGTTTGGTGACTTGATCGTTTTGGAAATTCGTTAAGTTTGAAAGTTTGCGGTTTGATCGAGACGGTATGACAACGTGTTAAACAACAGGAATTTCCTCAAATCCAAGTTATTCGATCGGACGGGAATCACCCTATTCTGACCAGTTAACTATCCTTGACAGTTTTTCATGTTCAACCCGTGAATAGGTCGTCTCTTCCGATGAAAATCCATTCTCAATCCAACCCTTCACTATGGAGCGAGTAAAAGGCCCGAACAAGTTCTGATTGTATCGGTTTAGAGCTAAAGAGTGTAAAAGAGTTGAAAGAAAGTTATAAAAACATCTTTCAATCCTTTTATCCTTGAAAATGTTTAGATCTGTTGCGAAATTAGTGTTAAAACATGTTGAAATCTCTTAGATCTAAGTTGTTCTTGGTGGAATGAGGTCGAATCTTGTAGTTCATAAGAACCCCATGATGACATCATCCTAGAACACCTCAAATCAGCCGATTTCGTGGTTAAAAGTGAAGATTTGATGGTGAAAAAGATGAAGAAATGTGTGTAGATGATAGATGTACAAGATTTGCGGAAGAAACTTACAAGAATCGCGAGAAATCGAAGGAGAAAGGCCTGAGAAGTTGGAGGGTTGCACCAGAGCTGTCACATCACTATTTGTGATGTGACAGGGGTTATTTATAGGATTCCAAAAGAGGAAAATTGGTGCAGGTGCGCGAATCGAAGTGAGGTTCGATCGGATGGTCATTCGATCGGATGGCGGTTGCGAGTTGGTTTCAATGTTTCGTTTCGCGTGTTGAGCGTTGCGATGCGTTTCGAGTAAGCGATGCGATAGTATTACCCATTAGTTACATAAATAACCTAGCTACTAAATATCATAAATATAACCCTTGAATCTCGAGTTTGTGATGAGATTGCGTTGCGAATGAGTTGCGATTGCGTTTGCGATTATTCACCTCAACATAAACATAACATGCACAAGTAACACATAATAGCACACACACGTAAAACAATATCCATAACCCATAATTCGTGTTGCGATGCGATAGCGATGCGATTAGCGATAAGTCGATTAGCGATTAAATTGCGATCAAATAGCGATTTATTAGCATGTACTCCACATAATACAACTAAAACAAATTAAAATAGAGTATCGGTTATAAGTCGAGAAGTACAATCAATAATTAAGCAAGGAGTGGCAGATCGCAATTCGCAATCTTTTCTTCCTTTGACTTTGACTTTGACTTGTACTTTGACTTTCAAAAGTCGGGTTGTTACAGCCTCCCCTACTTTAGGAAATTTCGTCCCAAAATTTAAGGCGCAGGCATAACAAACAGTTGTGGATACTTAGCCTTCATATCACTTTCGAGTTCCCAGGTGAACTCGGCGTCGCGTTTGCCTTCCCAGCGAACCTTCACAATGGGAATGTGTGAGCGTCGGAGTACCTTGGTTTCTCGGCCCATGATCTCGACAGGTTTCTCCACGAAGTGTAATGTTTCGTCCACTTGTAGATCCTCAAGGGGGACATGCAATTCCTGGTCGGCTAGACACTTTTTGAGGTTCGAAACGTGGAAAGTCGGGTGGACGTTGCTCAGTTCCTCCGGTAGTTCGAGTCTGTAGGCCACTTTGCCAATCCTTTCCAGAATTTTAAAGGGTCCAACGTATCAAGGCGCGAGATTTCCTTTCTTGCAGAATCTGATCACCCCCTTCCAAGGTGCAACCTATAGGAGTACGTGATCGCCAACGTCAAATCCAAGGGGCTTGCGGCATTTATCGGCGTAACTTTTCTGACGACTTCGAGCTTTTAGCAGATTGTCTCGAATTTGGAGGATTTTTTCAGTCGTTTCTTGCAACATCTCAGGACCGGTAATTTGCGCGTCCCCGATCTCGTGCCATACAATAGGCGGTCAACATTTTCTTCCATATAATGCCTCAAATGGTGCCATTTGGATGCTAGAGTAATAACTGTTGTTGTACGAGAATTCAACTAAAGGTAAATGAGAATCCCAATTACCACCGAAATCTATAACACACGAGTGAAGCATGTCTTCGAGGGTACGAATCGTGCGTTCAGTCTGACCGTCAGTCTGGGGATGGAAACCAGTGTGACAACAGTGCTCTGTAATTGATGTACAATGTAAAACAATATCAACTATTAATAAAACCATGTATTTTGGTGTTATTATATGTGTATTTGTGTTTGATGAGTTTTTCGATTTGATTCGAGTTAGCTTTCAAGCTTTAAATCGCTTTCTTGAAAGTTATACGCAAACTGGTGCGTAAACGCAGTCATTTTAACGCGACAAATACTCCGGAATAGTGACATAGGATTAACATGCCTTATATAACCTTTACATAACTTAGAAATAAGTTTTGGATGGTTTGGTGTGTTGAAAACAAGTTTATTCGATCGCAGGGACTATTTGTGTCAAACTACGAAAGTGTGCCGATTTGTTCTGTAACGAACATTTTGGAACTTGATCATAAGTTAAACATTCCCTAAATATCCTTTACATATCTTAGAAATAGGCTTTGAGGTGTTTGGTGCGCAAAAATAAACTTACGTTCTGAATATATCCAGACATCCAAAAATTTTTCTGAATATATCCAAAAATAAACTTACGTTCTGAATATATCCAGACATCAATAGGGACTAAAAGCGTCAAAAAGTGCATAAGTTTGCATTTTCGCGCATATCTTACGTTCTGAATATATCCAGACATCCAAAAATTTTTCTAATCATTAAAATATCTTATTGTAGTGATTGGCATGCAAAAATTCCATTTGTCGCGTAATTTGGATCGTTTTTGCGTCCGTTACGACTTCCATCGTAATTACCTGAATAACGCAACCGTACGACCAAACGAACCGACATCCGAGATGTTTTTGAGTATATTTTAAGTTCCCTATAATTTAACTTCATTTTATAGCCTTGAAATGGGGTTAACGGGGATTAAACGTGTCAAAAATGCATCAAATATCAAGTTTTGGACCTGCAGGGGCTAAAATTGTAATTCTGCCAAACTTGCTAGGCGGGGCGCGTAAGCCCAGGCCTATTCTTACACGGGGCGCGATAGCAGCCCAGCACAGAAACATTGAATCTGGTCTTTGAGCTGGTTTTGATGGTTTTTAACCCCTGATTTTGGATGCTATGGGCTGGATTTTGATGGTTTTTATATACCCCTTGTATTTTAAAACCTTGTGCCCACATGTATGGCCAAGACCGAAGCACGATTTGCGAGAAACGATCCTAACGGTTGTGGGATTTCTATAAATACCCAAGCCTTTCATTCTTGCAACTCACCATTGAATCATTTCTGCTCTAAGTTGAAGCTTATGTTTCATACCTGAGTATTTTTTATCCAATTCTTCCTAGCTTGGACACTTTGTAAGTATTCTTTCGTGCTTTTTATGCTTTTCAAGCATGAAAGTCAAACCGAGTTTGACTTTCTGCCTTGACCACGAGTTGGTCAACACAAAGTTCGTTCGAACTTTGCAACGTGAGCATAATCACGATGGTTATAGTTCCTTGTGACTATACCTACTGATTACCACGTTGATTAGGTGTAGTGACGTGTCATAGTTTCGGTCAAAATGCGTATTTATGCGTATTTTGCAACCAAACTATTCTTGGGTATCAAAACCCTTTGTTTTGATATCAAAACCTGTTTTCTAACTTAGTTAAACATGTTTCAACATGTTTAGCTCGTCACTTTTAGTTTAGTGCTTGTGTAGAGTCGTAAGTCAAGCGGTCTAAACAACCGCTTGGACTTTCGAACTCGACCCGTTTGGTCGATCATTAGGATCCGACCAAGCATATTTAGTGACCATAGTTTTATAGGGAATAACCTTCCGAGGTTATACCTTATGGTCACTTAGTTTAATTAGTTGTATGATAGGTAGTTTATATGTTTTAGGTAAAATGACCAAAATGCCCTTTTTATGCATAATTGGATTTTAAGCATATGTAACTTAAACTTGTGTCATTTAACTAATTATGCAACATATTTAAAAATGTTTAGGCATATAATACTTGTCATAGGACTAGTTAGACGTCTCGAACGTGCATTTGCGCGAAGGACGCATTAAAGTGGCGTAAGCTACCTTAATGGGTCGTAACGGGTCGAAAGCACTTAGGATAGGTTTCGATCTAGAATGTAGGCTTTGTTAAACCATATCACATGAGTTCCAATACTCATTTGGTTTACAAGATCTCATTCTACCCGATCTTCCGATTTAGGTGTCGATTATTTATCTAGTGATCCGATTTCTAGGTTCTGCTTGATTTCCTTGTTTTGCTTGAGCTTTGTTGAGTTCTTTTGATTGAGGATACTTTTCACTTCAAGTGAGTACATAGTTCCCCTATTTTACTGTTTTCAATTGTTTTGGGGTGATTCATATGTGTTAAATGATTTTGATGTTTTTAACGATGGTTTAAAAAATGATTAACATGGTTTATATTAAATTAATAACGATTTCGATAATGTAAACAAACTTGTTGGAAGTAGTTACATAACGAATAACATTAATTAGTTTTGGCCGAACCGACCAGTATTAGGTTATGGTACCATAGGATCTGACAAATCCCGTTATCGGACTGCACCCATGGTTATGTGTGGGGGTTATGTGGGTAACGACTGAATCTGTGATTGTTAACTTACCCTTTGGTGGTTTGTTAATGCGAGAAGCGATAGGCGAGTTGCAAAGGTTTGGATGTTATTAGCGAGATGACCAAAAGTAGTTTCACAATTAAAACGAGAGCAATTTAAACGATTTGGAAGGATTTAAACGAGTTAAACAAATTGAACAAACGATTGGTTTTGGGTTGTGATTAGATAATGGGACGGGTGTAACATGATAGAAAAATGGTAGATACGCCGCTGGTACTTCTTATATATAAGTGTTTTTATCATATTACATTCCATAGCATTATTTAGTTCACTTAGGCAAACGATTTTATGGCGATGTCACACAACGATGTTTTCTAAATAATATAAACCATACGAGTTTTACTAACGAGGTGATTTACAACTTGATTTATTTAAACAAATGTTTTGGGTTAAGAATCATGGCTTCGAGATTTTTATAAACTATAACCAACTTGATTTGAGTTGGTTAATTATGCTGCAATACTATATACTTTTCAAAACAAGGTTTCTAACTTTTGACTCTTGTAGTCTAATGAAGTATTGCAACATGTAAACGAGCCATGAATCCGATACTCTCATAAAACCTATGTGCTCGTCAGCATTTCTTTGCTGACTTTGTTTTTACATATGTTTCAGGTGTTGTTGAATGATGTTGATTGCTAGGATGCATGCTCACTTAGGACTGGACGAGGCCTTAGTGACTTAATAACGATGATAGACTATGTTTAACTTGTTTGTTTTGTTTTAATACAATGTAAATTACTTAATGAATCAATAAAACGAAACTTTTTGAATCCATGGTTGTGAAACAATAATTATGCCACGACACTCCCCGACGTTTCCGCCGCGGTTTTGTTGTTTTAACGCGGTCAGAGTGTGACAAACAGTACTAAGATTGAGAGTAGTACCGAGAGTCGATTGAAACGTTTCCCAAAGACGTGAGGTGAATCGACCATCGCGGTCAGAGATGATATCATGAGGTGTCCTGTAACAACCCGACTTTTGGAAGTCAAAGTACAAGTCAAAGTCAAAGTCAAAGCAAGAAAAGATTGCTAATTGCGATCTGTCACTTCTTGCTTAATTACTGACTGTGCTTCTCGATTTGTAATCGATAATCTATTTTATTTTGCTTTGGTTGTATTATGTGGAGTACTTGTTAATGAATCGCTATTTAATTGCAGTTTAATTGCTAATCGACTTATCGCTAATCGCTAATCGCATCGCAGCTCGAATTATAGGTTATGGATATTGTTTTACGTGTGTGTGCTATTATGTGTTACTTGTGCATGTTATGATTATGTTGAGGTGATTAATCGCAATCGCAATCGCAACTCTATCACAACGCAATCTCATCGCAAACTCGAGATTTAAGGTTTATATTTATGGAATTTAGTAGTTAGGTTATTTGTGTAACTAATGGGTTATACTATCGCATCACTCACTCGAAACGCATCGCAACGCTCAACGCATGAAACGAAACATCGAAAACCAACTTGCCGGATCATTTCGATTGAATAACCATTCGATCGAATGGTCATCCGTACGGATGACCATCCGATCGGATGGCCATCTGGTCCGTTACCTGCGCACACCTTTCCTCTTTTGGCAACCTATAAATACCCCCTGTCACATCTTTCCTCTTTTGGATCTAAACATTTCATGGTTAGAAGGATTGAAAGATGGTTTCACAACTTTCTTTGAACTCTTTTACACTCAATGCACTCAAAACCGATGGAATCGGAAACTCATTCAGGCCTTCTACTCGTTTCCTAGTGAAGTGTCGGTCTGAGATCTGATTCCTATCAAAGAGACAACTGATTCCGGGTTGAACATGAACCACCATCATGAACGGTTAGCTGATCAGGCTGGGGTGATTCCCACTTCGATCGGATGACTCGGTCTTGACGAAGTTCCCGTTGTTTAAACACGTGTCATACCGTCTCGATCAAACCGCAAAATTTTCAAACTTAACAAAATATTCAAGTTTTCAAAACAATCAGATTGTTGGACGGATTGCCATCCGATCGAACGACAATCCGATCGGATTGTACTTGGTCTCCAACACTTAAACTTTTTATCAAATTTTCAAAGATCATCAGTTTCTAACGGATTGCCATCCGATCGGAAAACCATCCGATCGAATGACAATCCTGCTGTGAACTTGTTCTCACTAGAATGTCTCACTGATCGGATCGCTCTCTGATCAAACGACCGTTCGTTCGATTGAATGACCTGAAAGGTAGAGATACTTCTCTAAGTTTTAAAATGCTACAACGAAAACTTCAAAGTCACATCATACACAAACACATCCATCCCAAATGAATGTCAATCCTACCGAATGTCCATCCAAACGGATGACCATCCGAACAGATTGTCATCCGACACGGATGGTCATTCGATCGGATGACCATCCGTTAGGATTGTCATCCGATCGGATGACCATTCGTCACTTGGTTCACTCTTCACCGTTTAACGTGCCGCTCATTCGCTTATGCTTATGCTATCGTTAACTGTTCAGGCTAATCTCTCAGCGCTCCCTTCAATCCAAGAGAGTGTTTAGTTATTAAGCACTATCTGTGAGTATACTCGATCCCTTTTTGCTTTAAGCACTTTTGGGTGTTACATGCGTTACTTATATCAAATCACATCGATCACACAACGCAAAAACTTTTATACGCTAACCGTTACTGCATGTTATACGTGTTACTCGATGAATGCTTGTATGTTATGTTTACACAGTGATTGTTGCCTGACACCTTAGCAACGATAGTACTATAGTTTGGACTCAGCACCTGTCGTGGACGAGGGTTGTTAAGGGCTTTTCTCACATGTCACAGTGGTGATATGTGTTGCGCGTTCTACAACTCGCAGTCACGTCTGTGCATATTTCATTGTCGATAACCTACTTGCTTCACATTATACATGTTACATGCTGGTTATGCGTAAACTCGCTTTGGCTACTATTATACTATTAAACTTGTATGCTCACCTTTACACTATGTGTATTAACCTCTATTTTAACGTATGTGACAGGTGTTTGAATGCTTAGGATGCTTTGCTTGCTTTCATGGAATTGAGCTTAGGAGAGTCTAGAAACGAACATTAAAAAATCTGAGTTGTCGGAACAACCTTATAATTGTCTTTGAGAAAACAATGTCTATATTTACTATTTTTATCTGATATATTGTGGTATTGGACATGATGTTAAAATAACTGGTAATTCTAGTGTTATGGATTTCTCTTGGACAATCTGTTTTGCTCAGTGTCGCGCCCCGATGTTTCCGCCATCGGTTGGGGTGTGACAGATTGGTATCAGAGCCATAGCTATAGGGAATTAGGCAAGACTCGACCTAGTCCGGGTCGATTTCTTAGAATCGACCTAGTCTATAGTCTAAGTACCAACAGACCGACTTGAGCATACCCAGCATGGGTTTTGCACGAGCTTACTTGATATTCTCGCTTCGCACTCGCTGTACACTACACTCTTGCGCGAACATCGCATACTACAGTTCCGCGCGAGATCAGATTTTCCTAAGGGTGGATACACACACAAACGGGCGAACTAGTTGAGACTAGGTGTGAAAACCGCAAACTCTCGACCAAATCACTCGTTCGACACGCTATTTTTACTATAACAAGAGAATTTGCGTTGAATTAAGAGTGAAATCCATACTTCGATGCGAATATGCTTATCTATCTCGTGATTCTACAGAGATGGAGTTGCTAAGTTAGGGGTGAAACCCGAACCTTGATGACTCGTCCCGTTTTCTGTTTTTGTTTTTACAAAACTCTCACCAAAGTCTCGATGAGTTCCAACGACTAGCTGATGGCGAAATTCATTCCGCAAATTATTAGCGAGCTGAACCAAAATGCTAGCAAGTCCTCAGAAGAGTCCAGGACTGATACTCCTAAAGCAACTTTTAGCTTTAAGTAGTTCAAAGCATGTGGACCCAAAGAATTTACCGGCGAAGATGGGCCTACGGCCATGTTTCAATGGTTTGATTCGATCGAAGTCACCCTGCGCCAGAGTGGCTGTCCGGAAAACCTTCGCACTGTTAACACCACCGGCATCTTCCAATCCCGGGCTCTAGATTGGTGGACTACCAAGAGAAACAAACGAGGGAACGATGCAGCATTTGGGCTGACGTGGGACAAGTTGAAGGACATCATGATGCAAGAGTTCTGCCGTCCCCACGAACTCCAAAAGCTGGAGGACGAGTTCTGGCATATCAAGCAGGATGGTGGAGACAACGCTGGTTTAACTGCTTGCTTCAAGCAGCTGAGTATCATCTGCCCAGGTCAAGTTACTACCCCCGAGATTACGATCAAGAAGTATATCCGTGCTCTGCCGGATTGTGTCGGTGACTTTGTGCAAGCTTTGAAGACGACAACTATTGAGAAAACCTACCTGCTCGCTACTGAGATTAACGACAAGCGAGTCAGGGCTGGTTACTTTGATAAAGCCTACAAGAATCTGCACCAAGTCACCGCTGCTCCCACCACTGAAACCGCCGCATCGCAATCTTCAAAGTCCTCCAGCCGCAAAAAAGAAAGAACAACAACTCCAGCAACAAGAACTATGCAGTAACTGCCGCTCTACTCCAAGTAGTGCCTGCCCAACCGCAACCGCAACCGCAAACCCTCCAAGTAGCGGCGCTTGTGGTCAATGCACCGCCAGCCAAGCGTGCATACACTGGACCACACCCGCTCTGCCCTACTTGTACCTATCATCACCCGGTTGGAATCGCATGCCGGTTTTGTGTTCACTGCTACATGTACGGCCACTTCACTGCTAACTTCCGTACCGGTCCTCGCCAAGCCCCAGTTCAAGCTCAAGCTCCTGCTCTACCAGCTTCGCAAGGACGACAAGCATCTCCTGCACCAACTGCTCACGTAAGAGCTTGCTTTGCGTGTGGTGATCCCAACCACTTCGCAAACGTCTGCCCAAACAGAGTGGTAAAACAAGAGCCACAACAGCCAGCACCACAATAGCACCAACAACAGCAGCAGCAGCAGCCAGCTCAGCAAGCAGCCCGCGGGCGAGTCTTCAACATCAACGCCCGCCAGGCTCAGGCAGACAACAACGTGGTTAATGGTACGTTTCTCGTAAATGGTATATATGATTCGTGTTTGTTTGATATTGGAGCCGATAACTGTTTTGTATCGTTCGAATTTGAAAGGCTCCTAAACCGTAGACGCGTTAACCTCCCATCAACATTCGACGTAGAAGTTGCCACTGGAAGAACCGTCACATTTAGTTTCGTTCTGCGTGACTGTACTCTCGATCTCAACGGTCACGTTTTTCCGATCAACCTTATCCCGATGTAACTTGGTAGCTTCGATGTCAAAGTAGGTATGGATTTCCTTCGGGAGAATCATGCTGAAATTTTTTGTTTCGATAAAATGATTCGTTTCTCTCCAGCAAATGGTGATTAATTATGTGTTTATGGCGAAGTCACTTCGAAGAAGTTATAACTCATATCGTGTGTCCAAGCTAGCAAGTATCTCCGCAAGGAATACCAAGCTTTCTTGGAGCATATCGTAGTAGCGGAGGAAAAGGAAGTTAAGGCAATAGACAAGGTGCCTTTGTTTCGTGAGTTTCCTAACGTCTTTCCTGATGATTTACCTGGTTTACCTCCCACTCGTGATATCGATTTCCGAATCGACCTCATTCCTGGAGCAAATCCTGTTGCTAGAGCACCTTATCGTCTCGCTCCTTCTGAAATGCTCGAACTCTCGAGTCAGCTCCAGGAACTACTTTATAAAGGCTTCATTCACCCTAGCACCTCTCCTTGGGGCGCGCCTGTCCTTTTCGTCAAAAAGAAGGATTGATCGTTCCAGATGTGCATTGACTATAGGGAGTTGAATAAGCTAACTATCAAGAATCGCTATCCTCTGCCCCGAATCGATGATTTATTTGATCAGCTACAAGGTACTACGTGTTTTTCGAAGATCGATCTACGCTCAGGCTATAACCAGTTATGAATTCAGGAGGAAGATATACCCTAAAACCGTTTTTTGAACTCGATACGGTCATTACGAGTTTGTTGTTATGCCTTTTGGTTTGACTAACGCTCCCGCAGTTTTTATGGATCTAATGAATCGCGTGTGTAAACCCTTTCTCAACCGCTTCGTCATCGTGTTCATCGATGATATCCTGATCTATTCTAAGTCAAAAACCGAACACTCGCAACATCTACGTTTGGTTCTTGAACTACTCCAGGGAAACCGTCTCTATGCCATCGTTAACTGTTCACCGTTTAACGTGCCGCTCATTCGCTTATGCTTATGCTATCGTTAACTGTTCAGGCTAATCTCTCAGCGCTCCCTTCAATCCAAGAGAGTGTTTAGTTATAAAGCACTATCTGTGAGTATACTCGATCCCTTTTTGCTTTAAGCACTTTTGGGTGTTACATGCGTTACTTATATCAAATCACATCGATCACACAACGCAAACACTTTTATACGCTAACCGTTACTGCATGTTATACGTGTTACTCGATGAATGCTTGTATGTTATGTTTATACAGTGATTGTTGCCTGACACCTTAGCAACGATAGTACTATAGTTTGGACTCAGCACCTTTCGTGGACGGGGGTTGTTAAGAGTTTTTCTCACATGTCACAGTGGTGATATGTGTTGCGCGTTCTACAACTCGCAGTCACGTCTGTGCATATTCATTGTCGATAACCTACTTGCTTCACATTATACATGTTACATGTTGGTTATGCGTAAACTCGCTTTCGCTACTATTATACTATTAAACTTGTATGCTCACCTTTACACTATGTGTATTGACCTCTATTTTAACGTATGTGACAGGTGTTTGAATGCCTAGGATGCTTTGCTTGCTTTCATGGAATTGAGCTTAGGAGAGTCTAGAAACGAATATTATAAAATCTGAGTTATCGGAACAACCTTATAATTGTCTTTGAGAAAACAATGTCTGTATTTACTATTTTTATCTGATATATTGTGGTATGGGACATGATGTTAAAATATCCGGGAATTCTAGTGTTATAGATTTCTCTTGGACAATCTGTTTCGCTCAGTGCCGCGCCCTGATGTTTCCGCCATCGGTTGGGGTGTGACATGTCCCGTGTCTACAAAGAACTTCGTTGGTATAGATTCGAGCTAATCGTTCTACCTTAAAGTCTTCTGGTATCGGCAGAAAATGAGCAGATTTAGTCAAACGGTCAACGACAACCCAGATGTTGTCGTGACATTATGGCGTGCGCGAAAGTTTCGTTATGAAGTCCATAGCTTTACTCTCCAGTTTCCACATCGGGATTTCGGATTGCACGAGTAAGCCAGAGGGGCGTTGATGCTCAGCCTTAACCTTCGAACAAGTCAGGCATTTCGAAACATAGGTGGCAATATCCTTTTTCATGCCCGGCCACCAGTACTTGTAGCGCATGTCCTGGTACATTTTATCGGCACCGGGATGAATAGAATACCGAGATTTGTGGGCTTCGTCTAGCAGAATCTGTCGCAAATTGGTACGCTTGGGAATCCAAATTCGGTCTAGATAATGGAATATACCATTCGATTTATTCACCAGTTGTTCGCCGTTATTGATGATCCTTTCTTTCTTCAAAGTGCGTTCGGTAAATCAAGCATGTTGGGCATCGCGGATGACAGCTTCGATATTATGCTGGGCTTGAGTATTATGGATGCTATGCAAATAGCTTCGTCGACTGAGAGCATTGGCAACAACGTTTGCTTTGCCTGGATGGTAACGAATCTCACAGTCATAATCGTTGAGGAGTTCAACCCATCGGCCCTGGCGCATATTCAGTTGTTTCTGGTTAAAGATGTGTTGTAGGCTCTTGTGGTCGGTGAAGACCGTACACTTGGTACCGTAAAGGTAGTGTCTCCAAATCTTCAATGCAAAAACAACTGCGCCAAGCTCGAGATCGTGGGTTGTATAGTTCTTCTCGTGGATCTTGAGCTGTCGAGAGGCGTACGCGATAACCTTGTCCCATTGCATGAGAACACAACCAAGACCGAGGTTAGAGGCATCGCAGTAGACTACGAAATCGTCGTTTCCGTCGGGCAGTGAGAGCACGGGAGCGTTACAAAGCATAGCTTTGAGAGTTTGAAAGGCCTCCTCTTATTCGGTTCCCCAAACAAAAGGTTTGTTCTTGTGCGTAAGCGAGGTAAGCGGTACAGCGATCTTTGAGAATTCAGCGATGAATCGGCGATAGTAACCTGCCAATCCGAGAAAAGAATGAATTTCGGACGGGTTCCTTGGTGTAACCCAACTCTTAATAGCTTCGATCTTCACGGGATCGACATGAATTCCTTGACTATTGACGATGTGACTGAGGAATTGAACCTCCTCGAGCCAGAATTCACACTTGGAGAATTTGGCATAGAGGCGGTTTCCCTGGAGTAACTTGAGAACCAAACGTAGATGTTGCGCGTGTTTGGTTTTTGACTTGGAATAGATTAGGATATCATCGATGAACATGATGACGAAGCGGTCGAGAAATGGTTTACACACGCAATTCATTAGATCCATAAAGACTGCGGGAGTGTTAGTCAAACCAAAAGGCATAACAACAAACTTATAGTGACCGTATCGGGTTTGAAAAGCGGTTTTGGGTATATCTGTTGCAACCCCGATCCCTATGCAAATACAGGAACGGGCGGCCGCGAGCCAGTTTCGGTGGTATCTGGTATTGTCTAATTTTGGCAGTGGAAATTTCATCAGGACCGTAGTTAGGAAATATTTTATCAGAGTAAAATACCACATTTTATATAAATAAACACATTGGGATAAAGCCCAAGTTTTCATTACAAACTGATTAATAGGGATAAATCCCATTTTATTGAAATACACGCCTTCTTTTATTTAGGTAACTTTTATAGCCACTTTTCCAAGCCTTTAGTGCTGTCCAGCTGGCTTCTAATTGGCTTTCACATTGTGGTACCTGAAACGTGTTTTAAAAACATTTTGTCAGTGGGAAATACTGGTGAGTGAATCCCAGTTTAATCAAGAAAGGTTAATTTAATTTAAACAGTATTGAGAGCGATTACAATGTTTACATCTACCCAATTACTCATTCAGTACTGTCAATCCTGACTGGTGGGTCATATTACACATTGGCTAACTCTTCGTCCAATGGTAACGTGTCTCACATTTTGTATACAAAACCCCAACATACCGGCAGTAATCGTAGAATTACAAAGACTCAATCACTGCTAATCACATTGTAAAATATTTAAGGTTTTGTAAAAACAGTTTACAAAAAGGAGATTACTCACATTGCTGTCTTAGGTTTTCAATAAGGATTTCCTGGGAATAATCTATGAATTACACAAATGCACACGTGTTAGTATAATAACCCATTTTAACATTAGTAATACCCTCCCCGAGACGGCATTCCAACGACTACGTCGGGCAGAACCACGACAGCCGTTACGGAACCCTAGATCAATCGGGCAGAGTATCTAATACGTATCCAGGGGTTATGATACTTACAACGGAGCAGAACTTCATTTTTTAGGGGTGTATTATGCCCGAGTATAATGTATACTACGTGAAATTTAGAGAAAGAAAGAAAGATTTGAGCGAATTCGACTGAAGGCCCGAGCTCCAGCTTTATAGGGGCTGAGTTCGGGTTTCTCGCGGCCAGCGTAAGGGTGAGACCAAGGCCTACGCAGCCTGCGTAGTAGGTCGGGTAGGGTTTAGCTCATCCGGGTCATCGACTAGCTTCGCCATGATGATGACACGTGTCATCACCGGGTGTTGCCCCGTTCTCGATTGCTCGCGGCCCGCATAAGACGTAGCCATGGGCTACGCGGCCCGCGACAATGTGAATTTCTTTGTTTTTATTTTATTTTTAATGTTAGATCATAATTTGGGCTCGGTTTTCATATACGGGGTGTAATTTAAGACATATTGGGATATTTTAAAATATTTTAGGGTATCGAAAATATTTTGAGGGTGTCGGTTTTCTTTAGGGTTGTTATATCCTCCCCACCTTGTTTTAGAGCTCGTCCTCGAGGTCTATTGGAACATGTGTGGATATTTCCTTTGCATTTCTGATTCAAGCTCCCATATGTATTCTGGTCCTCTTTTGGGGTCCCATTTTACTTTGACCAGAACTAATCTCTTGTGCTTAAGATTCTTAATTTTCTTGTCTTCAATCTGTAGAGGTCTTTCTACAAATTTGAGTTGTTCATTTACCTCTATATCCTTAAGAGGTACCATCAGTGATTCATCGGCTAAGCATTTCTTGAGATTTGATACATGAAATACATCATGTATTCCTGCCATTTCCTCTGGCAGTTGTAGCTGATAGGCTACAGGTCCTATTCTTCTAATAATCTCAAAAGGTCCAACATACCTGGGACTTAGCTTTCCTCTTTGGATGAATCGCACCACTCCATTCCAAGGAGAGACTTCTAACAATTCTTTATCTCCTACTTGAAATTCCAATGGTTTGCGTCGGTTATCAGCATAGCTCTTCTGTTGATCACGTTGCTTTCAGTCGTTCCTTGACTTGCATAATCTTGTCGGTTGTTTCTTGTACTATCTCAGGTCCAGATAGTTGCTTTTCCCTAATTTCTGCCCAACAGACTGGGGTTCGGCACTTTTGTCCATAAAGTGCTTCGAATGGTGCAGCATTGATACTTGTGTGATAACTGCTATTATAAGAAAATTCTATTAAAGGTAAGTGATCGTCCCAATTACCTCCGAAATCAATTACACAAGCTCTAAGCATGTCTTCCATTGTCTGAATTGTCCTTTCGCTTTATCCGTCTGTTTGAGGATGATATGATGTGCTTAGATTTAGTTTGGTTCCCATTGCTTTTTGGAAACTTGACCAAAAATGAGAGGTAAAACGACTATCTCTGTCATAAACAATTGATAAAGGTATTCCATGTAATGAAACTATTTCATTTACATACAACTTAGCTAATTGTTCCATATTGAAAGTTTCTTTCATTGGTAGAAAATGAGCTGACTTGGTTAGTCTATCTACAATCACCCAGATTGTATCATTACCTTTCCTTGTTTTGGGTAATTTGGTAACAAAATCCATTGTTATTAATTCCCATTTCCATACTGGCATTTCTAACTGTTGTAACAAACCTGAGGGTTTCTGGTGTTCAGCTTTAACTTGTGAACATGTTAAACATTTAGAAACATAGGCTGCTATATCCTTTCTCATTCTTATCCACCAGAAATTTTTTCTTAAATCCTGATGCATCTTATCACTTCCTGGGTGCATCGTATATTTGGACTTATGGGCTTCTTCTAATATACGATGGTGCAGGTTCCCTAATTTAGGTATCCACATTCTCTTTTTATGGAATCTCCAAATTCCATCTGTTCCTTGTTCTAATTCCTTAATCATTCCTTTTAATTTTTCAGTATCATCCTGGATTACTGATTCTTGTGCTTTTCTAATTTGATCATTTAAATCCACTTGTAGATTTAATTTAAGAGAACGTACCCTTTTTGGCTTTTCATGATACTTTCGGCTTAAAGCATCAGCCACTACATTTGCCTTTCCTGCATGATACTGGATATTACAATCATAATCACTAAGAATTTCCATCCAGCGTCTTTGTCTCATATTTAACTCTTTTTGCCCGAAAACATACCTTAAACTTTTATGATCAGTGAATATGGTAAACTTACTACCATAAAGGTAATGTCTCCAAATCTTAAGGGCACAAATTATAGCTCCTAATTCCAAATCATGGGTTGAATAATTCTCTTCATGATTCTTAAGTTGTCTAGATGCGTAAGCTATAACCTTTTGACGTTGCGTTAATACACATCCGTAACCTAACTTAGAAGCGTCACAATATACTACAAAATCTTCAGTTTCTTCTGGTAATGCTAATATGGGTGCGTGGGTTAATTTTTGCTAAAGAATTCTAAATGCTTCTTCTTGTTTTGGTCCCCATTCAAACTTAATGGATTTACAGGTTAGCTTAGTTAAGGGAATGGCTATTCTAGAAAAATCTTGAATAAATCTTCTATAATAACCAGTCAATCCTAAGAAACTTCTAACCTCAGTTGGTGACTCAGGGGTTTTTTATTTGGTAATCGCCTTGATTTTTGTTGGATCCACATGGATTCCTTCATGGTTGACTAAATGTCCAAGAAACTGTACTTGCCCTAGCCAAAACTCGCATTTTGAAAACTTAGCATAAAGCTTTTCCTTTCTTAATAAGCTTAGAAGTGCATGCAAATGCTTTGCATGATCTTCCTTACTTTTAGAATAGATGAGAATATCATCAATAAAAACAATTATGAATTTATCCAAATATGGCTTGCATATTCGGTTCATCGTGTCCATAAATGCGGCTGGGGAATTGGTTAAACCAAATGGCATGACAGTAAATTCGTAATGGCCATACCTTGTTCTAAATGTGGTTTTAGGAATGTCCTCTTCCTGTACCTTTAATTGATGATATCCTGATCTTAAATCGATTTTAGAGAAAAATCGAGCTCCTTGAAGTTGATCGAACAGATCATCAATCCTTGGTAATGGGTACCAATTCTTAATCGTGACCTTGTTTAATTCACGGTTGTCAATGCACATACGCATTGATCCGTCCTTGGTAAGGGTGAGACCAAGGCCTACGCGGCCAGCGTAGTAGGTCGGGTAGGGTTTAGCTCATCCGGGTCATCGACTAGCTTCGCCATGATGATGACACGTGTCATCATCGGGTGTTGCCCCGTTCTCGATTTCTCGCGGCCCGCGTAAGACGTAGCCATGGGCTACGCGGCCCGCGACAAGGTGAATTTCTTTGTTTTTATTTTATTTTTAATGCTAGATCATAATTTGGGCTCGGTTTTCACATACGGGGTGTAATTTAAGACATATTGGGATATTTTAAAATATTTTAGGGTATCGAAAATATTTTGAGGGTGTCGGTTTTCTTTAGGGTTGTTATAATATCTTCCTCCTGAATTCGTAACTGGTGATAGCCTGAGCGTAGATGGATCTTCGAGAAACACATAGCACCTTTTAGTTGATCAAACAAATCATCGATTCGAGGCAAAGGATAGCGATTCTTAATAGTTAGCTTATTCAATTCCCTATAATCTATGCACATCTGGAACGATCTGTCCTTCTTTTTGATGAAAAGGACAGGCGCGCCCCAAGGAGAGGTGCTAGGGCGAATGAAGCCTTTATCAAGCAGTTCCTGGAGCTGACTCGATAGTTCGCGCATTTCAGAAGGAGCGAGACGATAAGGCACTCTAGCAACAGGATTTGCCCCAGGAAAGAGGTCGATTCGGAAATCGATATCACGAGTGGGAGGTAAACCAGGTAAGTCGTCGGGAAAAACTCGAGGAAAATCACGAACCATAGGCACCTTGTCTTTCGCCTTAACTTCCTTTTCCTCCGCTACTACGATATGTGCCAAGAAAGCTTGGTATTCCTTGCGGAGATACTTGCCAGTTTGGACACACGACATGAGTTTTAACTTCTTTGAAGCGACTTCGCCATATACACACAATTGATCACCGTTTGCGAGAGAGAAACAAATCATTTTATCGAAGCAAACAATTTCAGCATGATTCTCCCGAAGGAAATCCATACCTACTATGACATCAAAGCTACCAAGTTGCATCAGGATAAGATTGATCGGGAAAACGTGACCGTTGAGATCGAGAGTACAGTCACGCAGAACGGAACTAACAATGACGGTTCTTCCAATGGCAACTTCTACATCGAATGTTGATGGGAGGTTAACGTGTTTATGGTTTAGGAGCCTTTCGAATTCGAACGATACAAAACAGTTATCGGCTCCAGTATCAAATAAACACGAAGCATATATACCATTTACGAGAAACGTACCATTAACCATGTTGTTGTCTGCCTGAGCCTGATGGGCGTTGATGTTGAAGACTCACCCGAGGGCTGCTTGCTGAGCTGGCTGCTGCTGCTGCTGGTGTTGTTGCGGTGCTGGCTGCTGCTGCTGTGGCTCTTGCTTTACCACCCTGTTTGGGCAGACGTTTGCGAAGTGGTTGGGATCACCACACGCAAAGCAAGCTCTTGCGTGAGCAAAGGGAGAAGGAGCTGCTTGCTGTACTTGCGGAGCTGGTAGAGTAGGAGCTTGAACTGGGGCTTGGCGAGGACCGGTACGGCAGTTAGTGGTGAAATGGCCGTACAGGTTGTAGTGAACACAAAACCGGCATGCGATTCCAACCGTGTGATGATAGGTACAAGTAGGGCAGAGCGGGTGTGGTCCAGTGTATGCACGCTTGGATGGCGGTGCATTGACCACAGGCGCCGCTACTTGGCAGTTCTGAGGTTGCGGTTGGGCAGGCACGGCTTGGAGTGGTGCAGCAGTTACTACACAGTTCTTGTTGCTGGAGCTGTTGTTCTTTCTGTTGCGGCGGGAGGACTTTGAAGATTGCGATGCGGCAGTTTTAGCGGTAGGAGCAGCGGTGACTTGGTGCAGATTGTCGGAGGCTTTATCATAGTAACCAGCCTTGACTCGCTTGTCGTTGATCTCGGCAGCGAGCAGGTAGGTTTCCTCGACAGTTTTCGTCTTCGCAGCCTGAACGAAGTCAGCGACACAATCTGGCAGAGCACAGATGTACTTCTTGATAGTAATCTCGGGGGTAGTAACTTGACCCGGACTGATGATGCTCAGCTGCTTAAAGCGAGCAGTCGCCACCATCCTCTTTGATATGCCATAACTCGTCCTCCAGCTTCTGGAGCTTATGGGGAGGGCAGAAATCTCGCATCATGATGTCCTTCAACTCATCCCACGTCAGCCCATAAGCTGCATCGTTCCCTCGTTTGTTTCTCTTGGCAGTCCACCAATCCAGAGCCCGGGATTGGAAGACGCCGGTGGCGTTAACAGTGCGAAGGTTTTCCGGACAGCCACTCTGGCGCAGGGTGACTTTGATCAAATCAAACCATTGAAACATGGTCGTAGGCCCATCTTCTCCGATAAATTCATTGGGACCACGCGCTTTGAACTGCTTGAAGCTAAAAGTAGCTTTAGGAGAATTAGTCCTGGATTCTTCGGAGGACTTACTAGCAATTTCGTTCAGCTCGCCAACAATTTGCGGAATGACTTTCGCCACCTGCTTAGCGACTAGTGCAGCGATGTGTTTGTCCTCGTGGTTGCCACAGGCGGAGCGAGCAGTGTGTGATCCAAATGACGACATTGTCTGCAACATACATCGTCACAAGTCTCAAACACAATTTTTTTTCGATTAACCCTAATATAGTCTAGCGATTCACCCAAATCTACTTTAAAGCACAGGAACACATCAATTCACAAAATCAAGTAGGCACATAATCCACATAATCACATAAGCACAGAAACACATAAGCACGTAGATCACCGAAACACATGAGGACACACTATATTTTGCATGTATTGGCCTACATATATTGCACGTATTCACCTATTCTTCACAGCGTCGAAAAGCAATCGAGTATTGCGAGTGCGAGTTGCGAGCAGCGATTGCAAATAACACAAGCGATTTGTTGGCATGTTGAGATAGATGTGTAGTGCGAGTTGTGTGTGTTTATCAAAGCGAACAGCGAAAAGCGAGTAAATCACCAAAAATCGAAACATATAAACACATAAAATCACATAAAACACATAAAATCGATAAATCTCAGAGTCGGCAGTGGTGAATTCCAGAATCGAAACATATAAAATCGAAGAGAGGTTGCCTTGGCTTGATAGACGTCGACTACCCAAAGTGGTTCGACTGTTCTCAAGGACGTCAAATACGCGCTTTTGGCCTAATGGACTGTGCTCTATCACCGACATGCGGTGAATGGCACGCATCCTTTCGGTTACTTACGCAACTCGAGTCGTTGGAATCCATCGAGACTTTGGTGAGAGCTTTGTAAAACCAAAATAGAGAGTGGAAAGAGTCATCAAGGTTCGGGTTTCACCCCTAACTTAGCGACTCCATTCCTGGTTGTGCGATTGAATCACGAGATAGATAGGGAGAATCGCGTCGAAGTACGGATTTCACTCCTGATTCAACGCAAATTCTCGTGTTTATAGTAAAAATGCGTGTCGAATGAGTGATTTGGTCGAGAGTTTGCGGTTTTCACACCTAATCTCAACCAGATTATCCGTTTGTGTGTGTGTCCAGCGTTCCTTTCCTATGGCTGTAGTAGGCAGTGCGAGTTCAGCGAGTTCGAGCGAGAATATCAAGTAAGCCCGTGCAAAACCCATATCGGGTATGCACAAGTCGGTCTGTTTGTACTTAGACTATAGACTAGGTCGATTCTAAGACATCGACCCGGACTAGGTCGAGTCTTTCCTAATTCCCTATAGTTATGGATCTGATACCAATCTGTCACTCCCGAACCGAGTGCAGAAACATCGGGGCGTGGCACTGAGTGAAACAGATTGTCCAGGAGAAATCCATAACAACTAAATTTACCAGATAATTAATCATTACGTCCCATACCGCAAAATATTAGATAATCCAATTATTACAGACATAGTATCTCAAAAACAATATTGTTCTGACAACTCAGATTTATAGATTGTTCGATTCTAGACTCTTCCTACATTGATTCCACAAAAGCAAGCATTCTAGCATCTCAAACACCTGTCACATACATTAAAATAGAGGTCAATACACATAGTGTAAAGGTGAGCATACAAGTTTAATTATCATAATGGTAGCGAAAGCGAGTTTACGCATAACCAGCATGTAACATGTATAGTGTGAAGCAAGTAGGTTATCGACAATGAAATATGCACAGACGTGACTGCGAGTTGTAGAATGCGCAACACACACTACCACTGTGATATGTGAGAAAAGCCCTTAGCAACCCCTGTCTACGACAGGTGTTGAGTCCAAACTATAGTACTATCGTTGCTAAGGTGTCAGGCAATAATCACTGTGTAAACATAACATACAAGCACACGTATAACATGCAATAACGGTTAGCATATAAAAGTGTTTGCATTGTGTGATCGATGTGATTTGATATAAGTAACGTATGTAACACCCAAAAGTTCTTAAAGCAAAAAGGGATCGAGTATACTCACAGATAGTGCTTAATAACTAAACACCGTCTTGGATTGAAGGGAGCGCTTGAGAGTTAGCCTGATTACAGAACGATAGCATGAGCGATGAGCGGCATGTTAAATGATGTAAAGTGATGGAGTGTCGAAGGGACATTCGAACGGATGGCAATCCAAACGGATGGTCATCCGATCGGATAGCCATTCGGTCGGTTTGCCTTTCGCTTGGGAAGGATGTGTTTGTGTATGATGTGACTTTGAAGTTTTCGTTGTAGCATTTTGAAAACAGAGAAGTATCTCTACCCTTCAGGTCATCTACTCGAACGGTCGTCCGGTAGGATGGCCATTCGGTCAAATGGCGATACGTCCAAGTGGGACATTTCTAAGAGAACAAGTTCACAGCAGGATGGTCATTCGATCGGATGGTCTTCCGATCGAATGGCAATCCGTTAGAAACTGATGATCTTTGAAAATTTGTAAAAAGGTTAAGTATTTAAGGTCATGGGTCATCCGATCGGATTGTCATTCGATCGGATGGCAATCCGATCGGACGACAGTCCGTTTGGTGACTTGATCATTTTGGAAATTCGTTAAGTTTGAAAGTTTGCGGTTTGATCGAGATGGTATGACAACGTGTTAAACAACAAGAATTCCCTCAAATCTAAGTTATCCGATCGGACGGGAATTACCCCATTCTGACCAGTTAACTGTCCTTGACGGTTGTTCATGTTCAACCCATGAATCGGTTGTCTCTTCCGATGAAAATCCATTCTCAGTCCAACCCTTCACTATGGAGCGAGTAGAAGGCCCGAACAAGTTCCGATTCTATCGGTTTAGAGCTAAAGAGTGTAAAAGAGTTGAAAGAAAGTTATAAAAACATCTTTCAATCCTTTTATCCTTGAAAATGTTTAGATCTGTTGCGAAATTAGTGTTAAAAGATGTTGAAATCTCTTAGATCTAAGTTGTTCTTGGTGGAATGAGGTCGAATCTTGAAGTTCATAAGAACCCCATGATGACATCATCCTAGAACACCTCAAATCAACCGATTTCATGGTTAAAAGTGAAGATTTGATGATGAAAAAGATGAAGAAGTGTGTGTAAATGATAGATGTACAAGATTTAAGGAAGAAACTTACAACAATCGCGAGAAATCAAAGGAGAAAGGCCTGAGAAGTTGACGGGTCACACCAGAGCTGTCACATCACTGTTTGTGATGTGACAGGTGCTATTTATAGGATTCCAAAAGAGGAAAGGTAGTGCAGGTGCGCGAATCGAAGTGAGGCTCGATCGGATGGCCATCTGATCGGATAGTCATCCGAACGGATGACCATTCGATCGAATGGTCATTCGATCGGATGGCGGGTGCGAGTTGGTTTCGACGTTTCGTTTCGCGTGTTGAGCGTTGCGATGCGTTTCGAGTAAGCGATGCGATAGTATTACCCATTAGTTAAACAAATAACCTAGCTACTAAATATCATAAATATAACCCTTGAATCTCGAGTTTGCGATGAGATTGCGTTGCGATAGAGTTGCGATTGCGTTTGCGATTAATCACCTCAACATAGACATAACATGCACAAGTAACACATAATAGCACACACACATAAAACAATATCCATAACCCATAATTTGAGTTGTGATGCGATTAGCGATAAGTCGATTAGCGATTAAACTGCGATCAAATAGCGATTTATTAGCAAGTACTCCACATAATACAACTAAAGCAAATTAAAATAGAGTATCGATTATAAGTCGAGAAGTACAATCAATAATTAATCAAGGAGTGATAGATCGCAATTAGCAATCTTTTCTTCCTTTGACTTTGACTTTGACTTGTACTTTGACTTTCAAAAGTCGGGTTGTTACAAATAAGGTCATAGTCCCCACATGATGGCGCATATTCGTGCTTTTCCATCCCCCTTTGATTCCCCCCCCCCTAATTAAATCACCTAAGCCACCACCACCACCACTAGTTCACAACCACCTAAGCCAACACCACGTCCACTGCGTCCTAACCTAACCATCCCTAGCACCACTATTTCCTAAACCATAGACCATCATCGCCGCCTTGCTTGAATCTAGGCCCACCACTGCGGTTTTAAACCCCAGTTTCAGTCGAAACCCTAGTTGTAAGTCGAAGTGAGGTTTACCTGAATCACGAGATCTGGGGGCGGGGAAGCCGTCAACAGTGGTGGAGGCCGAAGGGTTGTGGTGAAGCCTAAATGAGGCTCACTTGAACGTTTTTGCGGCACTATAACCACAGAAGATCGAAACCCTAGATGCCGGCAAATGGCGATTCATAAGTGGATTGGGTTTTTGTCACCCTTGATGGTCATGGCGGTGTCGTTGGTCGTTGCAAACCCAACCCGTGGTGGTGATAGTGTCCGCATGCGGTGGTGCCACTAGAAGTCGATGATCGTACACAACACTTTTTCAACGAAGTGGATGTGATTGGAGCCTCGTTCTCGATATTCTTCCATGCAGTTATACGCTTGAATTTGGTTTTGTAGGCGGTTTTTCTTCTCGGTGGTCAAGTGGTGGTGGTGGTGGTGGTTGGGGGAGAGAGAGGTAGAATGTTAGTGGTAGTGATGGGAGGTGGTAGTGGCATATGGTGGTGGTGGGTGAGGTTAAATATGTATATAATTTTTTTAATTTGATTTTGTTTATTTATTAAAATACTTAAAATAAATGGGTAGAAAGACTAGTTTTCCCTCAGATGGGGGTCCATTTGATCAGATTTAACCATGAAAACTAATTCATTTAGGGATAAAGGACATAACGTGCAAAGAGTTACAAACATCAAGTACGTCTTTTGTACTTAGTGAAGACAAATGACATAGTTTGCAATTTGATGTCAACATAAATGTCGATTTTTGTAATTTACTCTTAGATTTTAAAAACTTTAAAGAACGCAGATTATTAGATAAAAATAAAACTATAGAATAAATGAAATACTGTTAAAAAATTAAATAGGTTTAAAGTGTATATTATTTGTAGTATAAGGGTAAAATTAAAATTTCACAAAAATACATGATGTTTTAAGATAGTATCTCATGAGCTGTAGATTACTATTATTCATAACCAGAGCTTTTGGTATTAATAAAACTAGTTTATTTTCCGCTCGCGCGTTGCGGCATGGACCCAATGACTGTAAAACGCATGTCAGCAACCGCAAGCAGATACCGAATATCAAAACATAAATAAAAATGACGTGGTAAGGATAGTCACTCCGTCCTAAAAAAACGATTTTAAATAACCTAATATATAATAGTAGGACCCACACGTCCTACACGTTGGAAATTCGGTTGTTTCAGTTCAGTTAATACAGTGCTAACACGTTAAAATATGGATGAGCTTGGTACCAGTAACGGCACCGAAAGTACCGACCCAGAAAATCAGCGAAATTAGGTACCAGCACCGAAATGCTCGGCACAATACAGTATGGTATTTGAAGGTAAAAATCAATAAATACAGGTATTGGTGCTAGACATGTATCGAACCGGAAGTAACGATCCAGAAAACGCCATAAGGTGGGTACCAAATTGGTACCGAAAATGATTTGGTATAGTAAATTTGTTACCGATACGATACCGGTTTGATTACAGGAATTGATACGATTTGTTCATCAATAATCTAAATATCCAAGTTAATTTTACATGCTACAATTCATTCATTACAGAAAAAGATAAAAAAGAAAGCCAAATAAGTTGTTGTGTATATAAAACATCATTCAAACAAAATACAGTTTACTTATTGTGTGTATGAAAAGTAATCTAAATGGTGCAATTATTTACATTGCTATGTTGCTACAGGATTTGATGTGCTCGGTACCAACCGGTACCGAAAATACCGTTATCGAAATCCCCCAAAGTGAGTACCGGTACCGAATATGCCTAGTACGGTACAGTTCGGTACCGGTCGGTACTGGTACGGCACCAGTATTTGAGGGTAAAAACCGGTGAATACCAGTGCCGAACCGGTACCGAAAATACACCCGGTTTGATAAATTTGATACCGGTACTGGTACACGATATCATTTGCTAATCTCTTACAAATGTTACTATTCATTCGATTCAAATTTTAATATATAGGTAATAATATATAATATAATTACACCCTTTGAGTGCTTTCTAAGGCTATGCGGTATGGTGATGGTCCATCATTGGAGGAAAAATTGTCACGTAGATCAGGTGTGAAGATGGGGCAAAGAGGATGGAGCTAAGGAAATGGGGGGAATGGGCCTAATATATATATGTATATATTGTATGTATAGGTGTGTTGTAACACCTCGAAAGTTCGTGTTAAATAAAATAACGACACGTGTCATGTAAGACAAAAGTGTTATAAACCCGGATCTAGTTAAAGATGTAAGGCAGGATTTAAAAGTGTCGTCATGTTGATTTATACCTCTGAACGACCTCATTGTAAATCCCAAGCCCCTAATGTATATGATAAACATCTGATATACTTAAATCCGGTAAATACTAACAATTATTGATTCAAAATTTCAAGAATGGAATCCTACGAAGAAATACACGACAACCCTTCGTTCATGGCTTATCGTTAAAGTCCAAGACAATTGTACATCATTAAAGGTGATCTAAACTGTACAAGGCATGTTCATGAGGCCCCATTCTGAAAAATAGAAGTCCAAAATTCGTAATAACCATGTTACCTGTTCGAAGCTTGAAAGGGCAAGAGTTTTTGTCTTCTGGAACAAGCTTACGGACCGTAAGGGTCAAGCCTTACGGTCCGTAAGGGGTGCCCAGCCACAGTAATTTTGGCAGCAGCTGATATAAATGCAATAACCGACTTAAAAACGATTTTCCTCTTCCATGGGCGACCCCTACATGCTTTTTAGACTTAGGGGCACTTGTTACTGATCAGGATCACCCCTTAGACTTAGTTGTCATCATCATAATGGATCAAGAACACTATAAAAGGCCACAATGTTTGCAACATTCTTGCATTCATTCCATCTGCATTTCTGGAGCTTTTGGGAGTTTAAGAGCAGACCCTAAGCATCCCTAATCGTGCATAGGACTTCTGTAAGTATGCTTAATCTTTCTTAATTGAGTTTTTACTTAGTTTTAGCTTAAAAGTCAAACCGTCGTAATTACTGTTTGACTTAGCGATTAATCATTAATGGTCCAGTGATAAGTTGGTATTTATGTGGGTAATAAACCCTTAAAAGGGCACCCTCTGATTCCCACTCTAACTAGACCATTTGTCGGGTCAAAGTTGATTAGAAAAAGTCAACAGAATGCTAATCTTCGAATTAACGCATAATTAGCAATGTATAAGGCATGTAATCTATTTTATCACTCATATAACTTGGTAATAAGTATAAGAACTGGTCTAAGCTTGTTTGATCCGACAATTTTCTGTTTAGACCCGGTTCGGAACTGAAAGTCGCAAAACTTTGACTTTTGCTTTGACTTCAGTTCTGACCCGATTTAGTATGATTTGGTAATGCCTTAGAGCTTCCTTAGGACCAGGTTACATGCTAGTATAACCCTCTGTGATTATACACCTTGGTTCATTAGTTATCCGATTAATATGCATGATTCCGTTAATTGCTTATATGTTGACTATTATGCCCTTTTCACCATAAAACGTGATTTTTAAAAAGGTAAAAGAGTAGAAACCTTAGTTACTGATTTATAAACTTGTACCCAAAATTTGACATCAGTTTGAGGTGTAGATTGAGAGTTATGCTCATTAGCGTAATTAGAAAGCTTTTTAACGATTAAACGACATAATTAGCATATAGCCTATCTAAACCCACTTTTTGATATCAAACTTTTTTCCCACTGATGTGATATAATATTTTGGGATTTTTGAAGATTTTTAATTAATTTTAGGCTGAGCATAACTTAAGAGTTATAAGCTTGATTCGGTAATTGTCGGTTTTGCCCTTTTGGGCTATAAAATGAGTTTTACATATCTTTTTGACCCCAAACCTTTTGCTACTTATTTTATATGATAAATAAATGATTTTAAACCTTCTAGAATAATAAAAATATCAGCTTTCGATATAGAACCCGGAAACGGCTTCTAATCGCCTTTTTAAGCGTTTTTAACGCATAGTATGTCCTAAAACTATTCCAAACATATAAGGGTTGATACCTACTGAGATTTTAGGTAAATTATAATATTTTAACAGTAAGCAAAGGTTGTTTAACTCAGAGTTCAGTTTTGAGCTTTTTGGCTTAAGTGAAATTACCAAAATGCCCTTTTGAAGCATAGTATGGTTATAATTAATAAGTTTCATATATAGACTATACCCTACTGTTATAAATTAGTAAATTAAGTATCTTTGCTGATTATATCAGACCTGTAACTCAGTTTATTGTTCCAACTCTTTTATAACCTTGTAAATGACCAAAATGCCCCTACAGGGCATAGTTTGTGTTTAAATTCGTTTCGGGCATAATAAAAGATATCTTACTGATGTCACAATATATTTGAGGCATATTAACTTAGGAAACCTGTATATGGCTCTTATGGTTACCCGTTACGCTTATGGCGCGTTCGGTTCGGTTTATGTAACTAGTTTGCATAAATTAGCCGAGACGGGTCAAACCTTATCGTTTTTACCTCAAAATCCAGAATGTGTTTAGATTACCCATATTATACAAGTCTTCAAACTTGTCGGGTCTAAATCACATTCTATTCCGGTCTTCGCTTAATCACGCGTTCGAACCGTATCGTTCCTTAAAACTAACATGTCTAAGCTTAAGCTTAACTAAAGACCGTTAGGATTCTAATAGGTTATTATAAACCTTTGTTCCAGAATTGGAGACCCGGTAAAAGCTACCCGCATTTTCTATTTGAGAATTATACTTGCAAAGGTAAATACTTTTAACTTATTTTCCCTTATACGGGCTTGGGGTACGGTATATAAAATACCGCTTGGTCGGGCATTCGACCTTAATCGATTGGTGGTTAAGTATTATCGAGATGACCCATTTAAAAATATGTTTTGTTTGCTTAACGCCTTTGGGGGGTTAATGACCATGTCCCGGATATCCTTGGCATCATTTTACGAAATGGCCACGACCTAAGCGCGGGGTGTAGGCGTACACCCATCAGTGCCAAAATAAATAATGAGGTGTGTCTATTGATCTTTAACCCGGCACGAACCGGGCTACTGAGCGCATAAGGAACATGTAATTCTTTTACAAGTTTATATTTAAATAATTATCCCAAGTTATAAAATGTTTGTGCCACGTGCATCTAAATCAAATTTTAATCATTTTTAAAATGAGTCAGTTAATTGTATTTACCAGTGTAAACTGGCGTATTTTCCCAAAAAGATTAAGTGCAAGTACTACGCGAACTAGGCTGGCTTTCTCCTAGCGTCCACAATAAGTCTCACAAGCTTGCATGTCAAAACTGTTGAACAGTGTTTCCATATTTATTTTTAATCCACCTGTGGATTACTTTCAACTGATTGTGATACTTGATATTAACAATTATATTCGGTTGAAATATATCTACCTTTTGCTTCCGCTGTGCATTTAAATATTGTGTTGTTTGACTATTATGTTACCAACCACGTCACGATACTCCCCACCGGGCCCACCGGTAATACGTGGAAATATCGGGGTGTAACAGGTTGGTATCAGAGCCAACATTGAGTGAATTAAACACTAGTCCTTTGTGTTTAATCTCAATGACACAATTGCACATTCCTAAATTTTCGAGTCTAGACAAATAACATAGGACAAATTCTACTTTGTTTTGTTTTGTCCTTTATTTTATATACTCTTGTTGTTGCCTTTGTTTATATTGACAGGTTTAACGATGCCGCCAAGAATTAGAAGAGGAGGAAAAGGCAAGGGGCCAATCAGCGCCCCTAACGATCACGAAGCCGGGCCATCACTCCGGCGAACTCTTTCAACCACCAGGAGTGCTGGTCCTCAAGGAGACTGGAGGACCCCTCTGGAGCCCGCCAGATGATCTACTTCGCATAGTTCGACGCCTCCATATTGTCACTCTCTTGGACCTCAGTCTGAAAGCGAGCCCAACAACCCGTAACCTTCATATATACCTCTCCAGCGAACCCTTTCGCATCATTCATTCGGCGACCCCACTCCTGTCTTTCAGGGCCGGTTTAACCCGGTGAACTACATACAAGAACCCGTGGGTTTTAACCCATTGGGACCGGAGGATCACTTTTCCGGCGACCAAGCGATGGACATGGACGAGGACACGGATCCCGTCGAGCCTGCATCAGGGACTCCCTACCATCCCATCGAAATTTCGGATGGTTCATCTTTTCACGGATCACCCTACGGTGGTCCAGACAGTTATCAAGCTAGATTTAACCAATATGAGTGGTATTTCACACCCCCTCATAACCCACAACAGCAACAGCAGCAGGATCCCTCCGAGGATTCCCGATTCGTGGCAGTCACGCCACCGCCGCCTCCACCGCCGCCAGTACATCAAGCGCCTCCGGAACCGCCAAGGCGTAGGAGAACAGGCGCGCGAATATCCGTGCGAGGAGGGGATTTTCATTTCAGCACTCCCCATCACTCAAGTGGCAGCCACTACCCGCCACTGCATGAAGACCCACAAATGGGTGGGCCTTCAAACCCAGCTGCAGAGGTGAATTCTGCACAAGTTGCGCCGCCACCACCGGGAATGGGTAACCCAATTCCTACGTATACAGGATCAACAAGGTACAATCCGTTTGAGCAGCCGGCTCACACAACCTACAACTACGCTGAAGCCGACCTGTACCTTGTAGCAGCGAACTACAATGCCCTCCACCCAGAAGGGCCATATGGAGCCCCATGGGGAGTTGGATACCCAACTCATGGCTACCAAGTACCTGCTCAACCTCCGATGCAGCCACAGCCACCACGATTTTCCCCGCCAGAATGGGAAGAAAGTCTTCAAAGATTGGAGCAAGTCGAGCGAGAATTTCACAGAGATCGCAGGGAGCGACAAGGTTTCCTTAAGGGCCTAGCAGGCTTGCTAAAGGGGAAGAAGAAGAAGAGGGATCATTAAATCCCTACATGTGTTGTTGTACTCTCTATTTCAATTAAGTCCCTGCGTGGACAATTATTTGTCTTTTAGCCTCTGCGTGGGTATGACTTTTTGTATTCTGCCCCTGCGTGGGCATGTCTTTCTGTTGACCCCTGCGTGGGTATGTTGTTTGGTTAAGCCCCTGCGTGGGCAAGTTGTTATGTTGAAAGACCCGTTTAGGGTAGTGTGTACTTTTTATGATTAATGGAATGTTAAGTTTATAAATTTCATTCTGTCATTATATGCATAAATATATTATACGTGAAATAAATAAATCAAAATCATTCCTTTTAAAAATAGTCTGCCTATTTAAATATTAACTAAGAATCTTAAAGGTATAACCTAGCCTGCATGTCATTATAAGACCTGGCCAATATGGTAAGACCTGTTCAAAAGATTCAAATTCCTGTTAACATCTGAAAACATGTTAACACTCCTGGCAGACGTGATTCGTTAAAATCACACACGTCATTCTTAATAGGATTCTTCAAAAGATTCCTAACTTAAACTAATGATATATAAATCATGGGTTTAAATAATCAATTAAGATGATCATATGTTAACCATCCATTGGTAATATAGTGCCTACGGGCCCTGCTCATTTTCATATGAGACAAAAGACAGTAGTAGTCTGCGACCCTGTCTGAAAAAGGTAAAGAACTATGTTCAAACCTTCATGCCTTGATTCTCTGAAATCATGGCTTATAATTTAAAAATGTCCTCGTGACTAGGCCTTTTGTGCTACTAATAAAACTGTTGTTGTGTTATAATTAGGATAAATTATAATAAAAGTCCTAAATAAATATGATCAACAAATTAACCAAATATGGCCTGTGTTACCATGATTGATGAATTGCCATAAAAGACAATTCCATAATAAACTCCCAAATAAATTATTGTCAATCTTTTATGTAACAGTTCAAACTGCAATGGCTGACTCGGATGAAATTAATAGTCACCCAAGGGAGAATAATGATAATGCCCGAATTAATATAACGGGTGCTGAACTACAAGCGTTAATAGACAACGTTGTTACAAAGGCCATAGAGCGGCAGTATGATGAATATAGCGGGACTCGAAGTAGGACCCTATCGACACCACATTCAAAGCCTAAGACTCATTCTGAGGCTCACAGCAAGCCGCCCTCCAAAAAGGAAGAGCCAAAGAAAGATGATGATCGACACTCCTCAAACCAAAACAGTGTCCCGTCTCAAAAGATTGTATTAAATCAAGGACCCCGTGATAAGGGTTGCTCCTATAAATACTTTGTTTCCTGCAAACCCCGGGATTTCACTGGGGAGAAAGGGGCAATTGACTGCATGACATGGTTGGATGCGATGGACACCGTGGTTGATATCAGCGGGTGCGCTGAGAAGGATGTGGTAAAGTTTGTGTCTCAATCGTTCAAAGGTGAGGCCTTAGCCTGGTGGAGATCGTTGATTCAAGCTACAGGGAAGATTCCACTATACAATATGACATGGGAACAATTCGTTGCCCTCATCAGGGAGAACTACTGCCCTCAGCATGAGGTTGAAAAGATTGAGTCGGATTTTCTGTCATTGGTGATGAAAAACCTGGATTGCCAAGCTTACCTTACGAGCTTTAATACGATGTCAAGATTGGTTCCGTATCTGGTGACCCCGGAACCCAAAAGAATAGCTCGTTTCATTGGGGGTTTAGCCCCAGAAATAAAGGCAAGTGTAAAAGCCTCTCGGCCAACTACCTTCAGATCTGTAACTGATATATCTTTGTCCCTCACACTGGACGCGGTCAGACAGAGATCGCTGAGGAACACAGATGCCGAGAAAAGGAAACGTGAAGATGACAATTCACGAAGGTCAAACAAGAAGCACCGAGGGAGCAATGACCACAAGAAAGGGTCTGAGTCTAAGAAGGATGGGCATCAATCTGGTGATAAGCCCAAGTGCAAAGTCTGCAAGAAACAGCACTTCGGGAAGTGCAGGTATGAATCAAACTCGCAGACACAGTCGAGAACATTTGCATGTGGGATATGCAAGTCCAAGGAACACAAGACCTTGGATTGCAAAAAGTTGAAGGACGCAACGTGCTACAGTTGCAACAAAAAAGGGCATATCAAGTCCAACTGCCCAAAACTTGCAAAGAAGACTGAGGATGGGAAAAAGACCAATGCTAGGGTCTTCAGGATGGATGCAAAGGAAGCTGTGCAGGACGATAATGTGATCACAGGTACCTTCCTCATAAATGATGTCTATGCAAGAGTACTTTTTGATTCAGGCGCTGATAAATCATTTGTAGATAATAAGTTTTGCAAATTGCTGAATTTACCTGTTAGAACTTTAAGTGTGAAGTATGAGGTGGAATTAGCGGATGGCACCTTAGAAACCGCCTCAACCATATTAGATGGATGTTTCATATCCATTAAGAACCACTCTTTTCCTTTCTCCCTACTTCCTTTGAAGTTAGCCGGTTTCGACATAGTTTTAGGCATGGACTGGTTATCTCATAACCAGGCCCAGATTGTCTGCGACAAGAAGCAAGTGGTGATCAAGACTCCATCTGGTGAATCACTTACCATTCAGGGAGATACCCGGTATGGACTGCCTAAGCAAGTGACTATGCTCAAGGCCTCTAGGTGTTTGAAGAAGGGTTGTGTCATCTACATGGCACAAGTGACTATTGATGAGCCGAAACCCAAGATTGAGGATATCCCCGTCATTTTTGAATACCCTGAAGTGTTTCCTGAAGATCTACCTGGCTTACCACCAGATAGGCAAGTAGAATTCAGAATTGACATCATCCCTGGAGCAGCACCAGTAGCAAGGGCGCCTTATAGGTTGGCACCAACAGAGATGAAGGAATTGAGAACACAACTAGATGAATTTCTAGCCAAAGGTTTCATTAGACCTAGTTCGTCTCCTTGGGGAGCACCAATCTTATTTGTCAAAAAGAAGGATGGATCGATGCGTCTGTGCATCGATTACCGTGAGCTTAATAAGGTCACTATCAAGAATAGATATCCATTGCCCAGGATCAACGATCTGTTCGATCAATTGCAAGGGGCAAGCTACTTCTCTAAGATCGATCTGAGGTCAGGCTATCATCAATTGAAGGTTAAAGATGAAGATGTACACAAGATTGCATTTAGGACTCATTATGGTCATTACGAGTTCCTAGTGATGCCTTTTGGGCTCACTAATGCACCTGCCGCATTCATGGATCTCATGAATCGAGTCTGCAAGCCCTACTTGGACAAATTTGTCATCGTCTTCATTGACGACATCCTCATCTACTCGAAGAACCAAGCTGATCATGAGAAGCATCTTCGATGTATTCTTTCACTACTTCAGCAGGAGAAGCTCTACGCCAAATTCTCCAAGTGTGAATTCTGGCTTCGAGAAGTCCAATTCCTTGGACATGTGGTTAGTGAGCGTGGTATCCAAGTGGATCCTGCTAAGGTTGAAGCTATCATGAATTGGCAAGAGCCGAAAACGCTCACAGAAATTCGCAGTTTCTTGGGATTGGCAGGATATTATAGGCGTTTCATTGAAAATTTTTCAAGGATTGCTGCACCCCTAACCTCTTTGACTATGAAGAAAATAAAGTTCGATTGGGGCCCTAAGCAGCAAGAATCCTTTGATATCCTTAAGCAGAAGCTAAGCAATGCACCTGTATTGACATTTCCTGATGGAATAGAAGATTTTGTGGTATATTGTGATGCATCACACACCGGGATGGGATGTGTGCTTATGCAGAAAGGCAAAGTTATTGCCTATGCTTCACGACAGTTAAAGGTGCATGAAAAGAATTACACCACCCATGACTTGGAGTTGGGTGCCGTTGTATTTGCACTGAAGCTATGGAGGCACTATTTATATGGTGTCAAGTGTGTGATCTATTCTGATCACAAGAGCCTCCAGCACCTGTTTAACCAAAAGGATTTAAACATGAGGCAACGACGATGGATGGAGACGTTGAATGATTATGATTGTGAAATCCGATACCATCCAGGCAAGGCAAATGTGGTTGCTGATGCCTTAAGTCAGAAGGAAAGAGTGAAGCCCATAAGAATCAATGCTAAGAGCATTGAGATAAAGAACGGTTTGAATGAAAGGTTGTTAGCTGCGCAGAAGGAAGCTGTGTTGGAAGCTAACTATTCTGCTGAAAGGCTAGGAGTAACTGAAGAGCAATTATCTCAGGGCAAGGACGGAATCCTGAGGTTAAATGGACGTATATGGGTTCCTGTTTATGGAGGACTTCGAGATGTTATCCTCCAGGAAGCCCACAGTTCTAAATACTCCGTTCATCCTGGAGCTGATAAGATGTACCAGGATCTGAAGGCAAATTTTTGGTGGATAGGCTTGAAGAAGTCTATAGCTACCTATGTAGCTAAATGTATGACGTGCCCTCAAGTCAAAGCTGAACATCAGAAGCCGTCAGGTTTGCTGCAACAACCTGAACTTCCCACGTGGAAGTGGGCAATGGTGACAATGGATTTCATCACCAAGTTGCCAAAGACGAGGAAAGGAAATGACACAATATGGGTAATAGTAGATAGACTGACTAAGTCAGCACATTTCCTACCCATCAAGGAGACCTATAGCTCCGACATGTTAGCCCAATTGTACGTAGACAAGATTGTATCTCTGCATGGCGTACCTGTGTCTATTATCACGGATAGAGATACTAGATACACGTCACATTTTTGGAAGAGTTTCAAACAATCTTTGGGCACGCGCTTAAATTTCAGTACGGCTTACCATCCTTAGACGGATGGCCAGAGTGAGCGTACAATCCAAACGTTGGAAGACATGCTTCGTGCATGTGTGATCGACTTAGGTGGTAGTTGGGATAACCACCTGCCATTAATCGAGTTCTCATATAACAATAGCTACCATACCAGCATCAAGGCTGCGCCTTTCGAGGCCTTATACGGTAGAAAGTGTAGAACGCCCGTTTGTTGGGCGGAAGTTGGAGATGTCCAACTGACAGGACCGGAAATAGTTTTTGAAACGACGGACAAGATTGTCCAGATTCGTGACCGCCTGAAAGCTGCCAGAGATAGACAGAAAAGCTACGCAGATTTAGGGCATAAACCTCTGAAATTTGAGGTAGGTGACAAAGTGTTGCTTAAAGTATCACCCTGGAAGGGAGTGATGCGATTTGGTAAGAAAGGTAAGTTAAGCCCGAGGTACATAGGACCATTCGAGGTCATCGAATGTGTCGGATTGGTTGCTTATAACTTAAAATTACCTGAAGAGCTCAGTGGTATTCATAATGTATTCCACGTCTGCAATCTGAAGAAGTGTTTCGCTGATGAATCACTAGTCATACCACATACAGATGTGCACATAGAAGAGAGCTTGAAGTTTGTTGAAAAAACCTGTGTCGATCGAGGATCGACAGGTTAAGAAGCTTCGAAGGAAGCATGTGCCTATCGTAAAGGTTAAATGGGATGCCCGTAGAGGTCCCGAATACACATGGGAGGTTGAGTCCACAATGAAAGAAAAGTACCCTCATTTATTTCAGTAAATCTCGAGGTCGAGATTTCTTTTAAGGGGGTGAGGATGTAACACCTCGAAAGTTCTTGTTAAATAAAATAACGACACGTGTCATGTAAGACAAAAGTGTTATAAACCCAGATCTAGTTAAAGATGTAAGGCAGGATTTAAAAGTGTCGTCATGTTGATTTATACCTCTGAACGACCTCATTGTAAATCCCAAGACCCTAATGTATATGATGAACATCTGATATACTCAAATCCGGTAAATACTAACAATTATTGATTCAAAATTTCAAGAATGGAATCCTACGAAGAAATACACGACAACCCTTCGTTCATGGCTTTTCGTTAAAGTCCAAGACAATTGTACATCATTAAAGGTGATCTAAACTGTACAAGGCATGTTCATGAGGCCCCATTCTGAAAAATAGAAGTCCAAAATTCGTAATAACCATGTTACCTGTTCGAAGCTTGAAAGGGCAAGAGTTTTTGTCTTCTGGAACAAGCTTACGGACCGTAAGGGTCAAGCCTTATGGTCCGTAAGGGGTGCCCAGCGACAGTAATTTTGGCAGCAGCTGATATAAACGCAATAACCGACTTAAAAACGATTTTCCTCTTCCATGGGCGACCCCTACATGCTTTTTAGACTTAGGGGCACTTGTTACTGATCAGGATCACCCCTTAGACTTAGTTGTCATCATCATAATGGATCAAGAACACTATAAAAGGCCACAATGTTTGCAACATTCTTGCATTCATTCCATCTGCATTTCTGGAGCTTTTGGGAGTTTAAGAGCAGACCCTAAGCATCCCTAATCGTGCATAGGACTTCTGTAAGTATGCTTAATCTTTCTTAATTGAGTTTTTACTTAGTTTTAGCTTAAAAGTCAAACCGTCGTAATTACCGTTTGACTTAGCGATTAATCATTAATGGTCCAGTGATTAGTTGAATTGAAGGTAGTTATAAGTTGGTATTTATGTGGGTAATAAAGCCTTAAAAGGGCACCCTCTGATTCCCACTCTAACTAGACCATTTGTCGGGTCAAAGTTGATTAGAAAAAGTCAACAGAATGCTAATCTTCGAATTAACGCATAATTAGCAATGTATAAGGCATGCAATCTATTTTATCACTCATATAACTTGGTAATAAGTATAAGAACTGGTCTAAGCTTGTTTGATCCGACAATTTTCTGTTTAGACCCTGTTCGGAACTGAAAGCCGCAAAACTTTGACTTTTGCTTTGACTTCAGTTCTGACCCGATTTAGTATGATTTGGTAATGCCTTAGAGCTTCCTTAGGACCAGGTTACATGCTAGTATAACCCTCTGTGATTATACACCTTGGTTCATTAGTTATCCGATTAATATGCATGATTCCGTTAATTGCTTATATGTTGACTATTATGCCCTTTTCACCATAAAACGTGATTTTTAAAAAGGTAAAAGAGTAGAAACCTTCATTACTGATTTATAAACTTGTACCCAAAATTTGACATCAGTTTGAGGTGTAGATTGAGAGTTATGCTCATTAGCGTAATTAGAAAGCTTTTTAACGATTAAACGGCATAATTAGCATATAGGCTATCTAAACCCACTTTTTGATATCAAAATTTTTACCCACTGATGTGATATAATATTTTGGGATTTTTGAAGATTTTTAATTAATTTTAGGCTGAGCATAACTTAGAGTTATAAGCTTGATTCGGTAATTGTCGGTTTTCCCCTTTTGGGCTATAAAATGAGTTTTACATATCTTTTTGACCCCAAACCTTTTGCTACTGATTTTATATGATAAATAAATTATTTTAAACTTTCTGGAATAATAAAAATATCAGCTTTCGATATAGAACCCGGAAACGGCTTCTAATCGCCTTTTTAAGCGTTTTTAACGCATAGTATGTACTAAAACTATTCCAAACATATAAGGGTTGATACCTACTGAGATTTTAGGTAAATTATAATATTTTAACAGTAAGCAAAGGTTGTTTAACTCAGAGTTCAGTTTTGAGCTTTTTGGCTTAAGTGAAATTACCAAAATGCCCTTTTGAAGCATAGTATGGTTATAATTAATAAGTTTCACATATAGACTATATCCTACTATTATAACTTAGTAAATTAAGTATCTTTGCTGATTATATCAGACCTGTAACTCAGTTTATTGTTCCAACTCTTTAATAACCTTGTAAATGACCAAAATGCCCCTACGGGGCATCGTTTGTGTTTAAATTCGTTTCGGGCATAATAAAAGATATCTTACTGATGTCACAACATATTTGAGGCATATTAACTTAGGAAACCTGTATATGGCTCTTATGGTTACCCGTTACGCTTATGGCGCGTTCGGTTCGGTTTATGTAACTAGTTTGCATAAATTAGCCGAGACGGGTCAAACCTTATCGTTTTTACCTCAAAATCCAGAATGTGTTTAGATTACCCATATTATACAAGTCTTCAAACTTGTCGGGTCTAAATCACATTCTATTCCGGTCTTCGCTTAATCACGCTTTCGAACCGTATCGTTCCTTAAAACTAACCGGTCTAAGCTTAAGCTTAACTAAAGACCGTTAGGATTCTAATAGGTTATTATAAACCTTTGTTCCAGAATAGGAGACCCGGTAAAAGCTACCCGCATTTGCTATTTGTGAATTATACTTGCAAAGGTAAATACTTTTAACTTATTTTCCCTTATACGGGCTTGGGGTACGGTATATAAAATACCGCTTGGTCGGGCATTCGACCTTAATCGATTGGTGGTTAAGTATTATCGAGATGACCCGTTTAAAAATATGTTTTGTTTGCTTAACGCCTTTGGGGGGTTAATGACCATGTCCCGGATATCCTTGGCATCATTTTACGAAATGGCCACGACCTAAGCGCAGGGTGTATGCGTACACCCGTCAGTGCCAAAATAAATAATGTGGTGTGTCTATTGATCTTTAACCCGGCATGAACCGGGCTACTGAACGCATAAGGAACATGTTATTCTTTTACAAGTTTATATTTAAATAATTATCCCAAGTTATAAAATGTTTGTGTCACGTGCATCCAAATCATTTTTAATCATTTTTAAAATGTGTCAGTTAATTGTATTTACCAGTGTAAACTGACGTATTTTCCCAAAAAGATTAAGTGCAGGTACTACGCGAACTAGGCTGGCTTTCTCCTAGCGTCCACAATAAGTCTCGCAAGCTTGGATGTCAAAACTGTTGAACAGTGTTTCCATATTTATTTTTAATCCACATGTGGATTACTTTCAACTGATTGTGATACTTGATATTAACAATTATATTCGGTTGAAATATATCTACCTTTTGCTTCCGCTGTGCATTTAAATATTGTGTTGTTTGACTATTATGTTACCAACCACGTCACGATACTCCCCACCGGTAATACGTGGAAATATCGGGGTGTGACATGTGTGAGAGATGGGGAGGGGCGTCTTTGCCGTCGAGACCCCGACGTTGGCGACGATGGAGGAATGGCGACGGAGGGCATGAAATGGAGAAGGGGACGGCGTCTCAACCACGACGTTGCTGGACGGTCCCCATACCATCCAGCCTAAGTAGACACTAAGAACATGTGTAGTGGTACACATGAATAATGCCCCACCCTGAGACGTTTTGCGCCATGTGGCAGTCTAGTCAGTAATAGGGCGTTTTTCATAAATGAGTGTAGTAAAGATGCGGGGCATTATGTTAAAAGGGGTTTAATAATAGAATTAAATAAAAAAAAAACTATCAAAAAATGTTATTCAAAAAACCATAAAAAAAAAAGAGTGACTAATGGCATTGTTTATAAAACGCCTTTCAAAATTTTGGTTGAAAAACGCCCAGGAGGGCCGACGTCGGGGCATGCTTTGGTAAAAAAAAAAAAAAAGGCCCAATTTTTGAACGACTACGCATGGTCTAACAACTGAGTGCCTTTCTAAGGAGAGACTAAAATTATTGTACATTTTAACAAATTAATTTAGAGTTTACCTTTACCAAATTATCAAATTATCAAATTACCAATATCTCACTTCAGAGACTCTACTAGTGGCTTTGCTATTTGTATGATTTTGTAGATAGGATTGTAAATTACGGAGTTAGGTTTAAAAGCACAAATCTTTCTGAACAAAATAATTTGAAACAAAAATATATATAGAATCGTTAAATAGTGAGGAACAAAAGGCCCTTTCAAGCCTTGCATCATATTTACATAGAATATAAAAAATCACTCATTCAAATACTATCCACATTGCATCATATTTACATAGAAAATAAACAAATCATTCCTTCAAAACTATCCACATTCCTTTGGGAGTTCTTTCAAGTAGCATTAACAGTTTAAAAAGAAGAAAAGCCTTGGCTCCATGAACATACACCATCACAGTACGTACAGACTAGGATCAAGGTGACCGAAGTTATCCGAGTTCTCAATCGAAGGAGGATGTGAGATAAAAAATCATAAGTTCTTTGTTATAATCCTGCCTAAAAACAACTGTTTTTCTTGCTTCTTTTAACACAAAAAAAGAAAGAAAAAAACAAGTTACATCGACTAACATAAAACTAATAAACAAGATCAAATATGCAAGCATCGAACACCATGATAACAACGTAGATAAACTCAGTGATGGAGCTTGAACGAAAAATCGAGAGGGGCTCTCAAAATCCAATATTTTACGCTACAAAAAAAATCGGTAAAATTAACACTACGAAGCGAAAAAACAGGTGGGCGGGGCACCTCCGGCCCCTATGAAGCTTCGCCCCTAGATAAACTATACCCTAGTCATTGGAAATTCAGTCAAAAGCTATCAAAGCATACAGGCAATAACATGAACTGATGAACCGACTTAGATTCTTGTATCTGTATATCAAGTGACCATAACTTCTTTGAATTAGTATAAAGCTGCAAATCTCAAGGGTAATCAGAATGTTAAAATCATAGTCGATTAATCGCACACTAACTCTTGAAGAAGATTCAGTCTAAAGCCGTAAAAAAAACACCGCTTTCATACCATATTACCATGTTTGTGTGGTTGGTATAAAGAGTAGACCCATTTGTATCATGGTCATACCGTTACACAAGCATAAACTGATAAACCTCAGTTCAAAAGATGTGAACACGCTAACCTTGTGTACAGAACACTTCTCGTAACAGCAAGAACAAGATTTCCATATGGCAAGGCAAAAAGTCAAGAGCATATAAGAAACAAGATTTGCGCCTCTAACTCTATACAATACCTTCATGGCTGCAAACTTAACTGCAAGACACAAATTATGACTGAAATATATACATAAATAAAATGTCTCAGCTCTAGATAAACTTGGGACTTGATCTCATTTACTCTTGAATCATGACAACCTCAAAAACTTACATGAATTCATGAATATAGTTTGCAAGAACTTTACAACTCAAAATATGCTAGTTATCCCCCAACTAGAATGATTCGACTATATAATCTGGAATGACCTCTATGATAATACCTCAATTCGGTAACTTCTTACAGAAAACGAAAAAACAAGAGTCAAAACATCATTAAATTTGTTGATGTTCCAACCACAAATGGTTCCATTAATACGCGTGTCAAGAAGTAAAATATGATGCCGAGAGCTATAGAAATCGGCAGAGCAGGCAAAGCATGACGAAACACCGACAACAGTATAAGAGTGCACCCCAATCCAGATATAATAGCAAGGTAACACGCATAAACCGTCATTAAATCATACATCGCAGCCCTACCAACAAGAACACTATAGAAAACAAAGTCACCTAGCCCGAGTTTTATCCCTCTAGTCATCTCCTCACGAACATCCCCACCCCTAGATTGCGGTTCCATCTCATCCCTCATACCCAATATCGTACCAAGCGGTGTCCTTTCCCCTTCATCTTCAACAATCTCAGCTTGCCGAAACTGATCACTACCACCCACAGAACCCGAAAACGCACCGTCTCGTGCATTCGGCACCAACGGAGACGTCTCTTCATCCATCATCTCAACCGACTCACCATCTCCCGAACCAGAACCAGAACCGGTACCATTACGTCGACTCATCTCAACCTCCACATCATCCGACGACACACCCCCAACCAAAAGCCCTAACCCACCCCTCCTCGAACCTCTCGACACCGTCGGTCTCGCCTCATACACCAACGCAGGCAACTCATCATCTCTACTCGACGCCAACTCAACCAAAATCTTAAGCGGACCACCAGGCGCCAACACCGCAACCAAATCATAAACCGCCAACGCAACAAGCAACGTCCACGTAGTCCACTCCGGCAGATTCGTAAACCAAGCCGCCACAATTATCCCTAACACCACCATATAAACCTGGCGCAACACAATCGGAATCGGAATCCCCTCCGCAAACACCGAAATCACTCCAACAACCGTAAAATTAAACAACAAGATAAAACACGTAATCGCATCAACCGGAATCGAAAACTGCCTAACAATTGATAACATAATCGATCCGCCCATAGCACCGAGAACAAAAAAGGCGGAAAAACGCATGTAATTCTTCAGGAAGTTGGTAAAATTGTAGTAATAGAGAACAACGAGGAGAAATGTTACCGCGGCGATTAAGATGACGAAGACGAGAGCGTTGAGGAGTGAACCTTCGATCTTCTGCGAGGTGGAATCGGAGGGAGCTTCGAGGTAGACGAGATTAGCGGCGGTGCGGATTGGTTCGACGGACGGTGAGTTGAAGGAGGTTAAGGAGTAGACTAAGAGGACGACTAAGAGCATGCAGATGGAGACTGGAGACATTACGCCGATGATTTCGACTCCGATCGATTCCAGGATGCTGCCATCCATGGTGGTTGGTGGTGGAGCTGATGATTCTAGGGTTAGGGTTACGGTGGATCTCCGGTGAGGTTAGAATTTGGGGGTTTTTTTTATTTGGGAAGTCAAATCAATATTGTAGTAATTTAGTCTACTAAAATTAATTTTCCATGTTTGAATGTTAGAAAGTCAAAACATGTTAAATACAGGATATGTTTGAATGTTAGAAAGTCAAAACATGTTTAAATACAGGATAATTACAAAATTTCCTATCCACTACTTTTTTTTTTTTTTGAACTGCTACTTTCATTAAAAAAAAACCTAGCAAGACGCTAGGAACCAACAACACAAGAAGAAACAAAGCATTACAACGGACATTTAGTCCACTCCGTCCAAACCAAATCCTTACACGGAGATCTATTTTTATCCAAAGGAAACTACACGATTTTATGTCTTCCACCGCTTTGGTAACGTTCAAGATTCCGAAAGAAAAAACACACTCGTTCCTCGTCTTCCATATAATCCAGCAAGTCGTGAGAATGATACCATAAAAGATGTTGCTTTTGATTTTCGGCAGATTGACGTTCTTGTATACATTAAGAAGCTCAGGGACCGAAAATGCGTATATGGGGGAGACCTTGCACCAAGAAGAGACTACTGACCAAATATGAGCAGCAAATGCACACCCATTCAGCAAATGATCACATGATTCTTCACCTTCTGAACAGAGAGAACAAATCGCCGACCCGACGTTGACGTTTCTTTTACTTAATTCCATCTTTGTAGGGATCCTATTTTGGTTTGCTTGCCATGCAAAAATCATGACTTTTTTGGGAACCCATTTGCTCCAGTTGAGAGGATGATTTGATACCTGGTTGGATGCATCAAACAGAAGGTCCTTCATATCCGAAACCGAGAAAGCCTCACTACTTTTGCCCAGCCATTTCCATTTATCTTCTTTCTCTTGAGTATGTCAATTGTTCAACATTCGAAGGCAATCTTGTAATTCCATGTTCTCCTCGACATTTAAAGTGGTCCTCTTCCATTTCCACTTCCATGTCACCATACCGTTTGACTCTTCATAACAATCTTTTATGGACCGCGATTTATCCTTTTCAAGATCGAAAAGTTTAGTGAAAGTGTCGCGTAACGGGTCCGCGGATAACCACGGGTCAATCCAAAAACGGATTTTATCTCCCCTCCCAAGCTCCCCCTTTATAAGCTTCCCCAAGTTCACATTAGAATTAGCCAAGTGATTCTCCAATTTTGCAATCGTACTCCAAGTACCCGGTACGCTTTTGGAATACGGGAGGATAGGCCAAGACCGGTTAGAATTATGGATAGAAACCACCACTTTTTTCCATAAGGCATTATTCTCGATTTTAAACCTCCACCACCACTTCGTGAGGAGAGCGATGTTTGCGTCCCTAAGAGGCGTAAGACCCAAACCACCAGCCTCAATTGGGGTAGTAATTTTCTTCCAACCAACCCAACTAATTTTGTTCGTCCCATCTTTCCCACCCCAAAAAAAATTCCTCTGTTTTGCTTCCAACTTTGCTAAGATATAAACGGGCGCTTTAAACAAAGAGAAAAAATAAGTGGGCAATGTTTCCATAACCGCTTTCAAAAGGGTGATTCTTCCCCCGGTAGAAAGGACCGACGCCTTCCATAGCGAAAGGCGTTTATCAAAAGCCTCCAACACCGGCGCCCAATGATTAATTCTATTTATGTTTGCACCAATTACAAGACCGAGATATGAACATGGAAGGGATCCCATGTCACATCCAATCGAGTTAGCAAATGATAAAGCTTCTATCTCATCCTATCCCAAAGAGTTTAGACTTGGAGTAGTTAATTTTGAGCCCCGAAACAAGATGGAAACAGCGAAGAAGCGCCGCCATGTTGAGAGTATTTTCCTTCGACCATTCCCCTAATAAAAGTGCATCGTCCGCAGAAAGAAGATGCGAGATAATGGGTCCCCCATTAGGACATACGAACCCCTTTAAGATGCCATTTTCCACCGCTTTATTTAGCATACAAACCATGCCTTCCATACCGATAATAAAAAGGAAGGGCGACAGCGGGTCCCCTTGCCTTATTCCTTTTTGAAAATCAAACTCGAAAGTAGGCGAACCATTGATAAGCACGGACGAACTAGCCGAAGACAAAATGCCTTTGACCCAAATCCTCCATTTTGAAGGAAAATTCATTTGTTCCAACAAGAAAATAATGTAATTCCAGTTTATATTGTCAAAATCTTTTTCAAAATCAATTTTAAATAAGAGAGCCTTTGATTTCTTTTTCTTGATCCAAGCTAGAATTTCATTTATTATTAGGGGCCCGTCAATGATGTTTCTATCGTTTAGAAAAGCCGATTGGGAGTGCGAAATAACCGAATTTATCACCTTTTTGAGTCTATTTGCAAGGATCTTGGAAATGACCTTACTAAATGACCCAATAAGATTAATGGGTCTAAATTCATTAAGACTAACCGGGTCGTTTGTCTTGGGAATAAGAGAGATGAAGGAAGAAGAACAACCTCTTGATATAGTCCCAACTTCGTGAAAATGATTTGCCGCTGCCACAAAATCTGCCCCAAGGATGTCCCAAAACCGTTTAATGAAACGAAAATTAAACCCATCGGGCCCTGGCGCTTTATCCCCGCCACAATCCCAAACCGCACCTTTGATTTCCGTAGCTGAGAAAGGTTCAACTAACCCAAAAGCTTCTTCATCAGACAACTTTTTTATGTTTGGGCAACTTAATGAAGATCTGTGTGCCCAAGTTTCTTTAAATCGGTTGGCGAAGAATTTTTGAGCTTCTCTTTTCACTAGCTTCGGGTTATTACACCATTGGCCATTAAGGACTAACCCGTGCAATTTGCTTCTAGCCTCTTTATTTTTAATCATCCCGTGAAAATAAGCCGAATTTTCATCCCCAAACGATGACCATTTAACCCGAGATATCTGTCACGGCCCCCGACCCGGTTTGACCCGTTTCAGGAGCCGCGGGACAGAAAATCCCATGGTATTTATTTAATTGAGTTGACAGCGGAAGTTTTCTTCAGGATCTTTTTAAAACTGCAATTTCCCGATTATTTTATTTCACAACTCGGGATAAAACCCCGGTAATTTACAATCATAAGACTTCACGGAGAAATCTTTATTTTACAAAACATGTTTCTTTATTTTATATTGAGCCACTTCCTTAAGCTTGTAGTGCTTCGCGGCACTTTTCCTGGATCACAACAGATCACCTGAAACATGTTTGAAAAAGGTTTTGTCAGCAGGAAATACTGGTGAATCATTCTTTTTATGAAAACGACGCGTTTGTTATAATTTACAATATTAAGAGCGATTACAATGTTTCCATATATCAACCAACTACCCACAGTATTTGTCACTCGACTATCCATCGGTAACCTCTGAGTCCAATGGTGTCTGTGACTATGGTCATATCACCCCTTGGCTACCCTGTTGTCCAATGGTGACGGTTATCAAGTAATGTATACAAAACCCCACATACCGGCTATAATTTGGTGATTACAAAGACTTAATCCCCGTAATTATAACTTTGAAAGTAAACATGATTTTGAAATCAAATTTAATAAAAAGAGAATGACTCACATTGCAGATTTAATATGGACAGAGCTTAGCCTACTGATTAGCCTTTTGACCTAAATTAAATAACATGCACACGAACTAGGTTAGTAACTAATACAGCATTTACGATAACTCACGAGATTAAACCTTCACAACGAATGACAAAGTGCGATACTTAAACAACCATCGATTTAACGACGAATGACAAAGCATAAACCCTAATGTGGGTAGCACTTAAACATCCATTGGATAGTTTAATCGATCGGACATTGAATCGTAGCAGCGATCGAGTTATTACCCTGTTTTGCGGCAGCAATTCGTGAATTGTGTGTGTTTTAGGACTGTTCCTACGATATCTCAGTGTATATTTTGAGTTTTAACGTCGAACGAACGCGAAATTGCAAGTCCCACTGCCCTCTATTTATACTGAAAATTTGTCCCCCTCGCGTGGCACGAGGGGTCACCTTGTGCGCATCGCGTGACGCGAGGGGTACCCTATTACCATAGGGTAGCCTCGTGTACAGGTAGCTTAACTGAGTTGGTCTCACATGTAATTTCATTATACACGTAAAACTGTTTGGATATTACCGACTAGGGTTTACCCCCCCCCCCCTGAGTTTTAGGGGTCCTGATCCTGATTCCGATTGTTCTGAAAATTTTTGGGTTTATGCAGGATCACTTGGGTGTCTTAATTAGGTTTTCCTATTGAACTAAATATAAAAATAAATAATAGTTTCGGTGAGAGTTGTTACATCCTCCCCACCTTAATAAAATCTCGTCCTCGAGATTTACTGGAATAAGTGAGGATACTTTCGCTTCATTTCTGATTCCAGCTCCCAAGTGTATTCAGGTCCTCTCTTTGAATCCCACTTGACTTTGACTAGTACCAATCTTTTGTGTTTGAGAAACTTGATCTTTCGATCTTCGATTTGAAGTGGTTTTTCAACAAACTTCAATTTCTCATTTACCTCTATATCTTGAAGAGGTACTACCAAGGACTCGTCAGATAAACATTTCTTGAGATTGGATACATGAAATACGTCATGTACTCCGGCCAATTCTTCTGGTAGTTGTAAACGATAAGCAACTGGTCCTATATGTTGTATCACTGAGAATGGTCCTACGTACCTTGGACTTAATTTTCCTTTCTTACCGAATCTAACAACTCCTTTCCAAGGAGAAACTTTTAAGAGTACTTTATCTCCCACGTGGAATTCCAACGGCTTCCTTCTATTGTCTGCATAACTTTTCTGGCGATCTCGAGCCGTCTTTAACCTTTCCTTGATTTGAGTGATCTTATCAGTGGTTTCTTGTACTATTTTGGGACCTGATAATTGATTTTCTCCTATTTCTGTCCAACAAACTGGAGTTCTGCACTTTCGTCCGTACAATGCTTCAAATGGGGCAGTTTCGATGCTTGCATGATAACTATTGTTATAGGAGAATTCAATTAAGGGTAAGTGGTCGTCCCAATTTCCACCAAAATCTATTACACATGCTCGGAGCATGTCTTCCAGAGTTTGGATTGTCCTTTCACTTTGTCCGTCTGTTTGTGGATGATATGTCGTACTTATATTTAATCGGGTTCCCATTGCTTCCTGGAAACTTTTCCAGAAATGGGAAGTGAAACGACTATCCCTATCCGATACAATGGAGAGTGGAACTCCATGTAAGGATACTACTTCATCTACATATAATTTTGCCAACTTTTCCATGCTAAAGGTTTCTTTCATAGGTAGAAAGTGAGCTGATTTGGTTAATCGATCCACAATTACCCAAATTGCATCATTACCTTTTCTGGTTTTGGGCAACTTAGTAACAAAATCCATTGTTATGAGTTCCCATTTCCATACAGGCATTTCTAATTGTTGTAGTAGACCTGAAGGTTTCTGGTGTTTTGCCTTAACTTGTGAACAAGTAAGACATTTAGAAACATATCGAGCTATGTCCTGTTTCATTCCTATCCACCAGAAATTATCTCTTAAATCTTGGTACATTTTATTGTTTCCTGGATGCATAGTATACCTAGATTTATGAGCTTCTTCTAAAATCTTATTTCTTAATTCTCCCTGCTTAGGTACCCAAATTCTGCTTTTGTGGAATCTCCAAATTCCATCAACTCCTTGTTCTAATTCTTTTATTCGTCCTTTCATTCCTTCAGCATCATCCTTGATTGCTGTTTCTTGAAAATGCTTTAGTTGTTTCATTAAATCTAATTGTAGATTTAATCTAAGAGCACGAACTCGTCGTTGTTTCTCTTGGTACTTACGACTTAAGGCGTCTGCAACTACATTTGCCTTTCCTTCGTGATACTGAATATCACAGTCGTAGTCACTTAGGATTTCCATACATCTCCTTTGCCTCATGTTTAACTCTTTTTGCCCAAATATATATCTTAAACTTTTATGGTCTGTATAGACAGTAAATTTACTTCCGTACAGATAATGTCTCCAAATTTTAAGGGCAAAAATTACGGCTCCTAATTCTAAGTCATGAGTCGTATAGTTTTCTTCGTGCTTTTTCAATTGTCTTGAAGCATATGCAATTACCTTCTTGTGTTGCATTAGCACGCATCCTAATCCTAGTTTTGAAGCATCACAGTAAACTTCAAAATCTTCAGTTCCTTCTGGTAAAGCTAGGATTGGGGCATTTGTTAACTTCTGCTTCAACAGAAAGGATTGCTCAAATACGATAACGAATGGCGGCAACTCGTGACCGTCAGAAAAGCTACGCCGATAAGGGCAGGAAACCACTCGAGTTCCAGGTTGGGGATCGAGTGCTACTCAAAGTCTCACCCTGGAAGGGTGTGGTTCGTTTTGGTAAACGAGGCAAACTTAACCCGCGATACGTCGGACCTTTTGAAATCATAGAGAAAATAGGCAAGGTGGCCTGCAAACTGAACCTACCAACAGAACTCAGTGCAGTTCACAACGTATTCCACGTGTCGAATCTGAAGAAGTGTCTGTCAGATGAGACCCTTATAGTTCCTTTGAAGGAGCTCACTATCGACGAGCAGTTATGATTCGTCGAGGAACCTGTTGAAATCATGGACCGGAATGTTAAGGTCCTCAAGCGCACTAGTATACCTCTCGTTCGAGTTCGTTGGAACTCACGTCGCGGCCCAGAGTTCACCTGGGAACACGAAGATCAGATGAAACAAAAGTATCCCCAACTATTCGCAAACAGTACAACCACTACTGAGGCTGAAGCTACGGAATTTCGGGACGAAATTCCAGATCAACGGGGGAAGGATGTGACACCCCAGGAAAACCACGCAACTTAACTAGCTTCCTCAGTAACCACGTGCTAAATTTCGGGATGAAATTTCTTTCAAGTTGGGGATGATGTGACAACCCGAACTTTCAGGGTTAGTACCGTTTTAACTTGTAATTCTAACTTTTAATGATTCGTTCATTTCACGTATTGGATTTATTAAACTTTTGTTAAACGTTTTGCTATGTTTTGGTGGTCGAGCGTATATCGTGTTTGAGCGTTTGGTTGGGCCGTCCTTAGTGTCTAGACTGTTAATTAGTTGGGCCAATCTTGTAACGGGCCGCACATACGCACTTAGATCCACACTAGTACCCGTTGGTAATGTATCTCGGCCCCAAGACTTTCGCTCTTTGTACATGAAGGCATGGCCCAAATGAAGTAGCTACGTTTGGGCCTGTTTTGGATTTGTAATGCACTCACACCACACCCCATTCCACCCGGCCCACACTCTAGACCAGGCTGAGGCCCAGCTGGTCGGTTATATGTATAATATGAAGGATGGGGATGTGATACGTAATTAGTGGAAGTATAGCAAACCCTAAAAGCTTTATTTCCTTCCTTGTTTCTTTGATTGACGGCAGCTTCTTTTGGATCGAACTCTCTACTTGGCTCTCTTTCTCATACGATCATTGGGTTAGTACATCACCATCTAATTGATTTCCACGTTATACATAAATTAGGGTTGCATGTATATTAGATTCGGATAGTGAGAATATGATATGCATTTATGTATTGGTTGTAATTATTACCAACTTGTTATGATAATCAGTTGAGAAATTATTTGCATATACGTTGTTATTGGATGTTAACGGTTAATGTTGATGATAACTAGGGTTGGGTAATAGGCATGATCAATGACGAATGTAACAGTTATTAAAAGATGTTTGATATACATCGGATCGGTGACAGAATTAGTGGCCCAATCAGTTTTTATCCTACATCAGATCATATAAATTCATTGTCAGATCCACTAATTTGAAGTCCTAATAATCTCTTAAATGGAGTAATTGTTGTCGGCCATTAAAAATTAGAAATAGGTGTATCAGAATGTATCATGTGAATAAGTTGTTAAGCCCAAGAAGTTTATCGACCCAATGCGTTTGTCAGCCCACCCAAACAGATCGGTCCAATAATCATTTGAATGCTTTAAACAGTTGTCGGCTATTGTTTGATATTAATAATATTAATACTTGATTGTTGTTTGTTTCTTTTATATAATACTTTGATAGCCGACGAAAACCAACCCCCCGACGAAAACACTGCCCGACGAAAACCCCTGAGTGATTTCGTAGCCTGGGGATTTCGCCAACAAGTGTTTTCGCTGTATATGTGATTTCGTCCATTATCTTGCACAGTGGTTCTGTTACTTCTTAAACGCTGATGAACATGCCAATTGTGTTAATATGTTAACCGGGTTAGGTTAACTAAGTTGTGAATGTTAAGCTCATTGTATGTGATAACTCTGTTGATTTTGATCTAACTCAGTTATGGAACAGTAACTAATTCTATTAGTTTGTTAATTAACTCGGTTAGTTTGGTAAACCTGTGAAGTAATGACTCTGTTAACTTAGTTGGTTGATTAACTTTATTAGTTTATTATTCCTGTTAGGTGTGTTAACTCTGTTAAACAATTTAACTCAGTTAAGTTAAGCACGTAACACAGTTAGTTTACTAGTTCTGCTAGATGTTAACTTTGTTAACTGTGTAACCTTGTTGGTATATGTTAATCCAGTTAAACTTGCTAACCCTGTTAAAGTGTGTTATTGGTTAACTACATTAGATTGTGTGAATTGCATGATATTGACTTACTGCTTACGTGATACATGAGATTAACTGCCAAGCACTTTGTGACATAGATTGTATGTGAAACTTGACCAACATGAACTGACTGTGTGTAAATGCATTACCTTAGGCCTTGATTGATTGATTGATTGTTTGCGAGCACATAGTTTAGCATACCGAGCAAACCAAGGTGAGTTCACACTTTCTACAAAGCATGGGATTCCCAGGGGTTGGGAATGGGTTAAGGAACATGGATTCCTCGTCCTTTCTTGGGTAGGACAGTACGGGTTCAGGAAATGTAATTCCTCGTCCTCATGGACAGTTAATCTTTACTAGACCAAAACTCTATCACGAAGTCCCTCCTTTTTATATCGACTTAATCGCCTGGCCAATGGCGAGCGGGTCATTAGTTAGATAGCGCTATTTAGGTCTGACAAGCCTCACACCGTGCCGCAGAGGACGGGCGTGAACTAATGGATCTGGGCACGTCAATGATGATAGACATTGACAGTTCAGGGCACATAAACATGACTACAGTCAGCAGTCGATATGGTAACGAGTCTAGTAGTATACATGGGGTAGCCCCCACGACCGAAAAGCCTGATAACTAAACATGGGGTAGCCCCCACGGCTGGATTGCCAGAGTAACCGGGAATAATCAAGTCACGTTTTCAACTATGGGGTAACCCCCACGGCAGGATGCCAGTAAAAGGAAACTGTTTTCGAAACAACTTAAAACGAACACCCAACTGTGAACTCGCTCAACATTATTGTTGACTCGTTACTACATGCTTTGCAGGTCAATAGGTTTAGCAGGAGCTTGCATGGGGAAGAGTCGTTGTGGGACATGGACAGCTGTGAGCCATGTTAAACTTTGAAACCTTTAAACTTATATTTTGGTTTTGGATTAAATCGTTATGCTTCCGCTTGCAACTTAAACTATGCTTTGATTGGACATCAATTGTATTGGTTGAACTCTTATAATTACTTACTTGCTTGTTCAATATGATTGGTGGCTAGATCCTGGTCAGTCACGCCTCCAAGCGGTGATACTCCGCAGGTGGATTTTGGGGGTGTGACAGATTGGTATCAGAGCCATTGGTTATAGAGAACTTGGTTTTAATAAGGGAAAAACGTTTTTGTTAAAACCAGACTATAACCTGTACAGTGCTCAACGGTCCACAACGACGCTTCACTCCACGTGCAAGGCTCGACATTCTAGGTGATATGATTTATGTTTACATTGCCTACTTGCTAGATTACATAGAACTTTGCTTGTGGAATGCTTAGATAAACGTAACAACTATTGTTTGAAAACACATGTGTGCTTGCTCTCTTCTGCCATCGCACTTTCGCGAACCTTTCTCACTCATGTTTCCTTGGATATGAAAATCATGAGTGGACGCGTTAACCTAACTCAAGCCCAGTTGGCGGCTTTGATCACTGAACAAGATACTGCAGCACTCGCAGCTGCCCAGGCAGGAGGTCAGCATGCTCAGCCGCCTGTGTGCACGTTCAAGACTTTTATGGACTGTCGTCCTACTACTTTCAGTGGCACTGAAGGGGCCGTTGGACTCCTCCACTGGTTTGAGAAGCTCGAATCGGTCTTCGAAATGTGTGAATACCCCGAGGCTCATAGGGTGAAATATGCCACTGGTACTCTCGAAGGCACTACGCTAACTTGGTGGAACGCGCAAGTTCAGATGCTGGGGCTGGCGGCTGCTAATGCCACCCCATGGAATGATTCTTAAGGAACTGATCAAACGTGAATACTGTAGTCGTGATGACATCCACAAGCTGGAAGTGGAGTTCTTTAACCTGAAGATGACGGGGTCAGAGATAGAAGCGTACACGAAACGATCCAACGAACTGGCAGTGTTATGTCCAACTATGGTGGATCCTCCCATCAAGCGCATTGAGCTGTACCTCAAAGGCTTAGTACCAGAGATTCAAAGTCATGTGACTTCTGCTAACCTTGCTACTATCCAGGATGTTACTCGTCTTGCTCATCGTCTCACAGACCAAGCAGTGGAACAGAACAAGCTGCCTAAACGTATCGGTGCTACTACTACTACTACTACTACTACTTCTGCTACTTCCTGTGACAACAAACGGAAGTGGGATGGAACCTCCAGCAAGGGTTCGACTACGGTTCAGTCCCAGGCACAACAGCAAAAGATCGATGACTACCAGAGTCCTGGTCAGCAACCTTCTGGTAGTCAAGGGCAGGATGGAATCGATGTAATTTGCACCACAGTGGGCCGTGCAACAAAGATCGTTGTCAGATATGCAACAAGCTTGGTCATGAAGCCAAAGATTTTAGAAGCTCACGTCCTGTAAACAAGAACCGACAACAGCAGCCACAAGCTCCACAAAATCAGCAGCAACATCAAGGTAATAAGGGATGCCATCAGTGTGGTGTTGAAGGTCACTTCAAGAGACACTGTCCACAGTTGAACCAGAACCAGAATCAGAACCACAACCAAGGAAACGGGAACAATAATGGAGGCAACAGCGGGGGTAATAACGACGGCAATGGTGCCAGGGGTCGAGTGTTTATGATTGGTCAGGGTGATGCTAGGAATGACCCCAACGTATGCTGGTTTTGACATCGTTATTGGTATGGATTGGTTATCCCAACACCGAGCAAAGATTCTCTACAACGAGAAGATTGTTCGTATTCCTCATTCAGATGATGAACCACTCATGATTCGTGGCGACAAGAGGGGTGCTGTTGAGAGCATCATCTCTTTCCTTAAGGCCCAGAAGTGTTTGCGAAAGGGCCACACTGCTATTTTGGATCTCGTTACTGACACCTCGAAGAAAGAGAAGAAGATAGGAGATTTTCCGATAGTATGCGACTATCCTGAGGTATTTCCTGAGGAACTACCTGGTCTTCCTCCTCATCGTCAAATTGAATTTCAGATTGAACTAGCTCCTGGAGCTGCACCAATAGCTCGTGCACCGTATCGCTTAGCTCCATCAGAGCTGGAAGAACTCTCTACGCAACTACAGGAACTCTTGGATAAGGGTTTTATCCGTCCTAGCTCTTCGCCCTGGGGAGCTCCAGTGCTATTCGTGAAGAAGAAAGACGGTACCTTTAGAATGTGTATCGACTATCGCGAGCTCAACAAGGTGACGGTGAAGAATCGTTATCCTCTCTCACGTATTGACGACTTGTTTGACCAGCTGCAAGGGTCGAGCTACTATTCAAAGATTGATTTGAGATCGGGATATCATCAGCTGAGAGTCCGAGAAGAGGACGTCTCCAAAACAGTCTTTAGAACTCGTTATGGACACTACGAGTTTTTGGTCATGCCTTTTGGGCTGACCAACGCACCTGCGGTTTTCATGGAACTTATGAATAGAGTGTGCAAGCCTTAACTGGACAAGTTTGATATAGTTTTCATCGACGACATCCTGATCTATTCTAAGAGTCAGGAGGAACACGAGCAGCATCTACGATTTATTTTAGAACTACTTCGAGCAGAACAGTTGTATGCCAAGTTTTCAAAATGCGACTTCTGGCTTCGTGAAGTCCACTTTCTAGGCCACGTGGTAAACAAGGATGGGATTCATGTTGATCCATCCAAGGTAGACTCAATCAAAAACTGGCCTGCACTTAGAACACCGACGGAAATTCGCCGATTCTTGGGCTTGGCAAGTTTCTACAGAAGGTTTATCAAGGATTTCTCCAAGATTGCGCAACCTCTCACCTCACTAACTCAGAAAGGTGTCACCTATCGTTGGGGTGACGCACAGGAAACTGCGTTTCAACACTTAAAGGATAGACTTTGTAGCGCACCTATCCTCTCATTGCCTGAAGGCACAGACGACTTTGTGGTTTACAGCGACGTATCAATTCAGGGTCTTGGTTGTGTATTGATGCAACGGGATAAAGTTATAGCCTACGCCTCACGCCAACTCAAAGTTCATGAAAAGAACTACACTACACACGATTTAGAGCTGGGACCTGTTGTTTTTGCGCTTAAGATATGGAGACATTACCTGTACGGTACCAGGTGCGCCATTTACACCGATCACAGGAGTCTCGAGCATATCTTCAAACAGAAGGAACTGAATATGCGACAACGACGATGGGTCGAGCTACTGAATGACTACGAATGCTCGATCAGGTACCACCCAGGCAAAGCCAATGTTGTGGCTGACGCCCTCAGTCGAAAGGACTCTACGCCTAAGCGCGTACGAGCTTTACAACTTACCATCCAGTCTAGTCTTCCTGCACAGATACGAGATGCTCAGGTAGAAGCATTGAAACCAGACAACGTTAGGGCTGAAGCCCTACGCGGCTCAAGGTAACGATTAGAACAAAAGGAAGACGGTGCCTATTATGTAACAGGACGCATCTGGGTCCCACACTATGGAAACTTACGCGAGCTTGTGATGGATGAAGCACACAAGTCTCGCTACTCAGTACATCCTGGTTCAGATAAGATGTACCACGACTTGAAAACTACGTACTGGTGGCCTAGCATGAAAACTCACATAGCAACTTACGTTAGCAAGTGCTTGACTTGTGCAAGAGTCAAGACTGAATATCAGAAACCATCGGGCCTACTCCAACAATCAGAGATACCACAATGGAAATGGGAGCAAATTTCCATGGATTTCGTTACTGGCCTGCCTAGATCTCAACGTGGTAACGATACTATTTGGGTGATCGTAGATCGACTCACAAACTCTGCACACTTCTTGGCTATCAAGGAAACGGATAAGTTCTCCACTTTAGCAGACGTATATCTTAAGGAAGTTGTTTTGAGGCACGAGGTGCCCACCTCTATTATCTTTGATCGTGATGCACGTTTTACTTCTGAACTGTGGTAAGCAATGCACAAGTCCTTTGGCTCACGTTTAGACATGAGCACAGCTTATCACCCGCAAACGGATGGGCAGTCTGAACGCACCATCCAGACCCTTGAAGACATGCTTAGGGCATGTGTCATCGACTTTGGTAACGGCTGGGAAAAGCACCTACCGTTAGTGGAGTTCTCGTATAACAACAGTTACCACACCAGCATTCGGGCCACTCCATTTGAGGCATTGTACGGGTGTAAATGCCGATCACCTCTTTGTTGGGCAGAGGTGGGGGATAGTCAGATCACTGGCCCAGAACTTGTAGTAGACACAACAGAAAGGATTGCTCAAATACGACAACGAATGGCGGCAGCTCGTGACCGTCAGAAAAGCTACGCCGATAAGGGCAGGAAACCACTCGAGTTCCAGGTTGGGGATCGAGTGCTACTCAAAGTCTCACCCTGGAAGGGTGTGGTTCGTTTTGGTAAACGAGGCAAACTTAACCCCTGATACGTCGGACCTTTTGAAATCATAGAGAAAATAGGCAAGGTGGCCTGCAAACTGAACCTACCAACAAAACTCAGTGCAGTTCACAACGTATTCCACGTGTCGAATCTGAAGAAGTGTCTGTCAGATGAGACCCTTATAGTTCCTTTGAAGGAGCTCACTATCGACGAGCAGTTACGATTCGTCGAGGAACCTGTTGAAATCACGGACCGGAATGCTAAGGTCCTCAAGCGCACTAGAATACCTCTCGTTCGAGTTCGTTGGAACTCACGTCGCGGCCCAGAGTTCACCTGGGAACACGAAGATCAGATGAAACAAAAGTATCCCCAACTATTCGCAAACAGTACAACCACTACTGAGGCTGAAGCTACGGAATTTCGGGACGAAATTCCAGATCAACGGGGGAAGGATGTGACACCCCAGGAAAACCAGGAAAACCACGCAACTTAACTAGCTTCCTCAGTAACCACGTGCTAAATTTCGGGACGAAATTTCTTTCAAGTTGGGGATGATGTGACAACCCGAACTTTCAGGGTTAGTATCGTTTTAACTTGTAATTCTAACTTTTAATGATTCGTTCATTTCACGTATTGGATTTATTAAACTTTTGTTAAACGTTTTGCTATGTTTTGGTGGTTGAGCGTATATCGTGTTTGAGCATTTGGTTGGGCCGTCCTTAGTGTCTAGACTGTTAATTAGTTGGGCCAATCTTGTAACGGGCCGCACATACGCACTTAGATCCACACTAGTACCCGTTGGTAATGTATCTCGGCCCCAAGACTTTCGCTCTTTGTACATGAAGGCATGGCCCAAATGAAGTAGCTACGTTTGGGCCTGTTTTGGATTTGTAATGCACTCATACCACACCCCATTCCACCCGGCCCACACTCTAGACCAGGCTGAGGCCCAGCTGGTCGGTTATATGTATAATATGAAGGATGGGGATGTGATACGTAATTAGTGGAAGTATAGCAAACCCTAAAAGCTTTATTTCCTTCCTTGTTTCTTTGATTGACGGCAGCTTCTTTTGGATCGAACTCTCTACTTGGCTCTCTTTCTCATACGATCATTGGGTTAGTACATCACCATCTAATTGATTTCCACGTTATACATAAATTAGGGTTGCATGTATATTAGATTCGGATAGTGAGAATATGATATGCATTTATATATTGGTTGTAATTATTACCAACTTGTTATGATAATCAGTTGAGAAATTATTTGCATATACGTTGTTATTGGATGTTAACGGTTAATGTTGATGATAACTAGGGTTGGGTAATAGGCATGATCAATGACGAATGTAACAGTTATTAAAAGATGTTTGATATACATCGGATCGGTGACAGAATTAGTGGCCCAATCAGTTTTTATCCTACATCAGATCATATAAATTCATTGTCAGATCCACTAATTTGAAGTCCTAATAATCTCTTAAATGGAGTAATTGTTGTCGGCCATTAAAAATTAGAAATAGGTGTATCAGAATGTATCATGTGAATAAGTTGTTAAGCCCAAGAAGTTTATCGACCCAATGCGTTTGTCAGCCCACCCAAACAGATCGGTCCAATAATCATTTGAATGCTTTAAACAGTTGTCGGCTATTTTTTGATATTAATAATATTAATACTTGATTGTTGTTTGTTTCTTTTATATAATACTTTGATAGCCGACGAAAACCAACCCCCCGACGAAAACACTGCCCGACGAAAACCCCTGAGTGATTTCGTAGCCTGGGGATTTCGCCAACAAGTGTTTTCGCTATATATGTGATTTCGTCCATTATCTTGCACAGTGGTTCTGTTACTTCTTAAACGCTGATGAACATGCCAATTGTGTTAATATGTTAATCGGGTTAGGTTAACTAAGTTGTGAATGTTAAGCTCATTGTATGTGATAACTCTGTTGATTTTGATCTAACTCAGTTATGTCACAGTAACTAATTCTATTAGTTTGTTAATTAACTCGGTTAGTTTGGTAAACCTGTGAAGTAATGACTCTGTTAACTTAGTTGGTTGATTAACTTTATTAGTCTATTATTCCTGTTAGGTGTGTTAACTCTGTTAAACAATTTAACTCAGTTAAGTTAAGCACGTAACACAGTTAGTTTACTAGTTCTGCTAGATGTTAACTTTGTTAACTGTGTAACCTTGTTGGTATATGTTAATCCAGTTAAACTTGCTAACCCTGTTAAAGTGTGTTATTGGTTAACTACATTAGATTGTGTGAATTGCATGATATTGACTTACTGCTTACGTGATACATGAGATTAACTGCCAAGCACTTTGTGACATAGATTGTATGTGAAACTTGACCAACATGAACTGACTGTGTGTAAATGCATTACCTTAGGCCTTGATTGATTGATTGATTGTTTGCGAGCACATAGTTTAGCATACCGAGCAAACCAAGGTGAGTTCACACTTTCTACAAAGCATGGGATTCCCAGGGGTTGGGAATGGGTTAAGGAACATGGATTCCTCGTCCTTTCTTGGGTAGGACAGTACGGGTTCAGGAAATGTAATTCCTCATCCTCATGGACAGTTAATCTTTACTAGACCAAAACTCTATCACGAAGTCCCTCCTTTTTATATCGACTTAATCACCGGGCCAATGGCGAGCGGGTCATTAGTTAGATAGCGCTATTTAGGTCTGACAAGCCTCACACCGTGCCGCAGAGGACGGGCGTGAACTAATGGATCTGGGCACGTCAATGATGATAGACATTGACAGTTCAGGGCACATAAACATGACTACAATCAGCAGTCGATATGGTAACGAGTCTAGTAGTATAAATGGGGTAGCCCCCACAGCCGAAAAGCCAGATAACTAAACATGGGGTAGCCCCCACGGCTGGATTGCCAGAGTAACCGGGAATAAACAAGTCACGTTTTCAACTATGGGGTAACCCCCACGGCAGGATGCCAGTAAAAGGAAACTGTTTTCGAAACATCTTAAAACGAACACCCAACTGTGAACTCGCTCAACATTATTGTTGACTCTTTACTACATGCTTTGCAGGTCAATAGGTTTAGCAGGAGCTTGCATGGGGAAGAGTCATTGTGGGACATGGACAGCTGTGAGCCATGTTAAACTTTGAAACCTTTAAACTTATATTTTGGTTTTGGATTAAATCGTTATGCTTCCGCTTGCAACTTAAACTATGCTTTGATTGGACATCAATTGTATTGGTTGAACTCTTATAATTACTTACTTGCTTGTTCAATATGATTGGTGGCTGGATCCTGGTCAGTCACGCCTCCAAGCGGTGATACTCCGCAGGTGGATTTTGGGGGTGTGACATAATAATTCATCTAATTGCTTTTTCAGTTCTAACATTTCTGTGGGTGCTAACCGATAAGGTGTCTTGGCTATCGGTGTAGTTCCGGGAATTAGATGAATTCTAAATTCTACTTCTCTATCTGGTGGTAATCCTGGTAATTCTTCTGGGAATACATCTGGATATTCTGAGACTACAGGAATCTCCTTAAGTTCTTTACCCTTAGTATTAATGATTACTGAAATCATATATACTATTCCTTGCTTTCGTTCATAACTAGCAACTTTCATTACTGAAATGAACTTCATGGGTTTACGTGGTTTATCTCCTATAATCATGATTATTTCTCCAGTGGGTGCCTGAATTTCTATGGAATTCTTATCACAAAGAATTCGAGCATGGTTGGCTACTAACCAATCCATTCCTAACACAACATCGAATTCGGCTAATTTCATAGGTAGCAGGTGTCGCAACCCCCGATCCCTGATCCCCGGGAACGGGCGGACACGATCTCAGTGTTTCGGTGGTATCAGTTTTATTTAGTCTCGCAGCGGAATTTTCATCAGGATCGTAGTTAGGAAATGTTTATCAGAGTAAAACCACCTCATTTAATATTAATAATCACATGGGTAAAACCCAAGTTTCTTATTACAATACATTTATAGGGACATCCCCTATTTTATTGAATTTAAAACATCGTTTATTAGGTAACTTTTATAGCCACATTTTTCCCAAGCCTTCAGTGCTCTCCAGCTGGCTTTCATTAATTGGTTGTTCACATTGTGTTACCTGTAACGCGTTTTAAAAACATTTGTCAGTCGGAAATACTGGTGAGTGAATCCCAGTTTAATCAAGAAACATTTTATCAATTAAAACAGTATTGAGAGCGATCACATTGTTTATTTCTACACAATTACTCATTCAGTATTTGCCACTCGACCGGATCTATGGCTATGGTCAAATTACCCATTGGCTAACTCGTTGTCCAATGGTAATGTACTGTCGTTCCCGACTTACTACTACTCGTAGTAATAAATTTTGTATACAAAACCCCATAATACCGGCAGTAATTGAAGAACTACAAAGACTCAATCACCGCTTAATCACATTATAAAACAATTAAGGTTTTGTAAAACATTCCAAAAAGGTTAACAAAAAGAGGATAAACTCACATTGCTGTCTTAGGCTTTTCGTAAGGGTTTCCTGGATATAATCTATAATTTATACAAATGTACATTGGTTAGTATCATAACCCTTTGAAAATATTAATGATACCCTCCCCGAGACGGCATTCCAACAACTACGTCGGGCAGAACCACGACAGTTGTTACGGAACCCTAAATCAATCGGGCAGCGTAACTATTACGAAACTAGGGTTATAATACTTACAACGGAGCAGAACCTCGCTAATTAGGGGGTATAATACTTGCAAAATATGTCTAATACTTTCAGAATTCGAGATTGAGATTGAAATGTGAGCGACGGAATTTGTAATCTGATGCTATCTATTTATATGATCTGATTCTAGACCTGTCGCGGCCCGCGTGAGACACAGGCCAAGGTTACGCGGCCCGCGTCAACCTTGGTCAACACCATAGCTTAGTCCGGTCACCAAGTAGACTCGACACGATGTCGACACGTGTCAGCACCGGATGTCTCCGCGTTTCATGATCTGTCGGGCCCGCGTCAACTACACATATACTCTTACGCGGCCCGCTTCAACTAAAGAAGTCAGTGAAGTCAATTCCAGCATTGATACCGCCCGCGTAAGATATTGGGGTGGGTCTACGCGGCCCGCCTCAGCTTCATTTTTCTTATTTTTGATTTATTTTATAATTATAACATAACTAGGGCTCGGTTTTCACATACGGGGTGTAATATAAAACATACTAGGACATTCTAACATGTAATAGGGTGTTAGACATATTATGAGAGTGTCGGTTTTACCGAGGGTTGTTACAGCAGGTTTGCAAAGAATTTATGACCTAAAAGTTCTATATTTTCTTTTTGCAAAACCTTATCTATGTTAATAAAATTTCTATCTGTTGTTTCGACTGTAAAGATTTGCTTAAGGTTGGTTAAAGGTAGGTTAAGAGCTTGGCAGAATGAAGTATTGATAAAACTTTGGTTTGCACCAGAGTCAAATAATACTTTTGCGTAAATGTTGTGAACTAGAAACGTACCAGCTATCACGTCAGGAATCAATTCTGCTTCTTGAGTGGTTAGCTGGAATGCTCTGACATTCTTTTTAGTAGCTCCGTCGGCCGTCTTGGCTTTGTTGTCTGCTGGTTTAACCAACTTAGGGCATTCTGTTTTAAAATGTCCTGTTTCTCCACAGTTATAGCAGATTCTTGTTTTCTTTCTGCAGTTTTCTTCGTGATGGCCTGCGACTTTGCAAAAGTTGCAGGTTACATTACATCTTCCATAATGTTTCTTTCTGCAATTCCTGCAGAACGGCGGAATTGAAGATTGCTCTGTTCCTCTTTTCTTGAAACTGCTGTTATTACCCGTACGAAATCCTTGGGTAATTTTCTGAGTCAGTTCCTTTTTCCTGTTTTCATCTCTTGTGCGTACCAGTTCGTCAGTTAGGGTGTTAGCTAATTCTACCGCATCGTCAATAGTACGAGGTCTCGCAGCTTTAACGATATTGCGGATTTCGCTAATCAAACCCCAAATATAGCGAAGTGTTGGTACCACTCTAGCATATTCGAAGAATGTCGAAGTATATCCTCGACAATCTACACCCATCATCCGATGGTTTAGGAACTTATCCGCCATTTGATCTTTTTCATATTCGGGACATAATTTTCTTTCTACAAGACTCTTAAATTCTTCCCAGTTCATGGCATAGGCCATATTCCTTCCTTTGGCTTGGAGTACTGTATTCCACCATTCTAGCGCCCCTTCCTTGAAAAGATTTGACGCGTACATGACCTTGTCATCCTTGTCACATTTACTTATCGTAATCACTGCTTCGGTTTTCTCTAACCAACGCAGTGCCGTAGTTGCTCCTTCATTGCCTGCAAATTCAGAGGGTTTACAAGCAAGAAATTCTTTGTAAGTGCAACCAGGCATTGCAGCTTTCATTTTCTTAGGGAACGGAGCCTGCCGTGGATCATTATCATGATTGGTATGATTACCGCCTCCGTTTAAACTATTACTGAAGTTATCTTCAGAAATAGGTTTGCTAGGAATGATTTGTTGAGGTTCAGCAGGTTTCTGGGCAGCAGCAAGTATTGCTGGAATAGCATTGGCTATTCCTTGAGCAACAATATTTTCTATATCTTACCTAGTCATAAATTGATCCTCCGGATGTTGCTCAGATTGATTAACCTCGTTTACTGGTTCATTATTAGCGTTTTCCATCTGATAATTAATATATATAATTTATTAGTATCGAATAAATAACAATTATACACAAAACAATCATACGAATTTTACAATACACGTATAGCCAAAACTATCGATTTCTCGATCCCCATTCTTATATTTTATAATATGCGTCAATACACACCATTATCTTACAAAGTTTTATTTGTAGTTATTTCACACGATTATATTTTACTATTTATTATACAACCACAGTTTCACTACCCCACTATCCCTCGTCAGTTGGTATTTTAATAACGACGTTCCCTCTCGTCGTATTTCCAGGAGATCTGTTCTCCTACTTCCCTGATCCTATTTCCTGCATCCACCAACTCCTCGCCAAAGTGGCGGAGTTCAGCTAGATTTTCATTACTCATTGGTGGGTTTGGTATAGGTTCCGGGTCGAACTGAGGGAGAAAGGAATAAGGACTGTTGAGCAGGTTTTGAAACTTCCAATCGTTCGTCCACCACTCGTCCATTCCTAGAGGTTGGGTGTGGATTATAGGTTCTGGGATTGCTGGTTCCAAGTTTATTGGAAGTTGATTTTCAGCAGGAAAAAGGTAGAGGTTATTATTTATGGGCCTGAGAATTTCACAGCTCTCTAATGCACGATCCAATTCCTCCTGAAATGGCAACTCCTTGCTTAGAGCTTTCCCCAACTTCCATCTTTGTTTACCTCGAACCTTCTCCAATTTCCATTTCTATCTGCCTAGAGTCTTTCCCGATTTCAATTCCCTTTCCTTTATTTAAGGGATTTTCTATTTTAGGAATCTTCCTAGTTGCAGGTTTCCTTCTGCGCACACGTCTCCATCCCACAAATCTTCTCCTTTTCTTAGGCTTGGGTTTCTCCGGAGGTGGAGCGTTGAATTCCATAGGTTCTTCTATATCAGGTATATATCTATTAAAATCTCTGGAAACCTCTATTTTCACCGGATAGAGATTTAAATTCTGAAGGGCTTCAGACAGGTCATTCATGCTGTGTAGCATATATGCAAAATACAAAAAAATTGCTAAGTTAAAATTTTATAACAAAATTTTCATAGATAACCTTTAAATATTATTTCATACCGTGTGATCAATTTAATACAAAAACAACTGAAAATTAAAATACACTAGGGTTTACTGTAAACTTATTTATTTACTGGGTAAAGTTTCTGGATTGTAGGTGATAAGGGTGCTAAAACTTGAGTCTATTAAATATTTGCATTTACTGCTACAGTGGCTAGCATATAGAGATCTGCCCATTTTTCATCTAACTTGTCTTCCCATGGTGGTTTACTGCCTAGTTCTTGGGTTTTCTGATTAACTCTCTTTTCTTTTGATTGTGATCTCTTTAATTTCTCCTGACTTTTCCTAATAATCAAACTTCTTTTATTAGGAGAAAGTGGTTCATCATATTGTGCCTTTCGAACAAATATTCCTTCTTCAGGATTTACATAGGGTTTTGAGGAATTGGTTTGGGATGAACTTCCCTTCTCGTTTGATGACCTATCTAATTTAAGATAGATGTTTGAAAGCTTTTGCTTACCCATACTGTACACAAATATTCAAATAATAAAACACATAATCACAGAAATAGAAATCAGTAAAATTAAGTATTTTTTAAATACTTAATTGGCTTAAATCAGTGGCTCTGATACCACCTTTTTCTGTCACGGCCCCCGACCCGGTTTGACCCGTTTCAGGAGCCGCGGGACAGAAAATCCCGTGGTATTTATTTAATTGAGTTGACAGCGGAAGTTTTCTTCAGGATCTTTTTAAAACTGCAATTTCCCGATTATTTTATTTCACAACTCGGGATAAAACCCCGGTAATTTACAAACATAAGATTTCACGGAGAAATCTTTATTTTACAAAACATATTTCTTTATTTTATATTGAGCCACTTCCTTAAGCTTGTAGTGCTTCGCGGCACTTTTCCTGGATCACAACAGATCACCTGAAACATGTTTGAAAAAGGTTTTGTCAGCGGGAAATACTGGTGAATCATTCTTTTTATGAAAACGACGCGTTTGTTATAATTTACAGTATTAAGAGCGATTACAATGTTTCCATATATCAACCAACTACCCACAGTATTTGTCACTCGACTATCCATCGGTAACCTCTGAGTCCAATGGTGACGGTTATCAAGTAATGTATACAAAACCCCACATACCGGCTGTAATTTGGTGATTACAAAGACTTAATCCCCGTAATTATAACTTTGAAAGTAAACATGATTTTGAAATCAAATTTAATAAAAAGAGAATGACTCACATTGCAGATTTAATATGGACAGAGCTTAGCCTACTGATTAGCCTTTTGACTTAAATTAAATAACATGCAGACGAACTAGGTTAGTAACTAATACAACATTTACGATAACTCACGAGATTAAACCTTCACAACGAATGACAAAGTGCGATACTTAAACATCCATCGATTTAACGACGAATGACAAAGCATAAACCCTAATGTGGGCAGCACTTAAACATCCATTGGATAGTTTAATCGATCGGACATTGAATCGTAGCAGCGATCGAGTTATTACCCTGTTTTGCGGCAGCAATTCGTGAATTGTGTGTGTTTTAGGACTGTTCCTACGATATCTCAGTGTATATTTTGAGTTTTAACGTCGAACGAACGCGAAATTGCAAGTCCCACTGCTCTCTATTTATACTGAAAATTTGTCCCCCTCGCGTGGCGCGAGGGGTCACCTTGTGCGCGTCGCGTGGCGCGAGGGGTACCCTATTACCATAGGGTAGCCTCGTGTACAGGTAGTTTAGCTGAGTTGGTCTCGCATGCAATTTCATTATACACATAAAACTGTTTGGATATTACCGACTAGGGTTTACCCCCCCCCCCCCCCTTGAGTTTTAGGGGCCCTGATCCTGATCCTGATTCCGATTGTTCTAAAAATTTTAGGGTTTATGCAAGATCACTTGGGTGTCTTAATTAGGTTTTCCTATTGAACTAAATATAAAAATAAATAATAGTTTCGGTGAGAGTTGTTACAATATCTGCTTCAAATCTTTTAATTTACCTTCTTCCAACTCCAAAAGTTTCGACTTACATTCACATTCAGAGTAGATCCATAAGTCATCCTCCTCCAAATCTCTACTTTCCATAGCTTCATCAAGGTAGTATAGATCTGAAATAAGGCTATCTTTTAGCTCCTCTTCTTTATTTTTAGTATCCATGGCCCATGCCTTGATCGCCTTTTTCAAATGTTGTAACTTCTTTGCAAGATATAAATCCGGATTGCCCGTAAAGCTGAACGAGTCGCTGGCGCTTTTTACCACATCCGCCAAACTGCCTTTATCGATCCATGAATTGAAAACGCGGAATGGAATGGGACCGTAATCAATCGGGTCAATCGCTAAGACAAGAGGCGAGTGATCCGAAAGAAAACGGGGAAGGGCTAAGAGGCACGCATCTGACCATCTTTCCATAAAACCATGACAAACAAGAAAACGATCGATTTTGCTCAGTTTGGGGTTCGAACCCTTACCTTTACAGAAAGTAAATTTTCTGCCTTTCATTAAGAATTCGTGCACGTCCGAAGCGTAGATGAAATAATTGAAATCATTCGTTGACGCGACATCAAAGACAGAATTTTCCCGATCCTCCTGAAAGCGGACCGCATTGAAGTCTCCGAATAACACCCAGAAACCTTGCATCGACTGTCGAAGATCCTTCAAGTGCTGCCAAAGAGCCCTCTTCGCAACCGTTCCCTGTGGAGCATATACATTGAGGATATTGAAACCCTCACTAAAGCCTTTGACTGTACCGGAGATGAGCAGAAAATTCCGATTCTTCACCACAACTGATTTAGAAAAAATCGAGGGGTCCCAAGCGCTTAAAATACCCCCAGATCTGCCGGTAGAACCAACATATTCAAAATCAAAATTTGCTTTACCCCAAAAGTTTCTCATATCCACTCCCTCCAAATCAACGAACTGAGTTTCTTGCAATCCCAAAAAACTGATCTTATGTTTTCGCACTAAATCACGAACCCAACCTGGTTTCCGCGAGTCACCCAAACCTCTAATATTTAAGCTGAGAAAATTCATTGGAGACCCATCTTAGACACCTCACCTGAAACAAATTGTCTAGCCTCTGTTTCCCTTTCCTCAAAAACCACTCCCACTGCATTGCCCACCTGAATAGTATTATCAACCTCATTTTGCAAGACCTGCGTCTTCCTGATTAAATCGTTAGAATCATCTGAAGTGGGTTTAAAATTGTCTATGCCAGTAACCAGATCTGATTGAGCAACGTGATTTATAAAAGGAGGAGGCATAGGAAAATCCCATGCTTCCAAGTGAGCTGAAGAGTCTCCAACGCAGTGAGATTGAGTTCTTTTGCCTTTTCTTCTCATGTTTCTTTTCGAGCTTGAAGGCACAGAGACATTATTATTACTGAAGATTCCATCAACAGGAGGAGAGTTGAGGTCCCACTCCTCAAGAAACCCTTTTGAGGTGGGCTCCAACGAGTTGGGCCTTGATCTCTTTCTAGAATATTGAAAATCCACATGGCCCACCTCCATGTCCATATTTGCTACCAAGTTCCTGGGCTCATTGCCAAAAGTCTCCTGGCACTCCACATCAACATCAGGCCCCACTTCAACAACCTTATCCTCTCTCGCCGCCTTTTCTATCATGCACACCTCTGGGGAAACCAAATGATCCTGCATGCTTGCGTCCTCCAATGGTGGCATTTGATTGGTCCCTCTAAAAGAATTGCACAGCTCCCCATCAACTTCGATACCCGACGAACCAACCCTTGCCATGTATAATGGTCCATATGAATAATTCCCCTACTTTGGGACGTTTTCCATTATTTGGCAGTTCAGTCAGTAATGTGGCATTATGAGGCGTTTTTCATAAATGGATGCAGTCAGTAATGTGGCATTATGAGACGTTTTTCATAAATGGATGCAGTGGGGATGTTTGGCATTATGTTAAAAGGGGTTTAATATAATTAAATAAAAAAAATTATCAAAAAATTTTATTGGACAAAAAACCATCAAAAAAGGGTTATTGGTCAACACACAAGGAGCTTGGGCGTGAAAAAAACAATGTCAAACCAGATTTTGTTGAAAAAAACGCCCAGAGGGTGGGAGTTGGGCGTTGTGGGGCGTTTTTTAGGAGAAAACGCCTAAAAAACCCTCACTACGGATGGTCTTAGAGACAGGTTCGAACCATGTTGTACCCTGTCACTTCATAAACAATCCGCCCCTTAATACGAGGCGGACCTACGACTGTTGACGTGAACAACTACGTTTCGTCCATCAAGTATACAAGTATATATAGCCATAATAGACAGATGTGTAGTTTTTGAACTCTCAAAGTATGTTAATCTCCTCGTTCTACACTGATTATTATAGTTATTAAATGAATTTATACGACATAATTATACGGTTTTAATATATTTTTTTCATTTTTGGATTTGGATGATAAAAGAGCAAAAGATTTCCCTTTCATACGACATAATTAAAGATCCTAGTCGTAACAACGAGATTCTTTCATCTTTCATCTTATGAAGTTTAATGTACTTAAATATTAATTAAAAAAACTAATTTAAAATAAATAGAAAAATCAAATGCTAAATACATTAGGGATGAGCACGGTACCCGTTCGGTACCGAACCGGTACCGGTATCGAAAAACGGGAAAAGTGGGTACCGGTATCGAATACACCGGTTCGGTACCGGTACTTACCGGTGTTTTACCCGTAAATACCGGTACCGAATATACCCGGTACGGTTCGGTACCGGTTAGGTACCGGTACCCGGTACCAAATGCTCATACCTAAAATTAGGGGCGTTAGTTTCTGACACGACCCGAAAACACGACACTAACCTAACACGAAATTCGCGGGTTTAGGTTTAGTCTAAACGGGTTCGGGTCAGTTTCAGGTTGAACCCGCGAACCCGTTTAGCTAAACGGGTCAGGTTCGGGTCAACCAAGTCAGGTTGGCGGGTTGACCCGTTTAACCTCTTTATATTATGTTATATTTTTTTACAATATGTTTTATGTTATAAATTAAATTGGGTGTGTATTTTATACCATGATATAACTTTAGAAGAGAAATTCATATAAATTTTTATAAATTAAATGTAATTGTATTATATATATTTGTGTTTTTTAAAGTAAGTTTTAATTTAATATATTAATTTGTGGCAAAATTAAAAAAATTAAAAAATTCGGGTTAAACGGGTCGTGTTCGTGTCAATCCACGAATATTCGGGTCAGGTTCGGGTTCATATGCATGACAAAATTTTCGGGTTCGGTTCGGGTTTGGGTTTGGGTTCGTGTAAAATTTTTGGGTTCGGGTCGGGTTGAACCTGCTAACCCGCGAACACGACCCGTTTAGCACCCATACCTAAAATACATAACCTTTTTATTTTACGAATCAAAATAATTAATTATTAGCACAAAAACTTATTTGAAAACAAAAACCTAACATCCGGTTGATTTATAAAAAAACGTTCATTAATTAGTTTTAAAACTATAACCTTTTTAATCAATAATTTTTAAATTATATTTATTAATAAGCTATATCACTTTTAAATTAATATTTTATTTCCAGAAACTATAATTTTTAAATCTAAACGATTTGTTAAAAAACAAACTATTAAGTTTTTTAATTAGTTATTTTTTAAAACTATTATTTTTGTATAACTATAATTTTTTAATATATATTTTAAAAAGTTATAGTGTTTTTAGTTATTTGTTTTGGAAAACTTTAACTTATCTATCTTTTGAAAAACTATACATTTCTTTAACTTTATTTCAAAAATTAACTTTTTAACTTTAATACAACAATAGAACGAAATAAAATAAAAAAATATACATTTTCATTAAAATATAAATATTTACACATCTTAAACTAGGTTTAAATGTTCAACATTACATGCACAAGTTAGCAAGATTTATAATAGCTAACACATTTTGACCCATTATATAATTTAAGTACACCAAATTAACCCATTGTATATTTTCAGTATATGCAATTAACCCACAAACAATTTGTTTGCCTAAATATTTCTTGAATTTTGGATCATAATTTTAGGTGTAGTTGAAACAAGTTGAACATTTATATTTACACATCTAAAACTACATGTTCAACATTGCTATCACGCATCAACTGGATATACATTTGTAAACGTAACATATATACGCTTGGCGCTTGCAACTTGTGTCTGTTGATTTTGCGCCTCCATCTTATGGATTCCTTCTTGAATGTTTTATTGCTCGCAACACACTAACGTGCGCGCACACACTCTTTGACTCGTGTTTTTCTCTAGGAAAAGCCTACTTATGTTGGAAGAAGAGGTATCCAAGGACTAAGTTAGCAAGTTTTATAATAGCGATACATTTTGATCCATTATATAATTTGAGTACACCAAATTGATCCGCTATAATTTTTTAGTAAATGCAATGAACCCACAAACAATTTGTTTACCTAAACACTTCTTGAACTTTGGATCATAATCTCAGGTGCAGTCGAAACTAGTTGATATACATTAAGCTATATTTCTTGAGTATTGGATCACAATACCACTAACAAAATCAGATATGGCCGTTACATATGAAGGGATTACTGGACGCCTTTGGGTTCGGTTTGATTAGTGTTATGGTTGATGTATCAATCATGTTTCGGTTAAAAAAAGCCACAACTTCAAAATTCTGGTTAACCTAACCACCCTTTGAAAGCTGATAACCAAATCTGATTTAACCATATTGACTTGTGCAAATGCCGATATTAAAACATGATCAAACATTTTAGGCATGGTCAGAATGGTTCGAGGCTTAAACACAAGCTGTAAAGACAATCAATACAGTCCTCTAGCACTACACAGCAATTAAGAAGCAAAGTTCATCTCATAACCTCAACAAATTTAAAACCAAATAAAGTCAAAACTCATAGTCAACTTATTCATCGATCATGAATCAAAGAAACACAATCTTTTTGCATAAACTTGCACTGACTATACACAGAATGCATCGAACTCATAAACAAGTAACAACTTTTAAGGGACACTGAGCATGTCTTACCAAATCCTAAAGCTCCAGTATGGCACTAAAGTACCTAAAACAGTAAAACTTCAAACCACAGAAATATAGGATACCCGATACAACGCAAACAGAGCTTATTTTACAAGGAATACAGTGAATAACAATGAAACTTATCATGTTAGATCCTATCCACAAAAGAATAATCGGTCCTACCAAACAGATTCCCACCGATAAAGCTACAACACCTATGCAAAAGGATTCCCGCCAATTGAAGCTACAGGGCCCTGAGCTTGAATACTCCTAAAAAATAAGCAAAAAGATTTTAGCAATGTGGTTAATGATACCCGACAACCCCTCATGGCAACATATTAAACGTGAAATACTGAGATAGTGTAAAATAAAGTCGTATGGGAAGGACTTACGGGATCTGCATGCTTGTTGCTTGCCCTGACACGAATACCAAGGCATCTGCAGAATTATATTAAAGTATGAGCACTTGAATATTCAACTAAAATGCTAGAAACCAATTTGTCAGATGAGATCTTACCTTGTGAATCAGCGGGAGTAAATGGTATTGCTGCACTTTCAGAAGACCAAGGTGATGACATATTATGGTTCGGCAAAGCCGATTGCATATAGCTCATGTCAAACGACTGCAGTTGAAAACAGAACATCAATCGATACCCATTATAACCGAAATTAATCAAAATATACACGAACAGCTTACCGTGTTGCTAAATTCATGATCAGCCTCACTAGGCAAATCAAATGGATTGAATGATTTTATATCACGTCCATATGATTGGGCTCCATCCTAAATATATATTAAAAAAATTAATAATAATGAGAGAGCATCGTTTCAAACACCCAACAAACGTAATCGTATCAAATTAAAAATTGAAAGGAGGAGCGGATCTAGTGTCCAAATCAGCTCAGTTCATCTTAAAATCTGTAACTTCTTACATAAAAATCAAGAAAATAGTCGCTTGCATTGGGGTGTAGAGTATTTGATTCGGCGAAAAATTTGAAATCCGACTCAATTTGAATTCGATTATCAAGCTTCAAATTCGGTTTTAAAATATTCGATTTGAGTTCGAGTCAAGTAATCGAATTCGAATCGAATACAAATTTATGATTTTCAATTTGATTCGAAATTAAAATTATACACATATATATTTTTATATTAATATATACATGAATATTACATATATACACACATTTATGGAGAAACCTTCTAAATTTGGGTCTAACTCTGAAAGCCCTTATAATTAGTTTGTAGTAGTTTTAAAAAATAAAAGTAAAACAATTTATTATTTAGGGTGAATTTGAACTAAATTGAATATCGAATTGGGCATAAAATTCGAAAACGAATTCCAAGCGAATAAATCATATCTTAATCGAATACGAATTCAGGTAAAAAAAAAAAAAATTCAAAAATTTGATTCGTTGAACACCCCTACTTGCATATAACAATGTAACTGTTTTTTATATCTAGCTAAGCTAATACCTCTGATAATCCCCATGCCAAATATGGATCAGCAACTAAAGGATCTTGTACGGAAACGTGTTCACTATTCTTTGTATAAATGTTCTCATGGGATGTGGTGGATTCTTCAAACGAACTCCATGACTGCTAGGAAAAGTTTCGGTTAAATAAACCTACGCCTGTAATTATGTTCGAGTAAACATATATATTGCAAAGATAACAATATAACACACCTGATTGTTATTCTTTACATTTACCAGAGCCCCAATATCATGAACACCTCCATTCCATGACGTTAATGATGAAGGTACACTGACACCAATATCTTCTTGACTCGGTTGTGCTTGCCAAGGCGTGTCAAAGTTCGCCCACCCTTCATTTTTATGAGTAATCGTATCCGTGGGTTTATCATTTACAGTTTCGGCCGACTGCTGCAGTGGCGTAACAGTAAACAAATCCAAAGAAGGTTCAAAAGCTTTGAACTCCTGATTCACACTCAAAGTTGGCATTATAGAAGCTGAAGATGTAGCCAATAACTCAAATAGGTCCAGACCATCAGACTTTCCGGGTTCAGCAGAAGGTGCTGACGTGGCGGATTGAGGTGGATTTGGTGCACTGAAAAGGTCCAAACCATCAAACTTTCCAGGTTCAGCAAAAGGTGCTGCTGATGTGGCGGATTGAGGCGCATTTGGTGCACTAAAAAGGTCTAAGCCATCAAACTTTGCAGGTTCAGCTAAAGGTGCTGCCATGGCGGATTGAGGTGGATTTGGTGCACTGAAAAGGTCCAAACCATCAAACTTTCCAGGCTCAGCAAAAGGTGCTGATGTGGCAGTGTGAGGCACATTTGGTGCACTAAAAAGGTCCAAACCATCAAACTTCGCAGGTTCAGAAAAAGGTGCTGATGTGGCGGATTGAGGCAGATCTTGTGCACTAAAAAGGTCCAAACTGTCAAATTTTCCAGATCCCGATGAATGTGACAAAGAGGGAGGCGATTGCGTATCGGATCTAAATAAATCACCTCCGTTAGTCACTGAATAATCCGAAACCCTAGCACTAGCCATCTCATTTGCAAACCTGTCTTCCCGCACATGATCGCTTAACCGACTTGTACTAAGAATCCGCAACATTCCTCTGTCTGATCCAGGTTTTTTAGTAAGTGCGGGAGCTTGTTTTCCGTAACGGCGTTCTTCGTATTGATAGTCATATGGTGGACTCTGAGAGTATGAATGATATGAACTGGCCCGTCTAGTTTCATCCTCATGAATTCTATGGTTCTGAAAAAATGATTACCGAAATCAACATGTTAGTATGCCAATCAACTCATATTTCTTAGTTCTAACAAGAGATAATGATGTATATACAAAAGTTTAAAGGCCACCTAATAAAAAAAACAATTTTAAAGGCCACGCATACTTTAATTTGGGTTCACGTATGCTAGTTCAGGCAAAAAGCTAGCTCGAAAACCGTAAAAGACAAGATGCCTTTGAATGTAAAGCTTGTGACAAATCTAGAGTTGTAGAAACGACAAAATGCCCCTGAATCTACTCAAAAGAATCGATTCAAGATGGATTGTCGAAACAAATTCGAGTAAATTAAAGGGCAATTTTGTCATTCTACAACTCTAGAAGAGGCAAAAGCTTAGGGGCATTTTGTCAGTTCACACTTTCGAGAAATTTTTTTTTTGAGTAGATTGCCATTTTCGTCCCTGAAGTTTGGCCACTTTTGCGACTTTCAATCAAAGGTTTGTTTTTCCGCATCTAGATCCTCGTGGTTTCAAAATCTTGTCATTTTCGTCCCTGAGGGCCAGACCTCGAGTGACGAAAGTCGAAATAAATTGCCAAACCTCAGGGACGAAAATGACAATTTACTCTTTTTTTTTTTGCAATATTCCAGGTAAATGAAACCAAATTGATACTTGAGTGGCCTCTAAAGTTGTTTAATTGTTTGGGTGACGTATGTATACATTATCTCTTTTCAAAATGATATATATTACTAGAAATGCATACTACAGTATCTCTAGGAGGTTTTCCGGACGCCTTTGAAGCGAAATATTTCTTATCCACATACACACTCTTTATAAAATCTCGAACTTTGTCCACGTTGCTGTAATAGAGAGCATGCATAAGAAAATTTATTTAATATTCTTTCTAACTTGAACAATAAGCGTAAAATATAAAAGAGTGTTACCTGTTATCTGGAAGTCTCTGTTCTCGGGGGTCCCAGTCTCTAAGGAACGTTTCCCTTGCACGCTGAAGAAGTAAATTGTAAATATCGTGTGAGAAAAAAACTAATTTCCATACCAGAAAAGAAAATTAGGTGATATTTGTACCTGATTACCGCCTTCTTGAAGGGCTTCAACTTCTTGTGAAGTAAACTTAGACATTGACACGGATTTAACACGGTGAGTAAACTCACGGCTGTGAAATGCATTGATACAGATTAAATTTGATTAATCAATGTTAGAATGTAACTGGGATGTTACAAATATAATTAATATACATCCATGTTTCATACAGTATTCATCTGCAGAATAATGTTATAAAAAGAATTCCAACTGAGTAGAAAAAACTCACTGTATCCCACTACATGTCATGCAAACGAACGTCCAAAAATTTGTGCACACGTATTGAGGTCCCTGGAAATAAAAAATTTTAAAGTCAAAATAGGGTCAAGGAATGTAAATTTATCACCGAAATAAACATTAAGAATTCAAATCCTTCAGAACTTTCTATGACCCCAAGCAAGTATGATTTGCAATTTTGCATAGATAATGGAATTAAAGTTATAGTTAATTATTTATAAATGGTTTATCAGTTTATGTAAACAATTTGTGCTAAGGCTTCCACCATAGTTCCATGTCTGTGACAAGAACGCAAATTACTAACTCTAATTTCTAGAGAAAAATAAAACTCATTCAGTCATGGCCTCATGGGGATACAGGATTAGAGGGTCGTTCAATAAATAATTAATCTTAGGTACAGAGCAAAGGCGTAGCTTTGTGGGGGCGGGAGGGGGCGGCCGACCCCCCGAACTTTTCACTTAGTAGTGGAAAGTATGTAGTTTTCGTACAGAAATTTTTGGGTATGTACGTTTTTGACCCCCCGATTTTATAGAAATTTTTTGTATATACGTCTTCGACCCCCCGGTCGGAAATCTCAAGCTTCGCCACTGGTACAGAGCTGTGAGAGTGTAAGAAAGGCCTCTCACATAAACACTTGTACATACTGCTTTAAAGATGATATACATAAGACGGTTATGTAACCGTACAAAGACCTTTGTATCTCTCTATCGCTATATCTTCAATGCACAAGTGCTTATGCGGTTCTCGCGTTACTTAAAACTGGTTTTGTATTGAATAAGCCCCTATGAGGATATCCGATTATGAATAATTAGTTTAGTTCTTGCATAGCATTTAAAAAGCACTTTTTATACACAAATAGTAATTTAAATCCTTATACCAACTTAAGTAGATAAAACAGTCATCAAGTGGGCAAGGTAGGTCTCCAACCTTTGAAACTCATATTTCTATATTTTGTTTCCACAGCAAAAAATGATGATCTCTATGCAATATCTTTATAATAGATCTCTACACGTGTATAAACTGTCATTCTACAGATACATGCTTACATATCCAGGGAGAGGATCATGAGAAAACTAGATATAAATGAGAAAACCAAAAAACTAACCAAAAAAGCACTAAAAAGGAGGGGGGAGACTTTTAATGAAGGAGGGGGGGACTTTTAATGAAGGAGGGGTAAAATTGGAAAAAAAATATATAACTTTTCAAACATTTCCCATTTCTCCATACGTTATCATTTTAAAACAAAAATGGCACCATAAGATCACAAATTTTTGTATCTTTCATTCAAGTATATTTGAGCATATTTTTTATGACATAAAAAAAGATTTATGGTGTCGTCTTGTTTTCAATACTATTATTATAGTAGTGCACATGTGCAATATAACATATACTACAATTGCATTACATGCTTAAAATTAGCTTTTTGAGTCTAGTTTAGCTTTTAGGGTTAGTTTTTTTTGGAGGTTTAGGATTAGGATTAGGTTTTTGGGTGTGGGGGGGTTTAGTTTTTTTTCGGGTTTACAATTGCATTACATGCTTAAAATTAGCTTTTTGAGTCTAGTTTAGCTTTTAGGGTTAGTTTTTTTGGAGGTTTAGGATTAGGATTAGGTTTTTGGGTGTGGGGGGGGAGGGGGGGTTTAGGTTTTTTTCGGGTTTATGTTTAGGGTTTAGTTTTAGGTTTTCGGGAGGGTGGGGGGGGGGGGGGGGGGGTAGGCTTTTGGTGGGGGTGGGGGGTTTAGGTTTTTGGGGGGTGGGGGGTTTAGGTTTTTGGGGGGTGTCGGTGGGGGGTGGGTTAAGTGGTTTAAGCTTTATGTATTAGTGCACATGTGCAGTACAACCAAAAAAAAAAATTTTTTTTTTTTTTTTTGAAAATTTTTTTCTAGGCATAAAAACTAGCGATTTTTTTATTAAAAATTGTAAAAAAAAAATTGTATTGTTTTTAGGTTTTTTTTAGGCTTTTTTGGTTAGTTTTTTGGTTTTCTCATTTAAACTAGTTTTCTCATGATTCATCCCCTACATATCCATACCTAACAAATAAGTAACCGTTTGTGTCCTTGGTTTTAATTTTTAAATTGCGTGATGTGCTCCGATGCGTTGGGTCCAAAAATCTGATGCGTGATGCGAGCGCATCAGTATGCAATGTGCTCTTTATAAAAAAAAATACTAAAAAAATATTTATACACAACAACTTATAAAAACATACTTAAACTAAAACAACTAACGTAATAAGAAGATAAGAGTTGTGCTTTTTGGTTCAAACCAAGCATACTAATATGTTTCTAGAACCACAAAAAGTGTTTAGGAACCACAATGCTCCAAATCGAGCATACTAAGATATTAATTATTGAAAAAACTCAACCCATTTCATAAAATCTGGAAAAAAACATAATAAACAATGTTGCGTGCATCAGAACGCAATATGCGAAATCGGCGCAATATTCTCGCATCACGTAATCACATCGCATCAGCTGTTGCGATGCGCTCTCATCAGCGCATCGGACACATCACGCATTATGCGTGCATTTTAAAACCAAGGTTGTGTCACGTTTCACAATTTTGTGGGCCCAAAATTGTCTTTCCCGCCCCTCCTATTTCACCCCTTCGTATTCTATTTCTTAACTTATAATAAAATTTTTTAAAGAAAAACCAATATTCTATTTCTTGGAGATTTATGAACTATATCTATCTCTTTTCATTTTCAATATTATTGCTTTATTGCCTAGGGTCAAGTTATTCTACAAAGGCTTCTAATTGTAAGAAGTGTAAGAAGGATTTATACAGTGACAAGTGTCCAATAACCTAAAACTAAACCCACTACATCACCACCAAAAACCTAAACACCCACCCCCACCCCACCACCACCCAAAAACCTAAACCCCCCACCCCCCGGCAACAAAAAAAAAAAAAAAAAAAAAAACTATACCTCACCAAAAAACCCCCAAAAAACCTAACCCCCCCCCCCCCCCCCCCCCCCCAAAAAAAACCTAAAAAAAACCTAACCCCTAAAAAAAAATCTAAAAAAACTAAACACCCACCCCCCTTTCTTTTTGGGTGGGTGATGGGGGTAGGTTTTTGGTGGTGGTGGATGTTTAAGGTTATTTATTTATTTATTTATTTTTTTTGTAGTGGTTTTTTTTTTGTGTTTTTAGGTTATTGGACACTTGTCACTCTATAAATCCTTTATACACTTCTTACAATTAGGATCCTTTGTATTTGATCCTAATCCTTATTGCCTATACGTAATTTCAATCACATATTATCTATAATTCCTAAATCTTCATTACCAACTAAACACGGTTTCTAACCTAGTATAGTTACATACAAAAATACATATATATGTAAACATGAGTGAAAACTTACAAATTACACACACAAAACTGGCATAATTAACTAACAGATTAAACACATACCAAGCTGTTGCAGTTGATGCATCTTCGATTAGGTGGAAGCTTCATCAAACCCCTTATAATCTTTTCATTTCGCTCCTCCACTTTCCTGCTGCTCATCCTTATTACAATTCAAATTTCAGATTGAACAACACACAAAAAGGGGGCGATTCAATCTAGGGTTTTGGGTTTTCAAATAGCGAAATCAAGAAAGATTTTAGGGCTTCAAAAATTTAGGGGCTCATTCATATACATTCAAATTTAATCCGTTGTAGGACTGTTATGCTTTCAGTCAACTCATAACTTGAAAGTTTGCATTTCATCCCTAGTGTTATGGTTTTAGACTCTTTTTACCCTTCAAAACTTGAAAGTTTTCATTTCATCTCCCTATTGTTATGGTTTTAGACTCTTTTTACCCTTCAAGTTATGAATTATGTTTTTAAAGTTTAAACTTGGATTTATGCTTGAGCTTGATTTATTTTTTATTTTTTTGGGAACGGTGGCTTTTTTATATTAGGCTACCGTACTCTCTAAAAATTGGAGAGCCATGTTTCCCCACTCCGGCCAGACTATTTGTCTTAACCGGGCACATGTTGGTTTCAGGGTTTGGCTTGGGTGTTCCCCCGGGAAACCATACCGTCGACTGCCGCTTGACAGTCATTGTGCCACCATAAGAGCAAAATTCTCTAGCGTAACACACTGTGGGACGAAAACCCGGATGGGCTCAGGATAGAGATTTGTTGTATGCTTGAGATTTGTTTGTTAGATGTTGAAGTATAGTTGAAGAACTAAGATTGTTTGTAAAGGTTGAATAGCTTGAAAAATGAGATGTTTTGATGTGGTTAGATTGATATTATTTTGCCAATGAGATGGTGGTGGAGTGGTAAGGGAGAGACTTGGTGTTCTAAGGGACTCAAGTAAGTTCGATTCCTGCTCTCCCCATTATTTTATGCATCACCTGGTGATGATGGGAGACTAGGCGAATAGGTGGAGATCGCTAGTTCGATCCTTGAACTGAGCGGGTTTTACTTCACCGCACTGTTGTGCCTTCAGGCGAGTGTTCACGGGCTTCGGCCCTAGGTGAGGGTTTTCCCCGGTTCGGAGGCGAGTGTATCCCGATGTGGTGAATTTCGCCAGTAACTCATTTGGAACATTCGTTTTCCGTTAAAAAAAAAGATTGACATTATTTTACTATAATAAGCAGCTAGGGGAAATCACCTAAATTACCTAAAATCACCTATGAAAAAGGGTTTTTTGTTTTATTACTTTAGTATTTTATTTTTATGATTACTTTTGAGCGTATTATTTTTCTTGCTTATAGTTTTTAAGATACTTTGTTTTATAAAATGTTGAGTTTGGCGTTGTAACGTGCTTATTTTTATCTACGTCTAGATATAAGTTTTACTCAAAACCGAGTTGTGAATAGTATTGTACAAGTGATCGAAGCACAATCGTACATGTCATCAAATCTATGACACAGTTAAAATTTTTTTTTCTCTTATAACATGACGTGCTTACCCTTTTTGTTATTTTAGTAATATGATATAACATCTCATCAATTTCGAATGTATCTTTGTGTCGTGCTTATTTTTATCTACGGTAAGGGTAAAATATAGTCGACTTTTTTGTCTTTGCCGTGAGGAACTACCGTTTGAAGAACACTGAACAAATTAGGGATGCAAAATACATCAAAATTGTGATTTTCCCATGCATGTTTCTGTACTTACCAAAGGGTTAGATATGAAATTACAATGTAGAAACATTGTTACATTGTTAACATGATCTTTACATTAGTAGCTAGCTATAACCACCAAATTGTTTAGAAATTGTCACCAAAGCCGTCGTTGGTCATCCCTTTCTAGTACATCGCTAAAGGGCGTGCAGATAGAATATGATTTTGATGATCAGTTTCGCATAGTTTAATTGATCTGATATGGACATTGGCTTTGACTTTCTTAAAGGTCAAAAGTATCATATTTCAACAAAAAGAGCTCTGACTAATTGACTCCATAATCCAGATCCAAATAGATTCAGGTCATTCTGGTCTGATAAATCAGGTTCATGAAATACAGGTTCAAATACTATATGGTAAAAAAAAACATTCAAGATAACTGAAATGTTCTGTCAAATCCCAAAATAAACAAACATACAAATGTACCCATATAATCCCATGCAGTACCTCAAATCCGGTTTTCACATACATGTTTCGGTACCTAACTATGGACACAAATGCAATCGAGCAAGAAAGCACAAGTATGTACCATGTGTACCACAAATCATGGATCCAAGTCTATGTGTTTGGTGTCAAGACGTTTGTATTTTTTACCACGAAAATAGATAAACTGGATCAGAATCTATATGATGTCAAGGAATAACAGTTTTACGTTATAGAATTTGATCACCATTGTTGAAATGTGTTGTTAGAATATTATAATTTTCAAGGATACGAAAGTATCAAGCATTACGCACCCACTTGCTTCCACCACCCATGGAAGGTTTGGTTGTACTTTTGACCACTCCATGCTGCTCACAAGTATGCTATGAAAAGCACAAATCATAAAAGAGTAATAAGAGAGTTCAGTAGAAATGTTTGTTGATCAAGTGTGTAAAATGTCATTTAATACAAGACTTGTAACATTTTTCTCTTTTTGGGATGAGTAATGAAAGTTGCAGCCTTTCCTTTTTGTGTCAATTCCAGATGTCACATATATGATAAGCCAAGTAACGGGTTAAAATGGATTCAGATCGACATCGGTACTTAACAAGTCAAACGTGCAATTTGGTCGATTTAGGCAGGTTTGACACATTAGTATTGTTACAGATACAAACAAGTGGTTGCTATTAATTTAAGTCTAAAGATATGTATTTCGCCTTTGTTAAAGGTCATTATAGGTATTTCTTTAACCCATAATCAAACAATTTTCTTAAATTTCATATGTATGAGAAACAGATTAAGGTCATTTCAGGTATTTTTCCTTTAATTCTACTTTTACAAGCAAACAAATGTGAAGAGCACTCACCTTGCTACATAAGTAGAGTTTCCAACAAGGGCAAAAATGAACATTTGTGGATTCAGACCCTGCACATTGATAACGATACGCTTTCATGTTATGTACATTTTTTTTATTCGACAAATGATTACTTTTTGGTATGCTATCCGCCATCTAAAATAGAAAAATATTTTTAATAAAAGACCAGTCAAAATTTTCAGTAAATAAAATATGTTTTCAATTTTAACCACATGGCCCTGAAAGCAATTAATAAACAGGAAAAAGATGAAAGATTTATGCTTACCTGGACATTTCCCCTTTTGATCTGCAAATATGAAAATCCAAAGATAAACATGTTATAATGTTAATAAAGCTTAACATCATTTTTCAAGATTGTTTGTATAATATACATATAATTAATTGTATGCAATGGTCATGACAATGGGATACTTACATTTAAGAAAATTTGTGGAAGACGTCCACCCATGTAGATAGCTGCCATTCCCCAACCAAGGTAGGTTCCAGTGCCGATACTCGTGCCTTTGTTACTTTCCAGTAAACTGCCACTTACCTGCATATGATCAAACTATAACAAAAAGTCACATAAAGATATTTAAGATAAATTACATTATAGCAAGCTCATGCATATAAATAGAAGTGATGACACATCTTCCTTAAATTCCTCCTAAATAGAGTAAATTACGTTTTGAGTCCTTGTGTTTTAGTGGTTCTAACCATTTGAGTCCAAAATCAAAATGTTTAACGCCCTGAGTCCCTAGACACTTCTTTTATAACCATTTGAGTCCAAATTTTAACCTTTTGAGTCCAATTTTTTAAACAAAATTGGACTCAAATCGTTATAAAATTAACAAAATTGGACTCAAAACGTTATAAAATAAATGGCTAGGGACATAGGGCGTTAAACTTTTTGATTTTGGACTCAAGTGGTTAAAAACACTAAAACACAGAGACTCAAAAAGCAATTTACTCTTCCTAAATAATACTTGGTAAGAATCCATATGGATGCAAAAGTCATCATCAGCATTCTTTCATCAAATGTCCATGAAGAGGAATTTTGGAGGATATTACATTAGCCTAATAAATAAATTCAGTTTTAATTACAGTTTATAAGTAATTAAATAAGGATCTCTCAGTTTTAATCTACATACCATTTTTTTTCAAATCAAGGAAGTTAAGTTGTCAATAGCGCTGGTAGCGCCCACTATAGCGAATAGTGTAGACCCTGTAGCGATAAATAGCGGGGTTATTTTTATTTACTTAGATGATTAGTGATGGTGTATTTTAGCGTATTTTTTAGCACCTTATACAAAATTGTTGTGTTAAACAAAGTTTTTTTTTCTACCCGTTTATCACTAAACATGAAAAAGCAGGCGCTGTTACGTCGCTATCGCTACGTAGCGTATAGGTAGCCTATCCTATGGTCCGCTATTTGCTATTGACAACTATGCAAATTAAGAACATAATTAGCCAGTCTAGTAAAAGACAACAATTGTAAAACTCATCACAGATATTTTCAAGAAAATTATATTGTTAAACAATTGCATATGCTAATTTTAAGGAACCCAATAAGATGGTTAGGATACAAAATCAGTTCCTTACCTGTAACAGCCTTCTTCCCACTTGCATGACAACTCCGTTGTGTGATTTCACCGAATCTAAATTGAGATAACTGTCAGGGGCGGACCCAAGGTCAGCCCAAGGTGGGCGGGCGCACCCCCGGGGAAAAAAATATTTAGTGCTAAGTTTCGTCGAAAATCCCGTCCGCACCCCTTGGAATTTTTCGTCCGCACCCCTTGAATTTTTCGACCGCACCCCTTGAAATTTTTCGTCCGCACCCCTTAGGTAAAAAGTGTTATCAATTTATATTTTAATTTTTTTAGTAAACTCTTATTTAAAAAAAAAATACTACCTAAGTTATATAACTTTTAATACCTAACTAACTAAACCCAAATACTCATACCTTTACCAACTTATAATTCCTAACTAGCTAGCCCACTAAGTCTTAGCCCATTAACCAAACCTAACAATATTTCAAACTATAATAAAATAATTAAAGCCCAAAACCTTTAGAAATTCTTTCCCGCTCTCTCTCTCTCTTGCGTCCCTGCACTGCCAACGAATAACATCACCCAGCGACAACAGTCCAGCAGCCGGCGACCACCGTAATCAGCCACCATACCACCGTCGTTCGACGACAAATCTAACCAGAATCTGAACATGGGTAAGTTTCTTTGTTATTTTGATGATTTTGGTTGATATTATAGGAGAAAAAAAGGTAATAAAGTTGTTAAATAGGTTTGAAATTTTGTGTGTTTTGATGTTGTTTATGGTTGTTTAGATGATTTTTAGGGTGATTATGTTGCTTATATATTTTTAGGGTGATTACAACTTACGTTATGATTTCTAGAGCTTAAATCTGTTAAAAATTAAATAGAGAAATAATTGTTTAAGAAATTAGCTTTAGATTATGTTTTGAATAGATTTCAAAAAATGAAAACCCGCAGGGCGTCGACGTTTTAATTATGTTTGTAACAAGGTTTGACATGTTTTTTATTATTATATAAATTTAGTTTGATGTTCGTTTGTTTTACATGACCCGACCCGACCTGATACGAACCGATTTTTTTACTTATATACCTAGGGGCCTAAAATTTTTAAAAATGTTCCGCACCCCCATGGAAAAATTCCTAGGTCCGCCACTGATAACTGTTTCTTTCAAGTTGGAGATTGCATATGCAGAGAAATATTGTTGCAGTAAAAACCTAAATCACCAAAGAAAAAATCATCATTACTTCAGTAATGATTAAATTTTTTTAGAGTTATATGTTTACCTCCTATAAGACTTACCACACATAACATAGTCTTGGTTTCTGAAGCAGGAGGTGATTGTCTCGACACATGCCCATCAAGCAACGGTTCTTGAACCGTATCCTGATCATGTTTATTGGCATTTGTTCTTTGTGAGTGAAAGAAACTCACAGTAGGAGTGTGACTAGATAAAGATCTAGCAGAACTGCAGCATAAAAGATAAATAAATAAGATACATGTATATCAAGCATTCAACATAATAGCATTCTTGAATAAATATTATTAATACCTGTAGTATACTCTTTCAAGGGAAGAATTGTCATCAGGAGATGGAATTTGCACACTCGGAGTGAATTTCGATGGCATAGGAACCGTTGATTCTTCAAGGTTGTCACCATTCACCAGCTGTTTACTCTCATGGCTGCATTTTCTTTTCTTGTCTACCGACTCGATCTGGATGATTTTGAAATGACTTTTAAAACACAAATTTAGAGTTCAACTGAAATCCAAAGCAACATATAAGAAGTCATATTCTTACCTTATGGAGTTGTCTCTTAGATGCCCCGTGAGAAAAGTACCCGTAGTAAGTTGCTTGAGCGGCAAGAGCTAACGTAGTCACCAAGTACAGCTACATGCCCGCCAATATCCAGTGAATAGTGCCACTTTTGGCAAAAAAAAATAAGGATATTTTAGAGGTTAAAAACTGCTTACCACTGCCGTATAGTACTGTGTTGGAAGCTGCAGAATAAGAGGATAAGATGGATTATAATACAACCGTTTACGTTAGTTAACACAACAAACATGAAAGATACATCTTTAAACAAATACACAAGATTCACCAGTTTCATGCATACATCAAGACCAAGATTTTGTATAATATTATTTCAGTTAAATCATCTGATCTCCATAAGCAAATGCTTTGTTCATCGCCATCATGTTTCCGTCTTTCTTCATTCACACTTATCATATTATGTGTATTTATATTTTTTCAAGTGAGACTACACTTTCAAGAGAACATGTAAATATTAAGGCGAAAAAAAAAACTTACCGTGGCTGGTTCTAGCAAGCAACCAAGCACATTCATAAGATCTCTGCCAGATAAAAAGAAAGAATATATTTCAAATTAATATATAAAAGAGAGCAAAGCAAGGTTAGTATTTTGCAAAACCGAAAAATGTAAACTTAAGAAAATTTAAATATCTTTAGGTGAACTTTATGATTTAAATATTTTCGCAAGCGAAAAGGAAGCCTATAGCAAGACCTTCAGAAGATTTATCTTTGTAATTCGTGATGATCTGAGGTACCTCCGCAACACCCCAACTGATAACGCTAACTATTCCCAGTATCAGCGATATCCAATCCCTTCGGGTGCAAAGACAATACTTCATGTAAGTTCTAGCCCACTGTGAGCAATGTTGATCAGCCGGACACATTGGCATATTACTTCTGAAGAGCCCCACGGCATCTGAAAAAATGTACCTATGCAAATCATGTCATTGGCATATGTCACAAAATCTTCCATTTTTTCTGGAAAAAATATAATACAATTTGACATTTGTTGACAACAAACAAGTTGCTTTTCAACTACAAATTAAAATTGGACTCTAAATGTTGAAAAATAACAATTTATAGCTACATCAATCTTTGTCAAGAGATAGCATTGCAATTTTGCAAGTAAAAGATAACCATATCAAAAGATTATTTCTTTGATCTGGCTGTTTTGTTGTTGACTATATTAAAAGAAAACTTTTAGCAAAACATTTCTAGAATTAAAATAGTTTGAAAATCCTTCAAAATTGCTAATATTTATTTAACTACTACTCATTGCTCTTGACCCAAAGTTAGCTTTAAGGCTGAGCAGTGTGGAATAAAGCCTCCATGGGGGCTTAAACTACATTATATTTGCACGTATGCGTCACGTCAACACCATGAAGACAAGGGGGCTTTAACTCCCCCTTAATAAAAAAAAAAGAAAAAAAGATTAAAAAAAGGAAGAAAATTTGTTATTGGTTTATTTGCATATGGGCCCCACATTCTTACCCTCACATGTCCGCTACCGCAATGGCGAAGGCCTTCAATGGCATCTCTTTTGGCTATGGCGGTGTGGTGTTGGGGGCGTGAGGTGGCAAGGGACGTTTCTCCACACTGGTAGTCTAAGACTTTCCAAAATGTCTTGGGAATATCACCAATCAGAGGAGGCCACATAAGCTCGGCCAGCTAAGAAGACAAAAATTAAGCCGGAAAAAAAATCAAAGAACGTACAATGGGGTCCACAAAACAAACCAATCAAAGCATACCTGCTAAGCCAACTTTTGAGAAAACCGGGGGCTAAATTTCAGCCCGCGGTTAAAAGTGCGGAATATATTTCAGTAGGCTGCAAAAAGTGGGGCTAAATTTCAACCTACGGTTAAAAGCGAGAGCTAGATATCAGTAGGGCAGCTAAAATTTAGCAAACGCGTATCGATTTAATTGGTTATTTTGTGGACCCGCATATTTTTCAAGGTTTTTTTTTCCAGTAGGGCTTATTTGGCGTTGGTCTTGGATAAGTCTATTTTTAAATGGCTAAAAGTCAATGCCTATTTTAGGAAGATAAAAAAAGGTGGATCAAAATGTTCTATTTACGTGATAAATATATGGTTTTTCAATATTTATAAAACCAAAAGAGCAACACAAAGCCAGAAAACAATCACTATGAAGGTAGAACACTTTCAAATGAGAGTGAAAAACATAAAAATCAAACACATTTATACACACCATAACACATAACATGAACAGAAATGTTGAATAATGCAAATAGACTATGCAAATAAAGAATGATAAATGCATACGTGATTACCAGAGGATTGAAGGAAAGCTTGCAGTGGAAAGCAGAATGGAGTGCAGAAGGTGGCAGCTTTATATCATATGCTGTATGCCATTAGGGCCACTTCAAATAATAATAAATCTATACATAAAGTAAACCAATCCAAAACTATATAATAATAAATCTACACATAAATAAACCAATTTGAGACACATGGCAATCATCGAGACTATCTAAAATTCTATTTGTGTATGAGATTTTAATCAGGCTACCGGAAAAGTCGTGCGGTATGGTCTAGGAGTGTGTGTAAGCATTCAGTACGGTATAGGAGTGTGTGTAAGCATTTTACTATCAAAACCTAATTTTGTTAGGTTGCATTGTGGCCATATATCCACAGATCTTCGCTTCTACTATCTGTTGGTTTTGCAGTGAGTCAGTGACAAATAATATAAGCCAAGGTCAGTCACTATCCAAGGTTGTTTTGTTTTTAACACTATCGAATTCATCCATGGCCAATTGCAAGTGGCACTATCAAGAATTAAAAGTAGAGACGGGGTAAAACTACTAATTCTAGATAGAGATGGTAAAGTTATTAATAAAATATGTAATGTTGTATACAAATAAATATATAGATATTTATGAATTATGTTTATATTTTTTGGATTCAAATTATTTTCGGTAATGTGCGAATTATTATTGTAACTTTTTATTTCTAATTAAATGTAATGTAATACGTAAATACAATAATAAGTATTATATAATATATTTATTTTTGTATTATTTTTAACGACAGTTTGATTACATTCTTCTCTGATGAATTTTATAATACTAACATACATTATATTTATATTAATTCATTTATGCCAATTTGGTATATAAGTATCTCCGTCTTTGGTTTACATTTACAAGAAATGTTTATTATAAAGTTTAAATTGCTCAACCCGTGTAGCACACGAGGAACTAACCTAGTATTATTATAGGCCTGGTCTATTCACACACGCTGGTTGTCTATTTGCACACTCTGAAGCGCCCCGCTTTGGCCACAGAGGGGCGCTTTGGGCTTGGTCAACAGACAAGAACTGACAGATCAGAGTGTGCAAAAAGATGACCAAGTCCAAAGCGCCCCTCTTTGGCCAAAGCGGGGCGCTTCAGTTCAATTTTTTTAGCTATGCGCCCCTCTTAGATCATGGCGGGGCGTTTAGGGGTTTTTTTTATTTTTTAAAATTGTTTTTAATTCACAAACGCATCGATACTTGGCTAAATTTTACGTTTTTTTCCATTACACATCATTTTTTAATATATATGGACTATACGGCAAGTTCCGGATGTGTTCGGTTACGTGTGATGTCGTATTCCATTATATCGTATCATTCTGGTTTGAAACCACAAGTACTACTTTGTGTCGTGTTATGTGTATACACCCCGTACCGGATAAGTACCTGGCGTATTTTGTCATTAAATGTAGTATTATTACGTATATTGTCATTTTGGGTTCGTACAAGTGTGTATTTCATCCGTATTTTGGGTCGTTGGATTTAGTCCACACATGGTAGTAATTTTCTTGTATTATTGATCCAAATGGCTAACGGCTTAGTTTTTCTATTAAGTAATGTGAAATTACCTTTCTACCTTCTATATTAGGAAAATTTTAATTTTTTTAGTAAGACCGTTGGTAACGGTCATCTTGACCGTGGCACATAACTTGTGTTTCGTTGGTAACGGTCATCTTGACCGTGGCACATAACTTGTGTTTCGTGGTATGTATAGCTTTGTTCTTAATATTTGGTCCACAAAAACTTGTATTCAGACTAATTACTAGATGTGCATTAATATTAGAAAAAAACTAGTTCATAATATTTAAAGAAAACCGGCCAACATTATTAATTTATTATATACGTTTACATCATAACTTCGAAGAAAATACCATGACAACGCGCTCCAAATCATAGGTCGTGTATAACCAACCATTCATGAACTTTAAGTTTGTTACATAAGCTATAACCTTTTGTCTTTGCATATGAATACAACTCAATCACGATCGAATTGCATCACTATACACGACAAAATCATTGGTTCCTTTAAGAGCGGCGCTTAGTTGAAAAATTTGAACCGAAGCGCACCGCTATGGCCAAAGAGGGACGCTTTGGCCCTCGTTTTAGCTTTAGCCTGAAGCGGGGCAGTTTCTCCCCCATTTCAACACAACACACAAACACACACTAAAGGACTGACAGAGCTTTGGCCACAGAGGGGCGCTTAGGGCTTGGTCAACAGTCTGTCAGTCCTTGTCTGTTGACCAAGCCCTAAGCGCCCCTCTTTGGCCATAGCGGGGCGCTTTGGGATGTGAAAATAAGGGGAAACGTGTGTAATTAGCATTACCCTTATTATATTTCTAAACTTTGTTATCATGTAAAACCATGTGTTTGGTTCACATTTTTCTTACATATTTTAATGGGTTGTTATGATCCATATGAAATGTGAGCATGTTTAATTATTTCACACACTATTGATTTAACAGCCAATCATGCCCCACAACAGGTGGATTAAAAGTATAATGTCCATGCTAAAAAATGATTATATGAATAATTTTTTTTATATGAATAATTAATTGATAAATTCATATTATCCAATGAGATTGGAGTCAGAAACTAGAAAGTTATATTTTCCTTAAATTTAACTACCAAAACACTATTCTAAAAAATATTTTTAAAATTACCCATTTTAATAAATAAGTTTTCTAACTACACTATTTAAAAGAAAAAAGACCTGGCAAATAAAGGGGCTGTAAAAAAACCTGGCAAACAAAGGGGGTTACAACGTCATTCAGTGGCGGATCTAGGATTCCGACCAAGCGGGAACGTTTTATAAATAAGCGGTAACGAAATCGAAAAAACGTCAAATTTTTCCAAAATTTACACTAAAAATGTCAAAAATTTTCCGACCAAGCGGTAGCGGAGGCTACCCCTTGATACACTATACATCCGCCCCTGACGTCATTCTTATTGTAATCAATCATTAAATGTGTACTAAAAAGGTTAAAGATACATGAGATTATGGGATAACAAAGATACATGAGATCATTGAGTGAATTGAATCGGACCGTAGAGACATGGCACTTTATTTCTAGGCCACGCGACACTGCAATCACGCGATTCACGCTAGAACTAGAAGGCGTGATACAATGTCGCACCTTGGTCACGTGTGGAACACAAAGCTAGTATAGAATGGCCCACGAGAGTTAGCCTTAGACATGAGTGGAGTTACGCCTCCCCCTCTTTCCCCATGCAACAGTAATTAACAAAATATATAAATAAGTTGTTAAAGAAGATAAAAAAAAAAGAATATGATTTTGTATTTTCTTAACCCATTTGTTTACCCGCCTTTTATTTTTTACCTTTCAAAAAATGCAAACAATCCTCTCGTATAATCTTTTTTTTTTCTTTACTTCTGCAAAAAATTGAATAAACAATCCGAACAAATAAATTTCAAAATGTTGCATATCCTTTTTGACTCTTGGAATTCAAATAATTTATTTAAACCCAAATCGACATTAACTTTTGGCTAATTTGATCAAAACCCAAAAATAGAGGCCAATAATCGGTCAACCAAGGCGATGCCAAACCAAGAACACCAAAACCGCCTATAACTGAGCCACTACAGCAATACATTTAATTGGTGAAAGATCGCGCTCGAAGTCATTAATAATCGTCATTATTTCTTACTTTTACAAAAAAGGTAAATTGTATTAGTTTTTGCTAAAAATGATACCCATAATAACATTTGGTGATTTGATATACCAAATTAGTTAATAATGTTTTTAGATGGCCAATTATACTTCCATGAGTGTTTTTGAACATATGTTTTGATATGGAAGGTCAAACTTGTTTTGATAAATTTTGAAACGACCAGGTTGAAAATGAGGAAATGTAGCTCAAATTTTGTACCACCTAGAGTGATAGAAGGGGTAACCTCCGTTGCTCCTTGACGTTCCAGTGACGCTCCGACGGTAGTGTAAATTTTGGAAAAATTTGACCTTTTTTCGATTTCGTTACCCCTTTTTATTGAAACGTTACCCCTATGTGAAGCCTTCTGAAACCATATTCTATAATGAAGTGGCCAAACTTTTAATGCTATTGTTTTGGAACATTGTATTACATAATCAGTCGAACAAAACTGTTTGGAAATACAACCATTTGGTTTAAGTTGTCAAACAAACAAGCTTATGACTTGTCCACCAACAACAGTCATCAACATAATCCGAGCCAAACGCAAGTTACACTGGAAATGTTCTGTAACTAACAACTAAACTTGATGCACAAAATGTGGTGTCAAATTGTTATCTTGATATGTTTAGAACTGAAATTGCATCTCAGCCGAATATCCCAAAGCGTCTAGATGACCAGCCATGGCCTTGTTCATTGGTGGTGGCCCGCATCTTAAAACCTGCAAGCTCGACAATGTTATTCATCTTTTAAATCACAGACGTGTTTGGTTTCCTACGCATTCCCAAACACCCTCTTAACTTTCCTATAAAATCTCTTTATAAGTTGAAAACATGTTTGAAGCATACCTTAATATCGGCTGCGGGTGCAGGGCAATGGGTTTGGATCATTTCTTTCGATACAAAACCAACACCACCTGTCCATTCCTCTGGTGGCTGCAAAAGTATATACAATAAATTGTAGCAGACACACACACACATGTATGTGCATGAAGACCCCATTCACTACATATACATTCACTAAGTTAGAGGAATAGTGCCAGGCAGCTTGCCTGACACTTCCCTACTGGACCAACATTTTTTTAATTTAATTTTATTTTCAGTTTAAAATTATGCTTTCGTCCTTTGTTTAAAATTACGTTTTTGCCCCAGCTCAAAATAAAATTGTAATTTTGCCCCTAGCTCAAAATTATGCTTTTGCCATCGGTTCAAAAACTCAATTTTACTTTTCGCCCTCCGTTTAAAATTACGTTTTTTTCACCCAGTTCAAAATAAAATGTTGCTTTTTCTTCTAGCTCAAAATTACGATTCTGCCCTCAGTTCAAAATTACGTTTTTGCCCACAATTCAAAAGAAACTTTTGTTTTTCCCCCTAGCTCAAAATTATGATTTTGCTCTCCGTTTAAAATTATGATTTCGCCTCCAGTTCAAAATATAATTTATGATTTTGCCCTCTGTACAGACATACATGTTATGAGAGAGAAATATTCGGCTTATTGCCCCGCAACGCGGGCGAGGCAAAAACTAGTGAAAAACAAGCACATATAATAGCCAACAGTTATCAATTTTATCTAAATACCTGATTCAATACATAGTACACATGGAACCTGTCAGGGTAATTAGTTGCAAGTCCGTCGATTTCTTCCTGAAAAATAATCAAACAAGTCGATAACATTAATAAACTTTGATATTTAATATGAACCACTCATGCAATAATAATCTAAATACAGACGTAAAAAAACATAATTACTATTTACCTTAAGAAGGATGTCTTCATATGTGACATTAGCATAGATGAGATGCACCTGGGTCATGTCTTTTGGGTTTTCTAGTATAGCTCTAGCAACCTAAATAAAAAATCACAAAATAAATACATACATAAATAACTAACGCGATGCTGCCTCGTATACAACGAGCTTGTTTAAACTTCATAAGATTGACAGATAAATAAATACCTGAAACATTGGAGTGATCCCGGAGCCCCCAGCAAGCATTCCGAAAGCTCTCACCTGACCGGGTTGATACCTAAAACGCCCCTGGAATCATAAAAGTTTTTAGTTTTGTTTTCGGTTTTAAACAAGCTATAATTATTGGGAAGTGCATGTACCTTAGGTCCCCTTACGGGCAAATAGTCACCTTCACGCATCTCTCTGAAGTGATGAGACATCCGACCTTGTGGGTACATCTATATATATGTGTACATAGTACACCATCAAAATTAACCGTTTATACTCGAATATTAAACATGAATATATCAAATCGATGTAAAATGCATGCAACGAATTTGAACTTTGATGAGTACCTTAATAACCAACTCAAAATATCCCACATCAGTGTCCAAGGTGGTTGGAGTGTATGGCTTAATAACCTCTTCCCCTTGACTGTCTTTACCCCTGAAGTAGAACAAAAGGTAAACGATAAGAACAACAAACACATTAATGTTTTTCAGTTGGGTACTTGTAGAAAGCAGATAGCAAAGCCTAAATACTAGGGCTGCAAACGAACCGAACGTTCAGCGAATAGTTCGTGAACCGTTCGGCGGGAAGTTCGTTTGTGTTCGTTCGTTTAATAAATGAAAGAACACGAACAAGAAATTCCGTTTCTTTAGTTAAATGAACGAACATCATCACAGACCGCGTTCGATCAATCGTTTGTGTTCGTTTGTTTAATAAATGAACGAACACGAACAAGAAATTCCGTTTCTTTAGTTAAATGAACGAACATGATCACAGACCGCGTTCGTTTATTTATGTCCGTGAACGTTCGATGGCGTGTTCGTTTGTGTTCGATAGTTCGTTAGTGTTTTTAAATTTTATGTTTTATTTAGATACTTCAAAATTCCGGCTAATAAAATAGTTAATAAGTATCAGTGTATTATATATTCTATTTATGAACGCTTGTTTGTGTTCATTTGTTTTCATTTGTGTTCATGAACATTATTAGTCTGTGTTTATGAACGTCCGTTTGCGTTTGTTACCTAAATTTAACAAACGGACACGAACAAGAACACATTCATTTCCTTAACATACGAACATGAACAAGGTCTTGTTTGTGTTCATGTTCGCTCAGTTCGTTTGCAGCCCTACACCCCCCACTAAAGAACACTAAAGATTAAAGCTTTTGACTTTTGAAGTCACGTATAGTACTACGCGAAATTTATTTTGATCATCTGTTTCCCTACGATCTTGGAACTCACATCAATTTTAAGTAAAAAAAGTTACATGTTATACATTAGGGGTGAAAGTGTGCAGAGGATTGATATAGATATATCAGTTAAGAAAAAAAAAAAAAAAAGCAATATAAAATATACCTGCAACTTATGTGTTGGCCAATAGGAAGGCCCAGCACCGAAGTAGGTGTAGAAAGAGCAAATCTGAACTTGACCACATTATGGCTAAGCTGCGTGCGCTTCACAAGCTTGAATTCCTTAAAATTATCAGGATCTATGCTTCCAACTGACAACACAGCAATATTTTCTATTCAGTTTTATGAAATTAAGAAATCGCTGGAAATTATAATTCAGGATATATAAGTCTTGTCTTGTGAGCTAAGTTGTTTGAAACAGAATAATACTATAACAGAAAAGGGTGAATGAGGAAAAATTTGTTGAAGTTGTCATATGATAGACCTTTGGTTTTCTTTGAGGAATAAAAGTAGGCTGCGGTGGCGACCACAGCAAGAACGGCAACAGCAAGGCCGACCTGAATCTCCTTTGCTTCCAAAAAGTCCATTGCTGTAGGATGAGTAAAAAATTGGATGATTTTCTTATATACTGAGGTTGATCTTATTTGAAAGCTACTTGCCAAAAAACAGAATCATAATGGTAAGGTAATAGACTAATAGGCACAAGCAGTTTCAGGAGAATCATAAGAAAAGTGTGTTCTTTATGCCGCTTTTTGTCCAGAAGCATTTCTACACTATTTGGAAATATGTGTATAAAAAATTAAATAATTGTCAACACATGATAACAACCAATGAAAGGATCTACTGTAGTTATAAATTATGTGATGCAAGATTATAATTTACGGTTGAGCTATTAAACAAGCTTGTAAATTATGACAATTAAGCAGGTACAATCATACAATATAAATGTTAATGATTTACATTTCTGTTTTGATATCTTACACTATGAATCAAAACAAACTAGAAAACAAACAAGCACAAGTAACGTCTTATGACTAAAAGAAAAAAATGAACTAACTTAGAATTTGAAGAAGCAAAGACTTGGAATTTGAAAAATGAACTAACCACATATGTTGAAGAACATAATTAGAAATTATGAGATATACAAATTGCTTATAGTCAGTGTTCGTTTCACATAATGGAATGGAATCTTGATTTCACTCCTTATTTTGTTGGCTTCAACAAGAAAATTAATTGGAATTGAACAACAACAAAAGGAAGGGAATCTATATTCCAGTTCCATCCAAATTTCATTCCATTTTGCAAAACAAACACACCTAAATTACAAATTAAATTTCAATTTCTGTGCCAATTCCCATTCCAATTCCATTACAATCCATGAAACGAACACTTTATAAAGGTTTTCTTTTGTACAATAATTTTTTTTCAAAACCAAATAAGTGCGTATGATGTTGAGTTAATTTTCTTCTATGCATGATCTATATGCGTCTCCTTCCGCATTTGTGCTAGGCAATTGGAGTACAGAACACAAAATGTTCCCAACATATGAACCAACATTTCCATCAATTCAATTTCGCACGAATCCCCTCTTCTACCCTTCTAGTGACAATAAGAATCCAAAACACAAGTCAACAGTCCAATATAACTCACCATCTACGATTCTACAGTACTGAAAATCACTCAACATTACCAATATAACTCCATCAAAAGTCCACTTTTAAGTTGTAATTTTAGAGAACTAGTTTCAAATTCGAATTGATATGAATGGATCTAGCGAAGCAAGTTTTGAACTAGTTTGATGAAACGTGTAGTATTAACTTTTAACGATAGTACTCCCTCAAAAGACAACAGTCCACTTTCAAATTCTAATTTTAGAAATTCAAACAACTAACTTCAAATTTGAATATTATTTATGATTTTTTTTTTATTTTTATTTTTTTTATGAATGGATCCAGTTATTCACCTAAGACACTTTCAAGTTGTAATTTAGAAATTCAAACAACTGAATTGATATAAATGGATCTAGTGAAGCAAGTTTTGACCTAGTTTAACAACAATACAAGTAGTTTAACAATCCAGTCAACTTTCTTCATTCACTATTGAAGTTAAAAGGAAAATGTGAAGGTTGAGTATATAGAAATCGAAAGAAGAATGTAGCAAAGCTTCCATAGCGCAATAATGCATTTCAAACAAACACCATTCATGCAACAGAAATCAAAACCACAAACAAATTACTAGTGTACGGATCCGATTTGATAGAAAACAGATTAAAATCAAGAAATTCTTGCAACATAATTCACTTAATAATGACATAAAAGTTGAAGTAAAAATGGCTTTACCTCGAACTTATCGGAAGACGAGTGATGAAATCTGAAGAAGAAGAAGAAGAAGATAAAAACAAAATCAGGAAGGAAGAAAGTCGATGTGAATAAAATAGATAGAGGTTGAAAATGGAAGATACCGGAGGAGGGTGTGGTAGGTAGGGATTAGGGCGTTAGATGAAGAAGAAGAAGCAAGCAGGTTTCTGATAGCAATGAATCCAATCCCACTCACACGGAGTGACACTGAGGGGGGATTTAATATATTTTTTCAAAAGTAGTGTTATATATATTTTTTCCTTCATAATAATTTAACTAGGTGGACACTCGTCCGATGGATGCGGGTACATCGTAAACATTGAATGTAAGCCTACGTTTATATGTAAAATATGATGTGAAATTATTTAATGAATTTACATTCGCATTATACTTAAGAATACATAGAGGAACGATCTTGATTGAGATATTCATAGAGGAACGATCTTGATTGTGTAGATCCAAATCAGAAACCAATTGACTCTTGTATGCAGCAATTTTAAAACGGGAATCTGATTGAGTAGACAAAATAACCCTTTAGAAAACAGTTTCAGGTTTCTCAACATTCAAAAATGAGACCAAACTCCGATCCAAAGCTGCAAAGTCCACAGCCTTTCCACCTACAGCACATCACCCAAATTTTAGGGAAAAAGAAAACATCACCAACTTTGACTTTTTTAGTCAAAAAATCAAACTATTACCCAAATTGAGGTAAACTAACCATAATTACTCAACAACAATAGCACAATCTGCTAAGTTTCTTCATGTTCGATAACTTCTTTATATTTTCTAAATTGTAGCCGCACCAGCATATAGTTCGCTAGCGGGTCGAGGTGAAATAGTAACAGTTGACCTAGGAGGACCACCCATTTTAAGAATCGGTTAAGAGTTTTTGAAGTCCTTAACCAGATTCTTGAAAGAAAGGGAGGTCTCAAGCATTATACAATGTCATTATTCATATAGTTTATACTTGTCACCTAATTCCATTAGGAACACTGGTTAGTAATATTCTTTCCAAACTTTTATGCCACTTTAATGGTTTGTTTTTTCTCCACAAAATTTAAATAAACAGTTAGTGTGTGAAATTAAATAAATTTGATAATATCTTAAATTGTTCCAAAACATGGTTTAAAAGGTTTTATCTATTGTGCATTACCTAAAACATGTGTGCAAGTCAGCCTCATATGGTAGGTTTCGACCCGCCCCTTTTAATCGGATTCCAATTTAATAGTCCGTGGTAAGGCTACTTACCAGTTCAATGTACATTTTTTGTAAATTACACCTCGGTTGCAAAGGAAGATGAATATTGATTATAAAATCTTTGTTTGAGGTGCCACGCATCAATTTGGTCCGATCAATCACTTTTGCGGTAAGGCCTAGCAGAATACAGACCCCATTAAAATGATTCAGACATACATCAAAATAAATAAATAATTAAAAAATACAGAAAACCTTACCTCAGCTCATCTTAATTACACCCATAAAAACTTGAATGTTAGCACAAACCTTGGAGGTTTTTAAAATTAAAAACACTTTTGGGAACTTATGATTCGTTTACTTTTAGGTGGTTATTTATTTAGCTCAATCGAGATAAAACAAACCCAAATTGACCCAGTAATTGCTAGTTGATCACAATAAATAACTTTTGAGGTCAAACCTAATACCCAGTTCAAAACCAAAACTGAAATGGGCTTTTTGGCAAATTAAAACCAAAACACCAATTTGTGAATATTGTCATTATGTGTGTTGTCCACTTATCCTTGTCAATTTTCTATAACAATATCTATTCAAAGAAATATGTTTAACCTTAAAAGAGTGGAAACAAATTCTTTCAAACTAAAAGCACCTGTAACCATTTTAACATTTACCCCAAGATTCAAACCCCTGCGGATCGTGTCAACACTATTATGACATGGCGGATCAAAGAGCAACATCAGTCCAACAAACTGCCATGGTCCTCCAGCACTCTCTTTAGGCCTATCTGGAACTACATATCTTCACAAAAAGATATAAATAGAACAAAATAAACATCAAATCCTAAAGCCAAATAAAAAAACATGAATGTATCACCTGGAATGCTACAGCAAGTGACCTTAGTGGCCTTAACCCGTGGTTTGCAAATTTATCAATGAAAGCATGAAGATCTGTGGTGAAAACATGTTCAAATCAACAAATCATTAAAATAGATAAAGAAATAACCACCACCACACTATTGATTGGCTTTTCAACTGATTAACCTCCTTCTCAATTCATTTCTAGGTGTTACATTATTTATTTTCTAAATTTGACCAATGACCAAAGATAACCCAAAAGAATGTCATATTCCCTCTTCGGTGTAAGTTTTTTAATTGGTCTTGATTGCTTTCTTTTCCCATCAACCATTTGTTGCTTGACGTCAAAATTTTTTGTAAGCCTGCAACTGCAAGCCACAAAGATTATTTATAATATAAAAGAAGGAAAAAAAAAGAAACAAAACTAACAAATGTTGTGCTAAGGAGATTATCTATAATATAGAATTTTTTTTTCAAATAAGCGAGACGGCTCGAGCTTTTACAAGCCAAGCTCGAGACTCGAGCTAAATAGATATTCTTATTCAATATTAAAACAAACCTGACCTTTTACATAATTGTTTTCAAAACCAAAAGAAAAGGGTGTATATGAAATGCCTACCGAATGATCTTCGGAATTTTTATCAAGTGTATGGCATCATCAACTACTCCAGGGATGGAGTAGCTATTATCCCTTCCCTGTCATGTTGAGTAATAAAAAATTTAAAATCCACATATCAACTATGAAATGTTTTTCTTCTTTGCTCTACAGTAGTTAATAAAAGAATAAATTTATGGATATTACCTATTAAAAAGCTGAGTGAAAACTTGGTTACAAAACTCAACACTATTTGCCTTTATGCTCACCCTAAAAATGGACCTATAAGTCTACAACACCTTTGTTGTTAGTGCTGCATTTTATGTAGCATAAAAATGGACCCATAAATATGCAGCACCTTTGTAATAAACAATCTAACAATGATAACCTTCAAATGTGCACAACTTTGTCCTTATCTATGAAAACTCCGGTTCATTCCACAACATATTCGGCTTAAGCTTCACCCATGGGATTTCCTCTGGATTCCTGCAATTAAGTTAAAGATTATTAACATCATTTAGTTTCATGTTTAGTGAGCTACAACGATTAGAGAAACGAATCGAACTTGCTTCATGCTAGAAGCGCTAATAGGTTTAAGAAACTCACCTGAAGTCTATACACATCTTAAATGTTTGTTATCGCAATAACATTGCTCTTTATATTTTGTACAAAACTACTTTAGAAAATTAAACCAGATGCTCATGGCTCACCTCATGGAATAGGCATCCGGATTCTTTCAGCCTGTTTTGATTAGCACCCTCACTTGAAAGAGTTATACCATTCCTTATAGATCATCATATTATAACATTTTAAGCTGAAAAAAAGGACATATTTTAAATTCGCAAGACCAACTGCCTTTCTTTGGTTTTGACGGTTCTTGTCTGTTTCTGCAGTTTATACCATACCCCTATTTCGCAAGTGTAATAACAGATTTAATCTGAAAAAAATTTAAATTATTAACCGAAAAAGTATACCCTCTAATGTAGATCAATCAGCCGAATGTAGAGACACCTCCCCCTTCTACGTCTAAAAACGAACAACAACCATTTTCAAACATCATAAGTCGCCATCTTGGAGCCAAAAGTTCATGAATTCGGAAAAAAAATAATCACCTGAATCTCCACTTACCAAACCCTATTTTTCTTGAAATCTAGCATGCAGTTGCGAATCCAAAACAAAACCTCATCAAAAATTTCGATCTTCATTCTACTGCACAAAACAACAAAATTTCGAGCAAAGACATCATTTTTACCTAGCAAATCCGGATCTACTGATTCTAGCAATGGACAGAAGAAAACGATACATGTACCTCGTACCGGTACCAGGTACCATTTGCTCATCCCTAATTAAGGTAACAAATTTTTTTTTTCAAAAGTTACTTACCTTAATTCTTATGTTTTAAGTTTATTAGGCTGGACGGTATGGGGACCGTCCAGCAACGTCGACCTTGAGACGCCGCCCCCTCTCCATTTCGCCCCCTCCGTCGCCGTTCCTCCATCGTCGCCATCGTCGGGTTCTCGACGCCAAGGACGGTCCTCCCCCTCTCGCAGACACCAATAAACCCCCAAATCCAAAATCAAACCCTTCTCCCAAATCCAAAATCAAACCCTTTGAAGATGGCGGCGGCGTTGTCTCAGTGGCACCGATTGACTGAGTTGATAATGGTGATGGAGAAGGGTGGTAGTGGTTGAGAAGATGGTGGTGGAGCCGACGGCAGCAGCGGCCGCCGGAGCTCCGGCTCATGACCCGTAGCAGCGGCGGCAAACATTCAACAGAAACCCTCGGTCAGCATATGTTATCTTTGATAATTTATATTTTGTTATTCTTTGCTAGAGATTGATAATTGTTAAATGAAAGCTGATGGTTCTTCCTTTTGGGCGATTGTTGTTATAATTTATAAACTCTTTGTGAGTGTGATTAAGAACCAAAATTGGGGTTTTTTGTGATGGTTGATCAGATGCAAAGCATCAATCTTGTTGTTGATAAACTACCGGTAGATATGAGAAATATGAAATTGAAGTTGAATTGTTTGGAGATTTGATGATTTAGGTCGAATAATCGTATGCTGAAATCTGTTTCTTCGTGTATAAACAACAGGTAGATGTAATATATTCGAAATTGAAACTGAATTGTTTAGTGATTTGATGATTTAGATCAAACAATCGTATACTGAACTGGTATTACCTTCATTCTTCACACTTATCTCGTTAGTTTGACTTAATCGTATGTATAAAGCCTGTTCTTCGTTTTTATTTTTGAACTTTTTTTTCCTTGCATATTTGTATGAATTTATGGGCTTGCTGTGTAATATGCTTTAAATAGAGAAAGGAGAAATGAAGACTGTGTCTGCTAGTCTAGTATGAATCAAGGTGACATTTGGTGATGGTACCTGTATATATCGAATTTCCCATATGCTCTTGGTAGGTACCACTCTTAGCTTACTTATGTAATCCAAGTGGAACTTATTAGGTGAAATTTGATGATCAAGGTCAAGTAAACGTATGCCGAAATCCATTTCTTCGTGTATAAATAAAACAACAGATAGATATGAGAGATTTGACATTGAAATTGAACTGTATGGTGATTTGATGATTTAGGTCATTTAGTTTATAATAAGCTGAAGCAGAGGTCAGGGGGGTATATTGCACGAGGTTTCGCTAGAAGTGAGGAGAGTAAGCAGAAAATTGGCGGAGCCGAAGACGTTTTGATCGGCGATATAACGAACGCCGCAACTCTGGACAGGTGATGCATTGAGTGCCCTGAAGACAAATTTAACTGATCCCAACGGTGTTATGCAAACGTGGAATGTGTCCGATCCATGTACATGCTATCATATTACTTGCAACAATGTGAGTAGTGTTACTCGAATGTAAGCATCTGGCCATCAACCTATTTCAATAAAAAAAATCGAATTTTTACCTTTTGGTCTGAATTGAAGAAGAAACGTGTGGTTTGGTGTTTGTCTGCTGCAGCGATCTTGGAAACGCCAATTTGTCTGGTCGACTGGTCCCTGAGCTTGGTCAACATACAAACTTAGAGTATTTGTAAGTCTTGCCTTTGGCCTACTCAACATGTTTATTTCTTTTTGTGAATTAACTTAATCTTGCAATAGGGAGCTATACAGTAATAACATCACTGGAAAAATTCCAACTGAACTTAGTAATTTAAGGAACTTGGTGAGCTTGGATCTTTTCTCGAACCGGTTAGAAGGGAACATTCCAGACACATTAGGCAACCTCAAGAAACTTCGTTTCCTGTATGATTTAACATCATTCAGCTTTTCTCTTGATGAAATACTATTAGCTTTCTATGATTTTAATTATAATAATCCAATCTACAAGTAAAATATCAATCACAATGTTATCTGTCTTCTGTGTGCAAGGATAGCCGGCTAGGTAACAACTCTTTGGCGGGAACTATTCCATATTCCTTAACTACCATAAGTGCGCTACAAGTTCTGTAAGTATAAAAATAGGGCCCTTATACTTATTTTCATGAAGGAATAACTGATGCGAAAAGCTAAAGTTGTTCCATTTCTTTCTATCACAGTGATCTATCAAACAACCTGTTGACAGGAGTTGTTCCTATCAATGGCTCATTTTCGCTGTTCGAAGACATAAGGTTTGCTGTAGCTGATAATAAGAATAATTTGGATCATTATGTAATTTGCCTTCATCTTTGTTAAGCTTATGTAATGTGTTTTTAATATTAATGAAAATATTTAGTTAATTTATTTGTTAAATGGTAAAAAAAGTAGAAGATTAAAAAAATAAAAAATATAAAAGTGGTGGGGTAGGATCATCTAGGACCATCCTCCATACCCTCTAGTTTTGTGGGATGGACCATCCTTGGGAGGACTATGATGTGGCGCCTACGTGGCGGATCATCCTCCAAGGGAGGACCATCACCATACCCTCTAGCCTTAGCTCAAAGACATAAGCCCAAATTTAATAAACTTTCTATAAAATGGTCCCCCATCAAATTATGCAAGAATCTTTGTTTCAAAAACATAAGTGGCATGGATTGTCCGTAAATGTAAACAGATTCAATTGAACAGTATGTGATTCACCCAAATATTACCTCATCAATAAAAAGAATCAAATGAAGCTACCAAAAATTACCTTCTTTGCACCTACCAACATAAACAACTAAATCAAATATCAATAAAACGTATACTTCATTTGTAATAAACAATCTAACAATGATAACCTTCAAATGTGCACAACTTTGTCCTTTTCTATGAAAACTCCGGTTCATTCCACAACATATTCAGCTTAAGCTTCACCCATGGGATTTCCTCTGGATTCCTGCAATTAAGTTAAAGATTACTAGGTTAGAACCCCGTGTATTACACGGGTTAAATAAATATAATTTTATATACTAAATTAAAACAATTATTCTTTAAAATCTCGTTTATTACACGGGTTGAAAAAATGTAATTTTATATATTAAATAATAAAAAAAATTATATCTCTAAGAACCCCATGTATTGTACTGAATAAATGTAATTTTATATACCAAATAATAAAAACTCGTGTATTGTACGGGTTGAATAAATCTAATTATATATACCACATAATAAAAAAAAGTTATATTTTTAAAAACATTGTGCGTTACACGTGTTAAATATATGTAATTTTGTAACCTTGGATATTACACGGGTTGGATAAATGTAATTTTATAAACTAAATAATAAAAAAGTTATATCTTTATAAACCCCGTGTATTATACAGGTTCAATAAATCCAATTATATATACTAAGGTGCTGTTTGTTTTTGAAGAGGTAAAATGTCTGCAGTCTGCGGACCACATCTGCAGACATCTTTTGAAGAAGAGGTGGACCAAATGTCTGCAGTCTGCAAGAAGAAGACGGATTGTTTTTTAACATATGTAGACTTCTAAAATAAACTGCTAGAGGTGTACAGACGGTGGTGGGTGGTGGACGGTGATGGTGGTGGACGGTGGTGGTGGGTGGTGGACGGTGATGGTGGTGGTGGACGGTAGTGGTGGTGGGTGGTGGATGGTGGTGGTGATGAACGGTGGTGGGTGGTGGTGGTAGACGGTGGTGGTGGGTGGTGACGGTGGTGGTGATTGTAGGTGGACGGTGGTGGTGGGTGGTAGACGGTGGTGGTGGTAGACGGTGGTGGCGGCGGCCGGTGGTGGTGGGTGGTGGACGGTGGTGGTGAGTGGTGGCCGGTGGTGGTGGGTGGTGGTGGACGGTGGTGGTAGACGGTGGTGGTGGGTGGACGGTGGTGGGTGGTGGGTGGTGACGGTGGTGGTGGTGGTGGTGGTGATAGTAGGTAGACGGTGGTGGTGGGTGGTGGACGGTGGTGGTGGTGGACGGTGGTGGTGGCCGGTGGACGGTGACGGTGGGTGGTGGCCGGTGGTGGTGGGTGGTGGATGGTGGTGGTAGACGGTGGTGGTGGTGGTGGTGGTGGCCGGTGGTGGGTGGTGGTGGCCGGTGGTGGTGGTGGTGGGTGGTAGACGGTGGTGGTGGTGGACGGTGGTGGTAGACGGTGGTGGTGGGTGGTGGCCGGTGGTGGTGGGTGGTGGACGATGGTGGTGGGTGGTGGTGGGTGGTGGTGAGTGGTGGTGTTTAACTCTCTGCAGACCTTAGAAGATCTTAGAAGTGTTGGACCAAGTCTGCACCAAGAAGACCTCACGCAGACCTTTTTTAATGAAACGTCTTCGGAAAAACAAATAGTCTGCGCGTGGTAATGTCTGCGCGTGGTCTGTGCCGCGCAGACAGAAGTGCCTGCGCAGACGTTTTATCAAAAAGCAAACAACACCTAAATCATTATCATCATCATCATACTCAGTAAATCGCACCAATAGCAAGGCTAAGGTAGGGTCTGAGGATGATAAGATGTAGACAGCCTTACCTCTACCCTGTAGGAATAGAGAGGCTGCTTTCAGTGAGAGCCCCGGCTTGATAGTAGTTTTGCATCAAGCCTTGGATATAAGGCACATAACACTCAACAATCGGGACAAAGACCGATTACTGCATGGTCCCTTTTGTCTTTCTACTATCAACGCCACCACATGATGATGATGCATGATTAACCGTCCTCTGCTTATAACGTTATTTTCACGAACTTAGTAAAATAATGTTAAAATTAGTGCAATTTCACTTTTGCCCTCCGAGCGTTCACACATATATACATTATATGCGCATACCGCAAGTGGGACGAATATATACTAAATAATAAAAAAAGTTATATCTTTAAAAACACCATGTATTACACGGGTTAAATAAATGTAATTTTGTATAGTAAATAATATGCTATTAGATTCGTTTAAAAAAGCATAAATTTGGTTCGGTTTAATTCGAATCAAGTCATAAACTTGGTTAAGTTTAATTCGAATTGATTGGAACCACAATTTGGAAAATCTAAAACAGAATTATATTATAAGCTTCTCTTCCTAATTAGTGTTTTTTAAAGTTTGATCTAATGTCTAATAAGTTTTTTTTTTATATTTTGTTTGTACTTTAAATTTTTTATATGAGCGTATTATTGTTTTTTAAGTTTAAGATTATTGTTTTGTGCTATTATTTAAAAAATCTTTAATTTATAATTTAAATTTGAAGATAATATATTATTAGATTAAATAGAATGATTCTATCCGACATTCAAAGTAAGATAAGATTTAATATTAATTGATTATTTATTATTTAATCTATACATATAATAAAAGAAACCAATAAAAGGACACTTGTCATTATTCTAGACCATCTACTATTACTTAATTGTAGATAATTATTATTTAATTTAAATTATTAAATTTAATATTGATTTCTTTGTTTTATCTTACGTGCCTTTAAAATAAAAGATCATCAGGAGTTAATTATAGTTATGCATATTTTCTTAAAACAATAATATAAGTCCGTGTCTTTGTTGATTATTTATATATCATTTTTTATTTGATAAATTATATTTTCTTATTTATTTATATTAATTACTAGGTTATTATTTTAGACCATTTACTCTTACTTAATTGTAGATAATTATTATTTAATTTAAATTATTAAATTTAATATTTGTTTCAAACATTCAAAAAATTTACGGATAAAGTTTCATAAATTATCTTATTATTTATTTATATTAATTACTAGGTTAGAAATTATATCTTAATAATTGAAACAAATATCGAGCATTTTCATAACGAGGGTGGTAGGAACGATTTTCTTATTTATATTAATTACTAGGTTAGAAATTATATCTTAATAACTGAAACAAATATCGAGTATTTTCATAACGAGGGTGGAGGGAACGATTTTCTTGCTTAACAAAAAAATTATTTATTTAATATATTTAAAATACAAGAAGAATAATAACTACATTTATCATACTAATAAATTTATCTAAAAACAACCATCCTTTTAAGATGCAACTCAAGTCCATATATTTAAATTTTAATGTTATATAACTTAATAATTACTGTTAATTTATACTTATCTAATTAATTTAAATATTATTTTGTAGCTATAAGTTTATCTAATTGGCTTATTGCTATATGCCTAATCTAAACATTTCGACAATATTTTAAGAACTAATAATTAAGACCACTGTTATTTAAATTAAACTTGGGTTCACGTCGTGAGAAAGTCGATGATACAGTTGTCTTCTAATCGATGGTTCAAATGCTTTATATTTATAAACTTGACAAAATCACAAGTTTTGATCATACATAAAACAAAATTTTGTTCGGATATCAGAAATCTATCTTAAAATATCGTTTTATAATTGCTAAATCTTCGTTATTATTATTTGATATTTTATTTACTTAACCCGTGTAATACACGGGGTTATAACCTAGTTAATTGATATAAGATAAGTATGAAAATGCAGGAAATTAAAATGTAGACGCCTTCAATGAGTGACACATGTCCCAAAGTTGGTTTCTTTTATTATATAGTATAGATATAGATTAACATCATTTAGTTTTATGTTTAGTGAGCTACAACGATTGGAGAAACGAATCGAACTTACTTCATGCTAGAAGCGCTAATAGGTTTAAAAAAGTCACCTGAAGTCTATACACATCTTAAATGTTTGTTATCGCAATAACATTACTCTTTCAATTTGTACAAAACTACTTTAAAAAATTAAACCAAATGCTCATGGCTCACCTCATGGAATAGGCATCCGGATTCTTTCAGCCTTTTTTATTAGCACCCTCACTTGAAAGAGGTGTATCATTCCTTATAGATCATCACATTATAACATTTTTAGCTGAAAAAAAGGACATATTTTAAATTCGCAAAACCAGCTACCTTTCTTTGGTTTTGACGGTTCTTGTCTGTCTCTGCAGTTTATACCACACCCCTACTTTGCAAGTGTAATAACAAATTTAATCCGAAAAAATCTAAATTATTGACCAAAAAAGTATACCCTCTAATGTAGATCAATCAGCCGAATGTAGAGACACCTCTCGCTTCTACGTCTAAAAACGAACAACAACCATTTTCAAACATCATAAGTCGCCATATTGGAGCCAAAAGTTCATGTAATCGAAAAAAAAATTACCGAAATCTCCACTTACCAAACCCTATTTTTCTTGAAATCGAGCATACAATTGCGAATCCGAAATAAAACCTCATCAAAAATTTCGATCTTCATTTTACTGCACAAAACAACAAAATTTCGAACAAACACATCATTTTTACCTAACAAAACTGGATCTACTGATTCTAGCAATGGACTGAAGAAAACGATACCTGTAATCTCTTGAAGAAGATGATCAGTATATGTTCCCAACTTTTTTAATCGAAAGAAATAAATCACATGTATAGGTAAGAAGACGATCAGTATATGTTCCCAACGATCAATATATGAAGAAAGCGATACCAGTAATCACTTGAAGAAGACGATCAACATAGGTAATAACTACTGCATCAGCACTCTTTAGTTCATCATCAAGTTTGTGATATGGGAGACTGCGGTGGAGAAGATTAAGGGGCGAGGGTTTGGGGATTCTTCTAGGGTTTGGGAATTTTCTCTAGTTCTCTCTCTGCAGATGGATGGAAGGATATGGCGAATTGGGATGAGTGGTGGGAATTCAAAATTTGTATTCAAGAATTGGCCGCCCAAATGAAGATGGTTAAATAATATCCTGTATTATAAATTATAAATTCTTATTTTTTATAAATAAATAAAGTGATATTATGATGTAATAAAGACATAAGAAATGCTGAGTTGGCGTAGCTAAGAGATTGACACATAAGCTTTTCTTATGTCAGCACTACTTCTCCTTTTATATATAGTTAGATATATTTTTTTTCAAAATTAGTATAATATATAAAGGCAGGTAAACGTACAATAGGTCTTATCATACGAGCGTATGCGATGCTTTTTCAACATGCGATCTCGTGTTTATCCCATGCGAATTCATCATCTACACATCCCTTCAGGGGCGCAGGATTTAAGGGGCGGGGAAGGCGCCCGGCCCCCCGAACTTTTCGGTCAGTAGTGTTATATATGTACGTTTCGTATAGGATTTTGTAGGTGTATACGTTTTCGACCCACCAGTTTTATAAAAAAAATTAGGTATATACGTTTTCGACCCCCGGTTTTAATTATTTTTATTTATATAGCCCAAATAAAATATTTAATTAGCCCAAATATTATAGGCCAAATCTGTGACAACCGGTACTTAACGGCTTCTAATTACGCGATTAACAAAAGTTTAAGGTGATAATAAGTAGCGTTTAAGGCACAAATTAACTTAATTAGGCTCTTGGTATGCCTAGGAACGCTTATCGGACGTTATAGTGCGCGTATGAAGATTTTCGGGAAATCTACTGAATATTAAGCGATAACGAACTGATACCATACAAACAACTGACAACGCCGACAAATATGAAGTTTATACGTATAACTTATACACATGAATGCGGTTTTGTGAAAACATCATGCTTTCGAACGGAACAAAGCGCAAACGTGAACGAAAATGCGACTGCAGGAACGCACTGGCAACGAAACGGAAGCATCGGACACGCGTATTACCTTCAAAACTGAAATTTTACGATATATTTAGCTTCGTTTTCGAATTTTAAAATCCGCAGACGAAAACAGATCGAAAAACGGATTTAAAAACGACGAACTAAGCAGTTTACGCGATTTAACGCAACCGACGATAATTCACGACAAACGACGACTACCAACCATACTCTATGCGTTTTGATGCGAAAATATTATTTTACGACATTACATGGAGTTCGGGAGCGAAAACGGGCCTTGAAAACATGATCGTGCAACACAAACGAATAGAAACAAGCTAACAAGCCTTGGGCCCAACCCACATAACCATACACCCAACTCACCAAACCGATTTTTTTTAGATTCAAAACGTGATGTATGGTTTTTATCTTCTTTCAATATTATAATAATGTTTCTTGTGTTGGAACCTTAAAAGACACCCACAAAATAATTGTTTATACAAAATACCATACCCACTTTTCCTCTTCTCTTTTCCATCGACATAAAGAACAAGGAAAAATAGTCAAGCAATCCAATGTTGTCCATTCATTCACTCAACTTCACTGCATGATCACATTTGTTTAATATAAAAACCATGCTTCTTGATTCATGCAAGACAAGAAATGAGTTTTTATTTTTATAAACTAATCATGTAGTACAACAACCCACCTCCATTTTCTCAGTTGTTTATGTTAGGATCGGAGCACACACACGAACACGAGTCACACGCACGCTCAGCTCACAATCAAGAACACAAAGATTTATAGTGGTTCGGTCCGGCTCTGACCTACGTCCATTCTCGGTAACTAGGAGGTTTTTATTTCTTTGTGATACAATAAACAGATACAAGATGAATCTCTTATATAGAGATTAAATAGGAATTTGTCAAACAAGGAAATTAATGCCGCAAAAGAAATGGATCAAGCACAGTTTTCTTCCGCCGCTTCTTTTGACAGGCCACAAAACATGTTGCAGTTTTCACACACGTTTTCTGTCACTACTTTTGACAAACCACAAGAGTGGCTTCACACTCAACAATCTCCCACTTGAAGCCACAGAACAATCTTCACCTGTGCTTCAACTGTGCATCTGTATTTCTGTAAGAAACTTTAGTACATTCTTAGTTACCCGACCTTCTCTTCAATTATCCTGAAGGCCAGTTGAAGCTATGCAAAGCTTCAACTTCTCTAAGGTGACAACCTTAGTCAACATATCAGCTGGATTTTCAGTTCCTTTGATCTTCTCCAACTTCAGAGTGCCATCATTAATTCTTTCTCTAATGAAGTGATATCTCAGCTGTATGTGCTTTGTCTTTGAATGGAATACAGGGTTCTTTGCAAGGTGTATTGCACTTTGATTGTCACAGAACAGTACACAATCAACTTGTTCCTTGCCAAGCTCTTTGAGAAAATTCTTCAACCAAATAAGCTCTTTGCTTGCTTCAGCAACTGCCATATACTCCGCTTCTATGGTTGATAGGGCAACACTTTTCTGAAGTTTGGACATCCAACTTACAGCAGTGCCTCCCACTGTAAAGACATACCCCGTGGTGCTTTTGAATGACTCTTTACACCCACCAAGGTCAGCATCTGCAAAACCCTTCAGAATAACATCTTTGCCCTTAAATTGCAATGCCACTTTGGAAGTTCCCTTCAAATATCTTAACAGCCATTTAACTGCTTCCCAATGTTCTCTTCCCGGATTGCACATAAACCGACTAACAACTCCCACTGCATGAGCAATATCTGGTCTCGTGGATACCATTGCATACATTAGGCTACCAACTGCAGATGCATACGGAACTTTAGCCATTTCTGCTTTGTCTTCATCTGATTTGGGTGACTGAACTTTAGAAAGCTTAAAGTGACTTCCCAAAGGTGTGCTTCTGATCTTGGCATCTTTAAGGCTGAATCTCTCTAACACTTTCTCAAAGTACCTCTCTTGAGAGAGTGTCAAAGAACCATATTCTTTGTTTCTGAAAATACTCATCCCGAGTATTTGGTTTGCAGCTCCCAAGTCTTTCATCTCAAATTCTTCAGACATTTGTTTCTTCAATTTCATGATCTCTGTCATGTCTGAACCGGCAATTAACATATCATCCACATAGAGTAGTAGAATGATATAAGAACCCTTGAACTTCTTGATGTAACAACAATGGTCATTGTCACATCTCTTGTAACCAACTCGTCCCATGAAGTTATCAAACTTCAAGTACCATTGTCTGGGCGCTTGTTTCAGACCATACAAACTCTTCTTCAATTTGCACACCAAGTTTTCTTTGCCTTTAACCTGAAAACCTTCTGGTTGTGTGACGGGTGATCCGTAGGACAACCCTTAAATGAGCTAAATACGTGCATATCCCATATTTTACACGGTTATGTATTGTGAATGTGATAACTAAGAGTGTTCGTGTATTTTATAGGTAAAACGCATAATACAACGAAGTTAAAGAGCGTAGTGATGAAAGGGGAGTTTTCATAAAAAAAGATCATCATCATATGCTCACATGGGGACGCACAACATGAGGGAAGGGCTTGACTTTGAAGGTGATGTTGGCAGACTTACTTTGGTGGGGGACACTTTTGTTCCATTAATACAATATATGTTTTATCATCATCAAGCCATCAAATCATCATCATAAGACAAAACAAACAGAAAGATTATACCGTAGGCTACGGTCTTAACCGTAAGCTAAGGTTGACTTGTGAAGGAAATTAAGAGGGTAAAACATAAAGTCACATGGGAGGATTTTAGGGTATTTATTCATGAATCATCCATCATCTAAAGATAGATACATACACACATCTTTGGCGGCTGACATTGGGAAGGAAATTCAACAACAACAATAGTCAACAACCATCTTGATGCACATGGGCTCTTGTGGGTCTTGACTTTTTGGGCCTAATGAGTTTTATTAAATCAAGAAGGGAATAAGATAAGAGGGTTGTTGACTTCTTGGAGGTTGAGCCGATATCATCATAAAGGAGAGAGCCATATTATCGTGACATCATCTACAATTATATCAAAACTTACGTGGACATAGTTGGACGCACATGCAAGGTAAAAATGGATTGGGCCGCACATAGGATTTTCTTGTGGACGGTCATGCAAGGAGAAAGTCAACAACATCAACACTTGGGCCGACATATACACAAGATAGTGGAGAGCATATGTAACTTATCACATTTAATGTTTTTTTTATGGAGTTTTAAGAAGTCTTTTCACTTGTTTTCGGTTACCAACGACTTGTTTGGGGGTGAACAGATTGGGGAGAAACTTTTGGAGACTTGGTGGAGGATGGTTGTTCAACCCATGAATGGCTAAACTCTTTATGGTCATCTTTAGTTGAAGGTTTGTAGAGACAATTGTGCTTGATTTCATATTTCTAGAATGGTAAATTGAATTTATGTTTTATTTATCATGGTGTGTTCTTATTTGCTTGTAAATTGTTGATGCTTATGATTATTCTATTTTGAAACCATACGTTCTTGGTGCCGTTGGCAATCGAGATATCATGGGTAGAACTAGGATCGGGTAAGGGTCAATTGGTCATCGGGTAACAACCTCACGTTCTAGGAATCTGAGTACTTAGTTCCCTTTCATCACAACAAGTAATTGCACATGAACTATGTCTATGTAGTTCTTTCTAGTAAATGATAGCACAAATGTTGAAGCAAACCGGAAACTAAAGATGGTCACTCGTCTCTAATTTGTTTACAACCAAAACACTTCCATTTTGCAATTAGAATAGTAGTCTTAGTTTTAAAAATCAACCAATCAAACCCACTCTTGAATTTATTTTTCTTTCAATTTAGTTTACTTTAGTGAAGTTAGACATACATCGAGATAGCACATATTCCACAAACTCCCTGTGTTCGATACCCACTTACCACTATCTATAGTTGTTATTAGGATTAAATTTGATTGTGACCACGACATCACGTCAAATTTTGGCGCCGCTGCCGGGGAGTAGTGTGCAACGTGTGTTATCTTGTGTTTAGTTTGAAAAAAAAATTAAAAAAATTAAAAAAAAAAAAGATTTCTTTTATGTTCATGATTTACACTTGGTAGTTGAGTTATGTTGTGAAGGATGACAGGGCATTACACAAATTTCAGCTTATTTACGTGTAGATTGTGCGGGGGTCCACGACATCCATGTATTGGTTGCCACGAGGCTCACTACAGGAGGGCACATGGAAAACCGGTGTCTTATGTTTCACAGCTTCCACCTCCATCATACGTTGATGATTATGAATCAGAAATGGAGGATGACTATTATTCATATGGATACGATCGGGACGAGGAAGTTTATTATGAGGCAAGGATGGATGGTCTATGTTTTTGTTGCGGTCGCAATCACACTTATGATTATGATGTGTGCCCGGTGTATTCGGAAAACCCGAAGTATTGGAATAAAAAGATGATGTAAGCGCGCATCTATAGACCGTATCAGGGATATCGACAATATCATCCCGAAGAATATTCTGACCCCGAGGGTGTTTATGTTTATGAGACCGAGGAGGAGAAAGAGCTTGCTGTATTGGAAGTAACTTTGTCCAAACTCGAGCAATATTTAGCAACACCCAACCTGTCCGATGAAGACCGAATCAGCTGCTTAGTTTCTAAGTGTCATACTTTAAAATTGAAGATAGAGATAGAAGAACGCCTCTCACCATTACCTGACGATATTAGAGATTATTCTCACATGAAGGAGGAGGTTGTGGAGGATAATACCACACCAATGAGTCCTTTATCTGATGAAGAGTCACTTGTAGATCAGATGATGTGTGCATATTATGAGGTAGAGCAGGCTGATGGGATGGATATGTGTACCGAACCTCTTCCCATATCAATGATTCAAATTAACAAGTGTGGGGAAGAGGGTTCGAGGAACAAGATGAGAAAGGTGAAACTACCAGACATTAAGGTATATGTCATGAAATGGACTAGCAAAGCCCGTAGGAGCAGTTTTAACATGCCAAATATACTGACAAATCTATGGAGATGGCATGTAAATTTCCGGGCATTTGTTGGAAATGCTGCGGGTAAGTGTGCATTAAGACCACCATAACGCATATCAGGTATGGTCTGGCTGAAGACCTTTAAACTTAGCGCTCTTGGGAGGCAGCCCGAGGATGTAGAGTATTGTATTGTATTTGTGTTTTGTTTTGTTTTGCTTTGTTTGGTTTTGTTTTGGTGTTGTGTTTGTGTGTTGGCAGGTTATTACGTTTCAACCCTCGCGGATGCAATGATTCAAGTGTAGGGATGTTTGGAAACATCCCTGTTGAGATATCGGTGAATCTAAGAGATGTTTTTGAACCGGTCCGATTACCGCAGCTGCATCACTACCAACACTGCTGATTTACTAATCAGGTCGTGTCTTGTTCTCATCTTGTGCACCTTTGTATATATTCATGTTTAAGTTTTTTGGTTGGGCGGTTGGGTGGTGTTTTGATATGTTTAGTTTGGTGGGTTGTGCTAGTGGTGGTGTGTTATTTTTTAATTTTCATAAAAAAAATAATAATAATAAAAAAAAGAAATTTGGGATTTGAGAGTATTAGCGAAAGCTAATGTTTTTGGTTACAAGCGATCTTTCTCTCAAAACCATACATTGGGACAATGTATCCCAAGTGTGGGGATGGGGGGAATTTTTGAGGAATTTTAAAAAACCAAGCGAAAATTGTCAACATTTGAAAACTTGATGTAGTTCCACTTGACACACCGACACCCCGTTATAGTCATTTCTTAGTGAGGGTTTGAGCCACATATGATTATTATAGATATTTCTTTGTTTTGAGTGGCGGTGTGTGTATTGTGTTAATAGAACTTGTGTACGAATTTTTGTTAAATCTTAGAGTTAGCATGCTTGTGAAAATGATAGGGGATTTTTAGGTAGCCTCATCTAGATGTGTGAGAGTGTGGGAATTGAGGGTTGGACCTCATACGTTACATATATGAGCTTGGTATTGTGAGGGGTGGGGGTTTGGTCTTTAGAAAGCCATGTTTGAGCCTTATACCATTCGGTTGTGACCCGAACCTACTTTCTACAAAACTTTACCTTTTGAGATGACCCGGTTTAGGAGTCTAGTTGTGAATGTTGATGTTTTTGTATATTGTGTGAGTTCTTATATCTTATATGAAAAAAAAAGGAAAGAAAAGAAAAGAAAAAAAAAGAAAAATATGAGAAAAATATAAAAAGAAGTGATTGGTTGCAATAGTAGTTGTGAATGTTGAAGAAGTTGTGTATATATTTGATGGTTGCTTTGTTTAGTGGTAGAAATAAAAACCGGGTCAAATCAATTAGCTCTCGCATATATATTCCACCATTTTCCTACCTTTGCACCTAGCCCCGTTACAACCCGTAAGTCCCTTTTGATTCATAAGCATGCTAAATACTCAATAGGAGGAGACTTGATTTTTATACAAGCTTATTGTCGCACAAACACACACATGCATTGAGTGGTTTATCATTATGTGCTAATATTTCTAGTCACCGAGAGTTTTTGTGAGGGGTGTGTCTTGTGGTATGATTGAAGGTTAGTAAAATGACGATACATTTTAGCTTGGTTTGCATCTTGATCGCTTGTGGTTTTGAAATAGTTTTTGAATGGGTTGCTTGGGACAAGCAACGGGTAAGTGTGGGGATGTGACGGGTGATCCGTAGGACAACCCTTAAATGAGCTAAATACGTGCATATCCCATATTTTACACGGTTATGTATTGTGAATGTGATAACTACGAGTGTTCGTGTATTTTACAGGTAAAACGCATAATACAACGAAGTTAAAGAGCGTAGTGATGAAAGGGGAGTTTTCATAAAAAAAGATCATCATCATATGCTCACATGGGGACGCACAACATGAGGGGAAGGGCTTGACTTTGAAGGTGATGTTGGCAGACTTACTTTGGTGGGGGACACTTTTGTTCCATTAATACAATATATGTTTTATCATCATCAAGCCATCAAATCATCATCATAAGACAAAACAAACAGAAAGATTATACCGTAGGCTACGGTCTTAACCGTAAGCTACGGTTGACTTGTGAAGGAAATTAAGAGGGTAAAACATAAAGTCACATGGGAGGATTTTAGGGTATTTATTCATGAATCATCCATCATCTAAAGATAGATACATACACACATCTTTGGCGGCTGACATTGGGAAGGAAATTCAACGACAACAATAGTCAACAACCATCTTGATGCACATGGGCTCTTGTGGGTCTTGACTTTTTGGGCCTAATGAGTTTTATTAAATCAAGAAGGGAATAAGATAAGAGGGTTGTTGACTTCTTGGAGGTTAAACCGATATCATCGTAAAGGAGAGAGCCATATTATCGTGACATCATCTACAATTATATCAAAACTTACGTGGACATAGTTGGACGCACATGCAAGGTAAAAATGGATTGGGCCGCACATAGGATTTTCTTGTGGACGGTCATGCAAGGAGAAAGTCAACAACATCAACACTTGGGCCGACATATACACAAGATAGTGGAGAGCATATGTAACTTATCACATTTAATGTTTTTTTTATGGAGTTTTAAGAAGTCTTTTCACTTGTTTTCGGTTACCAACGACTTGTTTGGGGGTGAACGGATTGGGGAGCAACTTTTGGAGACTTGGTGGAGGATGGTTGTTCAAGCCATGAATGGCTAAACTCTTTATGGTCATCTTTAGTTGAAGGTTTGTAGAGACAATTGTGCTTGATTTCATATTTCTAGAATGGTAAATTGAATTTATGTTTTATTTATCATGGTGTGTTCTTATTTGCTTGTAAATTGTTGATGCTTATGATTATTCTATTTTGAAACCATACGTTCTTGGTGCCGTTGGCAATCGAGATATCATGGGTAGAACTAGGATCGGGTAAGGGTCAATTGGTCATCGGGTAACAACCTCACGTTCTAGGAATCTGAGTACTTAGTTCCCTTTCATCACAACAAGTAATTGCACATGAACTATGTCTATGTAGTTCTTTCTAGTAAATGATAGCACAAATGTTGAAGCAAACCGGAAACTAAAGATGGTCACTCGTCTCTAATTTGTTTACAACCAAAACACTTCCATTTTGCAATTAGAATAGTAGTCTTAGTTTTAAAAATCAACCAATCAAACCCACTCTTGAATTTATTTTTCTTTCAATTTAGTTTACTTTAGTGAAGTTAGACATACATCGAGATAGCACATATTCCACAAACTCCCTGTGTTCGATACCCACTTACCACTATCTATAGTTGTTATTGGGATTAAATTTGATTGTGACCACGACATCACGTCATTGTGACATGTAGATGTCTTCTTCTAGGTCACCATGTAGAAAAGCTGTCTTGACATCTAGCTGCTCTAGATGCAAGCCCTCTGCTGCTACAATACTGAGAACAAGTCTGATAGTAGTCATCTTCACCACTGGAGAGAATATTCATTGAAATCAATTCCCTCTTTCTGCTGAAATCCCTTGACTACTAATCTTGCTTTGTACCGTTTGGTACCATCATGTTCATCTTTGACCCTGAAAACCCATTTGTTCTGAAGAGCCTTCTTCCCAGACGGAAGTTTTGTTAAGTGCCAGGTCTTGTTCTTCTCAAGTGACTTCGTTTCATCTTTCATTGCTAGCTCCCACTGCAATGAATCTTTCAACCCCATAGCTTCAGAGTAACACTAGGGTTCACCATTTTCTGTCAAAAGTATGTAGTTGACTGATGGTGAGTATCGATCTGGCGGTCTAGTGGCTCTAGACGACCTTCTTGGTTGAACTTGAGGTGTTTCTGGGGAGTTTGGAGTTGAAGGAGTAGCTTCTTCTTCCTCCGAGTCATTACTAGAATCATCCTCTAAGCTCCCACTGTCGCTTGACTCATCCCCATTTTCTGGAATGTCGACTGAAGCTTCTTTTCTTGTCTCTCCACTTTCAAATTCAACATATTCTTTCTGAACTTCTGGTCCTTTGGTGTTTCTGTCTTTGTACAATTCGTTTTCATTGAAGATGATATTTTTGCTTCTGATTACTTTTCTGCTTTCATTATCCCAAAGCTTGTAACCCATTTTTTCTGACCCATAACCAATGAATGTGAACTTCTTGGACTTTGAGTCTAACTTATCCCTGTCACCATCTTCTAACAAATCGTAAGCACTACAACTAAAGACTCTTAAGTGTTCGAGACTTACCTCATTTCCTTGCCACATTTCTTCTGGCAATTTGAAACCCAAGGGAACGGATGGTGAACGGTTAATCAAGTAGGCTGCAGTGTTAACTGCATCTGCCCAGAATGTTTTGGGCATCTCTGCATTCAACCTCATGCTTATTGCCCTCTCATTTAGTGTTCTATTCATTCTCTCAGCTACACCATTCTGCTGAGGAGTTCCTGGAACCGTCTTGATCATCTTTATCCCTTTCTTGGCACAATAGTCAATAAACATCATGCTTATATATTCACTACCATTGTCCGACTTTAAGCACTTTACCTTCAAATTAGTTTCATTTTCAACAGCAGATTTCCATATCTTAAAAGCATCAAATACGTCAGATTTATGTTTAAGAAAATAGACCCATACCTTGCGTGTTGAATCATCGATGAAGGTAACATAGTATCTCGAGCCTCCTAGAGATGTAACTGAAGTTGGTCCATATACACCCGAGTGAACAAGCTCCAACTTTTGAGCTTTCGGTGTCCTCCCTGTCTTCACAAAAGTAACCCTTTTTTGTTTTCCAAGAACACAAGGTTCACAAAATTCAGTTCCACTTTCTTCAAGTCTGGAAACTTTCCTTTCTGAGCCAACATCTTAAATCCCTTCTCGCTCATGTGTCCGAGTCGGTTGTGCCATAAATTTGATGGACTCGGACCGGTGGTCATTGCATAAACACCTTCAGCAGAAACTTCTGCCATGTATAGAGTGCCTTTCTTCTTTCCTTTGGCAATCACTAAATTGCCTTTGATCACTTTCCATTGTCCACCCCCAAAGTGAACATTAAACCCTTCATCATCCAATTTACCAACTGAAATCAACTTTCTTCTAAAGTTAGGAATAACCCTGACATTTTTCAATGTCCATATAGTTCCTAATGAGGTCTTCAAGTCTACATCTCTAATACCTGTAATATCAAGCATTTGATCATCTGCTAAACGAACTTTACCAAAGTTACATGTTCGTAGATTCTTGACCATATCTGGGCATGAGATAGCATGGAAAGAAGCACCCAAATCCATAATCCAATATTCAACTGAATCTTCAACAGAACAGATGAGAGCATCACCTAATTCTTCCGAGGATACACTGTTTACTTCTTTCTTTGCAGCTGGTTTTGTACATTGGCTTCTAAAGTGACCTTTTTCTTTGCAATTCCAACATTCAACGTCTTTTCTGTTCTTTGACTGTCCCCTTCTTCTAGACTTTGACCTGCCTTGATTATGCCCTTTGTCATTCCTTCTTCCTCTATTTTCTGTGTACAACAAAGAACTAGAGCTGGACGATTCTCCATTACTTCTCCTTCTAATGTCTTCATTCAAAATCAAGTCACGAATGCTATCAAACGTTAGCTTAGTAGTACTGGATGCGCTACTAACGGCTGTGACTATGCCTGACCAATTGTCGGGCAAAGATGATAAAAGGAGCAAAGCTTGTACTTCATCTTCAAACTTTATTTCAACGGAGGCTAAACGAGAGATAATCGAATTGAACTCGTTTATGTGAGCGGCAACCGACATGTCTTCCTTCATCTTGGTGTTAACCAATTGACGGATGAGAAACACCTTGTTTGAAGCAGATGGTTTCTCGTACATGTTGGACAAAGCTTTTAATACACCGTATGTAGTTGTTTCATTGACAACGTTATACGCAACACTCTTTGCCAAACAAAGCCTAACCACACCCAAAGCTTGTCTATCCTACAACTTCCATTCTTCATCGTACATGTCATCTGGTTGTTCGCCCAACTTAGGCAAATGCAAACTTTTCTGATACAACTAGTCTTCAATTTGCATTTTCCAAAACCCATAATCACTACCATCAAACTTATCAATCTTGATTTTACCATCCTCTGCCATTTTAACGGACAAATTACCAATTTACTACTAACCAACAGGTTCGTACTGCAAATGGCAATTATACGAGCGGAAACAATGAAATAGAAACACACTTTTCTATTTCACGTGTTAAACAGCTTTTGAACGGAAGTGATGGAATCTTGGTTAAAAGGTTAAGGGGTTATGTGGTAAAAAACAAGAACTTGTGGACTTAAAAAAAAAGATGATTTTTTTTCTTTAAACAAGAACCCACGTGATTTTCTTGGTCTTTGTCTTCTTCCAAAGAATAATAGATCCTCTTCAAGAAAGTAATCTGTATACACGAACACTTTCTTCTTCACCAAGAGAAAAAAAAAACGATCTAATCTTCAATCGATCAAGACTTTGATTTGTATAGGAGTTCGATGAAAGAAAAAAAGACTCTGGTGGCCCAACCGACGAGAGCAGCAGTGACAAACCGGTGGCAGCGGGATTGTCGAGCAGCGGCGGTCAGGAGGCCGCAGAGGCGAGGAACAGGCGGCGATGAACCGGCAACTGGGTTCAATCGAAACCCTAGCTTGCGATTTCAAGGTCAGTAACTTCCTCCTTTTTCACCTCTGTTCGTGTGTATGGATCAAGAGCCTGGTGCTCTGATACCAGTTGTTAGGATCGGAGCACACACACGAACACGAGTCACACGCACGCTCAGCTCACAATCAAGAACACAAAGATTTATAGTGGTTCGGTCCGGCTCCGACCTACGTCCACTCTCGGTAACTAGGAGGTTTTTATTTCTTTGTGATACAATAAACAGATACAAGATGAATCTCTTATATAGAGATTAAATAGGAATTTGTCAAACAAGGAAATTAATGCAGCAGAAGAAATGGATCAAGCACAATTTTCTTCCTCCACTTCTTTTGACAGGCCACAAAACATGTTGCAGTTTTCACACACGTTTTCTGTCACTACTTTTGACAAACCACAAGAGTGGCTTCACACTCAACAGTTTAAACCCTACACCATACTCCACTCATTGCATGCACTTCAAGAGTTTAGGACTTATCCACATTGTTAGTATATCACAATAGCCATACTCCTTTTCTTTTTCCCTCTCCTACGAGAAAACCATCCTCAACACATGCATTTTTTAGATTAACTCTCAAAATCAAGGCCTAAAAGTCTCAAAATCCAAGTATCTTATGGCGTTTTCAAGTTTTGGTTTAAGGATTTAGGCTCAAGACTCTCATTCTTCTATCTAATCCTTCTCCTTGCTTGTTTGGGGTATGAACACACTCTTCTAAACCCCATTATTTTTTTTACACTTGTTATAAGCCTATATGCAAGTTAATTCAGCTTGTTATTGGAATGTTTTCTTAAATGTTTCTAAAACAAGTAAAATAACACTTAAGATGGACTTGTTTTTGTGATCTAATTGTTAGTTCAATGTTAATCTTACTATGAGGTCAGTTCTTGTCAAAAAAAAAAAAAAAAAACTATATAGTTACTAGAACTTAACGTTGAGATATAATAATATATGAAGGTCAGGTAACTTATATGCTGTAAGTTTTTTTTTAACACACAAAGATGTGTGTATTTATGATTTTAAACAATAAAAATGTATATGTTATATGAAATTCCGGATGGTTAAAGTTTAGTGTTTTTGCTTAAAAATGGGTATTTATGTGTTGTTGGGAGTTTTGGTGGTGGAAAATTTGTTAATCTTATAAAGTAACTTGCAAGGTTAATATGGTTAGTAAAATTAACGACTCTTGGTATTTTGTATGAAAAGACGGTTCCACAAAAAGATTCAAGTCTTTAGACATATACTTGGTGAAAATCTAAAGGTTTTATATAAAAAGGTTATGATTTACGTAAAACCAAGAACAATATATCTATATATATTTGAGTGAAAATACATATTTGAACTTTTAAAGGTGTATTTCGGTAAAATATAGTCTTAAAAAAACAGCTTAAAACAAATATAGAGATAATTAATTACAAAATAGTTGTTTGTGAATTTTGGTGTACTAAAGATGCAAGTATATGTATTTTCAACTAAATATGTATATTTTGAGAAAAACAAATAATGGATGCTGGGCCAGTAACTCATTTTGATACTTGATAACTATATTGTGTATTTATGAGGTTACAAAGGGTAAAAGACTAAAACCTCTAAAATGATCCTAAGGCTTTTTGATATAGATTATGAGTATTGAATACCTTTATATGTATTTTACTAAAGTAAGTAAAATTATGAGTTTTAACTCAAGACTTTTTTTTGGGAATCTATACATAAATATATATTTTGTAAGAAGAATATATAAGTCTATATGTGTTCAATGAATTTCGATAAAGAATATATCCCCTTAAAAGATAAGTTTGTATATATTTTCTATCTTCACTAATATAATGAGAAATGGATTATTTCCTCTGAAAAAAAAAATCAAATATAAACATCCAGTAAATATATGTATTTATTTGTGAAAATATTAGTTTATTTTATAAACCCGAACATGATTTTAGTACAAGATTTTGGGATGTATCCCAAAACTTTGTAAATTCCGTGTTTGCTTATATTTTAGATATAAATATATGTTTTTGAAAGTAAACACAAATCATCAACTGGTCGTCGAGTTCGACACTTTTCCAAATCGAGAACATTCCAAACAAGTCTAGTAAGTGGGGTGAATAACTTGCATGAGAGACATATTCATAGACTTTAAGGTGTTCTTTACGGTTTAAGACACTTATAGCCTGGGTTTCATTATCGAAGAATTTGCTTCATTGCTAACATTTACATGAGTTCCAGGTGACTTCATAACCCCCACTTTTTACTGTTTTACATTTTTATAAAATATTTTCGAGGGTGGATAGGCATGCAAGTTTTGCAAAATCACACAACATTTTGATAAACGAAAAACACATATTTATAAACCATGTTGCAAATGAATTTCGCGAATTTGAATGGTTTACGAAAAGATCATGCTAAACATACCGGTTTTATAAAGACATGAGTGTTATTTTTCGAAACATGCATGAATTTTAATAACACGAATGACGTGGGCTAGGCCCAATGACATGGGCAAGGGCCCAAGGACATGGGCAGAGGCCCAAGGACATGGGCTAATAACTCACACATTATACGTTAACTAGGGTATGGTTAAGCTAGGGAATGGACTGTTAGATCATGTGAGCGAATAGTAATCTCTCTTAAGTGCCATTAATCTTGTATAAGACCGAGGGCAAAAGTGGTAGATCTATCGGGTGTTGCGAGCCCCACTCTTGGGTCCTTGTGTGGCCCATGTAGTGCTTTTGTTGTTCTAACCGGGTGGACCGGAGGAAATTCGCTAGGGTTGAGTGCTTCCTATGTTGCCGCATATATTAATGTCCTTGCAAAACATTAATGATCTGTTCATAGACGCTTACATACCAGTTTTGATACTCAGATTTTCAAATGTTTTTAAGATTCATTTGATAAAAACTCACAAATACATGATTTACGAATTTTGGTAACGTTTTTCAACTTATGTATAAGTAAGAGGACGGGTTGGTCCTACTTACAAAGACTCTTTTGGGCTCGGCCCATTCTCTCTCGTGCAATGTACAAAGACTCTCGTGGGCTAGACCCATAGTTTTCATATAACATGCCGAGAAAATGATTTTACTAAATTTTCTCCACAACTTTTAATCCGGTAAACAAAAAGATTTTAAAAGATTTGTTTAAAATCTTTTTCAAAGCAAACTATGAACTCGCTCAACTTTATGTTGACTTTTTCGCATGTTCTTTCTCAGGTTACATTTTCAAAACTATGGAACGGTTGGAATAAGAGACCTCATGGGAATTCGAGTACTTAGCAGCCATTCAATTTCTAGAAGTCTTAGCTTATTTGCTTCCGCTGTGCAATGAAGATACCGGTCCAGTCACGCCATGCTCTGATATTTCGAGGTGTGACAAAAACATTATATTTGGTAGAATACTAGAATGTATATTATATAACCCAAATCATATCATTATATAGCCCAACTTAAAAGCCTACTGATGCGTGTGTAGCGTTATATGATTTTTATGTATATTTTAAGTCCTTTTTTAACACTTTAGTCAAGTTTTAAATTTATAAAACACGATATTTTACTAACACTAAACACACATATGGGCAAGTGCACCCATCGTGAGCATAGTATAGCGCTGGTAAGATACCGAGGTCGTCCAAGGACACAAGAGCTTTTAGTACCGGTTTATCCTCAACGTCTAATCAAATAAAAAGTTTAGAAAATGTTTTAAACATGAAAATAAAAACTAAAAATGCTGAAAATAAAAATAAAATAAAAATAGATAAACAAGATTAATCACTTGGATCCGACTCGCCTTTAGTGTAACCTATGATGTCTTCCGCACTTTTGCACTTTTTAAGAGATTATCTTAGTTATAGTAGTAGGCCCCTCTTTTGAAGGTGAGGTTACCCTGAACCCAGTAATTTGAGTCAGCAAGGATACAATCCTAAAGGGTTGGATTATTGGAAGATAATTAATTAAGTTATTAATGCGTAATGTGGTGGGCCTCTCTTTTGAAGGTGACGTTACCCTCGGCTAAGTGGTTTGAGTCAGCAGGGATACAATCCCAAGTAGCCGGGTTAATGTATTAATAGTAGTTTACATATAAGGGGATCAAGCCATTCGCACCCCCGCCATCCAATACCAGTGGGTATTGAAGGAGGTCCTAGTAAGCTTGAACCAGGTCCTTGCAGGATCTATACACTGAACAAGGCAAGAACCTTACCAAACCATTCCCTTAACCCCCGACCAGGTAGCTAACATATCTCCATATAGACCGTGGATGGAGTTATGAATGGTGTAAATCTTTTATTTTATATAGACAGTAAAATAACGCCAAGACACCACGGACAAATGATAAGGAAGTTTTACCTTCAACATAAGAAACTAGTTACTAAAGTCATTAATACAAAACCAAATAAAAAGTGCGAAAAGATTAAAAAACAAAAGTATTACACTAAATGCTTGTCTTCACCAAGTGATGTAAGAGACTTAGGCAAACATGGCCTTTAATTGTCAAGAACTCTTACTATCAATCTTGGATCCCGAGACTACTACACACAATCTATGATGGATGATGGTGGTGGATGTGGGTGTTGTGATGGTGGTGGAGTGTGGGTGAAGTGGGAGAGAGGTGGTTTGTCAAGGGATGCTTTTAAGTGAACCAAGCACCTCTATTTATAGCATGCACAGAAGCCCGGACACGGCCCCGTGTCCATCTGTAACACCCCGAAAAATATAAAACTTTATATCAGAATTATAAAGTATAAATAAATGAGAATTTACTAACTAAGAATTTTAACCTAGTTAGTTACAAGTTTAGAAATAACCTATAGTAGGGTTAAAAGCAACTAAATAAAATGTTGATTAAAATGGAGGGGCTTAATTTGTAAAAATTGAAACTTAAGTTTTAATTAAACAAATAAAACAAACCAAACACCCCCAAAAGGAGGTGTTGGTCATACAGAACAAGAGCAGGGGCGACTCCCCACTCTCAAACCCCCAAAACTCACTAAACTTGCAAATTGAAGGCTCAATCCAAGTTGAAATCGAAATTAAAGTGTAGATTATTGATCCTCATCACAAGAGGATTGCAAGGTATGTAAAATTTCATGAAAACCCTCAACTTGAATTTCTCATGTAATTGGGAAAATCTGAAAATATAGTTGCATGTATGTCTTATGATGATCTAAGAACAACTATAGTTTCTAAGGACAAACCCTAGGCAAATACAAGTTGAAATCATGTTAAATTTTAGTGAAGATTATGAACACCATTGTAGGTGATTAATGGGTTATGTATAAATTGATGAACACTAGGATATTGGGTGTTAATCTTGTGTAATTTGACAATTTGGAAGTGATTTCAGAAAAATAGAAGCTAATAATCATGTAAAATGTTGATTGAGGTGAAATTAGGGCTAAATGATAAGCTAGAAACTTGTCATATAATCATGTGAAAAATCTGCCCTTAAGGTGTTTGTGAAAATGCCTCAAAGAAGGCTTAAGATAGAAATTTAAAGATTAAACGCATAATTATGATGTTTCGGTGTATTATGCGATGTAAGGTTTAAAGAGAGTTCTAAACATGTCTTGAATTGAACTCTATAGGAAAGGATACCGGAACGTCAAGTGGACAAGCCGGTGGTGATTTGCGGTTGAAGGGCGTACACTAAGGTATGTAACTTGACCCGTTACGTTAAGTGAATGTTGATGATTATAATATGCGTAGTTGAATTTTAGAACAAGAGTTGTTTTGAATTAAAGCGGTGATGTCGCTATATTTAATGATTGGTCAAAATTGGTTGGAACTCGTTGGTAGTCGTCATATGGGAGGATCCCTTAGACGAGCCAAACGGGTCGAATAATCAAATAAAGCATGGTTAATGCTCCGGAATATGATTGATTGATCTTTGATATTGGTTCATATGTAACTTATTAGAAATACGAGAATTTAATGTATTGGTATATTAGAAAAGCGAAATCCGAGATTCGGGTTTGAGTGTAATGAACAAAACAAACAAAAGATGGATTTCCAGGGACTACCGAAAGTTACGGTAGTACCGTAACTTACGGTAGAGGTCAGGAGCTTACGGTGGATTACTTCTGTTTTACGGTAGACAGAAACTTCCAGGACCTGCCGTAACTTACGGTGACACCGTAAGTTACGGTGGAACCAGAAAAAAAAATTAGTATTTTATTTTTTTACAAATTGATGTTGGATCTTGTGTTTATGTACTATATAAACAATGTCAAAACTAATGTTTTAATGGTTTTGACCCTAGGTGACAAGATGGATCTTACGGATGGCGGTCAAGCAATGTCAAAGAACCGAACACGACTTTTGAAGCTTCCGCATAAATTAACTCGTTTTAAACAATGTTTATGATGTAAATTGTTTGCTAATCAACTTTTGGATGTTTAAATTAGTCAGTAGAAAACTAATGTTTGTTACTTTAATACTCTATTTTTGGATCTTATGGTATGAAATGATCATAAATTTTAAATATATTGCTTATTTACATTAATTAAAAGAAGGGTGTTACACCATCCACTTTCTCTTTCTTCATTAAATGCAGTTTGTCTGCATTAGTTGACCATGCCCTCGTGTCCGCTGGGCACGGCCCCGTGTGCAGAAGCGTATCTGTACTATCAAGATTTGCTTGGATTCTGCGAATCTTAGCGTTGACCACGACCGTGTGGACCTGGGCACGCCCCCGTGCTGGGAAATAGAAGCTTCTACGCTTTTGTCTTTTCTGCAGACGCTTGGGCACGCCCCCGTGTCCGCTGGGCACGGGGCGTGTTCAACCTTCTGATGTCTTGTTTTTGCTTGGGAATATGCTGTCGAGGGGTCGGGCATGCCACGTTTATTCCTTTTCTTGTATTTATGTTAGATTTAGCTGTATTTTTGTTTCTTTTGTTCATTTGCGTTCTTTTAACCCTGAAAATACAAAAGGAAGACAAAAGCACACTTTTTCCAACATTAGTACTAAAAAAGGGTTACTTTTATGCCTCATTTGATGTAATTTATATGTTGCATTTTACACACATCAAATACCCCCACACTTGAATCTTTGCTTGTCCTCAAGCAAAACTCTTTATAATATGGCTTACACACCCAAATGGAATGGGTAGAAGAGAAGTTTTGGGCTTGTCTTGAGTGTCGGGATTCCAAGATCTTTATTAGGCTTTATTTTTATATTATTTACAATCTTATTCGTTATGATTTATTTAGAACATTACATAAGAGAAATTACTTATTTGGGCAGAACATGCCTCTTTAAAATTCCATTTATATACAAGTTCACATACCTCACGGGATATCACTCAACACTCGGCCGAAGATGTATTTTTGTGAAACACTCGAGGCGGGCTTGGAACTTACTTCAACCATATGCTTGCCAAACAATCAATCCTCCTCCTTTTTAACTATAAACCTTTGTAAATATCAAGAGGACTGGGGGAACGGTTAGGCTTGGGTTAAAGGTAGGTGGTTTTTGGTTAGTGGTTAGCAGAAAAGGGCGAAAAGGCGTAAAAAAAAGCGTCGGTTTTCGTAAAACTTTTTATTTTTGTGACTTTTTATTCAAATGAAGCATTTTTCAAACAAAGTTTCTTTTGAGGAACTTGTTTGTTTATTGCTAGAATTCATCAATTTTTTTTTTATAAGGAATGTCATATGAAAACGAGCTTCTTACTAAAATAAAGGGTTTAAAATAAAAAAAAAAGGTTTTTGGTGGTTAAAGGGTGTTTGTGGGTTTAGAAATGAAAAGGTTTAGGCTCAAATGTGTTAACTAGGGGGATTTTGGGTAGGTGGTAAAAAGAAAAAGAAAAATAATGGTGATGAAAAAAAAGGGTTAGTGCTAATGCCTCCATCATTTACTTACTTGGGTTTAAGTTGGTAAGGACCGGGAATGTATCGACATGGCAAGTTCTAGAGTCGTAAGAAACCAAGTGGCTATTCACACAAGAACGAAAAATAAGCATTTAGTTTAAAGATGTGTATTTATATGCTCAATTAAAGGCACAAAACTCACTTTTTGTGGGAATGGGTATAATCAAATTTTAACTAGATTTGTCATGCCGTTTCATAATTTTCTTATGTTGGTTCTTTTTATCACGACGCTATCGGTTGTAAATTCGTAAAAATATAACCTTTTTAGAACCTGATATTCCCAATTTAAACCAAGAAAAATAAAAAAAATGAAAAGTTTTTGAAAAAAATTTGGGGTGTTTAGTGGTTCCAATAGAGTTTTGTGTAAGGCTTGTAATTAGGACTTGCAAAATTCAAGGTTTTAGCATCCCCCCCCCCCCACCACTTAAATTACACATTGTCCTCAATGTGTCCCAAAAATGAGTTTTTAGGTTGATTGAATGTGTAAAATGTGTGTTAAAAACAAAAATTCATGTTACTGGGCATCTGGACATGGCCGTGGTGACCGGGCACGGCCCCGTGTTCAGGTTGCCAGTAACAGAGAGTAACAGAAGGCTGGACACGGGGGCGTGTTCAGTGAACAAGCCCCGTGTCCAGTTACCTGAACTGGGCGTTTTTCTGCAGACCCTTGAGCACGGGGCGTGTTGGCTGAGCACGGCCCATGCTGAACTTGCTGTAATGAAGAAAAATTGTCGGGAGACTCTGTTTTTGTGCATGGGGTGTTGGTTCAAGCTTCCCTTAGTATCCTTCACCATCCCGAGTGTGTTTTACATATTACAACATCATCCAAACACCAAATATTTTGAAAACCATCATTCATTAAAGAGAAGATTACAATAAGTTCCTAATAAAAGCATAAACTAAAACTTAGATAATTAGGTCAAGAAACACAAGAAATCTAAAACCGCAAAAAAGTCCTAGCCTATAGTTTATTTTAATAGCAAAATTTCCGACAAAGATAATTTTCTCGGTTGAATGAGGCTTGAAGAACTTCTTCTCCGGGTATGGTCCCTCACTCGTCGTTGAGCCATTCTTCTATCTCCCGAGGGAGAAGAAAAGCGGGCTCATTGGCATCATCATTTTGAGGGGGGGCAAATTCCACTGGAACTTCTTGCAAATTGTCAAGAGGAGGTTCCGCGGGGATGTCATCCCACCCGGTAGGGTTAATGACTCCAAGTGCTAAGTTCCAATCCTCTTGGGGAAGGATTGGTTCCATGGGAGGTGTCACAAGAATGTTCAACCTCTGGTGCAAGAGGTTGATTTCTTGGAAACTATTTTCCAGCCCCACCGTTAGATAATTTATACGATCAATCAGGACTTCTTCTACGGTTTTCATTTCGTCGAGAGCTTCTCGTAGTGCCATCACATAGCGTACAAGAGTTGCTTCGATTGAAGGCCTTCGTTCCCTACGACTGTTTCATGGAATGTGCTGAAGAGGTTCCACTGTTTTGGCTTGACATTCTACGAAAATAAACCGAAAAGAGTTCATTTTTAGTGAAACAGTACCTCGAACACGGCCCCGTGCTCACCGAGCACGGCCCCGTGTTCATCTCTCTGCAGATTTTTGAAACAAGAAATCTTGGAGCTTTAAATTATTTTTCTGACTTTTGAGACATTTTTAAGCAGAAATAACTTAAAACAGTGTTGTAAAACTTATTTTTAACAAGATTCCTTGAATAAAAATCTAACAAATATCACAATAAAGCTTGAAACCATGGTGATTTCAAGCTCTAATGGAGGTGTTGAGGGAAAATTGAAGAAGAAGGCAATGGCATAAGTAGAAAAGACAAGATGGTTGTTGAGAACCTTCTTTAGAATATACCTAGTATGGTATGTGTGAAAATCCCACCAAATCTCTGTCTTTGGAATGGTCCAATTGTGCAGGAATCTTTGCTGCATTTATAGAAAACGACAACACGCTGGACACGGCCCCGTGTCGGTTGGACACGGCCCCGTGTGCAGACAAGATTCTGACACTTTTTGTCCGTATTCTGACCGAAAGTCAGACGAAAATCTTTTGGTGGACACGGGGGCGTGCTGACCTGGACACGGCCCCGTGCCTAGAAGCTGTTTATGAAGTTTTGTCTGTTTTTAAGGATTTTATCCGGATTGGGCGGTTCCTTACTGGACGAAACAACACCAAAGTGCTTGAGATACCTTAGTTGCCTTAGTTTAAGACGAGAACACAAGAGGTTATCAAAAAGGGTGATTCCTATGCTAAATGTAGGTGGACAAGTCCAACCCTTATCCGGGCTCTCGTTAAAGAAGGTGTATGTCGAATCGCTCAGGTCTATGTATGCATCGACAGAGGTCGATGGGGAGTCCTTCACGGCACAATCGACACAGGGACGACTATCGCTCAAGTCTTCGTAAGAGTTAGAGGTGATTTCGGGAGCAACGATGTTGTTATAATTCGAATGCGGTCTCACTAATTCTTCTTGATCGTTGTCTTGAGATGAATTAATTATATCCACCTCAAGTTCTTTTATCCATCGGAGAATAAGTTCTTCTAGCTGAAAGAATTCTTTAAGAAGCATTTCATCTAGAAGGGATGATTGAGAGCATTCGAGGGAGAGATATGGATTATTTTTACTTTCACCCATCTTAAGGCTACAGGAAAACAATGGGTCTATATAGTGGGGAGTATAATTTAAAAAATAACATTTTAAATCTTCATGAGTTCCACCACATAATTGACACCACGCACCATAAGAGGAGTGAAAGTAAAAATTATCAGTATCACTCATGATTGCGTCAGAAATTACCAGCCGTCGGGATCTTACGGCTCTGTTTTCAGTATCTGAAGCTTGGGCACAGGGCGTGTTCAGTGGGCACGGCCCTGTGTTCAGCTACTGTCTGACTTAAAACAGTATTGCCAGTACCAAAGATTGGGCACGGGGCGTGTTTAGCGGGCACGCCCCGTGCTGAGCTCTGCAGAAGCTGAAAATTAAAAAAAAATCCTAAAAAACGGAAAAATAAGAAAAACGATTAGGCCGTTGATTCCTAACTTTCTTAAAATCCTTGTGTCCCCGGCAACGGCGCCAAAAACTTGATGCGTGTGTAGCGTTATATAATTTTTATGTATATTTTAAGCCCTTTTTAACACTTTAGTCAAGTTTTAAATTTATAAAACACGATATTTTACTAACACTAAACACACATATGGGCAAGTGCACCCATCGTGAGCGTAGTATAGCGTTGGTAAGATACCGAGGTCGTCCAAGGACACAAGAGCTTTTAGTACCGGTTTATCCTCAACGTCTAATCAAATCAAAAGTTTAGAAAAAGTTTTAAACATGAAAATAAAAACTAAAAATGCTGAAAATAAAAATAAAATAAAAACATATAAACAAGATGAATCACTTGGATCCGACTCGCCTTTAGTGTAAACTTTGATGTTTTCCGCATTTTTTCACTTTTTAAGAGATTATCTTAGTTATAGTAGTAGGCCCCTCTTTTGAAGGTGACGTTACCCTCAACCTAGTAGTTTGAGTCAGCAAGGATACAATCCTAAAGGGTTGGATTATTGGAAGATAATTAATTAAGTTATTAATGCGTAATGAGGTAGGCCCCTCTTTTGAAGGTGACGTTACCCTCGGCTAAGTGGTTTGAGTCAGCAGGGATACAATCCCAAGTAGCCGGGTTAATGTATTAATAGTAGTTTACATATGAAACGTATCTGTACTATCAAGATTTGCTTGAATTCTGCGAATCTTAGCATTGACCACGGCCGTGTGGAGCTGGGCACGCCCCCGTGCTGGGAGATAGAAGCTTCTACGCTTTTGTCTTTTCTGCAGACGCTTGGGCACGCCCCCGTGTCCGCTGGGCACGGGGCGTGTTCAGCCTTCTGATGTCTTGTTTTTGCTTGGGAAAATGCTGTCGAGGGGTCGGGCATGCCACGTTTATTCCTTTTCTTGTATTTATGTTATATTTAGCTGTATTTTTGCTTCTTTTGTTCATTTGCGCTCTTTTAACCCTGAAAATACAAAAGGAAGACAAAAGCACACTTTTTTCCAACATTAGTACTAAAAAGGGTTACTTTTATGCCTCATTTGATGTAATTTATATGTTGCATTTTACACACATCGCCTACCCTATAAAAAAATAAAAACCCAAATTCGTTTACTTTGGGACATCGACTAGAAGAACAGAAGCCACAAGCCAGAACTACAGAAAGGGGGAAAACGCATGTTCCAGAACTGTTCGACTTCAGCTTCTTGTTCGAGAACAGAAGCCAAAACGTTGCTCGTTGTTGTGGTCTTGTACTCTTGTTCGACTTCTTCAATCTTTATAAGGTTAAAGGTATGTGTTTTTTATCTTTAGGTTTAATTTAGTGCTGCAATTTATATGATTTAGGTTGAAATTAGGAGTGAAATAGGTCCGAATTTTTGCCTTAAACTTGTTAAATCTTTCTGTAACTATGTCTAATTTTATTTTTTTAATCTTATTGTGATTTGATTTAGATAGAAATTAGAGTTTGAAATTTAGGGTGATTTGTTAACTTGTTTTGTTATTAGATTATGCTACGGGGAAGAATAAAATGATAACTTCTTTTTTAATGTTTGAGAACGTTTTTTATTTGATATTAATGTTTGACCCGACCCGAATCGAATCACCGACGTCCGACCCGAACATACACATCGAAACTACGCGATATACATTTTTTTACGTCCATTACCTTCCGACCCCCCGAACTTTTTTTCAAGCTTCGCCACTGCACCCCATACGATTTTTTCACATTCCATGCATGCCACGCGATTTCATTTTGCAGATTGTATATGTATCAAAACATGTGATTTGTTCCATTCCATGCATGCCATGCTATATGTAACATGTGATTTCACATTCCATGCATGCGCATTTTTATAACATGTGAATTGCACTCGCGTACGTTGCGTACGATAAGCTCTATTGTACGTTACATTGTTTCTTTTCTTTTTTTGAACGGCTTAAATCACCTGGTTAAGTCGCTTGTTGTAACACCCCAAAACTTGAATGTTATATTCACCATAGGGTATAATATGAAATACAATAATTAGACTATTTAACCTAGTTAAAATATTTAGCCAAAACAAATAAAGAATGAATGTTGGGGCAAGAAGAATGAATGGCAAACTTAAAGGACCATAGTTGTAAAAAGGAGAACTTGATTTATAAGAAAATAGACACAACACACACATAGTGTGTGTGTGTGTGTGTGTGTGCGCGTACGGCAGGAAAGGAAGACAAGGGTGAAACCCTAGTTCAAATTCAATCCACCAAATTGAAGCTCAATTCAAGATCCTATTTGATGCATGAACCCGATTTCTTGAGGATCTAGTACTCGTAAACATGTGGTAAGTTGTATATATTGATTTGGTGTTCTTGTATGAAATGCGTTTATGTTTAATCCATGAATTAGTATGAAATTTAGTATGAATACGTATTAGAATCATCATATGGAACACGAGTTTTGCAAGATTATGAGTAATTTGATGTTTGATGTGGTAAATAATCATAGGATTTGAATGTTACCACTCATTAGTTGATTTGAAACTCATGAGGATGAGTTTAAGTTGATTTAAAACTGATGCACGTAAGGTATTCGATAAAATGTTTAGTTGAAGTTAGAATGTGAGATATTTAGAAAAGATTTGGTAAAAACTAAATCTGTCCAGAAAGTTACAGCCGACTTAACCGGCTGTAACCAGATCAAATCTTATAAGAAACCGATGTTTATTGAGTTTGTGATGAACTCTCAGGAAACACCTTTCAAACCCAACTGGAATTGCATTTTTTCGACGAAAAATGAACGTTTTATGAATTTTTCCGTATCGAAGGTTAAGGCTGTGTTTTCTGGCAGAATTTGCAGCCCATTACGAATGTCATAACTCAATTTAGGAATTGAGTTATGATCTCAAATTTTTACTGTAGGTAGCTTCAGGAGGTTCTCAAAATCTCCAACTGGAATTATGTCAATCGGATAACCGAGGATTTTTAAATGAATATTTCTGTAGGTTGCAGTCAGAAAGTGACGAATTTGATTGCTGCTTAGTAAATGATTTTTTATAAATTTTTGGTAGAGAGTTAGACTCTAAAAATTTAACACAAGGATAACGCCTCTGAGGGGCACGTCACATAAAAAGATTGTAATTTTTGCAAGCTTGTAAGTATAGTAAACGGACATCCCAAAACAGCCTATTTTCAGTGAATTGAGCTATACATGTTAGTGAATGATTGATTAATGAAAGTAATGTAACTAAGTGATTATATGGAAGAGTGACTATTGTATTATGAGTATACCATATGCTTGTTAAATTGACTAATGAAAGCCGAAAGTGAAATGTAAATTGATATGATCGTTCATATGTATAGTTTTGTATGCTAACAAGAATGTGGATGTAATGAAATGGAAGTATAGGGATCATGTCAACATGGATGGAAGCATGAAGGGCTAACGGGTCAGGAGGACATGAGGAAGCGAATGCAAATACGGATGCGTAAGGTAAGTAAATTCCCGGACTCCCTCTTTAGTAGTAAAGAGAATATTTGCATGATAATTGTTAGTAGTTGTGTCGAAACATGAATTTGATGATAATATCAAGATTAGTATTAAGTGAGTGATTTTACGGAATCACTTCTTAGTTTATTAAAGTGAGGTTATGTGTTAGTTATTTAAGTATGATATTGGAGTTTAGAAAGGTTTGGGTATGTAGAAGTGAAGGTTTCCTCTAAGTCGACCAAACGGGTCAAAATGAGAGTTAACTCGTTACGGTATGATTTGCATAAGTTATGACGAAGGTATTATAACCGGGTAATGGATTGAATTTCTTACAAATGCGCTAACCGAGAAACGGAGACACGGGTTAATGGTCAAAAGGCCTAGTTTTGAGTTTAAATAAGAGAGTTGTTTAATAAAAAAACATGAACGGGTTGAATAAATGCGCATAATACATGTAACGTTAATGAAACTCGTAAAGATTGAGGACCCGGGGTAAAGATTGTTAGCCAATAATGTAAGGTTATGTTTTTCAGACAATAGGAACAAGTCTCGAGTGAATTGGTTGAGAAATGTTCGAGTTATGGATGTAGTACTAACAAAGATGAAGGCTGAATTGGGCACCACCGTAGCTTACGGTGGGTGCTGGACAATCCTTTTCCGCCGTAAGGCAGTCCCAAGTCATCGTAGGCCTTTGGGGACCACCGTAGGCTACGACAGTCACCCTAGCTTACAGTGGAGGTTGTCGCGCCCCGCGAGAAAGGTAGCCAAGGCTCTCGCGGCCCGCGAGAGACCATGTTGCTGGCAAATGGGTTGAGTTTGCTTGTTTTGGATATGGAACGTGTTTTCTATGGTTTTTAAAGCCTCATATTTATTGTTTAAGTTGTTTTTGAATGTAAGAGAATGTTATGGGTCTCCGGTTAGTATTAGAATGGATTTACTTTCGTGTTAGCAAAAGAAACCTATAGGTAAACGTGTCTAGAAATGAATAAGCATGTATGTTATTATGCATAGAACTTATATTATGAACAGTTGGGAATGTGTCTTGTTTAAGAGAGTATATAAGAACAAAAAGTAGTAAGTGAGAGCTCGTAGTCGTGTATGCACGAATATAGGTATATATGATTGTATGTTCGTATGTAGTAACGTATGTATGTACGAAGGTGGGTTGCTGTGAATATACGTAGGAATGGTTTCAATACTTTGAGTATTGGTAATTACTAACGATGTACCTTGAGATTGGAATGTAATGCAGGTATGAGGTTGTCGGATTCATGAGGAATTGAAGCCGATCTTGGACAAGGAGTTTAAGTGGATAATTGAATGATTCCAGATTTATATTGTGAAATGTTATACGATGTTCAATCATATAGAATAATGTTGTATGGTGGAGTCATTAGCTAACGGTTAAGTTGTTTCTGATGTCCGTAGGAACCACACAGATTTCCTCTTTCGCTAGTGAAGATAAGCGGGCACAGATCGAGTCAAAAAGCTAGGATTGTACGGAAAGAATGGTCACCTAGTTTGAATTATGTAACGCTTGTAGTGTTATTTAAATGTGAACGTTGTTAATTCCTTCTAGTAAAAGTTTGACATTTTTGTAACTGAGCCTTCTCGTAAGTAATGTAATTAATAAAGAAAGAAATTTTAAGGCTCGTAATTTCCGCTGCGTCGTTTTGAGGTTAAACATGCTAGGGCGTTACATTTGCCTACAACCTACACACCCCCGGTTCGAATCCCCCGTGCATACAGGCTTTTCAACCCTTCGCCCGAAGGCTTCGCCTGTTTTGCATACCCCGTGGATCGAACTCGGAACCACCCGGGCGGGAACCAACGCAAGCGTGGTAAACCCTCCCACCTCCGACCAGCTGGGCTGGCCATCATTGGTATGTAACACTTTTCTATATATTAGAGTGAATCACAAATTTTGTCCTTTATCTTTATACACTTTTTTAGGTGGTGCCATTTATCTTTAAAATTGATTAGTTTTGTACTGATAGTCCAGGATCCAGTGGGTTTAGACGAAAGTTTGGCTCAGATAGAACTAATTCGGTAGAATATTATTAATAAGAACGGAGTAGAAGCAGAATAGTCATCCATAAGTTGAATGCTTTATTCATACCGAAAGAGTTTACATCTTTTACAAGCTGGCGAAATTCTGGAGAAATTTCGCCAGCATTTCCACTCTGGGAACCAAAAACTCACTGAATGAGAAGCCCAAGTCCCATATATATAGGCAAGGCCATGTCGCACGAAAGCTCCAGGGACGAGAGGGCTCCTCTCGCATGGAAGGGATTGGGGTCCTTTCGCACGAAAGACTCTTTCGTGCGAAAGGCCTTCAAACATACATTTCCGTTATGTTTTTCAAACTAATCTATACAATATTCAACACATGCTCTATCTAGCCTAGTCGCACAGTGACGGACATACAAAATACGCACCAACAAATTCCCCCTTTTTCACACCCCAACCGATGGCGGAAACATCGGGATGAGACGGACAAATTGCTCAAAACGTCATAACACTATGTGACGATATAATTAAAATTCAAATTTCATAAATGGACTAAATATCATACAAGATTCCAAAGAAATACAACATAGTTCAACAAAACATAACATCAAAAGATAAACTAAATTTAGGTGTGTATCTAAGTCCACCTAATCTTTGTCCTTCATCGCATCATCATCAAACTATCAACCTGCAACATGTATTAAAATATATCAACAAAAAGTTGGCGAGCATACAAGTTTGATTACATAGCATAATATAGGCTAAAAAGTTGCTCATATCCAACATGAATCATAATATGCGAGTTACTAGCATGCCTAGATTGTGTAACAATATGTTCAAACCCAAGTTTCCAACGCGTTTAATTTTGCCTATCCCAAAGTATCGCGGGAGGTTAACATGTTTAACTTAACAATACCCCAAGTCTCGTGGGTGGTGCGTTAATCCTATAGCGCTATAATTGTTAAGGTAGGCTAGCAAAGTTAATGAGCATATATCAACACAAATAGTTTACATGGCATACAAGATTAACAAGCATCACACATAGTTTCATGTTTCAACAATGGATAAAGTTTGTTTAAAATATTTTCATAGTGAAGTGTAGTTTGTATAGTATACATGTTGCACCCAAAAGTGATTAAAAGGAAAAAGGGATCGAGTATGCTCACTGTTTTTGCAAGCTTTTCGACTTGGTAATCCCGCGAGTGTTGTTGGTGGATGGATTAGTTTAGAGCACCTTGTCCTTCTACACGAAGAAAACATAGATGTGTGAGTTTGGGGAATAACGGAAGATTATAGATTCGGAATTTAAATACATGAACATAGACATAGGAAAATAATCATCCATCACATATGATGCTTAGATGATATACTTACTAACTTGACAATGTCCACTTGTTCATCATCAAGAATTCGATTTCGTTGAATATATTACTTAAGTTATATGAGTATCACTATATCATGCATGTCAAGCATGAGCTAGAAGATTAAAGTCTTCATTTAGGCACCTTTAAGTATTATAGAAATCATGCATGAGGTAGGAAGAACAAAGCTTCCATTTAGGTACCTCTATTGTTCACCACTACACTTGTTGTTATAAACAACAAGGAGGGTTATGAACTTACAAGAATAATGAAATACAACAACTAATCTAAGAAAAAACATCAAGAAGTGAGTGGATTTTTATGATAGATAGCCCAAGCTAGTCTAACAATCACACATTCATCAAGCTTCAAGCTTGAACACTTCTTGTGGGTAAAACCCTAACTAAAACAGAATGTTTGTGAGGTTTTAACCTCTGATTTAACATTTATCAGCCCTGTTTTTAAGCCCAACTAATCATTCGATTGATTATGAGCATTAGGACATAGGTTTGAGATGAGATTAACTCAAGTTTACTAAGTTTAACAAAGTTTTAGATGAAAACAGAAAAGTCAGTCTACATTGGAGCCTTTTTGGTGACGTTCCAGGGCCTGGTTTTCCATGGAAAACCAATGGAAACGTAGCTAAGGTCAATCCAAAGAAGTACGAAAAAGAATCGAGTGAATCGGATAAGAAATGAGTGAGTTATGCTTACTTTTGTGAAGGTTGGTATTTCTGCTCGAACTTGAGATTTGCAGTTGATTATGGGAGGATTTGAGAGTGTTTAGAGTGATTTGAAAAGTGTAAATGACTTGGAGAACACTTGGTATTTATAGGGAAGGTTTAGGTTGGTTGGTGGTTGTGTATTTAATGTTAAAAGTTGGTTTAAAACTAAAAAAATCACCAAAATCGCGCTCAAATTCGAGCTGGGAAGGGTCTGGTCGGCTGCCTATTTGGGCCGCTCCGTGTCTTTAAAAGAATTAAGGCCCGGGTTATGTTCAAAAGAAAGTCACAGCCGAGTGGCTGGGCGTGTGTTTGGCAGGACTGGAGACCCGGGTTTGATCCCCGTGGTCTTCAGCTTTACTTATTATTTTTTTTTTGTTTTCTTAAACTTTCAAAAGGTTACACAAACAGTCCCTGCAACTTTTACACTTTCAGAAATTGCACAAACCACCCCTGAACTTTTAGTTAATCAAATTGTATTGTAAAAAAAAAGAAAACTAACTTTATGGTTTAAACTAACTAAGTTAATTTACTAACTTTAATATCTAACGAGACTAACTAGATATTATTAAATAAACTTTTAAATAGTAAAATTAATTAATTTAATTAATTAAATTAAATTAAATTAAATAGCATAGATAAATAACCATATTTATGAACGAATTTAAATTAGGATAAAACCAATTATTCATTTCACGAAGCTTCTGAATTTCATTATTTTAAGAGTTTTAACTAGTTTAATGAGTATCAAGTGTCGATAAATATATAATCAAGAACCCTTGAATAACGTTTCGTTCAAACGAGAATTTGATTAACAGTTGCACATAAAACTAACCATGAATATACACACACGATTAAAAATAGCTTCGTTTTCATTATGATCAAGCGTCTCGAATTACAATTGAAACGATAGTAGATTACAAAGAGAGTACAAGTGTCTAAATATAGAAAGTACAACACGACTTGCTAAAATAAGAAACTGCGAAAATGCGGAGCGTTACACCCTTGGCCATCATTGTCGAATCTTGATCTTTGAAAACGAGAGTCGTGTTTTGAATATTATGCAACTTCAATCAGGCATCTTGAAATCTTCAATCGATTCCCCCTTGATTGATGATTCGGGCTTGCATTATCTTCATTATGCATGAATTCCCCCTGAAACGAATCTTCAGGTCTTTGTTTGCACGGTTCCCGACCTCCTCTGATTTGTTGTACTTTAATCTTCATGAATAATCACCAACTTGAAACTAATCTGTAATAACTGGCACTTTTCCATGTATTTTCGTACAATATGAACACTAATTGTAATTTATGAACTGTGCATGATTGAACTATGATATGAATGATTCCCTGTTTACTTTCAATGACATACAAATACATTACATGTTGCATGTTGCTTATCATTATTAAATGCAACCCGGAATAGTGCAATTAGTGCACAAGACGAGACTAGCACGATAATCAGATAAACTAGAAGTACTGACGGGAGTTCAGTACTCAGACAGACATGTTGTTAGAACACATAATGAGCCCCGGAACCAAGAGTTACACTAGAATACTATGTAGGAAAGTAGGGGTTATAAAACTGCCTTCCGAGTGACGATTTAAGTGCCAGAAAGTGCCCGAAACACACTTAAAATGCAGAATTCTGCAGAAAACAGCAAAATTCAGCATTTTAACACCAAAATATAATACAGAAATGAGGTTTAATTGCCCAGAATAACTTGATAAGGGTCGGGAATGAAAAATGTCATAAAAGGTACCTCATAGACACTAAACTGCGCAATTTAGCACCTTAACGAACTGGTAACCAAACGAACAACCGGACACTACCCGAAACACCAAAATTTAACTAGAAGCATTGTTTTAATGTTATAAAGCTAGTTACGATCACTAAACATCTTATTACATCCTAAAACACATAAACACATTAAACCCCTAAATTTAACACTTAAGATGTAACTAAGGTTGAAATCCAACTAGAGACCCCCCCCCCCCCATAACCGGTTACAAAGTGGGTCCCACACCCCACATTTCTTTTGAATATAATATTAGATATGTTGGGAAGATTTTGAACATATAATCCATTGTGTAAGTAATTGTTGAAAGATAAAAGAACACAAGATCCTTGAGACTTCTACTGATCATCTTCATACTTCAAGACACAAAACAACTTCTCCTCTTCCCCCTACCTACGGCCTCCATTACACACCCACACATCTTCATTTCTTGTCCATCTTCAAGCAATCCAAGAGTATTCTAAGGAGATTCAAGCACATTTAAGAAGATTGGAAGCAAAGGAACTTGAAGGACCTTCTCTAGGAGCTTTTATCCACCTCATTTCTTCATCAACTTGTTTCTTGTTCTTCCCTAGCCTTAGAGCTAGTAGTAAGCCTCTTTGATCTTGTTTTTACTCTTAATTTTAGTGGTTAAAGTAAGATATAACTTGGTAATCTAAAGAATCTCAACAAAACATGAAGATGAATATGAACATAAAGCTCTAAATCATGAAAAGTCAAAGTTGTTTAAGTGTATGTAGTAAACTTGTTTGTTGATTACTTATGTTTATGGTATAGATCACCATATGAAGCTTGCTAGATGATGACTTAAAACATGATCTAGCAAGTAAGAGGATGGATCTTGAGAAATTTATGTTGATCATCCTTTATGTTGAACATGAACTTGAAGATGAGTTTGATTTAGTGTAGGATGATGAGTCCCACAAGTTATATATCTTAAAAATGTGAGATTTCAAAAATAAGATTTTCTAGAAACTAAAGTTTACTTCAATAATTAACATGGTTTAATTTTTGGATGAAAGAAAGCTTGTTTTAAGTGTTTGATGGAAGACATGATATGTGTAAGTCATGAAAAACTCAAGAAAATTAGTTTTTGAAAAATCATCTTACAAGTTGTAAAGGATGAAATTTTATAAGAATGAGTTTTATAAAATAAGAACCATGGATTTAGTGTTCTTACAACATATTAAACAACATGTTAAATCACCACAAAATTTTACTTTTTTTTTGGAAAGCAAATTTCATTAAAAAACCGACAAATTCTCCAAGAAGGAGAAAAACCACAAGAACCGAGTTACATTACATCAAAATTAAAATGGCACCATCGTTTCCAATCTACCGTATCCTTTTTAAATCTACTTTTGTACCACAAGTAGCCTAAGCTTTTAATATCCGCCACAATCTTCACCGCATCCGGTTCTATGCTAGAAAACGTCTTTTCGTTCCTCGCCTTCCAAACTCTCCAACACGTAACAATTAGAATGCCGTAGACAATTTCCCTCTTAACATCCTTAAGCTGCATATGATCGACGACGTCTAAAACATCTTTAATCGAAAAAGCAAAAAACGGAGCCATCTTGCACCACGTCGAAATACCAGCCCAAACCCCCATAACAAACCTACAAGCCGAGAAAATGTGGTCTACCGTCTCTTCATATTCACCGCAGAAGCTGCAAAAACCTTCTCCCACATTAACATTCCGTCTCCGAAGCGCTTTGGAAGTCGGAATGCGATCTCTAAGAGCCCTCCACATGAAAATATTACACTTGCTAGGAATCCAACAACACCATTTAAACACATCACCATTATTACCAATGTCATTCCCATTAAGCCACTTCCTGATGTCTTTAGTCGAGCAAACAAGATCCGATCCAAAATCCCAATACCAATCGTCCTCTTTATCTAATAATTCCAATGCTGCTATATCTCTATAAAGACTAACAACCTGAAGAACCTCTACCTCCGATGAGGGGTACGAACTCCACGACCAATGCACCACGTTTCGGTCACCTGAACGATCGAACTTCTCCTCCACCGTACAGAATTTATTTTGTTCCAACCGAAACAATTCAGGATACAAAACCTTAAGGCTGCGTCCTTGCACCACAAAATTTTACTAACTTCAAGTTCATGTCATATTGTAAAAATGCATATTTTTGGCTTATGGTAAGTTATATGAAGATTGTTGTTGATTGATGATGATTTTTTTAAAAGAAAATGATATGCTATTAAGCATGGAAACCTCCATTTTTAAGGGGAAACTATGGCAAAATTTTTGAAAAAATTAAACACTTAGAAAAATATTTTTAAACAAGTGTTTACAAGTAATTTTTTTTATCATGGTTTTAATATAAAAATTTGCCATAATTTTTGTTATAAAAATTACCAATATTGGAGGTTGATTTTTGATAATAAAAATGACTAAGTACATATTTAGGGAAATATATATTTAGATGTCACAAAATTATGTGCTATGTGTATATTGATTGTATTAGTTATAATAAAATTAGGGACTTGAAAATAATACACCACACCAAAATAGTAAAAGTTGTAATATAACATATTACCAATCACAAGAAAATAAATATATATCTTACGCCCGAATATCGGACAAAAGACATTTAGACTATACACATATATATATTCCGGAAATAAATTCGTAACTTAACAAATGTGATAAACGGTATTTTTGAAACCGAAGAGACGGCAAAATATGGATTTTGCAACTATTATAAAATATCATATTTTGTCAACTAAGAAAATATATTATTTTGGTGAGAACTAAAAATATATATTTTTCTAAGTTTAATCTTAACATATATTATTTTTAAGATATATTTGAAAGTATACATATTTTTCCAAGTAAAATTTATAGATATTTTTCTATAAAAATTCTCTTAAAATACGTATATTTTAAGAATATAAAGTTGGTTATTTTTAATTGTATAAAAATAATATTCCGGAAAATTATACACAAATTAAGTATAAAATACTTAATAAATACAAGAGAAATACACATTCCTATACATACCGGAATACACTACCAACACTTGGCAAAATACACAAATACAAGTATACCTATACTTGGGAGACTATATATGTGAGAAATATATGACAAATCAAGTTAAGAATACACTATTTTTAACAATATTCCAGTTAATTGGATGGGAAATAATATAAGTTAAAATATACTTATTTTAACTGATAATTATATAATTGGGAATTATATAATGTACATCAACCATATAACTCAAAGTGTACTAAGTTCCAAAATAAGTCTCAATAAACAACTAAGACTAAGAGTCGTTACACGACCTAAACGTCTAATAAAACATAGCACGTGTGTAGGTGATAATACGACTCGTGGAAAGGAAACTTTGAGTTACGAGACAGCTACGCAAATCAGTGAGTTCATGTCCCCCTTTTCTTTTAACTGTTTTCGGTTTTATAACTTACGGGGGTGAAATACATGTTTCAAATAGTATGGTTAGCTAAGGAATGAACTGTTAGATCATGTGAATGGGTAGGCACAACACTTAAGACCATTAATCTTTGTATAAAGACCGAGGGGCATGAGTGATAGATCTATTTTGGTGTTGCGAGCCCCACCCATGGGTCCGGGAGTTGGCCCATGTGGTGACCATGTCGTTCCAGCCGGGTGGCCCGGTACGAAATCCGCAAAGGTTTGAGCCTTCCTACACCATTGCACACATATTAATGTCCTTGCAAAACATTAATTGATCTGTTCATAGACACTTTCATACCGGGTTATCAAATGAATACTTAAAAATGTTTACAAATTATTGGAACTCATACAAAAACACATGAACTCGCTCAACTTTTGTTGATGTTTTCAAAATTACATGTATTTCAGGAAACAAGATGGATCTTTGGCGCTGGTGTTGCTTTCAAGATGTAAATTTCAAGTTTAGATATCATCCACTTTTGTTGATTTGTAACTTAACCTGAGGATACGATGGTTGAAACTTAAATGACTTGTGTTTGTAATGTTTTAAACTTATAAATGGATGAACATTATTTTAATCATATAGTTGTTTGTTATAATCGAATGCAATGAAAACTGATCAAGTCACACGTGTCACACCCCAACCGATGGCGGAAACATCGGAGTGAGACGAAAAAGATTGCAAGAGACTTCATAACACTATTTGTGACAAGTATTTAAATAATAAATTTTCATTTCATTTCTAAAGAGTCAATTAAAAGAATTTGAAGTAAATACAACATCATGAATAACGGATTACAATACAATAAGAATACAAATTTAAGTGTGTATCTAAGCATCCTACTAGATTCCATGCATCACCAACATCATCGCTAAACCTGCAACATGTTTTAAAAGTGTAGTTCAATACAAAAGTATTGGCGAGCATACAAGTTTGGTGCGTAGTATATAAGTATAAAAAAAAAGATAAGGAACAATCCACATGGCAAACCTAGTTATCAAGATTAACGTATAAACTGGCATGCGATTTACAAGTCAACCCTCTGTTTACGCAAGTATGAATGAAAATTTAACATGACCACTAGTCTACGGGTGGTGCGTTACTCATATATCGCTATACATGTTAAATGGAGGCTTGTACGAAGCTAATGAGAAGTTCATCACATAAGTATGGTCCAGAAAACACGAATCAAGCATAACAAATAGTAAGCATGTATTGGATTGTTTGTTTATGTATTTGCATAAGAATATGTATAATAAGTGTGTTTTGTATATAAAAACATGTTACACCCAAAGTGTGAAAACGGTAAAATGGGTCAAGTATACTCACAAAATTTGCATATGCTTTCCGATTATCCAATGTGACGAAGTTGATGAGGTTAGAAGGTTGAATATGTTCGTTTAGAGATTTTTAAGAGACGTATACTTTTGGCCTAAGGATGTGAAGTTTAAAGTGCATGAAAAGTATGTATGAAAAGTAATCATCTTGTAACATTAAGTACTTGTCTTGACACTATGAACTCAAGGGTTAATGTTTTTATGAGTAATATACCCATTAGAATCATACAAGTCTTATGTCCTTAGATGATGTTATTCTAACACTTTGACGAATGAACACAAGTTCACCATCAAAGGTTCGAATGTATATAGATATTATTTAGGTTATACATCATATATTAGCATGTCCAATAGTCAAACATGAGGTAGAAGATTAAGATCTTCATTTAGGTACCTCTAAGTATCATGGAAATCATGTAGGAGGTAGGAAGAACAAGCTTCCATTTAGGCACCTCTTATGTGTTCACCACTACACTTGATGTGAAAACATACAAGAAGGGTCATGAACTATGAATAGTACAAGAATGTAAATGACTACACTATGAGAAATCATCAAGTAATGTGGGGATTTTATGTTGGACAACCCAAGTTAGTCCACAATCACACGTTCATCAAGCTTGAAGCTTGAACATCACTTGTGGGTTAAAAACCCTAAACAAAACAGAATATATGTAAGGTTTAACCTCTGATTTCGAATGTCTCAGCCCCGTTTTTAAGCTTAACTAACCATCGAAGTGGTTGTAAGCATAAGGACGTGGGTTTGAGTAAGTTAGACTCAAGTTTGAACAAGTATAAACAAGGTTTGATTCAAAACAAAACAAAATGAAAAGTGAACTTTGGAGCCTATTTTCCAGAGTTTCATGGACTTATTTACTGTGAAATACCCACGGAATCGAAGCTAAGGTCGATCCAAGTGCATAGGAAAAAGAATGAGCTAAAATGGGCAAGAAATGAGTGAGTTATGCTCACTTTAGTGAAGGATAGTGCTTCTGTCCGAACTTGAAGTTTCAACTGCGTTTTTGGTGATTTGAGAGAGATTTAGAGGAGTTTGTAAAGTGTTTAGGACTTGGATTAGTGTGGTATTTATAGGGGAAGGGTTGGGGGTTAGTGGTTGTGAGTTTTTAATGCAAGAAACACACATTGGAAGCAACAAACACACCAAAATGGCCCAATCCCGTAAGCTGAATGAGCTGGTCTCGGATTCAGGTCTCTCACGGGCCGCGTAGGGAATGGAGTTAGCTTACGCGGGCCGTGACAAGGGGGAGGCAGAAGTTTCATTAAATTGCAATTTGGCCCCTGAAGTTTGTAAATTAGGGTTTTAAGGCCTTTTAGGGACTATTTTCGCCATAAAAACATAGTTTAAGGGCAAATCAAGTATGAGGAACATAAACCAAGTATAATTAAGCATATGAAGGTCGTATTTAAATATCGTTTACGATTAAAACATGTCTATGCATAAGTTTCACATATTTGCAATTTTAGCACATAGTTTCCGAGAATTACGAATAATTGTCAATTGTTTCACGAAATCGAATGTATGAGCATGTATAAGGTATGTACAACATGAATTTAACAAAATACGAGTTTTATTTATGATCCAAGTCTCGGATTTTACAACGATTACAAATAAAGAAAGATTACAAGAACACAAGACTACCAAAAATAGAATTTCAAGCAAGAGTTTCCAAATATAGAAAGTATGAAAACGCTGGGCGTTACAGTCTCCCCTCCTTTAGGAAATTTCGTCCCAAAATTTAGTCAAGAGGTAGACTTGAAAAGTTTTGGCAACAGTTTGAGACTTGGAAATTTTGAAATGTTTTGAAAAGTACGAAATATTGGGGAGAAAAGCAAAATAGGTTTGTAAAAGGGTTTGTTTGGCTAAAATGGTTTTGAGGCATAAGCATGAGTGAAACGTGCATAGGTAAAACGATTTTGAATAGCTAAATTTGGAGTTGCTTTCATATGTATTGTATTTACGAAGGAGGACTTTATGAAACAGCTTGTAATCAATACGAGTGAGGTAGGTTGTATAGGAAGTTTTAAGGGTAGTATAAAACCACATAATTTTTTTCAAGTGGACGAGAAAATTTGGTAAAAATAAAGTATTAACGGCCTACTAAATACGTTTACACAAGAATAAAGAATAGAAAAACAGTTTTAAAGGTAATGAGATAAGTTAGGATTCGAATGTTTTAAACAAGCTTGATCGTGAACGAGATTTGTATGAAAGAGAAGGATAATGGAGAATAATACGAGTATAGAAGTGAACGATTGACTCTTTAAAGAATGCAAGCATGAGAATAGCATAAGTGTTGGATAGATGGAAGTAGCGTGTTAAAAATGAAGTCTCATTGTGGATAATCGGATATAACGCGTTTGCGAGTTGCTTAAAGTTTGAATTAGGTCCAAAAGGTCTGCAAAACACTGAATTTCTCATGTCACATTTTACGAAAATTTGGTAACATGGTGAAAACACTTATATATAGGAAGTCCCAGCGGCATATCCACCATGTTTTGACCATGTTACGTTCGTTTCGTATTCGGTGTCGTGTTACGTTCCGTGTCTTACCATACACAGTAGTACACCCTATGGTTCTCATGAGCCAATCACTATAATCCCGTGTGCACCCGCGATTATTTTGATCGTCGCATGATCCGCATAGCTTGTACTAGTTGTGTATGAATCAGGGTATACATAATTTTAAAAAAAGTAAGAATGTGTACGTATAAGAATGTAGTATGTAAGCAAGTCCATGCTTAAGTATGTATGGGACCCACGTAAGCAAATCCCTCGGATTACGCTTGCGTACGGGTACGAATGTATGAATCATGAGTATGAATGAAAGTATGAGCATAATTATAAGTTTAAGTATAATTGTTCACGTAAGTATGAGCATAAACATAAAACGTATGAGTAGTATGAGTATACATATAAGCATGAAACGTATGAATATAAGTATAAGCATGAAACGTATGAGTATAAGTATGAATACGATTATAAGTATAAGCATAAAATGTATGGTTATGAATATGAGTCTGAGTGTGAGTACAAATACTAATGATTGCGTATATAGTATTAATTGAATCATAACAAATTTAAGCATGTAAAAGTGTTCAAAAGGTTGAGCATGTAAATACGAACGATATAAATGAAATTGTCGCGATGAAATGACTAAAACGTATATGATGGTATGCATGTATAGTTGCTTAAACGAAACGTCGAGTTTATCAAATCAAAATTAGATTGAGCTTGATTTGAAGGGTAGAATATAGTTTGCATATGTAAGAGGATATAAAGTACTCATTGGTTAAGCATAATGTATTTTGTAATGAATGGAAATGCTACTTTTGTTTTGAAAAGTGTTGGGATTGAACCCTACCAGAAGAACAGATGATGTAAAGCCAAAACCAGGTCACAACAGTGGATTCATAATAAACAGTAGTTTGCACTAGACTTTCCCCTTGAAAGTGATTTGAAACATCTGATGATCTCCAATCCACTGATTTGTACAACTACTGACTTACAACTGCTGATCACACTAAAGTCTGATGAAGTACAAAGCCCTACTGTTCAATCTACTGCTATGGGTCAAGCACTGCTGGGTTACAACAAGTACTGCTGGATTCACATCAGTGGGAGGTTTCAGCAGTTGTTTAATTTCTTTTATGTTATATATTGTAGTCAGTGGTTAGCATAAGCAGTATCTGTATTAGATCAGTAGTTAGAGTTTGTTAGTTTGTTAAACGTCACTTTCATGGTGATGTTAGCAAAGATGCTTCAGTGGTTTGACTGTGCCTATAAATGGAACAGTACCCTGTACTGTTTCATTTGATTGTCCGGGAGATTCCATCTCCTCCAATCCTTTCATCCTGTGCAATCAACCTTGGGGCATCTTGCTGAGGGGGAGTTTTAGTATGTAAGCAGTGCTGTAATCATTCTTCTATTTTAATCATTTAGCTTAATGAAAAGCATGTGCTTACTACAACTATTTTCCTTTTGATTGTGTTTACAAAGTTTGTTTATTATTTCCGCTGCACCTTACATTGATTAATATCCATTCATTTGTTCAAATTATAACAAACAAACACTATCATGAGACCCTCCGATCCTAACAATTGGTATCAGAGCCTGGACAGTCAAATTCGATCTAACAATCGATTTGACATAACTGTTCAGCTCAACATTCATTGATGCTAAGGTTGATCGCAGATGTTGAAAAACAGAGTAACGAGTAATCACGTTTAAAGTGGTTTATTCAAAAACTCTGTAATACAACCAGGACGTCATAAGACACACAAAATTCACGTAACGGCAAAATCATGCACAAATCACCAATAGTTACAGATCTGAAAAATTCATCTGTTGACTTTGGTTGGATTATTCATATTACAAAATTGATTTCAAAAGTTACTATGAAGTTTGTGATGTTCTCATCATAACTGTTGCTAAGGTGTTCACCTCATGATTAACAAAGGGCTATGATCAGATAAAACATTAGTGTCTTTGTTAATACTAAAAGAGGGAAATCAAAACTTTAGCTATCAGATCTTATGTATTTAAAAACAGGTTGAGAATCCCCAAAAAGGACCAAATCAATTATGTTAAAAATACATTAAGAAAATTCAACAGTAAAAATTATTCAGATCATATGTAATGTGAAATTTGGCATAAGCATTTGCAAAAATGACCAAATTTCTTAAAACGTTGCTGTAAAATGAATTTGGAATCAAAGTATTCCTTCCTTAGAACCTTCCAGTAAGTATTTAAAACTTATCAATGGAAAGGTCAAAAAGGGAAGAAGAAAAGATCACAAAACCTCTTAAGTGTGTTTATTTCAAAAACTTTTGAAGTCAAAAGAAGTGAATATAAATACAAAACACTTAAGAGTTCAAAATTTGGATTAAGAATGGTCATCAAGCAACCGTGTGCACTCATTGATTCAGGGAAATTCTGGTAACATAAATATCACTGATGATTAACCTTACAAGAGGATTGGACAAAATCTTTCAAAATCATCACATGGTAATAAGGTCTATAAAAAGGGGGGGGGGGGTTCAAAACTTATGCGAACATGTCTCCTCATAGTTGCAATCAAGTGATAAGGAAATGGTCTCAAAGCAGAGGTGATTAAAATATATTTCAAACCACTGACCATACTCCTAAACTTGAGAATGATGTGATAATCATATATCAAGTTTTATTTCACCAAATCTTGTTGTTGGTGTTTTCAGAAAACCTTTATTGTTTTTGCAAAGGTTTTTCTTCAATAAAACCGGATATATTATTCTTGATTTCTCCTAGAGAATGATATATTTTGTACTTTTACTTGTTTTAGATAGTAAAAGTCTCAATCTCCTGTCAGGTAGTAGAACCCTTATTTTTTACTTAGGGTGATACTTTCCTTGAAAAACATCTCAAAAGGTAATGGTGAAATAGATAAGGTCATTTCAAACTCAAGTTGTCATCACAGATAAAAGACTGATTGCTAACTGACCTTAAAATGCTTGATTACTCATGGTTTATTCAAAAGATTAAAACACAAAATGAGTGGTCAATATAAAAGGTTTTTATCACCAGGGATATCAAACCACTGTTTATAATCCTGAATGTAAATCTCTGAAAGATCTGCTGATATGATAATCTTGACAATATGCATCTAAAATGTGTTTTGCAAAGGATGTCATTTTACAGATACTTCAAAACAGCGGGTGTACAAAACAGCTGTTAAAGATATATCAACAGTTGCAGACCAATCTAGCCTCAAAATATCAATCACTGCTGTTAAATGTCCATAAAAAATGGATAAAAATCAAAACAGCTTTTTAATTTCATGATTCATGCCCATAACCACTGATCTGTTTCAAACATTTGCTCAGAAAATGTTGTCCACTGCTGAAAGTCAACCCCTGTTCTCTTGTCTCCTTGAAAATCGCTGATGTTCAAAATCAGTGTTTTAAACCACTGATATGCTATCCACTGATAGTGAAAGTCACCCACTGTGAGCCCATATGTCCTTTTAGCAACCACTGGTACTTGTACCATCAGTGGTTTCTTTAACAACTGTCTTCCACTATTCATCTTTTGTCAGAGGTTGGCACGTGGACAGTACATAGTGGTCAGACCTTTTGTAACCGCAGCATTCACTTTTTCTCCATAAAACCCCTTTCAAAACCCCAAACATGGTTTTACTGTCGAATAGAATTCATAAAAATTCCTTTCTCAAAGCAGTTTTCATCTCATTTCCACAAATTCCTTCACAACTTTCTTCGATCATCTTCTCCAAAATGACTAAATCGAAGTCCTCCGCAAAATCCACTTCAAAATCATCTTCCAAAGAGGCCTCTCAAAAGGCTAAACCCATCGAAATCCCACACAAACCTTCTCACAACCTTCTGGGTCTTCTCACAAAACCCGGCACCACTGATGTTTTCAACTCCATCATTGATATCATGTCTGCATCAAAGTATAAAACTTTGTTAACAGCAGATGCACCAATTTACTTGGCAACCCAAAGAGAGTTCTGGAAAAATGTAACCCTTGACAAACAAGGTGAGACTACCATAGCCATTAACTCTTCTCTAAAGGGCAAAGCTGTCAAAATTACACCACAATCCATCTCGGAGGTCTTTCAACTCGATGATCAGCAAGGTAAAACTTCCTTTCCTAAAAACGAGTTAAAAATTGACTTTCTTGAAAGAGGGTATGCAGATACAATGATGAAGAGGGATACCTTACAAAAAGGTTTCTTCCCTCCTGCAACAAGGTTTTTATTTCATACCCTCCTAATGTGTGTTTCAAACAAAACCACTGCTTTTAATAAAATACCATTAAAGATTCAAAACCTGGGATATGCTATTCTTCAAGAAGAAATTTTTAATTATTCTCAGGAAATCTTTAATGATCTGGTTAAAAATGTTGAAACAAAGGCATTCTTACTGTTTCCAAGATTTCTAAGTTATTATTTTGAAAAGAAACTTGGTAAGAATGATGCTTCTGCAATAAAACAAGGTGAATCTTTTCAAATACACAGCTTAACTGCTGAAACTTTCACAAGAATGTCAACACCTTGCAAAACACAAGCAGAGGTGCCTGAGCAGAATTTAGCAGCTACCACTGCTCCTCAGGTATCTGCTGCTGAGCCCACTGCTCAAGGTGATCAAAGCAGCAAAACAACTGCTTTGAAACCCACACCTAAAATTACCAAAATGCCAAAACAGAAGAAAACTCAAAAACCCCCAAAACCTACCAAAAAGGCAACTCTGGAGGATGAGATACCAGAGCAAATGCCAGTGACAGCACAAAAGTCACAAGAAACCACTGCTGCTACTTCCTCACAGCAGTTGGTAGAAATATCTCAACCCATGGCTGAAACTCCTCCTGTTTCTTCTCAAAAAAGAACAGGTTGTACAAATAGGGACACCACAATATGATGCTCTGGAATCACTTGCTTCCATCATCCACAGCCCAATGCCCGGGGCCAATTCTCTTTCCACACCCAACCTCACATCCACAATTCTCCCACCAACTAAATTATTGTTGGATGCTATTGATCTGAACCAGGCACAAACCAGTCCTTCTCACTCACCTATCAATGAGAATATACTTCAACAAACGACTGGGTCTGATGTATCAATCATAGCTAACCCACCACAAGACCTGAGGAGGTTACACCCCTTGAGTTACAAGTAACTCTTGGTGGTAATCCAAGTGAAGCAGCCACTACAAGTGCTAAACCCACTGGTTTGCATTTGGACAGTGGTTACATCCATAAGACTTCCTTGGAGGCAATTCCTTCCATAGCACCTCTGATAACCACTAGTGAGTATGTTTTGCCCACTGGTACCATCAAAAGGTTATCAAGTGTTGAGGGAAGAAGTCCCCAGTACCAAGAAAAAGGGGCAGCAGTGAATGACTATTGGAATACATTCCCTAAGTCAACCATTGTTCAAACCACTGTTAGTGGGAAATCAGATGATCCCATTAACTTGGGTGATGATTTATTGTACCAAGAATTGACGGCCAGAGTTGACAAACTAGACACATCTGTTGCAGAAATCAAAGGCATGCTGCAACAGGTGTTGAAAGATCAAAAGGTACCATTCACTGCTGCATCAACTTCAACAGCTGAGCCAACATACACTCTCACTGTAAGTGAGTTGTGGAATTTATTTCAACCATTGCTCAACCATCAAAAACAACTAGCTGATCAGCAACATGAGATTCAGGTTCAAAAGATCAGGAATGTTATGGACGCAAGGTTTAAAGACACTCAAGCTGATATCAAGGCAATTAAGGCCCACATATTGAGCACCTCTGGCACTGTTCCTCCCTCTATCATAATTTTAGATAACCCAAAACCAGATGATGCCAAAAAGGGGGAGAAAGTGGAACCAGATGGCTCTAAAAAGATTGATGAAACCACTAAGATCCTTGTTGATGAAAAAGCAAAGGTAAAAAGTGATTTGAAAGCAAAGTAAAAAGCAAAGTTTGAACAGGAGAAGAAAGCTTTCATGGAACTGAATGCGCAGGGTACTTCTAAGCCAAAGGATGATGAAAATCCCAAGGATGAAAAGAAGAAGCCCACTAGACAAGTGAGGCAACCCAAATCCATACCATCCAGATCCAGAAAACATACTCCCAAACTTCCTAAAAGCTCCACACATCAATCTTCCACCCAAACAGCTGTTGCAACACCTGCTGTCTCAACAACAGTTGATACTTCAGTGGTTTCAGCAGTTGTTAAACCAACAACCACTACCTCAGTTACAACAACTGCTCTCACTCAAATTATTCAAACCACTGTCCCACCAGAAACACCATCATCTCCAAAAACCATCTCACCACCATCACCTCCTGCTAAAAAGCAGAAGACATCAGATGTTACAACATCTGTTGTAATGACAACAGTGGTTGAAACACCGGTTGTCTCAACACCTGTCAGTCCAAGCACCCTCAGTTCACTTCAAGCCATCTTCACTCCAATCAACAAATCACCCAAAAGCACTCCTTCACTGGAGAAAACTTACACCAGAAAAAGAAAAACAACTCAGGCAAATGATGACAAATATGATCCTATTGCTGCAAAATATCCACTGGAACTGGAAGCTGTAAAAAATGAGATGAGACAATTCTACACTGAGGATGATCCTTCAAAAAGAAGATTTCCTTCTCTCATAGGCTTCAGAAACCCAGAAAATATGGATGAATATCTTAAGCTCAAAGCAAGGTGACAAAGCCATTTCTGAAAAAATGGAATTTTTGCTCACTAAAGTCAAACAGATGGAAGACTATGCAAGAGATCTGAGCAAAGAAATGTCAAATTTACCACTCAAAGCAGATCTACGAAAAGAAATGAGAAAAGAATATCTTGCATACATCATGAAAGAAAAATTCTATCCAGTTGAAGAAAAACAATTCGAAGAATGGCCAATAGTTGCATTAAAGCATGAGGCAAACAGAATTGAAAGAATAAAAAATGATCCAAGCAAGAGGAGGACAACTCCAAACTAGAGCAAATACAAAAAGTTCATTGCTGATCTTACTTCAGAGTACAAAAGGAAGAAACAAGAGCTGGTGGATGCAAAGGTTGGACCTGCCAATGTCATAGCAAAATGGACTAGGCAATATACAGATGAGGCTTATGAGAGGCTAAAGAAAAGAAAGATGACAGATTCAGACACACCAAAGAAGCCTGATCACATAAAGCCAGAACAGCAGATCAAAACTTCTGAACCACTACTCACATCAACAGACATCTCAGACATTGAGTTAGATTAAAGAAAGAGACAGGAACTGATTGATAAAGAGACAGCAGAAGATATAGCTGCAGCAAATGAGATCATCAACAAGGCTTTCAAACAAATGACAACTGAAAATCCTGAACAGATAAGAGTTCAGGATACTGCTCAACAAATCTTCACAAGGCCACAATCACCAGACTCATCAGTCAATAAACCTCTCCCAAGAAACCCATTGGGTTCAAAAATACTAAAATGGATGTCTGATCAAAAGACCCATGTATTGACTATGATCAGATCCAATGGTGAAGTGAAGTACATATCAAGGAAACAAGCACTAGGCCTTGGTGTTGAAGATCTACAAGATCTCCTTGAACTTACACTGTGCAGGGATGAGGATGACTCAAGTTCCAAGGACTTTGAAGTGGAATTTAAAAGACAAGCTAAGGAACTTCTGATGAGAAAATAAAGATCCAGAATAATGAAAGGTTTTGGCATCATCTGTTCCAGGGGGAGATTGTTGGGATTGAACCCTACCAGAGGAACAGATGATGTAAAGCCAAAACCAGGTCACAACAGTAGATTCATAATAAACAGTAGTTTGCACTAGACTTTCCCCTTGAAAGTGATTTGAAACATCTGATGATCGCCAATCCACTGATTTGTACAACTACTGACTTACAACTGCTGATCACACTAAAGTCTGATGAAGTACAAAGCCCTGTTGTTCAATCTACTGCTATGGGTCAAGCACTGCTGGGTTACAACAAGTACTGCTAGATTCACATCAGTGGGAGGTTTCAGCAGTTGTTTAACTTCTTTTATGTTATATATTGTAGTCAGTGGTTAGCATAAGCAGTATCTGTATTAGATCAGTAGTTAGAGTTTGTTAGTTTGTTAAACGTCACTTTCATGGTGATGTCAGCAAAGATGCTTCAGTGGTTTGACTGTGCCTATAAATGGAACAGTACCCTGTACTGTTTCATTTTATTGTCCAGGAGATTCCATCTCCTCCAATCCTTTCATCCTGTGCAATCAACCTTGGGGCATCTTGCTGGGGGGGAGTTTTAGTATGTAAGCAGTGATGTAATCATTCTTGTATTTTAATCATTCAGCTTAATGAAAAGCATGTGCTTACTAAAACTATTTTCCTTTTGATTGTGTTTACAAAGTTTGTTTATTATTTCCGCTGCACCTTACATTGATTAATATCCATTCATTTGTTCAAATTATAACAAACAAACACTATCATGAGACCCTCCGATCCTAACAAAAAGTTTACGTATGTTGAAAATTGTCGGTCCCCATGAAGTCTTCTAGCCCACATGTTTTTGAAATTTGAATGGCGAATGAAGCGGTGTAGAAAAGTTTTTGAAAATAATAAGTTCGCTTCATTTGCACCAAAACAAGAAATTTTAAATTTTGGAGGTTCTTGTGAAAACGGCGATCCTTAGAAAAGAAATTTAGCAAAAGGGTTTAGTGATTAAAATTTAACAATGATTTGTTGGTGTTGAAAAGAGTCTCTGGTAAAACAATCATATAACATCCATAAGATCTTATAAGTGTATTGAGAAAGGTTTATTTGATTTTGATTAAGAGTAGAAGTCCCTAGTATGATGGTATAATGTGAACGTGTTTTAGTTATTAAATCGAATATGAAGTTCATGGGCAAGAGATTCATTGGACCGATTAAATTGATAGGTAGCATTTCGTAAGGTTTGGAAATTTGTGTAGTACACCGTTTAAGACATGATTAAGAATCTCGTGTGGTTGTAGGATAAAAAGTACGCTTGATAAAACAATGTATTTTGAAATCGGTAAAAGTAGATATTTTGAATAATGATAAACAGTTTAGGTATAAAATATGATCGAGTTTGCATAATAAGATATGTTGAAGAGACGTTTTGGTAACGATCACCTAGGTAAGGGAATCACCCCTAACTCGTTGGTGAGGTCGTTTTAAGAAAAGGGGAGTGGAGTTAATCGTCAAGGTAAGGAAATCACTCATATCTCGATGATATGTCTCCACTTGTCATTACAAGGAATATGAATTTAAATTGTATGAAATCGTGCATATGTATAAATGTATGGAAAAGATTCAATATGTTGTGTTTGTGTGAGGAGTAAATATCGAAAGTAAATTCGATTTTGAAAGATTGAATCGTATAAGATAAATAGTGGTTGTGAAATGAAAATTTATTATTTAAATACTTGTCACAAATAGTTTTATGAAGTCTCTTGCAATCTATTTCGTCTCACTCCGATGTTTCCGCCATCGGTTGGGGTGTGACAGATTGGTATCAGAGCCATAACTATAGGGAATTAGGAAAAATTGCCATGCTTTTTACCTAGTCTATAGTTCTAGAACTTTATTCTTATGTTTTGCTTGAACCACTTGCATGATACTTTCTTTGCTCCTTATTTATTTTCTTTTGGCCTTTCAAACATATATGTCACTTTTGTGTTAATACTTGCTTTATTATTTGTTAATACTTGTTGTATTATTCCATCCTTTATGTGCTATCCTTGAAATGTCTTTTACGTATTATTTCTTGATATGCATATTGTGCTTATACTTGTTATTATTATTTTGAACATACGTCTTTTACTCGTTTACACTAAAATCAAAACCACTTGTAATACACAAACGGGACGACTTCACCAAAATAGGTGTGAAACCCACAATTTGGTGAAAGACTCTCAATCCACCTATTCTTTTTAAACGAAATTCGCCACCAAGTTAGGAGTGAGATCCTCACCTTGATGGAGAAGTTCCGCTTTCAAATTCTAGTGGACCCTCGTCAAAGTGTTGAAATTAAATTTTGACCCGATGAGTACCAACCACACTTAGGATACGAAATCGTTAAGTTAGGGGTGAAACCCGCACCTTGTCGACTAGTTCCACTCCTTGAATTTTTCATAAATCCCGCCAAGTCTCGAGATTTCGATCGATTTGGGACATGTAGTAACCGGAAGGGTAAATACCGTTAACCGACTTGTCGGTGAGAGTATTCCACCTATTAGGCCAAATCATGCTCCTCAAATTCGAAAGGCTTTTCGACCACTTTGGTTAGTCAAAGTTCCGTTTTGGAACCATCCCAAATTTTAATCAAACATTTTTTTTTTTTTTTTTTTTTTCTAAAGAGTCAATTACAAGAATTTGAAGTAAATACAACATCATGAATAACGGATTACAATACAATAAGAATACAAATTTAAGTGTGTATCTAAGCATCCTACTAGATTCCATGCATCACCAACATTATCGCTAAACCTGCAACATGTTTTAAAAGTGTAGTTCAATACAAAAGTATTGGCGAGCATACAAGTTTGGTGCGTAGTATATAAGTATAAAAAAATGATAAGGAAAAATCCACATGGCAAACCTAGTTATCAAGATTAACGTATAAACTGGCATGCGATTTACAAGTCAACCCTCTATTTACGCAAGTATGAATGAAAATTTAACATGACCACTAGTCTACGGGCGGTGCGTTACTCCTATAGCGCTATACATGTTAAATGGAGGCTCGTACGAAGCTAATGACAAGTTCATCACATAAGTATGGTCCATAAAACATGAATCAAGCATAATAAATAGTAAGCATGTATTGGATTGTTTGTTTATGTATTTGCATAAGAATATGTATAATAAGTGTGTTTGTATATAAAAACATGTTACACCCAAAGTGTGAAAACGGTAAAATGGGTCAAGTATACTCACAAAATTTGCATATGCTTTCCGATTATCCAATGTGACGAAGTTGATGAGGTTAGAAGGTTGAATATGTTTGTTTAGGGATTTTTAAGAGACGTATACTTTTGGTCTAAGGATGTGAAGTTTAAAGTGCATGAAAAGTATGTATGAAAAGTAATTATCTTGTAACATTAAGTACTTGTCTTGACATTATGAAACCTCAAGGGTTAATGTTTTTATGAGTAATATACCCATTAGAATCATACAAGTCTTATGTCCTTAGATGATGTTATTCTAACACTTTGACGAATGAACACAAGTTCACCATCAAAGGTTCGAATGTATATAGATATTATTTAGGTTATACATCATATATTAGTATGTCCAATAGTCAAACATGAGGTAGAAGATTAAGATCTTCATTTAGGTACCTCTAAGTATCATGGAAATCATGTAGGAGGTAGGAAGAACAAGCTTTCATTTAGGCACCTCTTATGTGTTCACCACTACACTTGATGTGAAAACATACAAGAAGGGTCATGAACTATGAATAGTACAAGAATGTAAATGACTACACTATGAGAAATCATCAAGTAATGTCGGGATTTTATGTTGGACAACCCAAGTTAGTCCACAATCACACCTTCATCAAGCTTGAAGCTTGAACATCACTTGTGGGTTAAAAACCCTAAACAAAATGGAATATATGTAAGGTTTAACCTCTGATTTCGAATGTCTCAGCCCCGTTTTTAAGCTTAACTAACCATCGAAGTGGTTATAAGCATAAGGACGTGGGTTTGAGTGAGTTAGACTCAAGTTTGAACAAGTATAAACAAGGTTTGATTAAAAAAATGAAAAGTGAACTTTGGAGCCTATTTGCCGGAGTTCCAGGGACTTATTTACTGTGAAATACCCACGGAATCGAAGCTAAGGTCGATCCAAGTGCAAAGGGAAAAGAATGAGCTAAAATGGGCAAGAAATGGGTGAGTTATGCTCACTTTAGTGAAGGATAGTGCTTCTGTCCGAACTTGAAGTTTCAGCTGCGTTTTTGGTGATTTGAGAGAGATTTAGAGGAGTTTGTAAAGTGTTTAGGACTTGGATTAGTGTGGTATTTATAGGGGAAGGGTTGGGGGTTAGTGGTTGTGAGTTTTTAATGCAAGAAATACACATTGGAAGCAACAAACACACCAAAATGGCCCAATCCCGTAAGCTGAAAGCTGGTCTCGGATTCAAGTCTCTCACAGGCCGCGTAGGGAATGGAGTTAGCTTACACGGGCCGTGACAAAGGGGGAGGCAGAAGTTTCATTAAATTGCAATTTGGCCCCTGAAGTTTGTAAATTAGGGTTTTAAGGCCTTTTAGGGACTATTTTTGCCATAAAAACATAGTTTAAGGGAAAATCAAGTATGAGGAACATAAACCAAGTATAATTAAGCGTATGAAGGTCGTATTTAAATATCGTTTACGATCAAAACACGTTTTATGCATAAGTTTCACATATTTGCAATTTTAGCACATAGTTTCCAAGAATTACGAATAATCGTCAATTGTTTCACGAAATCGAATGTATGAGCATGTATAAGGTATGTACAACATGAATTTAACAAAATACGAGTTTTATTTATGATCCAAGTCTCGGATTTTACAACGATTACAAAGAAAAAACGATTACAAGAACACAAGACTACCAAAAATAGAATTTCATGCAAGAGTTTCCAAATATAGAAAGTATGAAAACGCAGGGCGTTACAACACGTATACGCTTCCGCAAAAGTCAAGGTGTGACATAATCAATGCAACATCTCTGTTTCGGCTTTAACCACCTCCGCGTTCGGATTTTTATCGCATTTCGCATGCTTGATCCTCTTATCTTCAAAAACCCAACCAGCAATTGACAGAAACTTCGAATCACCACATCGGTAAACTTCAAATCTATGAATACCCATGAAAATTTGAAATCCCGTTTTTCGTAATCACCTTTAAGCACACTAATGAATGATTGATCAGTGTAAACTGTAATCTCCACAATAAGCAAATCTTCATCAGATAACAAATCATCTGGTAAAACATTAGATCTCAGAAACATTCTTCCACGATCAGATTCACATTCTTCCTCTTCAGTCACGATAGCAAATGTATAGTCTTCTCTGTTAGTTCCGGCAGCAACTTAATCAACAAACATCGTCACTCCCCCGACGGTTAGTCCGAACAATAATTCCTCTGCTCAAAGATTAACCATTCTGACCCTTTAGATTATCACAAAGCTGTGATATCTTATAAGTATCCCCAATACAGTTGCATCTCCTGATGCGAATCCTGCTAAGCATATTCGACCCGCTTCCTTACAAGTTTTAATATATTTTGAATGTCTTTGCGTGTTACTATATATATTCCGTAACATTCTTTTGAAAGCTTCTTTTTGTGGTTCAATAACCTTTAAACTGTCTTCAACGGCCAAATTTATGATGTGTGCAACACATCGACTATGGAAAAAATACCCTCACAAATCGGATTGTATTTTAATCTTAAGTGAATTACCGAAGTCGTATTGTTTGATGCGTTATCAAAAGATATTGAAAAAACCTTTTTTTCCAATTTGTATGTTGTAATACATTTGTCGATTACTTTATATATAGCTTCACCGGTGTGAGGGTAATCAAATAATTTAAACAAAATCGTGCGTTTGCCACGCCGCCGGTTCAATCCAATGGGCGGTGACACAAATATACGAGTCGTGTGAACCGTGCGGTGCAGACCAAACGTCGCTAGTTAAGTTAACACCGGTTTCTAATTTTTCAAAATAAGAAATTAATTATAGTTTAGCATTTTTCCACAATCTTAAACAATCCCTCCTAAGAGGAGCACGACTTACATGGGTGTATCGTGGTTGGAGAGTTCGTTGAACCATCTTTGTATAGCGTTGGTTGTCGAAATGGTTAAACGACAAACTTTCTTGGATTACAAACTTCGCCATTTCCTCCCTAGCCATATCGAAATTGTAGTTGAACAAAGTAGCGCCATCACTTGCCATGGAAGCTTGACCACTAGCGGGTTATTGTTTCAACGCCTTGCAAAACGGTTTTTCGATGTGTTGTTTCAAGGTGGAGTTTGCGGTTTCAGCGTAAAAGTTTTGACAATGATGACAATGCGCTTTTTTTTTACCGTTGGCCATCTCGCACAAATCGAAATGTTGCCAAACATCGGGGTTGCGCTTTGTTGGAACAACACGAACCACCGTGTCGGTTGTAGACTCGCCAACATTGACCGAATCATGGGCACTAGAGGTTGCCATAGTTTTTTGAGAGTTATCGAACAAGAAAGTGAGGTTTTTTAGAGTTTTTGAAGATTAGAGAGTGGTGTTATTGAGCCTAAACAGCCACCACCCTTTTATAGTTGTTTGGAGATGGATTCTAGGCAAAAAAAAAAAAAAAACCGGCTAGATTTGACCCTCAAACGGTCATATGACCGTTAAAACATGTGCAGCGTTTTTGGTTTTTTTAACCGATTTTTTTATACACGTTATCGGTTAACCGGTTTTTAATATAAATCGATTATTTAACCGGTTTTTTATATAACCGGTTTTCCAACCGGTTTTTTGCCCAAAACATAAACCGACTCGTAACCGGTCAAACCGGTTAATAACCGAACCGGTTACGAAAAAAAAAAAAAAAACCGGTTTCGCATTTTTTTACCGATTTCAGTTGAAAAAGCGGGTTTTTACATCTCTGGCCCTAACCCCTCCTCCGATCAATCACCATAGTTCTACATAACTTAAGCATGGCTGGCTATCCCGGAGCCACGACATCCTGTTCCCGACAACCCAAGCAACCTTTCTTTCTATATCAACCTTCCTTCCCCCAATCTCAATCCAGCAATGGATTATTACAAGGTTCTGGGTCTCACCCGCAACGCAACCAAAGACGAGATCAAAGAAGCATTCAGAAACATAGCCAAAAAGTTCCACCCCGATAAGCACTCCTCCTCCCCCAAATCCATCCGGGACGGTGCCACTGTCAAATTCAAGCAGGCATCCGAGGCGTACGAGGTTTTAGTCGACGATCGCAAGCGTGCAGATTATAATATTCGCTCTAATTCAAGCAATACGGGCCGTGGCGGTAACGGGTACGGGTATGGGAATTATGGATACGGGTACACACGGAGGAGTTATGATTATTATTATAGTAGCAGGAGGAAGAAGGCGTCTGTTTCTCGGGTTGATATTGCTTTGGGGTATCTAAACAGCCGTGCGTTTCTTCTTCATGTTGCTTTTGCTGGGTATGATTCTTCGTTTTTGAAACTATGCTTATTTAGTTATATATATATCAAATTTTCTGGACGTTTTATAGACTGAAACCATTGCTAGGCATTGGATTTTTCCACATGACAAGGGTTCAAATAGATTAGGAACATTTGTCATTCAAAAAAAGAACAACAAATGTGGGGTTTACAGCCCAAAATGGGCTTTTGGTTTGGCTCGTAAACCCCATGTTTACGACTAATGTGGTACCTTGCAATGGTGGTTTGGGTTCGTAACATTTGACCCTCCTCCTTGAAGGCCAACGTGCTCCTCGTTGGTTATGGCTGGTGGCCACCACTTTGACTTCAGTTTTGGCTTTGATAATAGTGTTATAGACCAAACAGGAGAACTCATCTCTAGTACGGTGGGCGAGAATTTCAAATTAAAAAATTGAGATGAATTGTGTGCAGTGTGGGATGGATAGTGATTTAAGATTATAATTTTGTTGAATTTGGGGTTGGAAGTTATATTAGAGGTGTTTGGATGTAGGGTTTCAATGGCATTATTGAGCCTTCATATTAAGGCCAGGGGGTGTGGTATACCGCCCCTGCCCATATAAGCATCATTAGCGCCCTATGGTGCCCCCTAGCCATCCCGAGCCCGCCAAAGAAGGGGTGCTATAGCCCCATCGCCAGCCCAGTAACAAGCAAAAATTTGCTTCGTTCGAGGAATTTGGTCAAAATGACTGTTGCCAAACGCTCAGAATAATAAAAAAAATTAAGTGTTATTTTTTTATTTTAACACTTATACACTACCCCTTTACTCAAATATTCATCCGTTCTTCAACCAGTTTTCTTTTTTTTTTTTTTTTTTTTTTTGGGTAAAGTTCTTCAACCAGTTTTCATGTATTCTTCATCTATTTTTCATCTATTTTTTCATATTCACACAATGTTTCCCAACAACCAAAACCCATGGGATCCCAACAATCCGTTTTGGGGTAATTTAGCAAACAATCCCAACAACAAGGGGCTTTAAATAAAATTGGCATATAAATTAAAAAAATACAAAATATGTTTTTTTGTAATGTTTTATTTATTTTTTAAGTACTTTGTAATATTTTATTGAAATTATGTTTTTTTTTAGTTTTGGTTTAAATAAAATTGGCATATAAATTAAAAAAAATACAAAATATAATTAAAAAAAATAATTAGGTAATGATGATGGGGGCTTTAAACCGTTGCATGCAAATTAAAGAGAGGGGCTTTACCCCCCCCCCCCCCCCCCCCCACACCCCCCACCCCCAAGATGACGTGGCACCTAGGTGGATCTGATGTGGTGTAATAGGGCTTTAAACCACACCCCCTAGCCTAACAGATTGGTGAGCTAAAACTTGTTTAACTGATTTGATGGATAAACTTTGTGCAGGGCTTTATTAAGTGGTCTAGCGATGGTTGAGATAGGTAGAGATAAAATCTGGAAGAAGCAGAATTCGGGTGTATGTTTCCTTTCCTTTGTAACCATATTTTAAGTTGCTGAATTTACAGCTCGTAACCGAAAATCTTACTGCTAGCAATCTTTTATTTTGATCTGCAGAAATCGTTTGAAGAAGCAATGGAATCTATACAAAAGACAAAAGCAGTTAAGGAAAAGGAATAACAGGGTGTTATACTAACCAAATTATACAGAAATAAGGTGGCGAATGAACACAAAAGCATGGTGTGTTGTAATGTGAGTTCGTGTTTTGTGTTTTTTATATTCCGCCTCAGTTCGCTTTCCCTGTCTTTTGTGTTCCCATTTTTGCTTTCTGATCATGTGGATTTTTGCTGTTTGTAAAGGAGCTGATTCACAGCCATTCAGCCGAGAGGGAATTCATTGCAGAAGATACAAGTGAATGATGTTTTCGGTACAAAATGGAACGAACATCAAGGCCATCAACAGTTATGAAATCCTTTTTGTACATTCATTTTTTGTTTTGTTTTGTTTGTCTATTTCAGTGAATGTGATATTATAGAGTTTTCGTCAAGTGTTTTAGGCTTAGGGGCTGTTTGGTAGCCTCTGAATGGTCATTAAGAGGCTACCTCTTAATGGAATCATTAAGAATTTTACCAATGAGAAGGTAGAAGAATGTGACATGTAATGATTTACCATTCAGATGTTACCTCTTAACCATTCAGACTTGAGGTTACCTCTTATTCATTCAGAGGTTTTAAACCATTAAGAGGTAGCATCTGAATGATCATTAAGAGGCTACCAAACAGCCCCTTAGTCCTACTGGAATTGGTCAAAGAATAATGTTCATATATTAACTTTGACAAAGTTATAGTTACCACTAAAGTTAATATCAGTGTCTCATGCTGGTTTTTTTATGTGTTATATAGTATTTGATACTCGTTTTACATGTGTTTTTTTATGTATCCAACGTTCGAGTGATATTGATGCATATATTCATGTTGACAAATTTATAGTTACCACTAAAGTTACTATTAGATGTTGGTGTGTTTATTTTTTGTGTTATATAGTATCTGATACTTGTTTTTTACGTGTTTCTTTTTATATATTTGACGTTCGAGTAATTTGTTTATTTTTTGTGTTATATAGCATCCAATACTTGTTTTTCATACGTTTCTTTTTATGTATTTGACGTTTGAGTGTTATTGATTCACTACGCATTTCAAAGAGTAGTCTGGGTAAAAAAATATAATCTTACATCATAATTTCTTTGCGCCGACGAATTAACTTAATTAAGTTAGATTACGACAATGGTGATAACGATAACTCACTTTCTACTTGATTGCATTTAGAGCACTTTCTACATCACATCTTTAATCTTTTCTTTTCCCTCTAATCAAAATACATATACATCACATCTGAATGCTCTAAAATTACTTGTTTGACTAGGAAAAGTCAAGTATCAATACAGATTGGAAGACAAGAAAACCTACGATGTACAATGAATCGCCTAATTAAAATAAATATACATCACATTTGAATACCAGAACATACATTTTTGACTAAGAAAAGTCAAAAGTATCTCTAAAAGGAATACAACTAGCTATATTGTTCTACAATCGTCACCTTCAGTTAGTCTTCTGTTTCTCGGGTTTTGAACGGCGTACAAGCAACCTAAACATCCATACCGCAAATAGACACGCCTCCATGGGGGCAAGCCAATAAACATTTATATGCTCCTTTGTTGCATGAACACCCAGAGAATACGCCCACCCAACAACCTAAATTTGTAAAATACAGTAAGCATCAATATGCCATGATGTAACATCAAAGAAAGGTAGACTGATCAAGTCGTTTTCTTGGTTCCGTAACGGGTCAAAAACGGTAATTTCCATTTGACCCGCTGCCAGTATATATGTCCATTTCCTATGTAAATAATTAACATATGAAATATGGTTATATAAAAAGTACATTAAAATAACTAGGCTATCACCCGGGAACTTCCCGGGCTAGGAAAATTTAATTTACAATACACAAAAGTACCTAAACAACACTTTGAACATCTTTAGTATCCTCTTTCCCTTCCCCACGACAAATTTTGAGTTTGGTTTCATAAGTATCCCAACTTTTCCTCGATATGTATTCAAAATTTTCATGTAAAGCTAATTCCTTTTTATTTGATAATGAAATCTCAATATAAGAATGTTTTCTAAGCCCGTACAAAATGTTTTATTGATTGATGTTTTTTTTTAAATTATATTAGAATACGTTATTACTTGAATTTGCAACGAAATACATTAATATAGAAATTAGTCCCCAACTTTTTGCCAAAAGTACATGGATGGTCCCTGTGATTTGCACTTTGTAACGCATTTAGTCCATAACTTGGATCTCCTGAAACCTTTAGATTTGTTGGTTGGGGACTAAATTCGTTACAAAGTGCAAACCACAGGGACCAACACGGTGTGCTTTTGAAAAGCTAGGGACCAAATCCAAAATTTTGGAAAACCACAGGGACTATCCTTACTCTAATATCATACAATCCAAATCGACTCCTTTCCGCTTAAAGTGTCGAAATTTCCACCTCTAATATTTATTTGTACAAATCAACCTACCTCAATTTTGAGTTTATCGTTAAATATACGCAATCAAAGGGAGAAAGGAAGTAAAGTCAAATTGTAGATGGGGATACTTACAGCAGCTGGATTCATGCATCCACCGGTTAAATCAGATCCGAGGATATGAAGAGCGAGTTTTAAGATGCTACTGATCCAAGTTTTCATGAAGAAACTGCCATGCCTGTATCTATCAAGCCAAAGTGTGATCAATACATATACGAATGTCAATAAACATTCTGTTAGTGCGCCTTGATGGAGGTTAATGACCAGCTCTGGCCCGTTCCATAATTCAGGAAATGTCTTAAGGATAAGCCTCACCCCTATGATCGAACCGAACACCTGATAAATCAGACATAAATGAGGGCAAACTGAAAAAAATGTAATCCAATTGACAGTTCGGAATCGGAAGATACGATAAAATAAAGCTTAGCTGATCATGTGTATTAATGCATATGTATATACGTGTATATATGTTAGCATCGCTAAAGAAAAGAACTAAACAAATTTGATGGTTTTTAAGACATTGGACAATAGCCAATCTGCATATTGATCACATGATGGTTTCTAAAGACGGACATTGGACAATAGCCAATCTGCATATTGATCACATGATGGTTTTTAAAGACGGACATTGGACAATAGCCAATCTGCATATTGATCACATTGTTACATATCAGTTTACTCTCTGTCCATACTAAATGATAACTGCAGGTTCCTTCTTTTGGGTGCCCCATAACAGATGATATATAATCCATATTGGGAGACTTTTTAGGCAATCAACTATTATACCAGGGTCTTCTAGGGATGTGAATCTCTGACACGACATGAACCTAACATGAAATATGGGTTTGGGTCTAGTCCAAATGGATTTGGGTCAATTTTCATTCAAACCCACGAACACATTTAGCTAAACTGGCTGGGTTTGGGTTGACCTAGCAGATTCGCGGGCTGACCCTTTTAAGCAGTTTTTTTTTACTACTTGAAAAAAGTGTTTTTATGTCATAACTTACACTGATTTAGTATTTTATGCCAAAATTTATAAGATACAATCGAAAAGAGCATTCAAGTTTTATAGCTTATACACATTTGTATTTTTGGTTGTAGATTTGTAATTTAAGAGTTTTAATATGCAAATAAAAAAATAAAACAGTTTTTCAAGTTTAACGGGCCGTGCTCGTGATAACCCGCGAATAAGGGTGTCGTGTTTTTGTAAACTTTTCAAGTTTGACCTGCCAACCCATGAACACGTAATGTGTTTGCTGATCATCAGCACAAGTATACAAATGAATCCATTCAAAAAGGTCTCAGTAATCACCCAAACGCAGTGGCCAAGCTTAAGATTTCCGACCGGGGGCGGAAGTCACTGGACATAGAAATTTCCATAAAACCAGGGGGTCGAAAACATATATACCCAAAAATTTCTATACGAAAACTATATACTCTCCACTACTGAGCGAAAAGTTTGGGGGGTCGGCCGCCCCCTCCCACACCTTAAAAGCTTCGCCCACGCCCAAACGCACCGTTAAACAAACAGCCCCTAAAAGGCCAAAACTATATCCATCTTTATAACAATATCTAACCAACATCTATAAATAAATCCATTCAAAAGGTAGCAAAAAGGCCAAATTCCCAATTATTAATCCTCAAAAACAGCATATACAAACAAATTTAATCCAAATGTTCAACAAGCAGATTCAAAACTGAAGAACACACACAATGTCAATCTACACTTCATATATCATCAAATATTTCATCAACAAAGCATAAAATCATACATATTAAGGAACAAATTTCTGAAAAAAATGCAACTAATTACTAACCTGAAAGGGGATTCTTCCAACATTAACAAGAATTGTGACAAAATCTCCATTAATTGCAGAGGTAAATACAACAATTGGGTTATAAGCTCCACCATTAGTAACCTTAACCAGATAAGCAAACAAGAACATGTTAAGAACAGAGAGGCAACACTTAAAAAACTCAGCAGTGTGACCATAATAACTAAACCCTAGAAAATTCTGAACAATTATTCTAATAATAACAGTTGCCCAAGCCCACATGAATGATAAAATCGTGTCTGTTACAAGCAGCTGCACTATTCCCGCCATTTTTAAGGATTGTTGTCTCGATTTCTCAACCTTTTTTTCCTCAGAATGGTATGAATTCTGGTGTTGGTTATGTTGAAGGGTTGTGGTTGTAGAAGGAAATTTGGGGTGAAATTGCATTGACGAAGGGGTTGTGATTTTGCAGAAGATTATGATTTTTGTGAAATGCAGTGGTATTTACGTTTCGTAGATGTGGGGTTATATATGTATGTATATAGGTGTGTGTGAGTGTTTTCTTGTTTGGCGCTCTGATAATCTTCGCGGGAACAAAATTTCGAAGCCACAGCGCCCCGGGGGCAGTGTGCCCGGGCACTATGTATGATTTTGGTGTGATATACTCTTCCACTACGGAAAGACTAAGCAAATTATTGTAACCGGTAGTGTGAAATTACCTTTCAAGAACACGCCAAATTATTGGTAAAAATAAGAAGTCGTAAGAAGGGTATCAAACGGATTTCGATTGAAATCATTCAAGCGGGAATGGAATTGTCTCGTCGAACTCTACGATTTGAGATTTTAGGTTTTTGCTTTTATATGTTTAGCTTGTAGATTTTAGAATTTTTATTTACGTCATTGTGTCTTTTTATTTATCATTGTGTTTTTTCTATATTTGCGTCGTTGTGTCTTTTTTCTTCAACATTCGGTTGCTCGACATTGTGTTATATTTTGCGATCAATTGTGTCTTTATACACTTCTTATTTTTAGGAGTCCTTGTAATATAACTTTACCTGTAGATGAGTTATGTAGGCTTATTAACACACTACTAAGAAAACTAAGTGAAACAAAACTAAATGAAAGAAAAATCAGGGGCGGGCCTAGCATGTTACTAGGGGTAGCCCCCGCTACTCCTTGATGCTCCTACGATAGTGTAAATTTTGGAAAAATTTGATATTTTTTCGATTTTGTTACCCCTTTTTATATAAACGTTGCCCTATAAGGATTTTCTAGATCCGCCACTGAGAAAAATAGGGCATCCAGGGAAGAGTAAATATGGGTGGCGCCGGTTCGACTTGGATGGGAGGCGAGGTTTTACCGATTATTCCACTGTCGTGCCTTCAGGCGGGTGGAGGTCGGGTTTCCGCGCATCTGGGGAGAGCCACGGGGCTGGCGGCGGTCGAGTAGTCGACCTTGGCCACAGTGCCCGATGTCACGGTGATTGGCACATCGTTCCTTGCCGTTCACAAAGAAAGAATGATATGAGGTTAACATGTGATGTCTTCAGTGCAATGTCTACAAATCCACCTTCTGATACACAACTCAAGAAAACAACTACATAATGTAAATAAATTGATGCTACTCTCAAGTCTCAACATACCATGCAAAATATGGTTTTATACAACTATAATGGCTATTTTTACAACTCCATTATCCACAAATGAATTCTCTTCTATAGTGTTGTGGTGCCTTGAATAATATTCTATAAAGATTTCAGCATAATTTGTCAAGTTTGCTGAACATTGTTACTTGTGTCATACAAACCATCATAGATTGGACTTGAAATTATTTGCTCTATAAGAAAACATTGCCACAATATGATCTTGTGCCTAAACAAAGTTAATAAACCAACGCCATTCGTCTCTATTCAAATCTTGTTCAGGTACATCTATTTTGTTCGATTCCTCCATCGTTATAGAAACCCAAATCTCGACGATTAACTAGAAATCACGGACCTTGTTCTTGTGGCGTGTTTTTGGCTTCGTTGTTGCCTTGTGAATCTTTATCTGTAGCGGAATTGTTGAAAGTCTTATTGTTTGACATTGTACCGTCCTTTTGTTGGAAGATGCTTGGATCCCTATTTAACTTTCCTTTCGAAGCACGCATAGATGCACAAAACCGTTGTGTGAAGGACCCGGTAGTTGAAACATCATCGTCTTCAACTACCACCCACTCTCGAAAATCGATAGGGGGTGGCATTTTAGAGCATAATGCATCCTTAAAGTTCTTAAAAAACCCTTCATTGTATGGATTTTTCTTCTTCTCAAATCGGTACCGGAAGTTTTCATACGTTGTCTGCAAAAAAAACGACACGAAATAGTACTTTTAGGACAAGATAGTGATTTTCCACCGTCGTTACAAGCGTAAGAATATGGTAACCTGGTTTGTGGAAATGAGATAAAAATGGAAAACGCTAAGCCCACCAACGAACCAAACACTTATGAAGCAGTATGTCGCAAGCATAACCGAAATCACGTCTTTTGATAAACTATCCATAAAACTGCCGTTTTCACGAATGATATCGAACAATGAAAACACGAAGACGTATACACATAAGACCGTCGAGGAGGTAACGAACAGGATGAAAAAACGATAGTTGCGCTGCAAATGCATTAGCCATGGTTAGAACTTAGAACTAGCATAATTGTGTAAATTTCACTAATTTACGGCAAATGTATCAATTTGTGTTATATTTAGGGGCCTTCTCATAAACAGTTGAAACTGACCGGGCCATATAAACCAAAGCAAGTCGAACACCCCAAATTGAACATCATAAAACTGACTGTCGATTATCGTATAGTTGGACCAAAACTATAATATAGACATACCATAGGACCATCTCCATGTAACTAATTGGTTTATTTATTTCACATGTGAAAAATATGCAGTTATGTATATTTATGGATGATAGATCAAAAAAGGTCAGTGAACTTACAACTCCGATACACTGGCCTACCCACGGGCAATGGTGATCAAACCGTTGCACGCAGTTATTACAAACGGAGCAATGAGAAGCACGTGGAGGGCGGTAGAGCATGCAAGTGTCACAATATTTAACTTTTATCGAGTGGCCATTAACGAGCATTTCTTTCATTCTTGGTATCCTCAGGCTCATGGACGAACCATCTGACCAATCCAAAGATTGTGACCGAAGATTGAAAGACTCTTCACATTCTGGCGGTCGTTTGTTCCTACGAACTATTCCAGGATTTCTTGCGGACGTCATGAAGAGAAAAGTTAGAACCTGCTTATATAAAGGCCGGTCAAATTATAAACTAGATGTGATAATTTCGACTCGTTTATTCAGTCGATTCAATTTGTGATTTATGCGGAAGAAGATTGTTCAATACAAGACCATTTTAAGTAGAGAAGCGTCAGAACCCAAAATGTAACTTAATGTTTATGACCCCCTGAATAGCTTTATTTATAAAGAGAGAAAAAATAGATTATCAGGGCGATCGGATTCATTTCAACTAGCCCGTTTAAGTTTTTAACCCCGTCTGTCACCTCTACAAGAAATTATGGTTAACGTACCAAAAGGGTGAGAACGATTTCTAAAGAAAGTACCCCATACGCAAAGGTACTTCCATCTTTTTCTATCTCGAGTAGAGCTTTGATGCCGAAGGTTATTGCCGGGGCTCCAATAAGGAACGTAGATAAAAGTATTGAGCCGGCATCAGGACCAAAAATCAATCTACCGCCACAATAAAATTTCTGTAAACCAAAACCAAATGTAACAACCAAATAACTTTTATGATCAACTGGTTCATGCATCAGCAACAGTCACCAAAATGAGTGAAATGGTATTGAGATTTAGGACAAATCCACAAAGTGCATTCTTTTTAGTTCTGAGTTCTAACATGTTTAACGATATATTCATCAAGATATGTTCATGTCTACTTTGACTTACACAAGTCAATGTTGACTTTCTTTAAGAATTGTAAAAAAAAAAACCCTTAAATTTAACACAAAAAGAGTTGATAACATGATACAGCGAAGTTAATCTGAGAGGTATCAAATAACTAATGTAACAATATGTTCATAGAGATAAATTGATGTCTACTGACTCACAAAAGTCAAATTCTGCCTCATATATGCCCACAACATCATTATTCAATTCAATTCACAAAAGTATGAAAACATCATGAATAAGAAATGAATTTGAGATTTATAAAATTGCTTATGTAACACTATGAACCTCAAGATACATCCATGTCTATTTTGACTCATGAAAGTCAAATATTGACTTTCTTAAAGACAGAGAAAACCCATATTCTCACACAGAAAAGTAGTGAAACTATGATAACTATTTGAAATTTATCAAATACCCACTATTGTCAACATAGTTTAGCACATATTACACTCTGTTGTCAAGGCTCACCCAGGTGCGCACCTAGGCCTAGCACAACCTTCTCGCTTCGCTTCAAAAACCCCACTTTTAGGCCCAAAGGCCCATTTTCAAGGTCAAGTTCTGACGAAATTTCCGCCAAAAATCGTTTGAACAGGTCCTGAACAATTATACCAACCCTAAACAAGCCTGGAATCAACCCAAACTAGCCCTAAAGAAGCCTAAAACACGTCTAAAACCCGTAAAAAGTGTATTTTTATACTATACGCCCTCCCCTAAAAAAACCCTTTGCAAGCATTTCCATGATTATGTCATTCTTTTAAAGTCAAACATTGACCTTCTCTATTGACTAATATAATAAGTTGCATATAATCTATAATTTAAACATATATAATGCTGAAGACAACATAATGACTAGAATAATCCATAACAAATATCCACATTTGCAACTTTTTTGTTCCTATCAATAATATTATCCCCCCCCCCAAACCCACAATACATGTTGACTTTAAAAGTCAAAATCCCACAGCTTTTGAAACAACAACATGATTAGGAAAGAATGAACTTACATTACGACCTTTCCAAACTTGATAAAGCCTCTTGGTGTTGCGAGGAGATTGTGTTGTTGGTAATTCGTTCATGGCTAGAATTGAAATTGACGACAACTACCCATTTAAAAACCTTATTATGATTATGCAGATGCAGATGAAGAAGAAATATAGAAGAGGGGGGGAGTTTATGGATGTCTCCCACCTTTCCTCTATATCTCTCAGTCTTCTTCTTTTGTATGTATCTTATTATCTGTGTGTTTCTATATCTCCCCGCTTTCTACGATCAACATTCCTCTCGTTACGATTGCTCAAACCCTGAAACAACATATCATTTCGATCTCTCGCCGCTGGAGTCGGAGGGGTTCCCAAATCCCGACTATTTCGTAAAAGTTTTCGTGGGTTATGTGATGATATCATTATCATGTATCCTAATTTGTTTAACGTAAATTTATAAATTATAAGGCTATGGGGGAGTGGTGGGTGTTTGGGACATTATTTGCACATATGACCAGTAATCAAATGGTACATCACTTTTTTTTTTTATTGATGATGGTTCGCGTGAATTGAACCACGTTTACCAGGCCCTCCCGTTTAATGATTTTGAGATAAAAATATATTAATAAATTAAAGGGGATAAAGGGATAATGGTTTGGGTCATGATCACAACTTTATGGTAGTGGTATTAGATGGTGGATTAGAGATGGGTGACATGACACCTATGTGGAGGATCATGGTGGTCATGAGGGTCATAACTGTGACAACTGTCAAATTTGCATGCATTCGTACAATTATTAGACAATGATTAATGCTTAATGACTGTGCTGATTTACAATTTATGACATGAATTGCTTTCTGATGATTGTTATCATATATACATGTGCATCATATATTGCAAATGCCATATCATTATTGCATGCAACACTTTATGGATTCAAATGATGCACGAAACAAAGCTAGCACAGTTATCAGACAAATCAGAAAGATGCTGACGGAGTTCAGTACATAGACAGACATGGTATTGGGATACAGAATGAGCCAGGAACCAAGAATTACACTAGTATGGTGTGTAGGAAAGTAAGGATCATAAAACTGCCTACCTAGTGATAGTTTAAGTGCCGGAAAGTGCCTAAAACTCACATAAACTGCAGAATCCTACGGAATTCAGCAAAATTCAGCATTTAAACACTTTAATCTCATGCAGAAATATGGTTAAATGGTCCTAAATGCTTTCCTAAGTATCAGGAACCAAAACTGTCACAAAAGGTAACATAAAGCACACTAAACTGCGTAGTTTAGCACCTTAACGAACCGGTAACCAACCGAACAACCGGACACTACCCGAAAAACCAAATTTTCACTAGAAGCGCTGTTTTAACATTACCAAGCTAGTTATGGTCTCCAAACATCATAACACACTAAACAACATCTAGTAACTAAATAATCTAACTAGATACTTGATTTCCAACTAACTAAACTAACTAATGGTTACATTCCAACTCTACACCCCCCATACCTACGACCATAGGGTGGCCCCCACATGTAGATTTTATTTGAATATTAAATTAGATTGTGTCTCCTCCTTATTAAGCATATTATACATTAGTTTATGCAGTATTGGAAGTTATAAGTATTAACCTCAAGACTTAAACCATCATTCTTCAACACACACCAACACTTGAATTCTTTCTTCTTCTTCCCCTTACTTACGACCGTGAACTCCCACCCATACACCCACCTTCATTTCTCATTTCTCATACAATCCATACATACTCAAAGGTGTTAGAAGCCATACAAGGAAGCTTGGAGCTTTCGAAAGTTGAAGGACCACTCACACGAGCTTTTATCCACTCCATTTTCATCTAGTGATCATCCCTAGCCTTGAGCTAGTAGTAAGATCTTCTACACTCCATTTTACATCTTCTTAAGTTGGTTAAAAGATGGTATAAGTTGTTAATCTTGAAAGACATTATGAATCAAGAACTTAAAACTTAAACATAAGACTAAAATCATAAGAAATCATGTTGTTTAAGTGTTGTTATGCTTGTTGATTGTTGATTTCTCATGTTTATGATGTTAAACATCATATGATTCTTGCTAGATGGTGATTAAAAACATGATCTAGCAAGATGAGAGGATGATTATGTTAAGATCAAAGTAATTATCCATATGTAAATCATGAACTTGAAGTGTAAATTGTTTTTCTTGTAAAATGATGATCAAAGTGAGTGTAAAGTCTTGTAGATCTATGATTTCTAGGATGATTTTCAAGAAACCAAGTTAAAAATACAAAGTTTACTTAATCTTGGTTCTTAAAGAAATTAACCACATTTTTAGTGGTTAATCAAGTATAGAAATATATATGTGATAAGAAAAACTCAAGAAGAAACATTTTTAGAAAAATGATTTACAAGTTGTAAACATCCAACTTCTTTAAAAATGATGTTTTTAAATAAACAACCACACTTTAGAGGGTAACTAAGCTTACTAAACACACTAGTAAGTTACTACAAATTTTTGTAAACTTTCAAGTTCAAGAAGTAGTAATTTATGCATGATTTTGGCAAATTGGTAAGTATTGGTTGATTTATTGTTGATTGTGGTGATTTATAAAAGAAAATGATATGCTTTGAAAGCATGGAAACCTCCATTTTCAAGGGGAAACTATGCCAAAAATTTTCTAGAAATTAAACACTTGAAAAAATATTTTTAAACAAATATTTACAAGTATATTTAAAACCATGAATTTTCCTATAAAGTTTGCCATAATTTTTGTTACAAAAATTATAAATGTTGGAGGTTGGTTTTTGTAAATAAAAGTGACTAAATGTGTATTTAGGAAATATATATTTAGAAGTCACCATGTGTGTGATTATTTGAATATTATGTGTATTAGTTATATTATTTTGGGACTTGAAATAATATAACTCACCAAAATACCAAGAAAATTACAATCCAAATATTAACAAAATTCCAAGAAATGAATACATAATTTATACCCAAAATATTGGAGAAACCGAACAAGGAATATAACCCACAAAAATATTCCGGAATTTAATTCGTAAGTATATTTTGGACATCAAGAGAACAAAATATGATTTTTACAATTATTACAAAATATATTTTCTTGGAATTATTAGAAGATATATTATTTTTGGGAGAAAATATATATTTTCTTGAATAAACATGAAGTACACTATTTTTGGGTGAAAAACAAGTTTATATATATTTTCCAAGTTAAACTTGAAAATATATTATTTTTGAGACTTATATGAAATTTATAAATACTTTTGCCAAGGAAAAATTATAAGTAATCTTTCTATGTAACATTTCTTAAAATACATATTTTGGAAATATATATTAATGTACTTTTATTAGAAATATTATTCCGGAAAAGTTAATACAAAAATTAAGTATAAGATACTTAATAAACACAATAAAATACGTATTCTCGTACGTATGAATATTCACCGGAATACGCCACCGATACTTGGCAGAAATACACAAAGTTAAGAATACAAGTATAAATACACCCATCATTGGGAAGGATATACATGTACAAATACATATAAGTGTCAAGTTAAAATATATTATTTTAACTAATATTCAAAAAATAAAGAATATAATTTACGTTGAAATATTTATTATTTTAACAAACAATTATATACTTGGAATAATATTGATGAAGCAAATAAACGTAACTCGAAGATACTAAATAAGACTAAGGTCAAGGCACGACCCATCCGTCTAACAAACCGTAGCACGCTTGTAGGTAGTCGTGCGACGTAAAGGAAGCTTTTAGTTATTTGACTGAAGAACGCAAAACTGTGAGTTCATGTCCCCCTTTTCTTTTAACTGTTTTCAGTTTTATAACTTCGGGGGTGAAGTACATGTTACAAACTGTTTACATACGATTACATTTGGTATGGTTGGCTAAGGAAAGGTGCTGCTTGATCATGTGAGTGGTGGGTACAACGCTTAAGACCATTAATCATCGTAGTAGGACCGAGGGACATGAGTGATAGATCTATTTGGGTATAGCGAGCCCCACCCATGCGCCCGCAAGATGGACCATGAGGTGACTATGTCTTCAAACTGAAGCCCGGTGCAAAATCTGCTAGGATTGAGTCTTTCTGCATCACGTCACATATATTAATGTATTAGCGATCTGTTTCCTTGTTGCTTTATACCAGTTTTCAAGTACATACATACATACTTACAAATGTTTTCAAGGATGTTCGTGCACACATACAAAACACATGAACTCGCTCAACTTTTGTTGATTTTTCAAACTACATGTATTTCAGGAAACTGATTATGGATCTGGCGGGCGTTCAAGATGTCAAGTTGTGTCTTCAAATAAAAGATGTCATCCAGTGTCAAAGGGTTGGAGTTGTGCATCTTATCTTGGATAAGATGCATAGTTCAAATCCTGGCTTTTAGTAGTGTCTTTTGTTAAGTCCAGATTGGAACTTAAAACTTGGGTTGTTATGTACTCGAAATTGAAGTCTTGGTTTATGGTTAAACAATGACGATTGTAATGTTATGAAACTTAATTTATGGATGACATCATGGTTTTATCATATAGATGTTTGTTATGGTTGAATGCAATGATATTAAGCAAGTCACACCAAATCACGCTTCCGCAAAAGTCAGGGTGTGGCAGTTTGGTATCAGAGCTTCGATTGTAGCGAACTAGGATTCTTTCTCGAGTCTAGACTACAATCATTAGGGCTCTCTCACGAAAATATTTTTACGACATCTTTTTCATTGCATACACACAACTCCCAGATCCATGGAACAAACGTTTTACGAAAGGAAAGACAAGAAACACGAATGCAAATTCACAATGGTGGTTTAGTCTGCATGGGGTAGACTAGGAAAGGCAGAACAGTTTCAGGATGGATAATGTTGATTACATGATGAATTGTCTTTGTTTTCATATATTAGGTGTTAGTTATTACTATAGGTATACATGCTATGATTATTATGTTACAGGCACACATGTTATCTTCCTCAGAGAGCGGATTGTCTGATGTTGACGACCCTATGACCACCGTCTCAGATGACGAGACTGCACCTGAGCTGGAGATGTTTACGTCAGACACTGAGAGTGACCCTGACATGCTGTCCAAGGACAAGGACGACTTCCAGCCAATCGCGTTGCCCGACTTTGGCAATGATTTACCTTTTGCTGATGGTTTCCCTGACGAGGATCCTTTCGATATTCCTGCTCTTGTTCACGATCTCCTCATCATTGGTCACCCCGATGGCGAGCACATTGTGGCCTCAATCCTCGATGTCGTATCTCTTGTGGTCATTCCTCCCAAGGATTGGCCTTTCGATGATTTGTTTGATGATGAGGCCGATTTGGTTGTAGATGGTTCCCCAGCTGACGCCCTGGCGATGGAAAGATAGACGAGGATGTTGTAGCTGTCCCACCTCCTGCTGTTCCCGTTGTTGAGATGTCTTCTGACACCAGTTTACACTCGGTCTCAGACTCCTTCGAGTCTGTGACATCTTCAGCTTTACTGACGACCGGATTGCAGCTTTTTGCTACGGACTCAGTCGACGACACAGCTATGTCTGCCGAACTATCACCTGCTCGAGATCCCACACCTCCACACGATCCAGAGCCTGTACCTGAGCTAGCTCCTGTTCCTTTTGGGTCAGCCTGATGTTGCACCTATTGATCTTGAGCCGATTCCTGATCCTGACCATGTTCCATTTGAATTACCAGATATTGCACTCCTTATTCCCGACCCAGTACCTGCACCTGTTGATCTTCCTTTTGCCGAGCCATTTATTCCTCCACCCATACCCGCTGATGTTGCTCCTCTCCCTCTTGTAGAGTCCGATGTCCATCGCACTGATTTGCCGATTGTTTTCCTTCAGGACCTCCTTGCACCCCGTCCAGGGGAAGGTACTTCAGGTCAGCACCCGCATGATGATCCTTTTGCTTCAGCAGCTTTTCCACAGACCCCTCAGGCTGCACCGTTTGCTCCCTCCACTTCTTCACCGCTGGACAAGCCATTCCGATGGTTCCTACCATACACTATGCCGATTTCAGACCCCTATCATCCCTCACATTATGGAGGCTACACACGGGATGAGTTGCTCCTGTCACTTCAGCTACAGTTCGTGGTTTTGAGTCATAGAGTTTTGAAGCTTGAGTCGACACCACGACCTCCACCTTGTCCCTATCAGTCTACTTTTGTTCCCCCACATTCATCGTCATCCCCTTTTTGCACACCCACCTGCTGCTCTTACACTTTCTCCAGGTTTTGATGCTCGTTTCCTTACCATCGAGCAGCAGATCAGTTACTTACTTCACCATGTATACGAGCTCAAGGAGGAGCTCACACATGTTCGCATTTAGCTTTTCTTCCCTCCTCCCCCGCCTCCACCATCAGCATAGTTGGTTTTTGGTCCTATACAGACGCATTACTTTTGGTAAAAGCACTACTATTGAGCCGAGACTGTGAAGACTCTTGAAGACCACTTATGACCATGTGATTTTTGGTATATTGATAGACTTATTGGATAAGGGTAGTGTGACCCTGTGTCCCTTTTGATGTGATACACTTAGTAGACAATGTGACTGTGGTCGGTAATTAATAAAATCTCAATCGTCATGTTCTCACTAAACACTTTGTCGATTTATATGTTGTGCTAAGCTTATGTTGATGCTTGATTGCTTGTTATAATGATTGCCTATATGTATATGTACATACGTGTAACAACTCTCATTAAAAGTTATATTTATTTAATTAAATTGTCCCATAGGAAACCCTAATTGAGAAACCCAAGTAATTCTGAACAAACCCTAAATTTTTCAGAACATTCGGAATCAGGATTAGGGCCCCTAAAACTAAGGGGGGGTAAACCCTAGTTATAGTTATCTACTGAAAACGCTGTCAGAAATGAGAATTAACGAAATGTCGACTCAGCAGGCCTATACTAGTGACAAGGCTACCCTAGGGTAGATTGGTACCCCAGGCGAGTCGCGACAGAATCCAGGACATCTTCCGCGACACGCGGGAGATGTCAATTTCAAGTATAAATACAGGGGCTGGGGACTTGATTTCTGGCTTCAGTTCGACGTTAAAACTCTTTACGTACACAAAGTTAGACACTGTTTACTACAAAAACACACACTGATCACGAAGTGCTGCCACAATTCAGGGTAATAACTCGATCGCTGCTACGATTCAATGTCCGATCGATTAAACTATCCAATGGATGTTTAAGTGCTGCCCACATTAGGGTTTATGCTTTGTCATTCATCGTTAAATCGATGGATGTTTAAGTATCGCACTTTGTCATTTGTTGTGAAGGTTGTAATCTCGTGAGTTATCGTAAATGCTGTATTAAGTTACTAACCTAGTTTGTGTGCCTGATTATTTAAACTAGGTTATCAAGGCTAATCAGTAGGCTAAGCTCTGTTCATAAGTAAATCTGCAATGTGAGTCATTCTCTTTTTATCAAATCTGTTTACCAAAAATATGTTTATTTTCAATATTATAATTACAGTGATTAAGTTTATGTAGTCACCAAATTACAGCCGGTATGTGGGGTATTGTACACATTACTGTTTTTATCACTTTAGGTGGGCGAACCTAATTAATGATACTCATTACTATTGGGTGAACGGACTCAATAGTAATATGACCACTGTCACCGAAACGAGTCGATGACAAGTACTGTGGGTATTTGGTTGAAATAAACATTGTAATCTCTCTTAATACTGTGAATTATAACAAAAGAGTCATTTTAGCAAAATGAATGATTCACTCAGTATTTCCCGCTGACAAAACCTTTTTCAAACATGTTTCAGGTGATCTGTTGTAATCCAGGAAAAGTGCCGCGAAGCACTATCAGCTTAAGGAAGTGGCTCAGTATAAAATTGTTGGGTCTAAAATTGAGACTGAAGCTTGCCAAATTGAAGATTACAACATGCATGAAGTTGACGGTTCTAAAGATGATACATGAGTTTGATAACATTAGCCTAAGGGGGAGATTGTTGGGTCTAAAACGTGTAGTCTAATGTTATCAACGAATCAAGTCAACAAAGTCAACGCGCAAGTCGACACGAGAAGATTGAAGAAAGATATGGCGTGTGAACGTTCGAGATATGATAGTTTTATCGCTTTGGATAATTAAATATATTTTGTTTTAAACAAAATATATTTATTATCTTATTTAATTAGTCCTCATGTTTATTGCTACTTTTGGTAAGTTTTAATCTCTAGGGTCCTTAATGTAATTAGCCAAAGTTGTTTAGGCTATATATAGAAAGAGATGATTAGGGTTTTAGGCAACACACGCTTTCTAGAGATTTGAGGGGCTAATTGTATCATTATTTTGCAAATCAATCTAGTGGGTTTTATTGCTATATTTTTTGTGTGTTCATCTTGATTATTATTCAAAATCAGATTTTTGGCTCGATTTGATCCTACAATTTGGTATCAGAGCTTGGTACTTGAATTTGGGATTTAAAAATCTTCAAGTTCATCATAAAAAATCTGATTTTTATTTGAAACTTTTTTGAAACTTTTAGGGTTTTTGATTTTATTCAAATTTTTCTTCAAAAATCTTGTTTTTAAAAGGTTTAAATTATGTGTTTGCTGATTGTGAGTTGAGACTAGTATTATTTGAAAGATTCATAGTGATTTTATATCATTTAAAGAGATTTCGGCTCAAATCAGAAGGTTTTAGATGAGTTTTTGAAGTTTCTGGGCGATTATTTATGAATACAGCGATTTTATTTTGAATACAGCGTTTTTATTGAAAGATCCGGCGAATTTGTGTTTTCTGGCAACTTTCCGGCGAAATTAACTTTTCCGGCGTTATTACTTTTCCGGCGAAATTAAATCTTGAACGCGAGTTCAAGTTCTCCGGCGTATTAAATACGCCGGTAAGTCACCGTTTTCCAGAGTCGTTATTCCGTCGGTTTTTTAATCTGGCCAGCGTTTTTTTTTTAAGAAAGAGAGTAGAAACAGAAAGGTTTTCAAGGTTTTGTTGTTTCTTCTTTCAACCATCCATATTCAACGTCATTAAACCACTCACAAAAACCCCACTGATCAATTTTTTTTTTCTTCACCAACAAACTTGTTCCAGCAAAAAAAAAAAAAAAAAAAAAAAAAAAAAAAAACGACTAGTAGCGTGTGTGTATCTACTTATACCCTCTAATCTATACCTTAGAAGAGAACCTATTTTTAAACTTCATGAGTGGGAACCTTTACAATTGACTGTCCTGCACATCTCTCAACACGAGTCTAACACACATCTTGTCAAGAACCCCATTTCATTGTCACTAAAGCCACACCAGAAATTCATTAATTCAAGAACTTCAAAGCTCAAACAGATTCGCACCGCTGCTTACAACTCGCACACACCAACTAAATCTACGGAGGTGACGTCACTCTCACGCGCCGCCGCACACGCCCGAAACCCTTCCATACTTGTGACGTCACTCGCTTACTCGCCGCGGTTAAAAACTGCACCACCTCCGCTGCAAACAAACACCACTCCCACACCAACCATCGTTCTACCCCCAACCTCCACCCTACACCATCTCCGAGCCACCATTGAACCATCTTTACAACACCAACCCGTCATCTCGATCATCATCGGAAAGAGGGTTTTGGATTTAAATTGAGAGCTGTTTAAAGTGAATTTAGAGAGAGAGGGATCTGTTGTTGTTCTTTGTTTAGAGAGAGAGAGGAGTATAGAAGATAACTTTCAGAGGGAAATTTGGTGACGGCTGAGTAAAGGCTAACTAGGGTTTTGGTGGTTATCTCAAAGTAACAAAAGACAAATTCATAACTCCATTTGATAAAACTTCTGAAGTCCGGAGCGGATTTCAAAGTTTTCAAAACTTTTGTTAATGTTGTAGTTAAATATTAAAACATTCAAAGGTCTAGTTTTGTGATAAAAAAAAATCAGCTATTACTCAATCGGAAGACAGTTTTTTTAAATACAATTGGTCGGGTCTTAAAAATTTTATTCGTGGGCCTATATTTTTGATAAGTTTTGGGCCGGGTTTTAATTTTATTTTATTTGGGCCTTTTTAAAATTATTTTTTCATAAAATTGAGTTGTGCCGGGAGTTTTATGCTATTTTTTGGGCCTTTTTGAGTTGATACTTTTCGGGTTGATACGGGGCTATTTTCAAAGTAATTTAACCCGGGTTTTGAGCTAATACAATTTTTTTTGGATTAAAAAAAAATGTTTCAAAATATGTTAACTCGCATTACACAAGATGAATATGAAACAGGAACCGCACCCCGACCTCCAAAGTTGAAAGGATCAGCCAATTTCAGCAGTTGGAAAAACCAAATCAAGTCCTTTTTCGAGTACACGGACTATAACCAATGGATCTCGATCACTGTCGGACCACACGTCCCCATGACCGTTCGTGATGGCATGCGTGTAGTCAACAACGATCCCTCAACTTACACAGATAAAGACAAGGCATTGATCCAATGTGACTGTCGGGCTCACGCTGCTTTAACAATGGCCCTATCAACGAACGACTACAACATGTTTGAAGAGTACACGACGGCGAATGAACTTTGGTTAGTGTTGATTGATTTCTATGAAGGAGACAAGGAACTGATTCGGAACAAAAGAAACATGGTCCAAAAGGAATATGACATGTTCAGCGGCTTACGCGGGGAAAGCTTATCAGATTACATCAGGCGATTTTTAAACATGATGGCGAAAATGAAAAAGGCCGGTAATCACATCACCAACCGCGCTGCAATCAGTAAACTTTTGAACTCACTTTCAAAAGAGTGGAGCTTAAAATGTATGAAAATTAAACAAAGTTTCTTAAACAACTGGAATCCAATCACGTTATCAGATGTGATTGATGCTCTAGAATCTTTCGAAAGAGATCAAGTCGAACATCCTCATAAATCTGTCCAATCTGCTGATGCGCACAAGAACATGACATCTGTACCCCCAACAATCTCCAACGACTCTAGCTCACAAGCTGCAAAAGCGTCAAACTTCAACAATGCTTCCGCAAACTCTGAAAAGGCTCCACAATGTATTGAAAAGAATACTGTGGTCGATGATACTCAAGCTGTGAAGAAGGAAGAAGGGAGCAGTGCAGCAAGTGAAAAGATAAAAGAAAAGATTCCTGATGAGGCGACGAAAATGGAATCCAACAAAGAAAGGGATGAGGAAGACTTGGCAAACAGCATTCCTTACGAGTTTAAAGTCAAATTATGTTCCCAACCATGTGTGAACGTCGTGGCACATTACAAATCCCTCAACCGTGACCTAATTAGAGACAAAGAAAAAGTTTTGCAATTTAACAAAGAATTGAAAGAAAATGAAGCTGCATATCAGAGAAAGTTGAATTCGACTTTAGCTGAAATGCAGACTTTAAAAGAATTTGTTTTCAGAAAAGATTTTGTCATAAACGACTTAACTGAAAGATTAGAAAAATCTCAAAATGAAAACAATAGATTGCAAATCACAATTGATAAATGGAACGTCAGTAAAAAGGCACTGGTTGACATTAAAAATTGCCAATGACCGACATATGTGAAGGATAGGATTGGGTACAAGGACAAACTCGGAAACGAAAGAAAACTCTTCTTTCCACCACATAGCAAAAACTATGTACCCATGCCATCACCTCATCCTGATAATGATTTGATTAATGAAAAAGATCTTGTTGCTGAAGATGTTTCTTGTGAAAATGAAAAGGCGTCTAATCTTTCTGATAATTATGCAGATGTGATAGAACGTGATGAAGATGGATGCAATGACGAATGTGGTGGTTCGAAGATAGGCATAGGTTATTCAGGCGACAGTTATTCCACCGTTAACTGGTTCGCCTGGAATTGCAATAAGGAAAACAATACATCGTTTCAAAATGACTGTAATGGCCATGTGCCTAAATTTAACATTCGGGATGACTGTAATGGCCGTGTGCCTACATTTAAAAACCACAACCACGACAATGTAGTGATTGAATGCCATGATTTAAATTCTGCTTTTTGTGATGAAAAAGTGGTGTGTGAACCTCCCGTGTTTGTTCCAGAATTGAAACAAAACAGATTCGGAAAATTCCTCACCGAGGAAATTCCAGAATTTGTTCCATCTCATACAGTTATGTCAGAGTCTCATAAGGAGCCAAATGAAGAAAGCAGCAGTGAAGACTCAAGCACCACAACTTCAGAAGGTGGCGAAGGAAGCTCAAGTGATGATCACGATTCAGATTTTCAGTCATACCATGAATGGGAAAGCTCAAATGACTCGGAAACTTCAGTAACAGATGCTTGTAAAATGGTTGAAGACCTTGAAGCATCGGGTGTTCAAGAACCAACAACCTCAAATGACACTGCAAGTCTAGTTAATCAAGATCCACTAGAAGAACACTTAGTTATTGAAGACTGCACAAGCTCAGATGATGAATCAGTGTTGAATGAAAGTCTTGGGGAGTCAAAGATCAAAAGATCATCTGAAGTTATCGAACCTCACGTGTGTCAACATGCTGAGTCAAGCTCAAAGCAATCCCCGCTCCTAGTTGCATCACACGGAACTTCAAAGTCTCAAAAGCCATTCAAGGCTTGTTTTAGGTGTGGAAAAGAAGGTCATGTGCTCAAGCAATGCCCAGAACGACACGATCCAGACGGTAAAGGCAACCAATATTGCTTCTCTGGATCAAAAGGTAAAAATCACACATCTTTGAAAGATCAGATGAAAAACTTTCCATCCAGATCTCCACATGTGAAGCCGATTTCACATGATTCAAAGATGAACAGGATCAACAAATCAAAACCTCAATCTTTCCCTCCGGGTCTTAAACATAAAATTATTTCAAACTTTAAATCTTTTACAAACAAAATTTTTAAACCAACACAGGTTTGGCGAGTCAAACCAATGGTTGTAAAAGAAATCAACGAGGGAAAAGATTTGGTATATCGGGAGGTTTCTTATTTTGATGAAAGCGGGCAACCCAAGACTACGATGGCTTGGGTTCCACTCTCTAACTGAATTGCTTATGAGTGTAGGAACATCCAAGGAGGACTGTTAGTAACACCGGTTATTATCAGTGGTTGTTTCTGGTACAAGTTTAAAGAGGAAAATCACAAGTTTGGTTATGATATCTAACCTGGTCGCGCACTCAACTACACTGTAACACACTCATTTTCTTGCTGACATATGCTTTTGTGTGCCTGGTGTGGAAGACTTTATTTTGTAAATACATGTTTTATAATTTTTAGTTTTTCAGTAAATGATTATACATAAATAAAATTTTAAGTGGGAGTATTAAAGTACTTCCTAGACCATGAGATGTGATTATTGCAAAATAATCATGATCTTATATGAGAAATGATAGGAACTAATCTGATTATGTCTTCACATGAATAGGATCTGATGGAGGATACGGCTCCAAGTTAACGATATGTCGGTAGATTCAGCAACACCAACGAGTAAACTGCTGTTAGGGAGCAAAACATAACTTCTACACAAGGATTCTGGCTTTTCTCAGGCATTACGCATCATAGTGGGTAACACGTTGCGGCATATGGCTTAATGGTCTTAAATCTTGCATTGATAGATTGCCAAAGTCTGAGATCTCGGGTCTTTATATTGGTTTTTCATTCGGGGATATCATAGTTGTTCTTCTGCTGCATCCAGATACATGCTGACCTAGACGCTATGATATCCTTTCATAATAAGTGCCTTAAAAAAAAAAGGCCAAACCCTTTCATAATAAGTGCCAAATTTGGCCAAATCCTTAAGATGGATTAGTTTGGTCTCTCTGCTGTACGAAAGTACTGACCTGTTCACCAAACTATCTGTCTCAGCCCTCGATAGTTTTCGGGATCTCTGCTGTACGAAAGTACTGACCTGATCTCCACTCTATCGTTGAAAAGAATGAATCCAATATACTCACCTGTTATGAGGAACCTTTGTGCATACCTTGATCGCGGGGGTATGTCCTGATGTGGGACTCACGGGCGTAATGATTCTATTCTCTATAGCTTGTGTGGGGGCCATAGAAGTCTTGTCAATATTACCAAAACATGATAAACAAGCTCACCGAAAGCATGTTGAAAGAAGGATGCATGGATTTAAGAGGACAAACATACCAGCAATCGTTCTTGAGTCGTAGCTATCCTAAAGAAAGTTGAAGTGTGGCTAGGCTTTTCAAGTTGGTATGATCTCGTATTTGATCAGCTCTATATCTCAAAGGTTAAAAAAAAAAAGAATGATTAAAAAAAAATCTAAAATCCAAAAATATTTTGATTTGTGTATAGTTGTTTTTCTAAGTCTTCCATATCACATCAATCGTGTCTCAAACCGCTTGAGATACTCTTTCCATTGCACACTACGGATGAATATGATTTTGTCTGTACTTTGAATCTATCTAAAAGAAAATTCGGAGTTGTGTTTGTGATTGTGATTGTGAACAGGTTACTTCGTCTATTTGCTGCAATGATAGTCGATCATCAATTGAGCAAGATACCAGGCCAAAGCACCTGTTTCCTGAAGATTGCAGAAGATACCGAGCTAGGAATCCTCCTCCTACATCTTCTGATTCACTCAAGCTAAAGAGAGTTGGAAAAGGTTGTTCCTTATTGTCAAAGATGATGCATGTAAAAAGGGGGAGCTTGTCAGTTTAAAGTACTCAAAGAGCAAAGTGTCAAACAAAGATCTTTAGTGAAGAAAATTTGGAAAGCATCAGTCTAGGGGGAGATTGTTGGGTCTAAAATTGAGACTGAAGCTTGCCAAATTGAAGATTACAACATGCATGAAGTTGACGGTTCTAAAGATGATACATGAGTTTGATAACATTAGCCTAAGGGGGAGATTGTTGGGTCTAAAACGTGTAGTCTAATATTATCAACGAATCAAGTCAACAAAGTCAACGCGCAAGTCGACACGAGAAGATTGAAGAAAGATATGGCGTGTGAACGTTCGAGATATGATAGTTTTATCGCTTTGGATAATTAAATATATTTTGTTTTAAACAAAATATATTTATTATCTTATTTAATTAGTCCTCATGTTTATTGCTACTTTTGGTAAGTTTTAATCTCTAGGGTCCTTAATGTAATTAGCCAAAGTTGTTTAGGCTATATATAGAAAGAGATGATTAGGGTTTTAGGCAACACACACTTTCTAGAGATTTGAGGGGCTAATTGTATCATTATTTTGCAAATCAATCTAGTGGGTTTTATTGCTATATTTTTTGTGTGTTCATCTTGATTATTATTCAAAATCAGATTTTTGGCTCGATTTGATCCTACAAAAATAAAGAAACATGTTTTGTAAAATAAAAGATTTCTTCGTGAAATCTCAAGATTGTAGATTACCGGGTTTTATCCCGAGTTGTGAAATAAAATAATCGGGAAATATTTCAGTTTTTAAAAAGATCCTGAAGAAACTTCCGCTGTTAAACTCACTTAATTAAATACCACGGGATTTCTGTCCCGCGGCTCCTGAAACGGGTAAAACCTTCCCGCTGACAAAACCTTTTTCAAACATGTTTCAGGTGATCTGTTGTGATCCAGGAAAAGTGCCGCGAAGCACTATCAGCTTAAGGAAGTGGCTCAGTATAAAATAAAGAAACATTTTTGTAAAATAAAAGATTTCTTCGTGAAATCTCAAGATTGTAAATTACCGGGTTTTATCCTGAGTTGTGAAATAAAATAATCGGGAAATATTTCAGTTTTTAAAAAGATCCTGAAGAAACTTCCGCTGTTAAACTCACTTAATTAAATACCACGGGATTTCTGTCCCGCGGCTCCTGAAACGGGTAAAACCGGGTCGGGGGCCGTGACAGAAAAATGTGGTATCAGAGCCACTGATCTAAGCCTAATAAGTATTTAGAAATACTTAATTTTTTTTTACTGATTGTCAATTATGTGATTATGTGTTTTATTAACTTATTATTTGTTAATTACAGTATGGGTAAACAAAAGCTGTCAAATATCTATCTTAAACTAGATAGGTCATCCAACGAAAAGGGAAGTTCATCCCAAACAAAACCTTATGTAATTCCTGAAGAAGGAATATTTGTGCGAAAGGCAAATTATGAAGAACCACTTTCTCCGGATAAAAGAAGTCTGATTATTAGGAAAAGTAAAGAGAAAATAAAGAAAATCCGAGAAAAGAAAGTTAAACAGGAAACTCAGGAATTAACCAGTAAGACACCCTGGGAGGACAAATTAGATGAGAAATGGGCAGATTTATATATGCTAGCCACAGTAGCAGAAAATGCAAATCTCTAAATACTTTAACTCAAGTTTTAGCACCTTTATGTATTTACAATTTAGAAACCTTAATCAGTAAATAAATAAGTTCACAGTAAATTTTAGTATATTTTACTTGTCAGTTGTATTATGTATGGTATGCAATAATATTTAAGGGTTATCTATGAGATTTTGTTATTTTATTTTAACATTTGGTATGTATTTTGCATATATGCTAAACAGCATGAATGAGATGTCTGAAGCTTTAGAAAATCTTAACCTCTATCCCGTTAAGATAGAAGTTTCCGAAGAATTCACTGGTTACTTCGCTGACAAAGAAGAACCATGGAATTTCAATCCAGACCACTGGCAAAACCTAAACCCAAGAAAAGAAACAGATTTGTGGGCTGGAGGCGTGTACGTAGGAAAAAGCCAGCAACAAGAAAGGTTACCAAAACTGAAGAACCAAAAGACAAAGGAAAAGGGGTAGAAATTGAGGAAAATGTTAATCAAGTAGAGATAGAAGCTGAGAAGAGTTTTAAGCAAACAGAAAGAGAAGTGGGAGAAAGTTCTAGACAGAAACAGAAAATGACTCCCTGGGAAGTTTTAGATCATAAACTAGTAATGAGTGACCTCATCGGACCTGCTGATGGAAACCTTGAAGCGGCTAATCCAAACCTTATATTTACTGAAGAAGATCTTTTCAGCTACCCACTAGAAGCTCCAATTCCAATCAATCTGGAACCTACTATTCCAGATCCTATTGTCCAACCTCAACCACTACCAGTAGAACTAGATGAATGGTGGACAACTGATTGGCAATACCAAAATCTTTTAAACAACCCTGATACCTTATTCCCACAAGTTGACCCAGAACCTCCATTATACCCAACTATGAGCCCGAAAAATCTGACTGAACTTCGTCTCTGGGGCAAAGAGTTAATTACTGCAGGAAATAGGATTAGGGATGTTGGAGAAAGAGTTACTTGGAAGTACGATGAGAGGGAGCGTCGTTTTTAAGAAATTAGTTGACCAGATAATGGGAGTTTGCAAGAATATTTGTTAATAAATAATCATAAGAACCAGTATGTGTAATAAATTAACAATAAAACGTTGTATGATAATCGTGTGTACAAGGCATAATATAATATATAGAAATGAAACTCGGGAAATCGATAATTTTGGTTATACATGTTAATGTGATTACTTGCAAACTGTTTTATTATATTTGTATTTATACTAATTATTTATATAAAATTAATTATCAGATGGCAAACGTTGGTAATGAACCAGTAAATGAGATTAATCAGTCTGAGCAACATCCAGGAGATCAATATATGACTAGGCAAGATATCGAAAATATCGTTGCTCAAGGGATAGCCAATGCTATTCCAGCATTTGTTGCTGCTGTTAAGAATCCAATCGAACCACAACAAATCGTTCCTAGTAAACGAATTTCTGAAGATAACTTCAGTAATAGTGTAAACGGAGGCAATGATCATGTTAATCATAATGAGGAACCACATCAAGCTCCATATCCTAAGAAAATGAAAGCCGCAACGCCTGGTTGCACTTTCAAAGAATTTCTTGCTTGTAAACCCACTGAATTTGCAGGCAATGAAGGAGCAACTGCATCACTGCGTTGGTTAGAGAAAACCGAAGCAGTAATTGCAATAAGTAAATGTGCTAAAGATGATCAGGTCATGTACGCATCAAATCTTTTCAAGGAAGGAGCACTCGAATGGTGGAACACTGTGTTACAAGCCAAAGGAAGAACAGTGGCTTATGCCCTGAACTGGGAAGAATTTAAAAGTCTGGTAGAAAGAAAATTTTGTCCCGAGTATGAAAAGGAACAAATGACAAATAAGTTCCTAAATCATCGGATGATGGGTATAGATTGTCGCGGTTATACTTCGACATTCTTTGAATATGCTAGAGTGGTACCAACACTGGCTTCGCCAGAACCGGTACTCATTTCTCGCTACATTTGGGGACTGATTAGTGAAATCCGCAATATCGTTAAAGCTGCGAGACCTCGCACTATTGACGATGCTGTGGAATTAGCTAATACCCTAACCGATGAACTAGTACGCACCCAAGATGAAAACAGGAAGAAGGAATTAGCTCAGAAAATTACCCAAGGATTTTGTACGGGTAATAATAGCAATTTTAAAAGACGAGGAACAGGGCAACCCTCAATTCCACCATTCTGCAGGAATTGCAGAAAGAAACATTTTGGAAGATGTAGTATAACCTGCAATTTTTGTAAAATGGTAGGACATCGTGAAGAAAACTGCAGGAAGAAATCCACAATCTGTTATAATTGTGGAGAAGTAGGACATTTCAAAACAGAATGTCCTAAATTGGTTAAACCAGCAGATAACAAAGCTAAACCAGCTGACGGAGCTACAAAGAAGAATGTTAGAGCATTCCAACTAACTACACAAGAAGCAGAACTCATTCCAGATGTGATAGCTGGTACGTTCTTAGTTCACAACATTTACGCCAAAGTATTATTTGACTCTGGTGCAAACCAAAGTTTTATAAATACTTCATTCTGCCAAGCTCTTAATTTACCTTTAACCAATATTAGGCAGATTTTTACAGTTGAAACGGCAGACGGAAATTCAGTTAAAATAGATAAAGTTTTGCAGGAAGAAAATATAGAACTTTTAGGACATAAATTCTCTGCAAAACTATTACCTATGAAATTAGCCGAATTTGATATTGTGTTAGGAATGGATTGGTTAGTAGCCAACCATGCTCGAATCCTTTGTGATAAAAACTCTATAGAAATTCAGGCACCTACCGGAGAAGTAATTGTGATTACAGGAGATAAACCACGTAAGCCCATGAAGTTCATATCAGTAATGAAAGTTGCTAATTATGAACGAAAACAAGGAATAGTATATATGATTTCAGTAATCATTAGTACTAAGGGTAAAGAACTTAAGGAAATTCCTGTAGTATCAGAATATCCGGATGTATTTCCAGAAGAGTTACCGGGATTACCCCCAGATAGGGAAGTAGAATTTAGGATTCATCTAATTCCAGGAACTACATCGATAGCCAAGGCACCTTATCGGTTAGCACCCACAGAAATGTTAGAACTGAAAAAGCAATTAGATGAATTACTAAGTAAAGGATTCATACAACCTAGTTCATCCCCTTGGGGAGCGCCAGTGTTGTTTGTAAAGAAGAAGGATGGTTCAATGAGAATGTGTATCGATTATAGAGAATTGAATAAGGTTACAATTAAGAATCGATACCCATTACCTAGGATTGATGATCTATTCGATCAACTTCAAGGAGCTAGATATTTTTCTAAGATAGACTTACGCTCAGGATATCATCAATTGAAGGTACAAGAAGAAGACATACCTAAAACTGCTTTCAGAACTAGGTATGGTCATTACGAGTTTACAGTCATGCCTTTTGGGTTAACGAATGCACCTGCAGCATTCATGGACATGATGAATAGAATCTGTAAACCGTATTTGGATAAATTTGTAATTGTTTTCATAGACGATATACTTATTTATTCCAAAAGTCAGGATGAACACTGTCAGCACTTGCATGCACTCTTAACTTTGTTAAGAAAAGAAAAGTTGTACGCCAAATTCTCAAAATGTGAATTTTGGTTAAAGGAAGTGCAATTCTTAGGACACATGGTAAATCACGAAGGTATTCACGTAGATCCTGCTAAGATAGAGGCAATTACCAATTGGAAGGTTCCACAAACAGCAATGGAAATTAGAAGTTTTATAGGTTTAGCTGGGTACTATAGACGGTTTATTAAGGATTTTTCCAAGATAGCCGTACCATTAACTAAGTTAACCTGTAAAGCAGTTACGTTTGAATGGGGATCAAAGCAAGAAGAAGCCTTTAGGATTTTGAAACAGAAATTAACAAATGCTCCAATCTTAGCCTTACCAGAAGGAACTGAAGATTTTGAAGTATATTGTGATGCTTCAAAACTAGGATTTGGATGTGTGCTTATGCAACGCAAAAAGGTAATTGCATATGCTTCAAGGCAATTGAAAAAGCACGAAGAAAATTATACGACTCATGATTTAGAATTAGGAGCCGTAATTTTTGCCCTTAAGATTTGGAGACATTATCTGTATGGAAGTAAATTTACTGTTTATACAGATCATAAAAGTTTAAGATATATATTTGGGCAAAAAGAGTTAAACATGAGGCAAAGAAGATGGATGGAAATCCTAAGTGACTACGACTGTGATATTCAGTATCACGAAGGAAAGGCAAATGTAGTTGCAGATGCCTTAAGTCGTAAGTATTATGAGAAACAACGACGGGTTCGTGCTCTCAGATTAAATCTACAAATAGATTTAATGGAACAATTGAAGAATGTTCAAACTACAGCAATAGAAGATGTTGCTGAAGGAATGAAAGGACGAATAAAAGAATTAGAACAAGGAGAAGATGGAATTTGGAGATTCCACAAAAGTAGAATTTGGGTACCTAAGCAGGGAGACTTAAGACCTAAGATTTTAGAAGAAGCTCATAAATCTAGGTATACCATGTACCCAGGAAACAATAAGATGTACCAAGATTTAAGAAAGAACTTCTGGTGGATAGGAATGAAAAAGGATATAGCTAGATATGTTTCTAAGTGTCTCACTTGTTCACAAGTTAAGGCAGAACATCAAAAACCTTCAGGTCTACTACAACAATTAGAAATGCCTGTATGGAAATGGGAACTTATAACAATGGATTTTGTTACTAAGTTACCCAAAACAAGAAAAGGTAATGATGCGATTTGGGTAATTGTGGATCGATTAACCAAATCAGCTCATTTTCTACCAATGAAAGAAACCTTTAGCATGGAAAGGTTAGCCAAGTTGTACGTAGATGAAGTTGTATCTTTACATGGAGTTCCACTCTCCATTGTTTCGGATAGGGATAGTCGTTTCACTTCTCATTTCTGGAAAAGTTTCCAGCAAGCTATGGGAACTCGACTCAATCTGAGTACGGCTTATCATCCACAAACAGACGGACAAAGTGAAAGGACGATCCAAACTCTAGAAGACATGCTCCGAGCATGTGTAATAGATTTTGGTGGAAACTGGGATGATCATTTACCATTAATTGAATTCTCCTATAATAATAGTTATCATTCAAGCATTGAAACTGCCCCATTTGAAGCACTATATGGAAGAAAATGCAGAACTCCAGTTTGTTGGGCAGAAATAGGAGAAAGTCAATTATCAGGTCCTGAAATAGTGCAAGAAACGACCGACAAGATTACTCAAATCAAGGAAAGACTGAAGACGGCTCGTGATCGTCAAAAGAGTTACGCAGACAATAGATGCAAACCATTAGAATTCCAGGTTGGAGACAAAGTAATGTTGAAAGTTTCCCCATGGAAATGAGTTGTTAGATTCGGTAAGAAAGGAAAGCTAAGTCTAAGATACGTAGGACCGTTTCCAGTGATCCAACGTATAGGACCAGTTGCTTATCGTTTACAACTACCAGAAGAATTAGCTGAAATACATGATGTATTTCATGTATCCAATCTCAAGAAATGCTTATCAGATGAATCACTGGTAGTACCTCTTCGAGATATAGAGGTAAACGAAAAGCTGAAATTTGTTGAGAAACCTCTTCAAATTGAGGATCGAAAGATCAAGTTTCTCAAACATAAACGACTAGTTTTAGTCAAAGTCAGATGGGATTCAAAGAGAGGAGCTGAATACACTTGGGAGCTGGAATCAGAAATGAAGCGAAAGTATCCTCACTTATTTCAGTAAATCTCGAGGACGAGATTTTTATTAAGGTGGGGAGAATGTAACAACTCTCATTAAAAGTTATATTTATTTAATTAAATTGTCCCATAGGAAACCCTAATTGAGAAACCCAAGTAATTCTGAACAAACCCTAAATTTTTCAGAACATTCGGAATCAGGATTAGGGCCCCTAAAACTAAGGGGGGGGGGGGTAAACCCTAGTTATAGTTATCTACTGAAAACGCTGTCAAAAATGAGAATTAACGAAATGTCGACTCAGCAGGCCTATACTAGTGACAAGGCTACCCTAGGGTAGATTGGTACCCCAGGCGAGTCGCGACATAATCCAGGACATCTTCCGCGACACGCGGGAGATGTCAATTTCAAGTATAAATACAGTGGCTGGGGACTTGATTTCTGGCTTCAGTTCGACGTTAAAACTCTTTACGTACACAAAGTTAGACACTGTTTACTACAAAAACACACACTGATCACGAAGTGCTGCCACAATTCAGGGTAATAACTCGATCGCTGCTACGATTCAATGTCCGATCGATTAAACTATCCAATGGATGTTTAAGTGCTGCCCACATTAGGGTTTATGCTTTGTCATTCGTCGTTAAATCGATGGATGTTTAAGTATCGCACTTTGTCATTTGTTGTGAAGGTTGTAATCTCGTGAGTTATCGTAAATGCTGTATTAAGTTACTAACCTAGTTTGTGTGCCTGATTATTTAAACTAGGTTATCAAGGCTAATCAGTAGGCTAAGCTCTGTTCATAAGTAAATCTGCAATGTGAGTCATTCTCTTTTTATCAAATCTGTTTACCAAAAAGTATGTTTATTTTCAAGATTATAATTACAGTGATTAAGTTTATGTAGTCACCAAATTACAGGCGGTATGTGGGGTATTGTGCACATTACTGTTTTTATCACTTTAGGTGGGCGAACCTAATTAATGATACTCATTACTATTGGGTGAACGGACTCAATAGTAATATGACCACTGTCACCGAAACGAGTCGATGACAAGTACTGTGGGTATTTGGTTGAAATAAACATTGTAATCTCTCTTAATACTGTGAATTATAACAAAAGAGTCATTTTAGCAAAATGAATGATTCACTCAGTATTTCCCGCTGACAAAACCTTTTTCAAACATGTTTCAGGTGATCTGTTGTGATCCAGGAAAAGTGCCGCGAAGCACTATCAGCTTAAGGAAGTGGCTCAGTATAAAATAAAGAAACATGTTTTGTAAAATAAAAGATTTCTTCGTGAAATCTCAAGATTGTAAATTACCGGGTTTTATCCTGAGTTGTGAAATAAAATAATCGGGAAATATTTCAGTTTTTAAAAAGATCCTGAAGAAACTTCCGCTGTTAAACTCACTTAATTAAATACCACGGGATTTCTGTCCCGCGGCTCCTGAAACGGGTAAAACCGGGTCGGGGGCCGTGACAATACGACCCCTAGACAACCCCTAGACAACTATCTACTTATTTAACGAATAAGACCTGACCTATCCGACCTTCTTCTTAGAAGAAGAATGCCGCCGTGAAAGAATACTGATACCAACAACCCTCTACCGACGACAGAGGCGGAATTACAAGAGTGCATCTCACAGGCCATCGCACAGCACGAGGCCCTTTGCTCTGAACGCAGCGAAGGTACCTCAGGAAATAACCCACCCAACGGTAATGTTTAGTCACTTAAGACACATTACAAAACGTTTGGACATTTCCAAGTGTGCTTTGCTAATGCCTTATGTGAATGATGTTGCTTATGTCGCAGGCTGCACCTACAAGCACCTCTTGGGCTGCAAGCCCCTGGATTTCGACGGTACTGGGGGTGTCGTAGCTTTTGTGTGTTGGGTTGAGAAGACGGATTCTGTTTTGCGTTTGAGCAATTGTACTCCAAGGCAACAAGTCACGTACATTTCTTGACTGTTTCTAGATGGGGCTCTGTCATGGTGGAACCTTTAGGTTCAGACGTTGGGTGAGAATGTCGCGTATGCTTTGACGTGGGACGAACTGAAAGAGCTGATGCGTAAGAAGTATTGCTCTCGGGCGGAAATCCAGAAGTTGGAAACTGAATTCTGGAACTTGAAAATGGAAGGTTCAAAGATAGCTGAGTATGTGCAGAGATTTCATGATTTATCACGAGTTGTTCTATACCTGGTGGAACCAGAGTTTAAGAGGATCGAACGTTTCATCTGGGGGATTGGCACCTCAGATTCTGAGCATGGTGACCGCATCGAAGCCTCCAACAATCACCGATGCTATCGACTTAAGTGACCAATCTCAAAGGAGAAAAAAGAGACTCATGAGGAGACATCTGGTGAGAACAAGAGGAAGTTTACCAATCTCAAGAAGGGTACTCGGGCGAATAACAACAACAATGCCAAAAAGGGAAAAGAGTGCATGGGTATCCTACCTAAGTGCGACAATTGTCGACGTCATCATATCGGGCGATGTAAATATGGAAAATGTGATAACTGTGGCAAAGTGGGGCATGTCAAGGAGACGTGTAGGCAGGATACTGAACGTGGAAATGGAGGTCAAGATGGTAGCGGGAATCACAGAGGAAACAACGATAACAACAACTATCAAGGCAGAAATGGTAACGATCAAGGACGTGGACAAGGGTGTTTTAACTGCGGTGATGTGGGGCATTTCAGGAAATATTGTCCTAAAAACAATCAGGCACGTGGAAGAGTGCTCAACAGCTGAGCTAGGGAAGCACGCTAGGATCCAAACGTTGTTATCGGTACGTTTCCTATTAGTCAACATTATGCATCTGTGCTGCTTGATATTGGTGCCGATTTTAGCTTCGTATCTCTAGAGTTTAAGAATATACTTGGTTTAGTAGCAAGTAAGTTAGATATCCCGTATTCGATAGAACTAGCTAATGGGAAGCTAGTAGAAGCCAAAGGAGTGATTAGAGACTGTGTTATAGAGCTGGGAGAGCGTGAGTTTCGTTAGATCTTCTGCCAGTTGAATTGGGAAGCTTCGACGTCGTAGTTGGGATGGATTGGTTGTCGAGTAATCGTGCAGAGATTGTATGCCATGAGAAGGTTATCCGCATTCCGATGGCGAATGGAGAGACGATCGAGATTCATGGGGAGAAGCAGGGTACACCCCTACAGATAATTAGTTGTTTTAAGGCACAGAAGTTTTTGCGCAAAGGATGTGTTGCCTTCTTAGCTCATGTTGTGGACAAAGAGGCCGAAGAACCGAAGCTCGAAGATATCCCTGTGGTAAGGGAATACCCTGAAGACTTGCCAGGATTACCTCCTCAACGACAAGTCAAATCCCACGTTGACTTGGTTCCAGGCGCCGCGCCTGTAGCCAAGGCACCTTACCGACTTGCGCTCTCAGAAATGCAAGAGAGTCATCAGCACAGCTTCAGGAGCTGCTAGTTAAGGGATTTATAAGACCAAGCTTCTCGCCTTGGGGAGCTCCAGTGTTGCACTTCGAAAAGAAGGATGGTGGCTTTTGAATGAGTATCGACTATCGGGAGCTGAACAAGCCAACCGTCAAGAACCGATATCCCCTGCCGAGGATTAACGGTTTATTTAACCAACTGCACGGATGCAACTACTATAATAAGATTGATCGTTGATCGAGTATCATTAGCTGCGAATTCAGGAAGAAAGTATACCGAAGAACAGTGAGTCAAAATTGTTATTAGACAGGCGCTGGTGTTGTATTTTATACACGAAACACAAATCAGTTACACACGGAATACGAACTTTGATGGTTTAGGAAACATGCACTTAAGACCTTCGGGAACTTATGTCGAAATTCATTAAAGGTTATCACGTAAGAACCACGTCCATTAACTCGAGCAAACACCATTATCCTGTCGTATATGCTATTTCAGTTAACCGAACAGATAAAGTACTCGGAATTCTTATATTGAAATTTCCACTTTTGCATCTAGCAAGTAGATTTTTACATCTCTAACTCCTCTTAATGGTAGTTGCATCACGACAATTTTCTTCATTAGAGCAAACACTCGATTGCTTCGATACTTGATCATTTCATCTGTTATACATGCATCGTTTGTTACGCATGTGGCTTCCATTTGAATGATCGTTTTTCATCAAAGTTACAAATATCATTTCGCTATATCCAGTTATTGTCTTGTGACTCAGATAACCTGCATTATTGTAGGTGTTGACTCCTTGATATCAAATCAACAAAACTTTCCTGAAACTTCTTTTCCTTTTCAGTTACATACATGGTTTATTTTTGTAACCATGCCGAAATTTCCTTGTCGATACATATATTTATTGTCGGATTGCGCTGAAACCAAGTTCAATTGCTTGAACTTGTCCATTTCGCATATTCAATTCAAGACACCATATGATGTATTGGGAGCATCATATTCAAATTCATTTTTGCAAGTGTTTCTTTTGTCCCGAGACGTAGTAGACTTGTTTGGTCTACGGCTCCATTAAGTCGTCTGTTGATTCCAACACCTTGTGGTGATGCTTTCACTAAATTGAAGCTTGCACTAATCTCGTTTACGCATCTCATACACGGATTTAATTGTTTATTTATTGACTTGCTCTAAATCCGCACTGATTTATCATGTTAAAGCAGTCTTAACACAATCATCTGCTAAGACAATGGTACACAAATTCATTTTTATATTCCGGTGTACGTACCAACGTTTCTTTCATTATCGATCGAATGCCTTGCAATATTTATTGCCTTCTCCATCTTCGATCGAAAACAGTATTTCTTTGATTTTCCATATTCAATCGAAAATCCTATGATGTTGTTTGAAATCAAGTTTTCAGATTTGTTCCATTGTGCTTTTATTTGATTTCAAACACGGTGAGCTGGTTCGGTCACCGCTATTATTGAATCATGTCATTACGACACCTTGTGGTGTCGGTATAAACTTGTAGCTTGTGCTAATCATGGTCAATCGTTTCATACGAAACTACGTATACTTTTGTTTGACTCATCATTTGGACATTCTTAATGCAACTACGAATTAAGACGATGATACACCAGATTCAGTTGTATTTCATTTCGAGGTATCCTCGCGATTCAATAGTGTCAACACACTAATTTTTATTCGTTTATTTGTTCGAAAGTTGACGGAGCATTTTCATGTTACTATTACATTTGAGCTTGCTGATTTTGAGTTCATCTAGCGGATGCTATTGTTTCCAGAACTCATTTGCATATTGTGAATGATCGTTCGGAGTTCTATTGGTCGAAACTCCTTTTTCGTTGAACCCCTGTTAACTAAGTTACACTAGGTTATACATCTATACGTCTCGTATCCTTTGACGTCAAATTCTGAAACACATACCTTTTAAACCGTTGGGTTCTTATTGTTGTAATATGTCCCTGGATTCACCTGTTTCGAATAAGTCTTGTTTCGTTCTCGTGGCTAATCACTTTGGTATTATTCACACCCATACACGCATAACGTAACCCTAAGGAGTTAATGTAGTTTAAATTTCGAGGACGAAATTTTCTTAACAGGGGGAGAATGTGACAACTGTCAAATTTGCATGCATCCGTACAATTATTAGACAATGATTAATGCTTAATGACTGTGCTGATTTACAATTTATGACATGAATTGCTTTCTGATGTGTAACACCTCGCAAAATCATGTCCAATATAGTAACGACACGTGTCATGGACTTTAAACGTGTAATGGATTGATCTGGAGGGACTAAAATTGTCAAACAATGTAAATATGTAAGTAAAAGGATCAAACGTGTCATCATGCCAAACTCGTGCCTCTGAATGACCTCATAAGATGTTCGTATTCCTTGATGAATAAAATTGTCGGACACAGAAAGCCGTTTGTGCTTAAATTGAGAATTTTACGAAGCATAGGGGTTAAAAGTGTCAACATGTTAAAAGTTACCTCTGAGTGACCTTTAAACGATCCCGAAAGCATTGTAATAATTATATATTTTGCTCTCAAGAATATTGGATATTAATTTTATGGAGTTTCGATGAAAACAAGACTTTTCGGGTGATCTCACAACTAACCGGGAGCTTAACGGAGTTAACATGTGACCCAAGGCCCTTAATAGTTAACTATGGGGGTCCTAAGTGCAATAAATGGAAGTTATATAAACTTAAATTGGACCAGGGACTGAAAATGAAAAGTTTGAAAACTTATTACCGGATTCTCCCATTGTCGCGGCCCGCGTAGACTTTCTATAAGTCTTACGCGGCCCGCGTAAAAATGCTAGTAACAGAAAAAAAGGACAGTTGCATGTTGCGGCCTGTTACACTGCCATTGCATGGCTGATTTCGATACCAGGGACTGAGCAAATGGTTTTTCATGCACTAGGGACACTTGGGAACATCTGGTAGCAACATAGGGACAAATGGTTTGATCTTGGAGCATCAATTTTCCTACATAAGGGTCTTGCTTTGTTCTTGTTCATTTGCACAATTGAGTTTTCATTCAAAGCTCACTCTCTGAAGCCTCCTGGAGCTCTAGGAAGCTTTCCTTAGTTCTAAATTCGTGCTAAGTACTCTAGTAAGTGTTCTTAGGTTCCTAAGTTCAAGTTTTATTAGCTTAATGACCGAAAGTCAAAGCTATCGTAATTAAGCTTTGACTCGGTGATTAATCACTAATGGTCCAGCCATTATTTGAATTGAAAGTGGCTATGAGTTGGTAATTATGTAGGTAATAAACCCTTAAAAGGGCACCTACTGATTATCACTTTTACTTGGTCAATTGTCGGGTCAAACTTCTTAATAAAAAGTCAAACGAGTCAGTTTTTACAAATTAATTCATAACTAATAATGCAGAGGTAATGGAACATGTTTTAACACTTAAATAACTTGGTAATTAATATAAGAACATGTCTAAGCATGTTCAACCCGACAATTCTGAGTTTAGGCTCGGTTCCCAACCGAAAGTCGCAAAAGTAGACTTTTGCTTTGACTTTCAGTTCTGACCCTATTTAGCTTGTTTTAGACATGTCTTAGGGTTCCTTTAGGACCATATTACATGTTAGTATAACCCACTGAGATTATACTATATGGTTCCTTAGAAATCTGATTCATTTGCATGTTTCCGTTAAATGCTTAAAAGTTGACCATTATGCCCTTTTGATATAAAAACGATATTTTTGAAGATGTGAGTGGACAAAAACCTTTATTAATGATATTTAAGTATGTCCTAAAAATTTGACATCAGTTTATGGTCAAAAATAGAAGTTATGCGAGATATCGTAAAATGAAGGCTTTTTTATTAATTAAATGGCATTTTTTGTATAAAACAAATTTAAACCCAAATTTTGACACCAAACTTTCTACCCACTGATGTAATATAATATTTAGGGATTTTTGGAAATTTTTATTAAATTTTAAACTGATCATAACATAGAGTTCATGCATAGGCTCGGTAATTGACGATAACGCCCTTTTTGCTAATAAAATGAGTTTTACACATCCTTTACATATCAAACCTTTTTCTACTGATTTTATATATTAAATAAGTTATTTTTAACAGTAAAGGCTGATCAAAATCTCAGATTTCCTTAATCAACCCGAATATCGTCAAATACCGACTTTTATGCTATTTAAACGCATAGTATGGGTTAAAACTATATTTGACACTTAAAACCTATTACCTACTGATATTATAAGCAAATTTTTATACTTGAACAGTAAGTAAAAGTTTTAACTCAGATTTCCAAATTTGACCCTTATAACATATGTGAAATGACCAAAATGCCCCTACGGTGAATAGTTTGGTCATAAATGATAAATTTCACACATATATATGATATCTTACTGATATAACTTATTAAAATAAATATTTTTACTGATTATTTTAGACCAGAACCTCAGATTGCTATTTAACCTCTTTTATAAGCTTTAAAATGACCAAAATACCCTTACGGGGCTTAAATTAGTTTTAAATTCGTTTTGGGTATAATGGAAGGTATCATACTAATATCACAACATATTTAAAGCATATTAACTTGTGGAACCTGTACATGACTCTCTTGGTTACCCGTTATGCGTATTTGCGTTCGGTACGGTTTATGTAACTAGTTTGCATAAATTAACCGAAACGGGTCGAAACTTAACATTTTTACTTCAAAATCCAGAATGTATTTAGTTTACCCATTTATACAAGTCTTCAAACTTGTCAGGTCTAGATCACATTCTAATCCGGTCTTCGCTTAATCTTGCGTTTTGAACCGTAAACCTTTCATTAAAACTAACCGGTCTAAGTTAAGACTTAAATAAGACCTGTTAGAAATCTAATAGGTTATTAAAACCTTCATTCCATATTAGGAGCCCAGTAAAAGCTACCTGTGTTTGCTGATTGATATACGGCTGAGATTAAAAATTTATAATTTTGCTCAGGTAAAAATACTTTTAACTTATTTTCCGTTATACGGGCTTGGGATACCGTATTATAATAATACCGCTTGGTCGGGTGTGTAGTTATTTAAATCGGATTGTGATTAATACATTTACATAACCCGTTTTAATCTGTCTTGTTTGATGCAATGCCTTTGGGGGGTTAATGACCATGTCCTGGATATCCTCGGCTCATTCATTAGAAATGGCCACGACTTAAGCACGGGGTGTAGGCATACACCTGACAGTTGCGTATATAAAATGGTACCCCATTCGTGAGGAAACTTCTTGTGGGTATTATACCAAGTGGTGTGTCTATTAATCTTATCCGGCTCTTCTAATCGGGTCCTAAATGGACGACAAACATGTAAAACTGTGTACAATATTATTTTAAATAATTTTCCCAAGTTATAAAAGATTTTATGCCTTGTGCATCCAAATCAATTTTATAAATGTTTTTCAAAAGAGTCAGTTAATTGTATTTACCAGTGTAAACTGACGTATTTTTCAAAAAGGTTAAGTGCAGGTACTACGCGTAATGGGCTGGCTACTCCTAGTATCAAATAAAGAGTCTTGCAAGCTTTTGATGCTTAAATCTGTTGAACAATATTTCTTTTTATTTTAGATCCGCCTGTGGATCCACTTACAATCCGTTGTGTAATATTTTATGTTACTTTCAACTCGGTTTGTATAAATTACTTTTAAGTCTTCCGCTGTGCATTAAACTGTGATTAATTGACCATGATGATATCAACTACGTCACGATACTCCCCACCGGGCCCACCGGTAATACGTGGAAATATTGGGGTGTGACAGGTTGGTATCAGAGCCAACATTGAGTGAATTAAACACTAGCCTTTTGTGTTTAATCTCAATGACACAGTTGCACATTCCTTGACCTCCAAGTCTAGGCTAGTGACTTAGGACTAATCCTAATCTTATTGTTTTCTTTTGTTGTTGTTTCTTTTTGTTTGTTTTGGCAGGAACAAGACAATGCCGCCATGTTTCAGAGGAAGAGGTAGAAGAGGCAAAGCACCAATGACTGTTCAAAATGACCACGAGGCCGAGCCGTCTCACCGGCGAACTCCTTCCGCAACCTTTAGCTCTAGTCCTCAAGAAGACTGGAGAACATATTTGGAACCCGCGAGGCGTTCTGTCTCGCTTAGCTCTTCGCCCTCATACCACAACTCCTTTGGGCCACAATAAGAAAATGAGCCTAATGATTCTCACCATTCCTTCATCCCGTTGCAGCGGTCGGGTTCACACCGTGCCTTTCAGGACCCAACCCCATACTTTCAGAGCCGGTTCAACCCGGTGAACGTGAGTGAAGAACCAATGGGCCATAACCCATTGGGACCAGAAGACCACTTTTCTGAAGCCCAGGATTTGGATATGGACGAGGATCCAGCTCCAGAAATGCCTCCAACTGGGACGCCGACGCATCCCATTGAGATTTCTGATGGATCATCTTTTCATGGTTCGCCACACAGGGGCCCAGACAGTTTTGCTGAAAGATGGGCCACATACCACTGGGAGTTCACTCCCCCTTTCAACCCACCTCAACAACAGCAGCAGGATCCCTCTGAGGATTCACGTTTTCAGGCGGTTACTCCACCGCCACCACCGCCGCTTGAGCAACAACTGCCGCCAGAACCTCCGAGGCGAAGAAGATCAGGTGCATGGATGTCCGTGCGAAGGAGGGATTTCCACTTCAGCACCCCCCAACACTCCAGTGGCAGCCACTACCCGCCACTATATGAAGACTCACAAATGGGTGGGTCTTAAAACCCAGTTTCAGAAGTCGACTCAGCTCCAGTCGCACCACCACCGCCGCACATGGGTTATGATAACCCAATTCCTTCATACACCGGTACAGCGGCGTATAACCCTTTTGAGCAGCTAGCTTGTCCTGGCTACAACTACTACAATGCCCCTACCGTCGACCCATACCTCGAGGCGGCCAACTACCATGCCCTCCACCCTGAAGGACCATTCGCAGCTTCGTACCAGTCTGGGTACCAAGCATATGGGTATCAATACACGCCACCTCCTCAACCTCCGCAGCCGCAGCCGCCACTGATCCAACCATCACAGCAGCAGGAAATTCTTCAGAGGTTGAACCAAGTGGAACGAGAGGTTCAGGAGGAGCATAGAAGCCGACGGGGACTACTTAAGGGTTTGGCAGACCTAAGAAAGGGGAAGAAGAAGAGGGATTATTAAAATCCTTATTTATTTGTATTGTTGTTTATTTTAATTAAGTCCCTGCGTGGACAATTTCATTTATGTACTTAGTCCCTACGTGGACTTGTCTTTCTTTATTTAGCCCTTGCATGGGCAAGTTATTTATTCAAAAGTCCCGTTTAGGGCATCTATGTACTTTTTCCAGTTTATGGAATGTTTTAAATTTAAAATTTCATTTTGTCATTATATATATGAATATATTGTATGAAATAAATCAAAATATCGTTCCATTTTATAATTGATCTGCCATTAATTATTAAAAGGAATCTAAAAAGGGTATAACCTAGCCTATATGTCATTTTAGACATGGCTACGATGGTAAAACCTATTTAAAAGATTCAAATCCTGGTTAATATCTGAAAACATGTTAGCACTCCTGACAAAGTGATACGATAAAATCACACTTGTCATCCTTATATTGGGATTTTTCAGTCCCTTATCTAGCCTAATGATCTAGAAATCATGGGTTCAAATCATCAATTAAGATGATCATATATTAAACATCCATTAGTGATGAAGTGCCTACGGGCCATATTCAATGTCTAATAAGACAAAAGGCAGTTGTAGTCTATGACTCCCTGTCAAGAAAGGTAATGAACTATGTTCAAACCTAAATGCCTCGATTTTATAAAATCATGGCTATTAAATTTTAAAACTGTCCTTGTGACTAGGCCTTTTGTGCCACTAATAATATCCTTAATGTTTTATAACTAGGATAAATCATAATGAAAAATTTAAGATAAATATGAATAACAAAATAACCGATAAGGTTTGTATTTACCATGGTTACTGAATTGTCAAAATGACAATTCCATAATAAGACTTCTGAATTATGTAGCAATCAAGCTACATGGCAGAATCAGAAGAGGTTAACAGTCACCCCAGGGAGAGAAATGATACCACCAGAGTAAACGTAGCTGGTGCAGATCTTCAAGCATTGATAGACAATGCTGTTACTAGAGCTCTTGACAGACAATTCAAGGAATCAAGTGGTACCCGCACTAAGACTCAATCTGTGGCATAGTAAGCCCCCTTCTAAAACACATGAGTCAAAGAAGGACGATGCTCATCACTCATCGAACCAGAGAAGTGTTCCATCCAAACAAACTGTGATTAAATAGGAGCCACGTGTTAAGGCTTGCTTTTACAAATATTTCGTCTCTTGTAAGCCAAGAGACTTCACAGGGGAGAAAGGAACCATTGATTGTATGACTTGGCTCGATGAGATGGATACTGTGGTTGATATTAGTGGTTGTGCAGAACAGGACATTGTGAAATTTGTTTCACAATCTTTTAAAGGTGAAGCTTTAGCTTGGTGGAGGTCCCTAATCCAAGCTACAGGAAAGATCCGGTTGTATAACATGTCTTGGGATCAGTTTGTTGCGTTAATCAAGGATAATTTATGTCCCCAGCATGAGGTGGAAAGGATTGAAACTGACTTCTTGACCTTAGTCATGAAGAGTTTAGACTGTCAAGCATACCTTACAAGTTTCAACACCATGTCCCGATTGGTTCCTTATCTGGTCACACCGGAACCAAAGCGCATAGCTCGTTTTATTGGAGGTTTAGCTCCAGAAATCAAGGCAAATGTGAAAGCATCCAGACCTACCACATTCAGGTCAGTGGTAGATCTGTCCCTATCTCTCACACTTGATGCTATCAGAAACAAGTCTGTCAAGGTTTCTGATGATGGAAAGCGAAAGCGGGAGGATGAGAATTCTCATCGCTCCGACAAGAAACGGAAAGGGAACTCGGATCATAGGAAGAGTTCTGGGTTTAAGAAAGATAACCAGCAGTCGGGTGAGAAACCCAAATGTAAGACCTGCTAGAAACATCATTTTGGAAAATGTAGGTTGGAATCGAAATCACAATCGCAGTAAAAGCCGTTTGGATGTGGGATCTGCAAGTCCAAGGAGCATAAGACCTTGGATTGCAAAAAGATGAAGGATGCAACTTGTTACAATTGTAACGAGAAGGGGCATATCAAGACCAACTGCCCAAATATGCGAAGAAGCCTGAAGAGGTTAAAAAGACCAATGCTCGGGTCTTTCAGATGAATGCTCAAGAGGCCATTCAGAACGACAATGTGATAACAGGTACCTTTCTTATCAATGATGTTTATGCTTAGAGTATTATTTGATTCGGGTGCAGACAAGTCTTTTGTAGACAATAAGTTTTGTAAATTGTTAAATCTGTCTGTTAAGACTCTAAGCATAAAGTATGAAGTAGAATTGGCTGATGGTACTATAGAGACCACTTCAACCATCCTAGATGGATGTTTTATATCCATTAGGAATCACTCTTTTCCGCTATCCCTGCTTCCGTTGAAATTAGCGGGATTTGAAATAGTAATATGCATGGATTCGTTATCTCATAATCAAGCCCATATCGTTTGTGATAAGAAGCAAGTGGTTATTAAGACTCCTTATGGTGAACCACTTACAATACAAGGAGATACACAGTACGGTTTGCCTAAGCAAGTGTCTGTGCTTAAGGCATCGAGGTGTTTAAGGAAGGGTTGTGTCATTTACATGGCATAAGTGACTATTGATGAACCAAAGCCCAAGATTGAAGACATCCCTATTATTTCTGAATATCCAGATGTTTTTCCTGAAGAACTACCTGGACTACCTCCAGATAGGCAAGTGGAGTTCAGGATCGATATTATACCTGGAGCAGCACCAGTTGTAAGAGCACCTTATCGGTTGGCACCGACTGAGATGAAAGAGTTAAGGACTCAGTTGGATGATTTGTTGGCAAAGGGTTTTATTCGACCTAGCTCATCCCCTTGGGGAGCTCCGATTCTATTTATGAAGAAGAAGGATGGATCGATGCGTCTATGCATCGATTATCGCGAGCTAAACAAGGTTACAATCAAGAACATATATCCATTACCCAGGATCGATGATCTATTCGATCAACTTCAAGGAGCAAGTTACTTTTCAAAGATCGATCTAAGGTCAGGTTATCACCAACTGAAGGTCAGAGACGAAGACGTACACAAGACCGCATTCAGAACTTGATATGGACACTATGAGTTCTTAGTGATGCCTTTTGGGCTCACAAATGCACCTGCAGCGTTCATGGATCTCATGAATCGCGTTTGCAAGCCATATTTAGACAAGTTTGTCATTGTCTTTATCGATGACATACTTATTTATTTAAAGAGTTAAGCCGATCATGAAAGACATCTCTGGTGTATCCTTAAACTTCTACAGCAAGAGAAGCTCTACGCCAAGTTTTCAAAATGTGAGTTTTGACTTCGGGAAGTCCAATTTCTTGGACATATGGTAAGTGAGCGTGGTATCCAGGTGGATCCCGCTAAGATTGAAGCGATTATGAATTGGAAAGAGCCTAAGACTCCTACAGAGGTACGCAGCTTCTTGGGCCTAGCAGGATACTACAGGCGTTTCATTGAAAACTGCTCAAGAATTGCTGCACCCCTAACTTCGTTGACTCGTAAGAATATAAAGTTTGATTGGGGTCCCAAGCAACAAGAATCCTTTGATATTTTTAAGCAGAAATTAAGCAATGCTCCTGTGTTGACATTTCCAGAAGGAATTGAGGAGTTTATTGTGTACTGCGACGCATCACACACTGGCATGGGTTGTGTGCTTATGCAGAAAGGCAAGGTTATTGCCTATGCCTCACGTCAGTTAAAGGCGCACAAAAATAACTACACCACCCATGATTTAGAGTTGGGTGCCGTTGTGTTTGCACTAAAGCTTTGGAGGCATTACTTATATGGAACCAAGTGCGTGATCTATTCTGATCACAAGAGCCTTCAACATCTGTTTAACCAGAAGGACCTTAACATGAGACAACGCCGATGGATGGAGACACTGAATGATTATGATTGTGAAATACGGTATCATCCTGGCAAGGCAAATGTAGTCGCTGATGCCTTGAGCAGAAAAGAAAGGGTTAAGCCTATTAGAATCAATGCCAAGAGCATTGAGTTGAAGAACAACTTGAATGAAAGGTTGTTAGCCGCTCAAAAGGAAGCCGTATTAGAAGCTAACTATCCGAACGAGAAGTTAGGAGTGACTGCCGATCAATTGTCCTACGGCAAGGATGGAATCCTAAGATTGAATGGTCGAATATGGGTTCCAATTCATGGAGGACTTCGAGATGTGATTCTTCAAGAAGCTCATAGCTCCAAATATTCAGTTCATCCTGGCAGCGATAAGATGTACCAGGATTTAAAGGTAAATTATTGGTGGATAGGTTTGAAGAAATCTATAGCCACTTATGTAGCTAAATGTCTGACATGCGCACAAGTTAAAGCAGAGCATCAAAAGCATTCAGGTTTGCTACAACAGCCAGAACTTCCCACATGGAAATGGGAAATGGTAACCATGGATTTTATCACTAAGTTACCAAAGACAAAGCACGGAAATGATACAATTTGGGTTATAGTTGATAGATTGACCAAGTCAGCCCACTTCTTACCAATTAAAGAAACTCACAGCTCCGATAAGCTAGCTCGATTGTACGTGGATAAGATAGTATCTCTCCACGGTGTGCCAGTATCTATTATCTCTGATAGGGATACAAGATACACATCGCATTTTTAGAAAAGCTTTCAGCAATCCCTAGGCACTCGTCTAAACTTCAGCACTGCTTATCATCCTCAGACGGATGGTCAGAGTGAGCGTACAATTCAGACGCTTGAGGATATGTTACGAGCTTGTGTTATTGACTTAGGTGGAAGTTGGGATGACCATCTTCCGTTGATTGAATTTTCATACAATAATAGTTATCATTCAAGTATCCAAGTCGCGCCTTTTGAGGCTTTGAATGGAAGAAAGTGTAGGACGCCAGTTTGTTGGGAGGAAGTTGGAGATGTCCAACTATCAGGACCTGATATAGTCCTGGAGACGACAGAAAAGACTGTCCAAATCCGTGATCGTTTGAAAGCTGCCAGGGATAGGCAGAAAAGCTACGCGGATAAAAGGAGTAAACCTCTGAAATTCGAGGTAGGTGATTAAGTGCTACTTAAGGTATCACCCTGGAAAGGGGTGATGCATTTTGGCAAAAAGGGCAAGCTTAGCCCAAGATACATAGGACCATTCAAAATCATCGAATGTGTTGGAACTGTAGCTTACAAGCTAAATCTACCAGAAGAACTTAGTGGAATTCATAATGTATTCCACATCTGCAACTTAAAGAAATGTCTAGCCAATGAGTCGCTAGCAACGTCGCATAAAGACGTACAAATTGATGAAAGTTTAAAGTTTGTTGAGAAACCTTTGTCGATCAAGGATCGACAGGTTAAGAAGCTTCGAAGGAAGCACGTACCGATCGTAAAGGTAAAATGGGATGCCCGTAGAGGCCCAGAATACACGTGGGAGGTTGAATCCACAATGAAACAGAAGTACCCTCATTTATTTTAGTAAATCTCGAGGTCAAGATTTCTTTTAAGGGGGTGAGGATGTAACACCTCGCAAAATCATGTCCAATATAGCAACGACACGTGTCATTGACTTTAAACAAGTAATGGATTGATCTGGAGGGACTAAAATTGTCAAACAATGTAAATATGTAAGTAAAAGGATCAAACGTGTCATCATACCAAACTCGTGCCTCTGAATGACCACATAAGATGTTCGTATTCCTTGATGAATAAAATTGTCAGACACAGAAAGCCGTTTGTGCTTAAATTGAGAATTTTACGAAGCATAGGGGTTAAAAGTGTTAACATGTTAAAAGTTACCTCTGAGTGACCTTTAAACGATCCCGAAAGCATTGTAATAATTATATATTTTGCTCTTAAGAATATTGGATATTAATTTTATGGAGTTTTGATGAAAACAAGACTTTTCGGGTGATCTCACAACTAACCGGGAGCTTAACGGAGTTAACATGTGACCCAAGGCCCTTAATAGTTAACTATGGGGGTCCTAAGTGCAATAAATGGAAGTTATATAAACTTAAATTGGACCAGGGACTGAAAATGCAAAGTTTGAAAACTTATTACCGGATTCTCGCATTGTCGCGGCCCGCGTAGACTTTCTATAAGTCTTACGCGGCCCGCGTAAAAATTCCAGTAACAGAAAAAAAAAGGACAGCTGCATGTTGCAGCCTGTTACACCGCCATTGCATGGCTGATTTCGATACCAGGGACTGAGCAAATAGTTTTTCATGCACTAGGGACACTTGGGAACATCTGGTAGCAACATAGGGACAAATGGTTTGATCTTGGAGCATCAATTTTCCTATATAAGGGCCTTGCTTTGTTCTTGTTCATTTGCACAATTGAGTTTTCATTCAAAGCTCACTCTCTGAAGCCTCCTGGAGCTCTAGGAAGCTTCCTTAGTTCTAAATTTGTGCTAAGTAGAGTAAGTGTTCTTAGCTTCCTAAGTTCAAGTTTTATTAGCTTAATGACCGAAAGTCAAAGCTATCGTAATTAAGCTTTGACTTAGTGATTAATCACTAACGGTCCAGCCATTATTAGAATTGAAAGTGGCTATGAGTTGATAATTATGTAGGTAATAAACCCTTAAAAGGGCACCTACTGATTATCACTTTTACTTGGTCAATTGTCGGGTCAAACTTCTTGATAAAAAGTCAAACGAGTCAGTTTTTACAAATTAATTCATAACTAATAATGCAGAGGTTATGGAACATTTTTTAACACTTAATTAACTTGGTAATTAACATAAGAACATGTCTAAGCATGTTCAACCCAACAATTCTGAGTTTAGGCTCGGTTCGCAACCGAAAGTCACAAAAGTAGACTTTTGCTTTGACTTTCAGTTCTGACCCTATTTAGCTTGTTTTAGACATGCCTTAGGGTTCCTTTAGGACCATATTACATGTTAGTATAACCCTATGAGATTATATTATATGGTTCCTTATAAATCTGATTCATTTGCATGTTTCCGTTAAATGCTTAAAAGTTGACCATTATGCCCTTTTGATATAAAAACGAGATTTTTGGAAATGTGAGTAGACAAAAACCTTTATTACTAATATTTAAGTATGTCCTAAAAATTTGACATCAGTTTATGGTCAAAAAATAGAAGTTATGCGAGATATCGTAAAATGAAGGCTTTTTTTATTAATTAAATGGCATTTTTAGTATAAAACACATTTAAACCCAAATTTTGACACCAAACTTTCTACCCACTAATGTAATATAATATTTAGGGATTTTTGGAAATTTTTATTAAATTTTAAACTGATCATAACATAGAGTTCATGCATAGGCACGTTAATTGACGATAATGCCCTTTTTGCTAATAAAATGAGTTTTACATATCCTTTACATATCAAACATTTTTCTACTAATTTTATATATTAAATAAGTTATTTTAAACAGTAAAGGCTGATCAAAATCTCAGATTTCCTTAATCAACCCGAATATCGTCAAATACCGACTTTTATGCGATTTAAACGCATAGTATGGGTTAAAACTATATTTGACACTTAAAACCTATTACCTACTGATATTATAAGCAAATTTTTATACTTAAACAGTAAGTAAAAGTTTTGAACTCAGATTTCCAAGTTTGACCCTTATAACATATGTGAAATGACCAAAATGCCCCTACGGTGAATAGTTTAGTCATAAATGATAAATTTCACATATATATGATATCTTACTGATATAAATTATTAAAATAAATATTTTTACTGATTATTTTAGACCAGAACCTCAGATTGCTATTTAACCTCTTTTATAAGCTTTAAAATGACCAAAATACCCTTACGAGGCTTAAATTAGTTTTAAATTCGTTTTGGGCATAATGGAAGGTATCCTACTGATATCACAACATATTTAGAGCATATTAAATTGTGGAACCTGTACATGACTCTCTTGGTTACCCGTTATGCGTATTTGCGTTCGGTACGGTTTATGTAACTAGTTTGCATAAATTAACCGAAATGGGTCGAACCTTATCATTTTTACTTCAAAATCCAGAATGTATTTAGTTTACCCATTTTATACAATCTTCAAACTTGTTGGGTCTAGATCACATTCTAATCCAGTCTTCGCTTAATCTTGTGTTTTGAACCGTAAACCTTTCATTAAAACTAATCGGTCTAAGTTAAGACTTAAATAAGACCCGTTAGGAATCTAATAGGTTATTAAAACCTTCATTCCAGATTAGGAGCCCAGTAAAAGCTACCTGTGTTTGCTGATTGATATAGGACTGAGATTAAAAATTTATAATTTTGCTCAGGTAAATACTTTTAACTTATTTTCCGTTATACGGGCTTGTGATACGGTATTATAATGATACCGCTTGGTCGGGTATGTAGTTATTTAAATCGGATTGTGGTTAATACATTTACATAACCCGTTTTAATCTGTCTTGTTTGATGCAATGCCTTTGGGGGGTTAATGACCATGTCCTGGATATCCTCGGCTCATTCATTAGAAATGGCCACGACTTAAGCACGGGGTGTAGGCATACACCTGACAGTTGCGTATGTAAAACGGTACCCCACTCGTGAGGAAACTTCTTGTGGGTATTATACCAAGTGGTGTGTCTATTAATCTTATTCGGCTCTTCTAACCGGGTCCTAAATGGATGACAAACATGTAAAACTGTGTACAAGATTATTTTAAATAATTGTCCCAAGTTATAAAAGATTTTATGCCTTGTGCATCCAAATCAATTTTATAAATGTTTTTCAAAAGAGTCAGTTAATTGTATTTACCAGTGTAAACTGATGTAGTTTTCAAAAAGGTTATGTGCAGGTACTACGCGTAATGGGCTGGCTACTCCTAGTATCAAATAAAGAGTCTTGCAAGCTTTTAATGCTTAAATCTGTTGAACAATATTTCTTTTTATTTTAGATCCGCCTGTGGATCCACTTACAATCCGTTGTGTAATATTTTATGTTACTTTCAACTCGGTTTTTATAAATTACTTTTAAGTCTTCCGCTGTGCATTAAACTGTGATTAGTTGACCATGATGATATCAACTACGTCACGATACTCCCCACCGGGCCCACCGGTAATACGTGAAAATATCGGGGTGTGACATGATGATTGTTATCATATATACATGTGCATCATATATTGCATGCAACACTTTATGGATTCAAATGATGCACGAAACAAAGCTAGCACAGTTATCAGACAAATCAGAAAGATGCTGATGGAGTTCAGTACATAGACAGACATGGTATTGGGATACAAAATGAGTCAGGAACCAAGAATTACACTAGTATGGTGTGTAGGAAAGTAAGGATCATAAAACTGCCTACCTAGTGATAGTTTAAGTGCCGGAAAGTGCCTAAAACTCACATAAACTACAGAATCCTGCAGAATTCAGCAAAATTCAGCTTTTAAACACTTTAATCTCATGCAGAAATATGGTTAAATGGTCCTGAATGCTTTCCTAAGTATCAGGAATCAAAACTGTCACAAAAGGTAACATAAAGCACACTAAACTGCGTAGTTTAGCACCTTAACGAACCGGTAACCAACCGAACAACCGGACACTACCCGAAACACCAAATTTTCACTAGAAGCACTGTTTTAACATTACCAAGCTAGTTATGGTCCCCGAACATCATAACACACTAAACAACATCTAGTAACTAAATAACCTAACTAGATACTTGATTTCCAACTAACTAAACTAACTAATGGTTACATTCCAACTCTACACCCCCCCCCCATACCTACGGCCATAGGGTGGCCCCCACATGTAGATTTTATTTGAATATTAAATTAGATTGTGTCTCCTCCTTATTAAGCATATTATAAATTAGTTTATGTAGTATTGGAAGTTATAAGTATTAACCTCAAGACTTAAACCATCATTCTTCAACACACACCAACACTTGAATTCTTTCTTCTTCTTCCCCTTACTTACGGCCGTGAACTCCCATCCATACACCCACCTTCATTTCTCATTTCTCATACAATCCATACATACTCAAAGGTGTTAGAAGCCAGACAAGGAAGCTTGGAGCTTTCGGAAGTTGAAGGACCACTCACACGAGCTTTTATCCACTCTATTTTCATCTAGTGATTATCCCTAGCCTTGAGCTAGTAGTAAGATCTTCTACACTCCATTTTACATCTTCTTAAGTTGGTTAAAAGATGGTATAAGTTGTTAATCTTGAAAGACACTATGAATCAAGAACTTAAAGCTTAAACATAAGACTAAAATCATAAGAAATCATGTTGTTTAAGTGTTGTTATGCTTGTTGATTGTTGATTTCTCATGTTTATGATGTTAAACATCATATGATTCTTGCTAGATTGTGATTAAAGACATGATCTAGCAAGATGAGAGGATGATTATGTTAAGATAAAAGTAATCATCCATATGTAAATCATGAACTTGAAGTGTAAATTGTTTTTCTTGTAAAATGATGATCAAGTTGTAGTGGTTAATTAAGTATAGAAATATATATGTGACAAGAAAAACTCAAGAAGAAACATTTTTAGAAAAATGTTTTACAAGTTGTAAACATCTAACTTCTTTAAAAATGATGTTTTTAAATAAACAACCACACTTTAGAGGGTAACTAAGCTTACTTAACACACTAGTAAGTTACTACAAATTTTTGTAAACTTTCAAGTTCATGAAGTAGTAATTTATGCATGATTTTGGCAAATTGGTAAGTATTGGTTGATTTATTGTTGATTGTGGTGATTTATAAAAGAAAACGATATGCTTTGAAAGCATGGAAAACTCCATTTTCAAGGGGAAACTGTGGCAAATTTTTTCTAGAAATTAAACACTTAGAAAAATATTTTTAAACAAATATTTTCAAGCATATTTCAAACCATGAATTTTCCTAAAAAGTTTGCCATAATTTTTGTTACAAAAATTGTAAATATTGGAGGTTGGTTTTTGTAAATAAAAGTGACTAAATATGTATTTAGGAAATATATATTTAGAAGTCACCATGTGTGTGATTATTTGAATATTATGTGTATTAGTTATATTATTTTAGGACTTGAAATAATATAACTCACCAAAATACCAAGAAAATTGCAATCCAAAATATTAACAAAATTCCAAGAAATGAATACATAATTTATACCCAAAATATTGGAGAAACCGAACAAGGAATATAACTCACCAAAATATTCCGGAATTTAATTCGTAAGTATATTTTGGTAAACGGTATTTTGGACATCAAGAGAACAAAATATGATTTTTACAATTATTACAAAATATATCATATTTTGACAAGGAGAAAATCTATTATTTTTGGTAAGTAAAAATATATTTTCTTGGAATTATTAGAAGATATATTATTTTTGGAAGAAAATATATATTTTCTTGAATAAACATGAAGTACACTATTTTTGGGTGAAAAACAAGTTTATATATATTTTCCAAGTTAAACTTGAAAATATATTATTTTTGAGACTTATATGAAATTTATAAATACTTTTGCCAAGGAAAAATTATAAGTAATCTTTCTATGTAATATTTCTTAAAATACATATTTTGGAAATATATATTAATGTATTTTTATTAGAAATATTATCCCGGAAAAGTTAATACAAAAATTAAGTATAAGATACTTAATAAACACAATAAAATACGTATTCTCGTACGTATGAATATACACCAAAATACGTCACCGATACTTGGCAGAAATACACAAAGTTAAGAATACAAGTATAAATACACCCATCCTTGGGAAGGATATACATGTACAAATACATATAAGTGTCAAGTTAAAATATATTATTTTAACTAATATTCCAAAATAAATAAATATAATTTACGTTAAAATATTTATTATTTTAACAAACAATTATATACTTGGAATAATATTGATGATGCAAAGAAACGTAACTCGAAGATACTAAATAAGACTAAGGTCAAGGCACGACCCATACGTCTAACAAACCGTAGCACGCTTGTAGGTAGTCGTGCGACGTAAAGGAAGCTTTGACTTATTTGACTGAAGAACGCAAGACTGTGAGTTCATGTCCCCCTTTTCTTTTAACTGTTTTCAGTTTTATAACTTCGGGGGTGAAGTACATGTTACAAACTGTTTACATACGATTACATTTGGTATGGTTGGCTAAGGAAAGGTACTGCTTGATCATGTGAGTGGTGGGTACAACGCTTAAGACCATTAATCCTCATAGTAGGACCGAGGGACATGAGTGATAGATCTATTTGGGTGTAGCGAGCCCCACCCATGCGCCCGCAGGATGGACCATGAGGTGACTATCTCTTCAAACTGAAGCCCGGTGCAAAATCTGCTAGGATTGAGTCTTCCTGCATCACGTCACATATATTAATGTATTAGCTACACATTAATTGATATGTTTCCTTGTTGCTTCATACCAGTTTTCAAGTACATACATACATACTTACAAATGTTTTCAAGGATGTTCGTGCACACATACAAAACACATGAACTCGCTCAACTTTTGTTGATGTTTTCAAACTACATGTATTTCAGGAAACTGATTATGGATCTGGCGGGCGTTCAAGATGTCAAGTTGTGTCTTCAAATAAAAGATGTCATCCAGTGTCAAAGGGTTGGAATTGTGCATCTTATCTTGGATAAGATGCATAGTTCAAATCCTGGCTTTTAGTAGTGTCTTTTGTTAAGTCCAGGTTGGAACTTAAAACTTGGGTTGTTATATACTCAAAATTGAAGTCTTGGTTTGTGGTTAAACAATGACGATTGTAATGTTATGAAACTTAATTTGTGGATGACATCATGGCTTTATCATATATATGTTTGTTATGGTTAAATGCAAAGATATTAAGCAAGTCACACCAAATCACGCTTCCGCAAAAGTCAGGGTGTGACAATAACCACACTCTTCAGCCTAATAGCATTCTCATGGTTGCCTTACATATTTCTGAATTGGTTCCTTATATTATAAAAATGATTGTGTGAATTGGTTCCTTATATTTTAAGAAATGATTATGAGTGGTTGTGGATAGACGAGAGTGAAAATATTACTACTGTTCATCTATATAAAGTGGTTGTTAGCAGAGAGAGAAAATGTAATAATAAATGTATAAAAGTATTATTTAATCGAAAATGAGAGAAAACGAAGTGACTTATAGTGTAATTATATAGATAAAGATAAAGATTTCAATGTGAATGCTCTAAACAAGTATTTGTAGTGCTGGAGAAGAAGGCAGTTATGTCTAGATCAGTAGATCTGGTGTAGAGATGATACGTTTAGGTGCGGTTATTTCTAGATCTTGTGTAGATATATCACCGCCGGAGAATATTCGTGTGGTGTAAAGATGATACGTTTAGGTCAAAAATGGTGGTGGAGGCTTACAGTGGTGTTAAAGCAGTCGATGATAGTGGTTGGAGTAGGTACTGATGGTGGTGGGGTGGGTGGTGGCAGAGGGTGATGGTAGAGGGTACAATAAGTTAACACTAGTTTATGTTAGCACTAGGCAGTTTTTTTATGATCTAGGTGTTAACACTAACTGTCCACGCAGTCGAAGCAAGAGATATACATAAACATTTAACATATTTACATTCCATATATAACTATATTCTGTTACACCCCCGCAGTCGAAGCAAAAGGTGGTCGAATGTTGAGACTGGACCGAAAATCATCAAATAGAATGCGAGGCGGTCCTTTAGTGAAGATGTCTGCAATTTGAAATCTGGAGGGGACACGTAAAACACGAACCTGTCCACGCTGAACGAGCTCACGTACAAAATGTATGTCTAATTCGATATGTTTAGTACGTTGATGTTGCACCGCATTACCCGAAAGATACACAGCGCTAATGTTGTCACAGAAAACGATGCTAGCCTTGAGCATTGGTTTGTGAAGATCCAATAAAATATTTCGAAGCCAAGACAATTCAGCCACAACATTTGCAACACCCTGGTACTCCGCCTCGGCACTAGAACGAGAAACCACAGCTTGACGCTTGAAAGACCAAGACAACAGATTAGAACCAAGATAAACACAGTACCCTGACGTAGATCGACGTGTGTCTGGACACCCGGCCCAGTCTGCATCCGTGTATGCATGAAGAGAAAAACTGGTGAAGGAGCCCAAAGTAAGTCCAAAAGAGGAGGTGCCCTTTAAGTAGCGAATGATACATTTTAGTGTGTTCAAGTGATCAAGACGAGGAGAGTGCATGTGCACGCACACCTGCTGAACCGCATAGCTGATGTCAGGCCTGGTGAATGTCAAATAATGAAGTGCACTTTCCAGACTACGGTACTGAGTTGGATTGTCATACTCCGGACTAGATGTTGCACTTAGCTTCTGGTTGCAATCAACAGGTGTGGCAACCGGGTTACACGAAGTCATACCGGCACGTTCAATGATGTCATTAGTATATTGTTGCTGAGAGAGAAACATAGAATGACCGGTACGAGTAACTTGAACACCTAGAAAGTGACTGAGAGGGCCAAGGTCTTTCATGGTGAATTCGTCACCCAAGCGACGCATAAGATGATCCCGAAGAGGATCAGTAGATGTGGTAAGTATAATGTCGTCGACATATATGAGTAGGTAAGCTGCATCAGTGCCATGATGGTAAACAAACAGAGAATTATCACACCGACTTTGCCGAAACCCAATAGAAAGAACAAAATCAGTAAACCGTTGGTACCATGCACGAGGCGCCTGCTTCAATCCGTATAGAGATTTCTTGAGAAGACATACGTGATCAGGAAATTGTCGATGCCGAAAACCCATTGGCTGATACATATAAACTGTCTCATGCAAATTACCGTGTAGAAACGCATTTGTAACATCCAACTGATGAATCTTCCAAGATTGAGACAATGCAATAGATAACATCGTACGGATAGTAGCCGGTTTAATAACTGTACTAAATGTATTGCCACAATCCACCCTAATTTGTTGGTTACTACCATCACAAACTAGACGTGCTTTGTACCGTTCTAGTGTACCATCCGACCTGTATTTATGACGAAACAACCACAAACTACGTAGCACTTTCATGTGAGGTTGTCGAGGGACAAGTTCCCACGTCTTATTTTTAATAAGGCCATTAAACTCAATGGTCATGGCGTTATACCATTCCGGAACAGACAAGGCATCTTTGGGAGTTTTGGGTAGTGAGGCGACGAAAGTGGTAAACAGATTAAGGAACCGCCATGTTTGGAAATACCATCCATGGCGCGAGTACGCATAGTACGAGTGGAAGTAGAATGAGGGGGTTGAGATGAAGAGGGTGGGGGATCGGGTTGGGTCGATGAGGGTGTGGATTCAGGTTGGGCCGATTGATGTGGGGAAGCGGGCTGAGATGAATGGTTTGTGAGATCGGGTTGAGTAACTGGGACAGGGATGGATGAAGATTGGGCTGGGGAAAATGGGCTGTGGAGTATATTTGGAGGTGAGAGTAGTGGGTCAGATATGTGTGGTGAGACTGAAGTAGGAGATGGGCCGTGAGGGGGAGTGTCCAGTGGGCCGTTGGGTGTATGTTGTTGTGGGCTGTTGGGTGTAGGAGTGGAAGAATATGGGGGCGGTGTAGAAGCAGTGGACCACAAAAGTGGGTGAGTATGTGCATCAAGAAAGTCATAGGCCCGTAGTCCCGATTGCGGGCGATTTGCATATGGGAAAGTTGTTTCATCAAAGACAACGTGGCGACTAATAGTTATTTTATGTATGGCTAAGTCAAGGAACTTGTAGCCACAGTGGTTGGGTGGATACCCTTGGAAGACGCACGACATAGAACGATAATCCAATTTATGAATAGTTGTGGAAGGTATGAGAGGGAAGCATAGGCACCCAAAAATGCGTAGGTGATCATAGGAAGGATGAGTAAGATATAAGCATTGAGTGGGAGAGTTGTAATTTAGAAGTTTGCTAGGTAGGATGTTTAGAAGGTATGTGGCAACTTCCAAGGCATGATGCCAATATGTATTTGGAAGGGACGCTTGAGCTAAGATGGTGCGAATGAGATTGTTGATGGTGCGAATTTTTCTTTCCGCTTTGCCATTTTGGGATGAAGTGTGGGGACACGAGAAATGGAATTGCATGTCATTTTGTTGACAAAATTGTTGATATGAAGAGTTTGCATATTCGCGTCTGTTATCACATTGAAATTGTTTAATTTTAAGGTTAAATTGAGTGGTGATGAGTTTTGCAAAGGTGGAGAATGTAGAAAAGACTTGTGATTTGTTAGCAAGTGGGTAGGTCCATAGAAAGTTACTATAATCATCAAGAAACAAAATATAATATCGACGACCTCCACAACTGAGAATTGGAGAAGTCCAAAGGTCACTGTGAACAATATCAAATGGCATAAACGTAGTATTATAAGAATCAACAAAAGGTAGTCTAACTTGTTTCCCAAAAACACATGACTGACAAAATTTTGGTTTCACAGTACTACAATGAATAAATTTAGATTGTTTGAGAGAATGAAGTAAATTTGATCCTGGGTGACCGAGACGTTGATGCCATGTGTCTTGAGAGATGTTTGCAAAAGTGGATGGAGTAGTGAACTTGGTAATTTGTGTAGGATCAAGGGTGTGGAGATCCCCCGGACTATTGCATCGTAGGATAGGGGTCCGGATCTTGAGGTCCTTCACAATAAAACCAAATGGATCAAATTCAATAGAAACATGATTATCAGTTGTAAAAACGACGAACATAAATCAAGTTTTTAATTAAGGAGGGAGCATATAAAACTTTATTTAATTTAAACGGTGGAAGAGGTGGTTTAAGAGTTTGATTGCCATGCCCAATAACCGGAATCGTTTTGCCATTACCCACGAGAATATTTTAAAAAATGCCATCATTAAAAAAAGAGGAGAAATTATCAGGAAGAGGGGTCATATTCGAGGTCGCACCTGTATCCATAGTATAGATTGGTTGATCAACATCAGTCGGTGCATAGCTCGGAGCATAGCTTGCTGCATAGGATTGTGCCGGGCGCGGACCAAGAATGCCTGCATTGTTGTTGGATCACTGCAGAACGGTAGGATAGGGGCATGGTGGCTCGGTGGACCAAGGAGCCCAAGGAGATGGGCCAGGCCATGCATTAAAAGCAAAGGGCCAAGGAGGGTAACCGGGCTGACCCAGGGCCTGTTGTGAGCTGTTTCCGCATCCCCGACATGCTGACCCGCCGCGTCCACGTCCATAGCCGCGACCGCGGCCTCGTCCACTCGTAGGTTGATCATGGGTGGAATCTGACCGAGTGTCAGAGCGTCCTGAGGCGGACTAATTATCATATGTATCGGATGATGGAGCGCGGGTATCTAAAGATGCCACGAGGGCTGTACCAGCGGCCTGTGCCGCACTACGGACCTGATTTGCTTTCCGTGTTTCAGCAATACATAGCCGAGACCGTGTCTCATAGAAGTCTGGCAGAGGGCTGGTTTGTTGGATGATAGTAGCCGTGCTCTCGTACTGTTCTGTAAGCCCATGAGAAGTTGCAGAACCAACTGTTCTTCTGTGATAGGAGAACCAACATTAGTGAGTTGATCATAAATAACCTTGAGTGCCTGGCAGTATGCTGTCATAGAAGGAAATTGTTCAAGGCGAGTATTTGCGAACTTGTTATTTAGATCGATGGTACGAGTGGCCTTGTTTTCTTGAAAAATATTCGCCAAGGCCGTCCAAGCAGCATGAGTGTTAGTATTAGACTTTAAGATTGTATGAAGAAGATCGGTGGAAATCGTCCCGTAAATCCATTGTAAAACAATGGATTCAAGGCGTTCCCACGACGGAGAGGGCATAGTCTTGTCTTTGGCATGCTCTTTATCGGAAGAAGAAGAAGCATCAGCGGGTTTCTTCGGCTGAAGATGATCATTGACATCGTAGGAGATGCAGTGAATCTTGAAAAGTTCCGACCAAGCAGTATAATGGCCGTTTTCAATGTCTAGGGTAATGGGGATTAGGGCTTTGATGTTAGAGATTGTGACAGCAGGGTGAATTGGAGAAGACATGCTGAAGACGATGAAGGAAGGAGTAGAAAATTTTGCGCAGAGGAAAAAAGGGGGGGCGATAAAGAGAGGATCGATTGCTAGGGTTAATGGTTTGATACGATGTTATGATTGCAAACTTGCCTCCTTCATTCATCTATCAATAATATATATACATGAGATCATATCTCCTATTCTAATCAAGAGATATACATAAACATTTAACATATTTACATTCCATATATAACTATATTCTGTTACTAACTATTTTTTAGTTGATCGTTTGGGTTGATCAATTCGATAATGTATGGAACATCAATTCGGTATATATGAAACTTTTTAGTAACTACTTTATTGGATCATAAGTGATGATGCATGTTAGTATGGTTAATGGACAGTTTATGGTTTGCAAGTTGTTAGTTGGTTATGTTTAAGTACAGGTTAATATGGTTGATTATGTATTTATGTTACAGTTTACAGTTGCATCAAAATGATGAGATTTGGTTGATGACAGTTTACAGTTGCATCAATGATGTGATGTTGGTTATGCTTAGGTATGTTACAGTTTAAAGTAGCATGATAATTTACAGGTTATGTGATCATATATGCATTAGTATGTGTTGTTGTTGCTGACAATTTACAGGTTATGTGATGTTGGTTCATGGTTGATTATGTACAGGTTGGTATGGTCTCAAAATGAAAACGTGGTGCGTCACAGATTATGTACATAGTTAGGGGGTAGGGGTGGTCATCACTCATCACTAACTCACTAACTCACAACTTCCAATCAAGTTCTGCCATGTCATCGAGCTTTATTCCATCACTAGTGATGGATTTTAGTGGAAATGTCCATCACTCACCACCACACCCAACAATTTCCCCCACAACCAACAATTTCCTTCTTCACGAGTGATAAATATCACGCGTTTTAAATTTGACGCGTTTTAAGTTTTGGTGGCGGTGGTGTTTTGTGGACAATCACGCGTGATGTTTCAGTCATCACTGACCACCCAGGGTGGCCTTAGTATGGTTATCTGTGATCACACACACATATTGAATGATCACAACTGCATCACTGATGATCACACACACAGATTGAATTGTGGTGTTGTTTATGACAAGTTGGTTGAATTGGTAGTTATGTGATATTTATGTATAGATTGATTGTACTAGTAGTTATGTGATGTACAGAGTGAATTGGATTGGTAGTTATGTGATGTTGTTTATGTACCAGTTTATTGAATTGGTAGTTATGTGATGTTTATGTACAAATTGATTGAATTAGTAGTTATGTGATGTACATATTGAATTGGATTGGTAGATATGTCATGTTGGTTATGTGCTGTTTATGTACAAATTGATTAATTTGGTAGTTATGAGACGTACATATTGAACTGGATCAATTATGCTACCAAATTGAATTGTTTATGTACATATTGAATTGTATCAGTTGTGTTGTGTGATCATCACACACAAATTCATTTGGTACTCATGTCATCATCACATAAAGATTCATCACACAAAGATTGATTCATCACACATAGTTGGTAACACTGATTTAGACTCAAAATTATGGTAGTTTACCACTTGGTAGTTAATCTGGTAGTTATAGTTGGTAAATAAAGTTGTTTGTAATGTAATATTTCTTGATGGCAAATAACTCAATAACACAGGGACTCAAATTAAACTAATTAGATAACACAAGCACACTAAATGAAAGGGTAAATTTGTCATTTCATCTTCATTCAAACTAGGGTTGTAAACAAGCCCAGAGGCTCAAGAGCTACTCGGGATCGACGAGCTCGAGCCGGAAATACAAAACTCGTTTAAGCCCAAACAAAATTTTAGTTTATATATATATAGGGGAGGGTTATCTTGAGAACGCTAAATATTGCGAGAATCGTGAGAACGAATAAAAAAAACCAATTAAAACCATTTTTTTAATACAAACCTCATTGTAATTAAAATACAACATCAAATAATTCATTTCTCCTCTCAGAATCACTTTTATTCGAATTGTAGGATCGGGATTCGATCAAACGAGTCGTTCAGAAGAGTTCTCGATCAATACGAAAGGCGGAAGCAGACGTATTGATGTTATATCAGCTAGATTCACACTTAGAATCACTTTAACTGTCGATTGTATTGATTTGATAGTGTTTACAGATCGTTCGACACTTCGGAAGCACTTCGTCTCCGGAATCACAAAGTTACAAATGAAGACTTGGACTCACCTATTTATAGGAGACCCAGACCCCACGAACCAGACTTACCATTTTGTGCGACCTGGTCAGACCGTACGAGCTCCAGCTCGTGCGACCTGGACCATATCCTCTAAACTCCTATTTTCTAGTCTACCGAGCTCCAGTCTATCCAATCTAGTTACATGACTCGATACAAGACATAAGACGAAGTCAACAGACATATGCACTAACAAACTCCCCCTTGGATGATGACGAGTCTTCAGTGTATTGAGTCTTCAGTCTTGATCGGTCTTCTCGCTCTTTCCAAAGTATCTTTCTCTGTAAGCATCCTTCAATCTCCCTCTTACTCTTCTAGAATCTCAACCTTACTCTTCAAATTCTCTTGATCAGATCTCTTGATTCCTTAAGCTCATCAGCATTAGCAGCTTCTTTCTCGAGTGCTGTTTCAGAATAACAGTCTGGCTCTTACAGCTTTCACAGGTTCAAGAACGTCTCCTGGCTCTCCATAGCAACAGGAACAAGAGCCTGGTAACATGCACAATTCTCTACCCAAAAGTAAATTTCACAATTTTTAAAATTTAACAAATTTAGAAACCACTTGTAGATATCATACAACATCAACAATAGTTATGTCAAGTTCAAATTAATGACCTTGATTAACTAACAGTCAAAACATTACTTGTAACATTTCTCAAATTATCTCAAACTCTAACTTCATTTTTCATTTCAAACACACTCTCCCAACCCACTGTCGTTCATCATGTTTAGCACTCGGAATTTTGAAAATCAGCTTTTCAACATCAGTTGTCGAAAATAAGATGAAATAAAATCTTTTTTGATTTTTCAAAAATTTTATGCTAAAACACACTGAAAATCTTTTTGGATTTTGGGAAATAAACTATATACAGACATCTTTTTGTGAGTTTGTGTAAGAGGATCATATTAGTTTATGACAAATCACTAGTACCGTTGAGCTTTAAACACTTTAAGATCTAAACAATTCACTTAGATTGTCAGTATACTGATCCACTTAAATTTTCACACAAAGTTCAATTGATTCGAGATACGGGATTAGTGTTTTAATGGACTTAACTTATTCGCGTGTCCCACCTCAGAATATACTCTCGTATCTAGACTCCTATATTCAGTCTTACAGGTGAATGTACACTAATGATATCTGTAAATGGGTAATGCGAGGCCATGAGAGCTCAGGTTAGAACTTCCGTTCAGACAAAGAGATGATGGCTCGACTTTTAGGTATGTTCCCTTTAGAGAATCTTTTCTTCAACATCACATGATTAGCATTTTTCAATGTTTCATCATTTTTATGCTGAGGGTGGGCTTTATGATTAAAGCAGTGCAGAGTATTATACGAGGACTAGGCTATTGCTCCCGCAAAATCAGAAGTCCTGGCATAATACCCCAGATATCATCACGCACAAAGACCTAGTATGTCAGAAATAGAAAGCCCTTCAAACAAGATTTCAGGGGTTACCTATATATCCGAGAGATGTTTCCCACGAGATAAGTAAGTATTTGATATTTAGGTTTATATCTCAAAAACAATCTACTAAGCGTGTAAAAACCTACTGGCATATCATCAGTGAGACCGTTTATCACATTTTAACTTTCCAATTCTTTAGCGTACTGTGATTGTCTACTGATGTACTATCATTTCCTCTTTTTCACAACAAAACTCATTTTGATTTTTCGATGTTTTTGTATTTTTCAAATTTTCAAAATTTTAATTTTTTACTCCCCCTAAAATCAAAAATATGTTTCAATTTTTGATTTTCCGGGAAAAATTGAAAGTAAAAGCAATAAACTGTACAAATAAAATGACAAACTGATGTGAATTGCTTCAATTCTCCATTCTCTTGGCTTAAACAATCAAAACTCCCCCTGACAACAAACTATTTTCCCATTATGATTTCAAAACACTTAAGTTTGTTTTAATCAAAATGGTTTTTCCGGAAAATTAGTTTTGTTGATTTCAGACATCATGGGGATTCATTCATCACTTTGTTCTTTCAACCACTTTTAAAAATTATCACTTGTAGGTTTTTCACAAAAACATTTTTCAAGAATGATGCCGATTCATGCTCCACGATCACCAACTTGGGAGCTCCGGCAAGTCAGGATTTTACTTTTTAAAGAATCTCACCCATGCCTGATCAATCATGGGTGAACCATCATCATTTGGTTTAACAACTTTTGATTCATAAAATTCTTTCACTCCCTTCACCTTCCCATCAGCCATCTTGCCAAAAATATGTAGCACTTTACCATTAAATGCTTTTTCAGCATCAAAATCTTTCTTATCAGAGAAGAATTGATCTGAAATCTCAATCTTACCAATTTTTGATTTCAAGTTTCCATTTGACAATGGTGGAAAATTTTCATCATCCATTGTTGGAACAGAATTCTCATCATTTAGCATAACATGTGGCTCCTCTGACTTTGACGAATCAGATTCATTGCCAGAAACACCCTCTGATTTCTTAACAACCCATTTATGTTTGTTTAAATCGGTTCTTCTTTTATAAAAATGTTTCGAACTTTCACCAACTTCGAAAGTCGAATTTTTGAACTCCTTAAATTTTTCTATTGGTTGTTCCTTTTTATCAACACATTTCTCTTTTAATTTAGAGTTAGAAGAAACTCCCTGTTTTGTGTTGGTGGACTTTGGACAATTCCAAGCAATATGTCCAACCTCTCGGCATTTGAAACATGTTCTTCTTTCAACTCTCGGTTCAGATTCCTTCAACATATTCTTTTGCTTTTCGGCGAGAAACTCCTTGTTTGACTGTTTCCAGAAAGGTTTCTCCTTCTCTTCTTCTGAACTTGCTCCTGAAACAAATTTAGTTTTTGGTTTATAATTTTCTCATTTTTATTATTTTCGGGTGGAATAAAGCCTAATCCTTTCTTTTTGAAATTACTGTTATGGTTTGGTTTCTTTCGATAACCCGAACCAGAACTGTAACCCTTTTTCTTGTTCAATCTTTGTTGAACTCTTGAAGTGTATTTTTTAGGTTTTTCAGTAAGATTTACATCTTTTATTTCAGAAATATTAATTTCTGTTAATTTGAAAACCTTGTTAATCATTTCAGTTTTAACACCTCTTATAGGAAATTCTTCATCATAATATAATTTGTCGGAGTCATTCAAAGTATATGCTACTTTGAATGTTTCGTTATTCAAATTATTTTTTGATATCAGAAAATCTTTATTGTAAACCCTTTTGACCGGTTAACTCGAGCTTTTGTCTGATGAACTCGAATTTTCAGATTTTGACTCTGACTTTGACTCTTCATCTTTATCCAACACCTGATCGACCACTTTCTTAATTAACTCGGACTCATGATCTGTGTCAGACGCTGTGAAGGTGACATCAATATCATCTGGTAATCCATCGATAGACTCGGATTTCAGATTTAGATTGAGTGCTTCAGCCACCTTTTCAAAGTGTCGGGGGGTATAGCCATCCCACATTGGATTTGTTACTCTGTTATAATTCAAACCAGTTTTCTTACCAGAATTTTCTTCATCATCTGCAAACTTATGAGCTGCAACGGTAGGATAGTTGCGATCAATAACATACTCCGAACTTTGATAACTTCGAAGTAAAGTATTCACTCTTTCTGTTTCAATTGTCGTCGCTGCCAATTCTTGTTTCAGCCCAGCAATAATCTTGATATACTTGTTGATTGCAATTTGCTTTTGAAGAACTGTTGCTTTCAGAAGATTCTTCATCTGGATATCCTCATCACTAGCTCCTTTGTACAAGTTCACTTTGCTGCTTAGGAGATCATATGATTCCTTTATGCTTCTCACATTGTGTAGCAAATTTTCTTTGAGCTTCTCTAATTCAGCATATTTTGTATCTTTTTCAGCACAATCTTTCCAAGGTACTAAATACTTTGCACAAGGTTTTTCAACCTCTACAATCTTTTCAATTTCAACAATTTTTTCAACTTCAACAATTTTTTCAACTTCGACAATTTTTTCAACTATTTTCTCCACCACCTTTTTTATCACGATCGGTTCTTTCTCAACTTTTATCTTCACTTCATTCTCTTCAACCTCGACCTTCTCTGTCGGTTTTTTTCAACTTTTGCCTTATCAGCTTCTGTCTTAACTTCAGTCTTTTCTTCAGCAACCCTTCTTGCTTCCATTTCTCTCTTCAGTCTAGCAGCCCTTTTCTCTTTCAATATCTCTATTTTATCTGCAAAAAACAAATCAAAACTATAAGGATCCAATTGTTTTCTAGCTTTATTAATATACTCTTCCTCATCATCAGTGTCTTCCTCACTTCCTGAAGACTTAAAAATCGGTTGTCTTCTAGGACTGTTCTTAAACATAAGCTTTGGAGGCTTTTGGAAAGTTCCCGTTTCATTCTCGATACCGACAATTTTGGCAACGGTAACAGGAGCGACCGGGGCAGTAGCATATGTGTTGTAAAATTCGTTGTCCATGTTTTGGTGAAAAGATTTACAAAATCAGAATTTCAAACAGTCTGGAATGTCACGCGAGCTGGAAATCCTCAAACCATACGAACTGAAATCACTCCAAACAAGCTGGATACTATCAAGCGGTCTGGATCACACTGTTTGACAATTTCAAACGAGTTGACAACTTTTCAAACGACCTGGTAACAATCCAAACGACCTGGAATTCAATCTCACACGACCTGGAGTTCAATTTCAAATGACCTGATCACCTCGTGCGACCTGGAGTTCAATCTCAAACGACCTGGAGTTCAATCTCAAAAGACCTGGACATTTCGTGCGACCTGGAGCTCAATTTGGTGCGACCTGGATTAGTTTTCGTGCGACCTGGAGCTCAATTTGGTGCGACCTGGATTAGTTTTCGTGCGATCTGGTCAATTTTCAAATGATTTGAATAGAAATCCACACCGTTTGAGAATCCTAAGTCCAAAAGTTCATCATTTTGTCAATTTTTATCAAGTTTTACGTTGAATTTGGTTCTGATTTGTGCATGGATTGTTCAAAACAATGTTTTACAAGTTATAACATGAAATCAGGTCATTTTAACCGTGAAATCTCGGTAAATTTGATGAAAAAGTGCAGAAAAATGAGTAGAAATGAGTAGAAATCAGTTGTTTTTGAAGAAATCAAGCTGAAATGATAAGAACTCTTCCTCCTGAGCTCTGATACCACTTGTAGGATCGGGATTCGATCAAACGAGTCGTTCAGAAGAGTTCTCGATCAATACGAAAGGCGGAATCAAACGTATTGATGTTATAGCAGCTAGATTTACATGTAGAATCACTTTAATTGTCGATTGTATTGATTTGATAGAGTTTACAGATCGTTCGACACTTCGGCAGCACTTCGTCTCCGGAATCACAAAGTTATAAATGAAGACTTGGACTCACCTATTTATAGGAGACCCAGACCCCACGAACCAGACTCACCAGTCCGTGCGACCTGGTCAGACCGTACGAGCTCCAGCTCTTGCGACCTGGACAATATCCTCTAAACTCCTATTTTCTAGTCTACCGAGCTCCAGTCTATCCAATCTAGTTACATGACTCGATACAAGACATAAGACGAAGTCAACAGACATATGCACTAACAAGAATTTTTACACATGTGTAAATATAACAAATTTACACATGTGTAAATGGCAAACTTACACATGTGTGAATTTTCTTTATTTACGAATTCACGTAAATTTAAACGTATAAATGAAATTTATAACATTGTATTCGAATAATAATGATAATTAAAAAGAAATTTTGAATTTGAATTATTTTTGACAAAGTTCTCGCGATTTTTTGATTCGTTCTCACGGTTCTCACGATATTTAGCGTTCTCATTTAAACCCTCCCCTCTCTCTCTCTATCTCCATCTCTCTCTCTCTCTCTCTCTATATATATATATATATAGGGTCGGGATTTAGAGAAAACGGTAGAAAGTGTGAGAACGGTGAGAACGCTTATGGATCGTCCGATCAAAACAATCTATGGACTAGATTAGCGCGGTGGCGTTTTCGTAAATAACATCAATTTTATTACCTGGACGCGCTTCATTAAGGGTAAAATGGTCTTTTGACTTTCTCCACACAAAATGCCATACTGATGAATAAAACGCCAAAAACAAAAATTACAGACCTTCAATTATAGTAAAATTCCGCCTAAAAAAACCGCCAAAAAAAATCCTATATATACAACATCTCAGACCTTCAATTAAAAACACACACAAAAACCCAAACGCCATTATTTATATATCCCATTCGCCTTAGAAACGCCAAAAAACCCAAACATCAAACATCAAGTTCAGTTTTTGTCTGTAAGATTTCGCTAAATGAAATGGACAAAATCATTAAGTAAGGATATTGACCATTTCATTTAGTAAAATCTTATTGACTGATCATCAACTTCCATCCAATTTATAACGCCAAAACATACAAAAACATTATTGAGCTTTGTTGTCAATAAAGTTTAGCTGTATGGGGTGGACAACATTGTCAGTTATCTTTCTAAACCGATGATTAACAATGTTGTCCATCTCATACAGCAAAACATTATTAATTTTAGCATGATCAAATTATGAGGTTTAAGATGCTCTTATTTCGTGGCGTTCTATTTATCGGTAAAACGCCAAAAAAGTTAAAAAATCAAACATCGTTAATTGTAAAAATTCAAGATTGTTGCATGAAAGGGTCTAAACTCAATAACATTTTGCTGCATGAGATGGACAAATCTTCAAGAAAAAGATGTTGATTTCAGATTGTGTGCTTCCAAACAGCCACACAAAAAACTACTTGAAAAACAAAAAAGCCAAAATGAATCATACGAAAGTCAAACCAGCCAGTTAACAAGATTCAAAAAAGAAGAAAGAGACTGGTGACAGTGAAGATTATGAAGATCAATTGTTTATGTATTTCTTTTTTTTATTTTCCTTTTCAGATGATTGTTATATAATAAAACGCCATATATAATAAAAACGCCAAAACAGCCAAAATGCTTGCTTAAACGATATCATCCCTTTAAACGCCCCCAAAAACTCCAAAACTATAATAAAATTACTTTGAAAAAGTATTATAAAAAACCAAAAAAGAAATATATATATATATATAAGCAAACTTGAAAATGTAACTATAAACAGTAAATACAAATCAGTAATACAGAAGATGGGGAAAATTTATTATATTATAATCTAAAACGCCAAACTTGAAAGATGGGACATGTTACAGACTTCAGAGATAAAAGCTTATAAAAAACAATAATTATAAACAGTAACTGAAAAGACGAATACTTTATTATAATAATGCACCGCCTAACTTAGGAGCCAAAAAGACATCCTATAAAATGATACGTCTCAGCAACTACCATTTGATCAAACCAAAAAAAAAAAATCAAACGCCAATACTACTAAATACAACTCACTGTAAAACGCCAAAAAAAATCAAAGATAGCTAATATGCTTTCTTGGATATTCAGAATTGTTCTTCGGGAAGTTTCACTGAATGAATTGTTATCAGAGGGGAGTAACTCAGAAATATTTTGCTGCATGAGATGGACAAAAATTCAAGAAAAAAATGTTGATGCCAGTCATATGGCATTTTGTATTTTTTGTTCTTGAAGAAGGTTTGGATGAGGTGTCACACCCCGACCACGTAGGACAACCAAACGTGGCGGAAACGTCGGGGAGTGTTGTAACAGAATTAATTGTTTCACAACCATGGCAATTGAAGTTTCGTTTTATTAATCAAACATGAAAGTTTACATTGTTTTAAACAAGAACCAAAGAGTAAATAACATAAATTAACTAATTCTTGTCTCGTTTTACGTTACTAAGGCACAGGTCCGCCTAAGTATGTCTTGATAAGTCCTATACATCATCTCCTGAAAACACATGTGAAAATAGGTACGTCAGCATAAAAATGCCTGTGAGATACATAGGTTTTGTGAAAACAGAATTCATGACTTATGTTTGAGAAAATGTTTAGTCATGAACCTTGTAATTTGCTTTGTCTTGTAAATCATTTGAAAAACGATAAGATCAGATGATATGTATAAATAAGAGAACAATGTATGGTTAAATGAATAACCATGTAAAATGAGTTTGTATAAGATAAGTTGTTTGTAAATCAATGTCTTGTGAAAAGTATGTTATTTGTATAAAATGTTATATGTCTCAAATTGAAATGATTCAAATAACGCTACAATATGTGATATCATACAAACACTTATATATAGGAAGTACCAGCGGCGTATCCACCGTGCTTGTATCATATTACATACGCCTCGTTACTTAAATCACTTACTCAAACCAAACCATCAAGATGAAATGTTTAACAATTGTAGAAATGTTTATGTATAGTCAAATGTCTATCTTCAAATGTAAATCATGTCAACAGATACAAATGGTTCACACGGTTCAATAGTTACAAACGGTTCATATAATCAAAGGGTTACGACGGTTCACATAGTCAAATGGTTACAACGGTTCAAAATGTAGTATAATGTGTTCATATGCTGGATGAGCATATGCAACAGAAATGCAATGTAAAACAATGTACTAAGTATGCACGTAATGGACATACATAGCATAAGTGTAATGTAAAACAATGTACTAAGTATGCACACAATGGGTGTACATAGCATGAAATGTATTGTAAAGTGATGTACTAAGTATGCACACAATGGGCATACATAGCATAAAATGTATTGTAAAGTGATGTACTAAGTATGCACACAATGGGCATACATAGCATAAAATGTATTGAAATCATGTACTATAAATGCACTAATAAACATAGCAAGTATATGATGTGAAAACAGGAAAGCATGAAAGTAACAAGTAGGCACATGTGTTTCACCCCAAAACAGTTTGAAAACAGTAAAAGAGGGGTCTATGTACTCACTTAAGATTGCTCAGAAGTCCTAAGATAACCACCAAGCAATGCTAGAGATCACGGAATCAAACGGCACCTAATATAGGTAACTATGTTAATAAACCGGACCTAAGTCGGAGGATTTAGATAGAATGAGGGTTCGTAAACCAAACGAGTATGGAGACTCGTGTCATATGGTTTAACAAAGCCTACATACTAAATGAAACCTAACCTAAGTGCTTACGACCCATTACGACCCGTTTAGGTAGCTTATGCTACTTTAACGCGTCGTCCGCGTGAAACGCGTTCGGACCGCCTAACTAGTCCTATGACAAGTAGAATGTGCCTTAATATGTTTAATTATGTTACATAATCAGTTAAGTGACGAAAGTTTAGGTTACATATGCTTAATTACCAATTACACATGAAAAGGGTATTTTGGTAATTTACCTAAGGCATATAAACTACCTATCATACAACTACTTAACGAAGCGACCATAAGGTATAACCTCGGAAGGTTATTCCCTATACACTATGGTCACCTAATGTGCTTGGTCGGATCCTAATGATCGACCAAACGGGTCGGGTTCGAAGGTATAAGCGATTTATTAGATCGCTTACCCTTACGACCCTAGACAACGTGGTAATCAGTAGGCATAGTCACAAGGGACTATAACCATCGTGATTACAATCACGTTGCGAAGTTCAAACGAACTTCGCATTGACCATAAACTAGTCAATGCAGAAAGTCAAACAAAGTTTGACTTTCGAACTCGAAAAGCAATAAAAGAACGAAGGAATACTTACAAAGGGTCCCCGAATGCTAATCTTGATTCAAGTAGCTCAGGTATGAAACAAAGGTTTCAACTTAGAGCTTCTCAAATCAGATTCTAGTGGGTTTTTGCAAGGCAAGGGGTTGGGTATTTATAGTATTCTTCGAACCGTTAAGACCGTTTCTTGAATAACGTGATCGAATCTCGTCCGTACACTTGTTGGAATGTTGTGGTGACTAAAAAATGGCCCCTCATGAACTGAAAGGGCAAGTGTGGGTGTGTGGTTGGGAGCTTAACAGCTGTAATCTGCTGTTAAATTGATCTTATCTGATCTGGGAGTCTGACGCGGGCCGCGTAAGAGGACTCACTAATCTTACGCGGGCCGCCTGGCCTGACTGGTCAGAAACCAACTTTCATAAATGACAGTTTTGGTCCCTGTTACGTATTTAAGCCATTTCCGACATGTTTAAGGCCCGTTAAGCCAACGTTAAGGCCCTAAAATGATTCCTAAACATTGTGGACATGAAACATGCTAAAAAATATGTCGGATGTCAGTTCGTTTGGTCGTACGATCGCGATGTTCGCTTAATTACGACGGAATGCGCATAAGCGCGAAAAACGATCCAAATGACGCGACGAATGGATTTTTCTTATGCCAAACACTAAAATATTTTTAGTGCTTACATAAATTTTTGGATGTCCGGATGTATTCAGAACGTAAGTTATGCGCGAAAATGCAAACTTGTGCACTTTTTGACGCTTTTAGTCCCTGAATGACCCAAAAGTTTATTTTAGCACACCGAACCCCTCAAAGCCTATTTATAAGCTATATAAAGGATATTTAAGGTGTGTTTAACTTATGTTCATGTTCCGGAATGTTTGTTACAGTTCAAATTGGCATACTTTCGCAGTTTGTCAAGTTTAGTCCCTGTAAGCGATTTAACTTGATTTTGCCATACCAAAGCCTTCAAAACTTATTTCTAAGTTATGTAAAGGTTATTTAAGGTATGTTAAGCCTATTTCACTATTCCCGAGTGTTCGTTGCATTAAACTGGTTATATTTACGCATCAGCGAGCGTATAACCTTCTAGAAAGCGATTTAGAGCTTGAAATCGAACAAGAGTTGATATGTGCAAAAGATACACATATTTATACAGATCCCAAGTATGAAATACAATATTTCATTGGCTTGGTATTTGTTTGATGGTCGCAGTGACCCAGGTGTCACAGTCTCCCCTACTTTAGAAAATTTCGTCCCGAAATTTATTCGTAGGAGTCCATCTGTGACTTTGTGTCAAGTAACCACCGGATATACAAGGCATAATCCTGTCATTTCCTTAACGGACAATCTTCAGAAACGAAAATGAACAGACGGAGTCATTTTCCTCAACGAGTATTCTTCAGAAACGGAAATGAAGGAATAAACAAACGAGGATTCATTTCCTCAACGGACAATCTTCAGAAACGTAAAATGAACTTACGGAGTCATTTTCAACGGGTGCTTCATCAGAAATGGAAATGAAAAGGATAATCAAACGGATATTCATTTCCTCAATGGACAATCTTCAGAAACGAAAATGAACAAACGGAGTCATTTTCAACGGGTGCTTCCTCAGAAATGGAAATGAAAAGGATAATCAAACGGATATTCATTTCCTCAATGGACAATCTTCAGAAACGAAAATGAACAAACGGAGTCATTTTCAACGGGTGCTTCCTCAGAAATGGAAATGAAAAGGATAATCAAACGGATATTCATTTCCTCAACGGACAATCTTCAGAAACGAAAATGAACAAACGGAGTCATTTTCAACGGGTGCTTCCTCAGAAACGGAAATGAATAGAGTTAATCAAACGGATATTCATTTCCTCAACGGACAATCTTCAGAAACGAAAATGAACAAACGGAGTCATTTTCAACGGGTGCTTCCTCAGAAACGGAAATGAATAGAGTTAACTTCTAGGCACATGACAAAGCTCGCTGTGGTTCCTGTGCACTAAATTCCATAATTATGTATGCATCCATAATTACGTAATTCCTTGCACAGTCCGCACAGTCTGTCTTGTAATGTTTAGGGAAAAAAAATCAAACCTGTGATGAGGGTGACTAGACTACCATAGGGTCCTTTTAATTAGATCGACAAATGATCTTTTTAATTAGGCCACCAAGGAGTCCTTTCAGCTATATCATCACATGATGTTCCTAACCAGATTTTTGGATCAATCTGTTTAACTAGCCCACTCAAGGGGTCTAATTATGGAGTAGTACTTTATAACCCAAGGGACTTAACTACAACGTAGAAGTCCATTAAGGATTTTAGATTAACAAAAACTTGGATTACACCAAAAACATAAAAGGGAACACATAAGCACATAATTACATAGTTGCTTAACTCAGTTATTAATTTGTTATTAACTTGTTAGTGATTGAATATGGATATTCAAAGTACACCAGGAAACCAGTCGCTGGACTTCAACGTCCTCTGGGATCTATCTGAAAAGATAGGATGATCTCCCAAAATTCGATTTTGTTTTCAAAGAAACGTAATATTCGAATTAAGGAACACAACAATTTTAGGATTTACGAAAATATCCTTAAGTACCCTTATTAAGGATTTATAGTGGTACTTTGGGTATTCGTCTCGTGTTGTAACTTGCGCCTTGTACTTCGTTTCCTTAGAATAAACGGGTACTTAGGAATTTCGTGGAAACGCAAGAGATCATAAGATGGAAAAAAAATTTGGGGGTAGTTTGCTTTACAAGGAATACGATTCCTTGATTGTCGGTATTGTAAGAGATATGTTGTTTATACATACAACCACATAAATACATTGCAATGTAAATAAAAGATTTATTTATAAACAATGATAACAATTGTTTCGTAGATCTTGACAACAAAAGAGAATAATACATAAGGATTGATTATTTCTAAACAGCGTTGTCTTCCATTCGGTCTGATGCTCATCCCTGTGCTGGATTTGCATTAGCAAGCTTTGGGCAATTTCTTCGGAAATGACCCATCTCGCCACAGTTGAAGCAAGAACCTGGTAGAAAACGACCTTGAGCAGGATTGTTGCCAGCTTGGTTTGGTGCAGCTGCAGCTGGGCAGACTCTTGCTGTATGGCCTATAAGTCCACAAGTTTGGCATTTGCGGCACTTTACATTGGCATGATGATGGAGGCTACATTGGTTGCACAAGGGTGCAGTTCCATTGTATGGCTTCCTAGCAGGGGGTTGAGCTGGTTGGTTGGGGACGGCTTGATCATTGTGAGTAACCATGGCGAAGTTCTGAGAAGCCTTTCGCTTCTTTGACTTCTTAGGGGATCCAGTCTATTCATCCATGGTCTTTGATTCCTCGATTGGGTTCGATTCCTCGACCGGTTTCTTGTCACCTTTTCGGAAAAGTTTACCTTTCCTGATCTTTGATTCAGTCAAGGTTGCAGATAGCTCAATGGCCTGTCTAACTGTAGTAGGGTTGCTACCAGTCACAATGTCTTGTATTGAGTCAGGGAGGCCATCAATGTACTTTTCGATTGCCTTATCCAAAGGCGTGACCATGTTTGGGCATAACAGACTTAACTCCTCATAACGGTCCGTGTAGGCTCGATGCTCACCGCTATCTTGCGTAAGATCGTCAAATTCCCTTTCCAAGGCCCTGATCTCGTGACGAGGACAGAATTCCCTCATCATAAGGGCCCTAAGTTCAGCCCATGTCTGTGCTAGAGCAACTTCTGCACCACGATCTCTCATAACCCCGTTCCACCATGTAAGGGCCCTCTTCTGGAACACACTCGAAGAAAACTCGACCTTGCGATTGTCAGGACACTGCACGTGGCGGAAAGTATTCTCAATGCTCTCGAACCATTGAAGAAGCCCAGTCGCTCCCTCAGAACCACTAAACTTGAGTGGTTTAGCCGAGTTAAAACTCTTGAAATTGCATGGACCATTGTTGTTGTTGTTGGCTTGGTTCCATTGAGCAAAGAGGTTTGGGAATTGAGCAGCCATTTGCTGCGCAATGATTTCTGCCAGTTCGGCAGTCGCTATCTGGTTTTCGCGTCGAGGAGGCATTCTAAAAGAGAAACAAGAAAGAAAACAAATGAAATGGCATTGGGTAAGAATAGGATGTTACAATTACCGACCATAATCATGGTTGATGGTCATTTGTTTGAACCACGAAGCAAACAAACAACACAAAGGCTGAATCAAAGCAAATAGATCCTCATAGTGTATCGCGAAGACATGCTCGCCTATAAGTGGACACTCACCCCAAGAGTTCCCAGGTAAGAGTGACTGGTCCGATTATGTGGATTTGTACGAACACTCTAGCCTTAGACAGAAAACCCAGGGTACAGGCATTCACTCTTCCAGTTTGCACGTGTTCACACTATTTAGGACCCAAAACTTTGACGAGAGTTTTGAAAATTCAAAGGGGTTCAAAACCTTATAACAGAGGGTTCAAAACCTAGAAATCAATCATCCTAGAACAGATGATTAGTTTTCAAAGCGGTTTTGAAATTTATGTTCTTGTTGTGGTCGTCGTCTAAGGATAGGTGACGGTATTGTTTTATGACTAAACGCAAGTAAACTTGCGTTAGGGTCCTAGGAAGGTTATAGTCTAGGTCAAAGCATTACTAATAACCTAATTCCCTATAACCATTGGCTCTGATACCAACTCTTCTGTCACACCCCGACCACGTAGGACAACCAAACGTGGCGGAAACGTCGGGGAGTGTTGTAACAGAATTAATTGTTTCACAACCATGGCAATTGAAGTTTCGTTTTATTAATCAAACATGAAAGTTTACATTGTTTTAAACAAGAACCAAAGAGTAAATAACATAAATTAACTAGTTCTTGTCTCGTTTTAAGTCACTAAGGCACAGGTCCGCCTAAGTATGTCTTGATAAGTCCTATGCATCATCTCCTGAAAACACATGTGAAAATAGGTACGTCAGCATAAAAATGCTTGTGAGATACATAGGTTTTGTGAAAACAGAATTCATGACTTATGTTTGAGAAAATGTTTAGTCATGAACCTTGTAATTTGCTTTGTCTTGTAAATCATTTGAAAAATGATAAGATCAGATGATATGTATAAATAAGAGAACAATGTATGGTTAAATGAATAACCATGTAAAATGAGTTTGTATAAGATAAGTTGTTTGTAAATCAATGTCTTGTGAAAAGTATGTTATTTGTATAAAATGTTATATGTCTCAAATTGAAATGATTCAAATAACGCTACAATATGTGATATCATACAAACACTTATATATAGGAAGTACCAGCGGCGTATCCACCGTGCTTGTATCATATTACATACGCCTCGTTACTTAAATCACTTACTCAAACCAAACCATCAAGATGAAATGTTTAACAATTGTAGAAATGTTTATGTATAGTCAAATGTCTATCGTCAAATGTAAATCATGTCAACAGATACAAATGGTTCACACGGTTCAATAGTTACAAACGGTTCATATAATCAAAGGGTTACGACGGTTCACATAGTCAAATGGTTACAACGGTTCAAAATGTAGTATAATGTGTTCATATGCTGGATGAGCATATGCAATAGAAATGCAATGTAAAACAATGTACTAAGTATGCACGTAATGGACATACATAGCATAAGTGTAATGTAAAACAATGTACTAAGTATGCACACAATGGGCGTACATAGCATGAAATGTATTGTAAAGTGATGTACTAAGTATGCACACAATGGGCATACATAGCATAAAATGTATTGTAAAGTGATGTACTAAGTATGCACACAATGGGCATACATAGCATAAAATGTATTGAAATCATGTACTATAAATGTACTAATAAACATAGCAAGTATATGATGTGAAAACAGGAAAGCATGAAAGTAACAAGTAGGCACATGTGTTTCACCCCAAAACAGTTTGAAAACAGTAAAAGAGGGGTCTATGTACTCACTTGAGATTGCTCAGAAGTCCTAAGATAACCACCAAGCAATGCTAGAGATCACGGAATCAAACGACACCTAATATAGGTAACTATGTTAATAAACCGGACCTAAGTCGGAGGATTTAGATAGAATGAGGGTTCGTAAACCAAACGAGTATGGAGACTCGTGTCATATGGTTTAACAAAGCCTACATACTAAATGAAACCTAACCTAAGTGCTTACGACCCATTACGACCTGTTTAGGTAGCTTATGCTACTTTAAAGCGTCGTTCGCGTGAAACGCGTTCGGACCGCCTAACTAGTCCTATGACAAGTAGAATATGCCTTAATATGTTTAATTATGTTACATAATCAGTTAAGTGACGAAAGTTTAGGTTACATATGCTTAATTACCAATTACACATGAAAAGGGTATTTTGGTAATTTACCTAAGGCATATAAACTACCTATCATACAACTACTTAACGAAGCGACCATAAGGTATAACCTCGGAAGGTTATTCCCTATACACTATGGTCACCTAATGTGCTTGGTCGGATCCTAATGATCGACCAAACGGGTCGGGTTCGAAGGTATAAGCGATTTATTAGATCGCTTACCCTTACGACCCTAGACAACATGGTAATCAGTAGGCATAGTCACAAGGGACTATAACCATCGTGATTACAATCACGTTGCGAAGTTCAAACGAACTTCGCATTGACCATAAACTAGTCAATGCAGAAAGTCAAACAAAGTTTGACTTTCGGACTCAAAAAGCAATAAAAGAACGAAGGAATACTTACAAAGGGTCCCCGAATGCTAATCTTGATTCAAGTAGCTCAGGTATGAAACAAAGGTTTCAACTTAGAGCTTCTCAAATCAGATTCTAGTGGGTTTTTGCAAGGCATGGGGTTGGGTATTTATAGTATTCTTCGAACCGTTAAGATCGTTTCTTGAATAACGTGATCGAATCTCGTCCGTACACTTGTTGGAATGTTATGGTGACTAAAAAATGGCCCCTCATGAACTGAAAGGGCAAGTGTGGGTGTGTGGTTGGGAGCTTAACAGCTGTAATCTGCTGTTAAATTGATCTTATCTGATCTGGGAGTCTGACGCGGGCCGCGTAAGAGGACTCACTAATCTTACGCGGGCCGCCTGGCCTGACTGGTCAGAAACCAACTTTCATAAATGACAGTTTTGGTCACTGTTACGTATTTAAGCCATTTCCGACACGTTTAAGGCCCGTTAAGCCAACGTTAAGGACCTAAAATGATTCCTAAACATTGTGGACATGAAACATGCTCAAAAATATGTCGGATGTCAGTTCGTTTGGTCGTACGATCACGATGTTCGCTTAATTACGACGGAATGCGCATAAGCGCGAAAAACGATCCAAATGACGCGACGAATAGATTTTTCTTATGCCAAACACTAAAATAAAATATTTTAGTGCTTACATAAATTTTTGGATGTCCGGATGTATTCAGAACGTAAGTTATGCGCGAAAATGCAAACTTGTGCACTTTTTGACGCTTTTAGTCCCTGAATGACCCAAAAGTTTATTTTAGCACACCGAACCCCTCAAAGCCTATTTATAAGCTATATAAAGGATATTTAAGGTGTGTTTAACTTATGGTCATGTTCCGGAATGTTTGTTACAGTTCAAATTGGCATACTTTCGCAGTTTGTCAAGTTTAGTCCCTGTAAGCGATTTAACTTGATTTTGCCATACCAAAGCCTTCAAAACTTATTTCTAAGTTATGTAAAGGTTATTTAAGGTATGTTAAGCCTATTTCACTATTCCGGAGTGTTCTTTGCATTAAACTGGTTATATTTACGCATCAGCGCGCGTATAACCTTCTAGAAAGCGATTTAGAGCTTGAAATCGAACAAGAGTTGATATGTGCAAAAGATACACATATTTATACAGATCCCAAGTATGAAATACAATATTTCATTGGCTTGGTATTTGTTTGATTGTCGCAGTAACCCAGGTGTCACATGAGGAGAAGAGATCAATGATACTGAAGAGTGGGATGATTAGAAAGATGAAGATCAACATGAAGAAAAAGCGAAAAACCCACACACACGGCATAGATCTATGTCCCCAAACATCCACAAAAAAGCCACTTCAACAGACGCGCAGGCAAAAAAATCAAACCGATGGGTTTGTTAAGTTTTACATAAAACGCCATGTTTTTTTGTGACAGTTCTTGTACTATTAAAGAACAGAGAGACTGATGACAGTGAAGATTGTGAAGAGAGATCCGATTAGAATTTTTAATTTATTTTCTTCGCTTGTATTTTTTTTTTACTGTGGCTGAAATATAATCTAACAATTGAAAAACGCCAAAATACCACAAACGCTAAAATGTTTATAAAAAATAATAAAACAATGGGCCCTTTTTTTAAAACGCCTTGAAAAACGCCATTCAGATAGATTTCCTAACCACCCTTGGTTCCAATGGCATACGATTTGAATAAACGCCATAAACGGCAAAAACGCCATAAACGGCATAAACGGCATAAACGCCAAAATGTTAATAAACTTTTCCATTAAACGCCATTAATTATTGAAATTGATTAACGCCAAAAATCTTAAACCACAAAAAATAAAACAATATTGGAAAAAGCGGAACTGGAAAAGCAGAAGATAAAAGGACAAAAAATCCCCTCCGCCCTTCCCTATGCCACGTGACACGTGTTAGGTCAAGATGCGTTCTCACCGTTCTCACACTTTTGAGCGTTTTCTCTAGAACCCGTTTATATATATATATATATATGGCCAGGATTTAGAGAAAACGGTGGAAAGTGTGAGAACGGTGAGAACGCTTATGGATCGTCCGATCAAAACAATCTATGGACTAGATTGGCGCGGTGACATTTTCGTAAATAACACGAATTCTATTGAGTGGACGCGCTTCATTAAGGGTGAAAAGGTCTTTACACTACTATATCAAAACGCCAAAGTATTGAATAAAACGCCATTACTGGCCAAAACACATCCCAATATAAACAAAACTTTCTCATACATAAGAACACACCTCCCCCAACATGAAACGCCATATTTTCTACTATATACCATTCATCTTACAACACCAAAATTTCCAAAACATCAAACACCCCTACTCAAAAACGCCATATTTTACTAAATACCAATCTTCTTTGAAAACGCCAAAACTCTCAAATATCAAAATTTTCCAAAAAATGGACGTTTCTTTCAGATACACTATTTCCTCAGTAAAACGCCAAAAATACCAAAAATCGTTTCTTGTATATTCAATATTGTTCTACTTGAAGTTTCGCAGAATGCATTCTTTCCTGAGGAGCTATGACTCAAATAACATTTTGCTGAATGAGATGGACAAAACTTCAAGAAAAAGATACTGGGGTCAGACTTATGTCATTTTTTGTGTTTTGTTATTGATGAATATTATAATGGCATGAATAGATGAATGACACTGATGAGTGCTTTGAAGATACATATCCAAACAAAAAGCTCATGTCATATTGTCTTTCCAAACGACCACAAAAACACAAGCATGACAAAGCCAAACCACCAGTGAACATGTTTCAAAGAAGAAAGAGACTGATGACAGTGAAGATTTGGAAGATGAATTGCTTCTATTTTCAGTTTTTTAATTTCCCTTTTCTGTTGTTTGTTATGTATTTTTCGACTAAGAATAAAAAAGTTTAATAAAGAGCCAAAAAGTCATAAAGATTGGGAAACGCCATAATGTAGTAAAACGCCATAATGCAGTAAAACGCCAAAAACTCCAAACCTACAATAAAAGTAATTTGAAGAACTATTGTTAAAAGTTAAAAATGGAAAAAAACGCCAAAAACTACTTAAAGCCATTAAAAAACGCCAAACTTGGAAGATGGAAGGTCTATGACCATAAAAACTCATAAAAAGCTGAACAAAAAGAGTAAAAAATAAACACAGTAACTGAAAAGACGGCTACTTTATTAATATCATTTATTATAAATAAAAATCCCGCCTAAACTACGCGCCAAAAATATCCTATAAGAGAGACGTCTTTGCACAATCAACTAATCACAAAACCAAAAATATAAACGCCATCTTTCCAAAAACGATTCACTTTAAAACGCCAAAAAAAGATACTTAAAAAACCCACAGATGCAGAACCTCATTTCTTCTATATTGAGTATTGTTCTGAATGAAGTTTCACTGAATGGATTCTACTCTGAGGTGGGTATCTCTATAAGCTTTTGCTTAATGAGATGGACAAATATTCATGAAAAAAAGACTGATGATCATCATGTCACTTTGTTCTTGATGGATATATTGATGCCATGAAGGGATGAATACATTCGAGCAGGCGTTGGTGTTCAACATGTCACCAAACAAGTATATATAAAACCACAATAAAGGGTCTACATAAGGTATTCAAAAAAAGGTTCAAAACGCCAAAAAGATTAAAGTAGAAGAGCCTGATGACAGTGAAGATTTGGATGAGAAATTAGATTATAATTTTTTCCCATTTTCTATTGTTTGTTATCTAATTCTCTGTTGTTTAATATCTAATTCTCTACTAATAAAAAAACGCCAAAACGCCTGATAGTGTGAAAACAGTGAGAACGGATGCTAGCAAAGCACGATGTTGCTATATAAAACGCCAAAAAGGCCAAACAAAGTATTACTGGAAAAATCAGCACTATAGGTCTGTATCCTAAATGGCACAACACTTGATAGAAAAAAATAAAAAATAAATAAACATAAAAATAACCGATGTTTTTTACATTATAGGCCTGCGTCCTGATCTAAAAAAAATAAAAAACGCCAAAATTTGCTTAAAACTGATATAAAAACAATAAAAACGCCGCGTATTTATTAAATGCCAAAAAATGGAAAGGTGATGTAACACGCGTTTAAAAAAAGAAAATACGAAAGGACAAAAAAGCCCCTCCGCCATTCTCTATGTCGCGTGACACGTGTTGGGCCAGGATGCGTTCTCACCGTCCTCACACTTTCTACCGTTTTCTCCTGATCCCGTTTCTCTCTCTCTCTCTCTCTCTCTCTCTATATATATATATATATATATATAAAATTAAAACCCAATCCTAAAAATCCCTACTCTGTTTCAACTTAGACCCATATTATATAAACTAATAACATTGGTGAGCCGAGATCGAGCTAAGCTTTGGCTCGTTTAAAGGACATCGAAGCAAGCTCAAGCCAATATTTAGCTCGCTTGAGATTGTTCTCAAAACAGCTCAAGTCGAGCCGAGTTCGAGCTTTGGGTTTTACTCGAAATCGAGCTCGAGCTCAAACTTCATAAAAACATGACGAGCCGAGCTCGAGCCTAGTCGGGCTTGGCCCTACTCGTTTACACCCCTAATTCAAACAGAATGGTGATGTTAGCAAACAGAAGGGGGTGGGATGGGGTGGATTGATGGGTTTTGGAAAAGCCGAGGACTCAACCATAGGGACGAGCAAATGGTACTGGGTGAACTTCCCGAACCGAAATATTTTCGGTACGACTTTTGGTGTTTTTGGTATCGGTTCGGCACCGGTTTTTACCTTCAAATACCGGTACCGTACAGGTAACGAACTGTACCGTACCATGTATTTTCGGTATCGGTACCCATTTTTAGTATTTTCGGTGTCGGTATTTTTGGTACCGGTTGGTACTGAGTTTATTCCTACTCAACCATACGTTATTTGAAGATAGGGACTAAAAATGCAACCTACTCTAAAAACAATAATGACCCTCTATTTTTAAAAGATAATTATTCATCAATGAGTAAACTTTCGTTTTGCTCCATGTGGTTTGGTCACTTTAATGGTTTTACCCCAAACCTTTAAAAATAGTCATTTTCCTCCAATAGTTTGCTATGGTTTTTCATTTTGCTCCATGCAGAGAGCAAAATGGAAAAAACAGACAATTTGGATGGAGTTAGAGGTGGGGAGCAAAATGGAAAAATCATAGCAAACTATTGGAGGAAAATGGCTATTTTTAAAGGTTTGAGGCAAAACCGTTAAAGTGACCAAACCACAGGGAGCAAAACGGAAGTTTACTCTTCATCAATCTATATAATTTATGAATATGAATATATAGAAAACCGTGACAAAATAATATTGCAAGTAAGATATAAATAAAGATCAGATATGAGAGGTTTTTAAAATAAACAAAGTTTAGAGAAAATACATTTATGTGAATGCTTTAAAACAATATATAAATAAATAAAGCTATAACAATTAAATAAATTTTACATTTATCTAGCATTTAACCAAGGGTAACTTACACTTTTCGTCCATTATATTTGTACCAGATTGCAACGGATGACCTTTAATTTCAATAATTACAGTCACAGTCCTTTTTTTTGTAAAACTCATTACACCCCACGTCCTTTAGTTCTAACCTGATTAAAATTTTTAGTTAACTCAGATATATGCCCTGTACATGAGGGTAGATTGATAATTTTATTCATTTGTTTACAAAATAAAAAAAATTATATATAAATCCCTTTTCAGCCATCTCTCTCCATCTCTTTTTCTCTCTCCATCCAATCACCACCACCATCCCACCTACCACCACCACAACAAAATATGTCTACCAAGCCCAACCACCACCACCATCGAATCCAGCCACAAATTTGAATGAAATTGAACGGAGATTTGTCGTTAAGGCTTTCGATTGCACTAGAAATCCTAAAAATTGGGGGAAATGAAATGGTACCGTTTTGATATTTTCAATCGGTTTGATTTTGAAGAGATGAAAAATTGAAAACCAGTGTCTGTAGAAAAATGGGTGGGTAGGCGAAGATGGAATAAATATTTTTAGTTCACCAAATCCATCTCCACCACCATCAGTCGCCGTATCCAACCACCCCCGCCACCTGCCGCCTTATCCAACGAACCCCCAGCCACCACCGTTTGAGCTTCGTTCACCCACCATCAGATCCACCTTAGAGGCCAATGAAGTATGTGTGATGTGGCTCGTTTGTATCCAGTGTGATTTTGACATAAATTATTTTTTAGATCTGGAGCTTACCAAGATTTGTAATCAAAAGGAAAGAAGCTTGAAAAGAGCTATTGACATTGAGAGTTGCAGGTTGTGATATAATTAAGGAAGTAATTTGTAAGGGACAAGAGGAAGGAGGTGGGGATTATCGTTTTGTAGAACTAGAATGTTGTTTTGGTTGGAAATTGTTAAATTTGGGATGGACAGGCAGTGACGAAGCTTGACCATAATGACCGGGGGGGTCGAAAACGTATATACCAAAATATTTCTATAGAACCAGGGGGTCGAAAACGTATATACCCAAAAATTTCTATACAAAAACTACATATATAACACTACTGAGCGAAAAGTTCGGGGGGGGGGGGGGGGGGATCGGGCGCCCCTCCCCGCCCCTTCTATACTTCGCCACTGTGGACAAGAACCATGTGCAGATACATCTTTACAGGGGTAAAACAAAAGATAGAGAAAGTAAGCTTTTTTGAGTGGGAAAGATTATATTTGTTTTCAAAAGATTTTAAATGTTATATTCTTTTATTTATTGAATACTATAGATAATTAAGTAAAAAGACTAAACTACCCTTATATAAATAGACTTAACTTAAAATTTTAACCTGGTTCATACTAAAGGATGTAGAGTGTAATGAGTTTTATAAATAAAGGATTGTGACTGTAATTATTAAAATTAAAGGTTATCCATTGCAATTTGGTACAAACATAAAGCACGAAAAGCGTAATTTACCCTTTAAGCGATGTATCCCTTAAAAAACAATATTAAAAAACAAAGCGTAAATTACAAGTTTTGTCCTTTATGTTTGTCTCAAATTTCAAGCGCTATCCTTTACCTTTAAAATTGATGACTTTTGTACTTAATGTTTGAAAATGTTGCACGTTATGTCCTTTAGGGCAAACCCAGTTAGAATTTTCTGTTAAGTTATGTCATGTGCCTTGCACACGAGAGTAGAACAGACATTTCCCTTCCCCACTTGTGCCCTCCCCACTTGTGTTTCCGCCCTTTTAAAACCCTGATAACACCCCCGATTCATCACTTTTAAATCGCATCAGAAGTGATAAGCTCAACCGGACCGGACTGAACCAGAGCAACAACAGCCGCACTTGTTTCCTGATCGAGCCCCGAGATTGATATTGCCTTCAGTGTAACCACTCTCGTCACTGATGTTGTGTTGCCTCTTCGATACAAACGAGAAGTCGCATCCTCCATTGATCTCTGCATAAATCATTTCTGATTTCCACCTGATCTGCTTCTCCTTGTTCAGATCAGCTTGATTCTCACTTTTCTAACGATCAATAGCGCAAGTGGTTGCTTTAAAGCTGACACTCAGTTCCTTTGCGTGCCCTAATTCTTCAAAAAACCAGATTCAGAAGATCAAACAACCTAGTGGTTTTGGTTCGAAAGCTGTGATTAGTAACAATGAACAAGGTGGTTTCAAACAGCGGTGTGTTGTTAGCGTCACTTCAAGGAGACAAGAGCTCGAAGTTGTTGTTCCGGTTACACCCGAAGACGAACCCAAGGTTGTATAGTGCTTTTATTTGTTCGTTAATTGCTTGATCTGTATTTGTTGTTTGCTTGATTGTAAGTGACACATGTTCTTACTGTACTTCCTCATGGAATAATTATGTTCAGGTATTCCCTAGGAAACCTATCATTATTACTGTTGGTGTCAAGCACCCCTTAATCGGTTTTTCTGCTGCTTTAATTGATATAACTGATTCAGATTTTGGTGATGATTTGTCATGTCTGGATTTGAAAGTGATGAATTGAGGGTGTTATCAGGGTTTTAAAAGGGGAGAAACACAAGTGGGGAAGGGAAATGACTGTTCTACCCTCGTGTGCAATGCACATGACATAACTTAACAGAAAATTCTAACTAGGTCTGCCTTAAAGGACATAATGTGCAACATTTCAAACATTAAGTACAAAAATTATCAAATTTAAAGGTAAAAGACAACGACTGAAATTTAAGACAAACATAACATGTAATTTACTAAAAAACAACAAATGACCACCAAAAGTGAATAAATTAGGGGTTTGAAGGCATTTAGGGTTTTGCGATTTATTCGTTTCTCCAACTTTCTTTTCGGCAAACCCTAGCTGCATCACCATGGCTGCTCCCACACAAGAAGAACTTCTCGCCGAACATCTCGAACAACAAAAGATCCATGTAAGATCCATCTTCTACTACTATTCCACACACCTCATCATACATCTAATTTCATCCATATGCAATCATGTTGTAGATTTATTGAATATCTTTATTATTCGTTACAAGTTATGTGTGATGTTAGACTATAAATTGCATTACGTTATTCTTTAATTAATTGATATTGATTAGTTTAGTTTTCTTCTTTAGGGTTGTTTAATTTTTTGCTGTTTGATCTTGGTTTTGTGCATAAATAATAGTTTAAAAAGAGATTACTTTGCATCGTATTCGCGTTAATTGTTTCGGTTTTTCACGATGGCGAAAATGTGAATTGTGTTTAGATCGATTAAATGATGGTTGTATGTTTAAATGGTGTTTTGATGCAGAATGAGGAACCTTTGGTTGAAGATGATGATGATGAAGATGATGATGATGATGATGATGATGAGGATGAAGATGATGTTGAAGGTGAGAGTATGTGGTTGACTGAGTACTGTGCATAAGTTTGTTGTCTGTTGCTATATGATTCTTTGTGTTTCGTTGTCCGGATAAAAAAAACATTAAAATTTGAGATTTTGTCATAAGTTAATGTTGGATTAATCGGTTCGTTTACGGTTCAATGGGTCATGGGTTCAAGGGCTGTCGGTTTTGGATATGGGTCAGATGTGGCCCTAAACTGCAGCAGAAGATATCCATATTAATTATACATGTTTTATTATAGGTTAATTAGTTAGACTTAGTAGTTATGTTTGAACGATTATTATGGAGGTGAATTGAGTTGAAGAGTGGGTCACTTACCAGTTGTTTAGGATAGCTTTTTGTTAATTAGCTTTAATTTTTAATCAATAACTGACTGGAATTTGAGATTTTGTCATAAGTTAATTTGAGATTTTGTACAACCAAAAAAGCTTTATGTGTAACCAAAAGCTGCATACTAGATCTTTTGTTTGACCCGCATGTACATGAAGCGCCGCCTCAAGGCCCTGACGCGTTATTCTGATCAAATCATGCTTCATGCACATGTTTAAAACCAAGGGCGAGTGAGAGTTTATATGGAAACTCAAGTAGCTTCAGTGCGTTCAAGTGCTGTGTTTTTTTTCTTTTTTCTTTTTGCATTTTCCAATAAAATTGCTATATTTTTGCAAATAACTTAATTTAAATTACCCAGTTGCCACCAATGGGGCTCACTTAAAACTTACTTTTGGCTCGTTTTGTCTCACTACACATTCTTTACTTTAAGTATAAGAGATAATTGCATTTGTACTGAGAAGTTCCATTTTTGTATTTTTTTTACTCGAGAAAGAATATAATAGAATTAGAAACATACAACAGATGGTGTTCTACACTAGCTTTATCGTGTTGATCATTGTTTACATTTTGTATCATGATCATGTTACAAACCAAGTGTAATTCTCTTTTTCTATCGAATCAGCTTCGACATATTATTCTTGTGGTAAAAAAACTAATTGCATAATTATGTAAACAGGCCACGGAGATGCAAGTGGTAGGTCTAAGCAAAGCAGAAGTGAGAAAAAAAGTCGCAAGGCTATGTTAAAGCTTGGAATGAAGCCCATTCTTGGAGTCAGTCGTGTTACCGTTAAAAAGAGCAAGAATGTAAGTTCAATATAACCCCACGTTGTAACCGAACCAAAAATTAATCACTTTATATCTATTAATGATACACTCTTCTAATTAAAAAATATAGAAAGAGTCGTGGGCAATCACCATAAAGTTGTGAACTACAGTTAATCATTCCATTATTTTGCAAGGGTCATAGATAAGAAAATACTTAAATTCAGAAATTAGTAGCCCAAAAGACGGAAAGCGTTATGTTTTCTGTAGAGGTGACAACTGCAATTCATTTGCCTAAAAATGGGTTAAATATTGTATGTATTTGCCTCCAACAGGGTCAAATTGGTTAACTTAAAAAACTTTAAAAAAATATAGCTTTTGTAATCTTATTCACTACATTTTCTTACAAGGTAAAGTTACCTTAAAGTAGGGGTGCAAACGAGCCGAGCCGAGCTCGAGCTTGATTAACTTATGAGAGCTCGAGCTTTGTTTTCAAAGCTCGAGCTCGGCTCGTTGGTAGTTTCTCAAGCTCGAGCTCAGCTCATTTATAAGCTATTAATTATTAATAAAAATAATATAAATAATAGATTCATTTAGGCTCGCGATCTCGATAAGTGAAACTCAGGCTCATTTAGTAAACATGCTTATTTTTAGGTTCAGGCTCGGCTTGCAAACAAGTTTAAATAAGCTCGGCTCGTTTACTAGAATAGAAATTTTAATAAACACTATTAAGGCTCGACGAGCCTGACGGGCTTTACATGCCAGGCTCGAGCTCGGGTTCGATAAATAAAGGAGCTTTATTTTAGGCTCAAGCTTGATAAGGCTCGGCTCGTTTCGAGCTTTTTCTCGAGCAGCTCGCGAGTCACTCGGCTCGTTTGCACCCCTACCTTCAAGGCATTCATTTTGCCATTTTCTATTGTTAGTTTCCATAATTGTTTGTTGCTTGTAAATCATCAGTTTCATCATTTTGCAGATGCTATTTGTGATCTCAAAGCCAGATGTTTTCAAGTCCCCCGCTTCAGACACATATGTAATATTTGGTGAAGCGAAAATAGAGGATCTGAACTCGCAGTTACAGAGTCAGGCAGCAGAGCAATTCAAAGCACCTAACCTTAGCAACGTGATATCGACGCCTGAGCCAGCAGCCGCGGCTCAGGACGATGAGGATGTAGACGAGACCGGGGTGGAGCCTAAGGACATTGAGCTGGTCATGACTCAAGCCGGGGTCTCAAGACCAAAGGCGGTCAAGGCTTTAAAGGCTGCGGATGGTGACATTGTATCGGCCATTATGGAACTCACTACTTGAAAGTAACTCGCTGTCGTTTTGTTTTGCTGTTACTGTAATGTTTGAGATTGTTTGATCGTGTTGTTATGTATTGTGCATTGACAATTGGGTCTTCGCTGAATTTGAGGATTTGAGGAATGATAAAGGAAATGGTTTGTTTTACATGTTGAGATGTGGTTGGGTGTTTGATATAGTTTTTGCATTTTTAAAATTATATTTATAAGTAGATGTTTTGTGTTTTTCAAGTAAAATTTTAAATTTTCTAACAGTCTCAAGTAAAATATTAACTTCTTTTTTTGTTAAAGTTATTTAGTTTAAAAGAATATTTCAAGTAAAATCCAACGTCCAATTTTTTTTATTTATAATTTAAAAACTGATAATACCATATGGTACAAAATTATCGTGATAAATGTTTATAACTAGTAGTTAGGACCCGCTCGTTGTAGTGAGGCTATCATCGGCCAGATACCACCACCGGCGCCCACCCTCTTCTCTCTCCCTTTTCTCTTTCTCTCTTCTCATTCTCTCTCCTCTCATTCTCTCTCCAGTTTTGAAAGGCTTTGATAGGGTAAAAGGTACAAGTGTCTAAAGCGTGGGATGATCGCCCAGATAAGTGAATCAGAACAAACCAGCGATGATAACCGCCCAAATACATCAATCAGAACAAACCACAAGTTCAAACACTATTCATTCCCGATATATTAACATATATATATTAATAGTTGTTTTTAACATACGTTGATTGTTTTTATTGGCTAATACTAAAAGTAAAAATATTTTGTTAGCCAAAGTCTAGAATTTTTTTGAGTGTCCAGTTGTCCACATAAAACACATCAAGAAGCTAATAATATAACATTGAAGTATCAGACATTTATTATGAAATTTACATACGTATCAAGGCTTTATAAAACTACTTCACATAAACAACTTTTTTATATTATATTATGTTATAATATATATTAAAATACATCATGTTTACTACGTTAAATTTACTTTCTTTTCATTTTAGTCATCAAAAGTTTTTGATTTTTATTTTAGCCACATGACACATAGCAGGGCCGTCTCCGAGAATGATAAAAAAAATTTGGGCCTCGGGCAAAAAAAAAAAAAATTGTATAATATAAACTCATCAAATATATATCAAGAAACCACAATACGACATGTTAATCATGAGTTTGAACTCATGACCTCAAGATTATAACCCAAAACATTAACCAATTAATCATATAATCATCTTGTTAACAAGATCGAAGAGTCAATTAATTAAGTGAATTGATAGTTCAAAACAGTTTAGAAAATAAAAAATGCATATGAATTAATTGAAAATTGTTTAGGAAATAAAAATCTGAAGGAAGTGTTTAGAACTCATGACCTTGGTATTTAAATTTGAGTATCTTAACCATTGAACTAGCTTCATTTTTTGTTACTGAAGTCATTTATTAAACATTTAAGATAACAGAGCTTATTTAAAAATCTTGACCCTAAATTTTTGCTGGGCCCTATAAACTTTTTGGGCCTTGGCGTCTGCCCGGGCTGCCCAGCCCTCAAAGCCGGGCCTGACACAGACATATTTTCTTTTATTTTTATAAATCAAATACAAAATACTTTTTTTTTCTATGTATCAAATATGTTAAAAAAATTGTGTTACATTTTCTAATTTTTTTTTTTACTTTTTGAATATTTATAATTTGGTTTTCTAATTCTAATCATATTATATTATTATACTATATTAAAGAGCATCATGTTGCTACAATACTCAATATTCACTCTATTTTTCTTTAAATTACAAGAGTGTCGTCTACACTCGGATATTAACTTTTCTTCTTTATGCCATTTATGTAATTTACACATTTTCGAATGACATTTGTAACTCTTTCACAAATTTCTTTTGTTTTATGTTTTGACCACCAATGTTTTAGTTCTTATACTTTTGCCCCCTCAACTTTTTTTTAGTTTTTTCTAAACCATCTCACAATATTTCTTTTGTTTTGTTTTATATTTTGACCACCAATGTTTTGGTTCTTACACTTTTGGCGGCTACATTTCTTTCTTTTTTTCCTTTTTTTAAGTTTCAAATTAGCCCTGTACATTATAATAAATTACGTCTTTAACTCAATTGTTTTATAGTTTTATTTTCCTTTTATAACTTTCATTCGTTAGTAAAAAAAACTAAATACGCGATATAATTTTTTTTGAAAACGGCTCAACACCACGTCACCACCACCATTTTTCCATTCGTTTGTTCGGGTCGCAACACCACGTCACCATTTTTTCTTCCATTTGTTACATTTTATTTCAATTTTAGTTTTTTACGCATTTATATATTGTATATTGGGGAAATGGACTGTATCACCCTCAACTATGCAAAATTGGCCAATATCACGCTCAACTTTCAAGTTGGCTCACACCACCCCCTACTCGACAAGTTGGTGTCACTGTCACCCTTTGGTTAAAAAAATACTAACTGAGTTAGTATTTTAAGCCTATGTGGCAATCAGATGCTGACTTGGAAGCATACGTGGACAGGAACTTGATATATAACCCATTTCCCTCTCTAATCAGTTACATTTCATCAAAAACCCAGTTCACTTCGATGTTGGCGATCAAACCCTAGTTCCTTGATCATCGACGATTGCAGGCAAAATTCAGACTCCCAAGAGGTAAGGTTTATGTTAGGGTTGATTGCATTGTGATTTTACACAGTGATTTAAGTTATGGAGCGTATAGATGTTATGCTTTGGTATGGTGGTTGTCTTGATTTCTCTTTTGATCAACCTCAGTATATTGATGGTTATTCTAAGTTAATCCAAATGGATTTTGATCATATCGCATACTTTGAACTAGTTGATTATGCACTTGAAACCAACGAGTATGAAAGTAGGGATTTTTATATGTATGGGATGGATGCGGATAATGGTGATTTTAAACTGTTTCGTGATGATAAAGATGTGTTGGAACTTGCAATGAAGGCTAAAAGTTGGGGTGAACCGTTCATTGAAGTCTTTGTTCAACATAGGCCAATTATGGCTGAACATAAGACCCACCACTGTTCCCAGCCCAGTAAACCACAGGCCCAGTCCAGTTGCCAGTCCAGTACACAGCCCATTAAACCTAAGTCTAGTTCCCAGCCCATTAAACGACAAGCCCAACCCAAAAAACTAGTACCCAAGCCCAGAAAAAAAGTAGTACACGTGAAAGTGGGTAGGGCATCTGGTAAATGTGTTACAACTCCTGAAGTCCCTAGATCTGGAAGTACATCAGGTGTAGAACCAATTGTTAAACAGGTTGTTGAAGAACCAGTACACGAGGCTTCATGGGCATTTGATATAGATAAGGAAACAAATCTTAAAGAGGTTGTGAAAGAATCAGTAAAAGAGGTTGTACAGGAAGAAGTCATTGGTCAAGATAGTGATAAAGAAGCTGATTTAGAACAGGACAGTGAAGACAGTGATTACAATGAAGAGTCCAGTTGTGATGATGATGAGGATTGTTATTCTGATGAGGATGAGGTTTTGGAAGAATTGGTTGGCTTAGATTCAGACAGAGAAGATTTTGAATGGAAACAATCACAAGATGCAATTAAACAAGCCACCAAGGATGAAGAAGCAGCCACAAAGAAGATACTTGAAGACTGTATGAAACATAATGAAAAAGAAGGTAATTTGCATGAATCTAATGATGCAGGTTGTGCACATGTAGAGGGATACAGTAGTTATGAAGAATCAGATGGAGATATTGCCACACCAGGTGATAGTGAAGAAGATGATGTTCGAGGTAAAAAGTTTAGGGAAACTGCTCCTAGTGTAAGTGCACAAACTAACTGGAAGAAGTTTGTTTGGAAAGTTGGGACAAGGTTTGCTTCAAGGGATTCCTTTAAGGAGGCAGTTAGAAGATATGCTGTGTCTAATGGCAGGAATCTTTTCATAGCAAAGAGTGATAGCAAACAAGAAGGTCGTGTAGTAGTCAAGTGTGTAGCAGGGTGTCCTTTCTATCTATTTTGTTCAATGCACACAGGGGGAAAGAGAAAGACCAATCAAGGCTGAAGTTATATGTGATCTTTTGTATTTGTGGCAGTGTTATGTATGACTTATTTAAGTAGGCAATGTTATGTATGACTCTAATATTTTGTCTAAAAACACCTTCTAGTAATGTGGGACCAGTTAAGTAGTCAATGTATGACTTTTCAGTGTTGTTTGACTTTTCAGTGTTGTTTGACTTTTTCTGTGTTGTTTGACTTTTGTGGTTGATTGAGTCACACATTGGTGTACATATTCCATTATGGTCATTGTGTACACTTTAATAGGTTGACTCAAAAAATTGATGACCATGCTTTCTGTTTGGTATGTTTTGCTTTGGTGATTCTGCTGTTTGATTTGGTGTTGGTTTGGTGATTCTGCTGTTTCTGCACTTTGGTCTGTTGTTTCTGCAAGTGCACTTGCATTTTGGTCCAAAACTGCACCTAGTGATAGTTTGACTGCAAATTGGTCAAACTTTGGCCAATTTTGCACCTAGTTATGCAGTTTGAGTCACTTGCAAGTGCAGTTGCACTTTGGTTCAAACTTTGGCCATTTATGCACCTAGTTACAGTTTGACTATTGTTTGGTCAAACTTTAGGCAATTCTGCACCTACTTACAGTTTGACTGTAGTTTGGTCAAACTTTGGCCACTTTTGCTTTACACAGTTTGTCAATTTTGGTTCAAACATTGGCTGCATATGCAGTTTGAATCACTTGCAAGTGTGGTCAACATGTACATTAACTTAGATGTCCAATTGAGTCAAAGTAACAAAACACTTCATTTCATAACAAGTGGGCACAAATGGTTACAAACACTAAATACCACAACAGTTCATTATCTATAAATACTAATTCCACAAATACAACAATATGGCAATTGCAATTACAAAGGTTAGCACATATGGTTTCTTCGACTTCGTCTTTGTGTCAAATCTCATTGCTTTCAAGTACTTGTTCTCTTCTATTAACAACATGTTGTGTAATTGAAGGTTCTTTATCTTCATGTCTTTAAACGTCACTTGAGTTGAGGTGCCGTATGAACGTTCAGCGAACATCTTATCAACATCTTCTTTCCAGAGGAAGAATTTGCAATCCCCTCTCTGCAAAACACAACAACTATAAGGAAATTGCAATGGAATATCTAAATAACACCAAATTGATAAGCAAATTCAACTTACAGGCCAGTGATAACAGCCGTAAAATTCTTCACCATGTCTTTCACTTTTAAGACCAGCTACACGAAGAACAGCAACAATGTCGTGATGACAGTACACATTTCCATCCAAATCGACCTTGAAGACTTTAGGTTTTCGAATTAGAGCAGAGGTAGAAGACGACGACATGTTGACTGAATGTTTCAATGGGCAATTAGGGGAAGAACGGCTATGGGGAGGAGGAATTAGGGCAAGAACGGCGATGACTGAATCCTTGATCTTCGTCTGCAATTGATGGGGAGAAGATGACTTTGATTGGGAATTAGGGTTAAATGGTTAAATTGATGGTAAACAGATGATATATCCTGCAATTGTCCACGTATGCTTCCAAGTCAGCATCTGATTGCCACATAGGCTTAAAATACTAACTCAGTTAGTATTTTTTTAACCAAGGGGTGACAGTGACACCAACTTGTCGAGTAGGGGGTGGTGTGAGCCAACTTGAAAGTTGAGCGTGATATTGGCCAATTTTGCATAGTTGAGGGTGATACAGTCCATTTCCCCTTGCATATTCATATCGGTCTTTATCGTTTAGTTTGTACGCGAATTCCCGCCGCAACACGTGGTGGAGAAATCTTAGTTTTGATTAATTTCACAAAAAGTAACATAGGATTGAAATCATACATGATGACCCATTTACATACAAATATTACCTTAAAAAGGTAAAGAGTATAAGGCAATTTTAGTTTTTGTTACATCTTAATATCCATTTAATATAAGCATAAGGACCAAGTATGAAATTTTTTCAAACCATTAAATTCATTTTTACAACTCATGAATCCGTTTAACCATTAGGACCAAGTATGAAATTTTTTCAAACCACATAGATCAACCAAGCATTTAACTCACACGTTTATAATTTCATTACAACTCATTTAGAACCCGTTAACCATTTTTACTTATTTAGATAAATAGGATTCACCAGTTTCATTCTTATTACCTTAAACCACTATCAGTTGCAAGTGGGCTTTATTTTCATATAAGAGTAAACTTTTTGTTACATTATGTAATTTATTACAACTTTCCCTTACATATATTTTAGCTTCAAATGCAGAATCAGTGGCAAAATGGAACTGGAAAATCAACCCACACCCACATGAAGTTATTAAATTCACAGAATAAGTACACCGTAAAACCAAGCAAGTTCATGCTTGGCATTTTATATTTCTATCATAAAAGAGTAGCAACCACAAAAAAATACTAATCCAGAACAAAAATTCAAAATCTAAAAATACAATACAATACAAAATAACAGAAAATAAATAAATCAGCATATAATATCTGTCGTACAAAGTTTCCGGTTTAAGCAACACTAGAGAAGTATAGATGCATACCCAGAGACTACCATCCACTTCCCCACCCAGCACTACTTCCTCCTGTTTGGGACTGCACAGAACTTCTCTTACTGCCACCACCTCCACTGCCCACACTTCCCGGTGACCGCCCATTTCCACGCTCAGCGTCTCGGTTGTTATATGACCCTCGTCCACCTCGGCCCGGCCGACGACCACCACCTCCACCATAAGGCCGCGGCAGACCACTTGGATGTCCGTCATGATTGCCACCATTCCTATAATCATTCCTACCTGCAATAGAGTTAGTTCACAAGTCATTCAACCAAAATCATCAATCACTACACCAAAGTTTGTAGGGGTATATATGAAATTGCCCCTACATACATACATATATAGAAGCCGGTTATTGTACAAATTGCCTTAACGTACGCTGCGTACGAGATGCAGTATCAACATGCGATTTTTTTTAACATGCGATTTTGTTTTTTTTTTTTTCAGCAACATGCGAATTTTTTTTTTAAACAAGCGAAGAAATATTTTTTTAACATGCGATCTTTGGTTTTTTTCAACATGCGAGATTTCCTTTACGGGGTTATAACAGTCGAACTTGCCATAGCGTACGCTTCGTATGTTAAGGCAGTTTGTACGATACACTTTTTCTATATATATATGAGATGGATCTTGAGAAAACTCCTCTTTGTGAAAAAAACTCATAAACCATTACTAAACCATAATCCCTAAACCCTAAACATCAAAAAAACTAAACCCTAAAGGCTAACGCCTAAAAGCTAAAAACTAAATACTAAAGTTAAACCCTAACCTCTAAAAATTGAACCCCTAAACCCTAAAAACTAAACAATTAAAAAATTCAACACAAGTATCAATCATTTGATGGAGTTTTCTCATGATCCTCTCCCTATATGTGAGGATCCTGAGAGAACCACAAGTAACCAAGTAATTTTTTTCAATTTTGTTTTTCAACTTTTTTTATTATCATATTATTGTAAAAAAATAAAAAAATATATCTGCATTGATGATATATATATATAACAACCCCCTTGATAGTGAACTGTGTAACCTAATCGTAGCCCTTGATTATCAATACACAAGTGTAAATTAATGGTCAAGATTTGATCAGGATTCGATGATGAAAATACAATAGTGTATTTTACGATTTGTTAATGTAAATCAATGGCCAGGATTTGTTCACTCAGTTCACAAATACAATAATGTTCACTCTAGAACCCCACCCTAAATATATATATGTGTGTGTTTGTGCAGTTTAGGATGTACGTACATGTAACCCGTCAATCTACATATATTTTTTCAAATTTCCTTTTATTTGGGTAAAGATTAGCAACATATAAATAAAAGTAAGAAAAAAAAATTAAAATTTGCTTGGTTGATAGCGGTTCTCTCGGTTTGCAAATCTCACTTTGGTTCTCGTTTGATCCAATATATATATAACTTGTCAAGATTCTTACCAGTTCTAGAGCTCGGGGTGGATGTTCTTTCTCGATCTCCAGACGAGCCTCGCCAGCCACCATCATTGCTACCACCCCAGCCACCAGAACCACCAGTTGCAGGGCTGCGCATCGGGACCATGGCGGCAACCGAACGTATTGACGGTCCAGCGTCTAGTGGATCATCAATATGTCTTTGAAAATACGCCACAAGTCTGTCAATCTCCTCAAACATCTTCTTGCGGAATTTGAACCCTTTCGGATACAATCCAACATACTCGTGATGCGGATTCGAACTCCTAATGTAAGTCAAAATAATTGTGCCCGGGTGTTCAAACGATATACCAAAAGAGTAAACAATTCTCGACGGGTTCTCGTTTTTTTCTTTTCGTAAACTTTCATCCACTTCCGCTTTCCCCCCATCTCTAAACTTGCGGTACGCCAGCATTGTTTTCAAGTTAGCTACTAACGGATCAACATAACGATCCATTACCTGTAAATATATTGAAACATTATAAACCGTAGAATTTAAATAAATCCAAATAAAAAGAAATATAAATTTGACCTCATCGAGATCTTCAAACACGTCATCTCCTATTTTCAATGTTTTTCCGAGACGCAACATGCTTGTGATATCCTTATTCTCCTTTCCGCCTTCGATAATATCTTTGTGAGCGTAAACACCATCGTAGATTTTTAGCGTCAAAGTCAAATAGGAGGGCCCACGAGAGCTAGGACGAATGATACTCTCACCAGGTTCCTTATCAGACAGCATCTATTGAATTTAAAATAAAAATAAAGAAATAAATAAATTGTCTCGATTAGTAAAATAATGATGATATAACTTGCACACTATGCAGTTAATGCGGTAAAATATCGGATATCGGTCATTGACCGATATTTGAGATATAGGTTATCTCGGTAAAAAGTCGGTGGGATATCGTTAATTTTAATATCTTGCAAAATTTATATATATAGCAATTTAACACTAACAATTCAGTGATATATCGGTCAAATATCGGTGATATATCGGTCAATATCAGTACCGATATTCTGACCGATATTTGACACCGATATTATACATGGGGACCAATAACCGATATTAACCGCATAAGTTGTACACACACCTCCATTGCTTCATCAGCTGTAATATTCTGAAACCGAGGGTGAACAATCATTCTCGATTTAAAATGCTTCTTCGCTAACTCTTTAGCTTTACGCGCCTTCTCTTTTTCATTATCTAAATTATCGCGATCTTCATAATAATACGGATCCATTGCTTTATTGTTGCGAGATCGGTCACTTCTTAAATCGCTTTCTTTACAACTTAAAAACACCTGGTATCTGCCTTTCACAACAGACTTTATTTTACAAGTTAAGATATCGCCTTCATCCAACTTCTCGGTCAAATCATTGTCTCTACGGTCATCACTATAGTCTTCTTTGTTCAGTAGACCGGTCAACCCTGAGTCGAGAACACATACCGCTCTTTGAGGTTGAACCCTGCGAACAGTCGCCTGGACAATTTTACCCTCAGATAGTGTCTGTTCTGTCTCGCCAGTAAGCATATAAAACTCTTCATCGGAATTCGGTTCCACAAACGGTTTTCGCCAATCTTGAAAACCTTGAATCAACTCCAATCGTGTATGATTTAACGTTTCTTTTTTATTCTCGCGTTTTTTCGATCTGGCGTACTCGTCAACCTCGAGGTTTTTTAACAAATACGGGTTTTCTCTCACGTGCTCGATCGCCATTTCAAGCATATCTTCATCGTTAACGTCACCTTGACCATCTTCGGTGTAAATATCTTTAGCCAATTCCTGTGCGAGACCGTACGACTCCGGGTGGATTCTCGTATCGTCTAGCAAGTCAATGAATTGACTACTGCTAGCAGCGTTTCCGCTTCGACGAACCCGTAAGAACCCAACTGCATTTACAAACACTTTCTTGCCAAGCCCATGGTTCAGCAAGTCTTTACGGGTGTATATTGAGCTAGCCCGTACTAATGATCGCTGTAATGAAGCTGCTTTCCGGGGCCCAAGCCCGGAAATGAACTGTAACGGAGCAAACAACCATTCATGGCTTATGGCTAGATTTACGTCTAGGCCCACTTGGTTAGTGGCGTCTACCATAATTTGTTCGACCATGCTGTATTTTTCGTCGGGAGTTAAAAAACTTTCTAATGGAGTAAGTTTCCACGATAAAATCTCCTTTGCGGGCCCACAGAGGGTAGCCGCCATTGCTAATGGATTTTGAAGGTAACGTCCAAGGGCCACAGCTCGCCTAACGATGCCTAAAAGGAACATGAAAGTTAGATTTGATATTTTTAACAGAGTAAAATGCCATTTTCGTCCCTGAGGTTTGGCCAGTTTTTGCGACTTTCATCCAAAGGTTTGTTTTTCTGCAACTGGATCTAAAAGGTATGAAATCTTGCCATTTTCATCCGGCGCGTTAACTCCATTCATTTTTCTCTGTTAAGTCAGGGGTATTTCCGTCTTTTTTGCTAACTTAAAGGGCAACTCGGTCTTTTTCACTTTATGTAAAAAGACCGAGTATCCCTGAAAAGGACTGAATTGCCCTTTAAGTTAACAAAAAGGACAGAAATACCCCCGACTTAATGGAGAAAAATGGATGGAGCTAATGAGCCTAATGAAAATGACAAGATTTCAAACATTTTGGATCCAGATGTGGAAAAACAAACCTTTGAACGAAAGTCACAAAACTGGCCAAACCTCAGCGACGAAAATGGCATTTTACTCTTTTAAATATGTTATATTCAAAAATAAATAAGTTAATTGATTACCCGATTGTGGGTGTAGCTGTTCTGATGATATACGTGAGTTTTCATACAAGTGTGGGAGAGTCTCATCAGCGTATACAACTTGTAAACTGTCCATTTCTTGCCCAACATCTCTCGGGTGATCTTCAACCATCTTAAAAACGATCTGATAAAAAAAAAACAGGATTAACAAGATTTAATCTATTTAAAAATATAACGGATAAGTTAAAGTTAATTTCGCTTTTTTACCTCATAAATATCCTCCTTGAGCTTAGGACATAACAAATTAACCGCTCCAAGAACAGCAACATGAGGTTTGTGATCAGTCATGAACTTAAGAAGACGTTGTTGGTCGTTCTTTTTACGCTGTTGATCATTAGCGTTTTGACCGCGTATGCTTATGGAACCGGCATACAACACATCTTGAACTTCCCCGTACGAATCCAACATCACAAACGTTGTTGTCGGCTTCCCCGGGCCCCAACAGCACGCCATAACTCTTGGTGCGGCTTCATAGTCGTCAGATGAATTAACATCATGGTCCTTTTTCTGATACGGTGCGACCGATACTTTATCCCATAAATTCTGTCCGTATTCCGTAAGCAACCAGTTTTTCGCTCGACTCGTTAATAACGCTCTCGCCTCTTTCGCCATTGACGGCAAAAGCAAACCGTCGAAAGCGTCGTTTATTATCTGTTTTCTTTGTTCGTTCCATAATTGAGCAGATTTACTCACACCGTCACTAAGATAGTAATTATGAGCATCGTTAATTAACTGATCGTGGATAGACGTCGGAAGCTTTACGGAAACTTGGATAAGTTTTTCTTCTTCGGCTTTTTGGATAAGAAGCCATTGAGCATCGTCGAATTTAGTTAACGGTTTGTCTTTTAACCACTTGATCCCTGCGAACTGATGATGTGCGTCTATCGACACGTTGCCGTCAGCGGTGGGATTAGTCGACACCACAGCGTTATCCATAAAAATGCTTCGAACATGCCTTCGGACACATGGCTCGCAGCTAATCTCAACTGCCGCCTATAATAAGAGAGCGTAACTAGATTACATTACAATCATGTGAAGATATAACAATAAAAAGTAACCAAAAAAGACATCAAGTAAGAGTGAGCAGAAAACCGAACCACACAAAAAATCGAAAAAAAAAACAAACCGAAATTTACGGTTTGGTTACAGTTACATTTTATGAAAACCGGAAAAAAAAAACGAACCGAACCGAATAAGCTAAAAAATCATTTTTTTAATGTTCGTTATATAATGATTTAGGAATTTTTTAGTTTTATTCTTGAATGATAAGTATTTATAATAACAACATTAACATGTTTATCTATCCTTGAAATGATAACATAATAAATAAATGATTTTCAACGTATTATAAAAACTGTCTTAATAAAAACTTCGGAAAAACATAAAAATAGATTAGAAGGTTAGGTTTATGTGAACAATATTAATAAAAAGGTTAAATAAAATAACTTAAATGAAAACATCTAAGAAAGATTCTTAAATCTTGGATTATACTTTGTATTTTTAAATCTTACGTAATTTTGTTCCAAAAACCAAACCGAACGTTGCTAAAACCGAAACCGAACGGTTTTCAATAACCGAAAACCGAACATTTTGGTTACAGTTTCGGTTTTACCATAAAACCGAACCGTGTACACCCCTAATATTAAGCAATTACCATATGCCTAGCCCCCCTGAGAACAGCTTGAGGATTTTCAAACATTGCACATGTAAATCTTGAAGCCACTTCTTCTGGTGTTTCCTTTGCATCTTCTAATTCATCGGTTCTCTGCAATAAAAAAAAAATCAGCATCATGCTACATTATTATGTACAATTGTGAGTAGGGCTGTAAACGAATCGAACGTTTAGCAAACAGTTCGTGAACCGTTCGGCAGGAAGTTCGTTTATGTCCGTTCGTTTAATAAATGAACGAACACGAAAGTTCTTCCTTAGGTTAAACGGAAGAACATGAACAGATGTTGCTCATTTTTGTTCGTGAATGTTCGGTAATGTGTGCATTTATGTTCGCTCGTTTATGTTCATTTGTGTTCGTTAATTTAAAGATTTTTATATGCTGTATTTTAGTTTTATTGTTTTTAGTTTTTAAAAATTTGAAATCCTAGTTATATACTATATGTTCATGTATATTCATTTGTGTTAATAACCGGTGTTTGTGTTCATTTATGTTCATGAACATTTGGAGTTCATTTGCGTTTGGTAAGTGTTCATTAACAGTTCATGAACATGTTCATTTCCTTAACGAATGAACACGAGCAAAAAATCTCATTCGGTAAGGGTTTGTGAACAGTTAATAAACAGACTCATTCCTTAATGAACGAACACGAACATTGTCTTGTTCAATTGTCCGTGTTCCTTCGGTTCATTTACAGCCCTAATTGTGAGGTTAAGAAAGTCAATTTGCTAACCATTTCTTCGAGAGAGATCAACAATCCAAATTCTTCAGAGCTATAGCCGAATTTCGTAGCAACCTCCCAAAGTCCCGATTTACTACAAATGCTATATTGTGATTTCCTCTTCGGTCTCTTGAACTGCCCTTCATCCACACCGACATCACCAGGCGGAAAGTGGAGGTTAAACTTTGAGTCCACATCATCAATCTCTCGTTCTGACTCAGCAACTTTGAGTGACTTTGTGATTGAATCGAACAGCTTTTGATTCAAATGAAGACGTGTTTCATCGTATACGCTTCTTTCTTCTTCAAACCGCTTGTTGTAGTAAACCTGTAGTGCGCTTTTTCGTTTTTGAAGCAGTAACCACTTTCTGTCCAACTCCAAGATAGCCCAAAGCAACTATAAAATGCATCCAAATATCATTAACTCCACAAAACAAGTTGAATCAAATATAACCAGGGTGGCAGAAAACCCAAAAAACCGAACCAAAACCAAAAGAAGAGATTTAACCGAACCGCACAAAAAAAAAAACGAACCGAAATTTACGTTCGGTTACAGTTTTGCATTTTATAAAAACCGAAATAACCGAACCGAATGTCCTAAAAATCGTTTTTTAATGTTTGTATATATACTGATTGAGGAATTATAATTTTATTATTTAATGTGAAGTATTTATAATAAGAACATGTTTATTTATATTTGAAAGAATTTATCCATTTCCTACATAAAATAACAAAATTTCACATAAAAAAATAAATGATTTTAAAGTATAATAAAAATGTCTTTAATAAAAACTTTGGAGAAACATAAAAATAAATTAGAAGGTTAAATTTATATGAACAATATTAACTAAAAAGGTTAAACATATTAACTTAAATGTAAACATCTAAAAAAGATTTTTAAATCTTGGATTTTACTTTCTATTTTTGAATCTTACGAAATATGTTCCAAAAACCGAACCAAACCGTGCACACCCCTAAATATAACAATACACAAATACTCAAATTCAATTACCTTGTGCCATCTCAGCGTGGGTTTTTCATCAGGATTTTTTTTATCATCCTTGTCATCTTGTGGCTCGGGATCTTTAAAAAGACTCCGGCACTCTTCCTTTCTATACATAGCAATAAACGGTACCTGGTAACAAATACATTAGAAGGTGCACATCTATTTAAAAAAGGATGCCGAAATCTGTGATAGACGATAGTACGATACTTACATCTAACTTATGAACATGCATAAATTCCAAAAATCTAACGATATCGCCCTTATCTACCGCCAGCTCATGCCCTTCTTTGCTGACTAACGGTACCATTCCCGTTCCAAGTTGATTAAGAATCCAGTTACTCTCGTCGTCTATACTTATTCCGTCTGTTGGGGGTGGACCAGTGCTTTCCTCAGAGATCTACAAACACAACTTTCGTAAAACAATACGATAAAATAGGCTTGTAAACAAACTGAACGAACACGAACATATAATCGAACACATACTTTTTGTTCGAGTTCGTTCATTAAGAAAATGAGCATGTTCGTGTTCGTTTATTATTGTTCATTTAAAACCTAAGCGAACAGTTCGAGGACGTAAACGAACATAAACAAACAAACAAACTTATAAGAACATAATTTAACGAACACAAATGAACATAACTGACCAAACATAAAGTAGTTTCTTTTATTCGAAAGCCTACTTTTTATTACTAGGAAGACCTATTACTAATAGCTATTTTTATATAACTAGTTAGAAATCCCGTTTAATGGTATATTTATACATCTGTCACTACTTGTGTATTTATAAAATTTAAACGAACGTAAATAAATGAACGAACAAAACATGTGTTCATGTTCGTTTGTTTATTTAAATAAACGAACATAAACAAACTTCCCGTCGAACCGTTTACAAACAGTTCATGAACGTTCGGTTCGTTTATAGGCCTACGAAAAAACAAATATAAATAAAAAATAATATATAGAGAATTCACATAGTCACCTGCATTCTTTCAGGAATATCTATCTCCCGAATACGGTCATCACTTTCAGTCATGTACTTTTCAGAAAGAATGATCGGTTCAAATTCGTCTTCTAGCCTCCTTTCCCGCCATTCGCCACTTTCATCATACCTGCTAATCCTTTCGAGCCCTTGTTTTCTTTGCCTTAAGAGCTCATCTACATCACCGAAAATGTCATGAGCCTCCTGAATTGCGGTAGATGAGACCCCCGGGGCCTGCCTCGATTTTTTCTTGTTAACCTTTCTTCTCCTGCATTACGTGTCAATTATTAACAACAAACTCTTTGAAAAAAAAACATAAATCTATGATTAATAGGGGTGTAATCAAGCCGAGCCGAGCGGAGCCGAGCGGAGCCGAGCCAGGTTGAGCTCGAGCTCGAACTTAAATGAGCCAGCAATGCTCAGCTCGTTTATTTATCAAGTTGAAAAGTCGAGCTCGGCTCGTAAAATGTTCGAGCCAACTCGTTATTATTTTTTTTTAATCATTGATAAAATAAAAAATTACACATATATCTATATGTACTATTTTTATTTTTTTAATATTAAAGACCGAAAGCTATATATTTAAAGTAATATTTTTTTTTATTTTCTAATATTTAAAATGTTCAACACTTCAACCCTATCCCACATATTTTTTTTTATTTAAATACATTTAAAATTAAAATTGAGCTTTATAAATTATAAAATAAAATAACTCGAGCTGGCTCGCGAGCTCACGATGAGCTCTCCTCGGTTACAAATCGAGCCGAGCCGAGCCGCGTCATTTACAACCAAGCTTTTTTTCGAGCCGAGCTTTTTTCGAGTTTTTTTTCTGAGCAAGCTTCGAACGAGCTGTGAGCTTTTTGAACACCCCTAATGATTAAGTAGATAGATGCACCTTGTTGGTTCTCCGTGTTCATCAACCTCTTCTTCGTCAACGATAAAGTCAGCCATTTCGTCCTCTTCTTCACCGATGTCACCATCTTCTTCTTCTAACTGTTGATCTTCTTCAGCAATATCCTCCAACGGTGGACCTAAAAGTTATAGGCATATTACAATTTTGTCACAAAGAAACTTTGTAATAACGGTGGACCTAAAAGTTGTAGGCATATTACAATTTTGTCACAAAGAAACTTTGTAAAATAGTATTCTGCATTCAAACTACACATATGACATACCCTCATCGTCATCAAATAAACTACGTTTAATCTTATCCTCAGCGCTTCGCCCGCCTTTTCCAGTTATGTCATATTCCTCCTCGTCAGAAAATCCAGATTGCCCTTCATCAGCATCGGCCCTTGCTTTCTTTAATCGCTTAAACTTTTTACTCTCCTATAAAACATTAAACATAGAGATAATTAAAAAGTTGTTCAAGCATTGTCTTCAATATGATTTTTTAAGTGGAAATAAAGGGAGCATAGACTCACGACTTTTGGGCGTCGAAATCCAACATTATCTTGAAGAAGCTCATAGTCGTCTTCATCAAGAACGTAATTCTTCTCCGATTCTCTTAAAAACAAAGCACAAGTTAAAATGCTTCAAAACAAAACTAAAACTAAAACCGAATACGAAATTACCGTTTCTTCCTTTTCTTCTTCCTTTGTCTCTCCTCGTCGCTATCCGCTCTATCCTCTTCCTCCCCATCCTGTTCTTCCTCATCGATATCATCCACTATAAAACCATCCTTCTCATATTCATCTTGTCCTTCTTCTGATCAAGCCAATAACCAAAAGTACATTAGAAGCCATAACTTAAAAATGGTAAAATACAAAACATCAGTCGTTCTTCTAATGTCAAATAAACCGAACGAAACACGAAACCATAGCTAAACATATCACATTTCCAAAACCAGTATTACAAGAGCTAATTCACCTAAAGCCCAAATGACCTTCAAAGTTCCAAACATCCAAAAAATCATAAATACTAAATCTGACCTCAAACATGACATAATGAATTAATTAATATCAACTTAAAAAGAAAAAAACTTTCATTAGCTCTGCAAATAAAATAATAAATTTATTTGCAGCACTAATGAAAGTTTTCATCTTTTTAACTTCACATTAATCAATTAATTATGTCATGTTCAAGGCCAGGACTTAATTTCAATATCAACGTTTCTTCTAACATCAAATAAACCGTAAGAGTCACAACACCATAGCTATATACCTCACATTCACAAAAGCAATACTACAAGACCGAAATCACCTAAAGCCCAAATGACCTTCAAAGTTCAAAACACCCAACAAAATCATTGAAATTAAACCCTGACCTCAAACATAACATAATAAATTAATTAACACGAAGCTAAAAAGATCAAAACTTTCATTAACTCCGCAAATAAGTGGCAAAAAACTTAATAACAGATTCTGAAATTGGGTAAAAACATAGGAACAAAAAAGAAACCCTAACAACATGGCATAATAAATTGATTAATATGAAGCTAAAAATATCAAAACTTTCATTACCTCTGCAAATAAGTGACAAATAATTTAACAATAATCTGTAAAATTGGGGCAAAACATAACGAAACCCTAACAATCTTTCTACACAATCAATAACATCACCAGTATCCAAATTGAAACAAAATATAAACAATTACACAAACTTCATACCATCCTCTTCATCTTCATCATCATCTCGATCTCCAGGATCAACATCTTCACCATCAGGCTCTTCTCGCTCATCCTCTTCAACTTCAATCTCATCTATACACGCGAAGAAACAAGCACCGAGCAAAAAAACATCAAATTAAGATACAGATTAGACAAAATGGTTGCAAATTGAAAGTTGAGGATGATAAGAGCACCTTCTTCGTCGGATAAAATGGTGTTTCCGGCCATTGTTATGCAAAAACCCTAAGTGAGAATGTTGCGTTGGAAGAAATAAGAAACCCTAAAGAAGGTTACGGTGGGTAAAGAAAGGAAAGGAAGGAATATGATGAGTGAGTTTGAAGGATTTTGGAGTCGCTGCAGCGTCGTTGAGAGATTGTTATACGGACCGAGTTTCGATCGAATTGGTGTTTGTTTGTTTAAAAATTGTCAATCTTGGTTTAACTCTACAACCTTATTGTAGATCCAATGTTTTTTTTTTTTGTTTTTTTTTTTTTTTTTTTAGTAAACCTCCGTTTTGCTCCCTTTGGTTTGGTCACTTTAACGGTTTTGCCTCAAATCTTTAAAAATAGTCATTTTCCTCCAATAGTTTGCTATAGTTTTTCCATTTTGCTCCCCGCCTCTAACTCCATCCAAATTGTTAATTTTTCATTTTGCTTCCCGCAGGGAGCAAAATGGAAAAACCATAGCAAACTATTGGAGGAAAATGTCTATTTTTAAAGGTTTGAGGCAAAACCGTTAAAGTGACCAAACCACATGGAGCAAAACGGAAGTTTACTCTTTTTTTTTTTAGAAAAATGCTTGGATAGTCCCTTTGTTTTGTCTATTTTTCATCTTTAGTCCATAACTTTCTAAAATTACACCTATAGTTTCCAGTTTTTTGAATATCATTCTTGAATAGTCCCGGGCATGGATGAGGGTTAGTTTTTGGTGTTAGGTGCATGTGAAATGACAAAAATACCCTTATTGTCAAATGGTGTGTGTGGAAGATTGATGTGGGACCCACTTTTTTATTTCCCTTACCTCCCCCAAACCCTGCAACTATATCGCCACCCACATCCACCATAGCCACCACCTGCAACCACCTTCATTAAATCCAGCCCCATTCACTTACCATTCTTCACCGACAACCTGAATGCGATTTCCGACCTCACCATAAACGATGACCTGCAACTATGTACCTTTTTTTGACATCTACTGTATAGTGATCAGGATAACACAAAATGCAGCTAAAGAATAAAACAACAATCAAAATCATAAATCTTGAAAATAAAATGTAAATCAAAAAGGAGAATAATTTGCATAAAGAACCCTAATTTATGATTAAATCCCTTCTTTTTAAGGTATCCTTAAAAGCAAATAATCCCCAGAAGAATTATGGGAATCTAACAAATCACAATAAAGTCATCGAGATTCATAAAAAAAAGTAAGTTAACACAAACAAACCAGACAACATACCATTGAAGAACTCTCTGGCAGTCTGGTTGGGTTGCACCAACGCCGGGAAGGTTGACGGTGGAGGTGGTCTTGATGTTTGAGAATGTAGGTGGTCTTGCAGTGGTGTGTGGGGAAGGTTGATGGTGGTGGTGTTGTTGTTGTTGATGTTTGCGAGTGGAGGTGTTCTTGCAATGGTGTGTGTGGAAGATTTATAGTGGTGGCGGTAGAGAGAAGGTGAGAAAGGGAGGTGTAAAGAGAGATGAGAAGGAAGAAGCAGAGAGAAAGGGGTGGGGTGGGGTGGGGTGGGAGTGGGGTTGTTTTTTTTTATTTTTATAGTTGGTAGGTCCCACAAGTATATATAATATATATGTACTTAATTTATTTTGTTTAATATTAAGAGCAATTTTGTCATTTCATACGCACCTAACACCAAAAACTAACCCCCATTTACGTCAGGTACTATCCGGGAACGAAATTCAAAAAATTGGGGACTATAGGTGTAATTTTAGAAAACTAGGGACTAAAGGTGAAAAATGAGCAAACCACAGGGACTGTCCGAGCATTTTTCTCTTTTTTCATTTTAATTGATAATAATGTGCTTTTAATTTTTTTATTATTTTTTGGAGTAAAATGTCATTCTAGTTTCTGTGGTTTGGGTTATTTTGTCACTTTAATCCAAATGTTTCATTTATAGTCTGTGGATCCAAAAAGTTTTTTGCGTTGCCATTTTAGTCCAACTGAGTTAACCATCCAATGACCTCTGTTAGTCAGGGGCACTTTTGTCATTTCCAATTACTCTTATTTAAAGCTTTTATTAAACTCACCCTATATAGGGATGCGTTAAAATGAAAACCACCCCTTGTTGCGATTGATGATTGAGATTAAAAGTGATTAAAACAAATATTTAATTCTTTTTGTCGTATTATCTTTTTAATATTTTATTGCCAAAAGGGTAATTTGGTCAATTTGTTATTTTTGCCTTATTTGTTTATTAATATTTTAATACTTTACAAATCAGATTTTTTTTTGTTTTAAAAAAAGTGTTTTTGTCTTATTTGATAATAAATATTTAACAAATCAGTTTAAAAAAAAAAACAATTTTTTTATAGATTTTTTTATAAAGCAAATTTTTACGCCCTGATTTTAAACTTTTTTAAGCACCGGTTTTAAACCTTTTTACGACCTGATTTCGAGTTTACGAAATTTTTTTTATGACAAAAATTTGTTTACGACAAAAATTTTGTTACGGCAAAAAAAAAATTTACGACAAAAAATTTTTTACGCCAAATTTTTTTTTACGACAAACATTTTTTACGCCAAAATTTTTTTACGGCAAATTTTTTTTTGCGCCAACATCAGTAAGAAACTACAAACCCGACCCGTTTCGGGTTTACGAAATTTCAGAATCTTAACAAAACGAACTCAACCAAAATCACGACTCATATATGTCTCAGTTAAGCTGATACTTGTCATCATCGATTGAAAAAAATAAAAAAACCAACAACAAAAATAAAAACAATGTGTGGATCTTGAAAAAACAGAGTTTGGCTCAATAGTTTCTAGAAATCATGGCTGCAAAGTGGGGTTGCGAGTCAAAAACCTACCCTCCACCATCATTCCCACACCATCGTGATCAATTGTCGGAAAAAAAATGTTTTGAACTATCATTGCCAACTCAACCCCTTCTAAGGTTAAAATCCAGAACACTACAGTAAACAAACAACTAAACAAAATCAACTATCAAGATCAAAATAATCATCAATCCAAAATTCAATAAAGCAACTCACTTTATGCAAAAAAAAAAACAAAAACAAACAAACAAACAACTAAACACAATCAAGATCAAACAACCACCAATCGAACCATTTCATAAAGAAAACCCAACAAAAAAAACCCATCAAACCCATTTCATAAAGAATACTCAACAAACACATCAACCCATTTCATAAAGAAAACCCAGCAAAAAAAAAAAAAAACAAACAAAAATTTAGAACTCATCGGCACCACCGGGATGAAAGAGAAGAAGGGAAGGGAAGGCCAAGGGTTTAACGGCACTGTGACAACCCGTGATCTCGAGGTATCACCTTTATAAATCAATTCATATACTTATCTTATTTACGTAAGTGCATGAACTTGTTTGACAAATTAATTATACGTACCTAATTAATTTTATACAAATGAATACTAGAAGCCAAATCCTTATCGTGTTGAACCAACCCGAACCGTTTGAATCGAAGCACATGTCTTGCTTGGCGATCCAACCCCCTTGCGTAACTCGAAACTTATGAGGCTCGAACCTTATGTTAATCTTATATTGGTTGATTTATTAATTAAACTTTTCTTATTAGTTGTGTTGGTGCATACATCTGTCGACTTCGTCTTATATCGAGTCTCGGTTTCGTTGCTGATCTGAACAAGATTGTGACATCATCAAAAATGACATCATGTGACATCACAATGATGACATCACAAAACATGAAATAGAATACACACATGAAGACAAAGTAGAAGGTTCCGTTTGAAGTAAATTAGGTGATCCGTTTGTAGAGGGTTTAGTTTGTAGAGGGTTCCGTTTGAAGAGGCTTCGTTTGAAGGGTGCTATGACACCTTCAAACGGAAGGGTCCTCCCTATAAATACCCTCATGTCTCATTTCATTTGTAACTTTCCGGCTTGTGCAACGAAGTGCTGCCAAAGTGTTGTCAAGTTGTAAATCATTGTGAAATCAATCATACAACAGTTTAAAGTGTGAATCTTGCTGAATTGAACTTTACACGTCTGTTTTCGCCTTTCGTGTTGAGATAAACTCTTCTGATCGACTCGTTCGGGTCTGAAAACGATCCTACAAGTGGTATCAGAGCTCAGGAGGAAGAGTTCATACCAATTCAGCCACTAATTCTGATTTTCTACACCTTCTTTCAAAATTGAACAAGTTTTCACGGATAAAATTGGCTAAAACTTTCACAATGTGTGCGTAATTGTGTTTTAACAAACCCTTTAGAATATCAGTTCAAAATTCGAAGTAAAAGTGGTAAAAATGGACTGAAAATTGGCTTCCGTTTGAACGAAACAGCAACATTCCGTTTGAAATTGACATATCGTTTGAAAATCATGGGTCATCCCGTTTGAAGAATGTATTCCGTTTGAAGAGTATCGTTTGAAACATGACTTCCGTTTGAAAATGACTATTCCGTTTGAGAGTACCGTTTGAAACACGACTTCCGTTTGAAAATGGTTGAGTAGTTCATGTGATACGTGTCTTGATCTGATCAATTGTCATCATTTCATCTGAATTAATATGTGCATGTGTTCATCGGCCCAAGAAATTGTTTGTCAGATTACATGTGATTGAATTAATTTTGTTTTCGGTATTCGATATAAGTGTGGCAATCGAGACAATTGATCTTGTGATATTTGTCGGATATTTGTAAATGTTTACGGTCTAATCAGAATTAAGCAAAAATTAAAGTTGTCGGCTTAGTGTAAATGTTGGCCCAATAGATATTCATGCAAACTTTGAGGCCCAATCAAAATAATAGTTGGTCCGGTATCACGTGATGGTTTCTCGAAATTAAGATTGCATGTGAATGATGTTGTCAGGCCAAATGAGTTTTAGTCAAACATTCAAACTTTGAAGGTCCAATTAAAGTGGTGTCAGCCTACCTTGTATCTTCGGCCCAAGTTTAATTTTTTTTTAAAATCAAGCTCAAAGCATAACAGTTCACAAGAGGTGGTTCAGTCCGTTTGAATTCAAACTAGTTCCAGGTCGTGTGGTTTTAGCCAGGTCATTGGAAAATGTCGTTTGATTTTGATCCGGGTCATAGCAGTCCACGCATTGTGTCAACCTTCAATCTGCACAGTGTGTCAACCTTCAGTCCGCACAGAATATTTACCAGTTCGAGTACCAGTCTTATTATGTTAATTGATAAGTCTTTAAACTGATTGTGGTTTGTTTGTTGTCAGGTGTTCTACAAGGTGAACCAGTTAGTTTGAAAGCTTGTTTGAGAAATTCTTCGATACCGAAACATGGATTCTGAATTCTACAACGCATTTGCTTCAACCCCGATTACTCCGACTACCATTGCTCAGAACATGAACTCGGAAAATGAGACTGGAACTACACAAAAACCTCCGAAACTTATGGGAATTGAAGAGTATCATGGATGGAAAAATCATTTTGAGAATTGGGTTCAGGCAAACCATCTGAGAGCTTGGGAAAGTATTGAAACAACATACATCAGACCATAGACTGCTATGAATGTTGATAAAATTATCTCAGAGTTTTCAGACCAAGAGAGAGAGAGAGTTATAAAGGAGAGAAAATGATGATAAGTCTGTTGCAGCAAGCTATCAAAGAGGATATATTTGTTTTGCTCCAGCATGATGGAAATGCATATTCGATCTGGAAAGCTCTTGAGAAGAAATTTGAAGGAAGTACAGAGATGTTACAGAGTAAAGCAGCGTTACTAAAAAAGGAGTTTGAGTTGTTTACTAGCATGCCTGGTGAAACTACAAAGACTCTCATTGAGAGATACTGCCATCTTGTGCGCACCATGTCTCAGTTGAAGATTATTAAAACTCCAGCAGAATGGGTTGAAAAACTTGCTGATGCTTTACCACAAAAGGAATGGGGTACATATCTCATGATTCTGAAGAATTCTGGACAATTTAGCAGATTGTCGATTGGTCAGTTTATTGAAAAACTGGAGGCACAGGATCTTGAACAGCAGAAAATTGCAAGAATGAACAGTTCAAGCCATCAACAAGACATCAAACTGTATTACAAGGGAAATGTTCAAACTGTTGAAGCAAGTCCAAAGATCCAAACTGCATTTAGTGCAGGAAATCAATCTGGAACGGGCATTTAAAGTTCAGTTAACACTAGTGGATTTTCAAGTGTTAATCCTCCAAGTGTTCAAAGTGCGAGTGTTGGTAATGGGCATATGAGTCAGTGTAATGTGGCTTTGCATCTTCAAAATGGACAAAATTTTTCAGAAGAAGTTGTGAAAAGTCATATGGCATTGCTGGTTACTGCGTTAGAATCTTACGAAGGATTGATTGCTGGAAGAATTGGTAATCCAATGCTAACAAAGGAAGATTACGACCAGATTGATGCAGAGGAATTGGAGCTTATGGATATTAAATGGGCTTTAGCAAGTGTTATAAGAAGGGCTGAAAAGTTTAAAATGATTACAGGAAGAAATGATTTATTGGATGCTCATCTTTCAGCTTTAGGTTTTGATAAATCTAAAGTTACTTGTTTTAAATGCAGGGAGAAATGTCACTTCAAAAGAGAGTGCAAAAATCAGGAGACTAGTGGAGCAAAGAATCCTTTTGGAAAAGATGATTACTATCGAAAAGCCATATATCAACAGGTAGCTAATCAACCACATCAACAAAAGGATTCACAAACTGCTCATGGGAAGATGATCGAAGATGCAAACAAGAAAGCTTATTATGGTATCATTGATCAAGATGATGAAAGAGTGGCAGCAGGTTTTAGCTGGGACAAATACATTCCAGCTGATTCAAATCTTGGAGCATTCATTGCTCAAATTGTTCAAAAGCCGGAATTGATGAAAGAATGGATAGCAGTGTTATCTGATGATGAGAAAAGTGAAGATGAAGAATCTGTTTCTTCTAAAAACAGTTCAACAGATACTAGTGATGATGATGAAGAAGTTGAACAGATAAACATTGGAAAATCTCATTTATCTTCTAACAGTTTTGAATTTTATTTTGCAGATAAATTGAAGAAACTCAAAGAGAGAAAAGCTGCAAAAGAATTGAAGGAAGTCAAAGTGATTGAGAAGATAGTGGAAGTGGAAAAGGTAGTTGAAGTTGAGAAGATTGTGGAGGTAGAAAAGATTGTTGAAGTCACAAAACCATGTCTTACATGTTCAGTACCTTGCAAACAATGTGAGGAAAAAGACGAGAGGTTTAGTGAATCAAAGAAGATGAAAGAAAAGTTGTTGTTTGATGTGAAAAATTTGAAAGAATCATACGATGTATTAAACAGAACAGTGAATAGTCTGCAGAAAACTAATTCAGAAAGAGAAGCTGCCTTGAAAATGGTGAATGCAACAATGATGTCCAAACAAAAGGAGATCAACCACTACATTGAAGAATGTGCTAAGTTGAAGCAGGAGTTGGAAATTGAGAAAGTTGAAAATGAAAGAATCAGTCGATTACTGAAAAGTTATTCAAGTTCTGATTATGTAATTGACAGAATTTATCCAACTGTTGCAGGTTTTGAAGCTTTTGAAGACAAGAAGCCGAAGAAAAAGGATACTGGTAAGAAACAGAGTGTTTGTTATAACAAGTGTCCGCCTCCAATTTGGGAAGGGTATTCGTCTAGAAAACCGAATGAGGAACAAGTAAAAAAGGCAGTCAATATAAAGTTGGAGTCCGAGATAACCGACGTATTACCAGACAATATTGATATCACATTCACAACGTCCGACATAGATCATGAGTCTGAGTTAATAAAAAGGATGGTCGATCAGGTGTTAGATAAGGATGAGGAGTCCGAGTCAATGTCTGAGTCCAGGAGTTTGAGTTCGTCTGTCAGGAGTTCAATGTCATCGGGAAAACGGGTGTATAGTAAAGAATTTTTGTTGTCAAAATCTAATTTGAATGACGAAACATTTGAAGTTGTCTATACTTTGAGTGATTCTGACAAATTATATTTTGATAAAGAGTTTCCAATAAGAAGTGTTCGTTTTGACATGATCAAAAAGGTTTTCAAAATGACAGAAATTAATATTTCTGAAATAAAAGATTTAAATCTTACTGGAAATCCTAAGAAATACACTTCAAGAATTCAACAGCGTTTAAACAAGAAAAAGAATTACGGTTCCGGTTCTGGTTGTCAAAAGAAACCAAACCGTAACGGTAATTTCAAAAGAAAAGGTTTAGGTTTTATACCACCAGAAAATTATAAAAATGAGAAAATTTCTAAAAATACAAAATTTGTTTCAGGTCCTTCTGCTGAGGAAGAAAAGAAGAGCTCTTTCTGGAGACAGTCAAATCAGGAATTTCTTGCTGAAAAGAAGAAAACTGAAGCTCATCAGAGAAAAGAGACTAGAACCTGTTATAAATGCCAAGAAGTTGGTCACATCGCTTGGAACTGTACTAAGGCAACCAACACAAAACAGGGAGTCTCAGAAAAACTCAAAGAAGTAGTTGTTGATAAAACCGAACCACCAACTGAAAGGTTTAAAGTGTTTAAAAATTCAACATATGAAGTTGGTGTGTGTTCGAAAAGGTTTTACAAGAAAAAGGGAAATCTTGACAACCAAACTTGGGTTGTTAAGAAATCAGAGGTAAAATCTGGCGATGAATCTGATTCCACAAAGTCAGAGGAGCCACAAGTTGTTAAAAAGGGTGAAAACTCAGTGCCTCTAATGGATGATGTTCATTTTCCACCATTGAGAGCTGAGAATTTTAAATCAAAGGTTGGAAAGGTTGAAATTTCGAATCAATTCTATTCTGAGAAGAAAGAATTTGATGTCGAGAAAGCACTTAATGGGAATGTTAAGAAAATTTTTGGAAAAATGATCGATGGGAAAGTTAAAGGGGTAAAGGAGTTTTATGCTACAAAGAAAGCAACATACACCCCAACTAAAGAGGAGTTGGAATCACCCAAGGCTGGTCAGGCTTGGGTGGATATTTTCTTTCATTGAAAAACCTGACTTGCCGGAGCTCCCAGGTTGGTAGAGTGGAGCAGGAATCGGCATCATCTTTGAAATGTTTGGTTGGTAAATTTACAGGTGATATCTTTTTATTGTTATATTTTGATTTACATGAGGATATAGTTGGTGAGTGAACCTACAAGTGGTTGAAGAAGGTTTTCACTTACAAGTGGTAAATCAAGGACATTAAGTTGTACTTGTTTTTCCTACATATTGATTGAGAAATGATGTGATGAACCCCTAATCTACAAGTGGTAAAATCAACAAAACTTATTTTTCGGAAAAATCATTTTGGTTAAAACAAACTTAAGTGTTTTGAAATCATAATGAGAAAATAGCTTTATGAAAGGGGAAGTTCTGATTGTTTATACCAACTGGATGGCGAAGCGAAGTGATTTGATATCAGTTGTCAATTTATTTGTATAGTTTATTTTCAAATTTCCTAAAATGTGTTTGCATTTTAGGGGGAGTAATTTTTCAGAAAATCCAAAAACATTAGAAAATTAAAAAAAGGCAAAAACATGATAAAATTCAAAAATGAGTTTTGGTGTCAAAGAAGAGGAAATGATAGTACATCAGTAGACAGTTACAGTATGCTAAAGAAATGTCATGATTAAATAGCGTTAAACAGTCTCACTGATGATATGCCGATAGGTTTTTACACATTTAGTAAGCTTTTTCGGGATATAAACTTAAATTCAAACTTGCTTATTTTGTGGGGAACACTACTTGGATATATAGGTAACCCCTGAAATCTCGTTTGAAAGGTCCCTCTTTCTGAGATACTAGGTCTTTATGCTCAGTGATATCTGGGGTATTATCCCGGGACTTCTGATTTTGCGGAAGCAATGGTCTAGTCCCCGGAGAATACTTTACTGCTTGCTTGAAATATAGCGCCACCCTCAGCAAATTGATGAAACAATAAAATTGATAATCATTGCTGTTGAAGAAAAGATCCTCTAAAGGGGACACACCAAAAGTCGAAGCCATCATCTCTCTGCGTATACGGAAGTATCGACCTGAGCTCTCACGGCCCTCGCAATTTAACCCCTGACAGATATCATCTGTGGTATACTCACCTGTAAGACTGAATATTGGGATCTGGATACGGGAGTATATTCAAGAGGTGGGACACATGAATGAGTTTAAGTTCTTAATACACCTAACTCATATCCTGAATCAGTTGAAATTTGTGTGAGAATTTAAGTGGATCAGTATATTGGCAATCTGTTAGTGCATTTATGTCTATCGCCTCCGTCATCTCAAATCGCAGCTGAAACTGTTAAATTCTAGGTTTTATTGTAATATCTAGTTTAGAAAGGCAAGGTGGCATTATTGTAAATAAGGAGAACCTCCTTATAACATTGGCCTATAAATAGAACCATTAGGGTTCTCATTTAGGACTTTTGGCCATTTGTGACTTGGAGAGCTCTAGTGTTAGAGAGAGAAGATAGAGATAGAAAGTGCTCCAAGAGGTGATTCACGGTTCTTGTGTTTTTCAGATCTATCAAAGAATCACAGTTATAATTACGTTCCGTGTGTTCGGTCACGCACGTTCACGGATTCCACACGTCGAACGTGTTGTTACGCAATCGTTTCGGAAGTCGAAAACCGGTCCTAACAAGTGGTATCAGAGCAGGAGCTCGATTGCACGGATCAAACACACAATTTCGCTCGTGAATTCATCATATTCAGATCCAAATTCATACAGATTTGTCAAAATTTCTTCACTTTTTCATCTATTCACGTTTTTAACTGATTTTCGTCAAATTGAACAGGTTTCTACGGTCGAAAATTGCTGATTTTCGGATATGTTGTGCGAAAGTACCTGATCTACAAGCCTACAAATTTTCAGATCTTAATTCCTAGCCGTTTGGGAGAAATTAAAGATTTTTGGTTTGAAATATACATGAACATGTTGACTGTTGTTGTTGGAGTTCATATGAATGCTAACCGATCGGACAGCTGACCGATCGGCTAGCTAACCGTTCCAAAACACATCATTGCAATTCATTTAAATTCGTTGACTTTGACTTGCCAGCCGATCGGCTAGCATCTCTGGCCGAACGGTCAGCAAGCCGTATCACTGCACTTCATTTCATTGCATTTAAAAATTGTTGACTTGTTGACTGACTAACCGATCGGACACCTGTCCGATCCACTGCACCTCACTTGTTATATTTCATTAAAGTAGTCACGTGTATGATAATCAATTGATTCATATCTGTTTTGTCAGCACTGTTTATCGATACATGTGATCAATTGGGTTTAGTGTGGACATGCATGTGAACTATTAATTGAGAATTCAAGGTTTGCTTGTGGAGTATTGAAAAGTATGTCGGCCATTAACTCTGTGTGCATGTGATCTGTTTGTGTGCATTTAATAATTGATTCAATTCATTTGAGCATGTATGGTCACGTGATCTAAAGGTTGCATGTGAGATTGTATTTCATTGATTGTGGTCAAAGAGTCAACACACTGTTCGATAGGACAACCCACTCTATTCAAAGAATTGCCAACCGATCGGCCAGCATCTTCACTTGATCGAACAGCTGTTCGTTCCATTATATCACACTTTAAAATTCATTTAAGTCAGTTGACTTTGTTGACTTGCTGTCCGATCGACCAGCATCCTGTCCGATCGAACAACTGTCCGTTCCACTGCTATACATTTAAACTTTGACTATTGTTGACCTAGCCGAACGGACAGCTGTCCGAACGGCTAGCATCCCACCCGCACGGTCAGCAATCCATTTCAACCTATATCAATTCATTAAAGTCAACTTGCTCAGCTTTTGTAAGTCAAAGTTCTTTAATTGAAATCAGTGTGCATGTGAACATAATAATTTGTTGTCTTGATGTGTCATAAGTGAAGAAGAGGTCCAATTATATCTTGATTAAATCTGTGTGTTGTCGACCAATTTTAATAAAGAATCAATTTGATTTGACCCACATATACTCGATTCATGTGATCTGTATTAATTGTTTCAGTATATCGATAAAGGTTTGCATGTGATGTTTAATTGCAAGATCAGTTTTCATGTGAAATATTAAAGACATTGTCGGAAATTAATTAAGTTGGTGTGCATGTGATGTTGTTTTGAAAGTCAAGTTTCATTATTGAAGTCAAAGAATCAACGTGTCAGCCGATCGATCAAGCTTTTTGTCGTCTTGTGCCATCACTTGAAGTGCAAACCGATCGAATAGCAAATTCCCAACCGATCGGCTAGCAGTTCCCAACCGATCGAACAACAAATTCCCAACCGATCGGCTAGCAATTCCCAACCGATTGGCTAGCAGTTCCCAACCGATCGAACAGCAAATTCCCAACCGATCGAACAACATATTTGTCGTGTAGTGTCAACCGATCGAACAACATAAATTTTTGTCGTTTTGTGTCAACCGATCGAACAGAGGGTCGAACAGACAACCAACCGATTCAAGAATCCCAGCCGATCGGACAGCAATCCCAGCCAATCGGACAGCTTTACCAACCGATCGGACAACAAGTTGACTTTTGTTGACTCACTCGTTCGAGTACCCGTTCGATCAAGTTGTTTGATATTTTTAAACTGATTGTTTGTTTGTTTGCTTTCAAAGTAATTCAAGGTGATTCAAGATATACAAGGTGAAAATATCAAGACACAATTTGAAGATGTCAGGATATAGTGATCATGATAGATGGTGGAAAAATGATTACGCAAGATGGGAAATCAAAAAATTCAGGGAACCATTCAAAGAAGCCCAAAGAGCCAAAAGATGGAATGACGAATTAGAATGTTACATGGATCCACGGGGTAATCCAGTTGTTGACCCATCAAAGGTGGATTTTGAAGCTGTAACAAATTTGCTTCCAAGTCAGGCTACTTTCAACACAAGAAGGTTATCTGAAAAAGAATATTTTCCAGATTTGGTGAACAAAATCAAAGAAGTTTGTGAAGCAAGTCTACCAAAGGTAGTAGAAATGAAGAAGAGAAAAGAAGAAGAGTTGAAAAAGATGGTAGAGGAAGTGAAGATTACTGCAAAGCTTGCTGCTGAAGAGGAGCAGAAGATTGAAGATGAACAGAAAGAAGAAGAAGAAGAAGAAGAGAACAAAAAGGAAGATCAGACAGACGAACTGGTGCTGAAAGAGACAGAGGTAAATGAATCTTCTGATCTATCGAGTGTTGAAATTGTTGATAAAAATGAGAACAAATGCAGGAATTGCATAGAAATGTGCAAAGCTTGTACTGAAAAAGATGATATAATCAAAACAAAAGATATTGAAACAAATAAAATTGAAAATGTTTTTAAAATAAAATGTAAAGAAATGATTGAAAAAGAAGAAATTTTGAAACTAAAGGTTGAAAAGCTAACACAGAAATGTCATGGTCTTGAAGAAGAAAATAAGATTTTGAAAGAAATGTGTACAGCTAAATGTGTTGGTTGTGTGGAGAAAGATAATAAGTTTCAAGATTTTCAAAAGGAGTATGAAAATTTGAAGTGGTCGAGTCAGAGAGTACAAGAAGCTTATGATACTTTGAAGAGCCAAGTCAAATGTTTTGACCAAAGATTGTCTGAAACTTTAATAACCAAAGAAATGTATGAGAGAAAGTTTAAAGAAAAGCAACTTGAATTAAACAAGTGTGTGGATGAAGTTGCTAATCTCAAACAAGTTCTGGCTGAAAAAGAAAAGATTGTTACCAAACTTCAAAGTTATCATAACTCTTCGTACATTCTCGAACGCATTTTCAACATCACACCAGATGACAAAGATACTGACAAGAATAAAAAAGGTATTGGTTCAGAATTTCATCAGGTACCACCACCATTGAGAAACAATTATACTTTTTATGATGAGGAAAAGGTGGCAAAAGGTCTGAACATAGTTGACCAATTACCTGAAAGCATCGATGTGACTTACTCCAAATATGATGAAGCTAATGATTCAGAGGTGGTAAGTAAGGTTGTTGAAAGCGTTTTGAAAGATGAGTCAAATAAAGGTAAGTCTGAATCACATGATGAAAATGAGGGAAATTTTCATGATGGCTATCTTAAACAGACAAAATCCGAGAAAAATTTGAATGATGATTCAAAAGGATTGGTTTACACCATGATTGGATCAGACAAATTATTCTTAGATGTTGTATTCCCGATTCAGAATGTGATTTCAGAAAAGGTTGATAAAGTTTTCAAAATGGTTGAGATTGAAAAATCTGAAATTTCAAAATTTGCTGGAAAAGGTCACAAACCTTTTTATAACAAACCTGGTTACAAGAAGAAAAACATGAAGGCTGGGTTGGGTTATAAGAAGAAACAAAGTTGGAAAAGAAATGAAATGCCAAATTATCAGGTAAAAATGAGTTTTGTTCAAGGAAAAAGTTTTGAAGAAGAGGAAAAACTCAAATTTAGACAACAGTCTAATGAAGAGTTTTGTGATCAAAAGAAAAGGCAACAACCACAGGTTAAAGATGTTTCAAAAAGAACATGTTTTAAGTGTGATCAATTAGGACATCTTGCACGAAAGTGTCCGAATCTGAAACCTGTGGATGTTGAGACCAAAAAGAAGTTTGAAAATGTTGAGAAACAAAAATCTGAGGGTGTGAAACAAAGGTCAGCCAAATTTGATTCAAAACAAACTTGGAGGTACAATACAAACAAGTTTGCTTCAAATCAAATTTGGAAACCAAAACAGACTAGGTCTGATTCAAGACAAACACAGATTTTTCACACACCCAGATTTAGAACAACGCAAAGTTGGCAAAAATTCGTTGACATGACAAAACCCAAAGAGTTTTGGAAACCAAAAGTTGTTCAAAAACAAAATGTTTAAAAAGAATCACACTTTTACAAAAGAGGAACTCCGAAAGGTCAAACATGGAGTGTTAAGAAACAAATTACTTCGGTAAAAGATGAGAAAATTGAAGTTAAAGTTGAAAAAGTCTTTGATGATAAAGATTTTCCGAAATTGCATGATACATATTGTGTTGAAATGCCTAAGGTCCAACAGACCTGGGCTAAATTGTTCAAGTAATCAAGTAGTCTGAAAGTGCAGGTGCTCAAGACAACTGAATATTATCAAGTGGAGTATCGGAGCAGCCTGGCACAACGAGGAGAGAAGGCTGCTGAACCCAGGTTTGGTTGAACAGGGAGTTTATTGTTTTTCTGTACATAAATAAACAATATTTCATAAATCCTAAAAACTGAAAATTTAAAAAATCCAAAAATCTGTTTTTATTTTGTCAAAAATAAAAAATAAATAAATAAAAAATAAAAAAAATATGTTGATTAAATACGCCGAAACCCTCACGGCTGAACAAACATGATTAATTTCACGAGATTGAAAAACGGTTTTCAAACTGTAAAATATCATTGTGTTGTAAATCATGGGGGTATTTGATGCTTCTTACGTTATATTTTCTGAAAAACAGAGCATGAGATGCAGAAAATGGATGGCGAGACAAAGCTATCAGTATCAGGTTGTCAAATTTTCTTTAAATGGTTTTGCATTTTAGGGGGAGTAAGAATTTGTCAGAAAATCCAAAAACATTAGAAAATTTGAAAATGACAAAAACATGATAAAAACCTATTGGCAAAAAGAGAAAAACATGATAAAAAATGAAAATTGAGTTTTTGTGTAAAAAGAGGAAATGATAGTACATCAGTAGACAGTTACAGTACGCTAAAGAATTGGAAAGTTAAAATGTGTTAAACGATCTCACCGTGGATGTGTCGGTAGATTTTTATACATTTAGTAAACTTTTTCGGGATATAAACCTAAATTCAAACTTGCTTATTTCGTGGGGAACACTACTCGGATATATAGGTAACCCCTGAAATCTCGTTTGAAGGACCCCTCTTTCTGAGATACTAGGTCTTTATGCTTAGTGATATCTGGGGTATTATCCCGGGACTTCTGATTTTGCGGAAGCAATGGCCTAGTCCCCGAATAATACTTTTCGCATTGCTTGAAACATAGCGCGGCCCTCAGCAAATTGATGAAACAATAAAATTGATAGTCATTGCTGTTGAAACAAAAGATCCTCTAAAGGGGACACACCGAAAGTCAAACCTGAGTTCTCTGCTGAACGGAAGTTCTGACCTGAACTCGTATGGTTTCATAATTTATTCCCCTTACAGATATCATCTAGGTATACTCACATGTAAGACTGAATATTGGGATCTGGATACGGGAGTATATTCAAGAGGTGGGACAATGAGTTTAAGTTCTTAAAACACCTAATTCGTATCCTGAATCAGTTGAAATTTGTGTGAAAATTTAAGTGGATCAGTATATCGACAATCTAAGTGAATTGTTTAATTCTTAATGTGTAACTAAGCTCAACGGTACTTGTGACTTGTCAAAGACTGATATGATCCTCTAACGCAAACTCAAACAAAAATATTGTGTGAATATGTTTGTAAATATTTCGTTACTGTTTTATATTTTCAGAAAATACAAAAAGATTTTGATTCTATTTTATTTTCGACAACCGATGTCTGAGATGCTGAGTGTCAAAATCTAAGTAAGCTGATTGTGTTTCTGAAAATAAAACAAGTTCATTAATTTGAAACTTGAAGTTTTTAAATTCAAAAATCAAAAACAGTTTGTGATATCTCCAAGGTCATTAGTTTGGACTTGGATGATTAACTGTGAGGGATTTGGATGCTTATATTGTTAAAATCTGTAAAAGAGCCAATTTCCGTTTTTGTTCGATAAAACTGCCAAATCCTTAAAGATTGTTGATAGGGGGAGAGTATCAAGTATTTCTGGATATATTCATATTATTATATCTTAAATCCAGGATCTTGATTTAGAAAGTTTAATAGAGCCAGGTTACGATACCTGGACAACTGAAAATGTTTTCACTGTAAAATGTTTTACTTATAAATGTTTGAGGATTGCAGATTCCAGACTACGATCCCGATAGTCGAGTCTAAGGGGGAGTCTGAAGACGAGCTCAACGCAAGAGGAAGCGTGGATTTAAGGAGCCAGGAAACTATCCTGAAGGAGCTTGTATACGAAAAGTAAGGTGTCGATCCCAAAAGCACGGAAGCTTGACGAAAGGGGGAGCCTGATGAAGAGAAGAGTTTACTGAAAGAAGAAGCTGAAGCTGAAGACAGATCCACGGGGATTCTTTTCGAGCAAGAGGGAGTCTACATTGATAAAGACATGTTAAAGCTTCAAGAAGACTCAGTGAGAGAGAGAAAGATCCGATGCTACGAGTATGACTAAATGTTTGAGATTGACTGCGGCAATATCCAAGGGGGAGTCTGTTAGTGCATTTATGTCTATCGCCTCCGTCATCTCAAATCGTAGCTGAAACTGTTAAATTCTAGGTTTTATTGTAATATCTAGTTTAGAAAGGCAAGGTGGCATTATTGTAAATAAGGAGAACCTCCTTATAACCTTGGCCTATAAATAGAACCATTAGGGTTCTCATTTAGGACTTTTGGCCATTTGTGACTTGGAGAGCTCTAGTGTTAGAGAGAGAAGATAGAGAGAGAAAGTGCTCCAAGAGGTGATTCACGGTTCTTGTGTTTTTCAGATCTATCAAAGAATCACAGTTATAATTACGTTCCGTGTGTTCAGTCACGCACGTTCACGGATTCCGCAAGTCGAACGTGTTGTTACGCAATCGTTTCGGAAGTCGAAAACCGGTCCTAACACAATCTAAGTGAATTGTTTAATTCTTAATGTGTAACTAAGCTCAACGGTACTTGTGACATGTCAAAAACTGATATGATCCTCTTACACAAACTCACAAAAATATTGTATGTAAATATTTCTTTAGTGCATTTCATTCTATTAAACAATCCAAAAAGATTTTTAGTGTGTTTTAGCATAAATTTTGAAAAATTCAAAAAGATTTTCGACAACTGGTATTGGAGAGCTAATTTTCAAAATTCCAAGCGCTAAACATGATGAGCAAATGGTTTGGGAGAGTGTGTTGTTTTTGAAAATAAAAATGATATATCTTCAAGTGGTTCATCAAAGATTAACATTGTAAAATCATTCTTTGATTGTATAATTCCTGCAAGTGGTTCATTAGCTGGTGAGATTGTTTTTACAAGTTATCATCAGAAAATTTATTGTGAGGTAGAGGATGTGCAGGTTTCTAAGTGATAGAGAGCCAGGTTCCGATACCTGAAGACTTTGTGATTTCAACATGCCAGACTGCGATCCCAGCATATCGAAAGGGGGAGTCTGAAGACATCCGAGTAGAGATTGTTCGTGGGGAGTCTGTTGATGATGATAAAAAGAGAAGAGAAAGATTTGAGGATGCTTACACTGTGAGATATTTCAGAGAGCGTTCAGACTGATAAAGACTGAAGACATTGAAGACTCGACACTTAAGACTCGTCAACATCTGAGGGGAAGTCTGTTGGTGCATACATCTGTCGACTTCGTCTTATATCGAGTCTCGGTTTCGTTGCTGATCTGAACAAGATTGTGACATCATCAAAAATGACATCATGTGACATCACAATACATGAAATAGAATACACACATGAAGACAAAGTAGAAGGTTCCGTTTGAAGTAAATTAGGTGATCCGTTTGTAGAGGGTTTAGTTTGTAGAGGGTTCCGTTTGAAGAGGCTTCGTTTGAAGGGTGCCATGACACCTTTAAACGGAAGGGTCCTCCCTATAAATACCCTCATGTCTCATTTCATTTGTAACTTTCCGGCTTGTGCAACGAAGTGTTGCCGAAGTGTTGTCAGGTTGTAAATCATTGTGAAATCAATCATACAACAGTTTAAAGTGTGAATCTTGCTGAATTGAACTTTACACGTCTGTTTACGCCTTTCGTGTTGAGATAAACTCTTCTGATCGACTCGTTCGGGTCTGAAAACGATCCTACAAGTTATTTATGTGTTTAAAAAAATGGTAACATATATGTTATGTTAAACGATCAGCCCCTTGCCACCCCACACTCTTGTCCCCCTTCTTTTTTTGTGTTTTGATTAGCAGCCCACCTAGACCCAACCCCAGCCCAACGTTCCCTTTTTGCACTACCCTGTTTCTTTTATCTCTTGGGTTTCGGCCCACATGTGAACCCACAAACTGCCCACCATGTTGAAACTATTATTATTAGTACGTAACTTGGCATGTGGGAATATTAGAGGTAGAATAAAAGAAGCAGGAAACCCTACCCTTCTCCATCAAGTTACGGCAGCAGGAAGCGACCCCCCTTTCGGTCGCGATTCTCTTCTTCGCGCACTCTCCATCTCGTTCTAGCTCTCTCATCTCTTTCCGGTTAGTGTGTGTTATGTTTTGGTTATATTTTCTATTATTTCATGGCTGCATTTTCATGTCTATCATGATTTAGGGCTGTGTTTAGTTATATCATTTATGATTATATTGATTATATGTTAACTTGAGGAAAAATAGGATGCATGAGGATCCTGCACGATGTCGTTTTTACCGTTTAGATATGCGTATAGGGTTTTGTTTTCGGATTGTGTCTTGCTGAGTTAATGGCGTATGATGATTGTAATCTGCTATAAATAAACATTACGGGTGTAAGGACTCTCCAAACTTGTCCTAAAATGACCCGTAAGTATAAACCTAGACCCCTGAAATCATACCGTGCATCAAAAATCAAGAAATCAAAGTTCTTGGGTTTCAGGCGGGCCGTGTAAGGGTTAGCTTAGCCTTACGCGGGCCGCGTCAACTCTGGGTTTGACCGGATAAGCATGCGGATCCACGTGTCGCACACGTGTCGAGCCTAGGTGTGACACGCTAGCCCTAATCTACGATCTAGACCTCCTCGCGGGCCGCGTAAGGATCGGTTAAAGGTTTACGCGGGCCGCGTGAACCCTAAATTTCAGCTATAAATAGGACAGGTTACGAGCAGTTCAGAAATGTTGAAATCTCATTTCAAATCACGAGTTATACTGCTCTGAAGTCGAAATTACACTCTCAATTAGTGAGGCGCTGCTCCGATACCGGGTATTAACTCGATCGCTGCTATGATTCAATGTCCGATCGATTAAAACTATCCAATGGATGTTTAAGTGCTGCCCACATTAGGGTTTATGCTTTGTCATTCGTCGTAAATTCGATGGATGTTTAAGTATCGCACTTTGTCATTCGTTGTGAGGGTTTAATCTCGTGAGTTATCGTAAATGCTGTATTAGTTACTGACCTAGTTCATGTGCATGCTATTTAATTTAGGTCAAAAGGCTAATCAGTAGGCTAAAGCTCTGCCCGTATAAATCTACAATGTGAGTCATTCTCTTTTATCAAATATTTTACAATACTCCATTTTCAAATGTTATAATTACAGGGAGTAAGTCGTGGATATCTTGAATCACTGGCTAGTGGGGTATTGTGCACATTACTAATTTTCTCCCTGTTAGGTTCATTGACCTACAGGGATAATCATCACTACTTGGGTGACAGGACCCAATAGTGGTATGACCATCGTCACCATTGTGACATGGCGCCAGATAAAAATAAGATAGAAGTCATTGTAATCGCTCTTATGCTGTAATTTATAACTATGTGTCATTTTATGCAAAATGAGTGACTCGCCAGCATTTCCCCGCTGATAAAATATTTTTAAAACATGTTTCAGGCGACCTGCTGTAAATCAAGGAAACGTGCTACGGAGCACTAACAAGCTTGAAGAGGTGGCTCAGTTAAAATAAATAAACATGTTTTAATAAATCAGGGAATTTCCTAGTTAAATTCCTCTATTGTAAATTACGGGGTTTATCTCCAATTTATGGAATAAAATAATTGGGCATTTTGAGTTTTAAAAGATCCTGTTGAAAATCTTCGGCTGTCACATCATAAATACCACGGGTTCCTGTCCCGCGGCTCTTGACCGGGTCAAACTGGGGCTGGGGCCGTGACAGGAAAAGGTGGTATCAGAGCCACACTGATCAAGCCACTGATTTAAAGCCTATTAAGTATTTTAAAATACTTAATTTTCCTAATTGCCATTTTGTGATTATGTGACTCCTATTTGACTATCTGTTAATTACAGCATGGGTAAGCAAAGAATTTCGGATATCTATCATAAATTAGATACTACATCGAAAGATAAGGGATCATCATCCTCAAAACACCCAGTAAATACTGAGGAAGGAATATTTGTCCGAAAGGCACAGTATGAGAAACCACTTTCTCCTGATAAAAGAAGTTTGATTATTAGAAAAAGTTAAGAGAAAATGAAGAAGTCACATGAAACCCAGAAAATAGGTAGTAAACCACCCTGGGAAGATGAATTAGACGAAAAATGGACGAATCTCTACACGTTAGCTACTGTAGCAGTAAATGCTAATTTATAAGTTAAATCACAAAACCAATCTTAGCACCTGCAACACTTACAAGCTAGAAATGTTAAACTATTAAATAAACCACTAGCATAATTCGAAAGTTCAGTTGTAATCTAGCAATAAGTTTATTTTAAATAAATTTTAAGTTCTTTTACCATTTTATGATTTTGTGATTTATAAAATTTTTAACTTAGAATTTTGTGTGTTTTTTTCATAAATGCTAAACAGCATGAATGAATTATCCGAAGCCCTAGAAAATCTGAATCTCTATCCTGTGAAAATAGAAGTTTCCAAAGATTTTACTGGTTACTTTGCCGATGTGGAACAACCTATGGAATTTCAAGCTCCACCTTTGGAGAAAGCAAAACCTAAGAAAAGAAGAAGATTTGTAGGCTGGAGACGTGTACGCAGAAGGAAACCAACAACTAAGAGACTTCCCAAGATAGAAAATCCTATGGATAAAGGAAAAGGAATTAAGATTGAGGAAAATCTTAGGCAAACCGGAATAGAAAATTTGGGAAATTCCAAGCCAGCAGGGATAGAAATTGGCGAAAGTTCTAGGCAAGCTATGGAATTACCATTGCAAGAGGAACTGGATTACATACTGGCAAGCTGTGATATTCTTAGGCCTATCAATACAAATCTTTTTCCTTATCCTGCTGAAACCCAACTTCCAATAAACCTGGAACCGGCTATCCCAGAACCTTTAATTCACACCCAACCTCAAGGAGAAATGGACGAATGGTGGACCAAAGATTGGGAATTTCAAAACCTCCTAAATAATCCTTATACCTTTTTCCCTCAGATCGACCCAGAACCTGCACCAAATCCACCAATGAGTAATGAAAATTTAGCTAAACTTCGCCATTTCGGCGAAGAGTTGATGGATGCAGGGAATAGGATCCGGGAGATAGGAGGACAAATCTCCTGGAAATACGATGAGAGGGAACATCGCTTTTAATATGATAACTGATGAAAGAAAGGGATGGTGGTGAAACTATGTTTGTATAATAATAATAGTAATAAGCATTATGTGTAGTAATCTAAAAATAAAACGTTTGTAAGATAATTTGAGTGTACGGATGCATAATATAATATATAAAAAAATGGAAGTCGAGAAATCAATAACTTTTGACTATACGTGTTAATGTGATTATGTGCAATTGTCTTGTTATATTTAAATATTTATTTTATGCTGATTACTTATATAAATTAATTACCAGATGGCAAACGCTGGTAATGAACTAGTTAACGAAGTTAATCAATCTGAGCAAAATCAGGAAGAGCAATTGCTGAATAGGCAAGATATCGAGGATATCGTTGCTCAAGGAATAGCCAATGCTATTCCAGCAATACTTGCTGCTGCTCGAATTCCAGTTGAACCTCAAATTATTCCTAGTAAACGTACTCATGAGGACAACTTCAGCAATAGTGTAAACGGAGGCGGCAACAATAATAATAACAATAACAATAATATTCTGCAAGCCTCAATTCTCAAGAAAATGAAAGCTGCAACGCCTGGTTGCACTTACAAGGAATTTCTTGCCTGTAAACCAGCTGAGTTTGCAGGTAACGAAGGGGCGACTGCAGCACTGCGTTGGTTAGAGAAAACCGAGGCAGTAATTTCCATAAGTAAATGTGCCGAAGAAGATCAGGTCATGTATACGTCAAATCTTTTTAAAGAAGGGGCGCTAGAATGGTGGAACTCTGTGCTACAAGCCAAAGGCAGAACTGTGGCGTATGCTATGAACTGGGAAGAATTTAAGAATCTTGTGGAAAGAAAATTCTGTCCCGAGTATGAAAAGGAATAAATGACAAATAAGTTCCTGACACATCGGATGGTGGATGTAGACTGTCGAGGGTACACTTCGACATTCTTCGAGTATGCTAGAGTTGTACCTACCCTGGCTTCGCCAGAACCGGTACTTATTTCTCGTTACATTTGGGGATTGATTAGCGAAATCCGTAATATCGTCAAGGCTGCGAAACCCCGCACAATTGATAATGCGGTGGATTTAGCCAATACTCTGACTGACGAATTGGTACGGACGCGAGAAGAGAATAGAAAGAAGGAAGTAGCCCAAAAGATTACCCAAGGATTTCGTATGGGTAATCGTAACAATTTCAAGAGAAGGGGGACTGGGCATTCTTCCACTGGTCCATTTTGCAATTCTTGCAAAAGGAAGCATTTCGGAAGATGCAAGGGATATTGCAATTTTTGCAAAATTTCGGGGCATCAAGAGGAAGATTGCAGGAAGAAGAGATTCACAGTCTGTTACAACTGTGGAGAAGCTGGACATCTTAGGCCAGACTGCCCGAAATTGGTCAAACCAGCTGATAACAAAGCCAAACCTGCAGAAGGAGCAAAAAGGAATGTAAGAGCCTTCCAACTAACTACTCAGGAAGCAGAGCTAATTCCGGATGTGATAGCTGGTACGTTCTTAGTTCACAACGTCTATGCCAAAGTATTATTTGACTCTGGTGCAAACCAAAGTTTTATAAATACTTCATTCTGCCAAGCACTTAATTTACCCTTAACCCAACTTAGGCAGATTTTTACAGTCGAAACGGCAGACGGAAATTCTATTAACATAGATAAGGTTTTGCAAAAAGAAAAGATAGAACTTCTAGGCCATAAATTTTCTGCAAACCTGTTACCTATGAAATTAGCCGGATTTGATGTAGTGTTAGGAATGGATTGGTTAGTCACCAACCATGCTCGAATTCTTTGTGATAAGAATTCCATAGAAATTCATACACCCACAGGAGAATTAGTGGTGATTACAGGAGATAAGCCACGAAAGCCACTGAAATTCATTTCAGTAATGAAGTTGGCTAGTTATTCAAGAAAACAAGAAATGGTGTATATGATTTCAGTAATCATTAACACGAAAAGTAAAGAACTTAAGGACATTCCAGTAGTATCAGAATACTCAGATGTATTCCCAGAAGAACTACCTGGATTACCACCAGATAGATAAGTTGAATTTAGAATTCATCTAATTCCTGGAACTACACCGATAGCTAAGGCACCTTATCGGTTCGCACCCACTGAAATGCTAGAATTGAAAAAGCAGTTAGATGAATTACTAAGTAAAGGATTCATACAACCTAGCTCATCCCCTTGGGAAGCTCCAGTGTTGTTTGTAAAGAAAAAGGATGGGTCGATGCGAATGTGTATCGATTATAGAGAATTGAATAAAGTTACAATTAAGAATCAATACCCATTACCTACAATTAATGATCTTTTTGATCAACTTTAGGGAGCTAGATATTTTTCTAAGATAGATTTACGCTCCGGATATCATCAGTTGAAGGTACAAGAAGAAGACATACCTAAGACTGCTTTCAGAACTAGGTATGGTCACTACGAGTTTACAGTCATGCCCTTTAAATGCTCCTGCAGCATTTATGGACATGATGAATAGAATCTGTAAACCGTACTTGGATAAATTTGTAATTGTTTTCATCGACAATATACTTATTTATTCCAAAAGTCAGGAGGAACATTGTGAGCACCTGCATGTACTCTTAACTTTGTTAAGAAATGAGAAGCTTTACGCCAAATTCTCAAAATGTGAATTTTGGTTACAAGAAGTGCAATTCTTAGGACACATGGTGAATCACGAAGGCATTCACGTAGATCCTGCTAAGATAGAAGCAATCACCAAATGGAAGGTTCCGCAATCAGCAATGGAGATTAGAAGTTTTATAGGCTTAGCCGGATATTATAGACGGTTTATTAAGGATTTTTCTAAAATAGTCATGCCATTAACTAAGCTAACCTGTAAAGCAGTTAAGTTTGAATGGGGACCTAAGCAAGAAGAGGCTTTTAAGATTTTAAAGCAAAGGTTAACCAATGCTCCAATTCTAGCTTTACCAGAAGGAACAGAAGATTTTGAAGTATATTGTGATGCTTCAAAGCTAGGATTAGGAAGTGTGCTTATGCAACGCAAGAAGGTAATTGCATATGCATCAAGGCAATTGAAAAAGCACGAGGAAAACTATACAACTCATGACTTACAGTTAGGAGCCATAATTTTTGCCCTTAAGATTTGGAGACATTATCTGTACGGAAGTAAGTTTACTGTCTATACAGATCATAAAAGTTTAAGATATATATTTGGGCAAAAAGAATTAAACATGAGGCAGAGGAGATGGATGGAAATCCTAAGTGATTACGATTGTGATATTCAATATTATGAAGGAAAAGCAAACGTAGTTGCAGATGCCTTAATTCGTAAGTATCATGAGAAACAACGACGAGTTCGTGCTCTTAGATTAAGTTTACAATTAGACTTAATGGACCAATTGAAAAGCATTCAAGAAACAGCAATCAAGGATGATGCTGAAGGAATGAAAGGACGAATTAAGGACTTAGAACAAGGTAGTGATGGAATCTTGAGATTCCATAAGAAACGAATTTGGGTACCTAAGCAGGGAGAATTAAGAAATCAAATTCTAGAGGAAGCTCATAAATCTAGGTATACCATGCATCCTGGTAACAATAAGATGTACCAAGATTTAAGAAATAATTTCTGGTGGAACGGAATGAAAAAGGACATAGCTAGATATGTTTCTAAATGTCTTACTTGTTCGCAAGTTAAGGCAGAACACCAGAAACCTTCAGGTCTACTACAACAATTAGAAATGCCTGTATGGAAATAGGAACTCATAACAATGGATTTTGTTACTAAGTTACCCAAAACCAGAAAAGGTAATGACGCGATTTGGGTAATTGTGGATCGATTAACCAAATCAGCTCATTTTCTACCTATGAAGGAAACCTTTAGCATGGAAAGGTTGGCAAAGTTATATGTAGATGAAGTAGTATCCTTACATGGAGTTCCACTCTCCATTGTATCGGATAGAGATAGTCGTTTCACTTCTCATTTCTGGAAAAGTTTCCAAGAAGCAATGGGAACTCGATTAAATCTAAGCACTGCATATCATCCTCAAACAGATGGACAAAGTGAAAGAATGATTCAAACCCTGGAGGACATGCTTAGGGCATGTGTAATAGATTTTGGTGGAAACTGGGATAACCATTTACCCCTAATCGAATTCTCCTATAACAATAGTTATCATTCAAGTATTGAAGCTGCCCCATTTGAAGCACTGTATGGACGAAAGTGCAGAACTCCCGTTTGTTGGGCAGAAATAGGAGAAAGTCAATTATCAGGTCCGGAAATTGTACAAGAAACTACCGACAAGATCACTCAAATCAAGGAAAGACTGAAGACGGTTAGAGATCGCCAGAAAAGTTATGCAGACAATCGACGCAAGCCACTAGAATTCCAAATCGGAGACAAGGTTCTCTTAAAAGTATCTCCTTGGAAAGGAGTGGTTCGGTTCTGAAAGGAAAGCTAAGTCCAAGATACGTAGGACCATTCCCAGTAATCCAACGTATAGGACCAGTTGCTTATCGTTTACAACTACCAGAAGAATTGACTGGAGTACATGATGTATTTCATGTATCCAACCTCAAGAAATGTCTATCTGACGAATCCTTGGTAGTACCTCTTCAAGATATAGAAGTGAACAAAAAGTTAAAATTTGTTGAGAAACCTCTTCAAATAGAAGACAGAAAAGTTAAGTTTCTCAAACACAAACGGTTAGTACTTGTTAAAGTCAAGTGGGATTCGAAGAGAGGACCCGAATACACTTAGGAGCTGGAATCGGAAATGAAGCGAAAGTATCCTCACTTATTCCAATAAATCTCGAGGACGAGATTTTAAATAAGGTGGGAAGGATGTAAGGACTCTCCAAATTTGTCCTAAAACGACCCGTAAGTATAAACCTAAACCCCTGAAATCATACCGTGCATCAAAAATCAAGAAATCAAAGTTCTTGGGTTTCAGGCGGGCCGCGTAAGGGTTAGCTTAGCCTTACGCGGGTCGCGTCAACTCTGGGTTTGACCGGATAAGCATCCGGATCCACGTGTCTCACACGTGTCGAGCCTAGGTGTGACACACTAGCCCTAATCTACGATCTAGACCTCCTCGCGGGCCGCGTGAACCCTAAATTTCAGCTATAAATAGGACAGGTTACGAGCAGTTCAGAAATGTTGAAATCTCATTTCAAATCACGAGTTATACTGCTCTGAAGTCGAAATTACACTCTCAATTAGTGAGGCGCTGCTCCGATACCGGGTATTAACTCGATCGCTGCTATGATTCAATGTCCGATCGATTAAAACTATCCAATGGATGTTTAAGTGCTGCCCACATTAGGGTTTATGCTTTGTCATTCGTCGTAAATTCGATGGATGTTTAAGTATCGCACTTTGTCATTCGTTGTGAGGGTTTAATCTCGTGAGTTATCGTAAATGCTGTATTAGTTACTGACCTAGTTCATGTGCATGCTATTTAATTTAGGTCAAAAGGCTAATCAGTAGGCTAAAGCTCTGCCCGTATAAATCTACAATGTGAGTCATTCTCTTTTATCAAATATTTTACAATACTCCATTTTCAAATGTTATAATTACAGGGAGTAAGTCGTGGATATCTTGAATCACTGGCTAGTGGGGTATTGTGCACATTACTAATTTTCTCCCTGTTAGGTTCATTGACCTACAGGGATAATCATCACTACTTGGGTGACAGGACCCAATAGGGGTATGACCATCGTCACCATTGTGACATGGCGCCAGATAAAAATAAGATAGAAGCCATTGTAATCGCTCTTATGCTGTAATTTATAACTATGTGTCATTTTATGCAAAATGAGTGACTCGCCAGCATTTCCCCGCTGATAAAATATTTTTAAAACATGTTTCAGGCGACCTGCTGTAAATCAAGGAAACGTGCTACGGAGCACTAACAAGCTTGAAGAGGTGGCTCAGTTAAAATAAATAAACATGTTTAATAAATCATGGAATTTCCTAGCTAAATTCCTCTATTGTAAATTACGGGGTTTATCTCCAATTTATGAAATAAAATAATTGGGCATTTTGAGTTTTAAAAGATCCTGTTGAAAATCTTCCGCTGTCACATCATAAATACCACGGGTTCCTGTCCCGGGGCTCTTGACCGGGTCAAACCGGGGCTGGGGCCGTGACAACGGGTCGTTGGGTGCATTAGATAACCAGTTGGGGAGATCGGTAACGAAAACGGTAATCTGTCCAACAGTTACAGCCGACTTTACTCGGTTGTAATCGGGTCGTAATTTAACGAAATTTGGAGTTTCTTGAGTCTCTGACGTGTTATTTTGAAATACGGATCATATGGTGCTGGAATCATAATTTTTCGACACCGTTTGATATGTTTAACGAATTATTTACGAACAAACACTGAAGCTGCGAAAATCTGCAGTAAATGGGTCATATGTTTTGGGTCATAACTTGCTACGTCATTGGGGTTTTGCTACGAAATATGTACTGTGGATGGCCACTGATGTCATTGTAATTCTCCAACTTGAATTTCGTCAATCGGACTTACGATGAATTTTAAATGAATTTTTCCGTGGACTGCAGTCAGAAAGTGACGAATCTGATTGCAGCCCGGTAATGATTTTTTTTAAATAACTAGTAATGAATTGGATCCCTAGATTTTTACACAATAATATTTGGATCGTGTAAAACATTCTGTAAAAATTTGGGAATTTTTGGAATAGGTTAACTATTTTATTAAAATGCCTGAAAACAGCCCGGTTTTGGATGTTAAAGCTGAAACGACGTAAGTAGTAATTTGTGTGTCTAAATGTCAGGTAGGTTATCTGAGAATGATCTAACGTGTTAGATGTCAGTGAAAGTGTTATGTGCAATATCGTATTCTTGTTTTTTGAATGGTTATAGGTGGGATGTTTCTATAGGCGTGAACTGTTAAAGTGAGTGCGTGTTATGTGATAGATGCGTGTAGGAACTTTGTGTTTTATTTGAAACCATTAATAAACTAAATGGTAATCGTGTTAGGACATGATTGACCAACCCTGACCGTTAGCTATTTTTAAGAGTCAAACCGAGCAACCAAAGGTGAGTTCACACTTTCTACAAGGCATGGGATTCCCGGTGGTTGGGAATGGGTAAATGATTGAAAGGAAACCTGCGTATTCTCCTTGGTTAGAATATGCACCTCCACCCTCTTAATTGAAGGGTGACAACATTTGGAACCTGCGTGATCTCATTATATGGGACACGTACCTCCACCCTCTTAACTGAAGGGTGACAACATTGTTACTAGACCAAAAACTCTATCATAAGTCCCTCATTTTTATATCGACTTAATCGCCGGGCCAATGGTGAGCGGGTCATTAGTTAAATAGCGCTATTAGGTTTGACAAGCCTCACACCGTGTCGCAGAGGACAGGAGTGGACTAATGGATCTGGGCACGTCAATGATGATAGACATTGACTTAGGGCACCCAACTTTCTCAGTCAGTAGTCGATATGGTAACGGGTCTAGTGGGATTTTCATGGGGTAGCCCCCACGGCTGGGAGCCAGAGTAAAAGGAAAGGATTAATCATGTTTTTAAACTATGGGGTAACCCCCACGGCAAGTAAGCCAGCTAAAAGAAACCTATGTTTTTTAAACAACCTAAAACGAACACCCAACTGTGAACTCGTTCAACTTTGTTGTTGATTCGTTACTATATGCCTTGCAGGTCGTTAGGTGCTTAGATGGAGCTTGCATAGGAGGTCGAGGTCGTTGTGGGACATGGACTGATGAGTTCCATGCTAAACATTTGAACTTTTGAACTCATGTTTTGGTTTTAAATTTTATGCTTCCGCTGATAACTTGAACTTAGTTAATTTGTTTTGGACACCAATTATATTGTTGGTTGGTTTTATATTTACTTTAATACATTGTTCAATATGATTGGTGGTTTGATCCTGGTCATGTCACGCCTCCTGCGGTGATACTCCGCTTGTAGATTTTGGGGGTGTGACAGATTGGTATCAGAGCCATTGGTTATAGTGAACTTGGTTTTAAAAAGGGAAAAAGCTTTTTGATAAAAACCAGACTATAACCTGTTTAGTGCTCAACGATCCACAACGACACTTCGCTCCATGTGCAAGGCTCAACACTTTAGGTGGTATGATTTAAGTTTATATTGCCTACTCGCTAGATTACTTTTGCATGATGTGCTGTTTATGATATGTTTGTTTAGAGTAGTAGCTTGCAGCCTATCAGCCCTACTGCGTTCTTTATGACACACCATTGTTTGATTATTTGACAAGTGGTGGTCAAACTTTTTCCTGATTTCCCATCGCCCTGCTACGACAATCGCCTATGCGTTCTATCTATTCATACGCTTATCTTGACATGACGTCGCCATTTGACCCTCCGTACATTCGGTTTGTACGTCAACATTCACGAAGACCAGACCTGGCTCAAACGAACTCGGGGTTAGGAGAACTATACCCACACATCCCTGTTGACGAACCTCATCATCTCCACCGGTCGTCATTACCAGAAACGAAACAGCCATAGTCACACGCGTTCGTCGTTTTGCAACTCGCAACCCTACTAACCAAATTCTGTTTTGGACAAGTGATATACCTCCGTGACCGTGATGCAACGAACTTCCCTTTTTGTGCCATGCCGCCATGCACCGCTACTGGAAATTTCTTCTAGACAACAAATTAGCTTGTTGAATCCTTCGGATATTGTTGGACCCTGTTTTCACTCGATTCTTCATATGAACCTCATTAATTCCATGTTTCTTCGATTGGCAACCGATTTAACGAAGTGCCAACAACCACAACACGATTTTCACCGATCACAAGACTACCTTATTACCCTGTTGGATGGTTTATTCTTATTCTACTTGATTAGCTCTCTTGTATACCCAACTTAGCAAATGGATGCCATTACTGGTGAAATAGTCTTCAAGACATTTGGGGATGGAGATATGGATCACTCAACCTACCAGCGAGCACGATAATTTATACGTTTACCGGACCCACCTTACACTACAAGAGACATACTTTAATTTCATGATAGTTTTTTTACATATGCGGAATCCTTGCACTAGCTCTTGCACCGACTAATGATTATTGATTAATGGCATGTCCAATTTCTACCACTGGCTTAGACCAAATCATCACACCCTTACCACAATGACATTACGTTCTCGCTCCTCCATGACGAGCCATTGAAATGAACACTCTCTAGCTTAGAGAATTTGGAAAGCCCGACTCCCGATCATTGGTGATCACTCCTCGAAACCTTGAGAATGCTGAGATAATGTCGATACGATCATACCCTCTTGAGCGCGCTTTCACGTCTTTCTTTGGAACTTCATGACTACGCAGACGTACTTTGGATTCAATTGCACGACCTAAGGAAACTCCCCCTGACTTGGTTCCTTACTTGATGAAACACAAACACACCTAAGTTCATGGATTCAGGTGAATTGTTCCTCCTTCGCATGTGGGCGAGTCCAACAACTCTTGGTGGAAGTCTCAGTGAATCTTAACGCTACACACTTGTACGACGACCATGCTGCTATGTTAAATTCTTGTTCTGATTGATTTAACCCCGTGACAGCTATTTTTGATCAACGACATACTTTATCTTAACTATACCCAACTTGCGTACAACCAGCTGTACCTTCGACATAGGATAAACCCCTGTTGTGGATTCTTAAACGCTTACTCATCGATTGAGACTGCTCTTTCTTATGTGGCCACATCCACGGACGATATACTTTTGGGATTCTGTGATCCTAACAACAATCCCCGCGGACACTCGCTTGGACAAATACGACAATGAATGACGGCAGCTCGTGACCGTCAGAAAAGTTATGCTGATAAGCGCAAGAAACCACTCGAGTTCCAGGTTGGGGATCGAGTGCTACTTAAAGTCTCACCTTGGAAAGGTGTGGTTCGTTTTGACTAACAGGGCAAGCTTAATCTAATCCGTGTCATGTCGGACCTTTCGAAATCACTGAGAATATCGGCGAGGTGGTGTATAGACTGAATCTGCCAGAAGAACTCAGTGGAGTTCACAACGTATTCTATGTGTCAAATTTGAAGAAGCGTCTGTCAGATGAGACCCTCATAATTCCTTTAAAGGAACTCTCTAACGACAATCGGTTGCGATTTTTCGAGGAACCAGTGGAAGTCTTGAACCGGGAGGTCAAGATTCTCAAACGCATCAGGATACCCGTTGTTCGAGTTCGTTGGAACTCCCGTCGCGGCCCAGAGTTTACCTGGGAGCGAGAAGACCAAATGAAACACAAGTATCCCCAGTTGTTCGAGAAAAGTGAAACCACTATTGAGACTGAAGCTACGGCGGAATTTCGGGATGAAATTCGAAACCAACGGGGGAAGGATGTGACACCCCAGGAAACCACGCAACCTAACTAGCTTCCTTAGTAACTACGTGCTAAATTTCGGGATGAAATTTCTTTCAACTTGGGGATGATGTGACAACCCGTGATCTCGAGGTATCACCTTTATAAATCAATTCATATACTTATCTTATTTACGTAAGTGCATGAACTTGTGTGACAAATTAATTATACGTACCTAATTAATTTTATACAAATGAATACTAGAAGCCAAATCCTTATCGTGTTGAACCAACCCGAACCGTTTGAATCGAAGCACATGTCTTGCTTGGCGATCCAACCCACTTGCGTAACTCGAAACTTATGAGGCTCGAACCTTATGTTAATCTTATATTGGTTGATTTATTAATTAAACTTTTCTTATTAGTTGTTTGTGTGTTTTAAAAAAAAATGGTAACATATATGTTATGTTAAACGATCAGCCCCTTGCCACCCCATACTCTTGTCCCCCTTCTTTTTTTTGTGTTTTGATTAGCAGCCCACCTAGACCCAACCCCAGCCCAACGTTCCCTTTTTGCACTACCCTGTTTCTTTTATCTCTTGGGTTTCGGCCCACATGTGAACCCACAAACTGCCCACCATGTTGAAACTATTATTATTAGTACGTAACTTGGCATGTGGGAATATTAGAGGTAGAATAAAAGAAGCAGGAAACCCTACCCTTCTCCATCAAGTTACGGCAGCAGGAAGCGACCCCCCTTTCGGTCGCGATTCTCTTCTTCGCGCACTCTCCATCTCGTTCTAGCTCTCACATCTCTTTCCGGTTAGTGTGTGTTATGTTTTGGTTATATTTTCTATTATTTCATGGCTGCGTTTTCATGTCTATCATGATTCAGTGCTGTGTTTAGTTATATCATTTATGATTATATTGATTATATGTTAACTTGAGGAAAAATAGGATGCATGAGGATCCTGCACGATGTCGTTTTTACCGTTTAGATATGCGTATAGGGTTTTGTTTTCGGATTGTGTCTTGCTGATTTAATGGTGTATGATGATTGTAATCTGCTATAAATAAACATTACGGGTCGTTGGGTGCATTAGATAACTGGTTGGGGAGATCGGTAACAAAAACGGTAATCTGTCCAACAGTTACAGCCGACTTTACTTGGCTGTAACCAGGTCGTAATTTAACGAAATTTGGAGTTTCTTGAGTCTCTAACGTGTTATTTTGAAATACGGATCATATGGCGCTGGAATCATAATTTTTTTACACCGTTTGATATGTTTAACGAATTATTTACGAACAAACACTGAAGCTGCGAAAATCTGCAGTAATTGGGTCATATGTTTTGGGTCATAACTTGCTGCGTCATTGGGGTTTTGCTACGAAATTTTTACTGTAGATGGCCACTGATGTCATTGTAGTTCTCCAACTGGAATTTCGTCAATCGGACTTACGATGAATTTTAAATGAATTTTTCCGTGGACTGCAGTCAGAAAGTGACGAATCTGATTGCAGCCCGGTAAATGATTTTTTTTAAATAACTGGTAATGAATTGGATCACGAGATTTTTACACAATAATATTTCGATTGTCTAAAACATTCTGTAAAAATTTGGGAATTTTTGGAATAGGTTAACTATTTTATTAAAATGCCCAAAAACAGCCCAGTTTTGGATTAAAGCTGAAACGACGTAAGTAGTAATTTGTGTGTCTAAATGTGGGGTAGGTTATCTGAGAATGATCTAACGTGTTAGATGTCAGTGAAAGTGTTATGTGCAATATCGTATTCTTGTTTTTTGAATGGTTATAGGTGGGATGTTTCTGTGGGCGTGAACTGTCAAAGTGAGTGCGTGCTATGTGATAGATGCGTGTAGGAACTTTGTGTTTTATTTGAAACCATTAATAAACTAAATGGTAATCGTGTTAGGACGTGATTGACCAACCCTGACCGTTAGCTATTTTTAAGAGTCAAACCGAGCAACCAAAGGTGAGTTCACACTTTCTACAAGGCATGGGATTCCCGGTGGTTGGGAATGGGTAAATGATTGAAAGGAAACCTGCGTATTCTCCTTGGTTAGAATACGTACATCCACCCTCTTAATTGAAGGGTGACAACATTTGGAACCTGCGTGATCTCATTATATGGGACACGTACCTCCACCCTCTTAACTGAAGGGTGACAACATTGTTACTAGACCAAAAACTCTATCATAAGTCCCTCATTTTTATATCGACTTAATCGTCGGGCCAATCGCGAGCGGGTCATTAGTTAAATAGCGCTATTAGATTTGACAAGCCTCACACCGTGCCGCAGAGGACGGGAGTGGACTAATCGATCTGGGCACGTCAATGATGATAGACATTGACTTAGGGCACCTAACTTTCTCAGTCAGTAGTCGATATGGTAACGGGTCTAGTGGGATTTTCATGGGGTAGCCCCCACGGCTGGGAGCCAGAGTAAAAGGAAAGGATTAATCATGTTTTTAAACTATGGGGTAACCCCCACGGTAAGTAAGCCAGCTAAAAGAAACCTATTTTTTTAACAACCTAAAACGAACACCCAACTGTGAACTCGCTCAACTTTGTTGTTGATTCATTACTATATGCCTTGCAGGTCGTTAGGTGAATAGATGGAGCTTGCACAGGAGGTCGAGGTCGTTGTGGGACATGGACTGATGAGTTCCATGCTAAACATTTGAACTTATGTTTTGGTTTTAAATTTTATGCTTCCGCTGATAACTTGAACTTAGTTAATTTGTTTTGGACACCTATTATATTGTTGGTTGGTTTTATATTTACTTTAATACATTGTTCAATATGATTGGTGGCTTGATCCTGGTCATGTCACGCCTCCTGCGGTGATACTTCGCTTGTGGATTTTGGGGGTGTGACAGGCACCACCAGCACCACCGGCAGAACAACAACAACACCGCCAACACAGGCATTGCACCACCGACATCCACTTCTCACCAACACACCCACCATTCACCACTCATTTTCTCCTTTGATTTCACCTACCTACAACCCCCATCACCGTCGACCAACCACCATCACTCTTATCCACCGCACACCGTTGCCATTTCTACCACCGATCACCAACCACCCACCATCATCCACCGACAACTATCATCACCCTTCGAGTTCATCCTCACCACTAGCCACCATTCACCGTCGTTCCTCACCACCGATCAACCACCTCCCACCACAGTCTTCCGCTGCCTTCGCCATCACCGTCTCCCCCACCGATGCCTGAACCGTCACCCCTACCGCTACGGTTCTTTTTTGTGGTGTTTGATGAAGAAAAAGTTTAGATCAGAGAGAGAGAGAGAGAGGGGGTATTTTGTTGAAGAAGAAATGTGATATGAGGGATAGAGAAAGTTTAGATCAGAGTGAGTATTAGATCTGATGTTTTGAAAAAAAAAGATATATTGGTATTTGTAATTGCATGTGTCAGTTTGTATAAATTACTATATTGCCCCTCAGTTAAACACAATTGTTTTATTAGGTGTCCAATTTTGATTGGTTAATATTGGTTCTCGCAACTGTGGGTGGTTTTCATTTGAACCGATCCCCACCCTATATATACATATATATATTATATATATAGTGGGTTACGTGATCAGGAGAAAACGCCCAAAAGTGTGAGAACTGTGAGAACGGATTCTGGCGTAACACGTGTCACGCGACATAGTGAAGGACGGAAGGGGCTTTTTTGTCCTTTTATATTCTTTTTTTAAACGCGTCTCACATCACCTCTCCATTTTTTGGCATTTAACAAATACGCGGCGTTTTTATTATTTTTTTTAGATTAGGAGGATAGTAAATATTTTGGCGTTTTAACTAAGTATGCCTTTGATTGTTGTGCCAAGTAGGATGCATGCCTATAATGTAAAAAACATCAGTAATTTTCTTGATGTTTGTTTTTTTTTCTATCAATTGTTGTGCCATGTAGGATGCAGGCCTATAATGTGATAGGCAATTATGCGTTTTGAAAAGATACACAAATTCAGTTTTCCATGTAGTGGCTTTTAATATAATAAATGTTTGGCAATAATGCTACCGTCTCTTTATTTTTACTGTTTTGCAATTACTGTTTCGTTCAGTTTCATCTGTCAATTAGTGTTGCTTTTTCCATTAATACTTTGTTTGGCATTTTTTGGCGTTTTATATAGCAACAACATGTTTTGCTAGCATCCGCTGTCACAGTTTTTATACTATCAGGCATTTTGGTGTTTGTAGTTTTTGGCGTTTTATACTCAATTTTTTTTTATTAGAGGAGAATTAGATAATAAACAACAGAGAATTAGATAATAAACAATAGAAAATGAAAAAAAATTAAAAATTCTAATCTAATTTCTCATCGAAATCTTCACTGTCATCAGCCTCTTCTACTTTAACCTTTTTGACGTTTTGAACCTGTTTTGAATACCATATCTAGATCCTTATTTTCCTACATAATGCCCGTCTTTAGAAGATGCTTATTTTTAGTGGCATCCTGTATTGTGGTTTGATATATACTTGTTTGGTGACATGTTGAAGATCAACGCCTGCTTGAATGTATTGATCGCTTCATGCCATCAATATATCCATCAAGAACAAAGTGACATGATGACATATCAGTGTCATCAGTCTCTTTTTCATGAATATTTGTCCATCTCATTCAGCAAAAGCTTATAGAGATACCCACCTCAAAGAAGAATCCATTAAGTGAAACTTCAATCAGAACAATACTCAATATAGAAGAAACGAGGTTTCCCATCTGTGGCTTTTTTAACTATTTTTTGTTGTTTTAAAGTGAGTGGTTTCTAGGAAACATAGCGTTGTTTTTGGGTGTGATCAATTGATTGTGCAGAGACGTCTGTCTTATAAGATGTTTTTGGCGCGTAGTTTAGGCGGGATTTTATTTATAATAAATGATATTAATAAAGTAGCCGTCTTTGCAGTTACTGTTTGTATTTTTACTGTTTTTGTTCAGCTTTTTATGAGTTTTTAGGGTCATAGACGTGCCATCTTCCAAGTTTAGCGTTTTTTAATGGCTTTAAGTAGTTTTGGCGTTTTTTTTTTCATTTTTAGCTTTTAATAATACTTGTCCAAATTACTTTTATTATAGTTTGGGAGTTTTTGGCGTTTTATGGCATGATGGCGTTTCACAATCATTATGTCTGTTTGGCGTTTTTATTAAAATAATGTATTTTTTGTTCTTAGCTGAAAAATACATAACAAACAACATAAAAAGAATATTAAAAAAATAAAAAGAGAAACAATTCATCTTCCAAATCTTCACTGTCATTAGTCTTTTTCTTCTTTGAAACATGTTCACTGGCGGTTTGACTTTCGCATGCTTCATTTTGTGTTTTTGTTGTTGAAGTAGCTTTTTGTGGCCATTTGGAAGGACAAAATGACGTGAGTTTTTTGTTTGAAGTTCATCTTTATTTCATGTTTATCTTTAAACCACTCATCAGTGTCATTCGTCTCTTCATGCCATTATAATATTCATCAAGAACAAAACACAAAAAATGACATAAGTCTGACACCAGCATCTTTTTGTTGAAGATTTGTCCATCTCATGCAGCAAAATGTTATTGAGTCACAACACCTCAGCCAAGAATGCATTCTGCGAAACTTCGCCTAGAACAATATTGAATATACAAGAAACGATGTTTGCCATTTTGGCGTTTTACTGAGGAAATAGTGTATCTAAAAGAAAACGTCGATTTTTGGAATCTTTGATGTTTGAGTTTTTTGGCGTTTTTTAATATGATTGGTATATAGTAAAATATGGCGTTTTTGAGTTGGTGTGTTTGATGTTTTGGGTTTTTTGGCGTTTCTAAGATGAATGGTATATAGTAGTAAATATGGCGTTTCCGGTTCGGAGTGTGTTTAATGAATGTCTGAGATGTTTTGTTTATATAGGATGTGTTTTGACCTGTAATGGCGTTTTATTCATTAGTTTGGCGTTTTTGGTAGAGAAGTCTAAAGACTATTTTACCCTTAATGAAGCGCGTCCACTTAATAGAATTGGGGTTATTTACGAAAACGCCACCGCGCCAATCTAGTCCATAGATTGTTTTCGGACGATCCATAACCGTTCTCACACTTTCCACTGTTTTCTCTAAATCCTGACCTTATATAGTGGTGGGTTCAAATGACAAGAAATTTTTGTAAGAAAAAAAAAAGAAAAAGTTTCAACCAATAAAAATGTATCATTTTACTTCATTTAATATTTCCATTTAATTTTAATGTGCGGGTATATTTGTAAACTTACATAGATCATTAATTTCTAGTCTTCTCCTTTAATTGCTAAGTACATTAAATTTGTAACCTATTTTCAAAGTACATATTTTTCTCAATAAATAAAAAATAATAATTTAGAGTGTAGGACAAATTAATAAGTGTGTAGGATAAATTACGAGTTGTGTAGGATACAAAAATATGTGTATGATAAATTTCGAAATGTGTAAGGTAACTTTTTATGTGTGTAGAGAAAAAAAATTAATGTAGAGAATAATAATCTTTATAAGTAATTAATTAAATACTATAATTTAGCAACATAATGTTGCATCGCGAGTTATATAATGTGCATTTTAGGTTGTACAGTAGTATTGGTTAAATAGTGGAGAACTATACCCACACGTCCCTGTTGACGAACCTCATCATCTCCACCGGTCGTCATTACCAGAAACGAAACAGCCATAGTCACACGCGTTCGTCGTTTTGCAACTCGCAACCCTACCAACCAAATTCTATTTTGGACAAGTGATATACCTCCGTGACCGTGATGCAACGAACTTCCCTTTTTGTGCCATGCCGCCATGCACCACTACTGGAAATTTCTTCTAGACAACAAATTAGCTGGTTGAATCCTTCGGATATTGTTGGACCCCTGTTTTCACTCGATTCTTCGTATGAACCTCATTAATTCCCTGTTTCTTCGATTGGCAACCGATTTAACGAAGCGCCAACAACCACAACACGATTTTCACCGATCACAGGACTACCTTATTACCCTGTTGGATGGTTTATTCTTATTCTACTTGATTAGCTCTCTCGTATACCCAACTTAGCAAATGGATGCCATTACTGGTGAAATAGTCTTCAAGACATTTGGGGACGGAGATATGGATCACTCAACCTACCGGCGAGCACGATAATTTATACGTTTACCTGACCCACCTTACACTACAAGAGACGTACTTTAATTTCATGATAGTTTTTTTTTACATATGCGGAATCCTTGCACTAGCTCTTGCACCGACGCATGATTATTGATTAATGGCATGTCCAATTTCTACCATTGGATTAGACCAAACCATCACACCCTTACCACAATGACATTACGTTCTCGCTCCTCCATGACGAGCCATTGAAATGAACACTCTCTAGCTTAGAGAATTTGGAAAGCCCGACTCCCGATCATTGGTGATCACTCCTCGAAACCTTGAGAATGCTGAGATAATGTCGATACGATCATACCCTCTTGAGCGCGTTTTCACGTCTTTCTTTGGAACTTCATGACTACGCTGACGTACTTTGGATTCAATTGCACGACCTAAGGAAACTCCCCCTGACTTGGTTCCTTACTTGATGGAACACAAACACACCTAAGTTCATGGATTCAGGTGAATTGTTCCTCCTTTGCATGTGGGCGAGTCCAACAACTCTTGGTGGAAGTCTCAGTGAATCTTAACGCTACACACTTGTACGACGACCATGCTGCTATGTTAAATTCTTGTTCTGATTGATTTAATCCCGTGACAGCTATTTTTGATCAACGACATACTTTATCTTAACTATACCCAACTTGCGTACAACCAGCTGTACCTTCGACATCGGATAAACCCCTGTTGTGGATTCTTAAACGCTTACTCATCGATTGAGACTGCTTTTTCTTATGTGGCCACATCCACGCACGATATACTTTTGGGATTCTGTGATCCTAACAACAATCCTGCGGACACTCGCTTGGACAAGTTGCACTCAACGAACATTACTCGATGAGCATTGGGCCTTAAATATGATGATACCATAGGTACTGTTCTTTGAACTTGTTACGACCGATATGGATTCTCAGACGCGACATTCGAACCTAGTCTAACCTGATGAATATGTCACTTGTTTTCATCAACGACATCCTGATCTATTCCAAGAGTCAAGAGGAACACGAGCGTCATCTGTGACTCATTTTGGAACTTCTTCGAGCAGAACAGCTTTATGCTAAGTTCTCGAAATGTGACTTCTGGCTACGTGAAGTCCATTTCCTAGGTCACGTGGTGAATGAGGATGGGATTCACGTTGATCCATCTATGGTTGACTCAATCAGGGATTGGCCTGCACCTCGAACACCAACTGAAATCCGTAAATTCTTGGGTTTGGCAGGTTACTACAGAAGGTTTATCAAGGATTTCTCAAGGATTGTGCAGCCTCTTACTGTTCTTACTCAGAAGGGTGTCACCTACCGTTGGGGGTGATGCTCAGGAATCCACGTTTCAGCAGCTGAAGTCGAAGCTTTGTAGCGCACCTATACTCTCGTTGCCTGAGGGCACAAACGATTTTGTGGTTTATTGTAACGCGTCAATCCGAGGACTTGGTTGTGTGTTGATGCAACGTGAGAAAGTCATTGCTTACGCATCACGCCAACTTAAAGTTCACGAAAAGAACTACACTACTCATGACTTGGAGTTGGGAGCAGTGGTGTTTGCTATTAACATATGGAGACATTACTTGTACGTTACCAAGTGCACCATTTACACCGATCACAAGAGTCTCCAGCATATCTTCGATCAGAAGGAGTTGAACATGCGACAGCGTCGATGGGTTGAACTCCTTAACGACTATGAATACGCAATCAAGTAACATCCAGGCAAAGCCAATGTTGTGGCTGATGCCCTCAGTCGTAAGGAAACCAAACCTAAGCGTGTACGTGCATTACAGCTTATCATTCACTCTAGTCTTCCTGCCCAAATTCGTGATGCTCAGGTCGAAGCATTGAAAGAAGAGAACATCAAGGCTGAGTCCCTGCGAGGACTGGAGAAACGGTTAGAACTGAAGGAAGACGGTGCATACTACTTAGCGTGGCGCATCTGGGTGCCATTTCATGGTAATCTACGTGAGCTTGTGATGGATGAACCACACAAGTCTCGTTACTCGGTACATCCTGGCTCTGATAAGATGTACCACGATCTCAAAACTACGTACTGGTGGCCCCACATGAAAGCTAACATAGCGACCTATGTTGGTAAATGTTCGACCTGTGCAAGGGTCAAGGTCAAATACCAAAAACCATCAGGCCTACTCCAACAACCAGAGATCCCGACATGGAAATGGGAGCAAATTTCCATGGACTTTGTTACTGGTTTACCTAGATCTCAACGAGTAAACGATACCATTTGGGTGATAGTGGATCGACTGACAAAGTCTGCACACTTCCTGGCTATCAAGGAAACGGATAAGTTCTTTACTCTAGCAGAGAACTATCTAAAGGAAGTAGTTTCAAGACACGGGGTGCCAACCTCCCTCATTTCTGATCGTGATCCACGTTTTACCTCTGATTTGTGGTAGGCGATGCACAAATCCTTTGGCTCGCGTCTAGACATGAGCACAGCATACCATCCACAGACGGATGGGCAGACTGAATGCACCATTCAAACTCTCGAAGACATGCTTCGAGCATGTGTAATCAACTTTGGTAACGGCTGGGAAAGGCACCTACTTTAGGTAGAGTTTTCGTACAACAACAGCTACCACACCAGCATCCAGGCTGCTCCGTTCGAGGCTTTGTATGGACGGAAATGCCGATCACCCTATGCTGAGCAGAAGTTGGTGACAGCCAAATCACTGGCCCAGAACTCGTCGTCGACACGACATAAAAGATTGCCCAAATACGACAATGAATGGCGGCAGCTCGTGACCGTCAGAAAAGTTATGCTGATAAGCGCAAGAAACCACTCGAGTTCTAGGTTGGGGATCGAGTGCTACTTAAAGTCTCACCTTGGAAATGTGTGGTTCGTTTTGACTAACAGGGCAAGCTTAATCTAATTCGTATAATGTCAGACCTTTCGAAATCACTGAGATTATCGGCGAGGTGGTGTATAGACTGAATCTGCCAGAAGAACTCAGTGGAGTTCACAACGTATTCTATGTGTCAAGTTTGAAGAAGCGTCTGTCAGATGAGACCCTCATAATTCCTTTAAAGGAACTCTCTAACGACAATCGGTTGTGATTTTTCGAGGAACCAGTGGAAGCCTTGGACCGGGAGTTCAAGATTCTCAAACGCATCAGGATACCCATTATTCGAGTTTGTTGGAACTCCCGTCGCGGCCCAGAGTTTACCTGGGAGCGAGAAGACCAAATGAAACACAAGTATCCCCAGTTGTTCGAGAAAAGTGAAACCACTATTGAGACTGAAGCTACGGCGGAATTTCGGGACGAAATTCGAAACCAACGGGGGAAGGATGTGACACCCCAGGAAACCACGCAACCTAACTAGCTTCCTTAGTAACTACGTGCTAAATTTCAGGACGAAATTTCTTTCAACTTGGGGATGATGTGACAACCCGTGATCTCGAGGTATCACCTTTATAAATCAATTCATATACTTATCTTATTTACGTAAGTGCATGAACTTGTGTGACAAATTAATTATACGTACCTAATTAATTTTATACAAATGAATACTAGAAGCCAAATCCTTATCGTGTTGAACCAACCCGAACCGTTTGAATCGAAGCACATGTCTTGCTTGGCGATCCAACCCGCTTGCCTAACTCGAAATTTATGAGGCTCAAACCTTATGTTAATCGTATATTGGTTGATTTATTAATTAAACTTTTCTTATTAGTTGTTTATGTGTTTTAAAAAAATGGTAACATATATGTTATGTTAAACGATCATCCCCTTGCCACCCCACACTCTTGTCCCCCTTCTTTTTTTGTGTTTTGATTAGCAGCCCACCTAGACCCAACCCCAGCCCAATGTTCCCTTTTTGCACTACCCTATTTCTTTTATCTCTTGGGTTTCGGCCCACATGTGAACCCACAAACTGCCCACCATGTTGAAACTATTATTATTAGTACGTAACTTGGCATGTGGGAATATTAGAGGTAGAATAAAAGAAGCAGGAAACCCTACCCTTCTCCATCAAGTTACGGCAGCAGGAAGCGACCCCCCTTTCGGTCGCGATTCTCTTCTTCGCGCACTCTCCATCTCGTTCTAGCTCTCACATCTCTTTCCGGTTAGTGTGTGTTATGTTTTGGTTATATTTTCTATTATTTCATGGCTGCGTTTTCATGTCTATCATGATTCAGGGCTGTGTTTAGTTATATCATTTATGATTATATTGATTATATGTTAACTTGAGGAAAAATAGGATGCATGAGGATCCTGCACGATGTCATTTTTACCGTTTAGATATGCGTATAGGGTTTTGTTTTCGGATTGTGTCTTGCTGATTTAATGGTGTATGATGATTGTAATCTGCTATAAATAAACATTACGGGTCGTTGGGTGCATTAGATAACTGGTTGGGGAGATCGGTAACGAAAACGGTAATCTGTCCAACAGTTACAGCCGACTTTACTCGGCTGTAACCAGGTCGTAATTCAATGAAATTTCGAGTTTCTTGAGTCTCTAACGTGTTATTTTGAAATACGGATCATATGGCGCTGGAATCATAATTTTTCGACACCGTTTGATATGTTTAACGAATTATTTACGAACAAACACTGAAGCTGCGAAAATCTGCAGTAATTGGGTCATATGTTTTGGGTCATAACTTGCTGCGTCATTGGGGTTTTGCTACGAAATTTGTACTGTAGATGGCCACTGATGTCATTGTAGTTCTCCAACTGGAATTTCGTCAATCGGACTTACGATGAATTTTAAATGAATTTTTCCGTGGACTGCAGTCAGAAAGTGATGAATCTGATTGCAGCCCGATAAATGATTTTTTTTAAATAACTGGTAATGAATTGGATCACGAGATTTTTACACAATAATATTTCGATTGTCTCAAACATTCTGTAAAAATTTGGGAATTTTTGGAATAGGTTAACTATTTTATTAAAATGCCCAAAAACAGCCCAGTTTTGGATTAAAGCTGAAACGACGTAAGTAGTAATTTGTGTGTCTAAATGTGGGGTAGGTTATCTGAGAATGATCTAACGTGTTAGATGTCAGTGAAAGTGTTATGTGCAATAACGTATTCTTGTTTTTTGAATGGTTATAGGTGGGATGTTTCTATGGGCGTGAACTGTCAAAGTGAGTGCGTGCTATGTGATAGATGCATGTAGGAACTTTGTGTTTTATTTGAAACCATTAATAAACTAAATGGTAATCGTGTTAGGACATGATTGACCAACCCTGACCGTTAGCTATTTTTAAGAGTCAAACCGAGCAACCAAAGGTGAGTTCACACTTTCTACAAGGCATGGGATTCCCGGTGGTTGGGAATGGGTAAATGATTGAAAGGAAACCTGCGTATTCTCCTTGGTTAGAATACGTACATCCACCCTCTTAATTAAAGGGTGACAACATTTGGAACCTGGGTGATCTCATTATATGGGACACGTACCTCCACCCTCTTAACTGAAGGGTGACAACATTGTTACTAGACCAAAAACTCTATCATAAGTCCCTCATTTTTATATCGACTTAATCGCCGGGCCAATCGCGAGCGGGTCATTAGTTAAATAGCGCTATTAGGTTTGACAAGCCTCACACCGTGCCGCAGAGGACGGGAGTGGAATAATGGATATGGGCACGTCAATGATGATAGACATTGACTTAGGGCACCTAACTTTCTTAGTCAGTAGTCGATATAGTAACGGGTCTAGTGGGATTTTCATGGGGTAGCCCCCACGGCTGGGAGCCAGAGTAAAAGGAAAGGATTAATCATGTTTTTAAACTATGGGGTAACCCCCATGGCAAGTAAGCCAGCTAAAAGAAACCTATTTTTTTAAACAACCTAAAACGAACACCCAACTGTGAACTCGCTCAACTTTGTTGTTGATTCATTACTATATGCCTTGCAGGTCGTTAGGTGAATAGATGGAGCTTGCACATGAGGTCGAGGTCGTTGTGGGACATGGACTGATGAGTTCCATGCTAAACATTTGAACTTATGTATTGGTTTTAAATTTTATGCTTCCGCTGATAACTTGAACTTAGTTAATTTGTTTTGGACACCTATTATATTGTTGGTTGGTTTTATATTTACTTTAATACATTGTTCAATATGATTGGTGGCTTGATCCTGGTCATGTCACGCCTCCTGAGGTGATACTTTGCTTGTGGATTTTGGGGGTGTGACAGGCACCACCAGCACCACCGGCAGAACAACAACAACACCACCCAACACAGGCATTGCACCACCGACATCCACTTCTCACCAACACACCCACCATTCACCACTCATTTTCTCCTTTGATTTCACCTACCTACAACCACCATCACCGCCGACCAACCACCTTCACTCTTATCCACCGCTCACCGTTGCCATTTCTACCACCGATCACCAACCACCCACCATCATCCACCGACAACCATCATCACCCTTCGAGTTCACCCTCACCACTAGCCACCATTCACCGTCGTTCCTCACCACCGATCAACCACCTCCCACCACCGTCTTCCGCCACCTTCGCCATCACTGTCTCCCCCACCGATGCCTGAACCGTCACCCCTACCGCTACGGTTCTTTTTTGTGGTGTTTGATGAAGAAAAAGTTTAGATCAGAGAGAGAGAGAGGGGGTATTTTGTTGAAGAAAAAATGTGATATGAGGGATAGAGAAAGTTTAGATAAGAGTGAGTATTAGATCTGATGTTTTAAAAAAAAGGGATATATTGGTATTTGTAATTGTATGTGTCAGTTTGTATAAATTATTATATTGCCCCTCAGTTAAACACAATTGTTTTATTAGGTGTCCAATTTTGATTGGTTAATATTGGTTCTCGCAACTGTGGGTGGTTTTCATTTGAACCGATCCCCACCCTATATATACATATATATATTATATATAGTGGGGTACGTGATCAGGAGAAAACACCCAAAAGTGTCAGAACTGTGAGAACGGATTCTGGCGTAACACGTGTCACGCGACATAGTGAAGGGCGGAAGGGGCTTTTTTGTCCTTTTATATTCTTTTTTTAAACGCGTCTCACATCACCTCTCCTTTTTTTGGCATTTAACAAATACGCGGCGTTTTTTTTTTCATTTTTAGCTTTTAATAATACTTGTCCAAATTACTTTTATTATAGTTTGGGAGTTTTTGGCGTTTTATGGCATGATGGCGTTTCACAATCATTATGTCTGTTTGGCGTTTTTATTAAAATAATGTATTTTTTGTTCTTAGCTGAAAAATACATAACAAACAACATAAAAAGAATATTAAAAAAATAAAAAGAGAAACAATTCATCTTCCAAATCTTCACTGTCATTAGTCTTTTTCTTCTTTGAAACATGTTCACTGGCGGTTTGACTTTCGCATGCTTCATTTTGTGTTTTTGTTGTTGAAGTAGCTTTTTGTGGCCATTTGGAAGGACAAAATGACGTGAGTTTTTTGTTTGAAGTTCATCTTTATTTTCATGTTTATCTTTAAACCACTCATCAGTGTCATTCGTCTCTTCATGCCATTATAATATTCATCAAGAACAAAACACAAAAAATGACATAAGTCTGACACCAACATCTTTTTGTTGAAGATTTGTCCATCTCATGCAGCAAAATGTTATTGAGTCACATCACCTCAGCCAAGAATGCATTCTGCGAAACTTCGCCTAGAACAATATTGAATATACAAGAAACGATGTTTGCCATTTTGGCGTTTTACTGAGGAAATAGTGTATCTAAAAGAAAACGTCGATTTTTGGAATCTTTGATGTTTGAGTTTTTTTGCGTTTTTTAAGATGATTGGTATATAGTAAAATATGGCGTTTTTGAGTTGGTGTGTTTGATGTTTTGGGTTTTTTGGCGTTTCTAAGATGAATGGTATATAGTAGTAAATATGGTGTTTCCGGTTCGGAGTGTGTTTAATGAATGTCTGAGATGTTTTGTTTATATAGGATGTGTTTTGACCTGTAATGGCGTTTTATTCATTAGTTTGGTGTTTTTGGTAGAGAAGTCTAAAGACTATTTTACCCTTAATGAAGCGCATCCACTTAATAGAATTGGTGTTATTTACGAAAACGCCACCGCGCCAATCTAGTCCATATATTGTTTTGATCGGACGATCCATAACCGTTCTCACCGTTCTCACACTTTCCACTGTTTTCTCTAAATCCTGATCTTATATAGTGGTGGGTTCAAATGACAAGAAATTTTTGTAAGAAAAAAAAAAAGAAAAAGTTTCAACTAATAAAAATGTATCATTTTACTTCATTTAATATTTCCATTTAATTTTAATGTGCGGGTATATTTGTAAACTTACATAGATCATTAATTTCTAGTTTTCTCCTTTAATAGCTAAGTACATTAAATTTGTAACCTATTTTCAAAGTACATATTTTTCTCAAAAAAAAATAAAAAAAAATTAGAGTGTAGGACAAATTAATAACTGTGTAGGATAAATTACGAGTTGTGTAGGATACAAAAATATGTGTATGATAAATTTCGAAATGTGTAAGATAACTTTTTATATGTGTAGAGAAAAAAAATTAATGTAGAGAATAATAATCTTTATAAGTAATTAATTAAATACTATAATTTAGCAACATAATGTTGCATCGCGAGTTATACAATGTGCATTTTAGGTTGTACAGTGGTATTGGTTGAATTGGTGGGCTGGTTTTGTGAAATAGTGGACAGTTTTAGTTTTTTGGTTTCATTTATGACATGTGTCCTACCCACTTTGGGTTTAAAACATATTCTTATCTCTCTCCAAGATCTGCACTCTCCTTCTATCTACTCTCAACTATCTCTCTCTAAATACTTCCACCGTCTCACCATGTTAAAAAATACATGACCGCCGGTGGACGCATCGTGTTGGCTTTAGATGCCAATCTTATTACCATATGTTTTAACGCGACGGTTACTTTGTCGGTGTGTTTGTAGTTGGATTTGACTGTGGATTTGTAGGTTCCATCGTTGGTGTTGGTGTCGTGTGTTATGTGCATGTGAGGGTTGTTCCATAGTTGTATGGTTTTAAAACCCATTTCTTTGTCTGTGTATTTGTCGGTGAGTTTTCCGACGGCTTTTTTGTCACCACCGCCGGTGTTGTTGTTGCATATCCACAGCCGGTAGGGGTGTCGGTTTGATGTTTTTAGCCGGCAATGATGGTGGTCTGTCTCTCGGCATGGCAACTAAGGTTGCAGCCATGACAACCCTGAGCCGTAGTTTCTTGGCGATTAAGAACTATGTGAGCCCCTTTGTTTTGTCCCGACGATGATGTGTTAGTCGGTTAATTTTTAATGTTTTTTCTTCGTCAATGAGAGCTACGAGGAGGTGACGGTTCAATGGTGGTTATGGTCATGGTGGTTTACAAAACAAAGAGAAAGAAATAGACGGTGTGGCTATAAAATAAAAAAAAGGAGTTTGTTATAAAATTTTGGGCTGATTATAGAGATTAGAGAAAGAGATGTTCTTGGCGATGGGGAACTGTCTAACCCTCTTTGTTCTCTTTGTTTTGTTCTGAAGATGATGAAGTTTTACATCTGATTTGGTGAGGTTTAATGCGATAGGTTCATGTAAATATGTTGCCATTTGCAAGAAAAAAAGAAAAAGAAACAACTAAAAATGAAGCCTTGGACTTTGGAGTGTATCTTATGTTCTGTGGACATGTAAAATGTTGGATACATTCCAAAGTGAAAAAGAGATAGATGAGTTCATGAGGTGGTGCTGTTTTAAAAAAGAAAAAAAAAGAAATATACGGCGTGGCTTATATTTGTTAAAAAATATTGACTGATTTTTAAGAGATTTAGAAGAAGAGATGACATACCAAAGTAAAAAAGAGAGAGATGAGTTCATGGACAGTTTTTAAAACAGAGAATGAAACATGACTGTTGGGCATGCATTTGGTATATAAGAAAAGAAAAAAGTCGGATTTCCAAAATATAAGATCCACTTTGGGAAGATATGTTTATCTTTAGTCTGATAAAGTTACCATTCAAACAGGCGTGGGTGGGTGTACCTAAACGATAGGTTGTCACGGGGAGGGTTTGGTGTTGGCGCTTGGTGATGATGAGGATGTTTGGGTTTGTGTAGAGTAGAACAATTCAGGATGTTTGGGTTTGTGTAGAGTAGAACAATCACAATGCTTATACATATTACATTGAGTTCAACTGGATACGTCGAAATGTGTGTTTTCATATGGTTAATAAATCATATAACGTTTGGACTAATCCATTCAATGTTTACGATGTACCCGCGCCGCAATGCGGGCGGGTCTTAACCCTAGTTACTTAAATATAGTAATAATTGAGATGAAAGAAAAACTATCTAATATTTTACAATTGTACTCTTTGTTGTTTTTCTTCTTAATTAAATTTTATTCTCAAATGAATCTCCCTCTATATATATAACTCTTACCTTTCTCTCACCCCTCTTTCCCTCTACCGCTCCTACCAACTATCATCGCCATCACCGCCTCCAACAATATATAGAATTCTAAAAAAACTTGCAACTAATCACTCGCGTTCAAGGGAGGAAGTTGTCTGCAAATGGTCAAAGAGAAAATAATATTAAATAGTCAAACCCAAAGGTTAATTCGACTTTAATAAGTAAAAGAATTTTACATTATGTTTAGTAGCATGAATTGTTTGATGAATAAACAATTCTCCACTAGGCTTCTAACACCGATGAAATTCCTTAAACAACTTGTCATTAGGGAAATCTTGTGATGTACCCATGGATATGATACAATCCACAAATGATAGACCCATTGGCAAAGAACCTGTTACGATCGACCGTCCACCTCTTTCACCACTGTAACACCACCGTCACCACCAACCACGACGCACTATCTTGTGATGTATGCCCTCCACCAAAGCCCAACTCATAATCGCCAATCAACCACACCACCAAAACCCTAACCACCCACATCACCATTCCCCAATGCTTATTCCATCACCACACACGCTTCACTCACGTGAGGTCGAAGTCTCACTCAAATTTAATCCAAATACTACTAAATAGTTAGCGGTAAGTGGGTATCGAACACATGGAGTTTGTGGAATATGCATTATCTAAATAGCTTGCTAATTAACTAGATTAAAACTAAATTGTTCAGAGATTGGATTTGATTGGTTTTAAGTATCTAAATTACTAACTAGATTGCAAATCAAAAGTTGGGTTTTGTAAATAGATTAAGAAAGAGCGACCATCCTAGGTTTCCGGTTTCAATCGACACTAGTGTTTATGTCCAACTAGAAAGAACCACATAGACATGGTGTCACACCCCGATATTTCCACATATTACCAGTGGGCCCGGCGGGGAGTATCGTGACGTAGTTGATATCATCATAGTCAACACACACAATATAATAGCACAACGGAAGGCTTGGTGAATAAACTATTACAAACCATAATGTCTGAGTGTTCGAGTGACAGAATATATAGACTGGAATGTAATAAGATCCACAGGCGGATCATAAATAAATACAAGGAAACAAAATAACAGACTTCAGGTATCTACGGATTTGCAAGATCCTCTTATGACACCTAATAGCTCCAGCCTATTACGAGAGGTACCTGTCAAATCAGTCTTTAAGAAAATACGTCAGTTTACACTGGTAAATACAATTAACTAACTCTTTTGAAAACATTTATGAAAATTGATTTAAGTGCACGTGGCACAAATCTTTTATAACTTGGGAAAATTATTTAAATATAATCTTGTATACAGATTTATATGTTTGTCTTACAATTAGGGCCGGTTGGAAGCCGGTCTTGATTAACCGACTCACCACTTATAGAACCCACAAAGGAGTTATCCCCAACATGTGGGTTTATATTTTAGCATTTGCATCTGTCAGGTGTATGCCTACACCCCGTGCATAGGTCGTGGCCATTTTCAAATGAAATGAGCCGAGGATATACAGGACACGGTCATATTAACCCCCAATGCTTATGTTATCAAACAAGACAGATTAAAACGGGTTATGTAAATTTATTAATCACAATCCGATTAAATGATTTCATACCCGACCAAGTGGTATTATTATAATACCATATCCCAAGCCCGTATAAGGGAAAATAAGTTAAAAGTATTTACCTGATGCTAGCAGTATAATCCTAAAGCTCTTGATGGCACCTTCTACCGGAAGCTATTTAATCTTTATAGAAGGTTTATTACCTATTAGGATGCTAACGGGTCTTTAATTTAGTCAAGGACTTAGACCGGCTAGCTAGAATGAAACCTTACGGTTCTAAATGCTAGATTAAGCGGAGACCGGAATAGAATGAGATTTAGACCCGACAATCTTGGATATTTGTATAATATGGGTAAACTAAACACATTCTGGAAGTTGAGAATTTATTGATAAGGTTAAGCCCGTTTTGACTGTTTTATGTAAACTAGTCACATAAGCCGATCCGAACACGTAAACGCATAACGGGTAACCAAATAAATTATATACAGGTCTTAATCATTATTATGCTCAAAATATGTTAATATATCAGTAAGATGTTAACATATATGCCCAAAAAGTAATTTAAACCAAAGTAAGTCCCAAAAGGGCATTTTGGTAATTTTAATGCCCATAAAAGAGTTAATTGTGCAACTGAGTTTCAGGTCTGATTAAATCAGTAAAAATATGCATTTTTATAAGTTATATCAGTAGGGTGTTTTATATATGGGAAATTTATCTTATATTACCAAACTATGCACCGTAGGGGCATTTTGGTAATTTTACATAGGCTTTAAAGGTCAAAATAGACTTATGAGTTTAAAAACTTTGGCTTACTATTTAATTGTATAAATTAACTTAAAACATCAGTAAGTAATAAGTTTTATAAAGCAAGAATAGTTTTAACTCATACTATGTGTTAAAAACGCTTAAAAGTCGGTTTAAAGGGGTATTCGGTTTAAAACAGGAAATCTGAGTTTTTGATCAGTTTATAAAGTTCAAATACTTTATTTATTATATAAAATCAGTAGCAAAAGGTTTGGCACTAAAAAGTTATGTAAAACTCATTTTATGCATGAAAAGGGTAAAACCGACAATTACCGAAATCAAGTTATAATCCTATGTTATGCACAGCCTAAAAATAATTAAAAATCTTCAAAAATCCCAAAATATTATTTTACATCAGTAGGTACAAAGTTTGATGTCAAAAATTGGGTTTAAATAGGCTTTATGCTAATTACGCCATTTAAATAATAAAAAGCTCCTTAATTACGCTATTGAGTATAACTCCTATTCTAGACCTCGAATTGATGTCAAATTTTCAGGACATGTCTAAATATCAGAAGCAAAGGTGTTAGTCCAATCACATTGTTAAAAATCTCAGTTGTATGTAAAAAAGGCGTTTATGGCATTATTAAGCATAATTACGATCAAGTGCATATAATTCAAACCACTAGTCACCATGCAATATAACTCCAGAGGGTTATACTACTAAGTAATGTGGTCCTAATGGAAGCTTAAAACATGGGTGAATTAAGCTTAAATGGGTCAGAACTGAAAGTCAAAGCAAAAGTCAAGCTTTTATGACTTTAGGTTATAAACTGACCTTAGACTATAAATTGCCGAGTTAGGACTGATAAAACATGTTTTAATATTAATTACTAAGTCATTAGAATGTTAAAATATAATTTAGAACCTCTGTTTTATTAATTAGAATCATTTTTACAATTTCTGTCCAATTTGACTTTTTGTCAAACTACTTTGACCCGACAATTGACCAGTCAAACGAGATAATTAGGAGGTGCCCCTTTTAAGGGTTAATCACCTACACTAATGTGGTTCTATAACCACTTTCAATTTGATCAGTGGTTAAACCAATTGTAATTAAAACGAAAGTTAAACTAAATTTACGATAAGTTTGACTTTAGAGTAATTAAGCTAAATTAAACGACTAAACAATAAATTAGAGGCTTACTAAAGGTCCTAGCAGTCTTTTCTACACTTGATAATCCTCTTCTTACTGATGGAACCTCCAGAACAAGTCCCTTTGTTGTTGCAAGTGAATTGTTTGCAAATGTGTTTATGAACACAAGAATAAGCTACTTTATATAGCAAAGTCCATGAATCTAGATCATTTCCTGGTGTTATTGGAGGCCCTGGGATCACCCCAGGTGTCCTAGCTAGTGAAATTAACCGACTTACAGCTCCTTAGGTCGTTACAAACTAGGCTAAGGCGGTGGAACAGCCAAAACCCGCACCTGGCACAATTTCACTAATCTGGCATTCTGAGGCGGGCCGCGTAAGCCATAGGGGGGGGGGGCTTACGCGGGCCCCTTGGACCGGCTGATCAGGTAAAACAAGTTTTTAAAGCTGGCAGTTTTAGTCCCTGGTGCTTTTAAACCCTTTTTAACTTCTTTGTTGACATGTAGGGCCCTTGTAGTCAGTTTACTGAAGCTCAACGATGAATAAACTAACTTCGTTAGGCTCCGGTTCGTTAAATATCTCTATGAAAGCAAGTTTCATCAAGTTGACACTTTTGGCCCAAAGTCTTGAAAACATGTGTAGCGATCTCGAAACCACGTGAAATTTATACCACTTATTCTTAAGAGCATATTTGAATATTTCGAAGCCTCGGTTTCATTAAAAGGCCACTCAGAGGTCAGAATTGACATGTTGACATGTTTAACCCTCGTAGTTTAATAATCTTCCAATTATTTTCATAAACGGCTTCTTATATCCAGTCAATCACTCGTTTAAGAATATATTCATCATGTATGGTCATTCAGAGGCACAAGTTTGGCATGTTGACACTTTTAGTCCCTGTGGTTTCATAGATTCACTGTTTGACAACTTTGGTCCTTCAAACTCAATCTTTCACACCTTTAGAGTTTAGGACACGTGTCTTTACATAATTGGACACATTTTTACGTGGTGTTACATCCTCACCCCCTTAAAAGAAATCTCGACCCCGAGATTTACTAGAATAAATGAGGATACTTTTGTCGCATAGTGGACTCAACTTCCCACGTATATTCGGGACCTCTACGGGCATCCCATTTGACCTTTACTATAGGTACATGCTTTCTTCGGAGCTTTTTAACTTGTCGATCCTCGATCAATATAGGTCTTTCAACAAATCTCAAGCTTTCATCAATTTGTACGTCTTTATGAGACATAGCCAGTGATTCATCGGCTAGGCATTTCTTGAGATTACAGATGTGGAACACATTATGGATTCCACTCAGCTCCTCAGGCAAGTTTAGCTTATAAGCTACACTGCCGATACATTCGATAATCTCGAATGGTCCAATATATCTAGGGCTTAACTTACCCTTTTTACCAAAACGCATCACACCTTTCCAGGGTGATACTTTCAGTAAGACTTTATCGCCAACCTCAAACTTTAGAGGTTTTCGCCTCTTATCAGCATAACTTTTCTGCCTATCCCTGGCAGCCTTCAGGCGATCACGAATCTGGACAATCTTATCCGTTGTTTCAAGGACTATATCAGGTCATGACAACTGAGCTTCTCCTACTTCTGCCCAACAGACAGGCGTTCTACATTTCCTACCATATAATGCCTCAAAAGGCGCGGTCTGAATGCTAGTATGGTAGCTATTGTTATAGGAAAAATTGATTAATGGCAGGTGGTCATCCCAACTACCACCTAAATCAATAACACATGCACGAAGCATGTCTTCCAATGTTTGAATTGTACGCTCACTCTGTCCATCCGTTTGGGGATGGTAAGCAGTACTAAAATTCAAACGTGTGCCCAAAGATTGCTGGAAACTTTTCCAAAAGTGTAAGGTGTATCTAGTATCTCTATCAGAGATAATAGTCACCGGTACGCCATGAAGAGCTACAATCTTGTCTACGTACAACTGGGCTAACTTGTCGGAGCTATGGGTCTCCTTAATGGGCAAGAAATGTGCTGACTTAGTCAGTCTATCAACAATAACCCATATGGTATCATTTCCATGCCTTGTTTTAGGTAACTTGGTTATGAAATCCATGGTTACCATCTCCCACTTCCATGTAGGAAGTTCTGGTTGTTGAAGTAGACCTGAAGGCTTTTGATGTTCAGCTTTAATCTGAGCACAAGTCAGGCATTTAGCTACATGTGTGGCAATAGATTTCTTCAAACCTATCCACCAATAATTTGCCTTCAAATCATGATACATCTTCTCACCTCCAGGGTGAACTGAGTATTTGGAGTTGTGAGCTTCCTGGAGGATTATTTCTCGAAGTCCTCCATGAATAGGAACCAAAATTCTTCCATTCATTATGAGGATTCCATCCTTCCCAGGTGTTAACTGTTCAACAGTTACACCTAACTTTTTATTTGGAAGATTATCTTCCAAAACAGCATCCTTCTGTGCAGCTAATAGTCTTTCATTCAGACTATTCTTCAACTCAATGCTCTTGGCATTGATCCTAATTGGTTTAACTCTTTCTTTTCGGCTTAGAGCATCTGCGACCACATTCGCTTTACCAGGATGGTAGCGAATTTCTCAATCATAGTCATTTAAGGTTTCCATCCAACGGCGCTGTCTCATATTGAGCTCTTTTTGATTGAACAAATGTTGGAGACTTTTGTGATCAGAAAAGATCACACATTTAGTTCCATACAAATAATGTCTCCATAACTTTAGTGCGAATACAACGGCACCCAACTCCAAATCGTGGGTGGTGTAATTCTTCTCATGCACTTTTAATTGTCGTGATGCATAGGCAATCACCTTGCCTCGCTGCATAAGCACACAACCCATGCCGGTGTGTGAAGCATCACAATATACGACAAACTCTTCAATTCCATCAGGTAAGGTTAGCACCGGAGCATTGCTCAATTTCTTCTTAAGAATCTCAAAGGATTCTTGTTGCTTCGGACCCACAATCAAACTTAACATTCTTACGAGTCAAAGAAGTTAATGGTGCAGCTATTCTTGAGAAGTTCTCAATGAATCTTCTATAATACCCAGCTAAACCCAGAAAGCTACGTATTTCGGTTAAAGTCTTGGGTGCTTCCCAATTCATTACGGCTTCTACCTTAGCGGGATCTACTTGGATACCTCGCTCACTGACAACGTGTCCAAGGAATTGGACTTCACGAAGCCAGAATTCACATTTGGAGAATTTAGCATACAACTTCTCCTGTTGAAGCAATCCTAAGATACATCGAAGGTGTTTCTCATGATCGTCTTGATTACGAGAATAGATAAGTATGTCATCTATGAAGACGATGACAAACTTATCTAAGTATGGTTTGCAGACTCTATTCATGAGGTCCATGAATGCTGCTGGAGCATTAGTGAGCCCAAAAGGCATCACTAAAAACTCGTAATGTCCATATCTTGTTCTGAATGCCGTCTTAGGCACATCTTCAGTTCTAACCTTGAGTTGATGATACCCAGATCTCAAATCAATCTTCGAGAAGAAGCTCGCTCCTTGGAGCTGATCAAATAAGTCGTCGATCCTGGGTAAAGGATAACGGTTCTTAATCGTTACTTTGTTTAGCTCACGATAATCAATGCATAGATGCATTGATCCGTCCTTCTTCTTCACAAATAATATTGGAGCTCCCCAAGGTGAAGAACTAGGTTGTATAAAACCTTTTTCCAATAAATCATCTAATTGAGTTCTGAGTTCCTTCATTTCAGTAGGTGCTAGGCGATAAGGAGCTCGTGCAATAGGTGCAGCTCCTGGAAGAATGTCTATCCTGAACTCTACTTGTCTTTTAGGAGGTAATCCAGGTAACTCGTTAGGAAAGACATCAGGATACTAGAGATGATTGGGATGTCTTCAATCTTAGGTTTCAGATCATTCATAGTCACTTGTGCCATGTGAATGACACATCCATTTTTCAAACATTGCGATACTTTGAGAATAGACATGTTGCTAGGCAATCCATAATGTGTATCTCCTTGAATAGTGACGGATTCACCAGAAGGGGTTTTTGATAATAACTAGCTTTTTATCGCAGGCAATTTGGGCTTGGTTATGCGATAACCAATCCATGCCCAAAACTATATCAAACCCAGCCAATTTCATTGGCAAGAGGGATATCGGGATAGAATGATTCTTGATGGATATGAAACATCCATCAAGAAGAGTTAAAGCTGTTTCTAAGGTACCATCAATAAGCTCTACCTCATATTTTATGTCTAGAGTCTTAATGGGCAAATTCAGTGACTTACAAAACTTATGGTCTACGAAAGACTTATCAGCACCTGAATCAAATAAGACTCTAGCATAATTATTATTGATGAGGAAGGTACCTGTTATGACGTTATCATCGTTCACTGCTTCCTTTGCGTTCATCTGAAATACTCTCGCGTTGTTCTTCTTTGCCTCCTCAGGCTTCTTTGTATTCTTAGGGCAATTGGTTTTAATGTGCCCCTTTTCATTGCAACCGTAGCAGGTTGCATCCTTTATATTTCGGCACTCAACAGACTTGTGTCATTTCTTTTTACAGATCCCACATGGTTTGGCCTGTGGGTCTTGGTTGCATTTCCCAAAATGCCTTTTGTTGCAAGTCTTACACCTGGGCTTGTCATTCGCCTGCCCCTTTTTAGAACCAAAGTTCCCTTTTCCTTTCTTGTTTGACTGAGGAGACTTGTCTTCCTCTCTTTTCCTCTTCCCTTCATCGGTATTTTTCTTCGCCCTACTCCTCACAACATCCAAAGTGAGGGACAAAGATAGATCCACAACAGATCTATAAGTGGTTGGCTTAGAGGCCTTAACATTCCCTTTTACTTCAGGAGCTAAACCACCGATGAAACGCGCAATGCGTTTGGGTTCAGGAGTGACTAAATACGGTACCAGCCTTGACATTGAATTGAAGCTAGTCACATAGGATCTACAATCCAGATCCTTCATTACTAAAGTGAGGAAATCAGTCTCTATCCGCTCGACTTAATGCTGAGGGCAATAAGTTTCCTTAACCAAATTAACAAACTTGTTCCATGACAGATTGTACAAAGGAACCTTCCTGGTGGCTTGCACTAATGCTTTCCACCAAGTGAGGGCATCGCCCTTGAAGGATTGTGATACAAACTTTACTATATCCTCTTTAGCACATCCGCTGATGTCTATCACAGTCTCCATCTCATCTAACCATTTCATGCAATCGATTGCACCTTTTTCTCCTGTAAAATCTCTCGGTTTACAGGAGACAAAGTACTTGTAGGTACAACCCTTGGTGTACCTGGGAGTCGGCTCAAGAATAACCTGCCTCTTTGGCTCACTACCCTGATTAGATGAGTGCTGAGACTCACTTTTCTTATGGGTATGGGGTTGAGAATGGGATCTCGAATGAGTTTGAGACCTAACAATACTAGGCTCTTTAAATTTGGCATCCACAGCCTGAGCGACTGCTGCGGTTATCATTTCTTGCAGCTCGGCACCTGTGATATTAATCCTGGTGTTGTTCCCTTCTGTGGGATGACTGTTTGCTTCATCTGAGCCAACCATTTTCGGATACTATAACAAACAATAATGATATATTTAAATTATGCAATAAATCATCATATTGATGACTAGATGGTCGTGATATTATTAAACCATATAGACCATATAAAATAATAATAATCAAAGAGATATAATTCTTTATATTTTTATTAGACAGAGGAATATAAATCACACTGTCAATGTCATGAAGACATATTCATATTACACAAAGCTCATCTCGAAGGACATTTAGATGGCACAAAGCCTTGTCACAAGTGTGACAACCCTCATAATTACATGTATCTGTATGATTAATTAATATTAAATTGTGCTTAATGATTGTGCAGAAAATTGACTAAATGGTCCTGAATGTTTTCCTAATTGTTGGGAATTAATTTTTTCACAAAAAAGTTACATAAAAGACACTATACGGAATAACTTATCACTTTAACGAACCGGTATCTAACCAAACAACCGGACATTAACCAGGACACCAAAATATTGCAAGAAACATTGTTTAATTATTTCTTGGCTAGTTATGATCCCTATACACCATAACACCCACTAGAACATCTAGTAACTAACACTAGCAACCACATACTTGGATTTTAATTATTAACTAACTAGTTACCATTCAAGTTACACATAACCCCCCTTGATGATTTACGGCCCACCCTTTTAGTGGTTTGTACCCGACCCCAAACAAAATAGATAAGTGGGTTAGGTAGCCCCTTTTCCTGATTTAATATATATACATATGTATGCACATTTATTCACACAAGAAATAGAAACCCGTCGGCAGATCTCTTTCATCTCGAAGTCCCTACCAACTTCATCTTGATTTCCGTGCGGTTAGTATAATCCTACTAGTTGGTCGAAATTGATAAATGATTTTTTTTACGTTTCCCCAATTCTTTCTTTACGTTTTAATTGACTATTATTACAATTCTTTCTTTACGTTTCCCTTGTCTGACCCAAACCCCAAGCCAAAAATCCTCCAAGACTTCACCTAATTCTCTTGGCCCAGAAGTTGTTGAACCACCCCAACATCCCATTCAGTTATTTAAATTACCTAAATTCATGTGACCCTCATAACTTCACAAAACCTTAACCTAAATCACATTCTGCGAACTCCTCTTTCTTATCCTCTACTGTTGGCGCAAATTAGGAATCCAAGAACCCCAAGTCTTTGACTTCTAAGCTCAGACAACTCCCAAGTCGCTAGGTACCATGTCTTACCTTTTGGTCGATAGTTCATGTAATACATGCATATTTTCAGTTATAAATTCTTTGTAACTTGGCTGTGTTTTTAATATTCATGGTATGATATCATTGTTGTGATGTTACCTGTAGGGCTAGTCGATAAGTATCAAGTAAATATGATGTAAGTTTTTTTTTATATAATCTTGAAGTAGGCTTGAATGGGTCTTGACAAATTAATTGTTCATATTTGGTTATCTTAGAGTTATTATGGTTGTGTAATTATGTTATGATGGCTACGTATAGTCTAGTGTTCATGAAAAGTTTGTATATGATTTCTAGTAGCATTTAGGGTTTGAGACTCTTGATGATGTTGAAACTTGGCATGTTGATTATGAGATAAATAAGTTATAACCTGCTGGGGATGATTTATTATGTTTATGAATCACAAAAACACGTTAGAGAAACTTGAAAACTCGTTTTATGTCATTAAGAGAGCCGAAACAGGAAGCCGTCCATTAGTTACAGCCGACTTCAGTTGGCTGTAACCAGTTCATAACTTAACGAAAATTGGATTTTCTTGAGTCTATAATGTGTTATTACGAAAAACGCTTTTAATGGCACTGGAATCATATTTTTTCGAGGTCGTTTGCTATTTTTAAACGTCCGTTTTATACAGCAGCAAAAGCTGCGTTTTTCACTGCAGAAAATACGCCAACTTTGGCAGTATTTTTCGGGACTTAACTTATTGAAACTCTACGTTTTCGGAGCCTAAAACCAAGTATCTGGAAGTAGCTTTCAAACCGCAGTGATTTCATATTTTTTTTTGACAGGTTTAAGTATTTTTAACGGATTAAATCGTAACACTGCTCTAAGCTGTCATTTTCTGCAGAAAATGCAGCTCACGCTTTGTGCCATAACTTGATATGTTTTTACATTTTAGGCTTGAAACTTTTACTGTAGATGCTCTTAAGTGTCAGTGCAAACCTCCAACTGGAATTTCGTCAATCGGACTTACGATGAATTTTAAATGAATTTTTCCGTGGGCTGCAGTCAGAAAGTGACGAATCTGATTGCAGCCCGGTAAATGAATTTTTTAAAATAATTGGTGATTAATTGGATCCCGAGATTTTGACACAACAATATTTGGATCGTTTAACACATTTTGTATTTTTTTGAGAATTTTGTTGCACACGGACTATTCCGAATAACAATCCGAAAACTGCCGAAAATGCACTATATGGCTGAATATTTATTAAAGAGTATTTTAAGTCTTTCGTGACCCTTGTGTTGTCGTGATAAATGCATGCATGATATTTAGTATTGTATGATGTAATGTACTACGTGCTAGATACGTGTAGGTTTCGTGTTTTCGCATGAGCACACCCGCTAACCGTCAAACGGTAATCATGTTAGGACGTGATTGACTGGTTGCACTTCACGTATTTCTTTCCATAACTTAATCTGCCGAGCAAACCAAGGTGAGTTCACACTCTTTCTAAGGCATGGGATTCCCAGTGGTTGGGAATGGGTTAAAGAACTAAAACGGAACCTGCATATCCTCCTTGGGTAGGATATGTACCGCCATCCTCCATGGGTAGGATGCCAATATTAATCCTGCGTATTCTCCTTGGGTAGAATACGTACGTTCGTCCTCCTTGGGTAGGACAACAACCTTAACTTACTAGACAAAAACTCTATCATTAAGTCCCTCATTTTATATCGACTTAATCGCCGAGGCCGATGGCGAGCGGGTCATTAGTTAAATAGCGCTACTAGGTTTAACAAACCTCACACCGTGCCAGTCGGACGGGCGTGTACTAATGGATCATGGCAAACAGTCAATGATGATAGACATTGACTTAGGGCACAACTTATTTTCGTCAGTAGTCGATATGGTAACGGTCTAGTGGTTCACATGGGGAAGCCCCCACTGATACTGGTTATGGTTTGGGAAAGAAGGAATTGGTTAATCGTATTTTCAACTAAGGGGTAACCCCCACGGCAAGTAAGCCAACTAAAGAAAAACTATGTTTTTGAAACAACTTAAAACGAACACCCAACTGTGAACTCGCTCAACTTTGTTGTTGATTTGTTGTTACATGCCTTGCAGGCCTTTAGGTGCATATCATTGGAACTTGCTGTCTGGGAGGCTGGAGTGGTCATGGGTCGAGATACATGGAATCGTAATACAAGATTAATGATTTTTACATGTGGTTTATAAACACTTAACTAATGAATTATGCTTCCGTCGTATGCTGTGAATTATTTGTAACGTGTAACACTTAATGTTAAATCAATGAAAGTTTTTATACCTATGAGTTCAATGTGATTGGTGGCTAGATCCTGGTACGTCACACGCCTCGTGGGGGTTTCCGCTTGTGGTATTTTGGGGGTGTGACAGATTCGTATCAGAACCATTGGTTATAGTGAACTTGGTTTTAAAAAGGGGGAAACGTTTTTATAAAACCAGACTATAACCGAACAGTTCTGAAAACATGAATACGACCATGACACTCAGCTTCAGATTTGCAAGGTTCGTCCCTCTTACTTGTTATATACATTACGTAACTAGTACACACTTGTCTATGACGAAACATACGAACACACACTCGTCACTATAGCATGATGGCATGAATTGCTTGCTTACTTTATGATGCGTTGATAGTATGCCATAGTCCTGGAAAGTTTGTGATCTTTTTACCTGGACGACCTCTGTTTGACATCTGAGTTTGAGGAACCATTTGACATGAGTTAGGAGGAACTGAGATGAACATGCAAATCACAATATTATTGTGGGTGCACACATAATAATAATGTGGGATGCATGCGAGTTCCAGTGAGCCTTAACAAGTGGAAAAGGGGTTTCGTTATGTTATTTGATCGATGTGAAACATAACAAACCTATAGGGGTCATAGCAGTGATTGTCCCCTACTCGAACGTGAACTTTTTTATTCATCTATAGATCCCTTCGAATCTCGATGCTATCGAGCATTACCTGAACACCCATCTGAACACTTAGCGAACCATGTAGAATGTTAGGTGCTTATACGAACGTCCCTGAGTTGAATGTCGCAGCGTCGAATGATTGAGCATTATTTAATTTTCCCTGTGTAAGGCAAAGATAAATGCTTTTGCTTTTACTTTATTGAAGACAACTGCCTTCAACCAACTTTAATAATTGAAGAAAAACCTACACTGAACTGTTTCAAAACATATCATGGAAGCCTTAACCAAACGTATGGTGTAAGTTTAAATTTTCTTATCTATATAAGAAACTCACTACTCGAGCTAATCTACACATAAGCTACAACTTCTGATATAATCTAACTCATACCCAAAATAACCTGTACCCAAACTTTTCTTAGTTCAACAAAACCCAATATTCAAATGGCAAATTTCCCAGTAGCATATGCTGAATCTTCAAATGCAGCAGAAATTCATCAAATCCTTCGGTTTACTGATTTACCCACTCGTGAGAGGTATCGAAAACTCAAGGATCTTGAAGTTTTTACTATTAGCGGTATTGATTGGCATCAAATGGAAATGTTTGATTCCAATGGTTTACTGGCAGGATTACTACCACATAATACGCCCTGGCGCCATTTCTTCGACATCCTAGAACCGTCATACGATGAACTGGTATATGAGTTCTTGTCCACTTTCTATTTCAAATATAATAAAAGTCTTACCGATGAATCCATTCAATTTCAACTTTGTGGACAACCTCATAATATGTCATTAACAGAATTCGCAGTTCATCTGGGCATATATACAGATGAAGAAGTTAAACAACCCATTTTTACGGAGGCATCAACCTCTTATTCCTCTGTGGAAATGAGAGAATATTGGCGATGCCATTCATCAAAAGAGTGGTGTGGCAACAATAATTCTATGAACTTCACGGACCCTCGTTATCAATATATGCACCGTGTTTTAGCCAACACTATCACGGGGTGCAAGATTAATCAACAAAGGGTTAGTTCAACCGAACTTTTCTATCTGCATAGTATTTTTGAGCAAGTTCCTTGTAATATTGCCCACGAGCTTGCTACATATTTTTTTAGTCAACAAACAAATCCCCTGAGAAGTCTCATGGGAGGGTCTTACATTACAAAAATAGCAAAATCATTAGGTGTCTTAAGTGATCAGATTATCCAAGGATTATCTCCACCAAAGGAACCTGGGATTGTAAATTTTAACACCATTAGGCTAACCCCTGTTCATAATTATACACTAACTCAACCATTCCAGTCGGAGGGAGCTCCAGTTATCTTAGAAAGTACCTCCACACAAAATTTACAACAATCATTGTTGCAGCTTCCTCAATCGTCTTTTTATCGATTTGATCTGCAACCACAGCTGCCACACATACGAGAACATATTACAACTAATCTATCCCAACCATTAACACCGAACGTCTTACAAAACTTCTCACCATTAGTTTTCGAGGAGGATTCAACGATGCAAGAAACTTTGTTTGATGACATGATGATCCAAGAACAGTTAGCATCGGAATCATTTTTGCAATCACCATTACAACCACAGTTTTTCCAGTCACTATTAAACGAAGTAGAACAACAACTGCCACCAACTGATATAGCAGGCCCTAGTACGGTGCCTCAAATGAATCTACCTCCAGATACAATGGGAGTCGAAGTGACTAGGTTAAAATATCAGGTTCGAAATTTGTCTCAACAAATGAAACGGCTAACAAAAAGAAATAAATGGTTGGAAGACATGCTAAGACAATTAGCTGCTCGGATGCATCTGACTCTACCACCTTCACCACCTTATGATTCTGAGTCTGAATTTAATTTATGATTAATTTCAAATGTAAGATTATTCACATCATAATAGACTATCAAATTATTATGATTAGATTGTTTAATACATACATTCTATTTTGTGTTTTTCCCTACAAGTAATACATATATGATCATAAATAAGAAGTTTATGAATCATAATCAGTTGGCATGGCAAGTTAGACCACACCGAGTAAAATGATAATGTGAAATGTATTGAAGAACTAACAGATCCTTCCAGAAAATTATAAAATATAATTTTTGTTCTCAAGAAAAGTTAATCATTAAAAGTAGGGTGTGAATCCCTAAGTATTCTGGAATAAGCAAAGGATATACACATCCAACATGATACCATTGAGTGTTTTAAAAATCGATGCATCGTCTAAATGGTTATCAAATCCACAACCTGAAGTTTGTGTGATTAAGGTTTAGCTAATGTGATAGCAAGCATATTATTCCAGATTGATATAATGATTTTGATAATAAATCAATTTCACATAATGATCATTGCAATACACGTATAACTACATGTAGTTTATACATGATTTATTGAGACAAACACAACACTGGATGTGTTTGCTAAGTGTATGACCATGAGAGCAAAAGTTCATGTATCAATTCATATAATGCCAATATATTGTAAAATTTTCTCCCCATTATAATTAAGTTTTGGTCAGAAACCAAATATGTCCATTCTAAGATTTTGATTGTGCGATATATATTGAAACTCATCCACCACACTGCACAAAGATAGGACTTATTTAAGGTTTGAGAAAATGTTGGGTATAAATAATTGTCTATGATTAAATACTTAAAGCCATTAGTGAGAAATTCGTTTATGGCTCATTGGTTTTCACTTTAGTGAATGAATGTTCCCAACATTAGTGGGAGATTTCGTATAACAACAGTTACCACACCAGTATCCAGGCCACTCTGTTTGAGGCATTGTACGGATGTAAATGTCGATCACCTCTTTGTTGGGCAGAAGCTGGTAACAGTCAAATCACAGGCCCAAAACTTGTGGTAGACACAACCGAGAGGATTGCTCAGATATGACAACGAATGGCGGCAACTCGTGACCGTCAGAAAAGCTATGCTGATAAGCGAAGGAAACCACTCGAGTTCCAGGTTGAAGATCGAATGCTACTCAAAGTCTCACCTTGGAAAAGTGTGGTTCGTTTTGGCAAACGAGGCAAACTCAATCCGCGTTATGTCGGACTGTTCGAAATCATTGAGAAAATGGGAAAAGTCGCTTACAAGTTGAATCTACCTGAAGAACTTAGCGGAGTTCACAATGTATTCCACGTGTCAAATCTGAAAAAGTGTCTGTCAGATGAGACCCTCATAGTTCCCTTAAAGGAGCTCACAATCGACGACCAGTCGTGATTCCTCAAGGAACCAGTTGAAGTCACAGACCGAGACGTTAAGATTCTCAAGCGTACCAGAATACCTCTTGTTCGAGTTCGTTGGAACTCCCGTCGTGGCCCAGAGTATACCTGGGAACGAGAAGACCAAATGAAACTCAAGTATCCCCAGTTGTTTAGGAAAAACGCAACCACTACTGAGGCTGAAGCTACTGCAGAATTTTGGGACGAAATTCCAAACCAATGGGGGGATGATGTGACACCCCAGGAAAACCATGCAACTTAACTAGCTTCCTCAGTAACCACGTGCTAAATTTCGGGACGAAATTTTCTTAACAGGGGGAGAATGTGACAACCCTCATAATTACATGTATCTGTATGATTAATTAATATTAAATTGTGCTTAATGATTGTGCAAAAAATTGACTAAATGGTCCTGAATGTTTTCCTAATTGTTGGGAATTAATTTTTTCACAAAAAGTTACATAAAAGACACTATACGGAATAACTTAGCACTTTAACGAACCGGTATCTAACCGAACAACCGGACATTAACCGGGACACCAAAATATTGCAAGAAACATTGTTTAATTATTTCTTGGCTAGTTATGATCCCTATACACCATAACACCCACTATAACATCTAGTAACTAACACTAGCAACCATATACTTGGATTTTAATTATTAACTAACTAGTTACCATTCAAGTTACACATAACCCCCTTGATGATTTACGGCCCACCCTTTTAGTGGTTTGTACCCGGCCCCAAACAAAATAGATAAGTGGGTTAGGTAGCCCCTTTTCCTGATTTAATATATATATATATATATATATATATATGTATGCACATTTATTCACACAAGAAATAGAAACCCGTTGGCAGATCTCTTTCATCTCGAAGTCCCTACCAACTTCATCTTGATTTCCGTGAGGTTAGTATAATCCTACTAGTTGGTCGAAATTGATAAATGATTTTTTTTACGTTTCCCCAATTCTTTCTTTACGTTTTAATTGACTATTATTACAATTCTTTCTTTACGTTTCCCTTGTCTGACCCAAACCCCAAGCCAAAAATCCTCCAAGACTTCACCTAATTCTCTTGGCCCAGAAGTTGTTGAACCATCCCAACATCCCATTCAGTTATTTAAATTACCTAAATTCATGTGACCCTCATAACTTCACAAAACCTTAACCTAAATCACATTCTGCGAACTCCTCTTTCTTATCCTCTACCGTTGGCGCAAATCAGGAATCCAAGAACCCCAAGTCTTTGACTTCTAAGCTCAGACAACTCCCAAGTCGCTAGGTACCATGTCTTACCTTTTGGTCGATAGTTCATGTAATACATGCATATTTTCAGTTATAAATTCTTTGTAACTTGGCTGCGTTTTTAATATTCATGGTATGATATCATTGTTGTGATGTTACCTATAGGGCTAGTCGATAAGTATCAAGTAAATATGATGTAAGTATTTTTTTATATAATCTTGAAGTAGGCTTGAATGGGTCTTGACAAATTAATTGTTCATATTTGGTTATCTTAGAGTTATTATCGTTGTGTAATTATGTTATGATGGCTACGTATAGTCTAGTGTTCATGAAAAGTTTGTATATGATTTCTAGTAGCATTTAGGGTTTGAGACTCTTGATGATGTTGAAACTTGGCATGTTGATTATGAGATAAATAAATTATAACCTGCTGGGGATGATTTATTATGTTTATGAATCACAAAAACACGTTAGAGAAACTTGAAAACTCGTTTTATGTCATTAAGAGAGCCGAAACAGGAAGCTGTCCATTAGTTACAGCCGACTTCAGTTGGCTGTAACCAGGTCATAACTTAACGAAAATTGGATTTTCTTGAGTCTATAATGTGTTATTACGAAAAACGCTTCGAATGGCACTGGAATCATATTTTTTCGAGGTCGTTTGCTATTTTTACACGTCCGTTTTATACAGCAGCAAAAACTGCGTTTTTCACTGCAGAAAATACGCCAACTTTGGCAGTATTTTTCGGGACTTAAACTTATTGAAACTCTATGTTTTCAGAGCCTAAAACCAAGTATCTAGAAGTAGCTTTCAAACCGCAGTGATTTCATATTTTTTTGACAGGTTTAAGTATTTTTAACGGATTAAATCATAACACTGCTCTAAGCTGTCATTTTCTGCAGAAAATGCAGCTCATGCTTTGTGCCATAATTTGATATGTGTTTACATTTTAGGCTTGAAACTTTTACTGTAGATGCTCTTAAGTGTCCTGCAAACCTCCAACTGGAATTTTGTCAATCGGACTTACGATGAATTTTAAATGAATTTTTCCGTGGACTGCAGTCAGAAAGTGACGAATCTGATTGCAGCCCGGTAAATGAATTTTTTAAAATAATTGGTGATTAATTGGATCCTGAGATTTTGACACAATAATATTTAGATCGTTTAACACATTCTGTATTTTTTTGGGAATTTTGTTGCACACGGACTATTCCGGATAACAATCCGAAAACTGCCGAAAATGCACTATATGGCTGAATATTTATTAAAGAGTATTTTAAGTCTTTCGTGACACTTGTGTTGTCGCTAAGCTATGTCGTGATAAATGCATGCATGATATTTAGTATTGTATGATGTAATGTGCTACGTGCTAGATACGTGTAGGTTTCGTGTTTTCGCATGAGCACACCCGCTAACCCTCAAACGGTAATCATGTTAGGACGTGATTGACTGGTTCCACTTCACGTATTTCTTTCCATAACTTAATCTGCCGAGCAAACCAAGGTGAGTTCACACTCTTTCTAAGGCATGGGATTCCCAGTGGTTGGGAATGGGTTAAAGAACTAAAACGGAACCTGCATATCCTCCTTGGGTAGGATATGTGTTGGTGCATTCATCTGTCGTCTTCGTCTTATGTCGAGTCTCGAGTTCGTTGCGGATGTGATCGAGCTTGATGTCATCATATCAAAAGATGACATCATAATGGTGACATCAATGTTGACATCATCACATGACAACATCACATGAATTGCATGGAAACTTGAATTCAGAATGTTATATTTGTTTGTTGTCCGTTTGAAAAGTCAAAGTACATGACCGTTTGAATTGGGTGACCGTTTGAAAGTGTCATGACCGTTTGAAGGGTGGAATGTCACCTTCAAATGGTCAAGGGTCATCTTCTATATATACCCTTCAAACTGTCATCATTTGTAACTTTCAGAAACTTTCTGGCTAGAGCAATGAAGTGCTGCCGAAGTGTTGTCAGGTTGTAAAACAGTGTGAAATCAATATTACAATAGTTTTAAGCGTGAATCTTGCTGAATTGAACTCTACACGTCTGTTTCCGCCTTTCGTTTAGAGATAAACTCTTCTGATCGACTCATTCGGGTCTGAAAACGATCCTACAATATGTACCGCCATCCTCCATGGGTAGGATGCCAATATTAATCCTGCGTATTCTCCTTGGGTAGAATACGTACGTTCGTCCTCCTTGGGTAGGACAACAACCTTAACTTACTAGACAAAAACTCTATCATTAAGTCCCTCATTTTATATCGACTTAATCGCCGAGGCCGATGGCGAGCGGGTCATTAGTTAAATAGCGCTATTAGGTTTAACAAACCTCACACCGTGCCAGTCGGACGGGCGTGTACTAATGGATCATGGCAAACAGTCAATGATGATAGACATTGACTTAGGGCACAACTTATTTTCGTCAGTAGTCGATATGGTAATGGTCTAGTGGTTCACATGGGGAAGCCCCCACTGATACTGGTTATGGTTTGGGAAAGAAGGAATTGGTTAATCGTATTTTCAACTAAGGGGTAACCCCCACGGCAAGTAAGCCAACTAAAGAAAAACTATGTTTTTGAAACAACTTAAAACGAACACCCAACTGTGAACTCGCTCAACTTTGTTGTTGATTTGTTGTTACATGCCTTGCAGGCCTTTAGGTGCATATCATTGGAACTTGCTGTCTGGGAGGCTGGGGTGGTCATGGGTCGAGATACATGGAATCGTAATACAAGATTAATGATTTTTACATGTGGTTTATAAACACTTAACTAATGAATTATGCTTCCGCCGTATGCTGTGAATTATTTGTAACGTGTAACACTTAATGTTAAATCAATGAAAGTTTTTATACCTATGAGTTCAATGTGATTGGTGGCTAGATCCTGGTACGTCACACGCCTCGTGGGGGTTTCCGCTTGTGGTATTTTGGGGGTGTGACAACAAGGACGATTATAATCATTGATTTCTTTAAGGGTCGAACAAAGTTCATCGCCTTTTTGACAAGAAGTCTATTAAAACTTTCATTGTCATTGGTACACCTTTGCTTGTAAGCATACATTTCTAATGAATGTTGTGGTGTATACATCATATTGATGTTTATTAGCCATGATTCATGATGATCATATAGGCTAAAAATAGTGGCTTGGAAAAATCCAAGTACATTAGAAAGATTGTGTGGTTTCTTGTACCGCACAATTCAGGATTGTTAACATGTTTTTAGATGTTAACAGAGAGTCATTATCTTAAAAAGGTTGTACCATCATAGCCATTTAGTATTTTGGCTAGGTTATACCTTTAAGAAATTTGTTGGTCGATCACATAAATTTTGAATTGATAATGTAATAAAATACATATTTTATATCGAAAATAACTTCATTAAACCCTGAAACAAGTACAACATTGCCCAAAAAGGGACTTGAGAGAAACAACACAAACTGCCCACGCAGGGGCTACTGAAACAGAAAGTAAGTCCACGCAGGGACTTGGTACATAAAAACAGAATAATGTCCTCGCAGGGACTTATTGAATTACAACATGAAACAACAATCTCCTACTTCTTCTTGCCCTTAAGAAGGTTCATAAGACCCTTGACAAAACCATTGTGCTTCTTTTTAGTTTCATGAGCTTCATGTTCAACCCGGTCTAACCTCTGTAAAATTTCCTGAGTTTGTTCCTGATGATAAGGAGGAGGTTGCTGGTATGGTGGGTATTGGTATCCCTGCACGGAATATCCAGTTGGATGAACTGGAGGGTAAGAAGAAGGGTAAAGATGATGGTATTGTGCAGCTGTAAGGTATGGATCATGAGTCCCATAGTCAGATGGGTATCCAGACGGATTATACCCAGATGATCCTGGGTATGTCGGGATCGGGTTGTCAAAACCCAACGGTGGCTGCAGTGGTGCATGTGAAACTGGCGGAGGGTTAACTTCCGGCACCGTGTGTGAGGGTCCACCCGACTGAGGGTCCTCTGGGATAGGAGGGTAAGAACTTGAGCCACGAGGAGATGCAAACCGTGGTCCCCCACGTACAGACATTCTAGCAGTTCTCCTTCGCCTTGGTGGCTCGGGAGGTTGTTGAGGTGGTTCCTCAACTGGTAACGGTGGTGGGTAACAGCTTGGAACTGGGGTTCAACCAAGGGAGGTTGGGCTGGGGAGTTATGGTATGAAGGTGTAAAGAACCAATCATACTGAGCCATCCTCTCTTGAAATGAGTCGGGCCCATGGTACGGTGATCCCTGAAATGGGGAACCGATTGAGACGCTTATTGGGTGGCCTGGTGTTCCTGTTTGCAATTCTGGGTCCGGGTCATCATCCATCTCCATTTCCTGAGAAAAGTGATCCTCAGGTCCCAAAGGGTTGTAGCCCAAAAAGTTGTTAGCATAATCATTCGGATTAAATTGTGCGGGAGAGTAAGTAGAATCTGAATGATGGAAAGGATGAGATTGAAAGGAGTGGTGTGATTGGTTTGAGTGATGAGTTCCATGCGAAAGAGGGGAATGATGGGGTTCGATAGGAATGGGCAACCCAAAGTAAGGAGGGTCAGATGGTGAGGATCCCAGCGAGACAGAGTGTCTTGCTGGTTCGAAGCTATGGCTCCAATTATCCCTTGAGTCGGAGCTGGAAAGCGAGTCGGATGTTGTACGTCTGTGGGAGGGTCCCGCGCTGCCAGACGGTCCTCCACGCATGGGTCCTTTGCCTTTTCCTCTTACTGTTGGTGGCATTCTTCCAAGTGATAACCTGTAAAAACAAGTAACTATAATAAAACAATAAAAGGAAGGTTAAGAGTAAAACCCTAGGTCATTTGCCTAGACTCGAGAGTCTAAGGAATGTGCTTATTGTGTCATTGAGATTAAACACAAAAGGTTAGTGTTTAATTCACTCAATGTTGGCTCTGATACCAACCTGTCACACCCCGATATTTCCACATATTACCGGTGGGCCCGGCGGGGAGTATCGTGACGTAGTTGATATCATCATAATCAACACATACAATATAATAGCACAGCGGAAGGCTTGGTGAATAAACTATTACAAACCATAATGTCTGAGTGTTCGAGTGACAGAATATACAGACTGGAATGTAATAAGATCCACAGGCGGATCATAAATAAATACAAGGAAACAAAATAACAGACTTCAGGTATCTACGGATTTGCAAGATCCTCTTATGACACCTAATAGCTCCAGCCTATTACGAGAGGTACCTGTCAAATCAGTCTTTAAGAAAATACGTCAGTTTACACTGGTAAATACAATTAACTGACTCTTTTGAAAACATTTATGAAAATTGATTTAAGTGCACATGGCACAAATCTTTTAAAACTTGGGACAATTATTTAAATATAATATTGAATACAGATTTACATGTTTGTCTTACAATTAGGGCCGGTTGGAAGCCGGTCTTGATGAACCGACTCACCACTTATAGAACCCACAAAGGAGTTATCCCCAACATGTGGGTTTATATTTTAGCATTTGCATCTGTCAGGTGTATGCCTACACCCCGTACATAGGTCGTGGCCATTTTTAAATGAAATGAGCCGAGGATATCCAGTACACGGTCGTATTAACCCCCAATGCTTATGTTATCAAACAAGACAGATTAAAACGGGTTATGTAAATTTATTAATCACAATCCGATTAAATGATTTCATACCCGACCAAGTGGTATTATTATAATACCATATCCCAAGCTCGTATAAGGGAAAATAAGTTAAAAGTATTTACGTGATGCTAGCAGTATAATCCTAAAGCTCTTGATGGCACCTTCTACCAGAAGCTATTTAATCTGTATAGAAGGTTTATTACCTACTAGGATGCTAACGGGTCTTTAATTTAGTCAAGGACTTAGACCGGCTAGCTAGAAGGAAACCTTACGGTTCTAAACGCTAGATTAAGCAGTGACCGGAATAGAATGAGATTTAGACCTGACAAGCTTGGATACTTGTATAATATTGGTAAACTAAACACATTCTGGAAGTTGAGAATTTATTGATAAGGTTAAGCCCGTTTCGACTATTTTATGTAAACTAGTCACATAAGCCGATCCGAACGCGTAAACGCATAACGGGTAACCAAATAAATTATATACAGGTCTTAATCATTATTATCCTCAAAATATGTTAATATATCAGTAAGATGTTAACATATATGCCCAAAAAGTAATTTAAACCAAAGTAAGTCCCATAAGGGCATTTTGGTAATTTTAATGCGCATAAAAGAGTTTAATTGTGCAACTGAGTTTCAGGTCTGATTAAATCAGTAAAAATATGCATTTTTATAAGTTATATCAGTAGGGTATTTTATATATCAGAAATTTATCTTATATTACCAAACTATGCACCGTAGGGGCATTTTGGTAATTTTACATAGGCTTTAAAGGTCAAAATAGACTTCTGAGTTTAAAAACTTCGGCTTACTGTTTAATTGTATAAATTAACTTAAAACATCAGTAAGTAATAAGTTTTATAAAGCAAGAATAGTTTTAACTCATACTATGTGTTAAAAACGCTTAAAAGTCGGTTTAAAGGGGTATTCGGTTTAAAACAGGAAATCTGAGTTTTTGATCAGTTTATAAAGTTCAAAATACTTTATTTATTATATAAAATCAGTAGCAAAAGGTTTGGCACTAAAAAGTTATGTAAAACTCATTTTATGCATGAAAAGCGTAAACCGACAATTACCGAAATCAAGTTATAATCCTATGTTATGCTCAGCCTAAAAATAATTAAAAATCTTCAAAAATCCCAAAATATTATTTTACATCAGTAGGTACAAAGTTTGATGTCAAAAATTGGGTTTAAATAGGCTTTATGCTAATTACGCCATTTAAATAATAAGAAGCTCCTTAATTACGCTATTGAGCATAACTCCTATTCTAGACCTCGAATTGATGTTAAATTTTCAGGACATGTCTAAATATCAGAAGCAAAGGTTTTAGTCCAATCACATTGTTAAAAATCTCAGTTGTATGTAAAAAGGGCGTTTATGGCATTATTAAGCATAATTACGATCAAGTGCATATAATTCAAACCACTAGGCACCATGCAATATAACTCCAGAGGGTTATACTACTAAGTAATGTGGTCCTAATGGAAGCTTAAAACATGGGTGAATTAAGCTTAAATGGGTCAGAATTGAAAGTCAAAGCAAAAGTCAAGCTTTTGTGACTTTCGGTTATAAACTGGCCTTAGACTATAAATTGCCGGGTTAGGACTGATAAAACATGTTTTAATATTAATTACTAAGTCATTAGAATGTTAAAATATATTTTAGAACCTCTGTTTTATTAATTAGAATCATTTTTACAATTTCTGTCCAATTTGACTTTTTGTCAAACTACTTTGACCCGACAATTGACCAGTCAAACGAGATAATTAGGAGGTGCCCCTTTTAAGGGTTAATCACCTACACTAATGTGGTTCTATAACCACTTTCAATTTGATCAGTGGTTAAACCAATTGTAGTTAAAACGAAAGTCAAACTAAATTTACGATAAGTTTGACTTTGAGTAATTAAGCTAAATTAAACGACTAAACAATAAATTAGAGGCTTACTAAAGGTCCTAGCAGTCTTTTCTACACTTGATAATCCTCTTCTTACTGATGGAAGCTCCAGAACAAGTCCCTTGGTTGTTGCAAGTGAATTGTTTGCAAATGTGTTTATGAACACAAGAATAAGCTCCTTTATATAGCAAAGTCCATGAATCTATATCATTTCCAGGTGTTATTGGAGGCCCTGGGATCACCCCAGGTGTCCTAGCTAGTGAAATTCACCGACTTGCAGCTCCTTAGGTCGTTACAAACTAGGCTAAGGCGGTGGAACAGCCAAAACCCGCACCTGGCACAATTTTACTGATCTGGCACTCTGAGGCGGGCCGCGTAAGCCATAGGGGGGGGGGGGGCTTACGCGGGCCGCTTGGACCGGCTGATCCGGTAAAACAAGTTTTTAAAGCTGGCAGTTTTAGTCCCTGGCGCTTTTAAACCCTTTTTAACTTCTTTGTTGACATGTAGGGCCCTTGTAAACAGTTTGCTGAAGCTCAAGGATGAATAAACTAACTTCGTTAGGCTCTGGTTTGTTAAATATCTCTATGAAAGCAAGTTTCATCAAGTTGACACTTTTGGCCCAAAGTCTTGAAAACATGTGTAGCGATCTCGAAACCACGTGAAATTTGTACCACTTATTCTTAAGAGCATATTTGAATATTTCGAAGCCTCGGTTTCGTTAAAAGGTCACTCAGAGGTCAGAATTGACATGTTGACACGTTTAACCCTTGTAATTTAATAATCTTCCGATTATTTTCATAAACGGCTTCTTATATCCAGTCAATCACTCGTTTAAGAATATATTCATCATGTATGGTCATTCAGAGGCACAAGTTTGGCATGTTGACACTTTTAGTCCCTGTGGTTTCATAGATTCACTGTTTGACAACTTTGGTCCTTCAAACTCAATCTTTCACACCTTTAGAGTTTAGGACACGTGTCTTTACATAATTGGACACGTTTTTACGTGGTGTTACACATGGCTTAGGTGTAGTTACTTGTTTGTCATAAAAGGGAACTAAGTGCTCGGATTACTAGAATGCGAGGTTGTTACCCGATGACCAATTAATTAATATCCAACCCTAATCCCTCCCATGATATCTTGATTGCCAACGGCACCAAGAATGTATGGTTTAGACTATGATCAAAACACAAATTAACAATTTACAAAGAAGCATCCACACACCTAAACAAACCAACAAACATTGCAAGTTTATTATTCTAGAAATTTAGATAAAAACACAAGCATCTCAAACAAACCTTCCACCTAGGATGATCACCGATAAGTTTAGCCTCTCATTGGTGAATCATCTTAACATCAAGTTCAATGTTCATGGAAATAAAAAAAACATAAAACAATTGTTTGGAATCTTCAAGAACTCAAGAACAAAGCCAAAATTCGCCCAAGAACTCTCCCAAAACCGACTACAATGATTGGAATCATCAAAAGTCTCATCAAATGGTCATTAAAACTGAGGAGTTACATTTTTCCGCAGAGCCTACCATAAGCTACGGTAGCTACCGTAGCTTACGGTAGCTTTCAAGTGGCTACGGTGGGTCTCTACTGCCTTACGGTGGAAGAAAAATGTTGGGGGCTACCGTAATTTACCGTAGCTACCGTAAGCTACTATAGGCTTCAGCATGCAATTTTATCCTCTATCATGCTACCTTCTTAATTCTTCAATTCCAATAAATTATTTTCTTCATTTATGCTCCATCTTTCAATATCCAATCCAGCCGCGCCTATTCGAAGTTTCATTTCCATGTTTTTATGCTTCGAATGTACCTGAAACACAAGCAAACGTAGTCATCTAATTCTAGACAATTACTCGATTAAATGTAGGATTAAAATACCATTTTTAGCGCTTAAGGGTCGTCCTACGGACTACCCGTCACATTCCCACACTTAACCGTTGCTTGCCCCCAAGAAACCTCTTCAAATTGAGGATCGAAAGATCAAGTTTCTCAAACACAAAAGATTGGTGCTAGTCAAAGTTAAGTGGGATTCGAAGAGAGGATCCGAATACACTTGGGAGTTAGAATCAGAAATGAAGCGAAAGTATCCCTACTTGTTCCAGTAAATCTCGAGGACGAGATTTTTATTAAGGTGGGGAGAATGTAACGACTCTTATTAAAAAGTCCTATTTATTACTCTAATTGTCCAAATAGGAAACCCTAATTGAGAAACCCAAGTGATTCTGCATAAACCCTAAAATTTTCAGAATAATCGGAATCAGGATCAGGGCCCCTAAAACTCAGGGGGGGTAAACCCTAGTCGGTAATATCCAAACAGTTTAACGTGTAAATCGAATTTGCATGCGAGACCAACTCAGCTAAGCTACCTGGACACGAAGCTATCCTATGGTAGTAGGGTGTCCCTCGCGCCACGCGACGCGCACAAGAGGACCTTTCGCGTGGCGCGAGAGGGACAAATTTTTAGTATAAATAGAGGGCAGTAGGACTTGAAATTGTGCGTTCGTTCGACGTTTAAATTCTAAACGTACACTGAGATATAATAGAAATAGTCCAAAAACACACACGATTCACGAAATTTCGCCGCGATAACAGGGTAATAACTCGATCGCTGCTACGATTCAATGTCCGATCGATTGAAACTATCCAATGGATGTTTAAGTGCTGCCCACATTAGGGTTATGCTTTGTCATTCGTCGTGAATTCGATGGATGTTTAAGTATCGCACTTTGTCATTCGTTGTGAGGGTTTAATCTCGTGAGTTATCGTAAATGCTGTATTAGTTACTAACCTAGTTCGTGTGCATGTTATTTAATCTAGGTCAAAAGGCTAATCAGTAGGCTTAAACTCTGCCCATATAAATTTGCAATGTGAGTCATTCTCTTTTTATCAACTGTTTTACAATACCTCCAATTATTTTCAAATGTTATAATTACAGGGAGTAAGTCGTGGATATCTTGAATCACTGGCTAGTGGGGTATTGTGCACATTACTAATTTTCTCCCGGTTACGTTCATTGACCTAACCGGGATAATCACTGTTAGGTTCATTCACCTACAGGGATAATCATCACTACTTGGGTGACAGGACCCAATAGTGGTATGACCATCATCACCATTGTGACACGGCGCCAGATAAAAATAAGATAGAAGCCATTGTAATCGCTCTTATGCTGTAATTGATAACTAATGCGTCGTTTTAAATACTTGAATGACTCGCCAGCATTTCCCCGCTGATAAAATATTTTTAAAACATGTTTCAGGCAACCTGCTATAAATCAAGGACACGTGCTACGGAGCACTAACAAGCTTGAAGAGGTGGCTCAGTTAAAATAAATAAACATGTTTTAATCAGGGAATTTCCTAGTTAAATTCCTCTATTGTAAATAACGGGGTTTATCTCCAATTTATGAATAAAATAATTGGGCATTTTGAGTTTTAAAAGATTCTGTTGAAAATCTTCCGCTGTCATATAAATTACCACGGGTTCTTGTCCCGCGGCTCCTGAAACGGGTAAAACCGGGTCGGGGGCCGTGACAGGAAAAGGTGGTATCAGAGCCACACTGATCAAGCCACTGATTTAAAGCCTATTAAGTATTTCAAAATACTTAATTTTCCTAATTGCCATTTTGTGATTATGTGTTTTATTAAATGCCTATTTGTTAAATTACAGTATGGGAAGATAAATTAGATGAAAATTGGGCAGATCTCTATATGTTAGCCACTGTAGCAATAAATGCAAATCTTTAAATATCTTAATTCAGTTCTAGCACTAATATCACCTACAAGTCAGAAACTTTACCCAGTAAATAAATAAAGTTACAATAAAACTTAGTATGTTTAATTGTCAGTTGTCCTTTGTATTAAATTAGTCACACGGTATGCAATAATATTTGAAGGTTTATCTGTGAAATTTTTGTTATAAAATTTTAACTTAATATTTTGTGTGCATTTTTGCATATATGCTAAAACAGCATGAATGAGTTATCTGAAGCCCTTCAGAATCTCAATTTATATCCAGTGAGAGTAGAAGTTTCCAAAGATTTTACTAGATACATACCTGATATAGAAGAACCTATAGAATTCAACGCTTCACCTCTGGAGAAATCCAAGCCTAAGAAAATGGAGATTGGGGAAAGCTCTAGGCAAATTGAGGAGTTACCATCTCAGGAAGAGCAAGATTTTATATTGGCAAGCTGTGATACTATTAAGCCTGTCAATGAAAATGTTTTTACTCATTCTATTGAAACCCAACTTCCAATAAACTTAGAACCAGCAATCCCAGAACCTATAATCCACACCCAACCTCGAGGAATGGACGAATGGTGGACCAATGATTGGCAGTTCCAAAACCTACTTAATAACTCTTATACGTTTTTCCCTCAGTTCGACCCAGAACCTATACCAAATCCATCGATGAGTAATGAGAATATGGCTGAACTCCGCCATTTTGGTGAGGAGCTGATGGATGCTGGGAATAGGATCCGAGAGATAGGAGGACAAATCTCCTGGAAATACGATGAGAGGGAACATCGCCTTTGAAATACCAGCGGATTAGGGACAATATGGTTATGAAATTATGATTGTGTAATACTATAATAATTAAAATAAAAGTTATGCAAAATAAATCAGTGTGTAAGGAAGCATATTATAATATATAAAAATGGAAGTCTAGAAATGGACAATTTTGGTTATATAATTGTTTATGTGATTCTGTGCGATTGTTTTAATTATATGATAAATCACTTATATAAATTAATTACCAGATGGCAAACGTGGGTAATGAACCAGTTAATGAAGTAAATCAATCTGAGCAAAATCAGGAAGAGCAATTGCTGAATAGGCAAGATATCGAGGATATCGTTGCTCAGGGAATAGCCAATGCTATTCCAGCAATAATTGCTGCTGCCCAGAAACCTGTAGAACCTCAACAAATTATTCCTAGTAAACGTACTCAAGAAGATAACTTCAGTAATCGTGTAAATGGAGGCGGCAACAACAAATACAATAACGATAATATACTGCAAGTCCCAATTCCTAAAAGAAGGAAAGCTGCAACATTTGGTTGCACTTACAAGGAATTTCTTGCCTGTAAACCAGCTGAGTTTGCAGGTAACGAAGGGGCGACTGCAGCATTACATTGGTTAGAGAAAACCGAAGTAGTAATTGCCATAAGTAAATGCGCTGAAGAAGACCAAGTCATGTACGCGTCGAATCTTTTTAAAGAAGAGGCGCTCGAATGGTGGAATACAGTTTTACAAGCAAAAGGAAGGATGGTGGCGTATGCTATGAACTGGGAAGAATTTAAGAGTCTTGTAGAAAGAAAATTATGTCCCGAATATGAAAAAGATCAAATGGCTAATAAGTTCCTAAATCATCGAATGATGGGTGTAGATTGTCGCAGATATACTTCGACATTCTTCGAATATGCGAGAGTAGTACCAACACTGGCTTCGCCAGAGCCGGTGCTTATTTCTCGCTACATTTGGGGCTTAATTAGCGAGATCCGCAATATTGTTAAGGCTGCGAAACCCCGCACAATTGATGATGCGGTGGATTTAGCCAACACACTGACTGACGAACTGGTACGGACGAGAGAAGAAAATAGAAAGAAGGAAGTAGCCCAAAAGATTACCCAAGGATTCCGTATGGGTAACCGTAACAATTTCAAAAGAAATGGGAATGGGCAATCTTCCACTAGTCCATTTTGCAATTTTTGCAAAAGGAAGCATTTTGGAAGATGCAAAGGATATTGCAATTTTTGCAAAATTCCAGGACATCAAGAAGAAGACTGCAGGAGGAAGAAATTCACAGTCTGCTATAACTGTGGAGAAACTGGACATCTTAGGCCAGACTGCCCAAAACTAAACAAGCCAGCAGATAACAAAGCTAAACCTGCAGAGGGAACAAAAAGGAATGTAAGAGCCTTCCAGTTGACAACTCAGGAAGCCGAACTGATTCCTGACGTAATAGCCGGTACGTTCCTAGTTCACAACGTATATGCAAAAGTATTATTTGACTCTGGTGCAAACCAAAGTTTTATAAATACTTCATTCTGCCAAGCACTTAATTTACCTTTAACCTAACTTAGGCAGATTTTTACAGTCGAAACAGCAGATGGAAATTCTGTTAAAATAGATAAGGTTTTGAAAGAAGTAAAAATAGAACTTTTAGGCCATAAATTTTCTGCAAACCTGTTACCTATGAAATTAGCTGGATTCGATGTAGTGTTAGGAATGGATTGGTTAGTAGCCAACCATGCACGAATTCTTTGTGATAAAAATTCCATACAAATTCATACACCCACAAAAGAATTAGTGGTGATTACCGGAGATAAGCCACGTAAGCCAATGAAATTCATTTCAATAATGAAATTGGCCAGTTATTCAAGGAAACCCGAAATGGTGTATATGATTTCAGTAATCATTAACACAAAAAGTAAAGAACTTAAGGACATTCCAGTAGTATCGGAATATTTGGATATATTCCCAGAAGAACTACCTGGATTACCACCTGATAGGGAAGTAGAATTTAGAATCCATCTAATTCCTGGAACTACACCGATAGCCAAGGCACCTTATCGGTTAGCACCCACCGAAATGCTAGAATTGAAAAAGCAATTAGATGAATTACTAAGTAAAGGTTTCATACAACCTAGTTCATCCCCGTGGGGAGCACCAGTGTTGTTTGTAAAGAAAAAGAACGGTTCGATGCGAATGTGTATCGATTATAGAGAATTGAATAAGGTTACAATTAAGAATCGATACCCATTACTTAGGATTGATGATCTTTTTGATCAACTTCAAGGAGCTAGATACTTTTCTAAGATCGATTTACGCTCCGGATATCATCAATTAAAGGTACAAGAGGAAGACATACCTAAAACTGCTTTCAGGACTAGGTATGGTCATTACGAGTTTACAGTCATGCCCTTTGGGTTAACAAATGCTCCTGCAGCATTTATGGACATGATGAATAGAATCTATAAACCGTATTTAGATAAATTTGTAATTGTCTTCATCAACGATATACTTATTTATTCCAAAAGTCAGGCGGAACATTGTGAGCACTTGCATGTACTCTTAACTTTGTTAAGAAAGGAAAATATTTATGCCAAATTCTCGAAGTGTGAATTTTGGCTACAAGAAGTGCAATTCTTAGGACACTTGGTAAATCACGAACGTATTCACGTAGATCCCTCTAAAATAGAGGCAATTACCAAATGGAAGGTTCCGCAATCTACAATGGAAATTAGAAGTTTTATAGGTTTAGCCGGATATTATAGACGGTTTATTAAGGATTTTTCTAAGATAGCCATGCCACTAACTAAGCTAACATGTAAAGCTGTTAAGTTCGAATGGGGACCCAAGCAAGATGAGGCTTTTAAGATTTTAAAACATAAGCTAACAAATGCTCCAATCTTAGCATTGCCAGAAGGAACTAAAAATTTTGAAGTATACTGTGTTGCTTCAAAATTAGGATTAGGATGTCTGCTTATGCAACGCAAGAAGGTAATTGCGTATGCATCAAGACAATTGAAAAAGCACGAGGAAAATTATACAACTCATGACTTAGAGTTAGGAGCCATAATTTTTGCCCTTAAGATTTGGAGACATTATCTGTATGGAAGTAAGTTTACTGTCTATACAGATCATAAAAGTTTAAGATATATATTTTGGCAAAAAGAGCTGAATATGAGACAGAGAAGATGGATGGAAATCTTAAGTGATTACGATTGTGATATTCAATATCAAGAAGGAAAGGTAAATATAGTTGCAGATGCCTTGAGCCGTAAGTATCATGAGAAACAACGACGAGTTCGTGCTCTTAGATTAAATCTACAATTAGATTTAATGGAACAACTAAAGAATGTTCAAGAAACAGCAATCAAGGACGATGCTGAAGGAATTAAAGGAAGAATAAAGGACTTAGAGCAAGGTAGTGATGGAATCTGGAAATTCCATAAGAAACGAATTTGGGTACTTAAGCAGGGAGAATTAAGAAATCAAATTCTAGAAGAAGCTCGTAAATCTAGGTATACCATACATCCTGGTAGCAATAAGATGTACCAAGATTTAAGAAACAACTTCTGGTAGAACGGAATGAAAAAGGACATAGCTAAATACGTTTCTAAGTGTCTTACTTATTCACAAGTTAAGGCAGAACACCAGAAACCTTCAGGTTTACTACAACATCTAGAAATGCCTGTATGGAAATGGGAGCTTATAACAATGGACTTTGTTACTAAGCTACCCAAAACCAGAAAAGGTAATGATGCAATTTGGGTAATTGTGGATCGATTAACCAAATCAGCTCATTTTCTACCCATGAAAGAAACTTTTAGCATGGAAAGGTTGGCAAGCTATATGTAGATGAAATAGTATCCTTACATGGAGTTCCACTATCCATTGTATCGGATAGAGATAATCGTTTCACTTCCCATTTCTGGAAAAGTTTCCAAGAAGCAATGGGAACTCGATTAAATTTAAGTACGGCATATCATCCACAAACAGACGGACAAAGTGAAAGGACGATCCAAACCCTGGAGGACATACTTAGAGCATGTGTGATAGATTTTAGTGGAAATTGGGACAACCATTTACCCTTAATTGAATTCTCCTATAACAATAGTTATCATTCAAGTATTGAAGCTGCCCCATTCGAAGCACTATACGGACGTAAGTGCAGAACTCCAGTATGTTGGGCAGAAATAGGAGAAAGTCAATTATCAGGTCCTGAGATAGTACAAGAAACTACGGACAAGATCACTCAAATCAATGAAAGACTAAAGACGGCTCGAGATCGTCAGAAAAGTTATGCAGATAATCGACGCAAGCCGTTAGAATTTCAAGTTGGAGACAAAGTACTATTAAAAGTTTCTCCTTGGAAAGGAGTAGTTCGGTTCGGTAAAAAAGGAAAACTAAGTCCACGATACGTAGGACCATTTTCAGTAATCCAACGTATAGGACCAGTTGCTTATCGTTTACAACTACCAGAAGAATTAGCTGGAGTACATGATGTATTTCATGTATCCAATCTCAAGAAATGTTTGTCTGACGAATCCCTGGTAGTACCTCTTCAAGATGTAGAGGTAAATGAAAAGCTGAAATTCGTAGAGAAACCTCTTCAAATTGAGGATCGAAAGATCAAGTTTCTCAAACACAAAAGATTGGTGCTAGTCAAAGTTAAGTGGGATTTGAAGAGAGGATCCGAATACACTTGGGAGTTAGAATCAGAAATGAAGCGAAAGTATCCCTACTTGTTCCAGTAAATCTCGAGGACGAGATTTTTATTAAGGTGGGGAGAATGTAACGACTCTTATTAAAAAGTCCTATTTATTACTCTAATTGTCCAAATAGGAAACCCTAATTGAGAAACCCAAGTGATTCTGCATAAACCCTAAAATTTTCAGAATAATCGGAATCAGGATCAGGGCCCCTAAAACTCAGGGGGGGTAAACCCTAGTCGGTTATATCCAAACAGTTTAACGTGTAAATCAAATTTGCATGCGAGACCAACTCAGCTAAGCTACCTGGACACGAAGCTACCCTATGGTAGTAGGGTGTCCCTCGCGCCACGCGACGCGCACAAGAGGACCTTTCGCGTGGCGCGAGAGGGATAAATTTTTAGTATAAATAGAGGGCAGTAGGACTTGCAATTGTGCGTTCGTTCGACGTTCAAATTCTAAACGTACACTGAGATATAATAGAAACAGTCCAAAAACACACACGATTCACGAAATTCCGCCATGATAACAAGGTAATAACTCGATCGCTGCTACGATTCAATGTCCGATCGATTGAAACTATCCAATGGATGTTTAAGTGTTGCCCACATTAGGGTTATGCTTTGTCATTCGTCATGAATTCGATGGATGTTTAAGTATCGCACTTTGTCATTCGTTGTGAGGGTTTAATCTCGTGAGTTATCGTAAATGTTGTATTAGTTACTAACCAAGTTCGTGTGCATGTTATTTAATCTAGGTCAAAAGGCTAATCAGTAGGCTTAAACTATGCCCATATAAATTTGCAATGTGAGTCATTCTCTTTTTATCAACTGTTTTACAATACCTCCAATTATTTTCAAATGTTATAATTACAGGGAGTAAGTCGTGGATATCTTGAATCACTGGCTAGTGGGGTATTGTGCACATTACTAATTTTCTCCCGGTTACGTTCATTGACCAAACCGGGATAATCACTGTTAGGTTCATTGACCTACAGGGATAATAATCACTACTTGGGTGACAGGACCCGATAGTGGTATGACCATCGTCACCATTGTGACACGGCGCCAGATAAAAATAAGATAAAAGCCATTGTAATCGCTCTTATGCTGTAATTGATAACTAATGCGTCGTTTTAAATACTTGAATGACTCGCCAGCATTTCTCCGCTGATAAAATATTTTTAAAACATGTTTCAGGTAACCTGCTATAAATCAAGGACACGTGCTACGGAGCACTAACAAGCTTGAAGAGGTGGCTCAGTTAAAATAAATAAACATGTTTTAATCAGGGAATTTCCTAGTTAAATTCCTCTATTGTAAATAACGGGGTTTATCTCCAATTTATGAATAAAATAATTGGGCATTTTGAGTTTTAAAAGATTTTGTTGAAAATCTTCCGTTGTCATATAAATTACCACGGGTTCCTGTCCCGCGGCTCCTGAAACGGGAAAAACCGGGTCGGGGGCCGTGACAGTTAGGCATACGGGTAGGAAATGGAAATATATATGTAGTAGCTAATGATTCGACCCGGTCTTTTTATTACTACCTAAACAAACGTAAACATCTATATACAATACATCCCAACATTTTTTTTCGTTGTTTTTTTACTACTAATACAAACATTTATTCTCATTCTTTTTGTATTTTCTCTTTTTCTTTTTGTATTTTTTTTCAACATAAACATAACATAACATAACAAACATACTAATACAAAATGCTAACACTACTAGACCGGGTCAAATACGAGTGAATTTTTTTAGAGAACTATGCTTGGGTTAACAAATGATCGGCTTTAAGCTCAAATGGGCTACTAAAGTCCAAACCCCCGCCCCTCTCGCTACCAAGCTCATATATATAACTTATGAGGCCCAACCCCCAAATCCCACACTCGCACACACCATGACGAGGCTACCTAAATGCCCTTATCCTTTTCACATACATATCAAGCTAAGACCTCAAACCGAATTTAAGCACAAGTTCTAATGCACCCCCACCCATTGTCACTCTCATCAAAAAAAAAAAATATTTCTAACAATTCAAATAAGTGGCTCAAACTCTCACCAAGAAAATGGGGTATACGGGGTTGCCGGTGTGTTATGCGGTTTCAATACTTTAAGTTTTCAAATTTAGACCATTTTTCGCTTGATTATAAAATTTTTCAAAAATTTCCCCCCATCCCCACACTGGGATAACTTGTCCCCAATGTATGGCTTTTGAAGGGAAAAATCGCTCCAAACACACCAAACTTCATATATATATATATATATATATATATATATATATATATATATATATATATAGGGGACCGCTAAAATGAAAACCACCTCCAGTTTTAAGAACCGCGAGAACCACCCTCAACCAATCAGAATAAAGGGTATTTTGGTCCTTTACCCCAAATATCAAATCTTTCATCTCTCTTCATTAAAATTCACTGACATTTTATTAACCTCTCTCCTCTCTCCTCTATCATCTCTCAGATCTATATCATTTATCTCATCTCTCAATCTCTCAAATCCATATCTCATATTCTTCAAATAAACACACACAGAGAAACATCAAACACTTCATTTCTCAATTCAGTGTCTCATCTCCCTCGTCTTCTGTCTGACAGCCACACCGGCCGACTGCCGGAGCCGGTATTCCGGTCACACCCCCTCATTCGATGGATGAACGGACGGCTGGTCCAAGAAATCGATGAGAGAGAGAGAGATACTCAGTTCCGTCGCCGGAAAGCAGGGAGTTCGCCGGAGTTTTTGCTTCTCCGAGATCTGGTTGTCAGAGCCGTCTATCAGAGCCGCCGCACCACATCTTAAGGTTGAGTTTAGATCACGAGTTCGCCGGAGTTTTGCTTCTCAGGTTGCACCACATCTCTGGTTGTCACAAGTTCGCCGGAGTTTTGCTTCTCCGGAGTTTCATCTCTGTGTCGTCCTTTCTCTCTCTCTCTCTCTCTCTCTCTCTAGTATTTTAAGGTTGAGTTTTGTATGTGTGTGTTGTCTTGAGGGTAGTCGTAACTTGGGGGAAAAGGTGTACGAGAAAGAGGGTTGTGCGGGTGTGAAACAGGGTAAGGAAAAGGGTATGTCGATTGGCCTGAGGGTAGTCGTAACTTGGGGGAAATTGGATGAAGATACAAATTGCTGTGCATGATGTACTAGTAGTTAAGCAACGAAAGTGGCTTTTGGATTTAGGAATGAGCCTGATTAACTGTGGTGTTGTATATTGCAACAGTAACTAACTGCAGGTATGATGACAGTTTTGTAACAGTGTCATTGGCATTGTAAGATGGAAAGCATTTATTATCACTTCCACTCTACCACTCTAACAACTGGTGCTAGTTTTCAAACAAATATGCCACTTTTCAACAAATTCTAAAGGCTTTTCGCCCATTTGTAGAAATGAGCCTGATTAAGTGTTGGTTAAGTTGACTCGAGTCATTTAGAGAATGTTGTTATTTGGTTAGGGTTGGACCCCATTTGTAGGTTTTTCGCCCAAATGCTACCCTGGTTGTTTTGTAGGTTCAACCCGGTTCGGATGCTTCGGGTCGGCGACTCAGTCAAACCGAGTCAGATTCAGAGTTGTTCGGGTCAAGCTTCGGCTCGGTCTCGGTTCGAGACTTGTGGTTCGGTCTCGGTTTGAGTTGGTAGAATGTAGTGTAAAAACGTACGTAAAACGTAAAAGGTAAAACGTAAAACTTAAAACGTAAAACGTAAAAACGTAAAATGTAAAAACGTAAAACGTAAAAACGTAAAAGGTAAAACCTAAAAACGTAAAACGTAAAAATGTAAAACGTAAAAACGTAAAAACGTAAAACGTAAAACGTACAACGTACAACGTATAACGTATAACGTAAAACGTACAACGTAAAACGAAAAACGTAAAAACGTAAAACGTAAAACGTAAAAAAAGTAAAACGTAAAAACGTAAAACGTAAAACTTAAAACGTAAAAAATTGAGCTAAAAAATTTTATCCCGTAAACCGTAAATTTTTTTTTGAAAAAAAAAACGGGCCGTAAAATACGGAACGTAAAAAACGGCGCGAAAAAAGCGGGGCTAAACGGGGCGTAAAAAAAATTTGGCGGAGACGGGGCGTAAAAAAAATTGGGCGGACACGGAGCATAAAAACGGCGCGCAAAAAAACGTGTAAAAAAACGTGTAAAAAACGGCGCGTTAAAAAAACGTGTAAAAAACGACGCTTGAAAAAACGGCGCGTAAAAAACAAGAGGCGTGAATACGGCGCATAAAAACGCCGCGAAAAAAAACGGGACGTAAAAAACGTCGCGGTAAAACGGGACGCAAAAAACCGGTGCGCAAAAAAAATTCACTTTGTTAAAAAAATCTGAATTTAAAAAATGTTTTTAATAAAAAAATTATTCTTAAAAAATAAAAAATAATATAATAAAACAAAAAAGTAATAAAAAAATAATAAAGACAAAAAGACAAAATAGAGTAATTTTACTATACTACCCTTTTAAATTAAAATGTTAAAGACATAATAAGACAAAATCTATTTAACATTAATTTTTGTTATTTTCAATCTCATACATCCATCTTCTTGATCTAAAGGCTAGAAAGTGGTTCTCTCAGTTCTTACAACTGGAGGTGGTTTTCATTTTAGCGGTCCCCTATATATATATATATAGGGGAAGGTTCATTTGAGAAGAAAATTAAATTAAGAAGAAAAGGAACAAAGGGTACAAATGTAAAACATTAAAATAGTTTTTCTCTCAACTCATTTATTATTATCTTTGACTAATTAATTAGTCATAAACATTATCATCCTCCACACTTAAATTTTTGCTTACACACATCAAAATTTATCCTACACATTTTGAAATTTATCCTACACATATTGAAATTTATCCTACACAGCTCGTAATTCATCCTACACACCTCGTAATTTATGCTACACTTTAAATTATATATTTTTTCTTTTTTTTTTGAAAAATATGTTATTTTGAAAATAAGTTACAAATTTAATGTAGTTAGCTATTAAAAAGGAAGACTACCAATTAATGATTCATCTAAGTTTACCAATATACCCTTATACTAATATTAAATACAAAAATTAAATGAAGTACAATGAAGCATTCTTATTGGTTGAAATTTCTTCTTTTTTGTTCTTACAAAAAAATTCTTCTTATTTGAACTCTCCACTATATATATATATATATATATATATATATATATATATATATTGTGAGAGTTGGCTACAAAGTTCATTTTTCCTACAAAGTGTGCAAAGTCACAAAACACCATAATGTCAACCATAAAACACACTCAAAACCCACAAATAACATAGCGAAGGTTACTAAAACACCATATTTGTGGGTTATGTGTTGTGTTTTGAATGATAAGGCTTTGATTATCGAATGACTAACATTAGTGTGTTTTATGTTAATTATCATATTGTGTTTTATATTCATAGTTGTACGATGGTGGGTTTGAAGTTTTTAAGGAATGTTAGGGTTTGGATATTGTGTTTTAATGATCTTCACTATGTTATTTGTGGGTTTTGAGTGTATATAATATATAGCACATTTAAAATGCTGTTATTCCACAAACATCGCTAACCGACATTTACATGGAGTTAAAACCTTCAAACGAAGTTTACAAAGATTTAGGACTTTTTGTTTACTAGTACATACTTGACTTGTAAAACATTTGTACAATATTTACAAACATTTGATAAAAACGACATCAAAGTATATAGTGACAAAAGTTATAGTTTCCATTTACGGAAGCTTCTTTGCGTGCGTGCTCGGTTCTCTAGCGATGGTTGATCGTCATCCGCAAGTTCATACCCGTTACCTATAACCAAATTCATCAACTATTAGTTATGAGTAGTTATAATATGCATTTACAAGTCCCTAAGCTGAAACAAACACACAACAACAACATTGTTGACATTTTGGTTCGTCGCGGGGCGCGACAAGGGAGATCATCTGCTCTCCCGTGCCGTGAGCAAGGTCTCTTGCCGCGACCGAGATATGGTGTTCTCAGACATGTATGTCTCACGAATCGGAATAAAGTGGTCACTTTTTGTCAATCTATCAACTACTACCCAAATGGCATCAAATCCACGTGTGGTTCTTGGTAGTTTCGTTAATAGATCCATAGTGATATGTTCCCACTTCCACACCGGAATGTCCAACGGTTGTAGTTTACCGTAAGGCTTCTGGTGTTCTGCTTTCACTTGTAAACAAGTTAAGCATTTTTCAACATACTTAATTATGTCTCGTTTCATTCCGGGCCACCAATAGTTTTGTTTCAAATTTTGGTACATTTTAGTAGCTCCTGGATGAATAGAATAGCGTGACTTGTGAGCTTTATCAAGAAGAAGAGTTTTAACGCTACACGTGTTTGGAACCCATATTCGACCGAAACGGGTTTTCAATCCATTATTACTATCCTCCAAGTCCTTGAGCTGGCCCACAATTCTTTCCTTTTTTCAAATTATCATCTTTTACAGCTTCAATTTGTGCCTCTCTGATTCGTTCTAGTAAACCTGAGGTCACTACCAACTGCATCGACTGCACCCGAATGAATGAATATTCCTTTTTTCAGCTTAATGCATGTGCAACTATGTTGGCTCTTCCGGGATGATAATGAATCTCACAATCATAATCCTTCACCGTCTCTAACCAACGTCTTTATCTCATATTCAACTCCTTTTGATCAAAGAAGTACTTGAGACTTTTATGGTTAGTGAAAATCCTACATTTCACACCATACAAGTAATGCCTCCATATCTTTAAGGCAAAAACCACTGCCGCCAATTCAAGATCATGTGTCGGATACTTCTTTTCGTGGATCTTTAATTGTCTTAAAGCATACGCGATTACTTTTCCCCTTTGCATAAGTACACACCCGAGACCAAGCTGGGATGCATCAGAATATATGACCCTGTCATCATTTCCATCTGGTAACGTTAATACCGGAACATTGGTCAACTTCTCTGTAAGTATTCGAAAGGCATCTTCTTGTGCGCTTCCCCATACAAATTTCTCATCTTTACGGGTCAACTTGGTTAATAGGGTTGCGATTTTGGAGAAATCTTGTATAAATCTCCGATAATAACCCGCAAGACCTAGGAAACTTCTAATCTCTGATGGATTCTTCGGAGGTTTCCATTTAGACACAACTTCTATTTTGGACGGGTCCACCGATATCCGTCAGCACTTATAACATGCCCCAGAAATTGCACCTCGCGTAACCAAAAGGCACATTTCAAAAATTTCGTATAAAGTCTTTCATGCCTAAGCGTTTCTAGTACTTCACGCAAATGACACTCATGACCGTTTCACTCTTCGAATACATGAGAATATCGTCGATGAATACTATCACCGACTTATCTAATATTGGTTTGCAGACGCGGTTCATGAGGTCCATGAAAGCCACAGGTGCATTTGTTAATCCAAAAGACATTACTAAGAATTCATAATGTCCATAACACATTCGGAACGCCGTTTTCGGTATGTCTTCTTCTATCACCTTTAACTGATGATAACCCGACCTTAAGTCGATCTTTGAAAACCAACTTGCGCCTTGCAACTGATTGAACAAGTCGTCGATCCTCGGAAGCGGGTATCGATTCTTTACCGTGAGTTTATTTAACTCCCGATAATCAATACACATTCGCATGCATCCGTCTTTCTTTTTTACGAATAATACCGACGCTGCCCACGGAGAAACGCTCAGCCGAATAAATCCTTTATCAAGAAGATCTTGTAATTGTGATAACAGTTCTTGTAGTTCCGATGATCGATACGGAGTTTTGGCTACCGGTTTCCCGCCCGGAACTAATTCGATGCCAAATTCCACCTCAAGCTCAGGTGGTATCCCCGGTAACTCTTTCGGGTAAACATCTTCAAACTCCCGTACGACTGGTACGTCTTTAATTTCTGGAGACTCTTTAGTCGAATCATGTATGTAAGCCATATACGCCTTACATCTATGTTGAACAAGCTTATAAGCTTCAATAAACGAGCAGATTATGGGACTGCAACTTTTCTCCCCATAGATAGTAACTTGTTTTCCGCTCGGAGAGATTAGTTGTATCTCCTTACGATTGCATATTACTTTCGCGTGATATCGAGCTAGCCAATCCATCCCGATTACCACTTGAAATTCTCCCATTGCCATGGGAATTAGATCGACGAAATATTCTTCATCGTCAATGCTCAATTTGCAGTTCCAACACATATCACAAACAATAAAACTTTTATTATTACCTATTTCTACTTCCAGAGGCATAAGTATTTTGTTAACGTGAATGTAGGGTGTTGAATAAATCGATGTGAAACAAAAAATCTATTCGCACCCGTATCAAAAAAAATTCGTGCTGGAATTGAATTTACAAGAAATATACCTGAAACGACATCAGGTTCAACTTTAGCCTTTGCAGCTGTCATGTGGAAAGACCTCGCCCTCGCTTTCTGGGCATCAGAATTTGTATCAGTTATTTCTTTGGTTCCAACCAGCTCCGGCCATTCAGACTTCTTATGTCCCGACTTATAGCATTTATAACACACTGACACTTTTCCCAGGCAATTTGCAACCACACGTCCCATTTTTTCGTAAGCAGGACATGGTTTGTTTTTAAAGTAACATTTGCCCTTGTGAGTCTTTCCACATATTTTGCATTGAGGTAATCCCCGTTTTGAAACTCCTTTCTTAGGGGCTTCATTCGGCTTTGATTTCTTTGCGGGGCTTGGGTTCACATCAAACACCTTCCTTTCACCCCTTTCGATCTGTTTCTTCAGCTTGATATCTCTTTCGTGTGCGGCGTTTACTATCTCTGTAAGATGCCTGTATTTCTAAGGAGTTATAAACTCCCGATACTCCGCACTTAACATGTTATAGTAATAGTAAATCTTCTATTCTGTAGTTTGAACCAATTCATCACAAAACCTGAGCTTGTCAAGAAACACTCCCGTGATCTTTTCTATCGACTCACCCCTATGCCTCAGCTGAATAAACTCTTCTTTAATCTTGTTGATTATAGCTTTCGGGTTATGGTGTCTAAGGAACAGTGTCTTGAATTCCTCCCACGTCATAGTTCTCGTGGCCTCAATTCCTTGTTCCTTCTTCAGGTTATCCCACCAATCCTTAGCTTGGCCTCTTAGCTGACCGGTCCCGTATGCCACGAAATCGGTCTCATCACAATGGGTTCTTTCAAATACCCCTTCTATGTCGCTAATCCATCATTGACAAACGATCGGATCAACTTCGCCATTATAGATCGGGGGTTTGCATGCCATAAATTTATTATATGGACATTCTTTCGATTTACCTGTGTCTCTTTCTTGTATTTCATTCATCTTATCATCCATTACCGATAAGAGTGTTGTTTGTAGTCTATCGATAAACTGCGGTAGACTAGCTTTTAAAGCCTTTTCGGCTTCCTCGGAAATTGTAGCTTTCATCTCTTCAGTTAAGTGAGATGCCGAATCACCTCCGGTTGCACCGGACATTTCTTTAACTGAAATGTTCATAATAGTTTGTCAATAACTATTCAATTCATTTCCATTTCATTACATGGAAATTTATATCACACACACTTAATCATAAGTGATGTGTTATTCTTTTTCGGTTTTGTGACAACTCGGATTCCAAGGCCCCTTGGTGGGTATCGTTCCTACTTGTTAACTATTATACGTTGTAACTACGTGCTCATTATAAAAAGTTAGATAGTGGTGTTTGATATACCTTGATCGTTTTACATGATTAATTAGTCGCACAAGTCTTCGAGTCACACACCACTCCCCGAACCGCACACTTCTTTACTTGGTTAGGATAATTGGATCCTCGGCCTTAAACCTTGAGCCCAACTGTACCCGGTTCGTGTGGAAGGAACGTACACACACATACACGGTTATGTGTGTGGTATTTAGGGTATTGCAAACATAATGAATACAATCTCTAACCCTAAGCTCTCATTTCTCTCGAATAAAAACCGACGGCAACCTTTTTCTTTCTTTTCTTGAAGATCTGCTCAGAATTCCACTACATTCATTCGGTTAGTATGTTAGAATTGATTCACATGTGATGATCTTGATTATGTAGTGTTTATTTGATTATGATTAGTGAATGCTTTGTGACATGTGGAATTGCATTGGACTTAGGAATCTGATTGTTCATGTTAGTGGAAAGACTTGGGGGTCCACCCATGTTCTTGCATGCCTTGAATTCACATGGGGGAACAGTTATTATTTAGAGTTTTTGTGCACTTAGGTCTAGTGCAATTGATTTGATAGGATGTCAGTCTAGAGTTATCGATCACATAATGATATTTTTATGTTTATGTGAATTAAAGGAATATGTTGTTGGTCTTGTTAGATTTGATGAACGGAGATGATTAGGGCCTGCGAATAATTGTTTCAATCTTGTAATCATGAGTGTGTAACTGATGGATTATGTTTCGTGGAATAGCTCTAGTAAACATCGGTGATGTTTCGTCATGCTTAGTCTTGACGAAAGACTAATGTTTCGTCGCTACTAGCCTTGACGAAAGACCAATGTTTCATCACAATCAACCTCGACGAAAGATGCATGTTTCGTCGCAAGTGAGAATTCGTTGAGCTGGTACATAGTTAGAACAGTAGATCAGAGGTGTTTATGCTTTTGGCCCATGTGTTGTGATATACTGTTTTATGGCATGATAGTAACGTTAACCAGATGAGGACCTGGACCTAAACCGTGTGAATAAACAGTACATCAGTGAATGTCGATATGTGTTGGGAACATGGGATTTAGACTTGTTTGGGAACAAATCACTTGTTATGTAATTTTACGATAAATGTTATAGAGCAACGGGTTGCATGTTTAACGGTTACGACTTGTATAAGAACATGTGTTTTACTTGTCTGCTACTTGTGCAACGTGTATGATAAATACGTGATATATGTGAACAACGTGAATGTAAACTGATTATGTGTACATGAACATCATAGGCTTTGACTGATTATATGTGAACAAGTAACTAGTCATACCGAGCAAACCAAGGTGAGTTCACTGCTCTTTTTCCAAGCATGCGTCCCGGGGTGGGACATCTGGTAAACGTTCCGGTGAGGAATGTCGGGTAATGGGTTTGACTGGAATGTTAAACCTAGGTTGTTGGTTAATACACGTCTATGTCTATCACTCAAGTCCCTCCTACCGATAGTTGCCGGGGAGGCAACAGGGTATTAGTTAGTAGCGCTACTTAGGTTTCGCACCCTCACACCGCACCGGGGAGGTCGGTGATGAACTAATGACCCCCATCTTGACCATTGCTTTGATAGAGGCAATGAGGTTTAGGGCAAACAAACTGGAGCCATCTGCGGTAAGCGTGTGATTAATAACAATGCATCTGTGAAACGTTTTAATCTGGTAACTGGTATCTAAACATGTTAACAAAACTTTGAACTCACCAGCATTGTCTGATACACGTTTTTCTGCATGCTTGCAGGCCTTTAGGTACATGTTGTTGGAACTTGCTGTCTGGGATGCTGGAGTGGTCATGGGTCAAGTTGCAAGGAGTCACAAGACCAGTCTGATGGTTTTTATACATCTGCTTTATGAAACTCATAACAAAATGTAATATGCTTCCGCTGGATAATAGATCTTGTATTGTAACACTTATTTTAATAAATGAAAGTTTTATTGAAATATCTTTATAAGTTCAATGTGATTGGTGGCTAGATCCTGATACGTCACACGCCTTGCGGGGGTTTCCGCATGTGGTATCTTGGGGGTGTGACAGTTTGGTATCAGAGCCACTGGTTATAGTGAACTTGGTTTTAAAAACGTTTTTATAAAACCAGACTATAACCGAACAGTTCTGAAAACAAGGATACGACCATGACACTCAGCTCCAGACTGCAAAGTTCGTCTCTTTCACCTGTTGCATACATTACATGACTAGTACACATTTGTTTTGATGTAACATACGGACACACACTCGTCACTATAGCATGGTTACATGAATTGCCTGGTTACCTTATGATGCGTTGGTAGTCTGTCATAGTTCTTGGATTTCTGTGACCTTATCATCTTGATAACCTCTGTTTGGCATTCGAGTTTGAGGAACCATTTGACATGAGTTAGGAGGAACTGAGATGAGCATGCAAATCGCAATATTATTGTGGGTGCACACATAATAATAATGTGGGGTGCATGCGAGTCCCAGTGAGGCTTAACAAGTGAAAAAGGGGTTCTGTTCCGTTATTTGATCAATGTGAAATGTAACAAGTCTATAGGGGTCATAGTAGTGAATGTCTCCTACCTGAATGTGACCTTTTCACCTCTCTCTGAATCCTTGCGAATCTTGATGCTATCGAGTATTACCTGAACACCCATCTGAACGCCTAGCGAACTGTGTAGAATGTTAGGTGCTAGTCCGAACGTCCCTAAGTTGGATGTCGCAGCATCGAATGATTGGTCGATGCCTTTCTCACTCCACTTCAATGGCTGAAACTCAACGTGTTGACGTCGTAGCTCCCGAAGTGTGATCACTTCTGTAACACCCTGGAAACACACCGTGTATTACTCAGTCAACTTGCAAGAACGATGGACAAGAGAGTGAATGTAGTACTTTACCAACCTCAGTATTAGGACGACCTGGGCTACCGGTAACGAGCAGTAGCAAATTGAATTCAATCGAACTCTTAACCCTAGGCAGCGACTCATGGGAGTCAACTCTTACGAATCAATCGGGACATAAACGATGACAACAGATTATAGTGTGGAATGTGTGACTACCAGCACATCGAGTTGCGCGTTAGGGTGTGGCACAGAATGTGAAAAGATGGACTTGGTCGGTGGAAGATCTTAGAGCTCCGTTTCAAGCAACGACATTAGAGGCAACAGTCATGGCAACATCAAGGTACTTGTAATCGTAGCCTTCAGTATGGGAATGAAGGTGCCTACGACATGGATGGGCCGTTGTTAAACCAAGACGACAACAACCAGGGGAACGATGGGCCGTTGTTAAACCATTCCGTGTGAAGTCTTGTTAAATGTAACATCTGGATTCGAGAGATACATTTTGAGCATATAACCAACGAGGTGGGAACACACGTGGATCTTGCTAAGATCCATTTTGTTAGAAACTGATCGACACCAAAGATCCCTTCGAGGATACAACAATTCCTTGGTTTCGCTAGATACTATCGCAGATTCATCACAGGGTTTTCGAAGATCGCGCAGCTTAAATCTCTTTAGCACAGCAGGGTGCTGTGTTCGTGGAAGACAAAACAGGAGGACGTCTTTTCAGCCTTCGAATCCCAACCTTGCAATGCACTGAGCATCGTCTCTACCCTAGGGTTCGGGTGATCTAGTGGTATACTTTGATGGTTCGAATCAGAGTCCCAGTTACACATCGATGCAACATGAGAAAGTGATGGCTTACGCAGTGGATTTACAAGAAGAGTTGCACGAGTCACAACCTGCGGTAGAAACCATGGTCTTTGGATTCAAGTAGAGGCATTACTTGGACGGTACCAAATGCACTACCTAGACCGATCACAAGGGCCTCCTGTGTACCCTTGTTTCGAAAGAGCTAAACATATGATGGCATCGCTTGATGGAACCTTTGATTAACTTCAACTGTGAAACCTAGACGTGTACGAGCCTCGCAGCACACCATCGACTCTAACCTACCTAACCAGACTCGCTCAGTTCAAACTGGAGAACTGAAGGAAGAGAAGTTTCAAGGGAACCCATGCGGGGCATGGAGAAGCAACCTTTGGCAGGTCGGACGATATGCGCTACCTCATGGAACGAATGTGCATCTTATTATACGGCAACTGTAGGGAACTCGTGTCGAGCAAAGCACATCGACCTCGATATTCTAGTCGTTTGGGTTTTGATGAGAGATACTAGGATCTATAAATCTTACACTGGTGATCGGGCATGAAGGCCCACCTAGCTACGTATGTGAATGATGTTTGACTTGTGGGAAAGTCAGGGAGGAGAATCAGCAACTAGAAACACACATATGGAAATTAGAATAGACTACCATGGATTCTATCACTAGTCTACTTGCAACTCGAAACGGAACCAATATCACCTGGGTGATCGTTGATTGTCTCACGTTACCAACACACTTTCTTACAATCAAGGAAACTGACGAGTCTTCACAGTTGTGAATGTCCCACTGAGAGAGGTGGCTTTTAGGCACGAGGTGCCAACTCCTGTTACCTTTGATTTTGAGCTATACATGATTTATGACGGGCAATACACAACACCCTTGGCTCACATATGAACATTACTTATCGCTGTAGGGCAACCGGGCAGAGTAATGAACCATCCTGACACTTGAAGACAGGCTGCGGGCATGTGTGTGATTGACTTAGTAACATTGGAAGGACACCTACCTCTGGTTGAATTTACTGCAACAACTACCATTCTAGCATTTAGACAACTCTGTTTGGGGGCATTGCATGGATGATAATACCAATCTTCTTGTTGGACTAAGGTGGGTGACAATCTAATCACAGATCCAGGACTTGTACTCGAAACTCTTGAAGATTGCTTAGATCAAAAATTGTTTGACGGCAACGCTTGACTGTCAGGAAACACTGGGAGTTCGCTGTAGGAGAACGTGACCTAATTGAAAGTTTCACCCCGGGAGGGTGCGGTACGCTATTGAAAATGTGTCAAGCTTAGTTTACGATGCGTTGGGACATTCGGATTCCTGGAACAAATCGGTGACATGCCTCACAAACTGGAGTTAACTGACGAATTGGATAACGTTCGCGATGATATTTATGCCTCGAATCTAAGGCAGTGTTTGTCCGATGAAACACTTGTGATACCTTTACTAGAGTCTGTAGGTCCTCTTGATGTATGGATCTTTCACAGAATTGTCAATCTATCAAGAGTGCGGAATCCTCTTGATCAGAATATAGCAGAAAACGAGTAGAAACAGGAACAACAGTTCACAATCAAACCGGGTTTCTATTGATTATCAATCTCACAAGAATTGCAATCAATCTAAACCCTAACAACCACAAATTCGTCCAAGCCTCTAGACTCTCATGAATTTTCTCTCAAAAACTGTTTTGGCTGATTAACCTAAACCCTAATGCCTAACCTTGTTTATATAACACAAGGTTGCTACTTTAGGCTTGGGTTCCTACATGGGCTAGGCCCATTTCGTCCCCCATCACCCAACTGGGTTTTGTTTAGCCCAAACTCTATAAATTCACTAATACAAAGCTAAACCCGCTAACCGTTTATCGTTTAACTAATTACAAGATATCCAAAGACCAAATCTAAGCTGTTGTCACAAACATGCACCAACAAACTCCCCCTTGACAATAGCTTCATAAAATAACTTTGTCTTCAGTCTTCTTGCATTCTTCATGTAGTCTTGCAATTGTCTTTGGTCTTTGGATAGCTTCAGCTTCAACAACTTCTGTCAGCAAATTCGTCCAAGCCTCTAGACTCTCACGAATTTTCTCTCAAAAACTGTTTTGGCTGATTAACCTAAACCCTAATGCCTAACCTTGTTTATATAACACAAGGTTGCTACTTTAGGCTTGGGTTCCTACATAGGCTAGGCCCATTTCGTCCCCCATCACCCAACTGGGTTTTGTTTAGCCCAAACTCTATAAATTCACTAATACAAAGCTAAACCCGCTAACCGTTTATCGTTTAACTAATTACAAGATATCCAAAGACCAAATCTAAGCTGTTGTCACAAACATGCACCAACAGAGTCTAAGGTTAACTGACCAGTTGTATTTATCAGGGAATCTATCGATAGCATAAGTCGTATGACAATCGTAAGAGTTCGTTGAAACTCAAGACGTGGACCAGAGTTCACGTGGGAATGTAAAGATCTGATAAAGCTCTAATTATCAATATCACAAGAATTGCAATCAATCTAAACCCTAACAACCACAAATTCGTCGAAGCCTCTAGACTCTCACGAATTTTCTCTCAAAAACTGTTTTGGCTGATTAACCTAAACCCTAATGCCTAACCTTGTTTATATAACACAAGGTTGCTACTTTAGGCTTGGGTTCCTACATGGGCTAGGCCCATTTCGTCCCCCATCACCCAACTGGGTTTTGTTTAGCCCAAACTTTATAAATTCACTAATACAAAGCTAAACCCGCTAACCATTTATCATTTAACTAATTACAAGATATCCAAAGAGCAAATCTAAGCTATTGTCACAAACATGCACCAACAGAGTCTAAGGTTAACTGACCAGTTGTATTTATCAGGGAATCTATGATAGCATAAGTCGTATGACAATCGTAAGAGTTCGTTGAAACTCAAGACGTGGACCGGAGTTCACGTGGGAATGTAAAGATCTGATAAAGCTCTAATATCCTCAATTGTTCAGATGGTTGAACCAACTTTTCCTGTCATTGGCGAATTTCGGGACGAAATTCCGTTTCAAGTTGGGAATGATGTGGCACCTGGGAAAATCCGCAGTCACCCTGAATTATCACTTCACTTCTCTGGGTTTACGTGTCAAATTTCGGGTCGAAATTTCTTTCAAGTTAGGGTGACAACTCGGATTCCAAGGCCCCTTGGTGGGTATCGTTCCTACTTGCTAACTATTATATGTTGTAACTACGCGTTCGTTATAAAAAGTTAGATAGTGGTGTTTGATATACCTTGATCGTTTTACATGATTAATTAGTCGCACAAGTCTTCGAGTCGCACACCACTCACCGAACCGCACACTTCTTTACTTGGTTAGGATAATTGGATCCTCGGCCTTAAACCTTAAGCCCAACTTTAAGCCCAACTAGACCCGGTTCGTGTGGAAGGAACGTACACACACATACACGGTTATGTGTGTGGTATTTAGGGTATTGCAAACATAATGAATACAATCTCTAACCCTAAGCTCTCTTTTCTCTCGAATAAAAACCGATGGCAGCCTTTTTCTTTCTTTTCTTGAAGATTTGCTCAGAATTCCACTACATTCATTCGGTTAGTATGTTCGAATTGATTCGCATGTGATGATCTTGATTATGTAGTGTTTATTTGATTATGATTAGTGAATGCTTTGTGACATGTGGAATTGCATTGGACTTAGGAATCTGATTGTTCATGTTAGTGGAAAGACTTGGGGGTCCACCCATGTTCTTGCATGCCTCGAATTCACATGGGGGAACAGTTATTATTTAGAGTCTTTGTGCACTTAGGTCTAGTACAATTGATTGGATATGATGTCAGTCTAGAGTTATCGATCACATGATGATATTTTTATGTTTATGTGAATTAAAGGAATATATTGTTGGTCTTGTTAGATTTGATGAACGGCGATGATTAGGGCCTGCGAATAATTGTTTCAATCTTGTAATCATGAGTGTGTAACTGATGGATTATGTTTCGTGGAATAGCTTTAGTAAACATCAGTGATGTTTCGTCATGCTTAGTCTTGACGAAAGACTAATGTTTCATCGCTACTAGCCTTGACGACAGACCAATGTTTCGTCACAATCAACCTCGACGAAAGATGCATGTTTTGTCGCAAGTGAGAATTCGTCGAGCTGGTACATAGTTAGAACAGTAGATCAGAGGTGTTTATGCTTTTGGCCCATGTGTTGTGATATACTGTTTTATGGCATGATAGTAACGTTAACCAGATGAGGACCTGGACCTAAACCGTGTGAATAAACAGTACATCAGTGAATGTCGATATGTGTTGGGAACATGGGATATAGACTTGTTTGGGAACAAATCACTTGTTATGTAATTTTACGATAAACGTTATAGAGCAACGGGTTGCATTTTTAACGGTTACGACTTGTATAAGAACATGTGTTTTACTTGTCTGCTACTTGTGCAACGTGTACGATAAATACGTGATATATGTGAACAACGTGAATGTAAACTGATTATGTGTACATGAACATCATAGGCTTTGACTGATTATGTGTGAACAAGTAACTAGTCATACCGAGCAAACCAATGTGAGTTCACTGCTCTTTTTCCAAGCATGTGTCCCGGGGTGGGACATCTGGTGAACATTCCGGGGAGGAATGTCGGGTAATGGGTTTGACTGGAATGTTAAACCTAGGTTGTTGGTTAATACACGTCTATATCTATCACTCAAGTCCCTCCTACCGATAGTTGCCGGGGAGGCAACAGGGTATTAGTTAGTAGCGCTACTTAGGTTTCGCACCCTCACACCGCACCGGGGAGGTCGGTGATGAACTAATGACCCCCATCTTGACCATTGCTTTGATAGAGGCAATGGGGTTTAGGGCAAACAAACTGGAGCCATCCGCGGTAAGCGTGTGATTAACAACAATGCATCTGTGAAACGTTTTAATCTGGTAACTGGTATCTAAACACGTTAACAAAACTTTAAACTCACCAGCGTTGTCTGATACACGTTTTTCTGCATGCTTGCAGGCCTTTAGGTACATGTTGTTGGAACTTGCTGTCTGGGATGATGGAGTGGTCATGGGTCAAGTTGCAAGGAGTCACAAGACAAGTCTGATGGTTTTTATACATCTGCTTTATGAAACTCATAACAAAATGTAATATGCTTCCACTGGATAATAGATCTTGTATTGTAACACTAATTTTAATAAATGAAAGTTTTATTGAAATATTTTTATAAGTTCAATGTGATTGGTGGCTAGATCCTGGTACGTCACACGCCTTGCGGGGGTTTCCGCATGTTGTATCTTGGGGGTGTGACATGTTTGGTCAAGTATATAACTTGCCTTACCTTTCTTAGTGTATTTCCCGGGTTCGAGCGTATTTATACACTCCTCCCATACACTTTTCACATCTTTTACTTCATTTAAATCTTTAAATATAGACTCGTTTATAAGTAACTCTTACCGGATGTCTTGATCAAGCTTTGAACCGAACACACTTTGTCTTAACGAGGATCTGATTACCAACTTGTAAGACCCTTATCACCATTTAATATTATACATAGTATATAACACATTTAAAATGTCGTTATTCCACAAACATCGCTAACCGACATTTACATGGAGTTCAAAACCTTCAAATGAAATTTACAAAGATTTAGGACTTCTTGTTTACTAGTACATACTTGACTCGTAAAACATTTGTACAATATTTACAAACATTTGATAAAAACGACATCAAAGTATATAGTGACAAAAGTTATAGTTTGCATTTGCGGAAGATTCTTTGCGCGCGTGTTCGATTCTCTAGCGATGCTTGATCGTCATTCGCAAGTTCATACCCATTAGCTATAACCAAATTCATCAAATATTAGTTACGAGTAGTTATAATATGCATTTACAAGTCCCTAAGCTGAAACAAACACACAACAACAACATTGCTGACATTTTGGTTCGTCACGGGGCGCGACAAGGGAGAGCATCTGCTCTCGCGTGTCGCGAGCAAGGTCGTTGGCCGCGACCGAGATATGGTGTTCTCGTCGCTTGATGCGAGAGCGACATTTCAATAGAAAGATTTGATTTAGACCTGTATTTTTACCAGCCAAACTTGATTTTACGAAAATGACCATAACTCGTTCGTTATTGATCTGTTTCTTCTACGTGACCGTAGTTCAATCCTCTATAATATGAAGTCAACACCCAACATCTGAATTCACAAAATTCTTAAGCTTACGCTCTTGACATTATAACTATTTCCAAATTATTAGACCCGTACACAAGTATGATCAATAAACTTGGTTTTTAACTCCCAAACTTCTATGCGACTAACACATGTGACATATCTAAAGTGACGGAGCTTTATACATTCCATTTGTGTGCCCGTATTTATATGGGTATGTTTATTCGACCCGTTTAACTCTAACTAGTTAAACAAAGTTAACACCAATCCTATGTTCAAAATTAATGCATATTTTAGTCATACCCACTACGGAGGTTATGACTTATATTCGAAGTTACCCTTCCGCGGCTAACGTCTATAATATAAATTAATTCAAATTCCGATATCATTTTGACGTCTTTATTCATGTAACCTTTCTGGTTTACTTCAAGACATCCTATTGACCCGTTTAGCTTTCTTAGCGAAATCCATCGCTTTATTTCACCAAAGTTTCATTACTTTGGTTGTTTTGACCCGTTTGGTTTCATTAGCGACATCCATCGCTTTATATTACCAAACATTGATTACTCGAGTCAATTTGACCCATTTAACTATTATAGTGAAATCCATCACTTTTACTTTCTAAAGTCAAGTAAATTTCTTAATTAATTCCTCCGAATTGATCATACGGAATCCACCGTTTTATATCAACCGAACTTCCAATGATACTTCTATCATTCAATATAATTGAATATAACATAATGACAAAATTTACGAACCGTATAGCCACGTAACTTTTAAAGCTTTCCTTTCAAACGGTTATCCGATCCTCCTTGATTACTTGATGATCCTCCCAAATTGCCTATAGAATTCCATTCGAACATATCGCTTGGAATTCATATTTCAAAATTCAACACCCAATGCTTCTAACTAGTCAAATAAGTGATTCTTTCATATTTCTCACTTATTTTAAGTTCATTCAAGCATTTTATCAAACATCTTGTGTGAGAAATTTGTATTCTAACACGATCATATTCATGATTAATAATTTTAACCATGTTAAATCATAACAGTCATATTCATATGTCAATAACACCATAACAACACTTAAACTTACATTCTAACTATAAAGTAACACTAAATCATCATTATGATTCAAGTGTTCTTCATTTTATTCACAAAACCCATATAACACCTATATGATAAACATTGAAATCACTAGGTTATGACATGAACTTATCAATTTCTTGTCTAAGACTTGTTCTTAGACTTATAATCACCCTAATTTAACCATAACATTAAACTATCATTCAAGAATCTAAATTATGAAATTCATGAAGAATCAAAACATCACCAAAGATCAATTTAAGCATACCTTGTGATCTTCCTAAGTATAGTGATCACTAATTGAAATTGATCTCAAATTGGCTTCCTCCTTTTATTTTTTATAGTAATTGAGTGAATTAGGGTTCAAAGAGAAGAACTCTCTTGTACAGGGTTTTGGTAGAACAGGAGTACACACACTGTGTTTTTTTTTTTTTTTTTTTTTTTGAGTTTATCCTGAGTTTTGAAACAACTTTCAAACATTACTCATTAGGTCCTTCTAGTTTTTAGGATATGTAAATTGGTTAGAATCCCTTAATTCCCCATCGTTTATATCATATATTTAACTAGGTTAATATTCCTAGTTTTATTTTCACTATTTCATTATTAATATTATAACTTATACATGTATACACACATATATAGTTTAATATTTTAGGGGTGTTACACATCCCTTCCTTTACCTGCACTCACTTGATAAGAAGAAGTTAGACATGTTTCATTAACTTCAGTATTAGGAACGGTACTTACCACATTGATGTTAACACTTTTAATATGCTTGGGATTTGTCACCGTGTCGCTTGGTAGTTGACCTTTTTCTTTCTTTAAGGGTGCCACCTCACTCGCAAGTTGACCCATTTGGGTGGTCAAAGATTGAATAGCTTTGTCGCGGATTTCATCTTTTTGCATGCGAACCTCATCAAGCTGACTTCTCCTTTGCATCTTCGTTTGCATCGCCTTCAGCATCTCTATGACTTCATTTCCACACGAAGAGCTTTGACCCGAAGACGCACTTTGATCATTACCCAGTTGTTGGAATTGCCTTTGAAAACCTTTTTATTTAATTGTTGGCGAGAAAAAAATCCCTTGATTTCCTTGGAAATTAGGATTGGCTTGATTAGAAGGATTTCCATATCGAAAGTTTGGATGGTTTTGTAATCTGGGGTGAGGTGTTCGAGTTCATGTTATAATTCCTACCACTGCCACCTTGGCCTTGAATTGCGTTCACTTCTTCATATTGCCCTCCACCTCCTTGGCAATTTTCAGCCGCATGCCCCAATTCATTACAAATGGCACAAACATCATAAACTTGGTTTGTAGTTTGCACATTACCATCCTACGCTGCATGCACTTGGGTTCTAGTAATGGCCGGTCTCGCTCTCCTAGATGATTGAGCCTTTCTCTTTGATGTGACCGCCATTTGTTCCAAAAATGCCCAATCGTCTTGCTCGCAATTGGTACCGAATGTACCATTCGTGATAGACATTAAGTCACGAGCATATTCGGAATTCAACCCTTCATGAAACGCGTTCAATAATTCCCACAACTCGATCTCATGATGAGGGCAATTCTTGATCATCAAATTAAACCGTTCGAAAGCTTCATGAAACATTTCACCTTGTTATTGTTGAAAGCTTCTCAAGCTTCTTCATGCATCGTTGGTCTCTTGGGCCGTGAAAAGTTCTTCTAGAAATATTTGTTGCATCTCCGCTCATGTATAAACTGAAGCCGATGGTAAGGTGTAAAACCATCTCTTTGCTCTATCTTCCAATGAAAACTGAAATAGTAGAAACTTGACCTCATCCGGTGAAAACCCTTGCCCACCGATAGTATTGCATATCGAATCATATTCCTCTAAATGAAAATAAGGCTCCTCCATAATCCCTTATACTTCGGTAAACTTTGGAGGGAATTAGTTCTAACTTCAAAAGTCTCCCTTGATTGTTTTGAGGAATAACTACCGGTGAGGGATTATTGGTAATAACCGGACGAAAATGTGCTTAATACCCCTCACGGCATCTCGGTTATGTCTTCTCGGCACACCCAATCGAACTCTTGGATGTGGTGGACCCGTTGGTCTTTGAATCGGTCTTTGAGGCACGAATTGTTGAGGCGGTGGTTGATACATTTACCCCACTTGTTGTTGTTGAGGTACTTGTCTTTGAATTTGTGGCCCTTTTGGTGGCAATTGTTGTGGACCAATTTGTTGTTGAATAACTTGTTGTTGAGGAGGTCCACCAAAACCATGCATCCCTTGACCTTGCACATACGTGTAATCCCCTTGGTTTCCATTACCCCCATAAATATACCCTTCTTCTTCATAACCCGCAAACTCTTCATCATAGCCATCATCAAACCCATCTCTTCTCGCTCCCATAGTTTGTAGAAATTGTAGGGGTTGATATTGTACCCCTGGTTGTAATGGTTGTTGAAATGAAGGGGTAGTATGGACTATGGATGAATTTGGTTGAAATGGATGTGGTGGTATTTGTTGTGAAGAAGATGTTTGGCCGGATGTTATGAAGAAAGATGAAAAAGGTGGAACGGTTGATGAAGGGTTATAGCTAAAGGAATGGTCGGTTTAGGTACTTGTAGGTAATGTGGTGTTAGGTGGTTTAAGCTCATGAATTGGTGTAGGAATGGTAGTAGAATTTGGTGAAGGTGTGGATGGTGTTGTTTGACCCGTATTGGGTGGTGGTGGATCCATTGTATCACTTGGTGTAGTTGGTGTAGTGGGTGAACCAATGACTTTGTTTTCACGTAATAAGACTCGGTTTCTTCGTAAAGTTCACTCAATTCCCGGATCAAATGCTAATGGTGATAGCTTGTGAGAGCCTCTAGTATGCATACACCTGTAAATACTTGCATACTAAACACAACCAGCGTAAACCCGAAAAATAACAAACTAAAACTACAAAAGATAACACATGTTGCGCACTACTCCCCGGAAACGACGCCAAAATTTGACGTGAGGTCGAAGTCTCACTCAAATTTAATCCAAATACTACTAAATAGTTAGCGGTAAGTGGGTATCGAACACAGGGAGTTTTTGGAATATGTGTTATCTAAATAGCTTGCTAATTAAATAGATTAAAACTAAATTGCAAAAGTAAATTTAGAGATTGGATTGCTTGGTTTTAAGTATATAAATTACTAACTAGATTGCAAATCAAAAGTTGGGTTTTGTAAACAGATTAAGAAAGAGCTACCATCCTAGGTTTCCGGTTTCAATCGACACTAGTGTTTATGTCCAACTAGAAAGAACCACAGAGACATGGCTCGTGTGTAGTTACTTGTTTGTGATAAAAGGGAATTAAGTACTCGGATTACTAGAATGCGAGGTTGTTACCCGATGCCCAATTAATCAATATCCAACCCTAATCCCTCCCATGATATCTCGATTGCCAACGACACCAAGAACGTATGGTTTAGACTATGATCAAAACACAAATTAACAATTTACAAACAAGCATCCACACACCATAACAAACCAACAAACATTGCAAGTTTATTATTAAATGCAGATAAAAACACAAGCATCTCAAACAAACCTTCCACCTAGGATGATCACCGACAAGTTTAGCCTCTCATAGCTTGGTGAATCATCTTAACATCAAGTTCAATGTTCATGGAAATCAAAAACCTAAAACAATTGTTTGGAATCTTCAAGAACTCAATAACAAAGCCAAAATTCGCCCAAGAACTCTCCCAAAACCGGCAACAATGATTGGAATCATGAAAAGTCTCATCAAATGGTCATTAAAACTGAGGAGTTACATTTTTCCGCAGAGCCTACCGTAAGCTACGGTAGCTACCGTAGCTTACGGTAGCTTTCAAGCGGCTACGGTGGGTCTCTACTGCCTTACGGTGGAAGAAAAATGCTGGGGGCTACTGTAATTTACGGTAGCTACCGTAAGCTACGGTAGGCTTCAGCATGCAATTTTGTTTTCTTCATAACTTATTCGTTTCAACTCTGTTTTCTTCACCGTTTTCGCCTACGTTCTAGTAATTTCGTCCTATATCATGCTACCTTCTTAATTTTTCAATTCCAATAAATTGTTTTATTCATTTATGCTCCATCTTTCAATATCCAATCCAGCCGTGCCTATTCGAAGTTTCATTTCCACACTTTTAAGCTCCGAATGTACCTGAAACACAAGCAAATGTAGTCACTTAATTTTAGACAACTACTCGATTTAATGTAGGATTAAAATACGATTTATAACGCTTAAGGGTCGTCCTACAGACTACCCATCAACCATCGTCTTTGTTTTCCGGCGACACCACCACACACCTAATCCGTGTTTTCCAATTTGCAAGGTAGCCTCCAACCCATTCTGTTCTTTCACATAATTTACGTTAGATCACCAATTTGGGGGTTTTCATTTGGGATTCTGGAGACCGACTATGAAACCTTTAATTCCCACTGGCGATTTCGAATAACCACCTTCTTCTTTCATAAAGATAGATTGAAAAGAATGAGACTCTTTAGGATTTTGAAAACAAAAAAAGTGAATGTGAATGAGGTGGTGTTTGGCTTTAAAAAAAACATATGGGTGTTTGGAAATAATTATTAGAAAGATAGGAAAAGACTAAACTACCCCAAACTTAACAAAGCTGTATGGATGGGGTTAAGTTATTTGGACTAAAATAGCAATGCTAAAAACTTTTTGGACCCACAAGATATAAATGATACCTCTGGACTAAAGTGGCAAAAGTGCCCAAATCACAAGGACTAAAATGGCATTTTACTCTCTATTTATTATTACAACTTGTTTGTAATGGAGCCTGGTGATTAGCAAATGGTATCGATACTGGACCGGTACCGGTACCCAATTTACCGAACCGAAACATTTTTGGTACCCATTTGATACCGACTTTTGAAATTTTTGGTACCGGTTTTTACCCTCAAATACCGGTATCGAACCATACCGTACCGGGTATTTTAGTACCGGTATCGGATTTGGGGGATCTTTGGTACCGAAATTTTTTGTACTGATTGATACCAAGCTCATTCCTAATGGAGCCGCTCAATTTATGCGTTTGGTCTAATAGAATGACAAAAGAAATTTACGTTTTTTAATAAGTGTCAATATTAGGCTCGGAGTTTAGTTTTACATTGACATATAGAAATGATTCTTTTTTTTCCGAATTATGATTTAAAAATATAGGCTCAGCATATAATAGAAAGTTTATTTGGGTATGAATGCTAGGAAGTAATTTTGACCATCTATTTATTAATCAAGGGCTAAGATTAAATGAGTGAAATTGAAGAAAAAAAGGTGGCGCGTGGGTTTGTGTATGAGCATTCTAGTCAATCCAAGGCAATAGTTTCTCTCTCCTCCAATTTCCCTTATTTTTAAACGTTAATAACTCTTTCATACGATATTATTTTTTTTTATAAAAATTGAACAAAAAAATGAGCGTTTGTTATCTTTAAAACGAGTATACTATTGCTATATTTTCGAATTTTTTTTTCGAAAACCCAGTTGCGTAAAACGCAATGGACAAAAAGCGTAAAAAACGACTTTTTTTCTAAAACGCAATGGATAGAAAACACAAAGAAATGTCTTTTTTTTTTTTTTTTCTAAAACGCAATGGCCTAAAAACAAAAAAGAGAGTGTTCTTTCTAAAACGCAATGGACTGAAAACACATAAAAATGTGTTTTTACCTAAAACGCAATGCACTAAAAACTCTTCAAAATGTGTTTTTCTAAAACACAATGGACCAAAAAACACAAAAAATGTCTTTTTTTCTAAAACGCAATGGCCTAAAAACATAAAAGAAAGTGTTCTTTCTAAAACGCAATGGACTAAAAACACATAAAATTGTGTTTTACCTAAAACGCAACGGACTATAAACGCAATGGACTATTAACACTTCAAAATGTGTTTTTCTAAAACACAATGGACAAAAAAAAACACATAAAAATGTCTTTTTTTCTAAAACGTAATAGACTAAAAACACAAAAGAAAATGTTTTTTTCTAAAACGCAATGCACTAAAAACACATAAAAATGTGTTTTTCTAAAACGCATTGGACCAAAAAACACATAAAAATCTGTTTTCCTAATACGCAATAGATAAAAACATAAAAGAAAGTGTTTTTTTTTTCTAAACGTAATGGACTAAAAACACAATAAAATGTGTTGTTTTAAAACCCATTGGACTGAAAATAAAAAAAATAAAAAAAAACAGTGGTTTTTCATTACTTTGTAAAACGCAATGGCTCAATTCAAAAATCTAGATCGTAAAAATGCAATTAAAAAATTTCTTACATAGATCGAAGCCGATTTCTTCAGATTTCGTCAACGATTGACGAAATCTGAATGTTAGAAACACTTATCAGCGATCGAATCAAACGAATCGAGTGATTCGCTTCAAAATCATAGGAAAAATGAGATATTGTATGAAATTAAACTGGGTTTATTCAAAAAAGTTGAAGAACACATTGATTGGGTGTTTGAATCATTGATTGATGATGAAAATCACACTGTAATGTAGTGATTATTGAGATAGAAAATGAAGAAAAAGTTGAAGATGGTTGGTTTTGAAGTTACAGAGAGAAGAATGGAGAAGATTGGATAAAATTAACTAAAATATCCTTCCTTTTTATGTTAAATTTTGCCACATATCATAATACTATTATCCTTCCTAACCAAAATAAACTTTCTATTTGACCATCTACCTAAAAATATAAGAGTTAAATGCCATTTTAGTCCCTGTGGTTTGGGTCATTTTGCCAGTTTAGTCCAAAGGTTTCATTTTTAACCTGTGGGTCCAAAAAGGTTTCACTGTTGCCATTTTAGTCCACTGGGTTAACTTCATCCATTATTTCTGTTAACGAGAAGGGCGGTTCGGTCATTTTGTATGGCCGAATTGCCTTTCTAGTTAACAAAATTACATATAAAATGACCGAATTGCCCTTCTGGTTAACAGAAAAAATGGATAAAGTTAACCCAGTGGACTAAAATGGCAACAGTGAAACCTTTTTGGACCCACAGGTTAAAAATGAAACCTTTGGACTAAACTGGCAAAATGACCCAAACCACAGGGACTAAAATGGCATTTAACTCAAAATATAAACTTGAGGTGCAAGATATACTAAACACTTGGGGTAAAATAGGGGTGCTGGTTATACTAAACACGTGTCAAAATAGCCAGCAGACAACCGTATACAAAACATAACTAATGCAAGAATTAATAATTGAATGCATAACAAAATTGTGAATTTATCATTTATGCAATTTATGAACAAACATGATTAGTTATAAATCCAAAATCTTGTTGAAATCGTAAATTTACCTCATCCTCATGGGCGGATCTTAATAGGGGTCTGGCAGGGCCACGGCCCGGGCAAGTTTTTCGGCCGTAGTGCTAATTTTTCGCATTTCGATCGAAATTTTCTATATATACTATGTTTGGCCCGGGCTTGCCCGGGCTTTTTTTAGTGCCCGTGTCTTTCGGCCCTGGCACGTTCAACGGGCAAGATCCGCCACTGCTCATCCTTACATAAAACTGCGAATTTATCCTTTATGCATTTTATGAACAAACATGATTACTTATAAATTTATTAACAGAAAATAAGCTTGTTGGTACTTTCATTCTTTTGCATGTTGTGTAAAGACATGGTTTAGCAAAACATGTAGGCATCTTATACAAACATTTTTACCATTTAAGCTTGCACTTGTAAGAATTTAACCTTGCACCACTTTTATAGTGTCATTTAACCTATATATTTTGATCTTTAATAAAGTTAACTATCATTTACGTCTATGTGATTTGTCCACTTATATCATTTCAAGCCAAATTTTAAAATTGTATCATTTTCCTCCCTAACATTCTCAAAACGTACAATTTTAGTCCAAAAAACTAACCTCAGTTAAAAAACTCAGTTAGCTCAGGTAAATGGTCATTTTATATAGATTTCTTTTTATTTTTTCATTTTTTAAAAAATTCTTCTTCTTATTGTTATTATTATTATTATTATTACCACTAGATGTAAAACCCGTGTAAAAATACGGGTAGTCTTTAGAAATTTTACATACCAAATTTTATTAAACAACAAATCACATGACATAACATGTCATCAAAAACCAAAACAACTTTCCTTAAGGTTGAATATTTTCTATATATTTAATCTTTCAAATGGCTATTAGATAATTAACCCTACCCAATTTAGTATTTATAGATATATAGATATGTTACACTTAGGCATGAGCCTTGACCCACCTTAGTATTTATGTCTTAACTTAGGCGTGGGCCTTGACCCAATTTAGTATTTATGTTTTACCACCTTAGTATTTATGTCTTAACTTAGGCATGGGCCTTGACCCAGTTTAGTATTTATGTTTTAAAAGAAGAGTTTGTTTCCTATGTACATTATCACACCCTCAAAATTCACACGCGTGGTTTTACCGCGAGGCGTGCGACTGATCAGGATCAAGTCATTAATCATGTTGAACAAAATATAAAAGTTATTAACATCATCACAATCAACACAATTAGTGATTAAGATTTAAATGTCCAAAACATAGTTTAAATCAACAGCGGAAGCTAAACGTAAAATCCAGACATAAGTTAAAAACCACAGTGTTTAATAAAATTTAAAGGCAATAGTTTAATGCCGGCCATAAACTCCAAATGCTGCTAACTCCCATGTTGTACCTAATGTCCTGCAGAGCATGCTAAAGTGTATCAACAAAGGTGGACAAGTACACAGTTCCAGTTTTAAAGTAAAGTAAGTTTCAAATACATTAATTTATTAAAAACATGTCATGGGTAGCTAACCCACGGTTAAGCCACTAAACTGTGTAGTACCTAATACTTGACTGTAGTAAGTTGTTGTGCCCCATATCAATGTCTATCGTCATTGATATAAAGTCAAGGTCAAAAGTTCATGCCCGGCTCCCAGCACAGTGTAGTTCCCAAATCCGGGAATGCATGCTTTTAATCAGGGTCGTTCCTACATTTTTGGAGACGCTAAGCGAACTATGAAGTGGGGGCCCTAATTACCCTTAGTTTTTTCTTCTAGTGATAGCCGATAGCCTATAAATTAAAAGCAGGTTGCGATGGGAAATGGGAACGATGATTGCGGCTGTATTAGGGGCTTTAGGCCGCTAAATATTGATGATTAGGTCGATGATTGCTGTGTTGTAATAGTTGGAAATCAAGGCGAAACTGGTTTTGAAACTTGGCCTTTTTTGCTAAACAATATTTATTTTTGGTTCCTTCAATGAAAAACCAGTTTAGTTTTGAAAGAAATGTATTTATTTGGGCCTAAAACATATACTATATAAAAACTTTTAAAAAACTTAGAGGCCCTTTTTTTTGGTGGCCCTAAGCCCGTGCCTAGGTTGCCAAGCCTATGGAGTCGGCCCTGCTTTTAATAAAAGTGTGAACTCACCTTAGCTTAAGCTCGGTTAGATTTAGATGGATAAATAACAAGGCACGTTCTAGAATGGTTACCATTTAATTCGTTAGGGTGTGTTCATGCAATACATGAAATTCTACTTGCATCTAACGCATAGCACACAACGTTGACACGTGAACATTTAACCGGATACATACATGCACATCACCAACATCCAACATGTTAAACAATTCTCACATAAGTATCAATCAAGTTCAGGCATTCCATGATAATATAAGCAACATGCAAAATCATATAAATCAACTTGTCATAATTCATTTTTGACTCCTAAAACTCGGTTGTTTTCGGTGATTTTATTAAAATAGTAAACAAGCTACTAACTCTTTATACAAAAATTATGAAAATTCATTTACTAAGTAGTGGCAAATTCGTCATTTTCTTACTATAGTTTATGGAAACTTTTATTTAAAAATCCTCGTTATCCGATTGACGTATTTCCAGTTGGATATTCGTACAGACACGTAAGACCATCTACTGTATAAATTTCATAACCTAACTCCAAATATTCACCAAGATAACGTAAAACACAACACACAAATTCTGCATAAAATTGCAGCTTTGACCACTGAAACGGTTTAAATCTTTTGGCAGACGAAACTTGGTCCAAAAATTATGAAACTAGTGCGGTTTGAGTCGTATTTCAAGGAGGCTCATTTTAGTGTTCAGAAACTGTTTGACCCGGTTACAGCCAACTGAATTCGGCTATAACCTCTTGTGTAGAAACTGTTTATGCCTAACTGATATTCACAAATTTATACATACTTTAGTTCCCCATTTATTCCCCATTTTATGCGTTTTCGTCCGTAAACCCGTGAATCGGATACTTAATCATGTATACTTTTCTTTACAGGCCTAAAACAGCATGTCAAACAAGATGATAGTGAAAACGAGGACTTTCCGAGCGAAACGACAAAGCTGCGAACATTCTGTGAAGATTCTGACCTGGGTGTTTGGCACGGTCGTGCAATGAGTGGAACGACCGTGCGGATCCAATAACAGACCCCTGCCCAGCGATGCACGACGGTGCAATCCGGAGTGCAACGAGATCTCGGTGATGAACGACCGTGCGGACGGTTGCACCCCGTGCGGAACCGATGACTAGCACCAACCCGGAAATGCACTGCCCGTTCAGATGTCCGTGCCATCCTAACCCAGAAATGCACGATCGTGCCCCCAACGGAACGGTCGTGCGAGATCGAAGACTGGTCAAGATCTGATGATGTCATGCGGTAGGTGAACAGTGACTCCAGTGATTCAAAAAGGAAACGGTCGTGCACTTTATTGGCACGACCGTGCGATCGCTAAATGTTATAAAAAAACATGCAGAAACATTCTGTTCGTAACTTTGGATAATTTGGGAGCTCTTCAGGCGATTTTCAGGCTCCGGAGGCATTAGCTTTCACCCGGATTCAAGCCACATTGTGCCGATTAGCTCCGTTATCTTCCGGATTCTTAATCTAGTGCTTGTTTATGGTTTGATTCTCTAATCTTTCCATAATTTTGTTAATGTTTCAAGCATTTAGATTAATGTTTTATGTATTATTGTAAGCCTTTGGGCAAAAACACTACAATCCCTTGCTTAATTATAACCATTAGTATGTTAATTTTGTTTGTAATGACACTTGGAAGTATTTTCTATGTTAATCTTTGATGATTAGTTTGCAACCTTGTTTATTGATGTTGATTTCTTGATTATAAGTAATTATGTTGGATGATTAGTATATGGTTAGTTGAGATAGTTGAAAAATGAAGCTTAATTAATCATGTATTAGTAGACTTTGAACATACTTAACTTGTTTAACTTGTTTAAAATGTGTACACCATGATACTAGAAATAGTTAGTGGTTTAATAAAATGTAATTATTGTTAATCAAGAAAGCTTTCCGTCACGTAAGGACCTTAACGGGTTAAATGGTGTTGTTATGAATTCTTGCCTTGAATTGTTAGCTTAGTTAGTAGTTTAGGCCAAAATTGCTATCTTGGTGAATTTATATGCAAGATTTGTAAAATGAACTCGGTTGTGATTTACTCTAGTTTATGCTTGTCTCGGTGGTTGCATTGTGTTTATCGGTGTCACTTTCCTTGATTAAGTGAGGTTAGAAAATTCCTAACGGATGACTAACTTATTTTTAAGAGATTTTCATAGACATTTATCAATTGCACGTTAAAGAACAATTTTAGGTGGTTAAAGTGTGTTTATCGTTTTAGCTTTCCGAATGATTGTCATGTTAGGATTCCCGAAAGGGATACTAATTGTCTTGAAAATGGAGAATTGACCAAATGTTTCTAGTGGCAAAACCTACTTAATTCACATGCTTTGGTCGTGTATAAAGCAAGGCTATATATCTATTTTCTTATTTAGAGTCTACTTTGTTTTATAAATATTTGTTTATGCTTATTTTAGTTTTTATAAAATCAAACAACTTATCTTTCTTCCGTTAATTTAATGACAAAGGTCTAGTATTATTCCTCCGCCCACTTCCTTGGATCGATACTTGGTTCTTACTGATACTTTACTACTGTTGGGATTGAACCCTACCAGAGGAACAGATAATGTAAAGCCAAAACCAGGTCACAACAGTGGATTCATAATAAGCAGCAGTTTACATTAAGCTTCTCCCTTAAAAGCGATTTATAACATCTGATGATCTCTATCCACTGTCCCTATGCAACTGCTGCTGCCCTTTCAACTGCTGATCAATACCTGAAGTAGTCAACCCTGCTGGTCCTATCTACTGATGACAAAGCACTGCCCAATCAAGGACTGATCAACCTTGAGGAAAGCACTGACATAAAGGGAGAGCAGCTGTTTAGTGAATTATCTGTTTTATGTATAGTCAGTGGTTAGGTTTAGCAGTGTTTGTGTAAGGACAGTAGATACAGGTTGTTAGGCTGTTAGACGTCGCTTTCATGGTGACGTCAGCTGAGATACTTCAGTGGTTTGGTTTTGTCTATAAATGGAGCAGTACTCTGTACTGTTACATTTGATTCGTTTTGAGTGAGTTCTTCTCCTCAAATCAATCCTTTCATCTTGTGCAATCCAACCTTGGGGTATCAGGCTGAGGGGGAGTTTAGTTTGTAAGCATGTCTGTAATCTTTTGCTTTGATTTGTAATCTTTTGACTCTATGAGAAGCAAATGTTTATTAAACTATTTTCTCCTGTGATTGTGTTTACAAAGTTTGTTATTCATTTCCGCTGCACTAAACTCTGTTCATATCTATTGATTATACAATTTTACACAAACAAACATAATCATGAGAGCCTCCGATCCTAACATTTGGTATCAGAGCTTGGATAGTCAAATTCAATCTAACAATCAATTTGACATAACAGTTCAGCTCAAAATTCATTGATACTAAGGTTGGTTGTATTTTGTTGAAAAAACAGAGTATCGAGTAAATCATGTTCAAAGTGGTTATTCAAAAACTCTGTAAATCAAACAAGATGTCATATGACACACAAATTTCACCAACAAGTGATTTCATGCATAAGACACTCATGGTTTCTAGATCTGAAAAACTATATCTGTTAAACCATGAGACTATTTTTATTTTCTAAATTTGATTTCAATTGTTGATGTGCAATCTGTGATGTTTTCATTAAATACTAAAGTATGAACCTCAGATTAACAAAACCTATGTTTGTAAAAACATTGTTGTTTTGCTAAAACTAAAGAGGGAAATTAAAACTTTAGTCATTCAGATCTTATGTGTTGAAAACAGGTTGAGTTCTTCAAAAGGACAAAATCAACTATGTTAAAATACATTAAGAAAATCAGGAGTAAAAAATGTCCAGATCATAGGTAATGAGGAGGTTGGCATAAGCATGTGCAGAAATGATCAAATCTCTCAAAACATTACTGCAAAATGATTTTGGAACAAGTATTCCTTCAATAAATACCCTTCAGTAAGTATTTCAATACTTATAATTGGGAAGGGTAAAAAGGGAAGAAGAAAATTCACAAAAACTCAGAAGTGTGTTTATCTTAAAACTTTTGAAGTCAAAAGAAAAGAGTATAAACATAAAACACTTATGAGTCAAAGTTTAGGGTAATAATGGTTATTAAGAAACTATGTGCATTCATCTGTTCAGGAAAAGGATTTGATTCCGGTGAATGAACTCCAAAGAGGACTAGACAAATGTTCAAAAATTCATCCATGTGTCCTCATGTTTGCAATCAACTGACAAAGAAAATGGTACCAAACAGTGGTAAAAATGTATTTAAATTTCCTACCACTGCTGTCATACCACTGACCATTTTCTTAAACTTGAGAATGTTATGATTATGTTTTCTTTTGAAAATATACCAGATCCTTTTTGAAGCTGTTCTCAGAAAATCCTTTAACCATTTTTTATAAAGGATTTTCTCAAATAACCAGGATATATTGTTCATTTTTTTGGGATAATATATTTTGAAATTTTGCTTGTTTTTGTTGGCAATAGTTTCAATTACCTGTCAGGATATAGTACCGTTTTTTTGTTGGTACTATGGTCCTCATGAATGGGTCAAAAGGAAATGGTACATAGTTCAAGATCATGTCATACTCAGGTTTGTTTCTAAACATTAATCAAAGGTTGGTTGCTAAACTGTGCTTAAATTACTGAGGCACTCATATTTTAATTTGAATATTAAATGAAAATGAATTGCCTTAGCAAAATGTTCTCATCATCTAGGGTACTAAACCACTGTCTTTCAAAAATTGACACGTGGCAAAAACCTTGAATGAAAATTCTCAAAACAGTTGCTGAAATACTTGTCTTTCAAATCTGTACCATTTACTCTAATCACTGTTTAGTTAAAACATCTGATCACTAAATACTATCCACTGCTTAAAGTCAACCACTGATTCTTCATTTTGCTTGGCAAGCACTGATGCTCAAAATCAGTGTCTTATCCACTGATGTGCTATCCTTTGATAGTAAAAATCTTCCACTGTCGACATTATTACCGTTGTAACCACTGATGCTTGATTCATCAGTGGCTTTTAAAACAACTGTTCTCCGCCCTTCATCCATTTCATCAGTGTTTGACACATGGTCAGTTTTTGGCCTTCAGATCTAATAACCGCTGCCACATCAGCGATCACTTTTTCCCTAAACAAAAACCCTGCCCTAAACCCCAAACAGGGTTTTACACTGTCGAATTGAATTCCAAAATTCTCTTCTCAAAGCAGTTTCTAACCTCTCTTCCCAAATCACTCTCCGATCCTTCTTCATCAACATGACGAAGCCAAAATCAAAATCAAAACCAAAATCACCATCACCTTCCAAAGAGGTCGCTCAAACGGCCGAAGAACCCATCGAAATACCATACAAACAATCTCACAACTATTTGGGTTTACTCACAAAACTCAAAGACAACCACACTTTCGACTCCATTATTGATACAATATCTGCATCAAAGTACAAAACTTTGTTGACAGTAAATGCTCCCATTTATCTGAAAACCCAGAGAGAGTTTTGGAAAAAGGCGACGCTTTAAAAACAAGACGATAAAGTCATAGCCATTAACTCCTCGATACAGGGTAAAGTGATTCAAATCACACCAAAATCAATCTCCGAAGTCTTCAAACTCGACGATCAGGAAGGTAAAATCTCTTTTGATAAAGCCGAGATGAAAACTGATTTCATAAAAAGGGGATATGCAGAACAATCAAAGGTAGATACCTTACAAAAAGGTTATTTCCCTTCTGCACCTAGGTTTTTATTTCACACACTTCTGATGTGTGTTTCGAATAAAACAACATCGTTCAACGAAATACCATTAAAGATTCAATGCCTGGGATATGCTATTCTAAACAACAAAAACTACAACTACTCCCAGGAGATCTTTAATGACTTGATAAAAAATGTTGATAGCAAAGCATTTTTACTTTTTCCAAGATTTTTGAGTTATTATTTTGAACAAAAATTTGAAAAGGAAAATGAAAATTTGCTCAAACAAGGTGTTTATTGTCAAATAAAAAGCTTAACAAATGAAACATTTTCAAGAATGATGGCACCTATAAAAACAAAAGCAGAGGTGTCTGAGCAGAATTTAGCAGTTACAACTGCTCCTCAGACATCTGCTGGTGAGCCCACTGCTCCAGGTGATCATAGCAGCACAACCACTGCTTTGAAACCCACACCTGACATTACCAAAAAGACCAAAAGAAAGACATCCAGAAAACCCACCAAACCCAAAACAAAGGCAACTCTGGAAGATGAGATCCCAGAGCAACTGCCTGTGACAACACAAATGTCACCACAAACCACTGCTGCTACTTCCTCACAGCAGTTGGAAGAAAGATCTCAACCATTGCCTAAAACTCCTCCTGCATCCTCACAAAAGGATCAGGTTGTAAGCACAGTGACCCCACAATATGAAGCTCTGGATTCAATTGGATCCATCTTCCTCAGTCCTGATCCCAAGGACATGTCTCTTTCAACTCCCATCCCCTCACCAATCATAATGCCACAATCCATGCTACCTTTGTTGCATGCAGTTGACATAGCTCAGATAAAAACCAGTTCCTCTCTATCACCTATCACTGAGAGCATACTCCCACAAGTGACTGGGTCTGAAGCTACTGTCCCTGCTATCCCAGCAACAGTTGAGGAGGTTACACCCCCTGAGTTATAAGTAACTCTTGGTGGTAGTTCAAGTGGAGCAGCAACTACAACTGGTGGATCAACAGGTCTCCAGTTGGCCAGTTGTTTCATAAATCAGACTCCCTTGAAGGCAATTTCTTCAATAGCACCAATGTTAACCACTAGTGAGTTAGTTTTGGCCACTGGTAAAATAACAAGGTTATCAAGTGCTGAAGAAAGAAGTCCCCAGTACCAAGAACAAGGGGCATCAATGGGTGATTTTTGGGACTCAGTTCCTAAGTCACACATTGATACAACCACTGCTGGTGGGGATTCAGATGATCCCAGTAAAATGGGTGATGATTCAAGATATCAGGAATTGACGGGCAGAGTTGAAAAACTAGAAGAATCAGTTTCTGAAATAAAGAAGATGGTGCAGGAGATTTTAAAAGCTCAGAAAGCACAATCCACTGCAGTTCCACCTCAAGCACCTGCTCCACCACAAGCATTTGCTGCAAATGAGCTCTGGAATCTGTTTCAACCTATGCTTGAAAGACAAAAACAAGTGGCTGATCAGCAGCATGAAATGCATATACAAATGCTGACAAATATGGTGGAATCAAGGTTCAAAGATACCCAAGCAGATATCAAGGCTATAAAGGCCAGCATTCAAAGCGCAACTGGCAAAGTTCCTTCTACTCTACTATTTTTTGATAACCCCCCTGCAGATAATGCCAAAAAGGGGGAGATAATGAAACAAATGAAGAAGAAAGGAATAGAACATGGCCTGTGTGTTGAACCAGAGCAAGAAAAGCAAACATCTAAACCACCTCCCACAAAACCTCAAACTTTCATCCAAACTGCTGATGGAACAGGAGTTACAAAAACTACTGCTAGCCAAACAGCTGTCTCATCAACACACACAACTTCAACACACACCACCACAACCACTGCTTTACCACCATCATCATCTACAATCATATCACCACCACTGCCTCCTGCCATAAAGCAGAAGACAGCAGATGTTATAACATCTGTTGTAATGACAACAGTGGTTGAAGCACCAGTTGTTTCAACTGCTGTTAGTCAATCACAAACCACTGCCACTCACTCTCAAACCACTGATCCACCAACGACATCATCAGCCTCTCCTACAATAAAAAGTAGAAGGATTCACATATCTGATGATTCACCATCAAAAACTACCTCACCACTTCCATCCCCTGCTCAAAAGCAGAAGACATCTGCTGACATATCAGCAGTTGTAATGACAACAGATGTTGAGACATCAGTTGTTTCAACAGCTGTTTGTCAATCATCCACCACTGCTCTCATCACTCCTACATCACAACCTCCAAAGCTTCACAAAAGAAAAAGAGAAACAACTCAGGATACTGATGAAAAGTATGATCCTGTTGCTGCTAAATATCCACTGGAATTAGAAGCTGTGAAAAATGAGATGAAACAATTTTACACTAAGGATGATCCTTCAAAAAGGAAATTTCCTTCTCTCATAGGTTTCATAATTCCAGAAGACATGGATGAATATCTCGAAATGAAAGTAAGACAAGCAAGGATAAGAGCCAAAATTGAATGCAAGAATCAAGGTGATGAAGCTATTTTGGAAAGAAGGGAATTCCTGCTTAACAAAGTTGAGCAAATAAAAGAATATGCAAATGATCTGAACAAAGAAATGTCAAGCCTATCTCCTGAAGCAGATCAACGAAATGAATTGAGAAAAGAATACCTTGCATACATAATGAAAGAAAAGTTCTATCCAGCTGAAGAAACAGAATTCAAAGATTGGCCAATAGTTGCACTAAAGCATGAGGCAAAAAGAATTGAAAAGGTTAAAAATGATCCAAGAAAGAAGAAGACAGCTCCAAATTGGAACAAATACAGGAAGCTCATAGCTGATCTTACTTCTGAATATAAGAGAAAGAAGCAGGAGTTGGTGAATGCAAGGGTAGATTCTGCAAATGCCATAGCAAAATGGACTAGGCAGCAAACAGACGAAGCTTATGAAAGGCTTAAGAAAAGGAGGGACACTCCTAAAAAGTCTGACTAAAAAAAGCTAAAGGAACAGGTTAAAACTTTTGAAACACAGATCAGTACAGCAGACGCCTTTGTTACAAAGTTGAGAAAAGAAAGGACGGAAATGCTGACTGTTGGTGAAGAAAAGAATAAAGAAGATGATCTGATTGAAGAAGCTATCAAGAAATTGGATTCAGATAAAGAAAAATTAGCAAAACTACAAGACCTTGCCAAAAGGGTCAAAGTAGTAAGCCAACCATCATCAGCAGATGTCACAGACAGTAAGCTTGATCAACAACAGAAACAAGAGCTGCTTGACAAAGAAGTTGCAAAAGATATAGCTGCAGCAAATAAAGTCATTGAAGAAGCTTTTAAAAGAATGTCTGAAGTTCAAGATATTGCTCTACAGTTTTTCTCAAGGCCAAAAACCTCAAGCTCATCTGGAAATAAATCTCTCCCAAGAAACCCATTTGGTTTAAAAATACTAAAGTGGCTCTCTGATCAAAAGACCCATGTATTGACTCTGGTCAGAACCAATGGAGAAGTGAGGCATATATCAAGGAATCAAGCACTAGGCCTGGGTGTTGAAGATCAACTAGATCTCCTTGAGCTTTCACTGTGCAGGGATGAAGATGACACAAGTTCCAAGGAATTTGAAGAAGAATTTAAAAGACAAGCAAGGGAACTTCTGATGAGGAATAAAGATCCAGAATAATGACAGGTTTTGGCATTATCTGTTCCAGGGGGAGATTGTTGGGATTGAACCCTACCAGAGGAACAGATAATGTAAAGCCAAAACCAGGTCACAACAGTGGATTCATAATAAGCAGCAGTTTACATTAAGCTTCTCCCTTAAAAGCGATTTATAACATCTGATGATCTCTATCCACTGTCCCTATGCAACTGCTGCTGCCCTTTCAACTGCTGATCAATACCTGAAGTAGTCAACCCTGCTGGTCCTATCTACTGATGACAAAGCACTGCCCAATCAAGGACTGATCAACCTTGAGGAAAGCACTGACATAAAGGGAGAGCAGCTGTTTAGTGAATTATCTGTTTTATGTATAGTCAGTGGTTAGGTTTAGCAGTGTTTGTGTAAGGACAGTAGATACAGGTTGTTAGGCTGTTAGACGTCGCTTTCATGGTGACGTCAGCTGAGATACTTCAGTGGTTTGGTTTTGTCTATAAATGGAGCAGTACTCTGTACTGTTACATTTGATTCGTTTTGAGTGAGTTCTTCTCCTCAAATCAATCCTTTCATCTTGTGCAATCCAACCTTGGGGTATCAGGCTGAGGGGGAGTTTAGTTTGTAAGCATGTCTGTAATCTTTTGCTTTGATTTGTAATCTTTTGACTCTATGAGAAGCAAATGTTTATTAAACTATTTTCTCCTGTGATTGTGTTTACAAAGTTTGTTATTCATTTCCGCTGCACTAAACTCTGTTCATATCTATTGATTATACAATTTTACACAAACAAACATAATCATGAGAGCCTCCGATCCTAACAACTACATATATGACGGGGTACACTTGCCTCTTTCGTGTGTGTTTTGATGTTGAAGTATAAATCACTTTTATAAATTTAAAACCGAATCGTGTGTAATTTCATTATAAAAATATGTATATACGCGCACACGTCAAGTTTTTGGCACCGTTGTCGGGGAATTGGCGAGCTTTAGGAACGACCCGAGTCATTATTGTCACACCCCGATATTTCCACATATTACCGGTGGGCCCGGTGGGGAGTATCGTGACGTAGTTGATATCATCATAGTCAAACAACACAATTTAAATGCACAGCGGAAGCAAAAGATAAATATATTACAATCCGATAAAGAGTAATATCAAGTATTACAAATACTGTTGTAAAAGATCCACAGGCGGATCAAAAGATAAAAAGAAACTTTGTTCAACAGACTTTAAGGCATCTAAGCTTGCGAGACTTTTATTTGATGCTAGGAGAGGCCAGCCTATTTCGATTAGTACCTGCACTTAGCCTTTTTGGGAAAATACGTCAGTCTACACTGGTAAATACAATTTAACTGACTCATTTTGAAAACGTTTAAGAAAATTGATTTGAATGCACATGGCACAAAACATTTTATAACTTGGGATAATTATTTATAGAGTTAATAGCCAAAATGGTCCCTGAGGTTTGCTCACTTTTGCCACTTTAGTCCAAAATTCAAAATTTTTAAATCTGGGTCCCTGAGGTTTGCTCACTTTTGCCACTTTAGTCCAAAATTCAAAATTTTTAAATCTGGGTCCCTGAGGTTTGTATTTTGTTGTCATTTTAGTCCAAATTTAAAAAACCTCCTTTTTTTACTGTTGCAACCAGCCTATTTTGTCCTTTTGCGCAGGGGTATTCTGGGTTCTTGATCTGAGTTTGTTATAATAACTCATAAAAATGACCAAAATACCCCTGCACAGAAGGACAAAATAGGCTGGTTGCAATAGTTAAAAAAGAGAGTTTTTGAAATTTGGACTAAAATGGCAACAAAATGCAAACCTCAGGGACCCAGATTTAAAATTTTTGGATTTTGGACTAAAGTGGCAAAAGTGAGCAAACCTCAGGGACCATTTTGGCTATTAACTCTTATTTATATATAAACTTCTAAAAGAATTACATGTTTCTTATACGTTCAGTAGCCAGGATTGACGCCGGGTTAAAGATTAATAGACACACCACATGATATAGTCCCGCGGCGGGTTATTCCCGTAACCGGCGGTTATACCTCATTATTTATATATATGCACTGTCGGGTGTACGCCTACACCCCCCTGCTTAGGTCGTGGCCATTTCTTAAAATGATGCCAAGGATATCCGGGACATGGTCATTAACCCCCCAAAGGTTTTAAGCAAACAAAACAATTTAAACGGGACATTTCAATAATTTCACCTTCATACAATTAAAAATTCAATGCCCGACCAAGCGGTATTCTATATACCGTACCCCAAGCCCGTATAGGGAAAATAAGTTAAAAGTATTTACCTGAGCTAAATATAAATTCAATCCTAGCCGTATATCAAATCAGCAAGTACAGATAGCTTTTACTGGCCTCCTAAATCTGGAACGAAGGTTTTTAATAACCTATTAGATTCCTAACGGGTCTTAATTAAGCCTAAACTTAGACCGGTTAGTTTTAAAAGAGGATACGGTTCAAAACGCATGATTAAGCGAGAACCGGATTAGAATGTGGTTTAGACCTGACAAGCTTCTATACTTGTGTAATAAGGGTAAACTAAACACATTCTGGATTTTGAGATAAAAATGATAAGGTTTGACCCGTTTCGGCTAATTTATGCAAACTAGTTACATAAGCTGATCCGAACGCGAAAAGTGCGTAACGGGTAACCAAAAGAGTCATGAACAGGTTTTCTAAGTTAATATGCCTTTAATATGTTGTGATATCAGTAGGATACCTTCCATTATGCCTAAAACCAATTTATGCCCCGTAGGGCTATTTTGGTCATTTTAAAGTTATAAGAGAGGTTAAATATTAATCTGAGTTTTAGGTCTGATATAATCAGTAAAAATACTTAATTTAATAAGTTATATCAGTAGGGTATTACATATATGTGAAATTTATTAATTATAACCAAACTATGCACCGAAGGGGCATTTTGGTAATTTTACTTAAGCTTTAAAGGTCAAAATTAGAATTCTGAGTTTAAAACTTTTGCCTACTATTTAATTATGAAAAATTTACTTAAAACATCAGTAGGTATCAAACCTTATATGTTAAAAATAGTTTTAACTTATACTATGCGTTAAAAACGCGTAAAAATGTGATTTTAAGCGATTTCCGGGTTTTATAAGAAAAGCTGATATTTTTATCATTCCAGAAAGCTTAAAATGTTTTATTTATCATATAAAATCAGTAGCAAAAAAGTTTGGTATCGAAATGTTATGTAAAACTCATTTTATGGCCAAAAGGGCAAAACCGGCAATTACCGAATCAAGGCTAGAACCCTATGTTATGCTCAGCCTAAAAATAAATAAAAATCTTCAAAAATCCAAAAATATTATTTTACATCAGTAGGTAAAAAGTTTGGTATCAAAGATTGGGTTTAGATAGACTATACGCTAATTATGCCATTTAATTAATAAAAAGCTTTTCATTTACGCTAATGAGCATAACTCCTAATCTAGACCTCAAACTGATGTCAAATTTTAGGGACAAGTTTATACATCAGTAATAATGATTATTGTCCTCTCACATTTTCAAAATTCTCGTTTTAGGGTCGAAAGGGCATAATAGTCAACATTTAGGCATATAACGGAAACATGCATATGAATCGGATAACTAATGAACCAAGTTGTATAATCACAGAGGGTTATACTAACATGTAACCTGGTCCTAATAAAGCTCTAAGGCATTTCTAAAATATGCTCTAATGGGTCAGAACTGAAAGTCAAGACAAAAGTCCGTTTATGCGACTTTCGGTTTCGAACCGAGCTTATACTGAAAATTGTCGGGTTGAACATGTTTAGACATGTTCTTACATTAATTACTAAGTTATATTAGTGATAAAACAGGTTGCATGGCTTCTATATTGCTAATTATGCATTTATTTGAAAATTAGCTTTCTGTTGACTTTTTATGATTAAGTTTGACCCGACAATTGACCTAGTTAGAGTGGGAATCAGAGAGTGCCCTTTTAAGGGTTTATTACCCACATATTTACCAACTCATAGGTACTTTCAATTTGATATTTGACTGGACAAATTTTAATTAATCACGAAGTCAAACCTTAATTACTACGGTTTGACTTTAGGCTAATAAACTAAGTAAAACTGAATTAAGGAAGGTTAAGGACACTTACAAGGGTCCAATGGACTGAGGGAGGTTCTCAAAAGAGGTCAAGATCCTCTAAATTCAGAGACACAGCAGAATTTGGGAAATGGAGTGCTTGAACCATGAAACCCACTTCCTATATATAGTTTTTGGGTCTCCGTAGGATCGTGACAAGTGTAGGTATGTTATAATCAGATCATGACAGGTATAAAACCATGTTTTAATTCAGTGGGCAGCCCCTAGAGTCTGTTATGTGAGTATGACAGCTGGTTTCAACAAAATCAGCAGCAAACTTACTTCCAGAATTTACAGAATTGGTCCCTGTGAGCATATAAGGTCATTTTAGGAACGTTTAAGGCCCGTTAACCTCATTTCAAGGTTCCAAAATGATTCCCAATTATAGGGGACATAAAACATGCTCAAAAATATCGCGGATGTCGGTTCGTTTGGTCGTACGGTCACGTTGTTCGACTAATTACGATGAGACAAGAACGGACGCGAAAAACGATCCAAATTACGCGACGAATGGAATTTTATCATGCCGAACACTAAAATAAAATATTTTAGTGGTCACATAAATTTTTGGATGTCCGGATATATTCAGAACGTAAGATATGCGCGAAAATGCAAACTTGTGCACTTTTTGACACTTTTAGTCCCTGCTTGACTTAAAAGTTTATTTTTGCGCACCAAACACCTCTAAGCCTATATATAAGTATGAAAAGGATATTTAGGTCATGTTTAACTTATGATCAAGTTCCGGAATGTTAGCTACCATTCGATTCGGTATACTTTTGCAGTTTGACGCAATTAGTCCTTTAATCGCACAAAGTAGCGCGAAATGTCGTTTAATGCTATCCAAGCCTTCCGTGGCCCATAATGGGTATTCCCAAGCATGTGTTTAAATATTACTACGCTCCCGTTCGCTTAAATGGTCACCAAAAGGCGTAAATTCAAAAGTTGACGCTTTAGGTCCCTTTAATGCGCAAACTTGCGCATATCATCGTTTAATAGCATCGAAGCCTCATCTAATCCATATTAGGAATTATTGAGAGTATTATTAAACATCACGATGCTTCGGGTTTGCTAAAAGGTCATTCAGAGGTATAATTAAACATATTGACACTTTTAGTCCCTCTAACTTGCAAAGTTGCGCGTAACTTTACTTATAGGCATAAAAACCTTAGACGGCCAATAATTGGCATTCCCGAGAGTATAATCAAATATCATGAAGCTCCCGGTTTGTTAAAAGGTCACTCAGAGGTAAGAATTAACATGTTGACGCTTTTAACCCTTCATTGTGCAAACTTTCAATTAATTCCGCAAACGGCTACACTCGATCGCCAAGTGGCTCATTTGTGAATATAAATATCGTGAGAGGTTATTTAGAAACTTATTTTAGGTATGCTAACACTTCCAGTCCTTTCATAATCAAAGTTTTCGATTTTTCAAAAAAATTAGTCCCTTAAATTCAATGTTTGACTTCAATAGGGTTTATTACACGTGTCAATACATTATTGGACGTGATTTTATGAGGTGTTACAATTATTTTATCGGTGTATATACTTGTGAATATTTTCATGATTTTATTCATTTATTTATTTGTTAATATTTCTTGTCTTTAATTCATTTTATTCGTTTTCATGATTATTTTGTTACACTTGTAAATTCCTGTTCCATTGATTTGTTCGAATTCAGACTTATTTATTCATTTATTCTTTGAGTTTTTGGCTCCAAAAAATCATTTTTATACTAGCCGATTCGATTATTTGATTCGTTATGATTTTTATAAAATTTCGGGCCCATTTTCGGATTTTTATAAAATTTTCAGCCCATTTAAAATAATATTCTGTTTCATTTCAGCAAAAAAAAAACAGCATTATTATATTAATAAAATATTCATTGTGTCAAATTTTCGTTTGCAGGTTGATGTCCTCAACCCCCGCTCCCGATCCTGTTGAACCATCAGACGAGCCCGAGCGTGATCTGAGGAGGCGTATTCGTGATAGATCCCACGCGGTAGCGCTGCTACTCGCGGCTGGTGAACCGGAGCAGGTGGTACCCGCTGAAGCCGAGGGCTCAGGGGCAGCAGGAAACGCAATCATGGCGGACGACGAGCGACCTTTGAATGATTCGAATCAACCCAGAGGGGCAGGCCTGGAGCCGAGTATCCTACAGCCCACTATAGATGCACCTACTTTTGAAATTAAATCTAGTATTATTAATATGGTGCAGAATTCGGTGCAGTTTGACGGACGTGAGCATGAGGATCCCGGAAGACATATCGCTGCTTTTCTCGCTGTTTGTTCGACGTTTAGGATTAGGGGTGTTTCTGATGATGTTGTTCGGTTGAGGTTGTTTCCATTCTCATTACGTGACAAATCGAGAGCTTGGCTCATGTCACTTCCAGCTGGGTCCATCAAGACCTGGAATGAGCTGGCGGAGTTATTCATGCAGAAATATTTTCCGCCTGAGAAAACAACCAAGTTAAGAAACCGGATCATGACCTTTCGCCAAGACGAGGGAGAGTCGTTGCACGCAGCCTGGGAGAGATTTAAAGATTTGTTAATTGATGTTCCACATCATGGCTTCTCCAAGAGACAGCTGGTCTTGACGTTCTATCAAGGTCTTAGTTACCACACGCAGGAGAGATTAGACGTGAATGCAGGAGGCGATCTAGGAACGAAGACGCCGAATGAGGCTTATGATATCATTGAAAAAGCTGCGTTGAAATCTAGCTCGCGTCGAGAGGGAGATAGAGGCCGGGCAACATCATCATCATCGTCTAGCCCAGGAGTTCACGCTGTGGACGACTACATGGCCATTACTGCAAAATCTCTGCTCTTTCAACGAAATTCGAGAAGTCCCAGATAGCTACGCAAGCTGGTTCAGGGTGTGACCAGTGTGGAGTGTCACACGAGCCTGGTGCATGCTTTCAGGGAGTCGTGTATGAGGGCCATGAAGAAGTGGATTTTGTGAGTAATCAGGTGAGGCCGCAGAACAATCCCTACAACAATACCTATAACCCCGGATAGAGGAATCACCCAAATTTTGGGCGGCGAGCGAATGCGGGCAATCAAAACCCATTGGGATTTACTCAGCACGCTCCAGCGCCACAGCAGGGTCAGGGTCAGCAATTCCAGCCATACAACCAACCTTACCAGCAACGTCCATATTCATATCAGAATCAGGGCAATGGGAGTAGTTCCCAGCAGCAGGCCCCTCAATCTAGTTCCAAGCTGGAGGATATGATGGCTCAGCTTCTTACTAGCTCCTCGAGTGCAAATCAGTTGGCAGAAAAACGATACCAACAGAGCGAGGATCGTTTTCTTTCCCATGAGGGAGAAATGAGGAGTCACAAAGCCTCGATTCAGAATATCGAGAACCAGGTTGGTCAGCTGGCGAAGATGATGTCTGAGAGACCCCCAGGTGGTCTCCCGGGCAATACCGAGCCAAATCCGCGTGGGCATGTGAATGCTGTTATGACCAGGAGTGGAAAGACTACCGGATCCGACATATCGGACTCATCACCGATCACTGGAGCGGTCCTGACTGACACACCGGACGAGGTGCAAGCCAGGCTACGCCCAGCAAGTACAGCACAAGTCCAGGAGCCAGTCAAAGATTACACTCCCCCAGTACCTTATCCGGGCAGGCTGAAGAAACATAAAAACAAAGAACAATACGGTAAGTTCCTTGAATTGTTTAAACAACTTCACATAAATATACCGTTTGTTGAAGCCCTGGCTCAGATGCCAAAGTATGCAAAATTCCTAAAGGACATCCTCTCGAATAAACATAAGCTCGAGGATATATCATGTGTGGTGATGAATGAAACTTGTTCTGCCATTCTACAAAACCGTCTGCCCACGAAAATGGGAGATCTGGGTAGTTTTACGCTCCCTTGTTTGATTGGAAACATGTCTGTTAGCCATGCATTGGCTGATTTGGGAGCGAGTATCAACCTTATGCCCCATAAGGTTTTTACTAAACTGGATCTGGGTGAGCCGTCACCCACTAGAATGAGCATTCAGTTGGCAGATCGTTCGATCAAGTATCCGCGTGGATTTGTTGAAAACATGCTTGTTAAAATCGATAAATTTGTTTTCCCCATGGATTTTGTTATTCTTGACATGGATGAAGATTCAAGAGTGCCTTTGATACTTGGACGCCCGTTCCTCAATACTGCGAGGACGATTGTTGATGTGGCAGCTGGCCAAATCACGCTCCGAGTAAATGACGAGCACGTGACATCTGATATCAAAAGATCAATGCAGCATCCGCAAAGTCACGATGGCATGCTTTATTATGTCGACATTGTCGACGCATGTATGTGCTCTCATTTCCAAGGCACTATTGACGAGATTGATTCGGACACACGTCTGTCATGTGGGGACCTGATTGGCATTACGCAGGAGGGCCACGATTTCGAGCAGCCAGTCTATCAGATTGGTGACGATGGTTCCCAGAGTCCGGAGTGGTTTCTAGAAATTGGCCATGTAGAAGAAGAGAAAGCAAAACCTTCGGTTGAAGATCCGCCGTCTTTGGAGTTGAAAGAACTTCCACCACATCTCGAGTATGCATTTATGGACGAGGAGCGTCGCTTAACGGTCATCATTCTGGCATCATTGGAAAAAGATGAGAAGAATCAGCTTCTCGAGGTTCTTAGACTTCATAAGAGAGCTATTGCGTGGAAGATTATGGATATCAAGGGCATCAATCCTTCTTTTTGTACTCACAAGATTCTGATGGAAGACGAGTACAAACCCTGTGCACAGCATCAGAGGCGGTTAAATCCGAATATGCAAGACGTGGTGAAGAAAGAAGTGATTAAGTTGTTGGATGCCGGGTTGATTTATCCTATATCTGACTCTGTGTGGGTGAGTCCAGTGCAGGTAATACCCAAGAAAGGTGGTATTACTGTAGTCTCAAATGATAGGAATGAGCTAATTCCTACCCGTACCGTCACTGGGTGGCGAGTTTGCATCGACTACCGCAAACTCAACGATGCTACTCGTAAGGATCACTTCCCGCTTCCATTCATCGACCAGATGTTGGAGCGTCAGTCGGGGAAGTTGTATTACTATTTCTTGGACGGGTTCTCTGGGTACTTCCAAATTCCTATAGCTCCTGAGGATCAGGAGAAGACTACCTTTGGCACATTCGCCTATCGGCGTATGCCTTTTGGGTTGTGTAATGCACCGGCGACCTTCTAGAGATGCATGGTTGCTATTTTTCATGATATGATCGAGGATTCTATGGAGGTCTTTATGGATGACTTTTCGGTATTTGGGGATTCCTTCGATCATTGTTTGGAAAATTTGAAGAAGATGTTGAAGAGGTGCGAGGAGACGAATCTGGTCCTAAACTGGGAAAAGTGCCACTTCATGGTGAAAGAGGGCATAGTTCTGGGACATAAGATTTCTCGTGCTGGTATGGAGGTCGATCCAGCTAAAGTTGACGTTATTTCACGACTTATGCCTCCCACCTCTGTGAGAGCGATACAGAGCTTTCTTGGTCATGCGGGGTTCTATAGGCGATTCATCAAGGATTTCTCAAAAATTGCTAGGCCCATGACCCGTCTGTTGGAGAAAGACGCTTCGTTCATATTTGGAGATGATTGCTTGAGAGCCTTTGACCTTCTCAAGCAAAAGTTGATTGAGGCCCCTATTTTGGTTGCACCTGACTGGATTCTGCCGTTTGAAATTATGTGCGACGTGAGTGATTTCGCTATAGGGGCCGTTTTAAGACAGAAGAAAGAAAGGCACTTTCACCCGATCTATTATACGAGCAAGACTCTTCATGATGCTCAGGAGAACTACACCATGACTGAAAAAGAGCTCTTGGCGGTTGTTTTCGCATTTGACAAATTTAGATCGTATTTGGTGCTTTCGAAAACAATTGTGTATACTGATCACACAGCCATCAGATATCTCTTCAGCAAACAGGATGCCAAACCACGTCTAATCAGATGGATCTTATTGCTGCATGAGTTTGATATTGAAATTCAAGATAAAAAGGGTGCGTTGAATGTAGCGGCTGACCATCTATCTCGGTTGGAGCATGGAGACATCAAGGACACGCGTTGGGATTCAATCAATGACAATTTCCCGCACGAGTCGTTGATGGGCGTTGAGATATGCGATGAGTCACCTTGGTTCGCCGACTTTGCGAACTATCTTGCTTGCGGGATTCTGATTAAAGGGTTGACTCACCAACAAAAGAGGAAATTCTTTTCGGATGTCAAGCACTACATTTGGGACGACCCTTTCTTATTTAGGGTTGGTGCTGATCAGGTGATCAGAAGATGCGTTTCAGGGAAGGAGGCGACCGATATTCTACGCCATTGTCACGAGGGACCTACCAGAGGCCACCATGGAACCAATTTCACCGCCAAGAAGGTGCTGGATTCCGGGTATTATTGGCCGACTATTTTTCGTGATGCGCAGAGTTGGGTTAGAGCGTGCGATGCCTGCCAGAGGGCGGCAAATATATCGGTACGTGATGAAACGCCTCAGAACTGGATTCAGGTATGTGAAGTCTTCGACATTTGGGGGATAGACTTCATGGGACAATTTCCCCCCTCACGAGGAAATAAGTATATCCTGGTAGCGGTTGATTATGTCTCAAAGTGGGCGGAGGCACAGGCCTTACCCACCAATGACGCCAGGGTGGTCGTGAGATTTTTGAAAAGTTTGTTCGCCCGGTTTGGTACACCGAAGGAGCTTATCAGTGACAAAGGGACTCCCTTCTGCAATACCCAGCTTGAAAAGGCTTTGTCCCTCTACGGTGTGCATCACCGTTTATCCACGCCCTATCATCCACAGACGAGCGGGCAGGTGGAGATCACAAACCGGGGGCTAAAGCGAATCCTTGAGCGGTCAGTAGGTGCAAACCGCAAGGAGTGGTCGGACAAACTAGACGAGGCGTTGTGGGCTTTCCGTACGGCTTACAAGACCCCTATTGGGACTACTCCCTTTAGGCTTGTATACGGAAAAGCGTGTCATTTACCGGTGGAGTTGGAGCATAAAGCGATGTGGGCTCTAAAAACTGCAAATCTGGACTTAAAAACCGGAGGTGAAGCCCGGTTTCTTCAGATTCATGAATTGGAGGAGCTACGACAACACGCTTATGAGAGCTCCGTCCTCTATAAAGAGCGCACCAAGAGATTACACGATAAACGCTTGAAGGACCACAAACAATTCCAAGCGGGCGATCTTGTTCTTCTCTACAACTCACGGTTGGGCTTATTACCAGGAAAATTACATTCACATTGGACAGGACCATACACGGTAAAAGAGGTATTTCCATATGGGACTGTTGCAATAGAGAACGCAGACGACGTTATTTTTAAGGTAAATGGTCATCGTTTGAAGCTTTACGTTGTCGGGCCGATCGAGTCGGCGGTGGAGGTTATCGAGCTCCACGCCCCGCACACATCATAAGTGTGGGGAGGAGAGTCTACGCTACTGACTCGAGGACTAAAAATGTAGCAAGAGCGTCTTTGGCGCTTTAGAGGTAAAAACGTCCATTATTATGGTTTTGTCATTTTAGCGTAATTTAGGTGTGTTTGGTAGTTTCCGTAAGTTTGTACAGTTTTTATACGTGCCGAGCGTAGGGTCTTTGTGGGAATAATGTTAAAACAGTTTGCGGATGGTAAAAATGGCGAAAAACGGTCAAAACAGGTGCTGAAAATGAATTCTGTAGAAAAAACTGATCTGCAGATCTGGCACGACCGTGCCATAGGTTGCATGCCCGTGCAGTTGCGGGCTGACCGACACCTCGAGTCGCACCCCCGGTGCAGTTCCGAGATCATCATGCCAGGGTGACCCAAGTCCGGTGACGCACGACCGTGCGAGTCGTCGAACGACCGTGCGGATGGCTGTGGGCAGTTTGGTCATTTGGCAGTATAAATACCCTTATCTGCAGCCCCCATTCTCATTCGCAAAAAACCTAACTGCACCAGCCGTTCCAGACAGATTTTTCCCCAAATCACATGATTTTTCGCATGGTTACTCAGATCCTTTCGCACGGTATGTTCTTTCTTGTCGATTTCATGTTCATCTTTGTTCTAGGTTAGATTCGTTCGATTTCTTCAAGGCTTTTTAGGGTTCCCTTCATAAACACAAGCGAAACCCTAACCCTTGTAAGATTGTTGTGTTTCTTGAACAACCGGTTGATTTTCTGACCCCCGTTGGCCCAAAACTTGTTGATTTTTGAAAAATCTGGCTATTCAGAATCGGGGTTAAAATCTGCAGAAAAATTGAGTCGCACGGTCATTCCCTTTTGGCACGGTCCGTGCGATTGTGGGTTGTTCATGATTTCTGTTGTGGTCTCGGTGATGCACGGCTGTGCCATAGACTGCACGCCGTGCAAATCCGACTATAGCCGACCACCTTCACTGTTTCTCGGGAACGCACGACCGTGCGGTTTGTCGCACGCCCGTGCCAAACGCCCAGATCAGCGAGACAGTAGCTTCATAACTGTGTGTTCGGCTGTTCCAAAAGAAATTTTTTCTGTTTCTCCTGTTCTAACTGTCATCCCTCATTGCAGATGGACCATCCCTTCCTACAATTCGACCCCGATAACGAGAAAGAAAGTCTTTGCATCCCAAAACTTCACTCATTGTGGAATAGGCGGGGCCAGTTTGGCATCCCTAGAAGACTAGACTGGGATGTTATGACTGAATTGAATCAGCACGATCGACTAGAGAACATGTTAACAATTCCACTTTCGCGTTTAGTCGCCATCGACCGCCCGATCTATCGAGAGCTTACGATAGAATTCTTCGCCACCTATTCATACGAAAAGCCAAAAGCGCATAAAGTTCCAAACTTCCGCTACAGGAATAGGATAAATTTCAGATTGGGTGGACGTTGGCATAATTGGACAGTGGGAAGACTGGGTCAAAGACTAGGAATCTACACCAATGAGGATATGGATTCCGAGTTCTTTACAGATGAGTTCACCTTCCCCAGCGAGGAAGCGCGGGGTGAGTTTTGGGCTCAAATTGCAGTGGGAGACCCATATGATCCTAGGATGTCAAAGGCTTCACGGTTACGAGACCCTTTGCATAGAGTCATGCATCATATCTTCAACCATACCATATGCGGGCGCATGGACAGTTTGGGAAACTGTCCAACACCGGATCTTATCTTTCTTTATGCGCTAGCGGAGGGGGTACACATCAACCTCGCCGCGTGGATGGCGGAGTATTTTGTGAATAGTTCAGGTAGGACCAACAGCAGTCAAATACATGGCGGTCAGTATGTGACCGAGATCGCTTACAACATGGGGTTAATGACAGATGAGGTGCTTCAGGGACTTACTTTGGTGACCGAGGGTATGTATGTTGACATCCTCTCCTTGAAAGCCATGGGGCTTATAGCTGAGACAGATCACGGGGATCGGTTAAAGGGTTTGAACAACGAGGTCTGGGACCCGTTGCCTCCACTTCCAGCGGAGGATGAGGATGAAGAGATGGGAGAGCAGCACGAGCAGCATGAGCCACACACACCACCACACTCTCCACAGCAGCACCACTCACCACAGCATCAGCACTGGCCCCCCGGCATCCCCTCGTACCCAGAGCTCTATGGCCAGTTTCAGCAGATGCAGGTCAGTCAAGAGCATCAGCGGGCCAGTTTAGAGCGGCTGCATGTTAGTCAGGAGCAGCTGCGGGCGAACCAAGAGGCGCTTAGGGTGAACCAAGACTTCATGCGCCAGGAGGTGCAAGCCGGGTTTTCATACCTTTTCGGGGGTCTTCATAATGCATTCCCGAACTACTTTGGGGAGCCCCCACAGTTCCCATACGGGAACCCAGGCGGTTATGGAGGCGCAGGCCCATCCGGCACGGGAGGAGATGCGGGTGACGACGATGAGCAGTAGGTGGAGTTGTGAGTTGGTGGCTATCATATTTTAGTAGTTGATTTTTTCGGGTGTTCATTTTGGTTACTATTTCAAACACCCCCGGATATGTACTTTATTTTTCAGACACTTTAGTTTATTTGTCTTGTCTATGTTTGGATATTTAGTACTTTTATTTATGGAAATTATGGTTTGTTTGCGTTTATATTGTTTCTGTTTTGTCTTGCTGTGCCTTGTGACATTCTTACAGATCTCAGAAGCAAGTCTTGGACCGGAGCATATCGCAGAACCAGCTTTGAAATCTCGTTGCATCAAAATCATCTTCAGGGGAGTATTATTCTCCTTTATCTCTATATTTCGGGTTTCGCATTGGGGACAATGCGAAGTTCAAGTGTGGGGAGGGGTTTAACTTGTTGACTTTGTTTGTCCTTTAAAAAAAATCAGAAAAATCAATAAAAATATCAGTAATTTGTATATATTTTTAGCAAATAAACCGGTTGGTTGTGTTTTAGAAAGCTTCGGACATGATAAAAACTCGACATGCCAAATAAATTTTGAAAAAGAAAACTAGAAAGCGTGACAAACAAAGAGAAACTTGCATGATAATTTTCACACTATTATCCATTCTTTCCGTTATGTGAGCATATTTGAGCCTTGAAATTGTTATATATTTGTTCATTTCGGAGTAGGAGTGAGCCGGATGTCATGTGTAATTTAGAACTTATCACTAGCATGCTTGTTAAGACCATGAACTTGCGAAATTGTGTAGAAGTGATAGAGGCACCTAGAAAACCCCTTTGTTGTTATCCTTGTTCTTTGTGTTGTGTTTCCCGTAAACCCTACATTACCCTTTAGGATTAACCATGTCGAGCCTTCCCCATGATTCCCTTTGTTTACCCAACAAAATCACCCACTTAGCCAAATTTAGCCTTTTTATTTTTTAAACCTTTTAGTGTTGAAACTCGGCCAAAAGCATCGTTTAACTAGCGCTTCTTATAATTAATTGTTCATTGTACAATTCCATTAGTAAAAAAAAAGGAAAAAAAAAACAGAAAATAAAACACCCTAAAATAGGGTGAAGTCGACAAAATTCGAGCAATTTTGAATGCTAAAATGATGAAATCTCGTTGATGAGCTCGATATCGCAAAAGTCGCCTTTTTAAGGCGTTAGTATGTATAGTTTTATTGTTTTACGCTAGTTAAACGCTATTACCGAGTTTTAACCATTTCGCCACTTTAAAAATCCCATTCCATACCCTTCGCCCAAGCCTATCGTTACACCCCGTAAAGACCTCTTGATTTACACTTTTTCGCATGTTAGTTGGTGGAGACGAGATCTTATGACAAGCTTATGATATTACACGTTTCATTGACGAGGCATTGAGTGTTTGCACATACACAATTTATGTATGTTTCACAAATAAAACCGAGTGTATGTGAACATTGTGAGGTGTGTGAAGATTAGCATGTTAAGTCAATTGAAGTGAAGTCACGGCTTTTTGGTTATCTATACATATTTGCATATGCTTGTTTGGTTTGATTCAATCGATGTTGTCTTTCGAAAAACCGGCTAACCGTATGTTTGTAGTTGTTTTAGTAGATAGTTTGTAAATGCTCGTTCTTGTTAGATTCTAGCTTTTATTGCATTTTAGTTTAGCTTGCTTGAGGACAAGCAAGGTTCAAGTGTGGGGAGATTTGATATTCACAAATTTATACATACTTTAGTCCCCTATTTTATCCCCATTTTATGCGTTTTCTGCCGTAAACCCGTGAATCGGATACTTAATCATGTATACTTTTGTTTACAGGCCTAAAACAGCATGCCAAACAAGATGATAGTGAAAACGAGGACTTTTCGAGCGAAACGACAAAGTTGCGAACATTCAGTGAAGATTCTGACCTGGGCGTTTGGCACGGTCGTGCAATGAGTGGAACTACCGTGCGGATCCGATAACAGACCCCTGCCCAGCGATGCACGACGGTGCAATCCAGAGTGCAATGAGATCTCGGTGATGAACGACCGTGCGGACGGTTGCACCCCGTGCGGAATCGATGACTAGCACCAACCCGGAAATGCACGATCGTGCCCCCAATGGAACGGTCGTGCGAGATCGAAGACTGATCAAGATCTGATGATGTCATGCGGTATGGTGAACAGTGACTCCAATGATTCAAAAAGTGAACGGTCGTGCACTTTATTGGCACGACCGTGCGATCGCTAAATGTTATAAAAAACATGCAGAAACATTCTGTTCGTAACTCTGGATATTTTGGGAGCTCTTCAGGCGATTTTCAGGCTCCGGAGGCATTAGCTTTCACCCGGATTCAAGCCACATTGTGCTGATTAGCTCCGTTATCTTCCGGATTCTTAATCTAGTGCTTGTTTATGGTTTGATTCTCTAATCTTTCCATAATTTTGTTAATGTTTCAAGCATTTAGATTAATGTTTTATGTATTATTGTAAGCCTTTGGGCAAAAACACTACAATCCCTTGCTTAATTATAACCATTAGTATGTTAATTTTGTTTGTAATGACACTTGGAAGTATTTTCTATGTTAATCTTTGATGATTAGTTTGCAACCTTGTTTATTGATGTTGATTTCTTGATTATAAGTAATTATGTTGGATGATTAGTATATGGTTAGTTGAGATAGTTGAAAAATGAAGTTTAATTAATCATGTATTAGTAGACTTTGAACATACTTAACTTGTTTAAAATGTGTGCACCATGATACTAGAAATGGTTAGTGGTTTAATAAAATGTAATTATTGTTAATCAAGAAAGCTTTCCATCACGTGAGGACCTTAACGGGTTAAATGGTGTTGTTATGAATTCTTGCCTTGAATTGTTAGTTTAGTTAGTAGTTTAGGCCAAAATTGCTATCTTGGTGAATTTATATGCAAGATTTGTAAAATGAACTCGGTTGTGATTTAATCTAGTTTATGCTTGTCTCGGTGGTTGCATTGTGTTTATCGGTGTCACTTTCCTTGATTAAGTGAGGTTAGAAAATTCCTAATGGATGACTAACTTATTTTTAAGAGATTTTCATAGACATTTATCAATTGCACATTAAAGAACAATCTTAGGTGGTTAAAGTGTGTTTATCGTTTTAGCTTTCCGAATTGATTGTCATGTTAGGATTCCCGAAAGGGATACTAATTGTCTTGAAAATGGAGAATTGACCAAATGTTTCTAGTGGCAAAACCGACTTAATTCACATGCTTTGGTTGTGTATAAAGCAAGGCTATATATCTATTTTCTTATTTGGAGTCTACTTTGTTTTATAAATATTTGTTTATGCTTATTTTAGTTTTTATAAAATCAAACAACTTATCTTTCTTCCGTTAATTTAATGACAAAGGTCTTGTATTATTCCTCCGCCCACTTCCTTGGATCGATACTTGGTTCTTACCGATACTTTACTACATATATGACGGGGTACACTTGCCTCTTTCGTGTGAGTTTTCGTGTTTTACATAGAATACATGTTGCACCCAAAAGTGTTTAAAAGTAAAATGGGTTCGAGTATACTCACAAAATTGCATGTGCTTTCCGATTATCCAAGTGTTGACGAGTAATGGAATTAGGGGATTGAATGTATACGGATTGGAGTTCAAGGTATGCTTAAGGTCGGAATTCGGAATTTAAAAGTACATGGAAAATAAATATATGAGAAAATAACCATCTAGCTCATAATACTCATTCTTGACACTATGAAACCCATAGGGTTTGAATGTTTTCATGGGTTAAAGTACCCATTAGAATCGTGACGAGTATTGTGTTCTTAGGTGGTGTAGCCTACTATTTTGACAAATAACCATTAGGTTATCATCAAAAGTTTGGTTATTATAACTACTATATATCTTTATAGTATATATTTATAGGTTATAGTCTACAAGAATGTCATATAAGTCAAGCATGAGGTAGGAAGATAAATCTTCTATTTAGGAACCTCTTTGTGTTTCATACAAGTCATGCATGAGGTAGGAAGATGAATCTTCCATTTAGGAACCTCTTTAGTTGTCACCAATACACAAGTTGTTAAAAGACAACAAGGATGGTCATGAACATACATTAAAGAATTGAAATAAACTAACTAATTAACTAAGAAGAAAACATCAAGTGATGTGTGGATTTGTAAGTAAAATAGCCCAAGCTATCCAAATAATCACACATATTCAAGTTCAAGAATTGTTCATCACTTGTGGGTTAACACCCTTTTAAAACAGAAAGTTTTGAGGCTTAAAACCTCTAGATTTGTATGTTACAACCTTGTTTTTAAGCACACATAATCATAGTCTTGATTAGTGGCATAAGGACATAGGAATGTATAAGTAAAACATAAGATAAAAGAATGTTTAACAAAGTTTTCTTCCAAAATGGAAAGTTGGACCTCAAAAATGGGATGTTTCACCTTGGATTTACATGGAAAACCTTGTGAGAACAATCCTAGAGGTGTTCCACACTTTGTAGAGGAAGAAGAAGTGAAAAAGGATGAAAGAAAGGTGAGTTTTGACTCACTTTTGCACTTGAAAGTTCTCGCCTTGTATTTAATCTTAAAATAAGATTTAGCTACTGATTTGGAGTGTTTAGAGTGAGGATTAGTGAGTTTGCAAAGGAGAAATGAGGGTTAGGAGTCTTGTATTTTTGGTGGGTGAAGTTAGGTGAGTGTTTAATGAGGTTTAGAAGCCCATTGGTGGAGAATGGAGGTGGAGGTTGGAGTCATAAATACAAGATTCAAAATTTATATTTTAGGGTGGAGGTTGGAGCCAAAAATTCATATTCAAAACGTGGGTTTTAGGATGGCTTCGTCTTTTTTTCACAAATGGTCCCTCAAGTTTGATAAGTATGCAATTAGGGCCCCAAAGTTAGGTTTTAGGGTGTTTTCGAGTGCTTTTCGCTTATTTTCAAGCGTGTAACAAGCATACAAGTATCTTAAACTTAATAGTGATGTAAAGTATGTCCATGTATGTGAAATTATGTAAAACAAGTATCAATAATGCCGGTTGTAACACATAGTTGTCGGTTATCGCACAAAATGCAAGTATAGGCGATTTACGATCTATAACACATAATTGCAAGTATAATTAATATGTCGAAGGTGGTTATAAGTATAATATTATGTATTATGATGTATAATAAGTATTGGAATCATTAATTGTTGGTTAATCACAAGTATTGCACGTAAACGCGTTGAAAGTCGGTTATCTGCGCGTATCGTCACATAGTTTCGAATTAGGGTTCGTTGCATGCGATTACAAGTATAAATTGAACATAACAAGTATAAATGGAACATAATTGATATAAATATGACTTTCATTATGATCGGTGTCTCGGATTACAAGGTTTCAAAATGAAATACGATTATAAGGAACACAAGTTTCCAAAAATAGAATTACATGACAACTTTCTAATTAAGGAAAGTTACGAAAAAATCGAAGCGTTACAGCTAATCTCTTATATCACTTGGTGAATACAAGTCTTTAATGTATTACTTTTGATTTTTAATCTTTCGACACTTTTTAATTGGGTATGTATTAATGACTTTAATAACTAGTCTCTTATGTCGAAAGTGAATTTTCCTAACCATTTCTTCATGATGTCATTGATTTGCTCATTCGTGTCTTTACGGTCTATATAAAGCGCGTTAACTACGTGGAAGGGGGTTAGAAGGGTGGTTTGGTAAAGTTCTTTTCTCGTTCAATGTATAGGTCCTGCGAGGACTTGGTTCAAGCTTACTAGGACCTCCTTCAATGCTCCAAAGGTATTGGATGGTGGGGGTGCGAATAGCTTGAACCCCTCATATGTAAACTACTATTAAAACATTAAACCGGCTTCTTGGGATTGTATCCTTGCTGACTCAAACCACTTAGCCGAGGGTAATGTCACATTCAAAAGAGGGGCCTACCACTTTTCGCATTAATAACTTATTTAATTATCTTTCAATATTCCGACCCTTTTGGATTGTATCCCTGCTGAATCAAACCACTGGGTTGAGGGTAACGTCACCTTCAAAAGAGGGGGCCTACTACTATAACTAAGATAATCTCTTAAAAAGTCCGAAAGTGCAAAAATCATCAAAGGGTACATTAAAGAGGAGTTGGATATAAGTGATTCTATCTTGATCATCAAAGGGTACATTAAAGAGGAGTTGGATATAAGTGATTATATCTTGTCTATTTGTTTTTCATTTTATTTATCTTTTAATTTTTAGATTTACTTTCTTGTTTAAAAACTTTTATAAAAAATTTAGATCGATTAGACGTTGACAGTAAAACGTAAAAGCTCTTGTGTCCTTGGACGACCTCGGTATCTTACTAACACTATACTACGCTCGCGATGGGTGCACTTGCCCTAGTGTGTGTTTAGTGTTAGTACAATATCGTGTTCTATATATTTAAAACTTGACTAATGCGTAAAACGAACTTAAAATATTAATAAAATCATATCACGCTCGACACGCACCAAAAACACTTCCAATCAAAAGTAGCCTATTCGAAACTAAAAGCTATGTAAAAAACATAAACTTAAAAATAATAGAGCACTGGTATTCGACCACGCATCAGGGATTTGATCAAGGATCTGCCATGCTCGCTTAATGGAATCCGCACTGTTAGTAAGTTTAACGATGCATGTTAGGGTACTTGAATTCATAAAGAAACTTAAATAAAAGTGCATAACTAACACCAGTTTATATGTATTTACCTGAACAAACCATGTGTTTCACTCCTATCTATTATGTTAGGATGATCGCATAATGGATTACACTATGTACCTGAACAAACCATGTGTTTCACTCGCCATCTCTTGACCCTTGATTTCAGGAAATCATTATACATCATATATATGAAAAAATGATTATCCAATAGACAATGTAAGTAACCTTCCCAAATGAGCCACATTGCGAAGGATATGGTCAAGACGAGTAACCAAAGATGATAAAGAAGCAGTTGTCGCTGTACGGATCATTTCTTCACTGAATATGGGTAACCTGCATGAATTTAGACTAAGAAATATAATTAGAGCACAAAGGGGCAAACATACATATCTTTATCTATAATAGTGGGTTGGCCTGCGTGATGCGCCTGGTGTCACCGAGGCTCTTTAGAGCAAATAAGAAAGTAAAGCACCAACGTGAAATGAAAAGGACTGTTCTTGACTAAACATGTTTCCACAAGCGATCTTTAGTTAACATGTTTTAAATGTACATCTTTCTTCTCTACCACCCTTGGGAGTGAAGTTGTGCAGTTTTGTTGTGTTTATCTATGATATTATAATAGCAAGCAAGTCTCTCATTTTTTACCCCAGTTACTCCAGCCATAATGCTTGATACATGCATCAATGTATATGTACGCAAAAAGTCAAAAACCACTCTCCCGGATGGTCCCCATGGCCGTCCAAGATATGAATATCATGTCCCTCCGTTGGTTGTAATGACATACCTACATAAACAATAATGCTAGGGGAATAACACGGGTAGTATAAGTAAATACCTATAAAAATGTGAGCCTTAGTTCTTTGCAACCAAATCAACCTATCTATAAGTAAATACCTAGCAAGAGACAATACTCATTGAAGGAAAATAATGAAATTAATAAATGAATTTAATATTTAAATATGTTTTTTTTTTTAGTTTTACATGCATGAAATGGTTCTCTCTCTAAAAATTAATTATCTTATATATTAAAAAACAAAGCTAATGAATAGTAGTTGTCACATCATAATGAATAGTAAACTTTCCTTATTAGTTGTCATGAATAGTAAATATACATTATTTCAAGTCATCTTTTGTTGACTTTTTTCCCCTATACCCTTTTTAAGTGTATATATATCCATTTTCTTCAAAGTTGGGTAGATTATTCATCATGGTGGAGTGGTTTTGTGGTTGTATGTGTTTTAAAGAGACTCAAGTTCAAATCATTGGGGTCTTTTTTTTTTCATTTTATGCTTACATAACTTCACGTCATCTTCCTTTTTCTCCTCTTTCACACGTTTTTCTGATCGTATTTATACAATTCTTATTCCTTATTTGTTGGGTTAGTGGATGCTTAGACATCGCAATAGTCGCCATCGCCAGGAGTTACTAACTCGCTTGCTACCAACGGCTCTGTCGTATGAAAACTCCACTTGTCAACTTAAAAATAAGACACTAAATAGCACAGCTTTAATAACAACCAAGTATTTAGTCGCAATAAATAGTTTTACAATGACTTAGTTTTTTCGCGCCGCAACGCGGCGCGCAGTATTAAAACCTAGATGTTTTGATTTTAGCAACGTATACTATTTGGTTCGAGGGAATTAAGCCGACACCGACATCTTGCTTTTTCATGCCAAAGTATTTAATAGTTAAAATTCAAACAAGATAAAAAGGTACGCGTTTTTGTGTGGCTTCGCATCTTAATTTTTAATTTTATTTTTCTTTTATTTTGGCTCATTAGTCGGTTGATTTTTGTAGCATAAAGTGAAACTTGACATATGCTTCAACCACCATGCCTTTTATATTTTATTTATAATTATAATATAATATAATGTCCATCCTTTTCACGATCAAGAAACACCATAAACCGTTTTGAAAAACATTACGACCAATCAAAAAGCATATTAGCCTGCCTCCTTTCTTTGATATATGTCACATTCATGTCATACATATGTGTTATTAATGTATATCTCATATATATATTCTCTTATCCGTTGCAAGGATTTCATACAATATATTCCCCAAAGATAATATATATAGATTTTTTATTTTGGAACGGCGAATATTTTATTAAATGTAACAAAGTAGCTAGAAAAATTAAAGTACAATTAAAAAAAGAAACAAGTAATGAAGCCCATCAACCAAGTTTCTCAATGGTTGATCGGTGCATCAAATCAGATTTTGTGCTAATTAACATGGGAGAAACTTGGTTTAAACGTATTAGTTATTGATATATTGCCCTAAAAGCAAACACAGTCGTTTGATACCAACTATCGACAAAAACTATTGACATCTTCAACCACTGCTCAACTAATGGATATCACAATACTGGTCTAAGTCACAATCTATATATATACCTAATACTTGACAATAACGGCAAACCTACAGATAAAACAACTAATGTGGTGTATAAAGAGATTTTCAACGAATTGTAATCGTTGCATATTCATGTATTCAATTTGTCGTTGTACTCTAATATATTCGTTTTTGTTTTAACGTGTATAAAATCATAATATTTATGTCAACGGTTTTAATAAAGATGGTTTCTTTTAGCAACCCGTGAAATTCACGGGTTCTTAAACTAGTTGTATTAAAACTAAAATAGACACTCAAGGTACAATTTGGCACACCCCAAATGAATGATTGGGGTGGGCCTTATTTATCGTGTTGTTTGCAGGTAGCATGCACGTATGTGCACCACTATGTGTATGGTCGTGGGTGTCCTTTTTGTTGTAGATTATTCTAGAAGATGTCCTTTTTGTCGGGGTTAAGGTACATGCACAAGCATGCCCAGCTATTCACGACTATGCATAGGGACATGTACAGCCAGACAAGCACCACAATTGTCTTCAGCTAGCTTACTTCTTGTATTCATTTTGTTTTGTCTGATTTGTCTCTGCTAGTAGGCACGACCGTGCACTAGATGCATACAAACGTGCTTATCTTTGCCCATGAAATCTTCTGCTTTTCGAAAAGGTGGAATTTGAGGCGGCATGGTCGTGCATCAGCACATGCTTGGGCGTGCATGAGGTAAACTCACATTTTTATTTCGTTTTTCATTGTTTTTTACTTCATTTCATTTCTAGACTCTAAAATCCTACAAAAAAAAAGGAACGATTTAGGTAGTGTTTCCTTATAATAAAGCCTCAAAAATACATAAATAATGATACATCACATCACTTCCAAAGTTTCCATTTAGACCCAAGGCTACATCACTTCCGGATTTATATTAAACTAGGGGAGACACCCGCGCTACGCGGCGGGGTGTCTTGTAAGAAAGGTGGTGAAGACATTTAAATATCATATTATCATATATCCGACATTACATCGTTTGTTTTGTTTTTAACAAAAATGTTTTATTTGGAATACAATTATGTTTTGATTAAGTTTTGTATCCAAAAGTTGAGAAAAAAAACTATCCATGTATTTAGTTATTTTTAAAATAACGAAAGCAAGTCCATTGGAAAAGGCAAAGACTTTAAATAAAAAACCTAGGTTGAGAAGGGGAAGGTATTGGGTTAAAGTCACACAGACGACAGGGAATTAAATAAATCAGCCGTTCAAAAAAAAAAGTTGTTAGTGAAACATAAAATTACTAAATTATAACGTTTGTTCATTCGTTTGTGGAGTGAAAATTGTATACTCAAATTTATAGGTAATATTAGTTAGAGAGAATAAAGTTTATTTGCATTAGTAGTTACTATAATGAAGGTTCAGTGTCCTGCCTTCATAGCCCAGTTGGTTGAGGGCCGGTTTGGTCTCCTAGAGGTCACCGGTTCGATTCCAGCTTGTGGCGAAAGGGGGTAGGACACTCGTGCGCAATGATGGTGACTAACCCACCGAGAGGGGTTTGATCCTGAGCGTCACCCCGGTTTTCATCCGCCTGTTTCTCCAGCGAGGCAACTCGTGTGGAGGAAGCACGGTTTTCCGGGGGAACGCCATCCAAGTCTGATACCGTACGGGGCCCGATAGAACATCGTCGGCAGATCTTGGCTGGGGAATACCGTCTTCGACGGGGTTCAGTGACAATGGGTCACTCATAAGAAAGTCACCGTTCAAAAAAAAAAAATGAAGGTTCAGTATATTATTTAAAAAGATAATCAGAGAAGTGGGCCAAGAAAGAAAAAGTGAAATAGGTTAAATTAAACCTAAGACTCTCGTATAAAAGTAAAAAAAACATTAATGCTACAAAAATTAAATATTATAAGAAAATTTTAAGGAGAAAAAGAATTGTTACTGTACATCCCCTTTGCATTTGTTAGGTTATATAATAACATGTACCATCTAGCACATGGCAAGTAGAACTAGCAAGTTCTTTGACACATACTCAACGCAACTAGCTTGGCCACATAATTTATTATACCAAACTAGTGTAAGGAACAACTAATAAATTATGTAAGTGCAACCCTGGATATTTTTTACTATACCATATTTTGGAAATATCTACTCACTCTAGCATTTGCCTATACTAAACCCTAAACTTTAAGCATGTATCATTCAAAACACCATAAGTATGTTTATAAGAGAACAATGTGCATATGGTTATTATACAATAATAACGATAAAAGATTAGATAACATACACACACATAGAAACACACATTGGGACTCTCATTTCATAAGCAATACCATTTTGAGAATCATGAAAATACATAAGCATATGTACATAACGCTTCAACTAAAAGGATAAAAAACAATTGTTTATTTCTTTCCCCTACCATTTACTCAGTTTTATCTCATCTCTCGTTGTTTTTTTGTTAAACATAAAAATGTGCATTTGCATTTACACAAAAGACTGTCAACATTATATATATATATTAGAGGGTTCAAATAAGAAGAATTTTTTTGTAAGAATAAAAAAGAACAAAATTCAACCAATAATAATGCTTCATTTTACTTAATTTAATTTTTGTATTTAATATGGGTGTAAGGGTATATTGGTAAAATTAGATAGATCATTAATTGTTAGTCTTACTTTTTAATAGCTAACTAAATTAAATTTGTAACTTATTTTTTAAAAATATATTTTTTCAAAGAAGAAAAAAATTAATTTAAAGTATATGATAAATTATGAGGTGTGTAGGATGAATTACGAGTTGTGTAGGATAAATTTCAGTATGTGTAGGATAAATTTCAAAAACGTGTACGATAAATTTTGATGTGTCTAGACAAAAATTTTAGTGTGGAGGATGATACTTTTTATGACTAATTAATTAGTTAAAAATAATAATAAATGAAATGAGAGAAAAACTATTTAATGTTTTATAATTGTACATTTTGTTCTTTTTCTTCTCAATTTAATTTTCTTCTCAAATGAACCTCCCCCTATATATATATATATATATAGCGCTAAAATGAAAACCACCTCCAGTTGTAAGAACCGCGAGAACCAGTTCCTAACCACTAGATCAACAATATGGATGGATGAGATTAAAAGTAACTAAAATTAATATTAAATACATTTTGTCTTATTATGTCTTTAATATTTTAATCCAAAAGTGTATTTTAGTAAAAGTATTTTTTTTGTCTTTATTATTTTTTTTATTACTTTTTTGTTTTATTATATTACTTTTTATTTTTTAAAAAGAATTATTTTATTAAAAGCATTTTTAAATTCAAATTTTTTTAACAAGACAATTTTTTTTTGCGCGCCGGTTTTTGCACGCCGTTTTTACGCCCGGCTTTTTCACGCATCGTTTTTTAACGGGTCGTTTTTGCACGCCGTTTTTTACGCTCGGCTTTTTCAAGCGTCGTTTTTTTAACGCGCCGTTTTTTACGTCCCGTTTTCTTTCGCGGCGTTTTTATGCGTCGCATTCACGCCCATTGTTTAGGCGCCGTTTATCACTCGGTTTTTTACATTTTACAATTTACGTAGAAAAAGTTTTACGTTTTACGTTAAACTTTTTGCGTTTTACGTAAAACTTTTTACGTTTTACGATTTACGTAAAACTTTTTAGGTTTTACGTTTTACTTTAAAAATTTTACGTTTTACGTTAAATTTTTTATGTTTTACGTTTTACGTTAAACTTTTTACGTTTTACGTTAAACTTTTTACTTTTTAGGGTTTCGATAAACTTTTTACGTTTTATATTTTACGTTAAACTTTTTAAAAATTTTACGTTTTACGTTTTACGTTTTTCGTTAAATTTTTTACGTTTTACGTTAAACTTTTTACGTTTTACGTTTGAACAATATGTAAATGATAGTACAAAGGAAATCGTATTCTAAACTACAAATTATGAATTGCCGAAACGTTAAATTCTTAACTTGTAATTCTAAAGTCATATTTCGAATTGCGAAGTGCAAGAAATCAAGGATGAATACATACTACAACAACAGCAGCATGTTTTTCTTCTTCATTTTTTTTAATCATATACAGAGCGGCTTGTTCTTATCATTCCAAAATACAATTTTCACATCATTTCATTGTGTATAATAAAACTCAGGTATACAAAGAAATGCAGTTCAATATAACCTCACTCAAATTTGTCATCTACATAGTTAATCATCAATCACCCAAGAGCATTTCACAATTTATAAATTACATAGGATTTGAAACAAACACAGGAGAACATAAACTGACCAAATGATTAGGGGAGGAACAGAGGTTGGTTGTCATCGCTGTGGGCCTGCACCGGAGTCCCGACGGTCCGCCGCTGCTGTCGGAACCACCACCGATAATCCTTGAACCGAGCATCAACCGCTGCCAAGCCAGTCACCATCGTCATCTTTATTTCACCATTGCTGGCCCGAACTGCTCGACCACCACTGCGCCGCCGCCGCCGCTGCTTTGACGTCACCCACCGGCGACCACAGATAAAGCAGCCGTTATTCCGCCGCCGCTGCTTCGACGTCACCCACCGGCCACCACAGATATGAGGGTGTGCAGGATGATACACAGAGGGAAAGAGGGTTTGTAGGTTAAGAGGTGTGTGTGAGTTAGTTGGGAATTGGCCGGAGCTCCAGTCACAGGAGGAGCTTGATCGGACGAGGGGAAGGAAGGGGGTGCGGCTGGTTTTGTTATTTTAGGGTTTTATGTTGGTTAAATGAAGATGGATTTGAATTTTAGGGGCTTCAAGTGGGTTGCAGGTGTCTCTCGATGAGAGAGATGAAAATGAATGGATTTGAATTTTAATGACATAGATGAGAGAGAAGAGAGAGGAGGGATTAAATATAATAGTATGCTACAGTTAATAAAGAGAGAGAGTGAGAGATTAGACATTTGTGGTAAATGACCAAACTACCCTTTTGGTAGGCAGAATATGATTGGTGGAGAGTGGTTCTCATGGTTCTTACAACTGGGGGTGGTTTTCATTTTAGCGGCTCCCTATATATATATATAAATACTAAATGTTAGATATGCTGAAATCTACATGCATTTTAGACAATTTATATAACTAGTGTTATTCATCATCGCGTGTTGCGCGTTTTACAATGTGTTTTTTTGCCGTGTTCCGTATATGATGTATTCGACTCTCTAATATGTGTGAATCGGACTTTATACAATATACATACACACAATCTGTGTTGAATTGGATAAAATGTTTCAGTTGAACCAAAATATTACATATTTAGGAAGTGGACCCAAAAGATTACATGTCCACATACATACCTCGAAGCAAAATGACTTTTGCGTTAACCCTTCAAGTCGATTTCCCTTTGTAGCGTTTGCTGCTTTCTTCATCTGTAGAAGAGTGCTTAATTGTCATCCGAGGTTTTTATATGCATGTGAGCGAAATGGAGGTCGGGTCGTATTAGAATGCCTTATAGGCGTGCTCAAGCTTTTTTGCTGTTGTCATAATCTTGTAATATGCCGATTACACCAAAAAAAGGATGACATTGTAGAATTCTGGTGTTGAATCACCAACTGATTCTCGTGACTTCTAACCGTGAGTTTGACATGTTAACGCTAAGGGCCCCACCTGTATAATTGTAATTTATAAATACGTGCTTAATAGTATGGGTGGGTTTGGTAACGGGTCAAAACAGGGTTGGATTAAAACATGTGAGTTGCCTGGCATTATTTACTAATCTATTGGGTTGTCTTACTCAGGTGTAGAAACCAAATAGCCTTAGTGCCTTTAAAACCTAAAAAAGCATTAAGCTTTAATTTTTAGGAATAATTTTGACCTATTTAGTAAATCAACAATGCCAAACAAAAAACAAACAAACAGAATATTAATCATTAACAGCAAAGCTCCAGCGTATATGATCAAACCAATAAAGAAGCAACATATATGTTCAATCTGGACACTAAATAAAAAGTCATCCACATGATCAAGAACACACTTAATACACAAAGTTGGCAGTTTCAAATGCTTAATAATTTACGAACAAAAAAGAACTCGCTGTTTTTTTCTGTCACCCATTCCGAGACCCGACCCGCTTGCTTTTTCTTTCCTGCCTATCCTGACAGGCATACCATTTTTCTTACTTTTAGAGCTACCCATCCTAGCCCAGTAAAAATTATTATTAGCTCGAAACAACCCAAAAATTATATTTGAAGTCAAATAGTCCAAAGTAAAAATAGTCGGGTAAGGATAGACCAAGACCAGTTTTGAGTATACTGGATGTATGGAAGTCATACATCCAAAATAATTCCAAAAAAAGGAACAGAAAAACAGGTAGCAATACAAAAAATCAAGATTACAATCATAAATCTTAACCTTAATTCCGGCGAAACTTGAGTGATCTAAACAACATCGATTTCTACCCCAGACGCGCATGGGAACGCAAGAGAGTTTTCTAATTTCAGACTCTTGATCTTTTTTAACCACGCATTCTATGGTCACCTATGCATAACAACTTTGTGGTCAAGTTTCAATTCAATTTCACTTAAAACATACTCAATACACTTTACCGAGAAAATGACCATATATCAACGAATAACAGAGGCGAAAGTGGTGCAGCAAACCTTTTTAGATGGATTGCAGCAACGGTGTCTCTGTGACAAAGAACGATAAACAGCAGCCGTGATAGTTGAAAAGACTGATGTAAAAAAAGCCTAATCTATGCAGCGGTGAAAAAGAAAAAAACTAATATGACTCGTTGTTTATTTCCATATGTCCCGGTATATCAGCCCACTTTCTCCAAGACCAACCTCTTCCTCATTAATTTCTCTTTTGCCTGACCTTTCTTTATCAGATTTTGGTTAAAACCTCATACCTACAGTGGATATGAGACCAAATCAACTCATAACCTGTATAATTGACAATAGCAAATCAACTCATCACCTATATAAGCGACAATAGAAAGGAATGATACCTCTAGAAATGAACAATTAAGAAACGGAATCAGAAGGAAACCACCTAAAATTCTGAAAATGCATAATATATACCTAGAGATTGCATCATATTCATCAAGATCAGCACCAAATCTCTCCATTTCATTAAAGCGGTATAAGACTATTGTCTATATAGATTATCCTTGTCAATAAAAAAAAACAGTTTCAACATTGCAAGGTATAAACAGTGAAACGACACAAAAAAATCTCGTGAACAACTATAAGCATAAAGTAATACATCATACGCAACTATTTTGCAAAATCATAAAAGATCAGAGTGCTTTACCTTCGCATATGTGTAGCGATACTTCGATATGGGACTAATTTTAGAGATGTGAAAACATTAGTTCATCAGCAAGCAAGCAATCACATAACGATTAGGTCCCTGGAAACTCGCAAGTATAATAAAAAAAATAAGAGAATACAACTACTTCAACAATAATATAATAAATAAACAACAGAATACAACCACTCTAGTCTTAATCTGTCTTTTTTCAAAAGATGGCAACAGGTATTATCATTATTCATTCTTGAGAAGTTCCTTAAACTTGACAAATCATAATCAACAAAAGAAATCAAGGATACAGTCGGCTAAACAGGCACGGAGTTTTAAAGCCTAAAATAGAAATCCATGGCTGCAAGGGGGTTGCAAGTGAAAACTTACCATCCACCATCCTTGCCAAGACAAGGCTACATGTTCATCAATTTTTTTTAGTCAAATCCTTGAACTCATCAAAGCCACGACAGAAAACCTAACCAACGAAGGCATAAGAACCGACAATAGACAAAACACAATATCAAAGAAAAACCTTAACAAACCAATACGGCTGCCCATGTCAATCAGATAAAAACCACGAACATAAACACCGTTCATTTCCTAGCCTTTGGGAGAGAAAGAGATAAATTTGTAGAGAGAATAACAAGGGCGGTGGTAAATAGAGAGAGCCCAACGATCTTTCAGATAGATGTTAAAAACCCCACAAAACAGAGACACCAGATGGTGACTGCTGTGGCGGTGACCCTCCGGTCACCGCCTCTCTCTTCTCTCTCCCTTTTCCCTCTTCCCGTCCTCTCTCATCTGAAGCAAACCGGAAAGAGCCCAATGATCATTCATATAGAGATTAAAAACCCCACAAAACAGAGAGACAACAGATGGTGACCGCGGTGGTGGTGTGACGGAACTGACGGAGATGACCCTTCGGTCACCGCCTCTCTCTACTCTCCCCCTTTTCCCTCTTCCCTCTTCCCACCCTCTCTCATTTGAAGCAAACCAGAAAGAGGGGTAAGGTGTTAACCTGGAAGACACGCGTCTAATGGGGGAATGGCCGCCCAAATAGGCCAATTGCAAAAACCCACGAACAGAAACACTCTTCATTTCCATTGGCCTATTAATAGATATTATTAATAAAGGTTTAAAGTGATTCTCGTATATCACAACATTTGATTTGTTTTTAAACAATCACCTTTCCATGTATATATATATATATATATATGTGTGTGTGTGTGTGTGTGTGTGTGTTATGTGTGTCATGGTGGTATGGCATGATATGGTATGGTATGGTATGATACGATATAATATGATATGACATCGTATCTAGATATTATGGTATGATATATTATAGGCTATTTTAGAACAACGTAATATATAATCACACACTTAAATGCTTATTACATATGGGGGAGGTTCATTTGAGAAGAATATATAAAAAGAACAAACAATACAATTGTAAAATATTAAATAGTTTTTTCTAATCTCATTTATTATTATCTTTGACTAATTAATTAGTTATAAAGACTGTCATCCTCCACACTAAAATTTTTGCCTACACATATCTAAATTATCCTATACGTTTTGAAATTTATCCTACATATATTGAAATTTATCCTACACAGCTCGTAATTCACCCTACACATCTCGTAATTTATTCTACACTTTAATTTTTTTCTTCTATGAAAAAATATATTTTTTTGAAAATAAATTACAAATTTAATGTAGTTAGCTATTAAAAAGGAAGACAACCAATTGATGATCTATCTACGTTTACCTATATACCATTACACTAATATTAAATACAAAAATTAAATGAACGAAAATGAAGGATTTTTATTGGTTGAAGTTTCTTCTTTTTTATTCTTACAAAAAATTTCTTCTTATATAATACATACATGCATATATTTGCTTGTTTATGTGTTACACAATTAGAAATATACTAAAAAAAACTACTTATACAATTAGTAAATAATAAAATTAGTCAATATGGGTAGACCTCGAACTTGTGAAATATTCACGAGCTTTATGCATGGGGTTCAAGGCAAATTGCATTCAATCTCACTTAAGTGAAACTAGCCTTGCTCAAGCTTAACCGACATCAGGCTTGACTCAACTCGTTTAAACCCTACATGAAAACGTTATTTGAAAAAGAAGCATTTTGTTTAAAAAGTCAAACAATCAGTTCAATTTATCATCATATTGTTTAAGATACCAAATAAATACTCTATTTTGAATACATATTTGTTTTTAACAAAACTTATACAGAAATGTCGAGGGAAAAAATTAATGTATGTAAATTATTAGAAAATTATCAAATTAACTAAAAAGGGAAATATGATTTTAAAAGTGAAAATAGCTATTAAAAATAGAAAATAAATACTAGAGTAAATATGGTTTAAGAAAATAATAAATGAAAATACGACAAAGTTAAAAGTGAATATAATAATTAAGTATTATAATATTAAACTAACAAAACATTAAAAAAAAATATATTATCATAAATTTAAACCACTATTCACGGTTCTTTGTCATATATTAGATTTGTTGAATTCGCACGTTGCAGCGAAACAGAGCAAATGATAAGGTAAAACAAACGTTATTTGAAAAAGAAGCATTTTGTTTAGAAAGTCAAACCATCGGTTCAGTTTATCATCATATTGTTTTATGATACCAAATAAATACTCTATTTTGAATACATGTTTGTTTTTAACAAAACTTATACGGGAATGTCGAGGGAAAAAACTTAACGAATGTAAGTTATTAGAAAAATTATCAAATTAACTTAAAAAGGAAATATGATTTTGAAAGTGAAAATATCAATTAAAATTGAAATTAAATATAGAGTAAATATGGTTTAAGAAAATAAAAAATGAAAATACGACAAAATTAAAAGTAAATATAATAATTAAGTATTACAATATTAAAATAACTAGTTGATTTTCCGTCCGTGCGTTGCGGCGGGACCCAATGACTGCAAAACGCGTGTCAGCAACGGCAAGCAGATACCGAATATCAAAACATAAATAAAAATGACGGGGTAAGGATAGTCACTTCGTCCTAAAAAAAGAGATTTTAAATAACTTAATATATAATGATAGGACCCACACGTCCTACACGTTGGAAATTCGGTTGTTTTCAGTTCAGTTATTACGGTGCGAACACGTTAAAATATGGATGAGCTCGGTACGGTAACGGCACCAAAAGTACCGATCCGGAAAATCATCGAAATTAGGTACCGGCACCGAAAATGCTCAGTACAATACGGTATGGTATTTGAAGGTAAAAATCAATAAATACAGGTATGGTGCTAGACCAATGTCGAACCGAAGTAACGATTCTGAAAACGTTAAAAGGCGGGTACCAAATTGGTACCGAAAATGATTTGGTATAGTAAATTTGGTACTGATACGATACCGGTTTAATTACAGAATTTGATACGATTTGCTCATCAATAATCTAAATATCCAAGTTAATTTTACATGCTACAATTCATTCATTACATGAAAAGACAAAAAAAGAAAGCAAAATAAGTTGTTGTGTATATAAAACTTCATTCAAACGAAATACAGTTTACTTACTATGTGTATGAAAAGTAATCTAAACGGTGCAATTACTTGCATTGCTACAGGATTTGATGAGCTCGGTACCAACCGGTACCGAAAATACCGTTACCGAAATCCCTAAAAGTGGGTACCGGTACCGAATATACCTGGTACGGTCCGGTTTGGCACCGGTCGGTACTGGTACGACGTAAAAATTGGTAAATACCGGTGCCGAACCGGTACCGAAAATACACCCGATTTGGTAAATTTGATACCGGTATTGGTATCCGATACCATTTCCTCATCACTTAGTGATCTTACTGTTCATTCACTTCTAATATTAATATATAGGTAAAGGTAATATTAATATATAGGTAATAAAATATTAAAAAACTATATATTATTCCATATATAAATTAGTAAGTTTTTTTGTGCATTAGCACTTGTAACTTGTGCTTGGTGAGTTTTCCAAAAAAAAACTTACTTTTCCACTTTCAACCTAAAAGTTTTATCTTTTACGTTTTACCCCCTTTTAATTTTTTTTACTTTTAACTTAAAGTTTTCCATCTTTTATAATTTAACACAACACTTTGTTATTTACAACTTTAGTCCCAATACTTTTTATCTTTCGCAAGTTTTTCGTTTTACGTTTCGTTCTAAATTTTGCGAGTTAACATGTCGTAGCGTGCATGCGAGGTTCAACGTTTTTGCTCTATTTTTTCATATTTGACAGACCCGTCGCAACACATCCATTTTCCCCTTTTGAAAAGTTCGCCGCAACGGGCGGGTCGTAGATCAACTAAATTATTATTTTCTACGTTTTACGTTTCTGCTTAATTTCTTCGCATTAAGACACTGTAACGGGTGTGCGTGGTTCAACGATTTTAGTCTCTTTTTCGTTCTGTGTAATTTTTACCATTTTATCTATTTTATTTTTACGATGTTGAGAGTCGATGTCGTTGTGGCATTAGTGCTACTTGGCACGGTTTTACGAACGTTTTTAACATATTAATTTTTTTATTAATATTTTCTTTTGGTTTACCCCTATTCTTCCTTTACTTAAAAACTATTTTGTATGTGCAAATTTTATGTACGGGTATGTATAAATATGATTTGTTCTATTTTCCGACGTAAACTTTTTTTATAGACGAGTCAGGAATACGTTTTCGTTTAAAGAAACCATTTTTACGTGCATATTTTTACGTACGTTTTGGTATAAATTCAATTTGTTCTACGTTTTGACGTAAACTTTTTTGGGAAATGATTTAGGTCAAATATAATATGTTTTCGTGTTTATTTTATGTATGTTTCGTAAAGTTTGTTTCGAACCGAGTGGAGTCAATTTATGTTTTCTTTTTCTCCCTTTTTTTTCGAAAGCTCTAATTAATCCCTTTCGATTACATGTGCATATTTTCCTTCGTACATGTTACGTTTTCTATGTATGAGTTGGGTCACATATAATACGTTATGATTGTTCGATATGAATTCCATTTACTTTACGTTTGATCCAATCGCAATGTTTATAAAGGTTACACTGAGTTCAACTGGATACATCGAAATGTGTGTTTTCATATGATTAATGCATCATATAACGTTTGGACTACTCCATTCAATATTTACGATGTACCCGCGCCGCAACGCGGACGGATCTTAACCTTAGTTATTATAAATTTAAAACCACTGTTCATGGTTTTTTTCTCAACAATATATATAATAATAATGCTTTAATGATTGATACATCTTTTAGTTTAAAGCACACCACTAATATAATGTACTATATTACAGTTGGGTAAATATACAAGGAAAAATCTTATACCCACCTCCAGCCCAGTTGGTTCCGAAGTGGCTGGATTGGGCCGGTTTCCTCTTGAGGTCTCCGGTTCGATCCCCGGCTGCGGCATTTCGGGGGTGGGTGGTCCCAATGATGGATCGTATCCTACCGAGGCATGGTGCGGTCTTGAGGGCAACCCGGTTTTACCCAGCTGTTACCCCAGCGAGTCTCTCGTGTGGGGGCAGTATGGTTTCCGGGCGGAAGTCAGCTTGCGCGTCGGCCGGGGCCCGATCGAACATCGCGTCCGGAAGAGCGGGGCTGACGGGGGAATGTCTTTGACATGACCCCGGAGACCTGATCGGTCCTGTACAGAGAAAGTCTCCTTCCCAAAAAAAAAAAAAAAAATACAAGGAAAAATCTTGATTTGACATGTGACAACGAAGTGAACAGAGAAATTTGTGGAAGTGTAGAAAATAAAAAGGATAGAGTAAACTGCCATTTTGGTCCCTGTGGTTTGGCCAGTTTTGCCACTTTAGTCCAAATCTCAAACTTATTACATCTGGGTCCCTGTGGTTTGCATTTTGTTGCCATTTTAGTCCAAAATCCAAAAACCATCTATTTTGACTATTGAAAACTGATTATTTTGTCCTTTAGTGCAGGGGCATTTTGGTTATTTAAGCATTATATATTTTGACTGTTCAACCCTGATCCCCCATCTTCTTCAAAACATGATCCCCTTTCAGTTAACAAAATGCAGAACAAAATATCATCTCAGTTTTCATTCAATTAACCTTAAACATGATCGGTTCCGATGACCCCAAATCATCATCTTCCCCAATCTTCAACCGATCGTACACTATTCACTCTACACCCACCGATTCCACAAAACCTAACCCTAATTCTTCACTCCAACGCTCCGATTCCGTCAATAACTTCCCCGATTCAATCAAAGGCAAAGTCAAGAGCCTATGCAGCATATTCGAAGCTCGTAGGGCACCAAAATCCAAAACGCAAACCAAACGAAACTGAAACCAGAAAAGTCAATTTCATCAAACGAATCGTCTGCAATTCGATTAGCTGGAACAGAGGATCGTGTGGAACAGAGGATCGTATTTAAATCCATTAACCCTTTGAGAAAAAGCAAGTTTAATCAACAAAACAAAACCCTAACTTATGAAATTGCCGGAGATCGGAAGATTCGGGTTCTAGGGCGGAGACGCGGCTGGAGAGAGCAATAGAGGTGATTTTGCGAGCAATGTCGAGCTGTTGGAATGGATCGGAATTTGGAAGGTAGAACTGAAGGCGGTGGTTGGTGGTGGCTCCGTCGCCGGCTGTTGGAATGGATCGGAAGGTAGAACTGATATGTGTAGGGTAAGATAGATGATGGAATAAATGATGAGATAAGGTGATTTTGTTTGGTGGCTTGTGGTGAGAAGGAGGTGGTGGTAGCGGCTGTGGTGAGGAGGTAGTGGTGGCAGTGGTGAGAAGAGAGGAGGAGGTGGCGATGGTGGAGTTGGAGGTGGCTGTGGAATTAGGGTTTGGGTGAAGGGTTGTTGCTCTGCATCATCTGCATTTGGGGAAGATGATGGTGTCATCTTATTTATATGTTAATTTAGTTTATTAATTATTATTAATATATATATATATATTAATGCTTAAATGACCAAAATGCCCCTGCACTAAAGGACAAAATAATCAGTTTTCAACAGTCAAAATAGATGGTTTTTGGATTTTGGACTAAAATGGCAACAAAATGCAAACCACAGGGACCCAGATGTAATAAGTTTGAGATTTGGACTAAAGTGGCAAAACTGGCCAAACCACAGGGATCAAAATGGCAGTTTACTCAAAAGGATAAGAGGAAAAAAGGGAGTTACATATACACGTTTGAAAACTTATGTAAAATCATATATGTCCGATAAGAAAACGTTATCAAATATATCCATTCAAATTACTTCAACTACAAATTTCTAACCGACTTATTCAATTACACATTCAGTTATTTTGGTTTTTAGGTAAATTGGGGTGACTTATTTGGTTAACTGAAGATTTTGGGCATGCATCAATTTAAGCCCACTTAGGCTATGCATAGTGGTCTTATGAAATTCCATTTTACATCCAACCACATGAGGTACACTACCCTCTTGCATGTAAAAGGCGCTCTTTGTGGTTTGTATCATACGAGAAGGGGAAAGATAGAGTGTGTAACAACCCTCAAAAATTTTCCCGAAGACAACTTGTAATTAACCCCAAGTGCGCACGACGAAACTAATAATAATAAATCAGCAAACTTTGTGGTTAAAAAAACTTGGCGGTTGATGAACCAACCCTCACAAAAATACATTTACTAAACTCATAATTAAAAACCGTACCATTTAAGATCAAGACCCAAGTATACGCGATAAGAACTGACACAAAAATCGAGAAAAACACCCAATTGGAAGAAAAAGGCAGCTAAGGACATGTGTTACGCCCATACGCCACGTGTCAGATCTACCTAGGTGACGTGGCAGGTCTAGGCCAGGCAGACCTCCCAAGTGCCATGCGGGAGAAACCTCGTCTCCTCCCGCGACGCGCGGGAGAATTCAGCCTGGGGTATATAAGACCAGGTCTGGGACAGAAACATTCGCTCACTGTCTATCTTTGAAATCAATCTCTATATCCCTCGTAATTTCGTTTCTCTGTATTTGCGTGTATTAAACCCTAATCACTGAAATAATACCATGTCCGATCGATTATAAAACCAATCAACGGATGCCAAAGTGCTGCTTGAATAAGGCTATACTTTGTTAACTACATTGAGGTTTTGATCTCGTGATTATCGTTAAAGTTGGACTTGGGTTTTGAAATTAGGGGTTAGAATCATAAGACTTAAAACTATAAATTCACTGATAAAATAGATGCTTATTATCATAAGACTCGGAACTATAAACTTATTGCTAATCAAAAGGCTTAGTATCAGAAGGCTTAGAATCAGGAGGCCTGTTAGATCAAGAACTATAGATTTACAAGGTGAGTCATTCTCCTTTAATTTTTTTTCAAATCTCTAAATGTTTTCCAGTTATTACTTATAATTACAACGAATTAAGTTTTTGTATTCTTAAATTACTGTCGGTGTGTGGGGTTTTGTATACACTACTTGATATCGTCACTAGTTGAGAGAATGATAAACAGTGATATGACCACAGTCACTGAAATAGGCGAGTGGCAAATATTGTTGGGTAATTAAAAGATATAAACAAATGTAAAAAACCTTGATACAGTGATTATAAGAATGTCTCATTTTATAGAAATGAATGATCCCACCAGTATTTCCTGCTGATAAAATATTTTTAAACATGTTTCAGGTGATTACAGTAGATCTGAATAAGAGTTGTGATACGACACCAAAAGACTTAAAGAAGTGGCTTATTTTATTAATTAAATTAAGAAACGTTGTTTTATGTATTCATGGTTTATCCCCTATTAAAGTTACCTTTGTAAAACATGAGTTTTATTCCCATTTGTTATAAATAAAATTTTTGTGTTTTTAAACTCTGTTATTTTCCTAACTCACGGTCCTGATGAAATTTCCTCTGCAATGTTTTTAAAATAACCACCGGTACCATTTGACTGTTCACGGCTCCCGTCCAGGGTGTGGTCGGGGGTTGTGACAGAGTGGCTGGTTTTGTTTGATGATAGAGAGTGAGTGAGTGTGTATGGGTTGGTTTTTGTTTGATTCACACGATTCACACCGCTACACCATTTTAGGAGTAGTTTCACCCATGCTAACATGACGCGAGATATTAATAAGCTTTTATCAGATCTTATGTCGTTGATTTATAAAACAGAAGAATGGAGATAATAATATGCTATTTTTCAAGAAAATGTAACAAACCTTATGTATGAAAAAATGAAAGATACTGGTTTAAGTGGCAGTTTAATTCAGTTATTTATATGTATATAACCAAAACTTAAGAAAAAAACTTGGTTATAAATAATCATAATCGTATCATCGGTTTCTCATTTCGTTTGGTTATGATTCAACCATTAGTTTTTTTTTCTAGTCACCCTATTATCTATCATATCCATTTCTCAAAAACACACACATAGACGTTCGCATCATATCAATAATATGTTGAGAACTACGAAAAACCATGTTAATCCTCATATTATTAGTTATATAAATTGACTAGAGTATATGAAAATTTCAATGTGGCTAAGATATATTTAAAAAAAATTGGTATTGTTAACAATTTTTCTACATGCATATACACTATTTTTTTTGGAAGGTGACTTTCTATGTACTGGACCAGTGGTCACCAGGTTTATGTCAAAGACATTCCCCCGTCAGCCCCGCATCTGCGGACGTGATGTTCGATTGGGCCCCGGCCTGCCGCGTGAGCTGACTTCCGCCCGGAAACCATACTGCCCCCACACGAGAGACTCGCTGGGGTAACAGCTGGGTAAAACCGGGTTGCCCTCAAGACCGTTCCATGCCTCGGTAGGAGACGATCTATCATTGGGACAATCCGCCCCACTAACCGTAAGTGCCGGGAGTCGAACCGGGGTGGCCTAAGCAAACCCCCGGCCGACCCACCAACTGAGCTAGGAGGCGGATCTACATGCATATACACTTCACACACATATAAACATTCTTATACTATATTTTAATTAAAAATAAGAAAAAAAAATAAAAAAATCTAAAAAAAGAATGGAATGATAGAAATAAACACATTTTTTAATCATTTTCACTGAAGCACTATTTATACGTATTTATACGATTATTAGTATTCTCAATAAACAACGGAAAAAGACCCATGAAAAATTAACAAATAAATAAATCCACGTATGATCTATCAAGTATTAATTATGTAATGTTCTTAAATAGAAAAATATCAAGTATCTACAAGTCACATTCTTCTAATAATTCTAGTTATTATATTTCATTCTAACCATAATATAAATCTAATCTAATAAATAACCAAGTCCAAATATCATGTCTATTTCAACCATTTATCCCATCATCCAAAATCACCAAAAAACCGTTAAAACACAATCCATAAATTTCAAAGTAAATCACAACACACAACACATCACATTCTCTACACTCTCACCCCCATCACTTTCCTTAACACAAACACACACACTTAAAACAGTAAACACAAAGTCACAAACTTAATAAAACTTCACCCCCAAACCCTATTATTCAATATTCATCCACACCTCTCTCTTCTCTTTCACCTGCAGCCATGGACGCTTCAACAAACAGCAACAATGGCGAACAGCAAGATTAATATTCACTCTCACTCCACCTGCATTCTCCCATGGGGAAGCTGGAAGAACAGCCTGTGCCTGCTGACGTCACTCAACCGCAACCGCCTGTTCGTGTTGCAGACAGTTGTAGCTGTTGTTGTGTTAGGGTTTCGCGTTTGTTTCGGTTTCGATGTGTGTTTGTTTTGATACTTGGAGTGTCGGTGTTGCTCTCTGCTGTTTTCTGGTTGCCGCCGTTTTTTAGTGATCGAGATCGCGAGGATCTGGATCTGGATTCGCATTTTAAAGGTTAGTGGTTGTTGATTTGGATCTGTTTGTTTCTGATTGTGATCTGGTTGTGGTTAATTTGGATCAATTTGGTGCTGAAGTAAGTGAATTGTGTAGGTTAGGGTTTAATTGGATTAATTTGTTTAGATTTGGTTGTTTGTAGGTTTTGGATAACTTGTTGTGTTAGGTTTTGTTTAGTTTGTATCGTCGGTGAGTAATCGGATATGATTTGCTGCAGTTAGGGCTTTTGATTGAAAAATGTTAACTGTTTAGAAGTAATAATGATGGTTTGAAGTTTTAGGGCTTCTGCATTTTCTGTTTAGCTGAATAAATTTTGGTGTGTATGTTTGGGATATACATGGATGTATGGCTGTATGAATGGATGTTGGTATGCTTTACAAGGTAATGTGATTATGGTTTTTGTTAGGTGCATTAAGTTTTTTTAGCGTCTATTTAACACCAAACGTCTTTGCCCAAGTTTCGAGCGTAGTTAGGTGACTTTTTTCGTAGATTTAGTTAAGATAGTTTATTTTTCGGGTAGAAAATGGGCCTTAGTTTAGTAAATTATCTGGTCACATGCCTAATGGATTTCCTGCTGATGTGGCATTATTAGGATTTAGGAGTGTGACTTATGTTGAGTTTCTTTTCACCACATGTAACTTAATATTGGATTCGTTTGAGATACTCGTACGGAGTGAGACATTGGGTTGAAATAGGAATTGTGTGTCGTTTCAACCGTTTGGTTGATAAATTTGTCAGTTGGAGTCACAAGTTTTGGTGAAAAAATGAGTGATATTAAGTGGTACGTTTCACTAAACTTAATTACATAGTTAAGACTCTCTTTGTTATATCATCTTCTTTTTACAATTTACAATCCTGTCTTTCTCTGGTCAACCCTTATTGAAATTCCCTTTTTCTGCTTTTGGCCTTCTTTATCTCTTCTGTTTCAGAATTAGAGTCCTGTCTAGTCGTCTAGATAAGGCAAACAGTTATGTTTTGCCAACAAGCGAAGCGAATTCTCTTCTTGATTTTAATCGCTCTTAATTTGCCGAAGTTGCACTTGATTTGGCGGTAAAAAAATCCCACTTTATTCCAATATGCAAAATCTTTATCTCTTTCCATCTTATTACTTCTATGAGTGTGTGTATTTATGCACTTATATTCTTTGCTATGTTTCTCCTTTGTAGTAATTTATATTCCACAAATATATTGTTTACAGATAATACTGTTGAGAAAATATGTAATTAGCATTTTCCGGCATTCATACTCTACTCTTTAGAAAGTAGATATCGAATGTCATGTTTTATGGTACATAACGTTGGCTTTAAACAAAAAAATCTATTTATAATCTCATCATGTTAGTATAATCTTGCTAATCTTTGAGATTTAACATACGAAAATAATCACTTTCTTTGTGACCTATGAAAAGCTGAACTAAAATAAGCACTCACAAGAAAGTTGTGTGTTTGTCTTGATAATCCCATAGGCCTTAAAATAATCACTTTCTTTATTTCATTTCATCATCTTAAAATAAAGTTTGTGGTATAACTGATACTCTATCTTGTGGTTCAAAAGTCAACCAACCAAAATTCGATCAAACGGTTTTGACTTTTCCACTTTCCAGGTCATGATATAGTAGCAACTTTCATGGTTCAGAAGCCGTTGTCTTTACTGCAAGATGATCTTCCACAGCTTGGGGGTGATATATTTGATGAATTAAGAGTTCCCACTACAAAGGCATGCTCTCTCTCTCTCTCTATATATATGTGTGTGTATATATATCACACAGACCGTCTTTCTCTCTCTCTCATCTCAATCATCTTATTATACTTGTTTGTTTATTCAGGTTGTGATCATAAAAGCGGAAACAACCGACAGTCCAAATGCAACCAACGTTATATTTGGTGTAGATCCTGATGAACACAATTCTAAGATTTCATCATATGCTAAAAGTTTAGTGAGAGATTCTTTTGTATCTCTTGTTCTACACCAGTCACCTCTACGTTTGACCGAGTCTCTGTTTGGGGAACCGTCTTCTTTCGAGGTACTAAAATTTGTTGGAGGAATAACTGTCACTCCTGACCAGAGCGCGTATCCACTGCAAAAGGTTCAAATACAGTTCAACTTTACATTGAACTTTTCTATTCAACAAATACTCGACCACTTTGGTGAGTTGACTAGTCAACTCAAGTCAGGTCTGCATCTTGGTCCATATGAGGTAATTGACAATTCTTTTCTTTTTTTATTTATGAAGATCAACACACATATGCATAGGCCTGTAAACGAACCGAACGAACGCAAACGCGTGTATGTTCGTGTTCGTTCATTTGACTTTAACTGAACACAAACATATAATCGAACACATTTTTTTGTTCATGTTCGCTCATTAAGAAAATGAGCGTGTTCGTGTTCGTTTATGTTCGTTCGTTTAAAACCTAAACGGACAGTTCATGAACGTAAACAAACAAACAAACAAACAAACAAACAAACAAACAAACTTATACGTACATAATTTAATAAACATAACGAACACAAATGAAGATAATTGACCAAACATAAACACACATAAAGTAGTTTTTTGATATAAAGCAGTGATTAATTACGATAAGTTCAATTCTAAAGCCCATTTTTTATTAATAGGAAGCCCAATTACTAATTAGTTATTTCTATATAAGTAGTTATAAATCCTCTTCAAATTTATATTTATATAAATATAACTACTTATGTATTTATTAAAATTTAAACGAAATTAAATGAACGCGAATAAACGAACATAAATGAATGCACATAACCGAACGTTCACGAACATTAATGAACGAACAAAACGCGTGTTCATGTTCATTCGTTTAATTAAATGAACATAGGTTTTATAGTATATTAGTATGCGAACTGAAAACTTAAGTTGGCTTTTGAGTGGTAATCGTAGCTTCCTAACATTTCAAAAAAGGGAAATGTAATTATATTGAGAGGTTTAGAAATGGAAATAAACATAAGTTGAAAAGAAATACAACTCAAAAGAAATAAAATTCAAATAATTGTCATCTACTTTGCAGAACCTACATGTTAGCTTGACAAACGCAAAAGGTTCAACAATGGCTCCCCAAACGACCGTGCAGTCATCAGTTGTTCTGGCCATTGGGACTCCATCAACAGCTAGGTCCAAGCAGTTGGCTCAGACCATCAAGGGTTCACCAACAAAAAACCTTGGCCTAAATAACACTCAGTTCGGGCGGGTCAAACAAATTAGTCTTTCGTCTTATTTTAACGGTTCTAGTGGTGGCGGTCGTGCCCCGGCACCTTCTCCAGCTCCATTACCTCACCCTCCCCAACAACCCAACCGTAACCACCATCACCACCATCATGATAAACAACTTCCGCCTGCAAAACCACCTTCCGTTGCACCTCCACCTGTCCCCGCCCCTGCGCCTCATAAGTTTCTCGCAAAGCCGCCAGACTGTCACTCTGGCTACAACAGAAAGAAGAGGAATACTAATAAGCATCCTCCTTTATATCCTCCTGTATCTCAGCCGGCCCTTCCACCACACACCCCTCCCCCACCACTACGGAGAACAGCACCACGGCCGCCGCGACCTCCGCTACCGCCACCACCTCCCCGACTACTACCACCGCCACCACCACTATTGTCACCGCCACCACCATCATATAGGACGCCACCGCCATCATTAAAGCCGCCGCCACCATCACCGCCGCCACCGCCACCTAGACCACCATCACCACCACGACTTATACCACCACCACCACGACTTATACCACCACCACCACCTGTACCTGATATGATCCCTGCATCAAGCCCGTTGCCCAATGTAGTTTTTGCACGCACTCATCCACCATCAAAAAGTGAGTCTGATGCAGACCCACCTGACACAACGCCGCCAGGTTCATTTTTGCAACCTTCATGTAAGTTGACTGTTTAGCACTTTGTTTTTAATCATTAATGCAACATACATGCTTATATTGCATATATTGGTAAAAAGTGAATAATATATTGCATTGACAATGATATTGTGTCTCATTATTTGCTTGTCTTTCAGTAACTACTAACTAACATCTGGATGTGTTTTATGTTTGGCAGCAGCTGCAGCATGTGCAGGAGTGAGTTCGAGGGCAATTCCAACTTTTCTAGCTGTCATTATTATATTAAAAAACATAATACCTTTCAACTGAGATGATGATGTTGGAGGTTGCGCAAGTCGGGGAGCTAGCAATGCGAAAAGACGAGTGTGCCCTCAAAAGTCCTAAGTGGATATATAATTAATTGTTGTTTTGTGATTGTAAATATTTGAATTACAAGTTGTTGATGTTTTCAGGTCAAAGTCACGGAGGTGACAGGCCCTTGATTACATTGGCCACTGTGATTCTCTTCACCAAGTTAGAAGAGAAAACAAATGTGTAATACGTTTTATTTTGGCTAATCTATTCAAATGCCACTGAGTATGCTTTATCTCTCGACCACAAAAACAAATGGTTATCTTCATTCATCAGGGCTTCTTGTGAAGTTCACATTTTTTCATTCTTCGTAGTCGCGTGTGCATGGAATGAAAAACACACATGAGTGAAATACAATACTAGGGATATACATATCAAATCCATAACAACCATTTACACATGTAAATTAAGACACTATACATGTTTTATGGCTTCTTTTGGTGATTGCAAAACCTGAATGTTGCTGTAATTAATAATCTGGAATGTAGTGATCTTGCTTTGTTATCTTTTGATCATTCCTAAATTAAATAAAGGCCTGACCAGTGATTAGGCCATGGGGTGTACTCTAACATCTAGAGTGTTAATAATGACATGGCATGTTAAATAACATTGTAAACCACTCCCTCTTTGTGTTAAAGTGTATTAAATGATGAGTTATGTGTTAACATGTTAACCCAATGTTAAGAGATTGAATTAATTGTTATTTTCTTTTTCTAGACAAAAACCCAATGTTAAAGTGCATTAAATGAGTTATGTGTTAACATGTTAAACCATTTCCTTATAGTGGGACAAAGTGAAATGAGGAAAAAAAGTTGATGTGTCACTTAGGTGGAGTAAAGTTAGGTTAAAGTATACCCAAAGGCCTTAGTGACTATGTTCCTATGTCTTTAGGGCTGTAAACGAACCGAACGAACACGAACAAGCCCTTGTTCATGTTCGTTCGTTAAGGAAATAAATGTGTTCACAAACGGTTCATGAACACTTACCGAATGAGATTTTATGTTCGTGTTCGTTCATTAAGGAAATGAGCGTGTTCGCGAACGGTTCACGAACACAAATAAATTTGGTGAACGCGGCGAATGATAAAGATAGATGGCCCAGAGAGTAGCACTCGAACTTGAATCCCTTATTGTGGAACGGAGGTCGATCGTATTCGCCGATGTAAATAATGAGAAATGAAAGGGAAATGATGCATAAACAAGGTGAAAGTGGATTTTCTAGTTTCATTGTTAGGGTAATAAAATAAATATAAGTTTAATAATATAAAAAGTATAAATAAAATATAAGAAAGTACAAAGATCTTCAATTAAAACACAAACATACGAACATAAACGAACGCAAATCAACGAATGTTCACGAACACCTTACCGAACGTTCACGAACACAATCGAACGAACGAGACCTCTGTTCATGTTCGTTCATTTAACTAATCGAACGAAATTTCTTGTTCATGTTCGTTCGTTTATTAAACGAACGAACATAAACGAACTTCCCGCCGAACGGTTCACGAACGGTTCGCTGAACGTTCGGTTCGTTTACAGCCCTATATGTCTTCCATCAGTTCTTCGGCTCCTGTTCAATCAGTTCAACATTTCACAATCGTTGTCGAAGATGATCCTTTGTCTTTGAAATTTATCTTTGTCGAATTAAACACAAGCGAATATCACACGAAATACAAACGACTTGAACAACTTGTTCGACTCTTTTCTATTATTCAAGAGAGAATTACTACAATGAATTTTAACTAATTAACCCTACCAACCTTTTTATAGGTTAAATTAGTTCGAAACAAAAAACATTTAAATTAGGAAACATAATCCCACTAAACTTCTAATTTAAATGAAGATTTTGTAAATAAAACTAATTTAACTATTAGTCCTTAGACTTTAGATCTCCTCCAAACCACCACTTTGAGATCAACCTTATTGCCCTTTGATGTTGTAGCTTTTATTGATCTTTGTTGATTGTTTCTCTTTAGGCTAAAAAAAAACGTTAAGCTGACCGTGCATATGATTAGAAGTGACAATGACACGGATTTGAGACGAGTATTGGTAACCCTGGTCCCATACACAATTATAAAACCGTGTCCGATACTTGACCTAATCCTTGTTGGGTGGGTTTTGGGCAATTACTTACCAGTTATCAGGTAAACCTGTTAGTTTGTTAAAACTTACCCACTGAGATTCCTAAATACATTCTTACTATTTTAAATTCTTTAAAATATTGCCACGTGTCATAATTTTGCCACATGTCATAATCCTATTGCTTCCTATTTTTCCTAGCCAAAATAAACTTCCCATTTGATCATCTCCCATAAAAGTATAATGTTAATAACAGATTTGTTACTAATAATGATGATAAATAAAATTAAGAGTAAACTGCTAAAATGGTCCCTGAGGTTTGGTCACTTTTACCACTTTAGTCCAAAACTCAAACCTTTTAAACGTTAATAACTCTTTCATACGACATTATTTTTTTTATAAAAGTTGCACAAAAAAACGAGCGTTTTTTTTTATCTTTAAAACGAGTATACTATTGCTATATTTTTGAAATTTTTTTCGAAAACCCAGTTGCGTAAAACGCAATGGACAAAAAGCGTAAAAAATGACTTTTTTTTTTTTTTTTCTAAAACGCAATGGATAAAAAACACAAAAGAAATGTGTTACTTCTAAAACATAATGGCTGAAAAACACAAATAAATGTTTTTTTTTTTTTTTTTTTTTTTTTTTTTTTTTGTAAAACGCAGTGGACTAAAAACACAAAGAAATGTCATTTTTTCTAAAACGCAATGGCTTAAAAACACAAAGAAATGTCTTATTTCTAAAATGCAATGGCCAGAAAACACAAATAAAAGTCTTTTTTCTAAAACGCAATGGCCTAAAAACACAAAAGAAAATGTTCTTTTTAAAACGCAAAGGACTAAAACACTTCAAAATGTATTTTTCTAAAACGCAATGGACCAAAAAATACATAAAAAATGTGTTTTTCCTAAAACGCAATAGACAAAAAAACACAAAAGAAAGTGTTTTTTTTTTCTTTCTAAAACGCAATGGACTAAAAACACATAAAAATGTGTTACCTAAAATGCGATAGACTAAAAACACTTCAAAATGTGTTTTTCTAAAACGCATTGAACCAAAAAACACATAAAAATGTGTTTTCCTAAAACGCAATAGACAAAAACACAAAAGAAAGTGTTTTTTCTAAAACGCAATGGATTAAAAACACATAAAATATGTTTTACCTAAAACGCAATGGACTAGAAACACAATAAAATGTGTTATTTCTAAAACGCAATAGACTGAAAATACAAAAAAAAAAAAAAAAAAAAAAAACTGTTTTTTCATTCCTTTGTAAAACGCAATTACCCAATTCAAAAAACCAGATCGTAAAAATGCAATTCAAAATTATCTTAGGGGCCGTTTGGCAACTTCTGAATGGTTAAGTGCTGAACCAATAAGAGGTCTGAATCATTAAGTGCTGAATCAGTAAGAGGTCTGAACCATTAAGAGCCAATATAATGCTTAACCATTTAGAGACAAATGTTTGACCAATTCAAATTAGAGGTCTTTAACCATTCAGACTTAGTATAATGCTTAACCATTCAAAGGCAAATGTCTGAACCATTCAGACATCTGCTCACGAAACAAACAGTCTGAACCATTAAGTGCTGAACCAGTAAGAGGTCTGAACCATTAAGAGCCTCATTAAGAGGTAAAAAACATCCCCTTACATAGCCGATTTCTTCAGATTTCTTCAATGATTGACGAAATTTGAATGCTAGAAACACTTATCAGTGATCAAATAGAATGAATCGAGTGATTCGCTTCAAAATCACGGAAAAAAATGAGATATTGTATGAAATTAAACTGGGTTTCTTCAAAAAGTTGAAGCACACATTGATTGGGTGTTTGAATCATTGATTGGTGACGAAAATCGCACTATAATTTAGTGATTATTGAGATAGAAAGTGAAGAAAAGGTTAAAGATGATGGATTTTGAAAATGGTGGGTTTTGAAGTTACATAGAGAAGAAGGGATAATATTAGATAAAATTGACTAAAATACACTTACTCTTTATTTTTAAAGTTTGTCACATGTCATAATCTTATTGCTTCCTATCATTTCTAGCCAAAATAAACTTCCATTTGATTCTCTCCCATAAAAGTATAATGTTAATAATAGATTTGTTACTAATAATGATGATAAATAAAATTAAGAGTAAACTGCTAAAATAGTCTCCGAGTTTTGGTCACAGGTTTGGTCACTTTTGCCACTTTAGTCCAAAACTCAAACCTTTTGATTCTGGGTTCCTGTGGTTTCAATTTTGTTGCAATTTTCATCCAAAAGCAAAATCTGTTCATATTTTTCAGTTAACATCTAGTTTTTTGGTTGTTTTCCTCCTTTTAATGAAAGGCAAAATAGTTAGATTTTTTTATTTGTTATAATAAAACGTTAAAAGACCATTTTGCATTCATTAAAAGAGAGGAAAAAGACATAAAAGCTGGATGTTAATTGAAAAACCTGAGGAGATTTTGATTTTGGATGAAAATGACAACAAAATTGAAACCACAGTGACCCGTTTCAAAAGGCTTAAGTTTTGAACTAAAGTGACAAAAGTGATCAAACCTCAGGGACCATTTTGTCAGTTTACTCTAAAATTAAAATAAATTGATAAACTAGTAAGAAATGCTTCAAAAAGAATAAAGAAATTTCAGTAAAAATAAAGAAAGGCCACTTACAGAGAACTAAAGTCATAGAAGAAAATAAATAGTTTGCTGGTTTAAGTTAGAGGAAAACACAAAAACCTGTAAAGTGGAAAACAAAATTAAGAATGAACTCATATAGGATCGAACCCTCGTTTTGGAATACCATACGTTCAGGAAGAAAAAGACTGACCGCTGGGCCAAATGCTATTTTATTCCATAAATGTTATATATTCATTAATATATTTCTTAAACGGTGCCCCCAAAATTCGGTGGCTCTAAGCGAGAGCTTAGGTTCTTTATTCACTTGGTCCGGCCATGTAAAGGGTTAGAACTAGAAGTTCCAAGTCGTGAGGGAGCAAAACAATCTACTTACCACATAATTATTATGTTGACCTTATAAAAATTTAACACCACAATCAAGATTGCACATAATTATTTTGTTGACTTTATAAACATTTGACACCACAATTATTTTGTTGACCTTATAAACATTTAACACCACAATCAAGATTGATGATCAAGACGGAAGATTCTCTACCAATGAGGTGTGGTCCATTGGCAAAGACAAAACTTTTAAACACCTAGGTGAGAGATGGGAGGTATTGGGTTCAAGTCCCACAGATGACATGAAATTAAAGAAATTTGCCGTAAGACGGAAGATTCTCTTCACGTGTATTTGTAAGATCCTAAATATGTCACATAAATATTTGGGAGGATTTTATCCTAATTTGGAAGATTCCATGACGATGTCTTAATTTGGCCTACAAAGGGGGTGCATACGAGCCCTCTTCCTTGTATTTAACCATTTGTGTTTGTGGATGATAGAGTGGCTACCGAGAGTGACGAAACTAAAACTAATAAATTAGAAGCTTTTCTTGAAACTCATCTTTAGGGATTAGATCAAATACAAAGGTTCCTAATTGTAAGAAGGATACAAAGACTTCTAAAAAGAACCCATTACAAAAAAAAAAAAAAAAAAAAAAAACCCTAAACACCCACCACCACCTAAAAACCTAACCCCCTCCCCCCATCACCCACCCAAAAACAAATTTTTTTTTTGTCCGGGGGGGGGGGGGGGGGGGGGGGGTTTAGGGTTTTTTAGGTTTTTGAGGGGTGGGGGGTTTATGTTTTTGGTTGGTGGTGGGGTGGGGGTTTAGGTTTTGAGTGGTGGTGTAGTGGGGTGAGGGTTTAGCTTATTGGACACCTGTCACTCTATAAACCATTTTTATACTTCTTACAATTAGTAGTATTTGTAGAATAACTTAACCCCTTCAGATAAAAAGAATACCATCTTGTTGAAATATTTCTTCAGAATTGAAGTTTCTCTTAGTCGAAAAGGTATGTACTAACCTAGTGAAAATATTGTTTGGGTTGATCATGTAAAAGATGTTTAACTAACAAGAACAATTGTGCTCAATGTGAAGTTAAAAAAGAGATCGACTAACATTCTTAAGATACACTAGAAATGGGAGATATTTGTGAGGAAAATTGAGCTACATTACAATAACTCACCTTGATATAGTTTTCCAAATTAGTGTTAATCATTTCATATCATCCAGACCGATGTCGAAGTACCAGTAAAAAAATAGAGTTTATTTGTGTTTCCTGATCACCTTAACTAGTTAGCGCAAGCAAGTAGGGTATTTAATCCATATGGAGTCGGCGGATGATGCTATGATGCAATTGATTGGTTGAAAAAAACTTTGACTGTTTCAAAATCAATAATTAAAAGATGATCATGACCTTCTAGGTTTCAATTTTAGAAGCGGAACGCAAAACCAAAGTTGATTAACCAAGTTAAGAGGTTACATACACATAACCACATTTGTTTTAGAATCTCGAAGGATGACGGCAGACATGAAATCCGACGGTTTTGACCTAAAGGTATGGCCAACTAGTTAAGGAGATGGGATCAAATACAAACCTTAATATGTGTAAGAACTATAAGAACCAACCACTATTAGACATGTGTCCTTCATTAAAAAAAATTAGATAAGGGTATTTTAGACTTTATCAATATATTTTTTTATTTAATTAATTCCAAATTCTAATTATCCCCTATATTCATGCACTATTTCAAATCAAAATTTGAAAATTTCCAGAAATCATCATCTACGCAGGCAACGACCAAAAAGAATAATACGTAACTTCCCATCTCACTTGCCCATTATCTGCGTGGTGTTGATCTCCTTGTTTTGATCGGTAAATTTGATGGATTCAAACATAGGAATTTCAGTGGAAGGATCATCAGCCATGGAAGTTACACCAGGTTATTATTTAATCTGCATGTTCTAAAAATTACGTTTATTCATGTGCTGATATAGCCGGCATATGTGCTTCGTAGATGCGTTTGTGTTGTGTTTGTTGGTTGGTTTCATTAATTTTTATCCAAAACCATATGTGCTATATTAATGTGCTGATACGAATCTCAATTTGCTGCTCAGACCTATTTTTGGTTTCATCCTTTTTTGTTGTTTTTTTTGTGCTATATGATTTTTTTACAGCAATACAAAGGTCTGGGTTTACGAATACTCAATGTGCTGGTTTCATATTTTGTTTGCATGTGCTATGTTAATGTGCTGATACGAATCGCCTGTGACAACCCGAGTTTTCAAGGTCTCTACTTGACTTAATACTTGCTCACAAAGCGTTGTTTATATATTCTTGGTGTGTATTGTAAGTGTGTTTATGATATATGTTTTGTATTAGTGTTATGCTTTGTATAATTAATAAAAACAAACTGGAGCCTTGGCCGAAAACACCCACCCACCCAACGAAAACACATGTTTAACGAAAACACCTGTTTTCGCCATCCACCCCACGAAAACCCTATGTTTTCGTCGGCTTCATCGATTTCGCCAGGAATGGGCCTTGGCCCAAGGGTGTTCGACAGGCCCAGTTGTGTTTTCAGTTGTGTTTTCGATATAACTTATGAAATCGGTTACGTTAGAGCACGTATAGAAAACCCTAGAGTCTCTCCCTAACCTTATGTGCGACGGCAGCCTTGAAACTCTCGAAGCCTCCTACATCGACTAGTTCATTGCTCTTGTTTCTTCTGTTTAGGTTAGTGATTTATTATTGATAATTATTTTGATTGGAATCATTATGGATTAATTATTTCGTATCATGTATTAACTATTATTGTGAAGTGTTTATATTCATATGATTGGATAATGATTGATGAACAAGTGGTTAAATCCTTGTGATTCTGAATGGTTCTGGTTAATCTTTGTGATTAAAGTGATTGTATATGGTCTGTTGGGAATGATAGTTGATAGTGTTGCCATGATTAAGTCCAAATGATACTGATTGTGTGATAGAATGGATAATATGATCATGTAACTGTTAAACGAATCGTTAGGGCTTCTTGGTGGGTAACTGTTGGTGATGAACATGTTCAGCATGGACGAAAACACAGGATCCAGACGAAATCCAAAGTGTTTTCACCATACATTATACTCAACGAAAACCCTTGGGATTTCGTTGCCTAGGGGTTTTCGTCCGTAGTGATTTCGTCCAGGTGTTTTCACCACAAAGGTGATTTCGTTGATTGCCTTGATACATAAACTCTGTTAAGTTAAAGTATGTTAAGTATATGAACCCTGTTGAGTATATTAACTGTGTTAAGTATGTCAAGTATGTTATGTATGTTAACTGGGTTAGGTTAACTATGTTATGAATGTTAAGCTCATTATATATGATAACTCTGTTATGACACACTGACTATGATAAGTGGGTTAACTCAACTATGCATGTTAGTTCTATTGATCCTAGTTAACGCTGTTAACACAGTTAAGTGTACCAAGACTGTTAATGAATAATTAAGTTAAAGTTAACTGAGGAAGCCTATAACGTGAAACTTGAATTGCATGAATCGATTAACTGCTTATGTGTTACATGATGTTAACTGCCAAACACACCCTGTGTTATTGATTGCATGTGAAACTTCACCAACATGTACTGATTGTGTATACGTGCATAACTATAGGACTTGACTGATTACTTGTGAGCACATAGTTTAGCATACCGAGCAAACCAAGGTGAGTTCACACTCTTTCCAAGGCATGGGATTCCCAAGGGTTGGGAATGGGTTAATGATTTAAACGGTAACTACAACCATCCTCCGTGGGTAGGATGCCAAGATTACACACTGGACCAAACCTCTATCATTGAAGTCCCTCATTATATCGACTTAATCGCCGAGGCCTATGGCGAGCGGGTCATTAGTAAATAGCGCTATTAGGTTTAACAAACCTCACACCGTGTCGTCCGAACGGGCGTGTACTAATGGACTATGGGCAAAGGGTCAATGCGGATAGACATTGACTTAGGGCACCACTTACATTTTCGTAGTAGTCGATACGCACGGTCTAGTAACACATGGGAAGCCCCCACTAATCTTACAAACATGTCAGGGAGACCGCGATACGAATTAATACGATACATGGTTTACAAAACGAACATATGATTTACGAAACGAATGCTATAACTAAACAACCAACTGTGAACTCGCTCAACTTTGTTGTTGACTCGTTGTTACATGCCTTGCAGGTCGTTAGGTATTCATGGAGCTTGCACAGGGAGGCGCGGTCGTTGTGGGACATGGCAGTGTGTGCCATGCTATAGACATTACTTTATTTCGTACTTAATACTTACATTGGGTTTTACAATTATGCTTCCGCTAAACACTTAACTACGTTTTTGATTTGAAACACCTTTCGTATTGTGTGGTTGAATTTTACTTATTACTTGTTATGTTCAATATGATTGGTGGCTTGATCCTGGTCAGTCACGCCTCCAAGCGGCGATACTCCGCGAGTGGATTTTGGGGGTGTGACATCGCCAAACGCTGGTTTCATATTTTGTTTCATGTGCTATGTTAATGTGCTTGTATGAATCGCCAAATGCTGGTTTTATATAATGTTTCATGTGCTATGTTAATGTGCTGATACGAATCGCAGTGTGCTATTATCATATCTAAAGTTTTTGGTTTACGTTGAATAAAATGTGCTATCATTAAATACGAAGTGCTGATTTTAAATCCAAAAAACAATTGTTGAAAATATATGATATTTTGCTTCCAGAAATAGAACATGTGCATTTTATAATTTTTGATGTTTGAAAATATATGATCTTATCGCTGACTCATCAGCTTGTGCTGTTAGTATCCATTACGTTTAGGTGTATGATGTTTAATCCAATTTAATTTTTTCATTTTATATGTAGAGCGAAGTGCTACATATGGATCTGGAATTGTTCGGAAATCACCACGTACCGGTAAAATTAGTTATATTCCGGATGTAAATATATCTGAAAGACCACAAGTTGGTATGCGCTTTAGGACAGTTGATGAAGCTTATGCGTTCTACGAGAATTATGCCAAGTTGGGTGGTTTTACAATTCGCAAGAACACGCAAAAAATGATTAAAGGTATTGTTACACTGAAATACTTTACGTGTTCTAAGGAGGGGAAGAAAACATTTCATAAAATTGACACAGTCAATGATATGGATGTGGATAATGTAAAAGGTAAACAATGTCGTACAAGGCCTTCTATACGTACAGGTTTTCTTGCAAGTATAAAGGTTCAGAGATTGGACGATATGACCAAGATTTACTCTTTTTACGAAGAGCATAATCATACACTTGTGGAAGAGGGGGATTATCAGTTTTTGAGTGCTGCTAGAAATTTGTCTGTTGTTCAAGAAGATTTTATTCAGAACTTGTCAAAGTTGAATATTGGACCTGTTCAAGCATTCAACATTATGAGAACTCATTATGGTGGTTTTGAGGAAGTTGGCGCCACAGCAATTGATTGTAAGAACTTGAAGAGAGATATTAATGCTTATATTGGTAAACACGATGCTGAAATGGTTGTTTCTCGTTTGATGGACAAGAAACGTTATTTACCTGATTTTTCATGTGAGTATCTCAATGATGAGAAAGGTGAGCTTCGTGGTCTGTTTTGGGCTGACGAAGAAATGAAGCATAATTATATGCAATTTGGGGATGTTATCGCATTCGATTCCACGTTTCGTTCAAATAAGTAGGTTTTTTTATGTTTTTATATCCTTGACTATTAGTATTATATTATGCAGTGATGTTCACTATTAATGTAGGTCATTTTTCAGATATGACATGGTATTTGTCCCTTTCACCGGCATAGATAATCATCACAAGAACGTTACCTTTGGTGCTGGTCTGTTAGCATCGGAGACTGCTGAGTCATATAATTGGTTATTATCGGCTTCTAAAAAATGTTATGGACGGGAACCACTTGTAGTTGTTACTGATCAAGACCCCGCGATGAAAAAGACGATACGGGAGGTGTTTACTACGAGTCGACACCGGCTGTGCATGTGGCACATCATGAAAAAGGTTGCCGAAAAGGTAATGATATTCATAAGTGTGCGGGATATTAATTGTTATTTAATGTATATGTTATTCTATTTTAAATATTTGTATTATTAGAATTTGATGATACAATTCAATCTATGTTAATGTAGTTGTATTTTTCTAACGTAATTTTTTGGTTTAAAGGTTGGGCCGACGTTGAAGAAAGATAAGTCTTTTAGACAACGCATTTGTGACATTGTTTGGACTGATGCAATTCAGCCGGATGACTTTGAGGAAAAGTGGAAAGAAATCATGAGTGATTTTCATTTGACTGGAAACAAATGGTAGTCCGATATATATGCAATTAGGAATGATTGGATCCCTGCTTATTATCGTCACGAGAATATGTCAGGTTTGATGCGAACAACATCTCGTTCAGAGAGCGAGAATCGGTTTTTTGGGCAATTTAGAAGCAGCAGTCATACCCTTGTTGAATTCATCAGTCATTTTGAAACGGCAATTGAGTCACAACGATACAAGCACCGGAAAAATGATCACGACACAAGGAATACAACTCCAGATTGGATTACTGTAAGGACCTGCAAAAATGCCCAAAAACGACCCGTAAGTGAAAACCCGGACCCCTGAAACCCTAATACTCATGAAAAACCAAGAAAACAAGAATTTTGGATTTAGGCGGGCCGCGTAAGACTTAAGCCTATGCTTACGCGGGCCGCGACAGGACACATGATGACCGAGGCTCGTTCCAGGCCACGTGGCAACCACGTAGCAACCCTACACGTGACACGCTAGCCCTACACGTAGACTAGGGGCCCTCGCGGGCCGCGTAAGGTTCGAGTTAAGGTTTACGCGGGCCGTGTAAAACCTAAAAATCAGCTATAAATTGCCTGTGCATGGGACTTGCTTCTGTGTTCGAAATTTTAGTTCAAAACGTCCATTTTCTGCTCAAAAACGAATATTAAGGTATCAAAACGCTGCTACGATCAAGGGTAATAACTCGATCACTGCTACGATACAATGTCCGATCGATTGAAACCGATCCGATGGATGTTTAAGTGCTGCCCATATTTGGGCTATACTTTGTCATTCGTCGTGAGGGTTTTGATCTCGTGAGCTATCGTAAATGTTGTATTAAGTTACTGACCTAGTTTCGTGTGCATTGTTATTTAAACTAGGTTACAAGGCTAAATCAGTAGGCTAAACTCTGCCCAATTAAACCTGCAATGTGAGTCATTCTCTTTTTATCAACAATGTTTTACAATACTCAAATTATTTTCAAAAGTTATAATTACAGGGATTAAGTCTTGGTTATCTTGAATCACTGGCAAGTGGGGTATTGTGCACATTACTAATCTTTCACGGTTAGGTTCACCAACCTGACAGTGATAATCATCACTACTTGGGTGAAAGGAACCAATAGTGGTATGACCATCGTCACTAGGGTGTGACATGGCGCCAGATAAAAATAAGATAGTAGCCATTGTAATCGCTCTTATGCTGTAATTTATAACTAGGAGTCGTTTTATCAAAATTGAGTGACTCGCCAGTATTTCCCCGCTGATAAAATATTTTTAAACATGTTTCAGGTGACTTACTGTGAATCAAGGAAAAAGTGCTACGGAGCACTAACAAGCTTGAAATGGTGGTTCAGTAACATGTTTTGTAAAACAAGGGATTTCCTCGTGAAATTACCTTTACTGTAAATTATGGGGTTTGTCCCAATTTGTGAAATAAAATAATTGGGCATTTTTAAGTTTTAAAAGATCCTGTTAAACTTCCGCTGTCAAATCAAATAATAAATACCACGGGTTTCTGTCCCGCGGCTCCTGGACTGGGTCATACCAGGACGGGGGCCGTGACAAAAATGTGGTATCAGAGCCACTGATTTAAGCCAATTAAGTATTTAGAAATACTTAATTTTCTGATTGTCATTTTGTGATTATGTGAAAATTTAACTTACAATAAATAAAATTTTAACTTAAATTTGTGTGTGTTTCTTCATGTGTATTATCAACATGAATGAACTGTCGGAGGCACTCCGAAACATTTCTATCCATAGCACAGATATGGATACCACAGGAAACCCATCTGGCTATCTGGCAGATACGGAGGAACCACTAACTTTCCAGGCCCAGGCCCAGGAGAAACCAAAGCCGAAAAAGAGGAGGAGGATTTTGGACTGGAAACGTGGGCGCAGGAAGAAACCAGCTGCACAGAAGATTAAAAAGACTGAGGACCCAAAGGATAAAGGAAAAGGAAAAGGAAAAGAGATCGAGGAAAGTTCCGGGCAAGCTCAAGAAATGCCACCATGGGAGGAGCTAGATCGCAAGCTGGAAAATAGCGACCTCATCGGACCTGCCGAAGAAAACCTCTTTAATTACCCAACTGAATCACAACTTCCAGTTAATTTAGAACCTGCTATCCCCGATCCTATTGTCAACCCCCGACCCCTACAAGGAGAGCTGGAAGAATGGTGGACAACTGACTGGCAATTTCAGAATCTCTTGAATAACCCTAACACCTATTTCCCCCAGTTTGACCCTGAGCCTACACCAAACCCACCAATGAGCACAAAAAAACTTGGCTGAACTCCGTTATTACGGCGAGGAGTTGGTGGAGGCAGGAAATAGAATTAGGGATGTGGGAGAGAGAATCACCTGGAAATACGACGAGAGGGAACGTCGTTTCTGAGATGCCAGCTGACTGGGGTGGTGTGGTTGTGTGACTGTGTGTTTAATAATAATAAAATAATAAATAATAAAAATATAATCATGTAAAATAACTTAAAATAAAACTTTTGTAATATATCGGGTGTGTACGGATGCATACTAAAATATATATAAAATATGAAAGTCGCAAAGTCGACAATTTAGGGCTATACGTGTTAACGTGCTTATGTGTGATTGTTTTATTATGTCTGGTTGTTATTTATTTTGTGCCAATAACTTATATATATTGTTAATTATCAGATGGACCACGCTGTTAATGAACCAGTTAATAAAGTTAACCCATCCGAGCAAAACAATGAGGATCACTTTCTTAATAGGCAAGATATAGAAAATATCGTCGCCCAGGGAATAGCCAATGCTATCCCAGCAATCCTCGATGCTGTTAAAAGCCCTGTTGAACCTTCACAAGCTAACCCCAGTAAACGCACACGCGATGATAATTTAAGTAACAGTGTTAACGGAGGCGGCAATAATAACGACAACGTAATTCAGGCCCCAATACTTAAGAAAATGAAAGTTGCAACACCTGGTTGCACTTACAAGGAATTTCTTGCCTGTAAACCAGTCGAATTTGCAGGCAATGAAGGGCGACTGCGGCACTGCGTTGGTTGGAAAAGACAGAGGCAGTAATTAAAATAAGTAAATGTGGCGAGGAGGATAAGGTCATGTATGCTTCTCACCTTTTCAAGGAAGAGGCATTAGAATGGTGGAATACGGTGTTGCAAGCCAAAGGAAGTGACATGGCTTATGCCATGAGTTGGGAAGAATTTAAGCAATTGATGGAAAGGAAATTCTGCCCCAAATATGAAAAGGAACAAATGGCCAATAAGTTCCTGAGCCACCGAATGGTGGATTGGGACTATTGAGGGTATACTTCGAAATTCTTCGAGTATGCCAGAATTGTGCCAACTCTGGCCTCGCCAGAACCAGTACTTATTTCTCGCTATATTTGGGGTTTAATTAGCGAGATTCGGGACATCGTCAAAGCCGCAAGACCCCGCACGATTCACGATGCGGTGGAGTTAGCCAACACCTTGACCGACGGACTGGTACGTACGCGAGAAGAAAATAGAAAGAAGGAATTGGCTCAGAAGATTTCCCAAGGATTCCGAGGGGGTAATGCTAGTAGCAACTTCAAGAAAAGAGGAACTGGGCAATCCTCCACTATTCTATTTTGCAGTACCTGTAAAAGGAAGCATTTTGGAAAATGTAAGGGATACTGTAACTTCTGTAAGATCCCGAGGCATCAAGAAGAAGATTGTAGGAGGAAGAAATCAACAATCTGCTTCAACTGTGGAGAAGCTGTACATTTTAGACCAGACTGCCCTAAACTGGTCAAACCAGCTGACAACAAGGCTAAACCAGCTGAAGGAACTAATAAGAAGAATGCAAGAGCCTTTCAGCTGACTACGCAAGAAGCAGAATTGATTCCCGACGTAATAGCTGGTACGTTTCTGGTAAACGACGTTTATGCGAAAGTATTATTTGACTTTGGTGCAAACCAAAGTTTTATAAACACTTCGTTCTGCCAAGCTCTTAATCTACCTTTAACTAAACTTAGGCATATTTTTACGGTAGAAACCGCAGATGGTAATTCTGTTCACATAGATAAGGTTTTGCAAAAAGGAAAAATAGAACTCTTAGGCCATAAATTTTCTGCAAACCTATTACCTATGAATTTAGCTGGATTCGATGTGGTGTTAGGAATGGATTGGTTAGTAGCCAACCATACTCGAATCCTCTGTGATAAGAATTCCATAGAAATTCATACACTCACAGGAGAAATAGTGGTGATTATAGGAGATAAGCCACGTAAGCCAATGAAATTCATTTCAGTAATGAAAATGGCCAGTTATTCAAGAAAACAAGGAATAGTGTATATGATTTCGGTAATCATTAACACTAAAGGTAAGGAACTTAAGGAAATTCCAGTAGTATCAGAATACCCGGATGTATTCCCAGAAGAACTACCTGGATTACCACCCGATAGGGAAGTAGAATTTAGAATTCATCTAATTCCTGGAACTACACCGATAGCCAAGGCACCTTATCGGTTAGCACCCACCGAAATGTTAGAATTAAAAAAGCAGTTAGATGAATTGCTCAGTAAAGGATTTATACAACCTAGTTCATCCCCTTGGGGAGCCCCAGTGTTGTTTGTGAAAAAGAAAGATGGTTCAATGAGAATGTGTATTGATTATAGGGAATTAAATAAGGTTACCATTAAGAATCGATACCCATTACCTAGGATTGATGATCTTTTCGATCAACTTCAAGGAGCTAGATACTTTTCTAAGATAGACTTGCGATCCAGATACCATCAGTTGAAAGTACAAGAAGAAGACATACCTAAAACTGCTTTCAGAACTAGGTATGGTCATTACGAGTTTACAGTTATGCCATTTGGACTAACAAATGCTCCTGCAACATTTATGGATATGATGAATAGGATCTGTAAACCGTATTTGGATAAATTCTTAATTGTCTTCATCGACGATATACTTATTTATTCAAAAAGTCAGAACGAGCATTGTGAGCATTTACATGCACTCTTAACCCTGTTAAGAAAGGAAAAGCTTTACGCCAAATTCTCGAAGTGTGAATTTTGGCTACAGGAGGTACAATTTTTAGGACACATGGTGAATCACGAAGGTATTCACGTAGATCCCTCCAAAATAGAAGCAATCACCAAATGGAAGGTCCCGCAATCAGCTATGGAAGTTAGAAGTTTTCTAGGATTAGCCGGATACTATAGACGATTTATTAAGGATTTCTCTAAGATAGCAGTACCATTAACTAAGCTAACTTGTAAAACAGTTAAGTTTGAATGGGGACCTAAGCAAGAAGAAGCTTTTAAGATTTTAAAGCAAAGGTTAACAAATACTCCAATTCTAGCCTTACCAAAAGGGACAGAAGATTTTGAAGTTTATTGTGATGCTTATAAGCTAGGATTAGGATGTGTGTTGATGCAACGTAAAAATGTAATTGCTTATGCCTCAAGGCAATTGAAAAAGCACGAAGAAAATTATACGACGCACGACTTAGAATTGGGAGCAATAATTTTTGCCCTTAAGATTTGGAGACACTATCTGTATGGCAGTAAGTTTACAGTCTATACAGATCATAAGAGTTTAAGATATATATTTGGACAAAAAGAATTAAATATGAGACAAAGAAGATGGATGGAAATTCTAAGTGATTACGACTGTGATATTCAATATCAGGAAGGAAAAACAAATGTAGTCGCAGATGCCCTAAGTCGTAAGTATCCTGAAAAAGCAAAAGCGAGTTCGTGCTCTTAGATTAAATCTACAGTTAGATTTAATGGAACAACTGAAAAACATTCAAGAATTAGAAATGCCTGTATGGAAATGGGAGCTCATAACAATGGACTTTGTTACTAAGTTACCCAAAACCAGAAAAGGTAACGATGCGATTTGGGTAATTGCGGATCGATTAACCAAATCAGCTCATTTTCTACCCATGAAAGAAACCTTTAGCATGGAAAGATTAGCAAAATTGTATGTAGACGAGGTAGTATCCTTACAAGGAGTCCCACTCTCCATTGTATCAGATAGGGATAGTCGTTTCACTTCACATTTTTGGACAAGTTTCCAAGAAGCCATGGGGACGCGATTAAATTTAAGTACAGCCTACCATCCCCAAACAGATGGACAAAGTGAAAGGACGATCCAAACCCTGGAAGACATGCTTAGAGCATGTGTTATAGATTTTGGTGGAAACTGGGATGACCACCTACCTTTAATTGAATTCTCCTATAACAATAATTATCATGCAAGTATTGAAGCTGCCCCGTTCGAAGCACTGTATGGACGAAAATGTAGAACCCCAGTTTGCTGGGCATAAATAGGAGAAAGTCAATTATCAGGTCCCGAGATCGTGCAAGAAACCACCGACAAGATTACTCAAATCAAGGAAAGACTAAAAACGGCTCGAGATCGCCAGAAGAGTTATGCAGACAATCGACGCAAGCCACTAGAATTTCAAGTTGGAGACAAGGTACTCTTGAAAGTTTCTCCTTGGAAAGGAGTAGTTCGGTTTGGTAAGAAAGGAAAGCTAAGTCCAAGATACGTAGGACCTTTCCCAGTAATCCAACGCATAGGACCGGTTGCCTATCGTTTACAACTATCAGAAGAACTAGCTGAAGAACTAGCTGGAGTACACGACGTATTTCATATATCCAACCTCAAGAAATGTTTATCAGACGAATCCCTGGTAGTACCTCTTCAAGATATAGAGGTAAATGAAAAGCTAAAATTTGTTGAGAAACCACTCCAAATAGAAGACAGAAAGGTCAAGTTTCTCAAACATAAAAGATTGGTACTGGTTAAAGTCAAGTGGGATTCAAAAAGAGGACCCGAATACACCTGGGAGCTGGAATCGGAGATGAAGCGAAAGTATCCTCACTTATTTTAATAAATCTCGAGGACGAGATTTTAAATAAGGTGGGGAGGATGTAAGGACCTGCAAAAATGCCCAAAAACGACCCGCAAGTGAAAACCCGGACCCCTGAAACCCTAATACTCATGAAAAACCAAGAAAACAAGAATTTTCGATTTCAGGCGGGCCGCGTAAGACTTAAGCCTATGCTTACGCGGGCCGTGATAGGACACATGGTGACCGGGGCTCGTTCCAGGCCACGTGGCAACCCTACACGTGACACGCTAGCCCTACACGTAGACTAGGGGCCCTCGTGGGCCGCGTAAGGTTCGAGTTAAGGTTTACGCGGGCCGTGTAAAACCTAAAAATCAGCTATAAATTGCCTGTGCATGGGACTTGCTTCTGTGTTCGAAATTTTAGTTCAAAACGTCCATTTTCTGCTCAAAAACGAATATTAAGGTATCAAAACGCTGCTACGATCAAGGGTAATAACTCGATCACTGCTACGATACAATGTCCGATCGATTGAAACCGATCCGATGGATGTTTAAGTGCTGCCCATATTTGGGCTATACTTTGTCATTCGTCGTGAGGGTTTTGATCTCGTGAGCTATCGTAAATGTTGTATTAAGTTACTGACCTAGTTTCGTGTGCATTGTTATTTAAACTAGGTTACAAGGCTAAATCAGTAGGCTAAACTCTGCCCAATTAAACCTGCAATGTGAGTCATTCTCTTTTTATCAACAATGTTTTACAATACTCAAATTATTTTCAAAAGTTATAATTACAGGGATTAAGTCTTGGTTATCTTGAATCACTGGCAAGTGGGGTATTGTGCACATTACTAATCTTTCACGGTTAGGTTCACCAACCTAACAGTGATAATCATCACTACTTGGGTGAAAGGACCCAATAGTGGTATGACCATCGTCACCAGGGTGTGACACGGCGCCAGATAAAAATAAGATAGTAGCCATTGTAATCGCTCTTATGCTGTAATTTATAACTAGGAGTCGTTTTAAGCCAATTAAGTATTTAGAAATACTTAATTTTCTGATTGTCATTTTGTGATTATGTGAAAATTTAACTTACAATAAATAAAATTTTAACTTAAATTTGTGTGTGTTTCTTCATGTGTATTATCAACATGAATGAACTGTCGGAGGCACTCCGAAACATTTCTATCCATAGCACAGATATGGATACCACAGGAAACCCATCTGGCTATCTGGCAGATACGGAGGAACCACTAACTTTCCAGGCCCAGGCCCAGGAGAAACCAAAGCCGAAAAAGAGGAGGAGGATTTTGGACTGGAAACGTGGGCGCAGGAAGAAACCAGCTGCACAGAAGATTAAAAAGACTGAGGACCCAAAGGATAAAGGAAAAGGAAAAGGAAAAGAGATCGAGGAAAGTTCCGGGCAAGCTCAAGAAATGCCACCATGGGAGGAGCTAGATCGCAAGCTGGAAAATAGCGACCTCATCGGACCTGCCGAAGAAAACCTCTTTAATTACCCAACTGAATCACAACTTCCAGTTAATTTAGAACCTGCTATCCCCGATCCTATTGTCAACCCCCGACCCCTACAAGGAGAGCTGGAAGAATGGTGGACAACTGACTGGCAATTTCAGAATCTCTTGAATAACCCTAACACCTATTTCCCCCAGTTTGACCCTTAGCCTACACCAAACCCACCAATGAGCACAAAAAACTTGGCTGAACTCCGTTATTACGGCGAGGAGTTGGTGGAGGCAGGAAATAGAATTAGGGATGTGGGAGAGAGAATCACCTGGAAATACGACGAGAGGGAACGTCGTTTCTGAGATGCCAGCTGACTGGGGTGGTGTGGTTGTGTGACTGTGTGTTTAATAATAATAAAATAATAAATAATAAAAATATAATCATGTAAAATAACTTAAAATAAAACTTTTGTAATATATCGGGTGTGTACGGATGCATACTAAAATATATATAAAATATGAAAGTCGCAAAGTCGACAATTTAGGGCTATACGTGTTAACGTGCTTATGTGTGATTGTTTTATTATGTCTGGTTGTTATTTATTTTGTGCCAATAACTTATATATATTGTTAATTATCAGATGGACCACGCTGTTAATGAACCAGTTAATAAAGTTAACCCATCCGAGCAAAACAATGAGGATCACTTTCTTAATAGGCAAGATATAGAAAATATCGTCGCCCAGGGAATAGCCAATGCTATCCCAGCAATCCTCGCTGCTGTTAAAAGCCCTGTTGAACCTTCACAAGCTAACCCCAGTAAACGCACACGCGATGATAATTTAAGTAACAGTGTTAACGGAGGCGGCAATAATAACGACAACGTAATTCAGGCCCCAATACTTAAGAAAATGAAAGTTGCAACACCTGGTTGCACTTACAAGGAATTTCTTGCCTGTAAACCAGTCGAATTTGCAGGCAATGAAGGGCGACTGTGGCACTGTGTTGGTTGGAAAAGACAGAGGCAGTAATTAAAATAAGTAAATGTGGCGAGGAGGATAAGGTCATGTATGCTTCTCACCTTTTCAAGGAAGAGGCATTAGAATGGTGGAATACGGTGTTGCAAGCCAAAGGAAGTGACATGGCTTATGCCATGAGTTGGGAAGAATTTAAGCAATTGATGGAAAGGAAATTCTGCCCCAAATATGAAAAGGAACAAATGGCCAATAAGTTCCTGAGCCACCGAATGGTGGATTGGGACTATTGAGGGTATACTTCGAAATTCTTCGAGTATGCCAGAATTGTGCCAACTCTGGCCTCGCCAGAACCAGTACTTATTTCTCGCTATATTTGGGGTTTAATTAGCGAGATTCGGGACATCGTCAAAGCCGCAAGACCCCGCACGATTCACGATGCGGTGGAGTTAGCCAACACATTGACCGACGGACTGGTACGTACGCGAGAAGAAAATAGAAAGAAGGAATTGGCTCAGAAGATTTCCCAAGGATTCCGAGGGGGTAATGCTAGTAGCAACTTCAAGAAAAGAGGAACTGGGCAATCCTCCACTATTCTATTTTGCAGTACCTGTAAAAGGAAGCATTTTGGAAAATGTAAGGGATACTGTAACTTCTGTAAGATCCCGAGGCATCAAGAAGAAGATTGTAGGAGGAAGAAATCAACAATCTGCTTCAACTGTGGAGAAGCTGGACATTTTAGACCAGACTGCCCTAAACTGGTCAAACCAGCTGACAACAAGGCTAAACCAGCTGAAGGAACTAATAAGAAGAATGCAAGAGCCTTTCAGCTGACTACGCAAGAAGCAGAATTGATTCCCGACGTAATAGCTGGTACGTTTCTGGTAAACGACGTTTATGCGAAAGTATTATTTGACTTTGGTGCAAACCAAAGTTTTATAAACACTTCGTTCTGCCAAGCTCTTAATCTACCTTTAACTAAACTTAGGCATATTTTTACGGTAGAAACCGCAGATGGTAATTCTGTTCACATAGATAAGGTTTTGCAAAAAGGAAAAATAGAACTCTTAGGCCATAAATTTTCTGCAAACCTATTACCTATGAATTTAGCTGGATTCGATGTGGTGTTAGGAATGGATTGGTTAGTAGCCAACCATACTCGAATCCTCTGTGATAAGAATTCCATAGAAATTCATACACTCACAGGAGAAATAGTGGTGATTATAGGAGATAAGCCACGTAAGCCAATGAAATTCATTTCAGTAATGAAAATGGCCAGTTATTCAAGAAAACAAGGAATAGTGTATATGATTTCGGTAATCATTAACACTAAAGGTAAGGAACTTAAGGAAATTCCAGTAGTATCAGAATACCCGGATGTATTCCCAGAAGAACTACCTGGATTACCACCCGATAGGGAAGTAGAATTTAGAATTCATCTAATTCCTGGAACTACACCGATAGCCAAGGCACCTTATCGGTTAGCACCCACCGAAATGTTAGAATTAAAAAAGCAGTTAGATGAATTGCTCAGTAAAGGATTTATACAACCTAGTTCATCCCCTTGGGGAGCCCCAGTGTTGTTTGTGAAAAAGAAAGATGGTTCAATGAGAATGTGTATTGATTATAGGGAATTAAATAAGGTTACCATTAAGAATCGATACCCATTACCTAGGATTGATGATCTTTTCGATCAACTTCAAGGAGCTAGATACTTTTCTAAGATAGACTTGCGATCCAGATACCATCAGTTGAAAGTACAAGAAGAAGACATACCTAAAACTGCTTTCAGAACTAGGTATGGTCATTACGAGTTTACAGTTATGCCATTTGGACTAACAAATGCTCCTGCAACATTTATGGATATGATGAATAGGATCTGTAAACCGTATTTGGATAAATTCTTAATTGTCTTCATCGACGATATACTTATTTATTCAAAAAGTCAGAACGAGCATTGTGAGCATTTACATGCACTCTTAACCCTGTTAAGAAAGGAAAAGCTTTACGCCAAATTCTCGAAGTGTGAATTTTGGCTACAGGAGGTACAATTTTTAGGACACATGGTGAATCACGAAGGTATTCACGTAGATCCCTCCAAAATAGAAGCAATCACCAAATGGAAGGTCCCGCAATCAGCTATGGAAGTTAGAAGTTTTCTAGGATTAGCCGGATACTATAGACGATTTATTAAGGATTTCTCTAAGATAGCAGTACCATTAACTAAGCTAACTTGTAAAACAGTTAAGTTTGAATGGGGACCTAAGCAAGAAGAAGCTTTTAAGATTTTAAAGCAAAGGTTAACAAATACTCCAATTCTAGCCTTACCAAAAGGGACAGAAGATTTTGAAGTTTATTGTGATGCTTATAAGCTAGGATTAGGATGTGTGTTGATGCAACGTAAAAATGTAATTGCTTATGCCTCAAGGCAATTGAAAAAGCACGAAGAAAATTATACGACGCACGACTTAGAATTGGGAGCAATAATTTTTTCCCTTAAGATTTGGAGACACTATCTGTATGGCAGTAAGTTTACAGTCTATACAGATCATAAGAGTTTAAGATATATATTTGGACAAAAAGAATTAAATATGAGACAAAGAAGATGGATGGAAATTCTAAGTGATTACGACTGTGATATTCAATATCAGGAAGGAAAAGCAAATGTAGTCGCAGATGCCCTAAGTCGTAAGTATCCTGAAAAAGCAAAAGCGAGTTCGTGCTCTTAGATTAAATCTACAGTTAGATTTAATGGAACAACTGAAAAACATTCAAGAATTAGAAATGCCTGTATGGAAATGGGAGCTCATAACAATGGACTTTGTTACTAAGTTACCCAAAACCAGAAAAGGTAACGATGCGATTTGGGTAATTGCGGATCGATTAACCAAATCAGCTCATTTTCTACCCATGAAAGAAACCTTTAGCATGGAAAGATTAGCAAAATTGTATGTAGACGAGGTAGTATCCTTACAAGGAGTCCCACTCTCCATTGTATCAGATAGGGATAGTCGTTTCACTTCACATTTTTGGACAAGTTTCCAAGAAGCCATGGGGACGCGATTAAATTTAAGTACAGCCTACCATCCCCAAACAGATGGACAAAGTGAAAGGACGATCCAAACCCTGGAAGACATGCTTAGAGCATGTGTTATAGATTTTGGTGGAAACTGGGATGACCACCTACCTTTAATTGAATTCTCCTATAACAATAATTATCATGCAAGTATTGAAGCTGCCCCGTTCGAAGCACTGTATGGACGAAAATGTAGAACCCCAGTTTGCTGGGCATAAATAGGAGAAAGTCAATTATCAGGTCCCGAGATCGTGCAAGAAACCACCGACAAGATTACTCAAATCAAGGAAAGACTAAAAACGGCTCGAGATCGCCAGAAGAGTTATGCAGACAATCGACGCAAGCCACTAGAATTTCAAGTTGGAGACAAGGTACTCTTGAAAGTTTCTCCTTGGAAAGGAGTAGTTCGGTTTGGTAAGAAAGGAAAGCTAAGTCCAAGATACGTAGGACCTTTCCCAGTAATCCAACGCATAGGACCGGTTGCCTATCGTTTACAACTATCAGAAGAACTAGCTGAAGAACTAGCTGGAGTACACGACGTATTTCATATATCCAACCTCAAGAAATGTTTATCAGACGAATCCCTGGTAGTACCTCTTCAAGATATAGAGGTAAATGAAAAGCTAAAATTTGTTGAGAAACCACTCCAAATAGAAGACAGAAAGGTCAAGTTTCTCAAACATAAAAGATTGGTACTGGTTAAAGTCAAGTGGGATTCAAAAAGAGGACCCGAATACACCTGGGAGCTGGAATCGGAGATGAAGCGAAAGTATCCTCACTTATTTTAATAAATCTCGAGGACGAGATTTTAAATAAGGTGGGGAGGATGTAAGGACCTGCAAAAATGCCCAAAAACGACCCGCAAGTGAAAACCCGGACCCCTGAAACCCTAATACTCATGAAAAACCAAGAAAACAAGAATTTTCGATTTCAGGCGGGCCGCGTAAGACTTAAGCCTATGCTTACGCGGGCCGTGATAGGACACATGGTGACCGGGGCTCGTTCCAGGCCACGTGGCAACCCTACACGTGACACGCTAGCCCTACACGTAGACTAGGGGCCCTCGTGGGCCGCGTAAGGTTCGAGTTAAGGTTTACGCGGGCCGTGTAAAACCTAAAAATCAGCTATAAATTGCCTGTGCATGGGACTTGCTTCTGTGTTCGAAATTTTAGTTCAAAACGTCCATTTTCTGCTCAAAAACGAATATTAAGGTATCAAAACGCTGCTACGATCAAGGGTAATAACTCGATCACTGCTACGATACAATGTCCGATCGATTGAAACCGATCCGATGGATGTTTAAGTGCTGCCCATATTTGGGCTATACTTTGTCATTCATCGTGAGGGTTTTGATCTCGTGAGCTATCGTAAATGTTGTATTAAGTTACTGACCTAGTTTCGTGTGCATTGTTATTTAAACTAGGTTACAAGGCTAAATCAGTAGGCTAAACTCTGCCCAATTAAACCTGCAATGTGAGTCATTCTCTTTTTATCAACAATGTTTTACAATACTCAAATTATTTTCAAAAGTTATAATTACAGGGATTAAGTCTTGGTTATCTTGAATCACTGGCAAGTGGGGTATTGTGCACATTACTAATCTTTCACGGTTAGGTTCACCAACCTAACAGTGATAATCATCACTACTTGGGTGAAAGGACCCAATAGTGGTATGACCATCGTCACCAGGGTGTGACACGGCGCCAGATAAAAATAAGATAGTAGCCATTGTAATCGCTCTTATGCTGTAATTTATAACTAGGAGTCGTTTTATCAAAATTGAGTGACTCGCCAGTATTTCCCCGCTGATAAAATATTTTTAAACATGTTTCAGGTGACTTACTGTGAATCAAAGAAAAAGTGCTACGGAGCACTGACAAGCTTGAAATGGTGGCTCAGTAAAATAAATAAACATGTTTTGTAAAACAAGGGATTTCCTTGTGAAATTACCTTTACTGTAAATTATGGGGTTTGTCCCAATTTGTGAAATAAAATAATTGGGCATTTTCAAGTTTTAAAAGATCCTGTTAAACTTCCGCTGTCAAATCAAATAATAAATACCACGGGTTTCTGTCCCGCGGCTCCTGGACCGGGTCACACCAGGATGGGGGCCGTGATAGTTACTGATTTAAATTTAGAGGGAGAAGCTAATGAAATATATATCAGGAATATATTTAACAATCTTCAGCATGAGTTACTCCTCGGTGTTACAGAATCACACTCTATGAACGTTGAACAAGTCGTTGAATTTATTAAGTTTTCAATTAAGGATTTAGATGTTGAAGGTTCAGTCTTGCGTGAGGTTAGTTAGTTAAATTTCAAATGTACTAGCATCCATAGTTATTGTATGTTCATGTAATCTTATATTTTTTTTCGTCAGGTGCTTTTTCGAGAAGTTGATATGGAAATAAAATGTAGCTGTGGTAGGTATGAACAATATGGTGTGCTATGTAGGCACATATTTTTGGTGCTAAAGATGTCTAAGGTTGAAACTTTTCCTAAAAAATATGTTATGAGAAGATGGACGAGAGATGCTGTCCCAAGGAAGACTGTTACGTCAGTTAAGGAGAACGCTGAAGCTAATCAGACAGTGGACGGTGTTAATAAAGTTGTACGTGAAATTATGATTGGGACTGAGTATATTGTTGATAAATTGTCAAAGGATATGGAGAAGCTGGCGTTGTATAGAGATAAAGTTAAAGGAGATATAGCTCAACTAGATGAGATTTGTGGGTCTTCTCAACCTATACAGAAGAAGGACAGAATTGCTACTTTGCTTGGGTTTAAGCAACCTGATAAAGATACTGTTCGAGCTCCGGTTGGTATTAGAACTAAGGGGTGTGGTTTCAAAAAACAGATTAAGTCTACTTTTGAGCAAGTTTCTACTAAACAACCAAGGAAGCAAAGGACATGTGGTATATGTGGTTCTCACGAGCATGACAAGCGTAAATGTGATAAAAAACCGGAAGCAAGTTAATCAAAATTTTTAGTTTTTATGTTTTTTTACAGTCAAGTGCTTTTCTTTCCGAATTATGACTATTGTTACCAACTGGTAGATCGTATTGTTTTGTTTTTACTGGACGTTAACATTTTTAATTTCAGTAAGTATTTTGGCGTGTTTCAAACGTCTATAAGTAAATATTGTACTGCTTTCGACATAGCACAACAATATGCGTTTTTTCAGTAGTATTTTGTTTGAACTGGCCTTTAAGATTTATAATATCAGTAATTTAGTGTGATTCATATGTTTATAAGTTATCAAACGTGCTAGTTTTGACATAGCAAAAAACGCCATTGTCGCGTTACTGATAAAGACGAGTTTTGGGACACGCGATAGAAAAAACGCCAAAAACGGTTGTAATGGTAAACCTGCCCAACCCGTAAGCCAACTGTACCCGGTTGACCTTTACACACCAGCACCGGTGATTGTTCAACCCGCAAATCAGATTCAAAAAACGTGCCCGATTCATGCCAACTTCACGTCGGCTAACTTTCAATCTGCAGATATCATTAGTCAGTACAAAATGCAGTCAACGGATTTGTTCCATATCCTCCACAAAGTCATAGTCAAACCTATACGTCAATTGTAAATCAACACCAACATCAATTCAGTCTCGTGTGACATAACCAAAAGTGCTAACTGTGCAATATTATGAACTATGTTTAAAACAAAAAATATTTAAATTGATAAGACACATACTATCATCTAAAATACGCAAGAACTTCAAAATACCGACAAACCCAAAAGCCATATGTACTGTTCTAAACATAGAAATACTTACTAACAAAAAAACCATATGCAATGTTCTAAAAGTATTACCAAAAATAACACAGTCACTGAGTTTGAAAAAAAGTGCTAACTAAATAATTAGAATTCGGTCAGCCTCGTGTTTATCCTTTTATATGCATCTTTCATGTGTTCTTTTCTCGAAGCTAGATCCAACGCTTTAAATTGACGGACTTCATCCAACACAAATTCTTTGTTCGTGTTAAGGTCTGACAGTAGGATTTTGGCTAAATATTTTAACCGTAGATCATTTAAATTGTATACTTGATCTGGTGATTCTTTTCGTAACCCACAGTTCCAATTTTTCGCTGTTTCTCCCTTGAAATATTCCATGTGTCTCATCGCGAAGATACCACAATCATTCGAATTATTTCTTGTTCTCCATTTAAGTTCCAATCTAGTTGGTTCACAGCTCAATAGGTCTTCTGCAGCTGGGTGTTTAGTTTCTCTCAAATATTGACATAAAGCAGTTGTCTGTATCAATACATATTAATATTAGTGTGCTAAAATAGTAATTTTTTTTATAATTTAAAATAGTTACACTTACAAGCATTCGTGGTTGGCCGCCATACGATTTACTATCATATCTTCCTCCCATCATATTGTTCAACACTTGTATTGATCTTTTTTTAAGGTTGAAACATGTTACGTAATAATGTTTACTATGTAGCATTGGTATGATAAGGAGTTCCGTATCAGCAAGATCATTCTTTCCTGCGGTTTCCAATATATCTCCCAGTGACTTGCTAAATTTTTTTATGCGTGCGGTCTCCTTTACATCATCCCCCAGACCCACAAAATCTTTAGTAGTCTAATATCAATCACATTAGGGATAGCAGCACAGTTAGTTCATGATATTGCGTAACATAACACATAACCGTTTATTCTAAGTCTACTATATGCATAATACTATGTACTAATATATCACAGAAATTACATACCAACATTTCACATGAGCAAAATAGGCGTGGCGGGTCTACTTTATTCTGAAATTTCTCTTCTTGGTTTAGGATGTATGCCCATACATTCAACAATGAAATGTGAAGCCAATCTTGGGGATGAAAGGTTTCAAATGATACCCGTGGGCACCTCCACTTTCCTTCCTTCGGTTCGAATAAGCAATCCCTACATTTAATTAACGATGAGAACACTTACTTATAATAGTAAAATTTGAGTTTGCGAGTAGACAACCAAAATTTAAAACGTACCATTTGTTAAGGTGAGCGGCAAAGATTGTTTTTGCAACGTTTTCTTCAACTTTGGTCCTTACACCTGAGATTTCCACTTTTTTTCATGCATAAGGTGATCGCATTGCTTCAGGTATTGTTTTTAAACGAGGCGGACGCGGTTCATGTACAACCAACGCCATTTTTGATGCTTTATCATCCTTCTCCTGTGACAAACCTGCCAGAATTAAGTCAAATGATGGCATTTCTTCCGCTGCTGGAACTTGGAGTTTCTTTCCCTTTTTCTCCGACTCCGAACTGGCCTTGTCGCACGCAACGCCTATCTCTTGCAGTAATGAACACGTAATATCGTCTTCATTATCAAACTTACATTCTTCAACTCTTGGATCTTATTTAAATGAACAGTTAACAACCAAAATCATAACAATCATTATATATTAGATGGAAATATATTTTAACAATACATATAAAACTAATTTGCAGTATCAATATCATTCTGAACCAATACATATTAATAAGACTTACCGATCACAACTTTCGGAACCTCTTTCGTGTACTTTTGATTTTGATAATTAAACACTTTTTCCGGCTCCACAACTTCTCTAATGAAGCTTGAGTCCCAAGATGCAATTGCCTCCCTTATACCCGCAGATTGTGGGTAAGCTTTTCTGCTTCAATTATTAGTTTTTGCACCTTCTCGAAGAACTTATCCAGTTGATCGACTTTACTTTCAATCATTTCTTTCCACTCCTAGATAAGATTATTCATATTATTAACCAATATTAGTTACTAATAATCATATGAATAATTATAAGCATATAGTATAACATTTAACGGTACCTCTTCGGTCCTGGTCTTTGTTACTGTCTCATTTGGTTCAGACTGCGAAACTGACTGTCGATACTCCTTTGAATTTCGATATTTATCTTGAAGAAACTTACCTTCTGAGGTAAAATAGGGTGCAATTCCTTCAAGGAAATTATCAATTGCTTGTGTTGGCATGACATCTATTTCTGCTGCAGAAACGTGATCCATTAGGCTATGTACATAATCTCCATCAACCTCATCAACATCAACATCATCCTCATTTTCAAAATTTTCCCAACCTGCGTCAGACAACGAATTACATATCAATGAAACGAAAACAAAAAAATTTATAAAAATCACGTCTTAACATTTTAACATATGTACATGATTACCTATTGTTTCCATCGGGGTTCTTGGTGACGCATTTATCGCCTCAACATCGTCAGACTTTTCCTTTTTTGTACGTGGCGATACTTTTCATGTGCGTTATGAAATCGCTTAATTAATACATTAAATATTCACATATACACAAAATGATAAACGGAATATGACAAAACTCTAGTAGCCATGATATCATTTTCTCGCAGCCTCTTCTTCCTCGAAATAGATTCAACTTTAACATCCATCTTAGATTCACCTTTTTTACCTACTGGTCAAATTCCAACAGTCTAGGTCAAATTGCTGTAATTCGTGCTACCAATGTGCTATGTATATATGTGTGCTATCAAGGTGTTATATCTGTGCTATATAAATCATCTACATGTGCTATATAGATACTGTATAAAATCATTTATATCTGTGCTATATACTTCATTTACATGTGCTATATAGCTACTGTATAAAATCAAAACTGCTATCAATGTCAAATATGCTTTCAATTTACTTTGAAATTATTAAAATTTTTTAAATCTTATGTAAGCATACCCGCGGTTAACAAACGCATGAAACTATCTCCATCTGTGATTAAATCATTCTCTAACTTGTCAAGTAGGTTCGAGTTGTAGTGTTTAGTTGCTGGGAAGCCCACTGTCACTTTTTCCCCTTTTTCATGAGCGTATATTAGCTGCAAATAGAATTAACATAATTAAGAAGTGAATCAATTGTATCTGCTAAACAATGTTGGATAAGGTAAATACCGCAAGGAGTACTAGTGGACCGTTGTACCACTCTATCCCGCTCCATTTTCGGTTAGTTTTATTCAAACAATCCAGGAGATACGCGCACCAATTCATTTGCTGTATACTCACATTGCTCTTCAATGATGGTAACCATGCCATATTACACGTAGAATACTTTTTCATCTCCCCCATTATAGTAATAAATACCACCAAAAAACTTTGTAAAAACATCATTCCACAATCATTTGATTCTTTTATGAAATTAACAATTTTCCCAACTCTTAGCAATGTAGAAAAAAAGTTAACATGTTTCCTCCATTGACGAATAATAGCATATGAATTACTTGGTCTTTCAACATTGGTTACCTCTACATCACCCATTGGTATGTCTAGTACATCCCTGATCAATTCCGGGGTGATCTTAATTGTGTGTGTACCGACATTTAACGTGTTACTATGATAGTTATAATTATTAACCAGCCACAAACCTAGCATTCTAGTGACCGTTGTTTATATCCATATACAATATCCCCCCAAACCCTATTTTCTCTACTGCTAGCCGTTGTTTTACCGAAAGACCCTTCAGTAGTTTATCCATATGAATTGGGCTGTTTCGGATTCTAATTCTATTAGTCGATAGGGATATGTATGGTGCGTCTACATTATCGCATGTTGGATGCTCGACTTTATTTCACAGACGTGGGTCAACGAAGTCGTCGTCAGAGTCATGATGTGGCTGAGTAGCACTCGTTTTTTCTTTATTTTTCTTACGACCTTGTAAAATATAACTTATTGTTAGACGAGAAATCAACAAATAACACTAAAGTTGACCAAATAAATCCGTATGTGTTCAAAAACAAAAATGCTTACCTATCTTTGATTTATGATCTACTCCTCTTTCTTTGTATCCCTCTGAACCGTTTCCTACATTTTTTAATATAGGAATATCACATATATTAGTAATTTCAAAATGAATGTTAATTGTATAATAATACAAGCCGTTATCACCTTTTGTAAACCTCAACATTGTTTTTGCTTTCATACTTTTTTTAAATGGCACTTTAATTGTATCAATCTTGTATCCCTTTCCTTTGTTGGAGCGTGGTGTTTTAAGACCAGCATGAAGATAAGTTAAACCATAGAAAACAGTTTTTAACATTTTAAAATATAGTGTCGATTTCAATGTGTATACCTTTAGGGGACTTTGATAAAACCTTGAACACCTCAACTTTGTCATCCTTTTTCTGTTTGGTTCTCGGTGAGACTGAAAATGCAATTTAATCAACAAAAAAGGTAAATACCATAATCAAAATAACCATATAAATACATTGATAACACACCTCTTCTAGTCGTCATTACATTCATTTCTTGACTCCCGTTTCTCTTTTTTGTTGAGTCCAATGCAAAAGCATTAATAATATCATCCATTTTTGGTTCAACTGGCTTCTATGTTAGCACCTGTTATCCGCGACACAATAAATTGAAGTCAGCACTACACTATTCAAACACGATTTATACACTATTTTATTCAAAATAACCCCAATACAATAAACTAAAGTTAGCACACATTATTGAAGTCAGCACTACATTATTTTTTTTCCCCGGAATACCCGCAGTACAGGATATATATAGCACATGTAAATCATTGCCAAAACTGCATACATAGGTCCCAAAAATCACTAACTTATGACTTCCCACCGGCAGGTAAAGCAAAAGTGAATGGAACGGACAAGCACAAAAAGGGTAAGGAGTTTAAAAAATCATGGATATCTTCAGGAGCCATGAACCTATAGTTTAAATTTTTACTAATGAATTGAATTAATAAACCTAAGCATAGCACAACACCCTGCCGAACCCACCCGTCAACGCCGCCGTACACATCTCCGGCAGCAACCCCGCCGTGAACAGATCCGGCTACAACAGTCAGCAACCCCGCCTTTCACATCTCCGGCAACACTCGTCAAAACCCACCGTGAACATCTCCGCCAAGGACAGTCAGCACCCACCAACAGCCGCCGTAAACATCTCCGGCAACAATAGTCAACACCCTTTCAACACCCGCCGACCGTGAACATCTCCCTCAACAACAACCAGCACCATTCAACTTCACCCCCCCCCCCCCCAAAAAAAAAACCCTAAAAATTAGAAAAAGAAGATGAACAGTTGGAGATAAATGCTTACCAGATTCAAGCTTTTCTAGATCTTTGTTGTCAATCAGCACACTCTTCGTATCTTAGATCTTTCTCGGTCGATCAGAGCACAATGTTGAGAGTGTTTTGATTGAAGAAGTTGATTTCGTATCTCAATGTCTTTGATAGATATAAGTTGATTTCTTTTTATTTATATTTAAGTAGCATAGATATCGATGGAGGAATTAGGTAGGAGGTGTTGTACTTCTAGTTGGATACGGTTAGCACGTAAAAAGGGGGAACAATCTGATAGTTCGGAGATTTGGTGGGGTCCACAAATAGCACATTTACTTTATTACCCCTGGTTGCATAATAATCTCTATTAATTCAAAGGTTTTTAATTGTAATCAACACAAAGCGTTGATCTAGAATTTGGATGGTTCAGATCTGTTCTTATGGTTCTCACAGTATATGCTGTTTGTACAGGATCTCAACCCACTAGTTAAGAACACAAAGTTAGGGAACTATCATACCAATATTTTAATCAAAACTCAGCAAGTTGAGTTAAGAAAAATATGACTTTGACACTCTTCAAAACTCAAAACAACGCATAAAACGTTTATAATCAACACAATGTGACATATACAAAAGAGATATGTTCAACTAAAAATAAAAATCCGACTGAATACACTTACTAGCTAAACCCTACGCCCATGGTTGTTAAATAGTGGATTAGCCACTCATCTTCATGGTAGAATCAACAAAGAAAATAAAAATAAAGGAAAATACATATTAAATCGAGTGTCTAAAGATTGTTGGCATTGATTTACGGTGGAAACATTATTCGATTAGCAGCAAACTTAGCTTGCATAATAGTCGGGTAGCGAACACAAGTCTCATGTAATGGAGTCATCGATATTAGGAGATTAAGGGGATTTGGAAAGGATTCACATGCATGGTTCTCTAGACACCAAGGTGAGTTCATACGGTTTCCCTAGCACATCATATTATGAAATTAGTTATATTGTTTTGTGACAAAAACATATATGAGTTAATGTTATACATATAATTATGTGATTAATAATAAATGACGTGAAGTGGTTATATGAAGGTAAATTGTTGTAATTACGGAATTGACATGGTAAGTTGTTAAAATAACCCTCGAGTTAACAGTTGTTAAGTTTTCCAAGTTGTTAGTTGATAAACCATCATCAGGTGCACAATTGTTAAGATGCTATCGGCTGTCAGTTGATAAATCACTGTCGGGTGAACAATTGTTAAGACGCCATCGGGTGTCAGTTGATAAATAATCATTGGGAGAACAATTGTTAGATGCCATTGGGTGTCAATTGATAAATTTCCGTCAGGTGAACAATTATTTATAAATTGTCATATGTGGATTTTATGTGATATTAGTCATAAGGCTATTTACGTGATTTTATTTTGATAAGTAAACTAAATAAATATTGTTATGTTGATAGATTGGTGGAGATAAATATTGCTATGGGTGTAACGTGGAGGGAGTTAAATTACCATCGTGTGATAAATATTGCCATGAGTGTAATGTGGTGGGAGTTAAATCACAATCATGTGATAAATATTGCCACGAGAGTGTAACATGAACAAAAGTTCTTCTTGTTGAATGGAGGCTAAGTCCATATACAAAACAATCAACAATATTTAGTCAGAATTGTAGGTAGGCTAGTATGCCCAAACAACAAATGAGATTGTGATAACTCTTGAATGATTTGTTATTGAGTATTATGTCTCTATAAATACAAGAGATTATACATGTTAAAGGAGAGAATTACTCCTTGACAAAATTAAGAAATCTACACATAAATGTACAATTGAATAATAATATCTCCATGAATATTTTGAGGCAATAATTATGGATTGCCTAATACCCCCTGTCAATGCGAGAGGGAGGAGGTTCGAGACGAAACATTGTTCTAAATTTCTCAAATAATGGCTTGGGGAGACTTTTTGTGAAGATGTCGGCAACTTGTTGATCCGTGGAGATGAATTTGGTGTGAAGACGACCAACCGCAACCAATTCTCGAACAAAATGATAGTCGAGATCAATATGCTTTGCCCTCTTATGTGAGATGGGATTTTGACTTAGGAAGAGAGCACTTTTGTTATCACAAAAAAGAATTGGCGGTCCCGGTGGTAAGGCATGTAATTCACGTAGTAGATGAGTGACCCAAATAATCTCTGAAGCCGTATTAGCCATAGCTCTATATTCCAACTCACAAATTGAGCGAGCCACCGTTGGTTTTTTCTTTGCACTCCAAGATACCAAATTTCCACCTAAATAAATGCAATAACCATAGGTGGATCTTCGTGTGTCAATGCAACAAGCCCAATCTGCATCAGAAAAACCTAATAAAACAGTGTTAGGTGGCCTATCAAATGTTAAGCCATGTGAAAGAGTACCCTTGACATAACGAAGAATTCGTTTGACAAGTTGGAAGTGGATGGTCGTGGGATTTTGAAGGCATTGACTCGCTTGATTGACGGCATAAGCTAGATCAGGACGAGTGATGGTTAGATATTGGAGGGCACCCACAAGAGAACGATATAGAGTGGGATCATGAAAGGGTTCACCGGTGGAGTTGAAAGTGTCTTTGGGTGTGAGAGGTGTGGCAACCGGTTTGGAATCAAGCATCCCGGCTCTTGAGAGTATGTCATAGGCATATTTGGACTGATTTAGAAAGAGGCCGGTTTTGGTGTGAGTAACTTCCAAACCAAGGAAAAAGCTTAGTAATCCAAGATCTTTAATTTTCAATTCCATGTGAAGACGATTGGTGAAAGAGGTGATGAATTGTTCGTTGTTTCCTGTGATGATTATGTCGTCCACGTATACAAGGATATAAATTAAAGTTCCATCATGATTAAAAATAAATAATGATGGATCGGCCCGACTGAATTGAAAACCAAGAGTGATGAGGAAGGAACTTAATCGTTTAAACCATGCACGTGGAGCTTGCTTCAAGCCATAAATAGCACGATTTAGTTTGCAAACGTGATTTGGACGGCTTGGGTCTTGAAAACCCGGAGGTTGTTCCATAAAAAACGGTTTTGGTAAGATTGCCATTTAGAAAAGCATTGTTAACATCTAGTTGTCTAAGTTTCCATTTGTGAATGGTAGCAAGACTTAAGACAACTCGAATTGTGGATGATTTGACGACGGGACTAAAGGTATGAGAAAAGTCGAGACCTGGAACTTGATTGAAACCTTGAGCTACAAGTCGAGCTTTGTAGCGATCAATGGAGCCATCAGATTTGTATTTGATCCGATAAACCCATTTAGAGCCGATGACATTGGTCAAGTGGAGCGAGGAACAAGGTGCCAAGTTTGGTTTGTATGTAAGGCTTTAAGTTCATCCTTCGTGGCATGGACCCATTTTGAATCTTTCAAGGCGGTTTTAATTCCTTTGGGTATATGAGAAGAGAGAAGAGAATGAAAGGAAGATTGAGACAAGTTGGAAAAATGTTTGGGTTTGTAAATGCCATGTTTGGAACGAGTGGTCATAGGATGATTATTTGTGTTTGGAATCGGGTTGGCAATATGTGAAGGAGGAAATGGTGGGTGTGAAGATTGGGCAGATGAGAATTGTTGGGCCGAAGAGGATGAATCAAGTTGGGCTGAAGTGGGTTCGGCTTGAGTTGAGGTAAGAGAATTGTGGGTTTGGTCTGATTGGAGGATAGGAGGGGAGCTAATGGTGGGCGAATTTTGTGGACTTTGTGGTGGGCTTAAAGGAGAACTGGGCGGGATTGGTGTTGGGCTGGGGGGTGGGTGAGGAAGGATGGGATCTGAACAGTGAGTACAGGGTGTAGTTGTGGATGGAGTTTGTGAGGTATGAGGCAAGGTGGGAATTTTATGTGTGTTAGGAGTGGGTAGAGAATCTTCAAAATTGGTGAAAGAAAGTTGGGAAGTGTCGGAGGATGCGGAAGGAGATTGAAAGGGAAACACATCTTCGTCAAATTTAGCATGTCTAGTGGTGTAAATTCGTCCCGTTGAAGGGTCTAGACATCTAAAAGCTTTGTATTTTGGACTATATCCAATAAAAATGCAAGGAGCACTTCGTGGCAATAGTTTGTGTTTGCTATAGTCTCGAAGGTATGGATATACAAGACATCCAAAAATGCTAAGATTCGAATAGGAAGGAGGTTGTTTAAAAAGAATTTCAAATGGTGATTTGTTTTCAAGAAGTTTTGTTGGGAGTCGGTTTATGATGTATGTAGCGGAAGTGAAAGCATCAAGGCACAACTTTGGTGGAGCATGAGCATTAAACATCATTGCTAATCCGGTTTCGGTGATATGACGGTGTTTTCGTTCGGCCCGTCCATTTTGTTCCGGTGTGTGAGGGCAAGATAATCGATGATGTATGCCATGCTCTTGAAAACAATTTTGAACACGGTGGTTTGTAAATTCGGTTCCACCATCACTTTGAAAAACTTTGACACTTTTGGAAAATTGGTTTTGGACAAAGTTTAGAAAGATGGTGAGAATATTATAAAAATCGGATTTAGCCTTTAGAGGATAAAACCATGTAAACCGAGAATAATCGTCTACAAATATTGCATAATACAAGTAGCCTTCGGTTGAGACAATGGGTGCGGGTCCCCAAAGATCACAATGAATTAAGTCTAAAACTTGTTGCGCATGTTTTTTATTTTCAACAAAAGGTAAATGTTTAGCTTTTGATAGTTCACAAGAATTACATAAACCTGGTTTGGGCAAGAGGGATGTAACAAAGACATGACCAAGTTTATTTAATGTAGTGATAGTATCAAAAGAAACATGTCCTAGGCAACTATGCCATTTATCAAACGAAGCACGAAGATGTGAAGCGGAAAGAGCGGCAACAAGAGACTTGTGACTTAGAGTAAGAACATAGAAACCATTTTCGCAAATGCCTCTAGCAAGAACTTCCCCCGTTTTTCGGTCCTGAATATGAAAATAATTGTTAGAGAATAAAACATCTACGAGAGAATCATTTGTGAGTCTACTAATTGATAGTAGATTCTTTGTGAGATTTGGAACAACAATAACATTTTTTAAAGATATGGAGTTAGTTAGAGATGTGTTCCTGATGTGAGTAACGGTCAATGTTTGACCATTACCAAAAGTAACACGCATGTTACCCGTGTGTGGTTTAGAATTATTTAAACCATGAGTATTATTAAGCATATGTGTGGTTGCACCTGAGTCGGCCATCCAATCCGGAGTTTCGGATGCAATGTTACATTGAGTATGAAAGGTGTGGGCTAGATTTGCATCTAGTGTGACGACTTTTTGAGCATAAGAGGCTAGTGTAGGACAAGCACTAGCATAGTGACCCTCTTTGCGACAAAGCTGGCAATGAGGGACACGTTTGGTGTAGTGACTACCACGGCCCCTTAAGGAATTGGAACGCCCTCGACCCCGAGAAGATGTGGAGGCCATGTGTGTGATGGAAGAAGGCAGAAGAGAGGAATGATAGTTAGGGAAAAAAGAAAAAAAAGAAGGGCAGGGATCTCAGGCTGATACCATGAGATTGTGATAACTCTTGAATGATTTGTTATAGAGTATTATGTCTCTATAAATACAAGAGATTATACAATGTTAAAGGAGAGAATTACTCCTTGACAAAATTAAGAAATCTACACATAAATGTACAATTGAATAATAATATCTCCATGAATATTTTGAGGCAATAATTATGGATTGCCTAATAAAGCCTAATACAACTTTGTTTTGCAACTGCACATGATTTTCTTCATATGCTCATAAAATAATCAATATTGGTGAAGCTAATGAGGGATAGTTTATATATAATATTATTTTAAGCTAGCTTCCTTGATTCAAATTGCCACTCTATTAATATATGTTTTCAACAATATCAAATGTTTAAAACTTACTTTTGGGGGAACAACAGAGGACAGACTAAGTGAAAAATAGGACTTTAGCCCACTGTAGCACTTGCGAAGATGTTTGTTGATGCACTTTATGTGGATACGGCTCGTTTCGGTTCGCCCGCGTTACACGTGAAGGCCGAGGTCAAGATATCCTCCTATCTTGACCCGGTACAAGAAATGTCAACATGTTCTACATCTGCAAGTGTGATATCAACGATGATTGGAGAGTCTTCGTGGGAGTCTCTTTTGACGAAGACTCCAGGCGACGAACACTCCATGTGACGAAGGATATAATGGTTTATCCCTACCTTCCATGAAGAATCATGTGACGAAGACTTGATTGTTCGTCAGTTCCATGCCACGAAGTCTCCTTTGTGACGAACACTCCATGCTATGAAGACTCCATTGGACGATGATTATGTATGGACTAAGAATCAGTCAGGGAAGGATGATGTCAACGAACCATCACCATGATGGTTCGTTGGATGAAGAATCATCATTCTTCGTGGTCTATTCAAGGTTCATAGTCCTTCATGTTGGGCCCAACTGATTCTTCGTAAGCCTGTGGATAAGGTTTGTCTATATAAAGCACACTTGCAGAACAGATAAGAGAGCACACCAGTGAGACAGAGAGAGCATAGTGAGAGTATTCAGAGAGTTTGTGTGTCATCTTGTATCATCTCTGTAAACAAACTCATTTGGTTGAATACACTTTGAGCTTTAATCGTTGAAACGTGTTCTTGTATCTCGTGTTCTCTGCTCGGTTTAACATTGCCGGTTGGTTTCCGCACAACCGGGTTTGTTTTTACAACAAGGATAAGGTTACTAGATCCTCCGCTAGTGGACCTACAAGTGGTATCAGAGCTTTGGCTCTCGTCCTTGTTAAAACCGAGCCGTGTGTCGAGTTTTCGAACACTTTTCTTGAAGGTTTTTTCTGAAAATTTGTTTGTTTTTTTTAAAAGAAAAATGATTTAGATCTCTGAAAAACCTTTTGTTTGTTAAAATTTTTCTTAAAAAGCTCATTCATACTCATGGAGAGATTTGGTTTTTCTTAAATTTTTTTGACAAAACCGTGTTCGGAAATCTTTCCGGTGTGTAGTTCTGGCCGGAATTATCACCGGATTTTCTGTGTTTAGAAGGTAAATTTTCAAAACCTTTAAAAAAGGTGATGTTTGCTTTTCACCAACTTGGCCATATCTTATCCTAACAAAACAGAATAGAGGTTTAGCAAACTTCCACATCTTAGCAACCACAACTGCCGACCCTAACCTTGAACAACTGATAGCACCCCAACCATTACCACTATTCCCTGCTCAACCAATGGAAATAGAAAACAACCCAGAAAACCAAGTCAAAATGCATGATTTCAACCCAGAGGAGATACCTAGGGTACCAGCACCCAATCTCTTAGACCCATACTATGACCCGTGGTTAGATGAACATAAGGACTATGTGCAACGTTACCCAATACCAGAAGACATGCCCATGCCAAATCTAGCAGCCTACCCAGGTTTGGACCCTCTAGATCCCTACTATGATAGTGATCAATACATTAGGGAAATTTTAGAGAATCCTTACCCATACCAGGAACCCGCACCCCAGTTCCCAAACCCAGTCCCAACACCTGCACCCCCAATGAGTGCAGAAAATGTGCAAGAGCTCCGAACTTTCGGAGAAGAAATTTTAGCAAGTAGCGAGAGGATGAGGCAGGTAAGAGAACGACTCGTCTGGAAGTACGACGAGCGTAATATGGATTTCTGGATGAATCCATATCAGTGAAAGTGATGGTGGAGATGGTAATAATAATAATAATATAATATAATAATATATAATATGCGTGTATGTTTGAAAAAAAAAACTATGGATGCCTACTAGTAGTGTAATTTTTATTTCAGTCGTATAGTAATTTAATTTCCAGTTCTGATTTGTATTAGATGCATACAATATAAAAATAGAGCAAGTCGCAATGATCGACACTTTTGACCAAAATGCATGATTGGTTGTATTAAATATTATCTTGTGATATTAATACGTGGAAATGTCTAAAATTCAGATGGCCGACTAAGTGAATCAAGAGAACCCGAATAATAACCCGGAAAACCAGAATGACAATAATCCTAATAACGATAACCCGAACAATGGAAACCCAGTGGATAACAGTGCCATTCAACACATAGTGGCACAAGGAATAATAGATGCGATGCCATATATTATTCAAACAGTTAGGGAAGCTGATAATAAAAGTAACCGTGATAGTAAACGACCAACTGAACCTGAAAACAACGTGAACAATGGACCCATACTTCAAGTGCCCATTCCCAAAAGAAGAAGAACCATGTCCTATGGTTGTTCTTATAAAGAATTCTGGTCTTGTAAACCAATGGAATTCTCGGGCAATGAAGGGGCCGTTGCAGCTCTACGGTGGATAGAAAAGACTGAGGCTGTCTTAAAAATAAGCAAGTGTGCGGAAGAGGATAAGATAATGTTTGCTTCCAATTTGTTTAAGAATTTAGCTTTAGAGTGGTGGAACACTATCCTCCAAACTAGAGGAAGTGACAGGGTTTACAATATGGACTGGGAGGAATTTAAGAACATGGTAGAAAAAAAATTCTGCCCTCCCAATGAAAAGGAACAGATAGCAAATAAGTTCCTAAACCTTAGAATGACTATAGTGGATAGTAAGGGATACACTACATTATTCTTTGAATATGCCAGAATAGTGCCAACCCTTGCATCACCTGAACCAGTATTAATCTCCCATTATATCTGGGGATTAATTAGTGAAATAAGGCATGTAGTCAAGGCAGCTAGACCTCAAACTATAGAAGAAGCTGTAGAACTAGCAAATACCTTGACTGATGAATTAGTGCGTACACGGGAAGAAGATCAGAGGAGGAACCTAGCTCAAAGGCTTACCCAGGAATTTCGCTCCGGAAATTCTAATCGTGGGAGAAACATAGGTTCTACTTTTGCACCCTACTGCAAGTATTGCAAAAGGAAGCATTCTGGAAGATGCTCCATATATTGCAATTTCTACAAAATATCTGGACACAAGGAAGAAGACTGCAGGAAGAAACTTAACAGCAGGATATGCTACAATTGTGGAGAACAAGGCCACATCAAGCCAAATTGTCCGAAATTAGCTCCAGCTGTAAACAACAAGAATACCAAAAATGCTAGAGCATTTGTTCTAACTACAGATGAAGCTAAGATGATTCTAGACGTGATAGCCGGTACGTTTTTAGTTAATGATATTTTTGCTAAAGTATTATTCGACTCTGACACGAACCAAAGTTTTATCAATACTTCGTTCTGCAAACTTCTTAATCAATCATTAACTAAACTCCCACAAGAATGACTTGTAGAGACATCGAATGGGGAAACCGTTAGAATTTCTTAAATCTTGCAGGGAGCAAGAATAGAGTTTTTAAATCAAAAGTTTAGTGCAAACCTTTACCCAATGAATCTGGCAAGATTTGATGTTGTATTAGGAATGGATTGGTTAATAGCCAATAAAGCCAGTATTTTATGTGATCAAAAGTCAATTCAAGTAAATTCAGCAAAGGGTGAAAAGATCACAATTAAAGGAGATAAACCATCCAGATCCACAAAATTCATCTCTGTGATGAAAACGACAAGTTGTATAAGAAAATGATCTATAGTGTATTTGATTTCTATAATCACTAACACTAAATGAAAAGAATTGAAAGATATTCCAGTAGTATCTCAGTTTCCAGATGTGTTTCCAGAAGAATTACCAGGATTACCTCCAGACAGAGAAGTTGAATTCAGAATCCACCTGTTACCAGGGACATCACCGATTGCCAAAGCACCTTACCGTTTGGCACCCGCAGAAATGTAGGAACTGAAGAAACAGTTAGACGAATTGTTAGAAAAAAGATTCATACAGCCAAGTTCATCGCCATGGGGAGCGCCAATCTTATTCGTTAGAAAGAAAGATGGATCAATGTGTATGTGCTGACTACCGAGAATTGAACAAGGTCACGATTAAGAATCGGTATCCATTACCAAGAATCGATGATCTGTTCGATCAATTGCAAGGAGCTCGATTTTTCTCAAAGATCGATTTACGGTCAGGATATCATCAATTATAGGTACAGGAAGAGGACATTCCTAAGACCGCATTTAGAACAAGGTATGGTCATTATGAATTCACTGTCATGCCATTTAGTTTAACCAATGCCCCAGCTGCATTTATAGACATGATGAACCGAATATGTAAGCCATATTTGGATAAATTCATAATTGTCTTTATAGATGGTATTCTCATTTACTCTAAGAGTTTAGAGGAACATGCAAAGCATTTGCACGCACTTCTAAGTTTATTAAGGAAAGAAAAGCTTTATGCTAAGTTTTCAAAGTGCGAATTTTGGTTAGAACAAGTGCAGTTTCTTGGACACTTAGTCGATCATGAAGGAATTCATGTAGATCCTACCAAGATCGAGGCAATTACCAAATGGAAAACCCCTGAGTCACCAACCGAGATTAGAAGTTTCTTAGGATTGGCCGGTTATTACAGAAGATTTATTCGAGATTTTTCTAGAATAGCCATTCCTTTAACTAAGTTAACCTGTAAATCCATTAAGTTTGAATGGGGACAAAAACAAGAAGAAGCATTTAAAATTCTTAAGCAAAGATTAACCAACACATCCATTTTAGCATTACCAGAAGGAACTGAAGACTTTGTGGTCTATTGTGTTGCTTCTAAGTTAGGTTATGGATGTGTATTGATGCAACGCCAAAAGGTTATAGCTTATGCATCAAGACAACTTAAGAATCACAAAGAGAATTATTCAACCCATGATTTAGAATTAGGAGCTATAATTTTTGCCCTTAAGATTTGGAGACATTACCTGTATGGTAGTAAGTTTACCATTTTTACAGATCATAAGAGTCTAAGGTATGTTTTCGGGCAAAAGGAGTTAAATATGAGGCAAAGATGCTGGATGGAAATTCTTAGTGATTATGATTGTAATATCCAGTATCGTGCAGGAAAGGCAAATGTAGTGGCTGATGCTTTAAGCTGAAAGTATCATGAAAAGCCAAAAAGAGTACGTTCTCTTAAATTAAATCTACAAGTGGATTTAAATGAACATATTAGAAAAGTACAAGAATCAGTAATCAAGGATGATACTGAGAAATTAAAAGGAATGATTAAGGAATTAGAACAAGGAACAGATGGAATTTGGAGATTCCATAAGAAAAGAATGTGGATACCTAAATTAGGAAACCTACGCCACCGTATATTAGAGGAAGCCCATAAGTCTAAATATACGATGCATCCTGGAGTGATAAGATGTATCAGGATCTAAGAAAGAATTTCTGGTGGATAGGAATGAAAAAGGACATAGCAGCTTATGTTTCTAAATGTTTAACCTGTTCACAAGTTAAAGCTGAACACCAGAAACCCTCAGGTTTGTTGCAACAATTAGAAATACCAGTTTGGAAGTGGGAATTAGTAACAATGGATTTTATTACCAAATTGCCCAAGACAAGGAAAGGTAATGATACAATCTGGGTGATTGTAGACATGCTAACTAAGTCAGCTCATTTCCTACCAATAAAGGAAACTTTCAGTATGGAACAGTTAGCTAAATTATATGTAAATGAAATAGTTTCATTACATGGAATTCCTTTATCAATTGTTTCTGATAGGGATAGCCGTTTTACCTCTCATTTTTGGACAAGTTTCCAAAAAGCGATGGGAAACAAGTTGAATCTAAGCACAACTTATCTTCCTCAGACGGACGGACAAAGCGAAAGGAAAATTCAGACAGTGGAAGATATGCTTAGAGCTTGTGTAATTGATTTCGGAGGTAATTGGGACGATCACTTACCATTAATAGAATTTTCTTATAATAACAGTTATCACACAAGTATCAATGCTGCACCATTCAAAGCACTCTATGGACGAAAGTGCCGAACCCCAGTCTGTTGGGCAGAAATTGGGGAAAAGCAACTATCTGGACCTGAAATTGTACAAGAAACAACCGACAAGATTATTCAAGTCAAGGAACGACTGAAAGCAGCACGTGACCGACAAAAGAGTTATGCTGATAATAGGCGAAAGCCGTTGGAATTTCAGGTAGGAGACAAGGTATTATTGAAAGTCTCTCATTGGAAAGGAGTAGTCAGATTCATCAAAAGGGGAAAGCTAAGCCCCAGGTATGTTGGGCCTTTTAAGATTATTAGAAGAATAGGACCTGTAGCCTATCAGCTACAACTGCCAGAGGAAATGGCAGGAATACATGATGTATTTCATGTACGCAATCTCAAAAAGTGCTTAGCCGATGAATCACTGGTAGTACCTCTTAAGGACATAGAGGTAAATGAACAACTTAAATTTGTAGAGAAGCCTCTACAGATTGAAGACAGGAAAGTTAAGAACCTCAAGCACAAAATATTAGTTCTGGTCAAAGTAAAATGAGACTCCAAAAGAGGACCAGAATACACATGGGAACTTGAATCAGAAATGCAAAGGAAATATCCACACTTATTCCAGTAGATCTCGAGGACGAGCTCTAAAACAAGGTGGGTAGGATATAACAACCCTCCAAAAATAATTTTTCTGACACCCCCAATATATTTAAAATGTCCCTATATGTCCTAAAATACACCCCGTATGCGAAAACCGAGCCCAAAATACAATGTATAATTAAAAATAAGATACAATCAAGTTTTATGTACCGCTCGCGGGCCATGTAGACCATTTAGGTCTCTTACGCGGGGCGCGACAACTCGGAGTCAGGGCTGCACCCGGTGCCGCCACGTGTCAAACGCTTGTTGAAGCTAGTTCGATGACTGGGCTAGGCTAGGGCCTACCCAGTCTACTATGCAGGCCACGTAGCCCTTGGCTACGTCTTACGCGGGCTGTGAGGGAAGGTGAAAGGTCACCTATAAATAGATGGCTTCGGCCTTCAGTTTCCGTCGCTTATTCCTTTCTTTCTCTCTTGAATTTCTGCATAGATAACATAATCTCCGGGCATAAAACCCCCCTAAATAACGAAGTTCTGCCCCGTTGTAAGTATCATAACCCCGGTTACGTATTAGATACGCTGCCCGATTGATCCAGGGTTCCATAACGGCTGTCGTGGTTCTGCCCGACGTAGTCGTTGGAATGCCGTCTCGGGGAGGGTATCATTAATATAAATAATGGGTTATTATACTAACACGTGTGCATTTGTGTAATTATAGATAATCACCAGGAAACCCTTAAAGAAAACCTAAGACAGCAATGTGAGTAATCTCCTTTTTGTAAACTGTTTTTACAAAACCTTAAATATTTTACAATGCGATTAAGCAGTGATTGAGTCTTTGTAATCTTCAATTACTGCCGGTATGTTGGGGTTTTGTATACAAAATGTGAGACACGTTACCATTGGACAAAGAGTTAGCCAATGTGTAATATGACCCACCAGTCAGGATTGACAGTACTGAATGAGTAATTGTGTAGATATAAACATTGTAAACGCTCTCAATGCTGTGTTAATTGATAAAACTCTTCTTGATTAAATTGGGATTCACTCACCAGTATTTCCCACTGACAAAATGTTTTTAAACGTGTTTCAGGTAACAAAATGTGAAAGCCAACATAGAAGCCAGCTGGACAGCACTGAAGGCTTGGAAAAGTGGCTATAAAAGTTACCTAAATAAAAGAAGATGTTTTATTCAATAAAACGGAGATTATCTCTATAAATCAGTTTGTAATGAAAACTTGGGTTTTATCCCAATATGTTTAATATTATAAAAGTGTGGTATTTACTCTGATAAAATATTTCCTAACTACGGTCCTGAGGAAATTTCCGCTGCCAAATAATGATAAACATCGATACCACCAAAACTGGTCTCGCGGCCGCCCTTTCCCGGGACAGATAGGGGGCGGGGGCTGCGACAGTGATCCTCCCGCAAAAGCTGCTAAAACTGTTCTGGTTGAGTCCACGTCTGCGCAAGAGTCTGAGAGTTGTGAAAGCGTGAATTTGCTTTACACGTTGATTGGATCTGATAAAATATATTCAGACACAGATTTCCCAATCAAGAATGTCAATCAATCTTTTATTGACAAAGTTTTCGAAGATTCTACTAGTAAGTTTTTGGGAAAGTTGAGCCCAGGAGTTGTAGTAACTCAGTGTGCTTGTAACACTCCCAAAATTTTTATTTATATAAAATATATAAAAACTTATGTTATTAAAAGGATGCATCATTGGTATCATCAAATGTATAGTTATTATTTTATATATATGTGTATATATTCCGTAAGTTTAATATTAACTAGAAATTTGAAAATTCTATACACATATATGCATATACCTGATAGAATTTCTTAATGGTATACCCAATATAATCTCTTCTGTAAGATAAACATAAGAGAAAATGTCATTGGTAATTCATATGAAAATATGAAGTCATTATAAGAATAAACCATGACACCTATTATGTTTTAAAATGCCATATATCTCAATAAAATATTCCTTGCAATGGAATCTAACAATAAATAAGCATAAATAAAGTTAGCTGTAAGCATATTTATTACATTGAACCTAGCTATAGTATCAATGGAGACAATGATATAATTGAAACTCCATTCTCCAACCAAAAGAAAACCACAACTATAATAATATCTATGCTTGAATGAAAGACTTGGGATATTGATATTAACTGGTAACAACCAGGACAATATTTAGACTTGAACCTAAGAAGAATGCCTTAGTATAAAGCTTTGAGATAAGCCAATTACTTGCATAGATAAAGTGTGATGGTTATTGGAATTCTGTGAGGATGATAACTAGAACAGTGCCTGTATGATAAATAAGCGATAACAACTGGCCACTGTTATTTCTTGTTTATTAGTACTACTCGGTTCTAGAATATGATCCATCATGAGAATACTGATTTCCTTGTTTCTTGATGCAAACTATAATAAACTATGTACTTTCAAAATCCTAAATTGAGAGAAGTCTATTTATGGGAAATACCATGATAATTACCTCTCCGGTAAAACTGGGCATGGTGCGGTAGACTCTCAAGCTTGTCCGGGTGAGATGGGGTTACCTCTCCGGCGAGACCGGGTGAGATGGGGTTACCTTTCCGGCAAGACCGGGTGAGATGGGGTATATGTTATGATAATAAGAATTCCCTAAATAGTACCATGACCAGATGTCTGACTTGTGAGTCTGTTTACATTATGGATAATGTGCATACTACAGTATATGAAATATTATATAGACATGTATGTCTATGAGAAAATCCAAAGACTATATTGATTGACAATTAGGAATAAATCATGAACAAGTGTGTCAATGATAATTTTAGATTTATTTATTAGGAATCTCTCGTATACGTCTCTAAATTCCGATATCAAACACTATTTCGTTTGATCATCCGTCTCGAAATTCGTACGACAAAATGAACGACAGGAACTCTTTTAAGTTGGGACGCCATCAGAAGTATAAGAATTTCCTTTACAATTATTGACGCATTAGGAAACCTATAACTAAAAGTTGTGTTAAAACACAAAACATCTAAAACTTACGCTAATAGTAAGTTTACCTTCATTCAGAATTCTTGAGAATATAAGAATCTCAAAACATAGAGAATAGTTCTGGTCAAAGTGAAGTTCAAAACAAGGACCAGAATATACCTAGAAACTAAACTACCTAAAAATATTTATCTATATTTCAGGGAATCTCGAGGACGAGATTTAAAACAAGGTGGGGAGGATGTAATACTCCCAAAATTTTTATTTATATAAAATATATAAAAACTTATGTTATTAAAAGGATGCATCATGGGTAAGTTGACCAATGGAAATATGAGGTATTTTGGGCAAGCGTAGTAACCATTTAATAATTAAATTATAAAAATACATTATATTTGAACCTACTCTGTTTTTAATGAAACTTGGTTCAAAATGTAGATAAAATTATTCTCGTTTTAATGGCATATTTATTATTTTACAAAACGTCATATTTTATAAGTTACACGCGCCAAATGAGTGAAGCAGTTAAATTAATTATAATATATATATAATAATAAAATAATATTATAACTTAACATATGAAAATCTAAATATTAGGCATACGTGTCATCCATTTGAAAAGAACAATTGAAATTCATGAATTGAAATTTATGTGTGGGTATACGTGGAGATGAATGCGTGATTTCCAAGCTTTGATATTTCAAGTATAAATAAACATTGCCCTTCACCAAGTTGCTCGCCTTCTTTTCTTTTCCTTTACACTCTCTCGGCATCTCTATGTGCTAATAAATACCCATTTTTCTTTTATATTATACCCATAAATAATAATAATGCCCTGCCCTGTTTTAAGTATTGTAGCCCCTGATCACTAATACCCTGTCCAAGTGACGTAGGATCCTGTAACGTATGTCAAGGCTCTGCCTAAATTCGTTGGGGTTCTGTCTCGTGACGTAGGGATAAAGTAGAATTGGGTTACTATACTTAAGCATGAGTGCACTATATATATTCTATTAGATAAATCCTGGAGTTGTACCAAGATATATCAATACTCCTATATGTTTTTAGATACACCCCGTATGTGAAAACCGAGCCCGAGATACAATATAGTATTTAAATAAAATATAAAAGCTTAAATTTAGGGCTGAGGCGGGCCGCGTGAACCCACCCCAAACCCTTACGCGGGCGGTATAAAGGCTAGAATCAGAAATCGTTGATTCCTTTAGTTCATACGGGCCGCGTAAGACCTCTCCATTAGTTTACGCGGGCCGCGAGTGTCCCAAATGGTGGCGCAGCCCTGAGCTGACACGTGTCGACATTGTGGCGGACCTATACGATGACCCAACTAAGCTATATGTTGACCCGGTGTTGACGCGGGCCGCGTAAGGCTATGCCTTACCTTACGCGGGCCGCCTGAGAGTCAATATCAGCAACTATATAAAGGAGGCCTCGGATCTCATTTCAGTTCGTTCATTTCTCAAATCTCAATCTCACTTTCTGAGTTAGAGGCATTATAGTCGGGTATTATACCCCTAATTAGCGAGGTTCTGCTCCGTTGTAAGTATTATAACCCTAGTTTCGTAATAGTTACGCTGCCCGATTGATTTAGGGTTCCGTAACAACTGTCGTGGTTCTGCCCGATGTAGTTGATTAGAATGCCGTCTCGGGGAGGGTATCATTAATATTTTAAAGGGTTATGATACTAACCAATGTACATTTGTATAAATTATAGATTATATCCAGGAAACCCTTACGCGAAGTTTAAAATAGCAATGTGAGTTTATCCTCTTTTTGTTAACCTTTTTGGAATGTTTTACAAAACCTTAATTGTTTTACAATGTGATTAAGCGGTGATTGAGTCTTTGTAGTTCTTCAATTACTGCCGGTATGTTGGGGTTTTGTATACAAAATGTACTACACTGTGAGTAGTAAGTCAAGGTTGACAGTACGTTACCATTGGACAATGAGTTAGCCAATGTGTAATATGACCCACAAGTCAGTGGATCTAGCCAAAGCAAGTTTTGAAACCTAGGTGTACCAATTTTTCACTCTATTTTATCATTTCTGGTTTATAACTAGTTGACCATAAGACTTCATACTTTCATAATTTTGTAAAATAATTAATGTTGGGATTACCTAAAGGTTTCTATTGAAATACTTAGTAATAAAATAGATGGTTAAATGAATATGATGGATATTCATGATTTAAATCATTTAAAAGTTTTTAAGAGATTTGGGTTGGTTGGACTATGTAGAAAGGCCTAATTAAATGTTGAAAACATTTCTACAAATCTTTAAGGTATGTCTAAGATAGATCTTATGCCCGAAAATAATTAATATAAGATTATAAGATTAACCAGTCATAATAGTTATAGGATTGTGTATCCTAAATTATAAAGAAAAATATTCGAGTCAGTTGGCTGATGTATAATAGTTAAATAATACAATATTAGTAAATGAGTAAAATTGATAAATTGGATGTTAAACTTACCTTAAGTAGTTGCGAAGTTTTTTTTTTATTATTATTTTGATTTGTATATTAACACATGGTTTGTTGGTTTGCCTAAAACCATAAATTAATTATCTTATTAAGATGTTCTTTCTCAAAATAATTTATTAAGTTCAAACTTAAATTTATTTTGTAGTACATCTTTGGAGTATCTTTAACGAAATACTTGAGGGAAATATTTCAAACAGGTGTTAAAGTTTGAAAAAAAAAAAAATAGAAATCCACTAGTACATACGGGTATCTATCCTACACGGTTTTCGGTTGGAAAATAATATGATATCTAAAGTCTAATATAAAATTTTCAAATATTCGACTCGTATAGTAAGTCAAATACATTTTTTTGACTTATATATTACACTCATAATATTTGAGTTCATCCGTATCTTTTATATTATTAGTATAATCATAAAATATTTTACAATGATATATGAATAGTATATTTTACTATAAGATAGTACAGTAAGTAAAATATATATTTTATATCTAAAATTTTAATAAAATATTATGGTGTAATAAATTCTAATAAGTGTAATATAGTATATAGAATAGTATATGCACTTATGTTATAAGTCCGTTGCGGGTTTATTAAAATGTAACAAGGTTATTAGATCTTTTTACTAGAATATGTATACAAATCCTATCTTCTCATAAGTATAAGTATATTATACTATACGAAAATAATATACTGTATATTTTCGATCCTTGCACGTTAAAATGTTCCTAAACATTCATTTTTTTTAAAACTAGAATTTAAAATGGATGCCCCACATAAAAATATTTGAATCAAATGTGTGTTTAGTACGTTTGTCCATTATAAAACTTTATTTAAAAATCAGATTACAATTTTAATATTGTAATATCTTTAAATAAATTATTATTGTATGGGATATACATACATATTCTAATACATGTATATTACTCAAATATATTTTGAATCAATTTTAGAAACGTCAAACTTTGTATTACTTACTATGTTATGTGTTTTAAGTTTATATATATATTAATATTTAATCTTATATATATATATATCCGCTATATCGTTATGAATTACAGAAAGTAATTTAGGTATAGTATATATATATATCTTTTTGTAACCAATAAATACAATGTCATGGGTCACATATGCACATATTATTCTAAATAATGCCTAATATCGTAAATGTATATTATAATTGATTTTTATAAAGGAAAAGGTAGGAACGTGATAATTGGAATAAGATACATAGATGGTTACTAGAGGAGAAATTATTAAGGTAACATAAATAGTGAGTCTGGTATTGTTTAACTCATTAGTTAAAAATGAAACTGTTCCTATGAGTCCAGAAAATTTATATTTTTAAAGTAATTTATTTCCCTAAACTTTTAATTCCAAAATATTATATTTGACTGAAATTTATTTCAATATACTACGTTTATAAAATAAAGTTATGGAAATAAGCTTGATGATTGGTATCATCAAATGTATAGTTATTATTTTATATATGTGTGTATATATTCCCTAAGTTTAATATTAACTAGAAATTTGAAAATTCTATACACATATATGCATATACCTGATAGAATTTCTTAATGGTATACCCAATATAATCTCTTCTGTAAGATAAACATAAGAGAAAATGTCATTGGTAATTCATATGAAAATATGAAGTCATTATAAGAATAAACCATGACACCTATTATGTTTTAAAATGCCATATATCTCAATAAAATATTCCTTGCAATGGAATCTAACAATATATAAGCATAAATAAAGTTAGCTGTACGCATATTTATTACATTGAACCTAGCTATAGTATCAATGGAGACAATGATATAATTGAAACTCCATTCTCCAACCAAAAGAAAACCACAACTATAATAATATCTATGCTTGAATGAAAGACTTGGGATATTGATATTAACTGGTAACAACCAGGACAATATTTAGACTTGAACCTAAGAAGAATGCCTTAGTATAAAGCTTTGAGATAAGCCAATTACTTGCATAGATAAAGTGTGATGGTTATTGGAATTCTGTGAGGATGATAACTAGAACAGTGCCTGTATGATAAATAAGCGATAACAACTGGCCACTGTTATTTCTTGTTTATTAGTACTACTCGGTTCTAGAATATGATCCATCATGAGAATACTGATTACCTTGTTTCTTGATACAAACTATAATAAACTATGTACTTTCAAAATCCTAAATTGAGAGAAGTCTATTTATGGGAAATACCATGATAATTACCTCTCCGGTAAAACTGGGCATGGTGTGGTAGACTCTCCAGCTTGTCCGGGTGAGATGGGGTTACCTCTCCGGCGAGACCGGGTGAGATGGGGTTACCTTTCCGGCAAGACCGGGTGAGATGGGGTATATGTTATGATAATAAGAATTCCCTAAATAGTACCATGACCTGATGTCTGACTTGTGAGTCTGTTTACATTATGGATAATGTGCATACTACAGTATATGAAATATTATATAGACATGTATGTCTATGAGGAAATCCAAAGACTATATTGATTGACAATTAGGAATAAATCATGAACAAGTGTGTCAATGATAATTTTAGATTTATTTATTAGGAATCTCTCGTATACGTCTCTAAATTCCGATATCAAACACTATTTCGTTTGATCATCCGTCTCGAAATTCGTACGACAAAATGAACGACAGGAACTCTTTTAAGTTGGGACGCTATCAGAAGTATAAGAATTTCCTTTACGATTATTGACGCATTAGGAAACCTATAACTAAAAGTTGTGTTAAAACACAAAACATCTAAAACTTACGCTAATAGTAAGTTTACCTTCATTCAGAATTCTTGAGAATATAAGAATCTTAAAACATAGAGAATAGTTCTGGTCAAAGTGAAGTTCAAAACAAGGACCAGAATATACCTAGAAACTAGACTACCTAAAAATATTTATCTATATTTCAGGGAATCTCAAGGACGAGATTTAAAACAAGGTGGGGAGGATGTAACACACCCAAAATTTTTATTTATATAAAATATATAAAAACTTATGTTATTAAAAGGATGCATCATGGGTAAGTTGACCATTGGAAATATGAGGTATTTTGGGCAAGCGTAGTAACCATTTAATAATTAAATTATAAAAATACATTATATTTGAACCTACTCTGTTTTTAATGAAACTTGGTTCAAAATGTAGATAAAATTATTCTCGTTTTAATGGCATATTTATTATTTTATAAAACGTCATATTTTATAAGTTACACGCGCCAAATGAGTGAAGCAGTTAAATTAATTATAATATATATATAATAATAAAATAATATTATAACTTAACATATGAAAATCTAAATATTAGGCATACGTGTCATCCATTTGAAAAGAACAATTGAAATTCATGAATTGAAATTTATGTGTGGGTATACGTGGAGATGAATGCGTGATTTCCAAGCTTTGATATTTCAAGTATAAATAGACATTGCCCTTCACCAAGTTGCTCGCCTTCTTTTCTTTTCCTTTACACTCTCTCGGCATCTCTATGTGCTAATAAATACCCCTTTTTCTTTTATGTTATACCCATAAATAATAATAATGCCCTGCCCTGTTTTAAGTATTGTAGCCCCTGATCACTAATACCCTGTCCAAGTGACGTAGGATCCTGTAACGTATGTCAAGGCTCTGCCTAAATTCGTTGGGGTTCTGTCTCGTGACGTAGGGATAAAGTAGAATTGGGTTACTATACTTAAGCATGAGTGCACTATATATATTCTATTAGATAAATCCTGGAGTTGTACCAAGATATATCAACCCTCCAAAATATTTCTGACACCCCTAATATTTTTAGAATACTCCTATATGTTTTTAGATACACCCCGTATGTGAAAACCGAGCCCGAGATACAATATAGTATTTAAATAAAATATAAAAGCTTAAATTTAGGGCTGAGGCGGGCCGCGTGAACCCACCCCAAACCCTTACGCGGGCGGTATAAAGGCTAGAATCAGAAATCGTTGATTCCTTTAGTTCATACGGGCCGCGTAAGACCTCTCCATTAGTTTACGCGGGCCGCGAGTGTCCCAAATGGTGGCGCAGCTCTGAGCTGACCCGTGTTGACATCGTGGCGGACCTTTACGATGACCCAGCTAAGCTATATGTTGACCCGGTGTTGACGCGGGCCGCGTAAGGCTACGCCTTACCTTACGCGGGCCGCCTGAGAGTCAATATCAGCAACTATATAAAGGAGGCCTCGGATCTCATTTCAGTTCGTTCATTTCTAAAATCTCAATCTCACTTTCTGAATTAGAGGCATTATAGTCGGGTATTATACCCCTAATTAGCGAGGTTCTGCTCCGTTGTAAGTATTATAACCCTAGTTTCGTAATAGTTACGCTGCCCGATTGATTTAGGGTTCCGTAACAACTAACAACTGTCGTGGTTCTGCCCGACGTAGTTGATTGGAATGCCGTCTCGGGGAGGGTATCATTAATATTTTAAAGGGTTATGATACTAACCAATGTACATTTGTATAAATTATAGATTATATCCAGGAAAACCTTACACGAAGTTTAAAATAGCAATGTGAGTTTATCCTCTTTTTGTTAACCTTTTTGGAATGTTTTACAAAACCTTAATTGTTTTACAATGTGATTAAGCGGTGATTGAGTCTTTGTAGTTCTTCAATTACTGCCGGTATGTTGGGGTTTTGTATACAAAATGTACTACACTGTGAGTAGTATGTCAAGGTTGACAGTACTTTACCATTGGACAATGAGTTAGCCAATGTGTAATATGACCCATAAGTCAGTGGATTGATAGTACCAAATGGAGTAATTGTGTAGACATAAACATTTTAATCGTCCTCAATACTGTTTTAATCGATAAAATGTTTCTTGATTAAACTGGGATTCACTCACCAGTATTTCCTGCCGATAAAATGTTTTAAACACGTGTTTCAGGTAACTTAGTGTGAAGCCAATAAAAGCCAGCTGGAGAGCACTGAAGGCTTGGAAAAGTGGCAATAAAGTTACCTAAAATAAAATAGATGTTTTTAATAAATAAAATAGGATTTATTCCTATGGAAACATGTGTACTACGAACTTGGGTTTTTTTTCCCATATATAATTATATTTATAAAATATGGTGGTTTACTCTGATCAAATATTTCCTAACTACGGTCCTGATGAAATTTTTCCGCTGCCAAATTAATAAACACCGATACCACCGAAACTGGCTCGCGGCCGCCCGTTCCCGGGAATTAGGGATCGGGGGTTGTGACAGTGCTCCTATCCCAAAATCCGAAGTTAGAAAGAAATATGGGAATCAAAAATTGCAACCACAAAACAATCAACGAAAGCAAAGTCACGTTCACCAAGGAAAGGGAAAAGGCAAACAAAGCCAAAACTAGAAGAAGGTTCAGAAGGTGAACTTCGTGAAATCCCGAGGGACTGATAAAATTGAATCTTTTGAAAACAAATCCAACACAGATTTTGTTATGCAAAAGAAATTTTGAAAAGAAACAGTCAAAACAACTACACACAACACACAAACTATTGTGATGTAGGACCAAGTACCTCAAGATCACGAAGTTCATCATCAATCTCCTACAGTTATGATACTCCGAGGTTTGTCGAGCGGAGATCATTTTTTGAATGCGGTGAGTACGGACACATTGTCAGAAATTGTCCATATCTCATGAAAGGAAAGGCAAAAGTTGATGCGCCCGTGGTAACAGTTACCATAAAAGATCTGTTTCACCAAAACAGGACCCTCGTCTTGTTAAACAACGGGAAATGAAACAGAAAAAGAAACAAAGAAAAGAAATTGAAAAGGTTTTAAAACTAGAGGTTATCCAAACACAGTCTGTTAAGTTAGAAGTTAAAAATGAAAAACAAAAACAGAGTTGGAAACCAAAACCAACAACTGTTTCAGGGGGAGCTACATCAATTCCGAATCATCAGGAAATGGATGTCACAATCCTCGATGATGACGGACGACCCAAGTCTGTGAAGGCTTGGGTCCCCCTCTCCAACTAGTCTCTGAATGAGTGTGCAGGATGTTCCAGGAGGAACTATTGATAGTCTTAGGATTGTTGATAGTGGAGTGTCCATGCATAAGATCGGCGACATAAGGCTCCGAAACATTGTTACATCCAGGAGAATATTGTTGCCTTTGATAGAGAGAGGAGAAAAGAAGAAAAAATTCCAATGAAGGAATGATGGTGAAAGAATGTGGTTGAATGAAGTTGAAAAATTCGACAAGATGAAAAATGTGCCAAATTTGATTGTTGAAGGCTTTGATCGGGTCCTCAGGAAAGATTCCAATGAAAAGTTCACGCCTGCAGCACGTCTGAAGCTTTTCGAAGATTCATGGATTTTTCTTCCACAAGAAGTTCAAAGTCCACAAGATGAACGTGTAGGGTACTTTTCTATTCGGTGTGTTTGAAGAAAATGTGTTTGTTGATCAAACCAACCGGGTGTGCGGATACCTTGGAGTGGATTGAACAACAGCACACTACTTCTAAAGGAGAAAGACGAAGACCTTTGCTAGTGCAAAAGCATGTGGAAGACATCATATATGGACCGTCAATGATGATGTGTACAAGCTTTCCCACATGCTCACTTGTACTTACCAGCCGGACCCAGAGGTTTCTAATCTTGTTGCTGTGAAGAGATTGCTCAATTAATTGAAGTAGCTGCATAATCGACCTTGAAATCCACATCGGGTGGATATCCAGTTTTGGAGAGCACTCAGATTCCTAGCAATGCACGAAGCAGTTACAGGATTATGGTTTTGAATTTCTAATCTCTCCTATCCTTGTCGATATTTAAGCTGCTTTATGATTTTCTAACATCTTGCACAACACTCTTTGACCAGACACGTTGATCTCGAATATCACCTCACACGTGATTGTTTCAATATGAAACTTGTTAATGTTGTTTTAGTCCACACCGATTACCGACATGCCAACTGATTTTTCCTAAATTCAATAAATCATTTCTGATTAAAATTAATTTTGGTAAAAGACATTGAGGTAAAACATGAGTTAATCCACATCGGAAAATCGTTTTTGTAAATATTTATTTGTGTTTTCTTAATTTCTAGTACTTTTTGCATTTTAGGGGGAGTAAAAATGAAAAATGCAAATTTCAAAAATACAAAAAACATCAAAAAATTTCAAAAACACAAAAACAATAGAAAAACAAAAATGAGTATCCTGGCGAGAAAAAGAGAAAATGATAGTACATCAGTGGTCTGTCGAAACCTCTTTGAACTTAAAATGAAAAACGATAAGTAGCTCTATATAAGATGTTTCGGTAGGCTCACAATCATTTTAAAGTGTGCAAGGTGATATAAACCTAAATCGACTGAAGACCGTGTGGGAACCGCTCATTGGCATATGGTCTTGGTACCGAAATTTCGTTTGATAGATTGCCGAGGTTCTGAGATACATGGTCTTTATGCTGTTTATCATCTGGGTATCATGGTTGTGTCTTTTACCGAAAACAACGGGGACGTAAGTCTAGAGCTTCCATGATACGATACATACTGTAAATATCATACAAACATGTATATAATACATGATGCATACGACCTCAATAAGTGATAAACAATCATATGTCCCAATGAATAAGTGATAAAATATCACAGCTTTTATCCGGGAGTCAAGTTCGTCTCTTTTTCAGTACGATGGTACTAACCCATTCACGGACTTGCTCTTGTGCCCTGCATGCATCGAATATCAAGTTCCTCATCAATAAGTGATTTCATCACATAGGGCTTGTATTCATCCAAAAAAAAGTGAGTATCTCACATCATATACGTTGAAAACATATGATAAATGGTATACTCACCAGTAAGATGAACTCTCGTGCATACCTTGATACGGGAATGTGTCGTGTGTGGATGAACACCGGTCGGTAAGTATAAATCATACCTTAACGTATCCCCTAACCGCGAGTACATCTGATAAGTTGAGCTTATGTGGACAACAATACCAATAATCGTTATAGGATGCTTATCTTAATGTTAACTAATTGAACAACAAGAGCGTTTTGGCGTGACCGTACACTGATATGATTCTCTTACACTCGAAACTCGCAAAAAAAATGTCTGTAAATATTTATTTAATGCCTTCAGTTTCTGCATCTCTGTATATATTTATTTACTACTTTCCGCATTTACATTTGAAATATGCAAAAATACCAAAAAGATTTTAGGTGTGTTTTAATATAAACTTTATAAAAATCAAAAAGATTTTATTTCTAATTTATTTTTGATTGTACGATGTTGGATCTCGAGTCTTTACCTACCTGAAACCTGATCGAAATCTAAAACAACTGCATCTTCATAAACGGTCGAAATTAGCAAGTTTTGAAAGTTAAAATTCTAAAATTGATCAAATTTTTAAACTTTCAAACTGTGTCGAACGGTAGTTGATTGAGAGTTGGTCACATGTGTGTCATTTGATTATATTCCAAGCGGTTGTTCTCATTACACATTTAGCTTTCTTGTTTGTGCAGATGCAACATTTGAACCAGCTAAAGGCAAAGAGAACGTGTTAGAAGACGAGCTTTGGAATGAAGACACGACATGGATGAAATCAAAGAATCAAGATGATCGAGTTGGAGCTGACCACTTCTCACCACCGCAAGGATCTAAAATATAACAACCCTCCAAAATAATTTTCGACACCCTAATATATTTAAAATATCCCAATACGTCATAGAAAACACCCCGTATACGAAAACGGGCCCTGAATACCTTTATTTATATTAGAATTAAATACAAACAAATTTTAATGGTCTCTCGCGGGGCGCGTAGCCCTTGGCTACCACCTACGCGGGGCGCGACAGCTCGGAGTCAGAGCTGCACCGGTGCCGCCACGTGTCAAACGCGTGTCGAAGCTAGGTCAGTGACTGGGCCAGGCTAGGGCCTACCCAACCTATTACGCTGGCCGCGAGGGAAGTCGAAAGATCGCCTATATAAGAAGGCCCTCAGCCTTCAGTTTCCGTCGTTCATTTCTCGATCTCTCTCTCTAATTTCTGCATAGATAAAATAATCTCCGGGTATCATACCCCTTAAATAACGAAGTTTTGCCCCGTTGTAAGTATCATAACCCCGGTTACGTATTAGACACGCTACCCGATTGATCTAGGGTTCCGTAACGGCTGTCGTGGTTCTGCCCGACGTAGTCGTTGGAATGCCGTCTCGGGGAGGGTATCATTAATATAAATATTGGGTTATCATACTAACACGTGTGCATTTGTGTAAATTATAGATAATCACCAGAAAACCCTTAAAGAAAACCTAAGACAACAATGTGAGTAATCTTCTTTTTGTAAACTGTTTTTACAAAACCTTAAATATTTTACAATGTGATTAAGCAGTGATTGAGTCTTTGTAATTCTTCAATTACTGCCGGTATGTTGGGGTTTTGTATACAAAATGTGGAACACGTTACCATTGGACAAAGAGTTAGCCAATGGGTAATATGACCCACCAGTCAGGATTGACAGTACTGAATGAGTAATTGTGTAGATGTAAACATTGTAATCGCTCTCAATACTGTGAAAATTGATAAAACTCTTCTTGATTAAACTGGGATTCACTCAGCAGTATTTCCCACCGACAAAATGTTTTTAAACGCATTTCAGGTAACAAAATGTGAAAGCCAACTAGAAGCCATGTTAGGATCTGAGGCTCCTCATGATTGTGTTTGTTTGTATAATTTGAACAAATCAATAGAAATGAACAGAGTTTAAATGCAGCGGAAATGAACACAAACTTGGTAAACACAATCAAAGAGGAAAATAGTTTTGATAAACACATGCTTTTCATTGAGTCGAATGATTACAATACAAATCAAAAGATTACAGAGAAAGCTTACAAACTAAACTCCCCCTCAGCCTGATACTCCATGGTTGATTGCACAAGATGAAATGATTGGACTAGAGGAGAAGAACTCACTCAGTCAATCAAATGAAACAGTACAGGGTACTGTTCCATTTATAGGCACAGTCAAACCACTGAAGCATCTTTGCTGACATCACCATGAAAGTGACGTTTAACAAACTAACAAACTCTAACTACTGATCTAATATAGACACTGCTTATGCTAACCACTGACAACAATATATAACATAAAAGAAGTTAAACAACTGCTGAAACCTTCCACTGATGTGAACCCAGCAGTACTTGTCATGATCAGCAGAGCTTTAGTCTTCCATCAGTCTTTAACTTGGATAGCAGTTGTAGGTCAGCAGTTAGTAAAGATCAGTATTTTGGAGGTCAGCAGATGTTGAAACCACTTTCAAGGGGAGAGATTTGAATATAAACTTTTGCTTATTCTGGATCCACTGCTCTGATCCAGTTTTGGCTTTGATTATCTGTTCCTCTGATAGGGTTCAATCCCAACAATCTCCCCCCTGGAACAGATAATGCCAAAACTCTTCATTATTGGTAGATCTTTATTGCCTCATCAGCAGTTCCCTTATTTTCCCTTTGAGTTGTAACTCAAAGGCTAAGGCATATGTGTCATCATCATCCTTGCACAGTGGAAGATCAAGGAGATCCTGCAAATCTTCAAGACTTAGGTCAAGTGCTTGTTCCCTTGTTATTTTCTTCACTTCTCCACTAGACTTGAACACTGTCAGTACATGGGTCTGTTTGTCAGTTTCCCATTTTAGTACTTTTGAGTCTGGTGGGTTTCTTGGGAGATTTTTATTAGATGAGGAGTTTGGTGATGCAGGCCTTGTGATGACCGTTTGAGCAGTGCTTGCAGGTTGGTTCAGGCCAAGAGTTTCAACTATCATCTTTTTAATACCTTCTTTTACAAGCTCATCTCCTGCCATTAATTCTGCCACTGTTTCAGTACCCAACTGTTGTGGTTGCCTTCTTTTGTAGATAGCAGCACCAGCTGGAGCAGTAGCTCTCCTGATTTGCAGCTTTGATGGTCTTTTTGAGACCTCTGCTTCAGGGTAGTCAGGTTTTTGTGGAACTGTGGGATCTTTATTCCTTAATTCCTCCAACCTTTTGTAGGTGGTCCTGACTATGTCTTCTTTCCATCTTGCCACTTGATTTTTAGACCCATAGTTAGCAGCAACTAATTCCTCTTTCATTCTCTTCAGCTCTAGTGTCTTTTTAGGCACATTCTTTTTGTACTTTGACCAAACTGGAGGAGTGTGTTTAACCTTATTCTTTATCATCTCTTGAATCCTGGCTGCTTCTTATTCAAGCTCAGGAATGGTCCACTCCTTGTACATATGCTTTTCTCCATTGTACTTCTTGGTTACCATGATGCTTTCAATGTAGTCTTTTCTCAAAGATTCATCTGCTTTCTCTGAGATTTGTTGACAAACATTTTTTGCAAATTGCTCTAAGGATCTGACTTGAGTAAATAGAAACTGGTAATGCCTTTGAATTTCTTTGTCAGTTTTTCCTTGAGAGTTTCTTTTGGAAATATCCTCTGCCTGTTTAGCCTTAACTTTCAAATATTCTTCAATGTTGTTAGGCCTTGGATATCCTCCAACTGATGGCAACTTCCTTTTAGCAGGGTCATCCTCATACCAGAAGGATTTGATCTCTTCTCTAACTGCTTCAAGTTTTAGAGGAAATTGGACACCTGCAGGAGTGATAATAGGGATTGGTTGTCGTACTGGAGCTGATGAGAGAGGAACATGTTTTGGAATCAGTGCAAGAGATTGTGAAGATGTTGGTGGTGGTGACGGAGAATCATCATCAGGTATGAAAATCCTTCTCCTTTTTATTGTAGGAGAGGCTGATGATGTCTTGGGTGGATCAGTGGTGGTATTTTGAGTGGTGGCTGGTGATTGACTAACAGCTGTTGAAACAACTGGTGTTTCAACCACTGTTGTCATTACAATACATGTTGTAACATCTGATGTCTTCTGCTTTTTGGCAGGAGGTGATGGTGGTGAGGTTGTTTTTGGTGGAGAGATTTTTGGTAGTGGTGGTAAGGCAGTGGTTGTGGTGTGTATTGAAGTGGTAGTTTGATGTTGGGGGCTTTTGGACGATGGTTTTGGAGTATGCTTTGTGAGTCTGGATGGTATGGATTTGGGTTCCCTCACTTTTCTAGTGGGATTTCTTTTTGGCTCAGGATTTTTAACATCCTTTGGCTCAGAACAACCCTGCGCATTTAGCTCCATATAAGCTCTTTTCTCCTCATTCCACCTTGACATATCCTTTGCCACTCTGTCCCTTTTTACACTTGCTTTAGCTTCATCAAGTGCATTTTAGGTAACATCAATCTTTTTACTACCATATGGCAAGGGAATGTTTTTAGTCATGTTTTACTTTTCTGGTTCAATATAAATACCATCTTCAATTCCCTTCTTTATCCACTGTTTTATTTTCTCCCCCTTTTTTGGCATTATCTGGAGGAGGGTTATCAATGAAGAGAACAGTGGGATGAGCAGTGCCAGTGGTTTGCAGAATGTGGGCTTTTAAAGCCTTGATGTCAGCTTGGGTATCTTTAAACCTTGCTTCTGTGAGAGTTCTGATCTTTTGAATTTGGATCTCATGTTGCTGATCAGCTAGTTCTCTTTGATGTCGGAGCAATGGTTGAAATAAACTCCACAGCTCATTAGATAATGGAGCAACTGTTGGGGGTGGTGCAGCAGTGGATGTAGACTTTTGAGAATTTAACACCTGCTGCAGCATTGTTTTGATGTCTGCAACAATTGATTCAATTCTGTCCACTCTCTTCGTCAATTCTTTATATTTTAAACCATCACCCAAATGAATGGGATCATCTGATTTCCCACTAACAGCGGTTGTAACAGTGGTTGATGCAGGGAGTGTACTCCAGACATTAACCACTGATGCCCCTTTTTCTTGGTACTGGGGTGTTCTTCCTTCAACACTTGATAGCCTTTTGATTGTACCAGATTGTAAAACAAACTGACTGGTGGATATCAGAGGTGCTATGGAAGGAATTGCCTCCAAGGAAGTCTTATTGATGTAACCACTGTCCAAATGTAAACCAGTGGGTTCAACACTTGTAGTGGCTGCTTCGCTTGGACTACCACCAAGAGTTACTTGTAACTCAAGGGGTGTAACCTCCTCAGGTCTTGTTGGTGGGTTAGCTATGATTGATTCATCAGGCCCAGTCATTTGTTGAAGTATATTCTCATTGATAGGTGATTGAGAAGGACTGGTTTATGCCTGGTTCAGACCAATAGCATCCAACAATAATTTAGTTGGTGGGGGAATTGTGGATGTGAGGTTGGGTGTGGAAAGAGAATTGGCCCCGGGCATTGGGCTGTGGATAATGGAAGCAAGTGATTCCAGAGCATCATATTGTGGTGTCCCTATTTGTACAACCTGTTCTTTTTGAGAAGAAACAGGAGGAGTTTCAGCCATGGGTTGAGATATTTGTACCAACTGCTGTGAGGAAGTAGCAGCAGTGGTTTCTTGTGACTTTTGTGCTGTCACTGGCAGTTGCTATGGTATCTCATCCTCCAGAGTTGCCTTTTTGAAAGGTTTAGGGGGTTTTTGAGTTTTCTTTTGTTTTGGCTTTTTGTGGATTGTAGGTGTGGGTTTCAAAACAGTTGTTTTGCTGCTTTGATCACCTTGAGCAGTGGGCTCAGCAGCAGATACCTGAGGAGCAGTGGTAGCTGCTAAATTCTGCTCAGGCACCTCTGCTTGTGTTTTGCAAGGTGTTGACATTCTTGTGAAAGTTTCAGCAGTTAAGCTGTGTATTTGAAAAGATTCACCTTGTTTTGTTGCAGAAGCATCATTCTTACAAAGTTTCTTTTCAAAATAATAACTTAGAAATCTTGGAAACAGTAAGAATGCCTTTGTTTCAACATTTTTAACCAGATCATTAAAGATTTCCTTAGAATAATTAAAATTTTCTTCTTGAAGAATAGCATATCCCAGGTTTTGAATCTTTAATGGTATTTCATTAAAAGCAGTGGTTTTGTTTGAAACACACATTAGGAGGGTATGAAATAAAAACCTTGTTGCAGGAGGGAAGAAACCTTTTTGTAAGGTATCCCTTTTCATCATTGTATCTGCATACCCTCTTTCAAGAAAGTCAATTTTTAACTCGTTTTTAGGAAAGGAAGTTTTACCTTGCTGATCATCGAGTTGAAAGACTTCTGAAATGCATTGTGGTGTAATTTTGACAGCTTTACCCTTTAGAGAAGAGTTAATGGCTATGACAGTCTCACCTTGTTTGTCAAGGGTTACATTTTTCCAGAACTCTCTTTGGGTCGCCAAGTAAATTGGTGCATATGCTTTTAACAAAGTTTTATACTTTGATGCAGACATGATATCAATGATGGAGTCGAAAGCATCAGTGGTGCCGGGTTTTGTGAGAAGACCCAGAAGGTTGTGAGAGGGTTTGTGTGGAATTTCGATGGGTTTAGCCTTTTGAGAGGCCTCTTTGGAAGATGATTTTGAAGTGGATTTTGCGGAGGACTTCGATTTAGTCATTTTGGAGAAGACGATCGAAGAAAGTTGTGAAGGAATTTGTGGAAATGAGATGAAAACTATTTTGAGAAAGGAATTTTTATGAATTCAATTCGACAGTAAAACCCTGTTTGGGGTTTTGAAAGGGGTTTTATGGAGAAAAAGTGAAAGCTGACGTGGCAGTGGTTACAAAAGGCCTGACCACTATGTACTGTCCACGCGCCAACCCCTGATAAAATGAAGACATTACTTTTATGAAAACTACTGATGAAAGGCAGTGGTTACAACGGTAACAAATGGAGGCAGTGGATGATTTTTACTATCAGCAGATAGCACATCAGTGGATAAAACACTGATTTTGAGCATCAGTGCTTATCAGGAAAATGAGAGAACAGGGGTTGACTTTCAGCAGTGGACAGTATTTAGGAAACAAATATTTGAACAAAACAGTGGTTAGGGGTAAAGTAATGGTAAAGATTTGAAAGACTAGTATATCAGCAACTGTTAGTGCACTAGTGGATAAACTTTTAACAAATATTTGAGCATCAGCTATTCTGATGAAAGAAATGATTTTATTTTGTGAAAACACAATATCAAGTCTAACATCTGTTGATGGTGATTCTAAAATATCTGCATGATTACTATCCTTAACAAAATACATTTTAGATGCAGATTGTCAAGTTCAATATGTCAGCACTCTTTACAGAAATTTTCATTCAAGGTTGTACCACATGTCAATTACAAGTTTTGAAACTTTTATAGATTCCTGACAGTGGTTTAGTACCCCAGATGATGGAAAATTTTTTACTATGGCTACTCATTTTTGTCATAATATTTGAATTAGGACATGAATACCCAAGTATTTTAAGATCTGTTTAGCAATCAATCTTTGATCTGTGTTAAAAACAAACTTGAGTTTGACATGACCTTGACACTTGTACCATTTCTTTTTGACCTATTTTCAAGGATATTACCAAAAAAATGATGGTACATAATCCTGACAGGTGTTTGAAACTTTTGCTATAAAAAACAAGCAAAAGTACAAAATATATCACTCTTACGGAAAAATAAAGAGTAATATATCCTGCTTTATTTGAGAGAAACCTTTATAAGAAAAATAATTAAAGGTCTTCATGAAAACAACAACAAAAGGATCTGGTATATTTTCAAATATGACTTGTTATAGGATCATGATCTTATCAAACACAAATTTAGGAAAATGGTAAGTAGTTGTAAAATGCATTTTGATCACTGTTTGGAACCATTTCCTTGTCCGTTGATTGCAAAAATGAGGAGACATGTTCACATACGTTTGTTACTATGTTATGATTCTGCGAAACTTGTCTAGACCTCTTTTAAGTTAAATCACTGGTGATACTATTTTTACCTGAACTTTCCTGTACCAATGAATGCACACAGTTGCTTGATAACCATTGTCCACCCTATTTTTGTACTCTTAAGTGTTTTACATTTATACTCTTTACTTCAAAAAGTTTTGAGATAAACACACTTTTGAGTTTTTGTAATTTTCTTCTTCCCTTTTTACCCTTCCCATACATAAATACTGAAATACTCACTGGGAGGTATTTATTGAAGGAATACTTATTCCAGAATTATTTTGCAGCAATGTTTTGAGAGATTTGGTCATTTCTGCACATGCTTATGCCAAATTTCACATTACCCATGATCTGGTCATTTTTGACATCTGATTTTCTTAATGTATTCTTAACACAATTGATTTTGGTCCTTTTGAAGGATTCCCAATCTGTCTTTCAATACATAAGATCTAAATGACTAAAGTTTTAATTTCCCTCTTTTTATGTAAACAAAACACTAATGTTTTTATGAACAGAGGTTTTTGTCGACCTGAGGTACATACTTTAGCTGCAAACATGATGGATACAACACAAAACTTCATAACAACAATTGAAATCAATTTTGTAAAGAGGATAATTATACCATAGTTAACAGATATATTTTCAGATCTGAAACCTATAGGTGATTTATGTATGACATCACTTGTTGTGTGAATTTTGTGTGTCTTATGACATCTTGGTTGTTTTACAGAGCTTTTGAATAGTCACTTTGAGCATGATTTCTCGTTACTCTGTTTTTCAACTAAATACAACCAACCTTAGTATCAATGAAATTTGAGCTGAACTGTTATGTCAAATTGACTGTTAGATCGAATTTGACTGTCCAAGCTCTGATACCAATTGTTAGGATCTGAGGCTCCTCATGATTGTGTTTGTTTGTATAATTTGAACAAATCAATAGAAATGAACAGAGTTTAAATGCAGTGGAAATGAACACAAACTTTGTAAACACAATCAAAGAGGAAAATAGTTTTGATAAACACATGCTTTTCATTGAGTCGAATGATTACAATACAAATCAAAAGATTACAGAGCAAGCTTACAAACTAAACTCCCCCTCAGCCTGATACTCCATGGTTGATTGCACAAGATGAAAGGATTGGACTAGAGGAGAAGAACTCACTCAGTCAATCAAATGAAACAGTACAGGGTACTGTTCCATTTATAGGCACAGTCAAACCACTGAAGCATCTTTGCTGACATCACCATGAAAGTGACGTTTAACAAACTAACAAACTCTAACTACTGATCTAATACAGACACTGCTTATGCTAACCACTGACTACAATATATAACATAAAAGAAGTTAAACAACTGCTGAAACCTTCCACTGATGTGAACCCAGCAGGACTTGTCATGATCAGCATAGCTTAACCCATAGCAGTAGATTTAATCAGCAGAGCTTTAGTCTTCCATCAGTCTTTAACTTGGACAGCAGTTGTAGGTCAGCAGTTAGTAAAGATCAGTATTTTGGAGGTCAGCAGATGTTGAAACCACTTTTAAGGGGAGAGATTTGAATATAAACTTTTGCTTATTCTGGATCCACTGCTCTGATCCAGTTTTGGCTTTGATTATCTGTTCCTCTGATAGGGTTCAATCCCAACAAGGCAGCTGGACAACACTGAAGGCTTGGAGAAAGTGGCATTAAAAGTTACCTAAATCAAAGAAGATGTTTTATGCAATAAAATGGAGATTATCTCTATAAATCAGTTTGTAATAAAAACTTGGGTTTTTATCCCAATATGCTTATTTATATAAAATATGGTGTTTTACTCTGATAAAATATTTCCTAACTACGGTTCTGATGTAAATTCCGCTGCCAAATTGATAAACACCGATACCACCAACACTGAGTCTCGCGGCCGCCCGTTCCCGGGACAGATAGGGGACGGGGGTTGCGACAGAAGGTGGTATCAGAGCTAAGCCACTGATTCAGCCCTAGAAGTGTTCTGCTGACACCAAAATATCATATGTTAGGAAATTAATTACGAAAATACATGCATAATTGTATATTATTATTGTGTGTTATTTGACTATTTGTTAGTTTAAAGTATGAGCGACCAAGGACCTTCTGACGCCTACCGTCAGTTGTCCAGCTCACCTAGAAGCGAAGGCACCTCTTCACAGCCTGCCCTCTCAGTGTATTCTGCTGACAATGAAGATGGGATATTCGTGTTTAAGGCTCAGTCTGAATAGCCATTCCCTCCTAAAAAAGAGAGGATGGTTCAGTAGGGGAGCACATGAACGTAGGAAACGAATGAAAAAGTTACAACAACAGCGAGCCCTAGCAGCCGCTAAAAGAGAAACAGACGCCCACGCCTAGGATATGCTTAATAGGGGTTTAGCAAACTTTCACATCTTAGCAACCACAGCTGTCGAACCTAACCTGAAACAACTGATAGCACCCCAACCATTACCACTATTCCCCGCTCAGCCAATGGAAATAGAAAATAACCCAGAAAATCAAGTTCAAATGCATGATTTCAACCCAGAGGAGATACCTAGGGTACCAGCACCCAATCCCTTAGACCCAGACTACGACCCGTGGTTAGATGATAATAGGGACTATGTGCAACGTCACCCAATACCAGAAGGCATGCCCATGCCAAATCTAGCAGCCTACCCAGGTTTGGACCCTCTAGATCCCTACTATGATAGTGATCAATACATTAGGGAAATTTTAGAGAATCCTTACCCATACCAGGAGCCCATGCCCCAGTTCCCAAACCCAGTCCCAGCACCTGCACCCCTAATGAGTGCAGAAAATGTGCAAGAGCTCCGAACTTTCGGAGAAGAAATTTTAGAAAGTAGCGAGAGGATGAGACAGGTAGGAGAACGACTCGTCTGGAAGTATGATGAACGTAATATGGATTTCTGGATGAATCCATATCAGTAAAGGTGATGTGGAGGTAGTAATAATAATAATATAATATAATAATATGTGTGTATGTTAAAAAAAATTATAGCTACGGATGCCTACTAGTAGTGTAATTTTTATTTCAGTTGTATTGTAATTTTAAATTTCCAGTTCTGGTTTGTATTAGATGCATACTATATATAAGAAAGAGTAAGTCACAATGTTCGACGCTTTTGATCAATATACGTGTTGTGTGATTGGTGGTATTAAATATTATCTTGTGATATTAATACGTGGTAAATGTTTAAAATTCAGATGGCAGACCAAGTGAATCAAGAGAACCCGGATAATAACCCGGAAAACCAGAATAACGATAATCCGAACAACGATAACAATGGAAACCCAGTGGATAATAGTGCCATCAAACACATAGTGGCACAAGGGATAATAGATGCTATGCCATATATTATTCAAACAGTTAGGGAAGAGGATAATAAGAGTAACCATAGCAGCAAACGACCAACTGAACCTGAACACAACGTAAACAATGGACCCATACTTCAAGTGCCCATTCCCAAAAGAAGAAGAACCATATCTTATGGTTGTTCTTATAAAGAATTCTGGTCTTGTAAACCAATTGAATTCTCGGGCAATGAAGGGGCCGTTGCAGCTTTACGCTGGATAGAAAAGACTGAGGCAGTCTTAAAAATAAGCAAGTGTGCGGAAGAGGATAAGATAATGTTTGCTTCCAATCTATTTAAGAACTCAGCCTTAGAATGGTGGAACACTATCCTCCAGTGTAAGGGAAGTGATAGGGTTTACAATATGGAATGGGAGGAATTTAAGAACATGGTAGAAAGGAAATTCTGCCCTCCCAATGAAAAAGAACAAAGAGCAAATAAGTTCTTAAACCTTAGGATGACTGGAGTGGATAGTAAGGGTTATACTACATTATTCTTTGAATATGCTAGAATAGTACCAACCCTTTCATCACCTGAACCAGTATTAATCTCCCGTTACATCTGGGGATTAATTAGTGAGATAAGGTATGTAGTCAAGGCAGCTAGACCACCAACTATAGAAGAAGCTGCAGAACTGGCAAACACCTTGACAGATGAATTAGTGCGTACACGAGAAGAAGACCAGAGGAGGAACCTAGCTCAAAGACTTACCCAAGAATTTCGCTCTGGAAATTCCAACCGTGGGAGAAACATAGGTTCTACTTCTGCACCCCACTGCAAGTATTGCAAAAGGAAGCATTCTGGAAGATGCTCCATATATTGCAAAATATCTGGACACAAGGAAGAAGACTGCAGGAAGAAACCTAACAACAGGATATGCTGCAACTGCGGAGAACAAGGCCACATCAAGCCAAACTGTCCGAAATTAGCTCCAGCTACAAACAACAAGAACACTACAAATGCTAGAGCATTTGTTCTGACTGCAGATGAAGCTAAGATGATTCCAGACGTGATAGCCGGTACGTTTTTAGTTAATGATATTTTTGCTAAAGTCTTATTCGACTCTGGTGCGAACCAAAGTTTTATTAATACTTCGTTTTTCAAACTTCTTAATCAATCATTAGCTAAACTCCCACAAGAATGTCTAGTAGAGACAGCAAATGGGGAAACCGTTAGGATTTCTGAAATCTTGCAGGGAGCAAGAATAGAGTTTTTAAATCAAAAGTTTAGTGCAAACCTTTACCCAATGAATCTGGCAGGATTTGATGTTGTATTAGGAATGGATTGGTTAATAGCCAATAAAGCCAGTATTTTATGTGATCAAAAGTCAATCCAAATAAATTCACCAAAAGGTGAAAAGATCACAATTAAAGGAGATAAACCATCTAGATCCATAAAATTCATCTCTGTGATGAAAACGGCAAGTTGTATAAGAAAAGGATCTATAGTGTATTTGATTTCTATAATCACTAACACTAAAGGAGAAGAACTAAAAGATATTCCAGTCGCATCTCAGTTTCCAGATGTATTTCCAGAAGAATTACCAGGATTACCGCCAGATAGAGAAGTTGAATTCAGAATCCACCTGCTACCAGGAACAACACCAATTGCCAAAGCACCTTACCGTTTGGCATCTGTAGAAATGCAGGAACTGAAGAAACAGTTAGACGAATTGTTAGAGAAAGGATTCATACAGCCAAGTTCATCGCCATGGGGAGCGCCAATCTTATTTGTTAAAAAGAAAGACGGATCGTTGCGTATGAGCATTGACTATCGTGAATTGAACAAGGTCACGATTAAGAATCGGTACCCATTACCGAGGATCGACGATCTGTTTGATCAATTGCAAGGAGCTCAATTTTTCTAAAAAATCGATCTACGGTCAGGATATCATCAATTAAAGGTACAGGAAGAGGACATTCCTAAGACCGCTTTCAGAACAAGGTATGGTCATTATGAATTTACTGTCATGCCATTTGGTTTAACCAATGCCCCAGCTGCATTTAAGGACATGGTGAACCGAATATGTAGCCATATTGTGATAAATTCATAATTGTCTTTATAGATGATATTCTCATTTACTCTAAGAGTAAAGAATAACATGTAAAGCATTTGCACGCACTTCTAACTTTACTAAGGAAAGAAAAGCTTTATGCTAAGTTTTCTAAGTGCGAGTTTTGGTTAGAACAAGTACAGTTTCTTGGACATTTAGTCGATCATGAAGGAATTCATGTGGATCCCACCAAGATCGAGGTAATTACCAAATGGAAAACCCCTGAGTCACCAACCGAGGTTAGAAGTTTCTTAGGATTGGCCGGTTATTATAGAAGATTTATTCGAGATTTTTCTAGAATAGCCATTCCCTTAACTAAGTTAACTTGTAAATCCATTAAGTTTGAATGGAGACCAAAACAAGAAGAAGCCTTTAGAATTCTTAAGCAAAGACTAACTAAGGCACCCATACTAGCGTTACCAAATGGAACTGAAGACTTTGTAGTCTATTGTGACGCTTCTAAGTTAGGTTATGGATGTGTATTGATGCAACGCCAAAAGGTTATAGCTTATGCATCCAGAGAACTTAAGAATCATGAAGAGAATTATTCAACCCATGATTTAGAATTAGGAGCTATAATTTTTGCCCTTAAGATTAGGAGACATTACCTTTACGGTAGTAAGTTTACCATTTCTATAGATCATAAGAGTCTAAGGTATGTTTTCGGGCAAAAGGAGTTGAATATGAGGCAAAGACGTTGGATGGAGATTCTTAGTGATTATGACTGTAATATCCAGTATCATGCAGGAAAGGCAAATGTAGTGGCTGATGCTTTAAGTCGGAAGTATCATGAAAAACCAAAAAGGGTACGTTCTCTTAAATTAAATCTACAAGTAGATTTAAATGAACATATTAGAAAAGCACAAGAATCAGTAATCAAGGATGATACTGAAAAGTTGAAGGGAATGATTAAGGAATTAGAACAAGGAACGGATGAAATTTGGAGATTCCATAAGAAAAGAATGTGGATACCTAAATTAGGAAACCTACGCCACCATATATTAGAAGAAGCCCATAAGTCTAAGTATACGATGCATCCTGGAAGTGATAAGATGTATCAGGACTTAAGAAAGAATTTTTGGTGGATAGGAATGAAAAAGGATATAGCAGCTTATGTTTCTAAGTGTTTAACTTGTTCACAAGTTAAAGCTGAACATCAGAAACCCTTAGGTTTGTTGCAGCAGTTAGAAATGCCTGTTTGGAAATGGGAATTAATAACAACTAGTATTAAGGGCCCCGCGTTGCGGGGGGAGGGGGTATACACCGTGCCAAGTAGCACTAATGCTACACAACTACCAGCGACCAACAACACCGTAAAAGCTCATTAAAAGAAAATAATAAAAAGGAAAAATAACACCAAATGAAAAGCATACGTAAAATCGTTGAACCTTATGCCAATTGCGACATGTTAATGCGAAGAAATAAGACTGAAATGTAAAAATAGAAAGGAATAACTAAGTCGATCTAATACCACGCGCGTTGCGACGAACCTGTCAAACAGGGAAAAATAGACGCATTGTGACGGTCCTGTCAAACAGGAAAAAATAGTCGAAAAAACTTTGAAACCCACACGTACGTTACGGCGTGTTTACTCGCAAAAGTAGAACAAATCGTAAAATGAAAAATTTGAAAAAGATGAAAAATACGTGGATCAAAGTTGAATATAAAAATGTGTTGGGGTTAAATTGCAAAAGATGAAAACTTTTGTGCTAAAAGTAAAAAAACAAAAAGGTTAAAATGCAAAAAATAAAACCTTTGGGTTAGAAATGAAAAATCAAATTTTTTTTTGAAAGACTCCCCATGCTTGAAGTACAAGCCATAATGCACAAACATTTTCCTAATTTATAATATGGTAATAGACTTTGTTACCAAACTAACAAAAACAAGAAAAGATAATGATACAATCTGGGTGATTGTAGACAGGCTAACTAAGTCAGCTCATTTCCTACCAATGAAGGAAACTTTCAGTATGGAACAACTAGCTAAATTGTATGTAAATGAAATAGTTTCATTACATGGAATTCCTTTATCAATTGTTTCTGATAGAGATAGCCGTTTTACCTCTCATTTTTGGACAAGTTTCCAAAAAGCCCTAGGAACCAAGTTGAATCTAAGCACAACTTATCATCCTCAAACGGACGGACAAAGCGAAAGGACGATTCAGACAATGGAGGACATGCTTAGAGCTTGTGTAATTGATTTCGGTGGTAATTGGGACGATCATCTACCATTAATCGAATTTTCTTACAATAACAACTATCACACAAGTATCAATGCTGCACCATTCGAAGCACTTTATGGACGAAAGTGCCGAACCCCAGTATGTTGGGCGGAAATTGGAGAAAAACAATTATCTGGACCTGAGATAGTACAAGAAACAACCGACAAGATCATTCAAGTCAAGGAACGACTGAAAGCAGCACATGATCGACAAAAGAGTTATGCTGATAACAGACGGAAGCCATTAGAGTTTCAGGTAGGTAAAAAAGTGTTATTAAAAGTCTCTCCTTGGAAAGGGGTGGTAAGATTCATCAAAAGGGGAAAGCTAAGCCCCAGGTATGTTGGACCTTTTAAAATTATTAAAAGAATAGGACCTGTAGCCTATCAGCTACAACTGCCAGAGGAAATGGCAGGAATACATGATGTATTTCATTTATCTAATCTCAAGAAATGCTTAGCTGACAAATCACTTGTAGTACCTCTTAAGGATATATAAGTAAATGAACAGTTAAAATTTGTAGAGAGGCCTCTACAGATTGAAGACAGGAAAGTTAAGAACCTCAAGCACAAGAGATTAGTTCTGGTCAAAGTAAAATGGGACTCCAAAAGAGGACCAGAATACACATGGGAGCTTGAATCAGAAATGCAAAGGAAATACTGTAGGATCGATTTACCGACCGAGTGAGTCAATATGAGTCAATAGACACTATTTGAATGGCGGAAACAAACAAATAGAGTTGAATCAGTAAAGAATGGTGTAGAAAACAGAGATATCACTTTAATACTTGCTTCTCATTCAAATAACACTTGATTACACGGAAGGAATTCGACAGCACTTCGAGACACAATCTGGAATTCCGTTTGAAATGAGAATACAACACCCATATATATAGGGTGGATGATTTCGTTTGAAAAGGACACATGTATGTTCAAACGAAATTACAAGTTTATGCCATATTTCAAGTTCAAACGAAATTACTATATAATTTCATATTTCGTTTGAATTGAACTTCATGATGTCATATGTGTTGTCACTTGTATGATGTCATCGTTAAGAATGATGATATCATTCTTGTTCAGATCCGCAACGAAACCGGGACTCGATATAAGATGAAGTCAACAGACATATGCACTAACAGTCTCCCTCTTGGATGTTGACGGAGTCTTTAGTACGAGACTTTAGTACGTCAAAACTTCAGTCTTAATCGATCTTCACGCTTTCCAAAATATTTGACGCTAAGCATCCTTCAAACTCTCTTTTTCTCTTCAATCACCATCATCAGCTAATCTTCAGACTCTGAGTCTGGCTCTTTCACTCTTCAAACTCCCTAATGCTAACAGACTCCCCCTTAAGTTGTTCCGGGATCGCAGTCTGGAATTTGTAGCTTAGGATTGAAACCTTGGCATTAACCCTCAGGAATCGAAACCTAGCTTTTTCAACGTTTCCTGCACATTCTCTAACCAAAACATAAGTTTTTATTTATATCACTTTGAAAAACTTACTGATAGAGAACATTCATTCACCAAACATTAATAGTTACATCAAGTTCAAATTAATGACCTTGATTAACTAAACATGCAATCATTCTCAAAAACATTTCTTATTTAAACAAACTCCCCAACCCAATATGGTTCATCATGTTTAGCACTTGGAATTTTGAAAATCAGCTCTCCAACATCAGTTGTCGAAAATCTTTTTGGATTTTTCAAAATTTTATGCTAAAACACACTAAAATCTTTTTGGATTTAAGTTTTTAATGAAAAGCAATAAAGAAATATTTACAGACAATATTTTTTGTGAGTTTGTGTAAGAGGATCATATCAGTTTATGTGACCAATCACTAGCACCGTTAAGCTTTAAACATTTTAAGTTCTAAACAATTCACATAGATTGACGATATAGTTTTCCTCTTAAACTCAATCTAAAAACTTTCGAAATGCTTACCGATACGTTAAGGTATATTAATTTTGCACTAAATTCTTATGGACCCCACGATCTCAGCATATCCCCTCATCATGCAATACACTAACTCGAGTAATGCCTTTAAACTTTCATCAACTGTGATATGTGCGAAAACAACGCAGAATGTTTAAACATTAACAATCAGGTCGATCTTTCGATACGCAGAGAAAGTCCAATGTTTAAACAAAATAAGAAATAAAAACAAGTTGAAATTGTTTAGGCTTTAACCACCAGTTCGATACTCCCGTATACGCAGAGGTGATCCAAAGCTTAAACGAAACACCAAAGAAAATAAAGCAGAACGTTTAGGCACTAACATCCAGGTCGATACTCACGTATATGCAGAGGATGTCCAATGCTTAAACAAAATAAAGAAATAAAACAAGTTTAAATCTTTGCAAAAAGAAATACACAATCACAGCGATTTTTTTTTCAGCAAGTTGTGAAAGTTCACAAACTGACCGGTTTTTATGCTCTTTAGCATTCAGCCATTACTGAGTAGGCACACAATCAAGAAGGACAAAACTAAGTACTATGCTTTCAACCGTGTTTCCCACTAGAACTAGGCTTTTTCATTTAAGTTTGTATCGTTATCGCAAATCTACTAGTCTAGCTGAGCCTATCGTCACATCTTTAGTGAGACCGTTTATCACATTTTACTTTCCATTTCTTTAGCATGCTGTGATAGTCCAACTGATCTACTATCATTTCCTCTTTTTCACAACAAACTCATTTTTGCATTTTCAAATGTTTTTGAATTTTTCAAATTTTCTTAATAATTTTTAAAAATTTTTCTCCCCCTAAAATCAAAATTATATTTCAAATTTTGATTTTCTGGGAAAATTTGACAAATAAAGCAGTAAACTATACAAAGTGACAAACTGATGAGAATTGCCTCAATTCGCCATCCACTTGGCTTAAACAATCAGAACTCCCCCTGACAACAAACTATTTTCCCATTATGATTTCAAAACACTTAAGTTTGTTTTAATCAAAATGGTTTTTCCGAAAAATTAGTTTTGTTTGCCATTTCACAAACATGGGGTTTAATTCATCACACTATTTTTCAATCCACTTGTAAAAACCACTTGTAGGTAATTCACATACACATTTTTCAACAATCATACCACTTGTAAGATAGTTAAATCAAGTACAACTTAATGTCCTTGATTAACCACTTGTAAGTCGAAATATCACAGTTACCAACCTGTGAATTTCTCAAGAAAGATGCCGATTCCTACTCCCCAATTACCAACCTGGGAGTTCCGGCAAGTCAGGTTTTTCAGTTAAAGAGATTCACCCAAGCCTGACGGTCCTTGGGTGTTTTGAACATACCTTTTTGATTCATAAAATTCTTTAACGCCTTTTACCTTACCTTCGACCATTTTTCCAAAAATATTTTTCACCTTTTCATTAAAAGCCTTTTCTACATCAAATTCTTTCTTTTCAGAATAGAATTGATTCAAAATTTTCACTTTGTCAACTCTTTGTTTAAAATTTTCAGTCCGCAATGGTGGAAAGTTGATATCATCCATTGGCGGAACTGGCGTTTCAATTTTTAGCTCAACTTGTGGCTCTTCTGATTTTGATGAGTCAGATTCATCGCCAAGACATGGCTCCTTTGCTTCCGAAGAAACAAATTCATCGCCAGGAACTTTTTCTTTCTTCACACACCATTCTGTCCTCAGATTTGTATCTGATGAATTCGTTTTGATTGATTTGTCATTCTTTGGAGAGCAAGACGATTTATCAGAACTTTTATCTGATTTTCTTGTTGTATCCGAGGACAAAATCCTTTCAAGGTACTCTCGAGCTTTCTTTCTTTTCTTTCCTCAGTCGGTCTTTCTGCCCTTGTGAAAGCTTCACTTTCTGTTCTTTCACCTTTTGTTCTTTGGGCTTTTCTTTGACCTTGACTGATTTCTTCATCTTTTTCTGAGATTCAGCCCTCGATCTTTCCATTGATCTCATTGGGCAATCTCTTGCAATATGTCCTTTGATTTGGCAGTTATAGCATCTCCTCGTTTCATACCACTGATTCTGGCAGTTAACAACAATGTGTCCTTGAACACCACAAGTGTAGCACACTCTGTTATCGTACCATTCACCACTTTCACACCAAACACTCAGATCATAACATTGTCTGGCTTTGTGGTAATCATCATTCCTTCTGAAAGCTGGATTTATCTTTGAAGCACTGTGGTCAAACCTGCACCACATATTACCAACTTTTTGTGAGTTTTGATTTTCAAATTTTTGTAGTTTTTTATAACGATTGGATGACTGAACTGATGACCTTTTATTGTTGTTTTGAAACTTTTCCGAATTTTTAACATTTTGTTTTCCTTCTACATTCTTCTTCACAGGTTTTTGCTTTGAGCATTCACCTATTTCAGTCGAATGTAAAACAGTTTCTTTAAATTTTTCTTTTAATTCCAAAAATATTTTCTTTTTCTCTTTTTCATCATCAGCTTTATCATCACAATCTTTAATTATGACTTTGTCATAATTTGTGACATTGTCACTTATTGGAACTGAATTGATAGGTTTTGGACAGACATGTGATGTAGAATTCACAAAACCTTTCAATTTATTCTCAAGCTCATCAATTTTATTCCGAGCAATTTCAGCTTCTTTTTCAAACTGAATGATTTTCTGAAGATGAGAATTTATTTCAATTTGTTTTTCAATATTATTTTTGCCAAAAATAGATTTCTCATCTTCTAAAATCTTTATTTGGCTTTGAAAATCCTTTTCAATTTTTAATTTTTCATTTTCAACCATTTTTATTTTATTTTCAAAATCTTTTTCTTTTTCTTTCAAAATCTTGTTTTCCAATGTTAAACTCTCTACATCCTTTAAGAGTTTGACGTTGTCTGCTTCAGATTTATCACAATATAAGCACTTCTCGGAAATCATTTCAGCTTCAGCTTTCTTCTCAACCTTGATAGCTGAAATTTCTTTAACTTGCTTCTCTACCACTTGAACATTTTCTTCAGATTTGACTTTTACTTCAACAATTGATGCTTTATGATTCTTTTCTCCTGAATCAGACTTCAATTTTCTAATCTTTTGGAACTCAAGTTCTTGAGCTTGAATCTTCTCGACGAATACACTAAGATTCATATTAGCAAAATTTGTAATGTTCTTTAACACCAGCAGATAAGTACCCCATTCATCGTATGGTAATGCGTTTGCCAATTTAACGATCCACTCCTCATTAGTCTTAGTTATCCCCAATCTTCCCATCTCCATAACAAGATGGCAATATCTTTCAATCAATTCTTTTGTAGACTCTTCCTTGATACCCGTAAAACTATCAAATTTCTTCTGTGCAATATAAAACTCAGAACCCATGTTTCAGTATTGAAAGATTCACAAGACTCGGGCGAGTATCCGATGCTTGACAAATCACTTTTTTTTATACAAACAATGGCCGACAACCAATTTCACAGCTCAAATATGATTGGGCCGTGATCTCTGACTCTTGGGCCAATGAACTCACATGCAAAGTCTGATTAATTGTATTTCAAATGGACCTCTCAAATTGTCACATGCACTTTACAATGATTCTCGATAACAACTGTTATGAATATCAGATGCACTTAACAAAACTGTCAGATCACATGCAATTATTTATTGGGTTGCACTATCTAATTCACTAGAATTGATTGGGCCGTGATTAATTGACTATTAAATGGGCGGGTGATATGTATTGGGCTTCACAGGTCGACTGAAGTTACTAAAATATGATTGGACCTCAATATCCACTGAAACGACACACAACAATTACTTTTAATTCATGAAGCCTTTCACGTGATGATCTGATTTATTCAATTAATGTTCACATACACACTGACTTCAATTAATGGACTGACAACCTCTTGTGAATTATTGATATTATCAATTAAAATAGCCGACAACTGTGATATTCAACAACTTTTCATTGGACCGAGATAATAGAATTCACGTGATATTTCTTGATTTGATCGAAACTCGCATGCACTGATGATTCACTTAATTCTTCAGATAAAGTTGACTAAATGACCGATCAAACCAATGCAACCTGACACATATCACATGATCTCTTTTCCCAACTTAATGACAACCTCGTAAAATGTTTCACACGAATCACTTTTTCAAACGAGATTAGCCTTTTCAAACGAGATATGTAACTTTCAAACGGAATATGTAATTTCGTTTGAAATTACCTAAACTTTTCAAACGAAATTAGGTTAATTTTTCAAACGGAATAACCTTTTTCAAACGGAATCAGGTGATTTTCAAACGGAATCAGTAATTTTCAAACGGAAATCCTTGGCTATGTTCAAACGAAATTAGGTTTATGGTCCATTTTTGTCACTTTTAGCCCGAATTTTGATCTGATTCTCTCAAGGGTTTGTTAAAACACACTTTTACACACACTGTCAAAAACTCAGTCCATTTTGTCCGTTCAAATGTCCAGAAATCAAATTTTGAGTAGAAAAAGCTACTGATTCAGGTGTATTGGCTCATAACTGGCTCTGATACCAATTGTAGGATCGATTTACCGACCGAGTGAGTCAATACACACTATTTGAATGGCGGAAACAAACAAATAGAGTTGAATCAGTAAAGAATGGTGTAGAAAACAGAGATATCACTTTAATACTTGCTTCTCATTCAAATAACACTTGATTACACGAAAGGAATTCGACAGCACTTCGTGACACAATCTGGAATTCCGTTTGAAATGAGAATACAACACCCATATATATAGGGTGGATGATTTCGTTTGAAAAGGACACATGTATGTTCAAACGAAATTACAAGTTTATGCCATATTTCAAGTTCAAACGAAATTACTATATAATTTCATATTTCGTTTGAATTGAACTTCATGATGTCATATGTGTTGTCACTTGTATGATGTCATCATTAAGAATGATGATATCATTCTTGTTCAGATCCGCAACGAAACCGAGACTCGATATAAGATGAAGTCAACAGACATATGCACTAACAAATACCCGCATCTATTCCAGTAGATCTCGAGGACGAGCTCTAAAACAAGGTGGGGAGGATATAACAACCCTCCTAAATAATTTTCGACACCCTAATATATTTAAAATATCCCAATACGTCCTAGAAAACACCCCATATAAGAAAATGGGCCCTGAATACCTTTATTTTTATTAAAATTAAATAAAAACAAATTTTAATGGTCTCTCGCGGGGTGCGTAGCCCTTGGCTACCACCTATGCGGGGCGCGAAAGCTCGGAGTCAGAGCTGCACCCGGTGCCACCACGTGTCAAACGCGTGTCGAAGCTAGGTCAGTGACTGGGCCAGGATAGGGCCTACCCAGCCTATTACGCGGGCCGCGTAGCCCTTGGCTACGTCTTACGCGGGCCGCGAGGGAAGTTGAAAGGTCGCCTATATAAGAAGGCCCTCAGCCTTCAGTTTCCGTCGTTCATTTCTTGATCTCTCCCTAATTTCTGCATAGATAAAATAATCTCCGGGTATCATACCCCTTAAATAACGAAGTTCTGCCCCGCTGTAAGTATCATAACCCCGGTTACATATTAGACACGCTGCCCGATTGATCTAGGGTTCCGTAACGGCTGTCGTGGTCTGGCCGACGTAGTCGTTGGAATGCCGTCTCAGGGAGGGTATCATTAATATAAATATTTGGTTATCATACTAACACGTGTGCATTTGTGTAAACTATAGATAATCACCAGGAAACCCTTAAAGAAAACCTAAGACAGCAATGTGAGTAATCTCCTTTTTGTAAACTGTTTTTACAAAACCTTAAATATTTTACAATGTGATTAAGCAGCGATTGAGTCTTTGTAATTCTTCAATTACTGCCGGTATATTGGGGTTTTGTATACAAAATGTGGAACACGTTACAATTGGACAAATAGTTAGCCAATGGGTAATATGACCCACCAGTCAGGATTGACAGTACTGAATGAGTAATTTTGTAGATGTAAACATTGTAGTCGCTCTCAATACTGTGAAAATTGATAAGACTCTTCTTGATTAAACTGGGATTCACTCACCAGTATTTCCCGCTGACAAAATGTTTTTAAACGCGTTTCAGGTAACAAAATGTGAAAGCCAACTAGAAGCCAGCTGGACAGCACTGAAGGCTTGGAGAAAGTGGCTATAAAAGTTACCTAAATTAAAGAAGATGTTTTATGCAATAAAATGGAGATTATCTCTATAAATCAGTTTGTAATAAAAACTTGGGTTTTATCCCAATATGCTTATTTATATAAAATATGGTGTTTTACTCTGATAAAATATTTCCTAACTATGGTCCTGATGTAAATTCCGCTGCCAAATTGATAAACACCGATACCACCAACAGTAACACTGAGTCTCGCGGCCGCCCGTTCCCGGGACAGATAGGGGGCGGGGGTTGCGACATAAAATTCAAAGATCAACGTTTCACGAGCAACCTTCAAGGGGGAGCTTGCTGATACACTCCCTGTTCGTGACATGTGAAGACTTTAAAGATCCGACAATATTGTGAAGATGAACCTCACGAACAGCATCCAAGGGGGAGTTTGTTGATGCATATTTGTGTGGATGCGGCTCGGTTCGGTTCGGTTCAGCTCGGCTCAGTTCGGCTCGGTTCGAGACCGACGTCGTGACATTCCTCCGTCGTATAACCCGGCCATTCGCGATTCGTGAACGAAGATCATGCGAGATGACATCATGATGACATCATGATGATGTCACGTTTAGTTTAACTAAACTTTGCATGAAAGTGTTGACCATGTTGCATGTCCACGAACAATGATTGTTCGTGGGAGTTTTTTAGTGGGCCTGACATCAACGACAACACATGCCACGAAGAGTCCCTATATGTGACGAAGATTATCAAGGTTCGTCGATGGCTATATACTAACGAAGATTAAGTGTCCGTGGTGATTAATTGTTCGTCGCAATGGTCCACGAAGATTCCATTCTTCGTGGGCCTGATGAATGTTCGTAGGGTTACTGGGTGTTGGACCTATAAATACAGGCACATAACATAGAAGAGACAGAGCACACCAGTGAGTTTGAGAGAACATTTTCTTGTACTAATCTTTGTAACCAAACTCTGCTGAAAGTTAATACATGAGCTTTTAACTTTGAAATCTATTGTGTATCTGTGTGTTCTTTGGCTTGGTTGCATACCCGCTTAGATTCCGCACTTGCGGGTGTGTTCGGTAACAAGAAGAAGGTGTTCTAGATCCTACTCTAGGGACCTACAATGTTATATCTTCAACTCAGGGGTTGATCCTGCAAGTTAATTTAGGGCGTCAAACTATTCATTCGAACAACACACAATTCATCATATCATATAAAGCAAGAACCAACAACCATAATTCAAATTACCTACAATCACATAGCTAATCAAGGAGATGAACGCCAACCCGACTGGGATAAAATACTTTGGGCCTATTGGACCACCAACACCCTTCAGGAGTGTAATCCGTTGAGATCTTGAATGGCTTTGTCGGTTAAAAATAAAAATAAAACTGGATAAGCAGTTTTGAAAAACATAAAAACCATATATGCCTAAAGTCAGTATTAAAAAAAGCGAAAAAAATATATAAATAGATTTTAAATTTTATAAAAATAAAACTATATACAACTTAAAAGTTAAAACTAAACCTCACCATGCAAATCCCTTTCAATCTAAAGACATACACAAGAAAAGAACATTGTGTACTTTGTTACTATAGACTTCAAACCAACATCTTTCCTGAAAAAAAAAAAAACAACTGTACTTGATAAAACAGTTATAACGTGCGTGCAAGTTTATCATCTGGAATCATTATCACAAAAGGCACGTCTCGTCTACTTTCACATACAATTCAAAAACACTGGGGTCATTGACTTTGCTGACATTTTATATGCATATTAATTTGACTTTGTGTTGGTCCATATAAAAATGTAAACAACCTTAACTGCTTATAGCTGGCTTCAGATAAGCATAAGATGACTCTATGTACGTAGTGTTGTAAGAAACAGGTTCCTGTCGTTATCTCCAGTGGAAGTGCTACCTACAAAAATACATGTGCCACAAAGTACATATGTCACGAAATACATATATTTCGTGCCTGTTTCGTGGTGTTTCGTGTAACATATTTTAGCTTCGTGTGCACGCCAGCTGTATCGCCTATAAATACAGCAGGTTGGGTTTCATTCTGTAAAAGAGAGAGAGAGTTATCGGAGCTATTATATGGTTGTATTTTGTATCAAAACTCTGTCGAAATCAATATACGGAACCATTAATCATTGTATCTTTGCATATTTATTATAGTCTCTCGCTCGGTTGTGCTGTAACTTGGAATTCGCACTCGTTAAGGATCCGAAACAAGAAATCATCGTAGTCCGACGATCCGTATCGGGACCTACAGAATCCCCTGCCCTTGGGTTTGCCATCTTAAAGCTTCTGAACTTAGGTATTTTTTGATTTTGTCACTTTTTTGAAAATTTACCATGTAGTCATGTGGCCATATTGATTATTGGTTACGCCATTTAACAAAATTCTCCTAATTAAGAAGCCATTTAATTTTTATATTTGTAGTCATTTTTAAAATTCCTGGATTTAATGGTTAATCTTGTGAATATGATTGGCACATGATTAAGTTAAAGGATTTAGAATGTTAGGTTCTTGGTAAACGAATGGGTAATTTTTATTGAACGGGTCAAATGGGAAAATCTATTGAACAGTTCAACCGACCCCATTCTTTTTGTCATTTTGTACAAAACATGTTAAGGATATTGTGGTGTGCGATTGTGGTGGAGTTGCTGAATCTTAGACTTGATTATTACCCAAGGCACATATCCTTACAAATAGGGGTGAGCAAGTTTAGGTCCGGACCGAAAATAACTGAGAACCGAACCGAAAATATACCCAACCCGACCCGAACTCAAGTACCTAGGTATTTAGATCGGTTCCAATTTTTCATATAAAATAGGGTCGGGTCGGGTCGGTTCTCGGTTCTTTTGATGGTTGTTGGTGCACTTGTGTCTGTACTTTGTCTGAAAAATGTTGTCTTTGTTAGTCTTGTAAGTTTGACCAAGTCAACCATCCTCCTGGTTTGACTTGGACAAACAGTCAACACTTTGTTTGTAACATGTCTGTGTCGAAGGATGTGTCATCGAAGGATTGTTTATATCCTTCGATGAGCTCGAAAGATAACCTTCGAAGGATAGACCACGAAGGATATCATCCTTCGTGGTATATGTGATCCTTCGATGAGTTCCTGGTCGACAGATGATCTTACGATCAGTCTGTCTGATCCTTCGACCAGACGATCTGTGTTGGGTATAAATACCCATGTGTTGTGTTCACTTCAGAAGGGAGACAGATAGAAAGATAGACACAGAGATAGAGAACACACACACTGAGAGAGTTTATAGAATACTTCTGTAAACATTGAGCTTGTAACCGAACCCTTCATTAGTATTAATACAAGTGGTGTTAATCGGTGAAGTTTATGTGTTGTGCTTGTGTTTGTCTTTGTTCTTCTCGTATAAACTCTCGGTTTGCATGCTAGCTTGGATTCCGCACTCGCTAGTGTGTTAGATATAACAAGGAATAGGTTTAACCTCAACCTCCGAGGGACCTACAAGTGGTATCAGAGCCGTGGCTCTTTTCCTTGTTAAAAACCGAGTTTACAAGACTTTGGAGTGTTTGGACAAAACTCATTTGGTTTTTGCAGCCTTTTTTTACTGATTTTCTCGCTTATCTTTACGTTAAAACGTGTTCTAAACTAACCGGGTGTGTTAAAAGACGGGTTGGATAACTTAAAAACTTGTTTTTGAGGTGTTTGGTATTTTCCGGCCAAAATTCCGGCCTCTCCGGTGATCGGTTTCTGGGTTAGATCTGTCATTTTTGGGTTATATTTTATTTGTTCAAATATGTTTTTGCAGAAAATGATGGTCTGAACCATACTTTCTGCCGAAAGATTTACCAACCCATCACCTTTTTCACCAACCTGTCACTCTTTGTCAACTGTGTCAGGGCAGTTCGAAAGATATCCTTCGAAGTCGAAAGATCATCTTTCGATCAAAGGAGGTTCGATAGATAATCATCCTTCGAACATCCTTCGAAGTCTGTGACTTATCTTTCGATCCAAGGAATATTTTCGAAGGATACATCTTTCGTTTTACTGCTCTTATTCGAAAGACAAGGATCCTACGATTGGGGAGTCTTTCGAAATCATTGTTCGAAACTCAACAGTAATCTTTCGAACACTGTTGATCCTTCGAACAAGTGTTGATCTTTCGAACTTAGTCTGTTTATGTGTAACAAGTTTGTGATTTTCAGGTATTATTTTTCTTGATAAAAAATGAATCCAAGATGGGGTAGACTGGTAAATACAGATATGTATTTTGGCACTCCGTCTCCCGCACCGGCATCTTCGCAAGCTAATGCTATATCTACCGGTCAATGGGCATTCGTATCAAATCAAACTCCAAGTGTTCAAAGCATTCTCTTAAGCGAGAGTGAAGCGGGAAGTTTGAATCGGCCTCCAAAGTTGATGCACTTATACGAATATCCAGGATGGATTGACAGATTTCATACATACGTCCTTGGGCAAAATACAGAATTGTGGTTGCGGTTCATCACAGATTTCGATCAAACAATAGAGGTTGCTGCATCATCTGCTGCTACGTTTGCAGATCTTACAGAAGATCAGAAGAAGGTCTATGACTTGGAAAAGAAGGCTTATGCCATCCTTACTCAGGCGTTAAGTAAAGACATTTATCATCAATTTGTCAATTACAAGACAACAAAGAGGTTGTGGGACGCATTGAAGACAAGGGGCGTGGGAAATGAAGCGACACGTCAATTGAGAAAAGACTTGCTAAAGAAAGAGTTTGATGGTTTTTCTTGTATGGAGAATGAATCTTTAGGAGATTTGACAAGTCGATTTAATCATTTGCTGACTGAATTGTCAAATTTTGAGGTTGTTACACCTTCAGCAGAGATTGTGAAGAAGTTTGCAGATGCGTTGCCACCTCAATGGAATACTTTCTTGGAAATCATGAAGTACAATGGCACTTTAGCTACAACAGGCTTCAATGATTTTGTTCAAATCCTGGAAAACAAGAATCAGGAAGAAACTCTCAAGGCAAAAAGAGTTCCAGTGCCACAAAATCCTGAAATGTATTATGGAACTTCTAGCACTTCTACAAAACCTTCTTCACATGCTCCAATTCAAACAGCGTTTGTATCTACCACTGACATGTATGGCAATACTATTCAAGTTCCAGTCCTTCCAAAAACAGACATGTATGGAAATCCGCTTGAACCTGTTCCTCAACAAGTACCACAACAGCAAAGCCAACGACTTATCAGAACTACAGATATGTACGGAAATCCGTTTGAACCAGCTTCTCAACCAGCACCACAACAGCCTATCAGAGAAACTGATATGTATGGGAATCCACTTCCTCCTCAACAGCAAGCAAGTTATGGAAGCACATCATCTGCTAGTCAGCAGTCAAAGCCAAATACAGTACGGCTCGACACCTCAAGCTTTTCTAAAGTCAGTGTGGAAGTAGCAAAGGAACACATGGAGCTGCTAAACACTTTGGTGAGCGCATACTGTGGATTGGTGGAAGGTCAGATTGGCAACATTAATCTGACACAAGAAGACTATCAGCAGATAGATAAAGAGGAGATGGAGATGATGGACATCAAGTGGGCCTTTGCCAGTGCTGTTAGGCGAGCAAAGGATTTCATGGAAAGAACGGGCAGAACCAGCTTGGAAAGCAAGAAAGACACCAAGTATGGGTTCGATAAGCAGGCTGTTAAGTGCTTCAACTGTGGGGAACGTGGTCATTTCAAACGTGAATGTACGAGGCCATCTCAACATGGAAACCAAAATCCTTTCAGAGGTCAAGGCAACCGGGCTCAGAACCAAGTAAGGAACAATGAGCGCACATTGGTGCCTGTCAACAACCAGAGTCAAGCTGGACCATCTAATGCCAACCAGGCACTTGTGGTTCAAGTAGATGAAGGATGTGATTGGTCAATCCAGTTGGGAAATGATGCTCCAGATGGAACAGCTTGTTTTGCTGAAATTGTCAAGGATTTAAATCACGCCAGTGGTGGAGAATCTTCCGCCAATGGTGGTGACTCTTCTGAGGATGAAGACTCTTCTGGTTATAGTAGAAGTTCAGATGAAGAATCCTCGAGTTCAGGCGATGATCATGTGGATGAGACATCAAGTGCGTCAGTCGATGCTAATATTGATGAGCTATTGGGAGAAGCTGCAGCAGAAACTCAAAGAAGATCTATTTTGGTGGATCAAGCTGCTTATTCTTCGTCTTCTCTCCATTCAGCCTTTATGGCTAATGTCGACAGTTCATCAAGTCAGGTATGTGTCGATGAACCCACTGCTATTAGTTGTGATAACTGTGATAGTTTGCATGTTAAATGTGATGATTTAGAGGCAAACATGTCTGAGTTGCAAGGCAAACATGATGCTTTACAAGCTAGTTTGTTTGACTTGCAAGACAAACATGTCTCTTTGAATGATAAGTGGTGTGAATTGCAAAGCAAACACGAGGCTTTGCAAGAGAAATATGATGTGACATTCATTCATAATCAGAAATTAACTGTTGATCTTTCAAAGTGCACTGAAGCCAACATGTTTTATGAAAACCATGAAAAAGAGTTTAAATCGATGATTGAAAAATTAAAGAAAGATAAAACCGAGTTAACAAAAATGGTTTCCAGGAAACAAACTGACATTAATTTGTATATAACTCGCCTTGAGGTAATGCAAAAGGAAATGGCTTGTGTCAAAACCGAAAGTGAGGCGATCCGACTCAAGTTAGATAGCTATTTAAGCTCTAGCTATGTGTTGGATCACATCATTGATGTTCAGAAAGAGAAAAAGGATGTCACATGCATTGGATATAAGCAATGTCCACCACCTGTTAGACAAAATTATGATGCCATGCCTGACGAGGAGAATAGAACTTTCTTTGAACCATCTGTTCCTCTAGATGTTAATGAATTTGCAGCAGGACTCGGATACAAGAAAGAGGTATCATCAGATTCAGATGTGTCAGCAGATACATTTGTAACTGCTGAACCGAATCAGACTCCTCCAGTTGTGATTGAGGATACTGATTCTTCTGATGATGAATCTGATGATACTGATTCGGAAAAGTCTGATGCGGTAGTCAAAGAAGAGGACATACCTCTTGAGAATCATATTCTATGTGATCCTCCCGCAAAACCTGCTAAGACTGTTCCAACCGAGTCCACATCTGAAAAAGAGTCGGAGAGTGTGGATTTGCTGTACACTCTTGTTGGTGATGATAAAGTTTATTCAGACAAAGATTTTCCTATTAAGAATGTTAATCAATCATTAATCAGTAAAGTCTTTGAAAATTCAACAAGTAAGTTTTTGGGAAAGACAGGATCACATGTTACAGTCACACAGTGTCCTCCTATCCCAAAGGCCGAAGTTCGAAAACAATTTGGCAATCAAAAATTACCAACAGTGCAAAAACAGCAAAATCATGCCAAACCAAGAGGTAAAGCACCGGCTCAAACTCAAAGGAAGCCGAATCAAAAGAAGAAAAAGAATGTGAACTTTGTGAAATCTAAGGGAACGGACAAAATTGAAACGTTTGCAAACCAGTCTAACTTAGATTTTGTCAAGAAAGCAACAGTGATGAAAAGAAATGAACTAAACAGTTCAAAACCTAGTACCTCGGGATCACAAAGTTCATCATCGGCAAGACAATCACATGTTTCTTCGGGGTTTGTTGAACGAAGATCATGTTTTGAATGTGGTACAATTGGACACATAATTCGAAACTGTCCGTATCTTCATAAGCTGAAAGCAAAGGTTGATGATCCCCGTGCCCAAACTGACCGCAAACGATCTGTTTCTGTAAAACAAGATCCCCGCCTTGTAAAAGAAAGGGAAAAGAAACAGAAACGCCAACAGGTCAAGAAAATTGAAAAGATAATTAAAACCGATGTGGTTAACAAACAATCTGTTTCTGTCAAACCAGAAAATTCAAAAACTTCTGACAACCATGAAGTTAAAATTTTAAAGAATGACACTGGTAAACCAAAACAGACCTGGAAACCAAAAACGGTTAAAGAATCAGGGGGATCATCACAATTTTCGAATCATCAAAGAATAGAAGTTATTGTTATTGATGAAAATGGAAGACCCAAGACCACAATGGCTTGGGTCCCCATCTCCAACTAATTATGTGAGTTCATGTGCAGGGTGTTCCAGGAGGAACTATCAGTAGTCATTGGATTGTTGATAGTGGGGCATCCAGGCACATGACAGGCGACATGAAGCTTCTCTACGACGTCAAATCTATTAGAGGAGGTTATGTTGCTTTTGCTGGAGATAAAGGCGGATATATTACGGGTGAAGGAATGATTTCCAATGGGGTTGTTAGCTTTGATAAGATCAACTTCGTACAACAACTTGATCACAATCTTCTTAGTGTTTCTCAAATTTGTGATAAGCAGTTCTCAGTACACTTTGATGCAAATGGATGTTAAGTACTGAAACCCGGCTTCAAAATTCCAAAAGAATGGATTCTCTTGTCGGCTCCAAGGATAAATGATCTGTATGTCCTTGATATGAGCCAAGCTATCACAACGTCTGCACAAGCAACTTGTTTCGTTTCCAAAGCCACAGAAAAAGACACAATCTCTTGGCACAGACGAATGGGTCACATTCACTTACGCAAAATGAATCATTTGGTGTCAAATGAATTGGTGAATGGTGTTCCTCTTAAAAACTTCCATCTTCAAGACATCTGTGTCTCGTGCCAGAAAGGAAAACAAACGAAGAAGCGACACCCTACAAAGAAAGTCAACACGGTGGCTGTTCCTCTTGAACGTTTGCACATGGATTTGTTCGGTCCTGTCAAGCACAAAAGTATTAGGAATGATCAATATTGCCTCGTGATAACTGATGATTATTCAAGATTTTCTTGGGTGGCGTTCATGGCACATAAGAGTGAAACCTTCGGTATTATCAAAAACTTGATCATTCAGATTGAGAATCTATATAAGTTGAAGGTTAGGCGGATACGTAGCGACAATGGTACTGAATTCAAAAATCATGCCATGGCGGAGTTTTGCACTTCAAAAGGTATTCTTCACGAATTTAGTGCAGCTTATACTCCTCAACAGAATGGCGTCGCTGAACGTAAGAACCGCACATTGATCGAGACTGCTCGGACTATGTTGGTAGAGTCACAGTTGCCCATTCCATTCTGGACTGAAGCTGTGTCCTCTGCATGTTACACGTTGAACCGAGTCCTCACAGTCAAAAGGCACAACAAGACCTGCTTTGAGCTTATTAACAAACGGAAACCAGATTTGTCATATCTTGAACCGTTTGGAGCTCCGTGCACAATAATCGATCCTAATGGAAAGTTCGGGGCAAGAGCAATTGATGGATACTTTCTTGGGTATTCCACCCCAAACTTAAGAGTCTGGAATCTAGAGACTAAAAGGGTCGAGGAATGGTCTGAAGTCAGAGTACAAAGGCACACTTTACCAGTCAAATGTCCTGGTCAGCCTTGGATGTTTGAGTACGATGACTTTTTCAATTCGATCAATGTTGAAGCCGTTGAAGAAAATGCTGCGGCAAGGATGTTTTTCGAGAGTGACAATGCAACAGATTCACCGTTGGTTCGTCCAATTATTGTCAATCAAGAACCATCTTCAGTGAACAATAATGCTCTCGACAATGAGGATTTTCACGATGCTACCGAATTGAACGAATCTTCAGAGGATGACGAATTTCTAGATGCAGATCAAGAGGCTCCAGCAACAGCAGTACATGGTACTTCAGAAGGTACACCTCCAGTGGATGTCCCTAGAACAGCTGAAGCTACTGCATCATCCTCTTCGTCAATTCCGGGCATTGAATTGGTTGTTGATCTCAATCTCAACAATCTGGGTACTAACTTTCCAGTTCAAGATAATCCAGAAACAAGGATTCACAATACCCATCCTCAACAAAACATCATCGGAAATGTACAGAGTGGCGTTCAAACAAGAAACATGTTGCGGAACAACAACAATGCAGGCTTGTATGCGGCGATTAGAGAATCTGGTCAACAAAATGATTGGTCTTTCGCGTGTTATGTTTCACAGGAAGAGCCAAGAACTTGGAAAGATGCTTTGAAAGATAGCTCTTGGGTTGAAGCAATGCAGGAAGAACTGCAACAATTCCAGAAGCTTGGTGTCTGGAAACTCGTAGAGAAACCTGCTGGTTACAAGAAGATTGGTACCCGTTGGGTGTTTAAATGCAAAAAGGATGACCGTGGAGTCGTTATTCGAAACAAAGCAAGGCTAGTCGTTCAAGGTTTTCGTCAGATAGAAGGGATCGACTACAACGAAGTCTATGCACCTGTTGCACGTCTAGAAGCAATTCGGATTTTTCTGGCTTATGCCTCATTCAAAGGTTTCAAGGTATACCAGATGGACGTGAAATGTGCATTCTTACATGGTGTGGTGGAAGAAGAGGTGTACGTCGAACAGCCTCCAGGTTTTGAAGATCCTATCCATCCCGATCGGGTTTGGTTGCTCAACAAAGCTCTCTATGGTCTTCATCAAGCACCGCGAGCTTGGTACGCAACCTTATCTAATTATCTGCTGGAGAATGGATTTCGCAGAGGTCTTATCGATTGTACTCTTTTCATCAAAGAACAAGATGGAGATCTTCTACTGGTTCAGGTATACGTTGATGATATTATATTTGGTTCTACTAATGATGTTTTGTGTAGGAATTTCGAGCGCATCATGTAGGATAAATTCGAGATGAGTGCTATGGGGGAAATGACCTTCTTTTTGGGCCTACAAGTACAACAAACTGAGTCTGGGACATTCATCCATCAGACTAAATATGTTGGTGACATCTTGAGCCGGTTCCAGATGTCTGATGCAACGCCCATCGGTACCCCATTGCCACAAAATCACGGAATTACTCCAGACTTGAAGGGTCAAGATGTTAGCCCCTCATACTACCGCGCGATGATCGGATCTCTTATGTACCTCACAGCATCAAGACCAGATATAATGTACCCAACGTGCCTGCTTGCCAGATATCAAGTCAACTCGAAGGCCTCACATCTTGCAGCTGTTAAAAGGATTTTTCGTTATTTGAAGGGTTACCCTGACACCGGTCTGTGGTACCATAGGGATAATAACTTTGACTTGATCGCATTCAGTGATTCTGATTTTGGCGGATGCAAAATCGACGGCAAATCCACAACGGCTGGATGTCAGTTTTTGGGAAATCGCCTAGTCACATGGCAGTGCAAGAAGCAGACGTGTGTAGCTACATCAACATGCGAAGCTGAATACATTGCTGCCTCAAGTTGTTGCTCCCAAGTCTTGTGGATTCAACAACAAATGCGCGACTACGGTTTTGAATTCCTAACTACTCCTATTTACGTTGATAATTCTGCTGCCTTACAGATCACTAAAAATCCTGTGCAGCATTCAAAGACTAAGCACATCGACATTAAGTATCACTTTATACGTGATTGCTTTGAGAAAAGGCTAATCGATGTTGCTTACGTACACACCGATGACCAACGTGCCGACCTTTTTACCAAAGCATTTGACAAATCAAGATTTGACTATTTATTATTGGTAAACGGCATTAAGGTCAAGCAAGAGTAATACCAACATCGGAAAATCATTTTTGTAAATACCTTTGTGTTTTAAATTTATCTTAGTTTGTTGATTTTAGGGGGAGTAAATCCAAAATTTGAAAAATCCAAAAACATCGAAAAATTTCAAAAACACAAAAACAATAGAAAACCAAAAATGAGTTTCCTGGCGAGAAAAAGAGAAAATGATAGTACATCAGTGGTCTGTCTAAACCTCTTTAAACCTAAAATGAAAAACGATAAGCAGCTCTATATAAGATGTATCGGTAGGCTCACAATCATTTTAAAGTGTGCAGGGTGATATAAACTTAAATCGACTGAAGACTGGGTGGGAACCATTCATTGGCATATGGTCTTAGTACCGAAATTTCGTTTGAGAGATTGCCGAGGTTCTGAGATATTCGGTCTTTATGCTGCTTATCATCTGGGTATCATGGTTGTATCTTTTACCGAAAAATAACGGGGACGCAAGTCTAGATCTTCCATGATACTATACATACGTGTACATATTGCATTCGACCTCAATAAGTGATCAACAATCACATGTCCCTCAAAATAAGTGATAAAATATCACATTTATCCGGGAGTCAAGTTCGTCTCTCTGCTGTACGAAAGTACTGACCTGTTCACGGACTTGCTCCTGTGCCCTCATGCATCGAAAATCAAGTTCCTCATCAATAAGTGATTATATCACATAGGGCTTGTTTTCAATCAAAATAAGTGAGAATCTCACATCATATACGGTCAAACAGATGATAATCGGTATACTCACCGGTAAGATGAACCCTCGTGCATACCTTGATACGGGAATGTGTCGTGATGTGGATGAACACCGGTCGGTAAGTATAAATCATACCTTAACGTATCCCCTCGCCATGATTACAAATGATAAGTTGAGCTTAAGTGGACAACAATACCGATAATTGTTATAGGATGCTTATCTTAATGTTAACTAATTGAACAACAAGAGCGTTTTGGCCTGACCGTACACTGATATGATTCTCTTACCCTCGAAACTCGCAAAAAGAATGTCTGTAAATATTTGTTTAATGCTTTCATTTTCCGCATCTCTGTATATATTTATTTACTGCTTTCTGTCTTTACATTTGAAATATTCAAAAAGTCCAAAAAGATTTTAGGTGTGTTTTAATATAAACTTTCTAAAAGCCAAAAGGATTTTATTTCTACTTTATTTTCGATCGTACGATGTTGGAGCTCGAGTCTTCGTTACCTGAAACCTGAACGAAAACCGGAACGACTAAATCTTCATAAACGGTCGAAATTTGCAAGTTTTGAAAGTTAAAAACTGAAATTGACAAATTTGTTAAAACTTTCAAACTGTCGGACGGTGTTTGATTAAACAATGGTCACATGTGTGTCGCTTGCTTATGATATTCCAGGCAGTTGTTCTCATTACGCGTTTAGATTTCTTGCATGTGCAGATTCTAAAGGCAAGGAGAACATGGTCGATGACAAGCTTCGGAATGAAGACACGACGTGAAGGCACTCAAAAGATGAAGATGATCGAGTTGCCGCTGGCCATCATCAACACCACAAGGATCTCAATTCATAAAGAACAAGCATTTCACGAGCATAACTCAAGGGGGAGCTTATGTTAAGGGGGAGTTTGTCAACACACTTCCTACATGAAACGGGGAGTTTGTTGGTACACTTTCTGCTTTCGAGACGTGAAGACTTTAAAGATCCTCCGACATTGAAGACTTGAAAGGACGTCAAAGACTTGAAGACACAAAGATCGAGACAAAGATCAAGTTATAAAGATAAAGACAAAGCTACAGCCAAGGGGGAGTTTGTTGGTGCACTTGTGTCTGTACTTTGTCTGAAAAACGTTGTCTTTGTTAGTCTTGTAAGTTTGACCAAGTCAACCATCCTCCTGGTTTGACTTGGACAAACAGTCAACACTTTGTTTGTAACATGTCTGTGTCGAAGGATGTGTCATCGAAGGATTGTTTATATCCTTCGATGAGCTCGAAAGATAACCTTCGAAGGATAGACCACGAAGGATATCATCCTTCGTGGTATATGTGATCCTTCGATGAGTTCCTGGTCGACAGATGATCTTACGATCAGTCTGTCTGATCCTTCGACCAGACGATCTGTGTTGGGTATAAATACCCATGTGTTGTGTTCACTTCAGAAGGGAGACAGATAGAAAGATAGACACAGAGATAGAGAACACACACACTGAGAGAGTTTATAGAATACTTCTGTAAACATTGAGCTTGTAACCGAACCCTTCATTAGTATTAATACAAGTGGTGTTAATCGGTGAAGTTTATGTGTTGTGCTTGTGTTTGTCTTTGTTCTTCTCGTATAAACTCTCGGTTTGCATGCTAGCTTGGATTCCGCACTCGCTAGTGTGTTAGATATAACAAGGAATAGGTTTAACCTCAACCTCCGAGGGACCTACAATGGTGAAACCCGACTTGGACCTATGGACCGGAACCGACCCTATATTTAGGGTAGTGAAGCGGTTCTGTATTTTATGTTTGATCGGTTCTCGGGTCGGGTCGGGTAATGGTCGGGTAGGGTCGGGTTTTTCCTTTTGCTCACCCCTACTTACAAAGTTCACGAGCCCGCCGCAACGCGCGGGTTGCCTACTAGTTTTAATTAGTGTGTTATTTTAATTAAATGAAATTTAAAATAGTTCAAAAAAAAAAAAAAAAAATCCACATGGCTGGCCACGTCACATCACACCCCTTGTTTTTGAATATTACCTTGTGGATCTCACACTCGTTACGTGTCGAGCAATGCCCCCAACCCAAGCCCCTCCACACCCCATAGTCTAAGAAGATGGAAATCGTAGAGGTGTCGTTATCACATGGACTCATCTCATGTTACAAGGACATTGAGAGAACTATTCTTGCACTACATACCCACACGGCACGGCGTCATAAAGTTTGGATGGATCCTTGAGTCTGTGCAAACGAATTTTCTCCTCCATGTTATAATCACATCTTTTAACGTCATCTAAATATTAGACATTAAATAAAATAGAAAAAAGAAGATAACGCACCCCACCAATTGGTTGGGGAGAAATAGCGTCCATCTCATGCTAGATATAGCTAGGAATATATAATAAACAAAATATGAAGACATTTTTAGAATCTTGAGAGGAAAAATGGAGAGAGTAGCTATACTTGTTCTTTTACTTGTTTCACTCCCCATTCAGAAAATCTATACTGCAGAAATCGATATCATTTCGGATTTACAGTTCTTGACAGAAAAAGATACATTGGTGTCGCCTGCCGGAACCTTTGAACTTGGCTTTTTCAAGCCGGGTAGCTCTGGGAATAGCTACATTGGCATATGGTATAAGAAAATATCTGTCCCAACAGTGGTTTGGGTTGCCAACAGAGAACACCCACTCACCATCGCATCATCAGGCGTGTTAAAGATTGTCCATCCAGGAAGTCTTGTCCTCATGAACAATAGCACCAATGGTATATTGTGGTCATCCAACACAACATCATCAGGAAATGCAACTGCAAAGCTTGATGATAACGGAAATTTAGTTATGACGGACGGAGATAACAAAAGGATTCTCTGGCAGAGTTTTGATTATCCAACTGATACTCAGTTACCTGAAATGAAGTTTGGGATGGACTTGTCGACGCACAGGGAATGGTATCTATCGTCATGGAAAAGCAAGGAGGATCCAGCTCCAGGTGAATTTACCTTTCGTGTTGACACACACGGTTATCCTCAGTACTTACTCAAACAAGGCACAGATATGATCAAATTCCGGCCAGGACCATGGAATGGTATAAGGTTTAGTGGGGAATCAGCGTTCGGCCACAACAATATCTATACATACACTATGGTTATTAATGAAACAATGGTAGCTTTCACTTATTATCTTATAAACAGTTATGTTCTATCAAGGTTCACCTTAGACTCTTCTGGGGAGGTACAACGTTCGGTGTGGGTGGAAGATGCTAAAAACTGGCAGCCTGTGTTTACATTACCAAAAGAGAGATGTGATTCTTACAACATTTGTGGTGCTTATGGAAGCTGCATCAGTGTAAACTCACAGGGATGTTCGTGCCTAGATGACTCAAAATTTGTTCCTAGAAACCCAAAGGGTTGGAAGGAAGCAGATTGGTTTGGTGGCTGTATGAGGCGAACATCATTGGATTGCGAAAATGGAACAGATGGGTTTATAAGGTATCCTAATGTAAAGTGGCCGGACACACACAATTCCTGGTTTAACAGGAGCATGAACCTAAAGGAATGCGAAGCTGTATGCCTGAAGAATTGTACTTGTATGGCTTATGCAAATACAAATATCACAGGGAAGGGAAGTGGATGCTTGCTTTGGTATAATGATCTCTTAGACATCAGAGTAATCACCGACGGCAACGGTGGTCAGGATATATATGTAAGAATGGCTTCCTCTGAATTAGGTAACTATCTCTTCCTAAATTTCGCCAAACATGTGTATACATTTTAACACAATAACTGACGACGGGCCAGTGGGTAGGCCCACTTTACCCGCTCTGGATTATCTCTAGGAAGCCCAATTATGTGAAAAAGCCCATCAGAAGAGGTCACCTTGCCCACTAAGTTTCCTTCTCTTTTGTTATGGGCGGGAAAGCAGCTAAGTGTAAGTACAGGCCTCATTTAATGAGCGATGGGAAAAGGATCTCGCCTGAAAACACTGTACTTCTCCGGCAGAAGCATTAATTGAGGAAGGCATCTCGCCGCTGGGGGTCAGACACGTGTCTGCACCCCCCGATAACCTCTAGAAGCCGTTGGATCATATGAGAGAAATATCTAGTATGATAAGATCAAGCTGTTATATAAGAGAAAACAAGAAGAACAAAGGCAGGTATCATCTCCGGTTTCTCTCATTAACTACACCTTCATTTACTCTACACACATTAACTTCCGACCAACATTCCCTCACATTTACTACACACACATATTAATAAGATTCACACCAAAAGAGGAAACCTTCCGGTGGATACGCTCATCGGAAGAAGCTCCTCTCATTTCCGGCAAGTTTACTTACTCTCACGCCGGAGCTTGGTCACGGATCCCCCTCCCGGGGTCCCCCGTGACGAGGCTAACGGTTTATTCTTTTGTAGCAAGCAAGGATAAGAGCTCTTGACGTCACCGAAGATCCAGCTAACGTCATTCGTGGGTTGGGTATTCGACATTGGCGCCATCCGTGGGACATCAGCTTGCCCGGTGTTCCCACAACGACACTCGATGTCCAAAGAGTAGCTTATCCCATCAGAAACGACATGGCAACCACACACAACTCACGTGTCACCCAAACGGCACAAAACGACCCGGATAGAGTTACGATAGAGGACATTACCCATGAAGAAGGTAACGAGAATCTGGTGGAAAACCCAGAAAAAGCGGAGCATATCACTCCTGACTTTGTGGCCATGCATAGGGAAAAGTTAACAAAGTACCTTGAAGATTTAAAGAGACAAGAAAAACTCGACAGCCTCAGGGCCAGGCTTTCTTTTGACACACCCTCCAGCCAGGAAGGAACGAACCTTCAAAACAAGAACAACAACAGTGACCAGCTAGAAACATTCATGACTGCCCTGAGACAAATGTCCTCAGAAGAAAGGGAGGACCTTATTACAGGACAGAAGCCCAAGGAGAAAGGAAAGGAGAAAGACAACCTTGGTGACAGTGGCTTAGACCAGCCATATCTACCACGAGACTTAGCCGAGGTCTCGAAGTTCACACGGAGAATCGCAGAAGCACCAATGCCCCCCAAGACAAAGTTACCCCCAGGCTTTGACCGTTATGACGGGACAAGAGACCCCGAGGATCACCTGCATGCCTTCCGGGGGGCGGGACAACTGGGACGATGGCCCATGCCAGTATGGTGCCACATGTTTGTACAAACCCTGACGGAGGGAGCCCGGCTCTGGTTCGATAGCCTTCCCCCGGGGAGCATAGATAGTTATGAAGAGCTAAGCGAGAAGTTCCTCAGGAACTTTGGCCAACAAAGAAAGGTAGTTAAAAACCCAAACGAGATCCTTCATATCAGACAAAGGGATAACGAGCGAATAGATCAATACATGGAGAGGTTTGTCAAGGAGAGCATGAATATCAAAGATGTCCCGGAAGTCATGAAGATTAGCAGTTTCATAAACGGGTTAAAACATGCCCAGCTATGTGAAAAACTGGGGGAAGAGTTCCCCAACTCATTTGACAGCCTCATGGACAGGGTCAGGGCCTTTGTCCGGGGAAAGGACACGGTCAGCAAAGCAAAGGAGACGGACGTCACACCTCGGAGGATTGCCCCGGCTGCAAGACCTTCTGACAAAGGTACACCCTATTCCCGGAAACCTGCCTTTGATAGAATGTTACATGACAGGGTAAGGCCCTCATACTCTCCCTATAGACCCCGAGGGAGAGGTCCTCCTCCTTACCCCGATAGCTTCACCCCTCTCATTAAGACCCCAAGTGAGATACTAGCCACGGAGAGGGTAAAGAATTCCTTCCCAAGACCACCCCCCATAAAACCGGGACCAAAGGCACAACCAAACGAATACTGTGAATTCCACAAAGGCTTTGGGCACAAAACCGATGACTGTATGTACCTCAAAAGAGAAATAGAGGCTGCGGTGAAAACGGGGAGGCTGGCCCATTTGGTCAAGGAAATCAAGGAAGGGGGAGGGGATCGCAAGGGAAGAGATGCACGGGAGCCGGGGAGGGCAGACGTTGATATGATTAGAAGGAGAAATGAGTTTGATACCACCCAAAGTGTGAAGGCCAGAATCCTAGGCTCCCCAAACTGCATGAAAGCTCCCATCCTCATGCCATATTTAGAAGAAAGCGAGGTGCAACGACTCCCGCTGAACATCTCCGCTGTGATAGCTGGACACAAGGTGTCTAGGATACATGTGGACGGAGGGTCAGGCGTTGAGGTAATATACGAACACTGCTTTCTTAGATTTGACAGGGACATAAGGGATAGGTTGGAGGAAGATTCAATCCCATTGGTAGGATTCAACAATAGTGTATCACATCCCCTGGGAAAAATCAGGCTCCCATTCACAGTCGGCGTAGGGGATCGGGTCCGGACGATAGATCTGACCTTTACAGTAGTCAGGGCACCCTCTAAGTACAATGCAATCTTGGGAAGACCCGGAATTGGTGATCTGCAGGCACAGGCCTCTACCCCCCACGGAGCTTTGGTATTCCAAACACCGAAAGGTCTCGCATGGGTTAAGTCCGCCTACGAGGTAGTTTCTTCCGTATCCAAAGAGGAAGAACCAGAAAAATCCCAGGGAAAGAAGGTGGAAGAGTGGGTCCTCTGTGATAGGTTCCCAGAACAGACAGTCAAGGTGGGGAGTCACTTGAGTGACAAATGCAAGAGCGCACTGAAGGAGTTGCTCCTCCATAACATAGAAGTGTTTGCATTCCAACATGGAGACATGACGGGAGTCCCAAGGAGTCTAACGGAGCACCGGCTTAACACCTTTACATGGGCAAAACCAGTGAAACAAAAGAAGCGGAGTATGGGACCTAATAAAAGAAGGGCTGCTTGTGAAGAAACTCGAAAATTACTCAGAGCGGGGATAGTCAGGGAAGTCAAATACCCATCCTGGGTTGCCAACCCAGTCATGGTTCAGAAAAACGACGGAGGATGGAGGATGTGCATCGATTTCCAAGACCTAAACAAAGCATTTCCCAAGGACTGTTATCCTCTTCCGGAGATAGACACACAGGTGGACTCTTTGTCCCAATACCCCCTGAAATGTTTCTTGGACGCCTACAAGGGATACCACCAAATCCAGATGTCAATAGAAGACGAGGAAAAAACTGCCTTCATCACAGACGAAGGGACATTTTGCTACACCAAGATGCCCTTCGGCCTCAAGAATGCCGGGGCCACATATCAAAGGTTCATGAACACCCTGTTCAGGGAGCAACGAGGAAGGAACTTGGAGGTATACGTCGATGATATCGTCATCAAAAGCTTGACGGAGACGGCCATGATAGACGATATAGCCGAAACCCTTCACACTATGCAGGATGTGAACATGAAGTTAAACCCTGGGAAGTGTTGTTTTGGAGTAGAGGAAGGTAATTTCCTGGGAGTAGTGGTCACCAAGGGCGGGATCAAGGCAAATCCGGAGAAAACCCAGGCGGTGGCTGAGATGCGATCCCCCAGGTCCCTGAAGGACATCCAGCAACTAAACGGAAGGCTAATAGCATTAAACCGTTTTTTATCAAAGGTGGCTGACAAGACCCTTCCCTTTATGAAAGTATTGAAAGACTGCCTTCAAACAAGCAAGTTTAAATGGACAGCGGAGGCTGAGACAGCCTTTCAAGAAATGAAAGCATACATCTGTAAGCTCCCAATGCTGGCCACCCCAGTACCCGGGGACCCATTGCTCCTATATCTGTCCGCCTCAAAAACGACCATAAGTGCGGTCATGATGGTAGAGCGGGAAGGGAAACAGATCCCCATATATTTCATCAGTAGGACGCTTAAAGGGCCTGAAGAACGATACATGCCCCTGGAGAAGCTCACACTAGCTCTTGTCTTCGCATCCCGAAGACTCAGGAGGTATTTCCACGAACATAAGGTTACCCTAATGACCGATCAACCCCTTCAGAAGGTACTCAGGAGACCGGAGCTGTCAGGACGGCTAGCTAAATGGGTTGTGGAGCTAGGGGAACACTCCCTGGAGTTTAAGCCCAGGACAGCCATGAAGGGACAGATACTAGCTGACTTCTTAGCAGAAGTCCCGGAGGATGAAGAAAAGGAACTGTTAAATTGGGAGGCCTTAGAGAAAGAAGAAAGAGAGAAGGAAGATGAGGTGGTGTGGAAGTTGCTCACAGATGGAGCATCCGGTGAAGAAGGAAATGGAGCTGGAATCACATTGATAAGTCCCGAGGGGGTCGAGCTGACATATGCCGTAAGGCTGGATTTCGAGAACACCAACAATACCGCAGAATATGAGGCCATCCTAGCAGGGATGAGACTGGCACAAAAAATGAAGGCAAAACACGTAGAAGCCAGCACTGATTCACAGCTAGTAGTAAAACAGTACCAAGGAGAATATGAGGCTAAGGATAACATCATGGCTCGATACGTGGGGAAAGTTAAGGAGACAGCTAAGGCATTCAAAACTTTCAAGCTGGAATACATCCCCCGGGGAAGGAACAGGAAATCTGATGCGCTTAGCAAATTAGCCTCGGTAGCATTCGATCATCTCGCAAAAGAAGTTAAAGTGGAGGTCCTGACATCCTCCTCCCTTAACACAGCAGAGGTGGCCACGGTCGAAGGCCCCCAGGAAACATGGATGACCCCGATAGTCAGATTTCTCCGGGATGGAAATCTACCCGAGGGGGAATGTGCTGCCCGGAAGATAAGGGTCAAGGCCCTACAGTATGAACTGGTCGAAAGAGAGCTATACCGGAGGTCATATCTGGGTCCGTCCCTAAAGTGTGTTGATATGGAAGAAGCCGAATATGTGATTAGGGAGATGCATGAAGGGATTTGCGGAATGCACTCGGGACCAAGAACAATAGTGAGAAAGGCAATGAATGCAGGGTTTTACTGGCCGCGGATGTACGAAATGGCATCTGAGGAAATCAAGAAGTGTGACAACTGCCAAGTGCATGCACCGATGACCCATCGGCACAAACACCCCATGATACCAGTTTCGACGTCGTGGCCGTTCCAGAAATGGGCCATCGACATAATTGGACCTTTCCCGGAGGGTCCGGGAGGGGTCAAATACGTGGTGGTAGCCATTGACTATTTCACTAAGTGGATTGAAGCGAAGCCCTTGGCAAAGATTACTGGAGACCAGATGAGAAGGTTCGTACTGGATAACATCTTATGCAGATATGGGGTTCCGAGGGAGTTAGTGAGTGACAACGGGGTCCAGTTTGCTGGAAGGCCCTTCAAACCATGGTGCGAACAGATGCGGATCCAGCAAGTGTTTACTTCCGTTACCTACGCCCAGAGCAACGGGTTGGTGGAGAGAGCCAACCAAAGCGTCATCAAAGGAATGAAGGGTAGGCTGGGGAGAAAACAGAAAGGCTGGCTGGAAGAACTTCCATTTGTGTTGTGGGCATACAGAACCACCCCCAAAAGTTGCAACGGGGAAACCCCATTCAGCCTTACCTATGGGACGGAGGCTGTCATCCCTGCTGAGATCGGATCCCCAACTGCCCGGATGAAGCTCCGGGATGAAGAGAATGAGCAGGACCTCAGGATGAACCTAAATTTGTTGGAGGAAAGAAGGGAAATAGCAGCAGTTAAGGAGGCCCAATACAAAAAGCTCCTGGGAAGTTATTACAACGCCAGGATGAAGAAGCTCAACATCGTCCCAGGGGACCTAGTTCTCAGGGCCAACGAGGCTAGTCTGCAAGAAAACACCGGGAAGCTAGGACCCAACTGGGAAGGACCCTACAGAGTCGCGTGGGCGAATGGCAAAGGGACTTGCAAGTTGGAAACACTAGAAGGCAAGGAGGTTCCCAGGACCTGGAACCTCATGCAGCTCAGGAAATATTACATGTAAGGGGTGTACCCCCAAGAAAAACGGCCAAGAGCCACTTTTGTAATAGATAACTATATGTACGAGGGACTGTTCCCTCAAGAGGATGAACCTTTTGTAAACAATCTATGACGGGAAGTATAAGCCCCCACAGATTAAATGAAAGACGGACGAAAACGTCCCATTTTGAGAAAACAATGGACAGTTACACCTGGGCAGACGTGCCTAAGGACACCATTAAATCTAAAACCAGAACAAACAAACACACGTGTATAAGGCATTCAAAGCATGCCCAAAAGCCCGGCCGTGGGGCTAGTAAAGGTCTAGCTAACCTAAAACGGACAAAACAAGTTAAAAACATAGCACCACGTTATAAACTTGTCCACCGATTGGCCTCGAACAGACAATCACAGTTTAACGAAGCAAACAACAAAAGCAAAAAACAAATAATGCAAACACACCCGCATGTACAAAACTACGAAAGGGAATCTGCTTTATTTACTACAAAATACATATACAAAGAAAAGCCCTGACAACTTGGGCAAGAATTAGCAATGTACAAAACTGCAAACACAGCAAGGCAAAACAAAAACATAGCTCCTCGCTAAAATAGCCTAAAAATCCCCAGGAAATGACCAAACTGGCCTCCGGTAAGAACCCCTGCAAAAACAAAACAGGCAAGAAACAGGCTACAAAACAAAAAGGCCATACATAACTATGAGCCATACGGTTAAAGGTCGAAGTGGTCCCCAACACAAAAGACCACCCGCGATAGTCAAGCAAAACACACAAGTATCCCAAAGTAAGTTAAAGTTATTACAACCATATCGAAGTGTGTCAAATGTTTGGAATTCATTGGGGATCACCCCCGGAAAGAGACGGTGGAGACGAAGGACCGGCATAGGAGAACAGGGTCTTCAATTCATCAATAGAAATTAAGGGATGCTCCAGGATTTTCTCAAGGATGGCCGGGGTCTTATGCCCAAACTCCTCATTCAGCTTGGACAGCTTCTTCTTAACCTTGGAATCATACAGAGGAGTCTCCTTCCTGTCCAAGCCTTGAGCGAAGTATTTGTAACCATCCTTCAATCCAGACTGGTACCCAACATCCCTATAGGCCCTGTACACCTCCTCCAAACCGCTCTTAAAGTCCTCCGACTGAGCAACAGCAGCAAGGAAGGCCCCAAAACCTTCAGTAATTAGCCAATGCTTTTCCCCCGCCAATCGTTGATTATCATCGGAAGTTACTCCATAGTCTGCATACATGGTGTTGAGCTGCTCCTGGGAAACGGAGCCAACTTCCTTCAAATGCTTCAGCTCAGCAGCAAGCTCCTCCTTCTCCCCAACCAACGATGCCATCTCCCGCTCCCAAGCCCGTTCCTTCCTCCCAAGCATAGCCCCAGCTCCCTAAGCAAAGAATCAGTGAGTATGTATATAAAAAAAAAGGAGGGGGGGGAGAAGACTATGCACCTTCTCCTCCTGTAATCTCCTCTCAGCATCAACCACCCGGCTCCTAAGCCCAGCAACAACCGACTGGGAAGCCTTAAGCTCAGCCTTAAGCCCTTCGTTCGCCTTCCTCAGATCATCAACCCTTTGCAGCATCCCAGCACCCCTGAAAAAGCTTTCACACAGAGACATACTGTATTGATCTTCAAAGAGATCATCCCTCAGGGCGGAGTTTACAAATTTATGTGAGGGAGGGACAACATGGTTTAGAAAATCCCTAGCAGCTTCAGGAGTCCCTATAACGGAAGAATTAGTTACCTTCCATTTAGGGACATAAGTAAAGGGGAGGGCGTCAGCAAACAAAGGGGCAAGAGGGGATCGATGAACAGGGCCTTCGAGGGTAGTAGGTTTGCTAGTCCCAGTAGCATGTGGGGGAGAAAGTTCGAAAGCTGAGGAAAAGCGAGCCACCCCCACCTCAGAGGCTTTGTCCCGGATACGGGAAGGAGAGGGACCAGTAGGAATTTCTATAGGCTCCAGGGAACTCCCCTGAGAAATAAGAAAAGGAGCAATCAGGAACTACACAAAAAGACAAAGAAAAAAAATGAGGGAAAAGAAAGCTTACCAACAAAGGAGCACTCACTAGGCTTGAGGACTTTAAGTGCTTAGACAGGGAACCTTTGACCCCAGCAGGGGGAAGATCAGAAACAGCTCTAGAGGAAGGGGGAAGCTTCTGGTCGCTGGCACTACGGAGCCTCTGACGGATGCTACGAGGTGCAGGATCCGGTTGAGGGCTAGCATACCGCCTCTTACGAACTAACTGTATCTCCACATCTTCGCCATCACTTTGACCGGAAGGATGAACGGGAGGAAAGTCGGGAGAACTCTCCTCCTCACCAGAAGAATGCTCCTCATCACCACCTAGGGTGGCAGAACCTCCTGCCCGGATGGATCCCCCGGTAACCTGCACTCCCACATTCAGCCTGGGATCAACCTCATTATCAACCACATACTTTACATCCTTAGAATCACCCTGAATAAGCCTCCACAAAGTTATCTCTGCACAAAAAAGAAGGCACTAAAGATGACTGCGGAATTTCCAAAGACATAAAGGAAAAATGAATGTAAGAGGCAAACCAAGAACAAAAAAGCACCTTTCCTGCCGAAAAAAGCCCTTGGGCGGACTGGATAAGAGGGGCTCAGCCCCCCCATAGCAAGCGTTCCTTCAGAAAAGGTGAATGCCCTCGTTGGATTGTCACACATCCGTTTCCACTGAAGGGTTTCGGCTGCGAAAAGGGTAGGAACAACATCTTCGATTGCGGCGTCAAGATCCTTCGGCGGTGGGGAATCCGGCAACATGGCGGCAGAAACAAAGATGAATCTGCTTTTCCAGTCTTTTGGATAAGTAGAGGTAGGCATGAAACTATAGCAGGGTCTCGAGACACCGTTCGGCCGTTTTGCAAAGGTAAACCAATCTCCGTCTGAAATTAGTCTGTAGAACATGCAGAACAAAGGAACAGAAGGCTCCCCTGAGATTGCTGCACAAGATAACTCAAAGTGGACTACTCGCATAAACCCTAGAGGGTGAATCTGAGAGAAATGGACACCAAAGTGACGAAGTAAAGAGACCTTGAAAGAGGAAAGAGGGTACCGTACCCCACAGGAAGAAAAGGCCAAGGTATAAGCTGGGATTCTTTCTGATGTGCATTCCGCCGACTCGTTAGATCCCGGCAAGGAAGGAGAAAACCGCTCAGGGATGTTATACGCTTCAACAAAGGACTTCAAGTCCTTTGCCGTCAACACAGATCTTATGGATGAGCGTCCACAGCGGCTCATGATCGGAGAAGAAGAGGTAGTCACGGAGAAGTATCACAGAGAAAGAAAAAGGGATTTAAAAATGTTTGAGTGAGAAACCGGAAAAGAGGAATGGGGTATTTAAAGAGACGCGACTGATATGCAGGTAACCGTCGCGTCAGTTGTCTCTTCAAAATTCAAAATAAGGAACACGTGTTGTTAGGGGGCTAGCTCCAGCTATAATAAAACCGGCGATGTAATGATTAGTGGAGATGGTTCATTACAACCGGTCCCAGAGGGACCCACTAGAAAAAAAACCACTCTTTGGACGGTTATGGCTCAGCCCTGGATCATGAGCCTCGGGTCTCAGAACCAGGGACTAAAGATGACTTGACGACGGGCCAGTGGGTAGGCCCACTTTACCCGCTCTGGATTATCTCTAGGAAGCCCAATTATGTGAAAAAGCCCATCAGAAGAGGTCACCTTGCCCACTAAGTTTCCTTCTCTTTTGTTATGGGCGGGAAAGCAGCTAAGTGTAAGTACAGGCCTCATTTAATGAGCGATGGGAAAAGGATCTCGCCTGAAAACACTGTACTTCTCCGGCAGAAGCATTAATTGAGGAAGGCATCTCGCCGCTGGGGGTCAGACACGTGTCTGCACCCCCCGATAACCTCTAGAAGCCGTTGGATCATATGAGAGAAATATCTAGTATGATAAGATCAAGCTGTTATATAAGAGAAAACAAGAAGAACAAAGGCAGGTATCATCTCCGGTTTCTCTCATTAACTACACCTTCATTTACTCTACACACATTAACTTCCGACCAACATTCCCTCACATTTACTACACACACATATTAATAAGATTCACACCAAAAGAGGAAACCTTCCGGTGGATACGCTCATCGGAAGAAGCTCCTCTCATTTCCGACAAGTTTACTTACTCTCACGCCGGAGCTTGGTCACGGATCCCCCTCCCGGGGTCCCCCGTGACGAGGCTAACGGTTTATTCTTTTGTAGCAAGCAAGGATAAGAGCTCTTGACGTCACCGAAGATCCAGCTAACGTCATTCGTGGGTTGGGTATTCGACAATAACCAATCTACACGGATTGATTTTCACCTGTACAAACATACTAAATTCATGGAAATTATGTATCACTAAGTTACCAATGTTGTTGCTATGCTAATATCACGCACTTGCTCAACCAGTGTCTGAGAGAGGAAGAGTAAACATCAGATTCATCTTATTAGCAGTCTTTCTGGGAGTTGTTCTTATAGGCTTAAGCTCTACAATATTCTGGTATGCATGGAGAAAAAGGCATCATGCGCAACCATTGGGAGAAGGTAAGCAATATCTACAGTTTGGAGTAACATGAATTCTTTGAGCAGATTCTGTCAGTTTAAAATCTTGTGTTATTTCTATTGCATAGGGGGATCACTGGAAGTCTGTGAAAGGCAGCAAGAAGTCATGGAGCTACCATTGTTTAGCTTCTCAATAATAGCACGTGAAAGGCAGCAAGAAGTCATGGAGCTACCATTGTTTAGCTTCTCAATAATAGCACAATCTACTGCTAATTTTTCATCAGATAATAAACTTGGAGAGGGTGGTTTTGGACCAGTTTATAAGGTAAAAGTATAAAGTGCTTTGCATGCTGCCACTTTTCAAAGTATAACATAATATCAAAGATCCAATGAAGACATGCTTTGTATTATAGTCATGCCACATATATAAAAAGATACAAATGAAAGTTACACTTTGATGTTTGTATAGTATTCATTTTCGGAAATGGTAATATTCAGGGTGTGCTAGAAGGGAAAGAAATTGCAGTTAAGCGTCTCTCCACGACTTCCAGACAAGGACTCAATGAATTCAAGAATGAAGTGATTTGCATTTCAAAACTCCAGCACCGGAATCTTGTTAAGCTCCTCGGATGTAGCATAGAGGGAGACGAGAAATTGTTGATCTATGAATACATGCCAAACAGAAGCCTAGACCTGTTCATATTCCGTCAGCATCATATATAATATCATAGTTGATTTAAAATGAAACTATAATGAACTAAATTTACATGTTTGGCAGATAAAACACAAAGCACACTTCTTGATTGGACAAAGCGATTACACATCATTAAAGGAATTGCCCGAGGACTTCTTTATCTGCATCAAGATTCACGACTAAGAATCATTCATAGAGATCTTAAAGCGAGCAATATTCTACTAGATCTGGACATGAACCCAAAGATATCAGACTTTGGCATAGCAAGAAGCTTTGGAGGAAATGAGACTCAAGCAAACACAGAGAGAGTTGTTGGTACATAGTAAGCCACAAAACCCAACTGTATATTCATTATGTTTTTTGTTAAGTTCATTATTTTTAGAAACATTTTGCTGACTGCAGTGGTTACATGTCTCCGGAGTATGCATTACATGGTCTTTTCTCAACGAAGTCAGATGTGTTTAGCTTTGGCGTTTTGGTGCTGGATATTGTAAGTGGGAGTAAAAACCGGGGATTCGTTCCTACTAAGCAAGACAATAACCTTATTGGACATGTAAGTTCACCTGCCACAAAATGCTCTTTTGATTTGTAATTATAGTTCTTACTCTACAATCAAATTAACTGTTTCTATATTATGTTCAGGCATGGAGAATGTATAAAGAAGGCAGGTCAATGGAACTCATTGATTCAACTTTAGATGAACCAGTAGATCCATCCCAAGTTTTAAGATCAATCGAAGTGGGGTTGTTATGTGTTCAAGAAAGCGCAGATGACAGGCCAGACATGTCATCAGTGGTTCAAATGTTAGGCAGTGAGGGTGCATTGCAGAAACCTAAGCAGCCAGCATTTTTCACAGAAAGGAAATTTCATGGTGTTGAATTTTCTTCAAGCACTTATCCAACAAACTCAACCAATGGTTTAACTGTAACAGAAGTAGTTGCTCGATAACAAGCATGTTCATAACTCCGTAATATATAATATATCTTGGCGTTCGGGGGCGTATAGTGCATAGTTGTCAATAGCGGCTATATCGACCGCTATAGCGCGCTATGTAGCCATGCGACCAAGTGTCGCTATATGGGTCATATCGACCAATAGCGTATTTAGCGACAGTTTTTTTGATGTAAATAGCGATTAGATATAGCTATAAAATAGCTGGATTTATAGGTTTTTGTTAAATATACATGTAAAACAGCATATATACAAGGGTATTCTGATGTAATATACATATAAAAAATTTCAAAATTCTTTTTCTAGTGTAATCGCTATTTATAAAATATCCGTCGCTATTCGCTATGTAGCCTATAGGTGCCTTGTCGCTATTTGTTGCTATTCGTTATCGACAACTGTGGTATAGTGATAGTCGGCTGTGTAGGGTTGCTGGAAACCGGGTGTGAGTAGAGATGGCAATGGGACATGTATTAGTAATCCCAATTCCATACCTGATATAAATCGTGTCTTATACTCGTTGGGATTTCTAAATACTTTCTTACTATTTTAGTTGTTATATAATTTTATTAGCCAAGGGAATGAAAAAAAACGGAAATCAGTGAATTAGTAGATTACTCAGTTACCTAAGGATTAGCCCTCCCCCCCCCCCCCCCCCAAAAAAAAAAAAATTTTTTTTTACAAGTATGTATGTTTCAGGTCGGGCACCACCTAATACCATACCCTTTTCATGCCTATGGATTTTTTTTAAAAGGAACCTCATACCTGGTCCCACACCGAATACCCACCATGTTATCCGTTACCCTATTAACCCGTGGTGGAGTTTGGTATTCGTCTTCCCCACACGGCTGTATTTGCTAAAAACTGCCTGGTTCTGGTTCAGAGCAAAATTTAACTGGCCTCCTCGATACTGTGGGTAACCATCGTCCATGCCCCAATCTTCTTCATCCCCATATCCGTAATCCCACTCATCAACTCTAGCCCGACATCTACTTGATCGATCATATCACCCGCACGGTGCGAGTGTGGCACTTGGTTAGGTCGATTAACAGCCTGCAACGGATTAGGCTGTGGTGGTGGTCGGTTTTCTTCCGGGTAAAGTGGTCCTCCAACAAGATGAAATTCTTCGTGGAGGTTAAGCTTGTTGAGCATTCACAGTTTGTCGTGGTGATGGGGGTGGATTTTGTTGATTTTGCGATTGATTTTGTGGTTGTTGTGGAAACGGAGGTGGTGGCATGTCGGGAAGTGAGTCTTGTTATGGCGGCTATTGGTTTAGGTTCGGTTGATTTTCTAGAGGAATCGTGGTTGATGCCTATGCTTTTCCTTTCACTGCTGAACGAAGAACTAAAAGATTATGATATCGGGAATGAATCCGTGCCTTTCATTGATAATTCTCAACCCTTTAAATAGGGTGTAATACAAGGATAATACAGAATATAATTCAAATACAATGCATATCTTCTACAAACATGTTTATCTCTAAAATATAATATTTTCACAAATACATAAGGTTACGTTATTTAATAGTCCCCCGCAGTTGAAGCGTGTGAACGCGTAAACTGGACCGAAAATCTGTAAATAACGTTCTTGGTAATCCTTTTGTGAAAATATCGGCATACTGAGAAGATGAAGGAACGTGTAACACTTTAACATGACCGATTTGTACTTTTTCCCGAACAAAGTGAATATCCATCTCGACGTGTTTTGTGCGTTGATGTTGAACCGGATTGGCGGATAGATAAACGGCAGACACATTGTCACAATAAATAATAGACGCCCGCTGGACTGGAACATGCAACTCAAGAAGTAAATTACGAAGCCATGTTGTTTCGGCAACCGCATTCGCAACGCCCCGGTATTCCGCTTCAGCACTCGATCTAGAAATGGTGTTTTGACGTTTTGACGACCAGGACACCAAGTTATCACCCAAAAACACACAATGCCCCGAAGAAGATCGTCGCGAGTCCGGGCAGCCGCCCCAATCGGCATCAGAGTAAGCGACAAGCGGCGATGAGGGTGAAACCGTAATATGTAGCCCGTAATCAAGAGTGCCCTGGATGTAACGGAGTATGCGCTTCATAAAGGCGTAATGCGAATCGCGTGGTGCATGCATAAAAAGGCAAACCTGCTGAACTGCATAAGTAATATCCGGGCGTGTGAATGTTAAGTACTGTAATGCTCCAGCCAATTAGACGTCAAGAACGCATTTTTACATGGCAACTTAGACGAAACGGTGTTCATGTTTCAGCCACCAGGGTTTGTTGATAAAAACCACCCAGACTTTGTTTGTCGATTGCGGAAATCGTTGTATGGTCTCAAACAGGCACCACGGGCTTGGTATAACCGTTTTTCGACACACTTACTCTCTAATGGATTCAAGAGCAGCATTTGTGACTCGTCACTTTTCACTTACCAACGGGGGACGTCTAATGCATATCTTCTACAAACATGTTTATCTCTAAAATATAATATTTTCACAAATATATAAGGTTACGTTATTTAATAGATATTAAATAACGTAACCTTGGATCCATCCAATGTGCGCACCTTGTTCTGTATATTGGATACATTATAAGCGGGATGTAACGATGAAGAAGCTGCCGTTTCCTTATTAGTCATGATTGATGATGAAGCCGTGATCGGTGTACTATGCGGAAGCAGAAAAAACTATGAGATCCCGTCGAAACAGGTTCTGTCGAAACAGAAGCTTGGTGAGGATGAATCGACGACAGCAATATGTTTACGGCTAGGGTTTAGGAAAGAGCAGAATGCTCTGATACCATAAAAGATTATGATATCGGGAATGAATCCGTGCCTTTCATTGATAATTCTCAACCCTTTAAATAGGGTGTAATACAAGGATAATACAGAATATAATTCAAATACAAAGCATATCTTCTACAAACATGTTTATCTCTAAAATATAATATTTTCACAAATATATAAGGTTACGTTATTTAATAAGAACAACTAAATTTTGTCAGGTGGTTTTTCGATTTCGGGATCGAAAAGAAGTGGTGATGATCTTTCTGAACACTTGGTATGTATGCAACTAGAAATCACCTGCACACAAGTAAACAAGATACTGTGCGTAATACCGAACAAAACAAAAACAAACAAAAAGAAATATTTTTGGGGTTTTTTAAATTTTTTTAGAAAACTAGAAAAAAAAACAACTAATCTGATCTAACAGTAAGCGCACAAATTCCTCATCAACGACGCCATTTAATGTAACTGTCGTGGGCTAATAAAAAATATTTATTTTAACTTAAATACCAATACTAGTACAAGTAAGTAAGGTCGTATCCGTAGGGAATTTATGGCCAGTGTAGAAGGATTTAACTAATAACTACTATTATCTAATTGGGGGCTTGTTTGTTTTATTTAAAAAAACACAATTTGTCACGAAAAGTGTTATTACAATGAAAAAAAAGTAAGCTCCACCTGGAATCTCGATTACTAGTTTTAACACAAAACCCCGTTTACTGATTAAAACACCACGTAGACATGGCCTTGGAATTAATGACTTTGATTATTAGTTAGGGACCGTTTTTAAATAAACTGTAACACCTAACAACCCGTTTGATTATACCAATTACCCACCAATTTACCAACTCGCTAATGATGCAAAGAAATCACTAATACGCTTGATAAACAACAAACAATTCAAGTATGGAAATCAACACAAGTGGTTCAACGTATCAGTCACAATAATCAGAAACAAAGTCTAGCGTATTAAACCAAACAATCATTCATCCAGGGGAAGTCACGAAGAGTTTAGCCGTGTATGCTTGTCATCTTGTTGCCTTGATTTCTGTGCTCCGCCAAAAAGCTTGTTGTGTATCAAATAATAAAAACATCCAAAAGTTATTTCCTCTATGCTAACTCGTTCCGTTGTTGTATCCCCAAAACGATTCAGCTGTCAAAATCCTTTTGTTGTGTGATCCCCAAAGATACCTCAAAAGCTGCCGTCACACCTCCATATTGCCGTATTTTTTCCATGTGTATCTTGACAGGCCCTTTTAGTTCTTGTCATCTTCTTTTGATTGGACCGAATTGCAATTCAAGAGAAGAGCATAGTTAATGAATAGTCTAAGACCCCGTAGTGGGGCGTTTTTTAAAAAAAAAAATTCAAAAATAACGCCCAAAAACGCCCAGAACCCATTACATGGGGTGTTTTTTAGCCTTTTTTTTGAAAAAAAATCGATTCAGCGTTTTTTAAACCACGCCGGAACTTCAATTGTTTGCCCAATAAAACTTTGCCATGTGTGTATAATATTTGTGTGTGTATAATATTTGTGTGATTTTGGCAAAAGTTGGGGAAGAAAGTTGCGGGTTTTTTTTGAAGGTTTTTTGGGAAGAAAGTTGCAGGTAACTCAAGGGAGAAGAAAGTGATTTTAGAAAGTGATTTTGCACATTCAGTTCCTAAAGTTTGATTGTATTTAAAAAAAGATTTAAACTTCAAAACCTTTAATATTTTAAGTTTCAAAAATACTAAATCAGTCCCTAAAGTTTCAAAAATACTTTTTTCCGGTTTTTTTATTTTTTTTATTTCTAGTATTGTATTTTTTTTATTTAATGAAGCATTTTAAGTTTTTAATTAAAAAATAATAATTGTTTAATGATTGGAAGGGGCATTATTGGGCATTATTCCCACTACGCCACTTTTGCAATAACCCCCAATAATGCCCCATGCTGACTGGACTGCCACGTGTCGCAAAACGCCCCAGGATAGGGACATTATTGAGCTAAACCACTACACATGGTCTAATATCATTTAATTAACACAATGACACCTTTGCTATTTTCTCTTTTTACGATCCATGGCCAACATCAGATATGAATGTCATTTAATTCACTTTTAAGAAATTTGATTATTCTAAGTAATTATCATATTTATGTAATTTGCCCTGGTGATTGGAATAAAATTTTTATTTTTATTAGTAATTCTCATCTTTATTTAATTTGCCCTGATGATTGGAATAAAATTTTTATTTATTTAAAAAAACAAAATTCCCATCCATTTTAGCAATCCACAAATTAACACTCACAAAAATAATTACATGAATAACATGATGTTTATCCGTCAACTATTATTATAATATTCTTATTATCTTATTTGAATCGTTTTAGCTCATTTTATTATTCAACCTACAAAGCATAAAAACCGATCAAAGTAATATGCTTTGTACTAATATCGATGCAATTTTATTATAATTAATATGCAATAGAGTGTACCTAAAATGCACCGATCAACCCGCCTTGTATAGACAGATTACTAATGGATATGCCATCGGTAACAGTTCAACAAAAAACCGACAAGCAAAAGGTTCCTAGCCTAGAAAATAATAATGGCTAATGAGGTGCCAATGAGGTGGTGGTCCATTGGTAAAGGCAATGCCTTTAAACACCTTGGGGGAGGTTTTGGGTTTAAGTCCCACAGACAACAGGAATAAAGAAATTTGATGTTCAAAAAAAAAAAAAAAAAAAAAAATTGCTAATGAGGTGGGATTCACAATGTTTCCTTGGTTTAACCCGCAGGTGATACTTTGCCTACGTTGGTCTAGAAATCCAACCATTATGGAACAATTAAACAGTCATGCGAACCACAAGGAAATCGAAGAATAAAAAGACACCATCAACCAATGGGGTGGTAGTCTATTAGTAAAGGCAAAGCCTTTAAACACCTAGATGAGGGGGGAAAGTCTTGGGTTCAAGTCCCACATATGACATGGCCGTTCAAAAAAAAAAAAAAAAAAAAACACCATCAACACATGAACTTTTCTTGGAGGAATGAGTCAATAAAGAACTTTATATTTCTAAGGCAAATCGAAAAATAATAATCTCATGTTTCTGAAATTGGCCGATAATAATCCCTATTCAGTTATTAGCCAATAATAATCCGACGTCGTCCAATTTTTTGGTAAAATAGTCCGCCGTTAAAAGCTTAACGGAGTTTAGTTTTTCTCCGAATTACAAGCCGATGTTTTAGGGCTTTTGATCAGAACGAGGATACGAGTCGATTGATGTAAAACTTACCTCAAAATATTGCCCCCAACCCACGAAAACGGTACTTCAATTCGGGTGTTTAACTTCCAATTAACAAAATTCAAGCTATTTCGAACACAATTTCGAGGTAAGTTTTACATCAATCGATCCGTATCTTCGTTCTGATCAAAAGACCTAAAACATCGGTTTGTAATTCGAAAAAAAACTTAACTCCGTTAAACTTATTTTAACGTCGGTCTATTTTAAAAAAAATTGGACGAGGTCGGATTATTATTGACTAATAACTGACTTGGGATTATTATCGGCCAATTTCAGAAAGATGAGATTATTATTTTCAATTTGCCTATTTCTAAAATGGCGATTTGGTCATACCGTGAAGTACCCAGTTAGAAGACAGCGTATGTTTCAAATTTTAATGGTGCCACCTTCCAGTCCTTCCAAGTTCCACCTTGCAAGTTGAAAAAAAAAATACATTAAATCAATTTATGACACAGCAATTAATGCAACCCCAACAGTTTTTTTTTTAACGGTCAACAAACTCAATCCTGAGCACTCTCGGGGCACCCACTGGACAAACGGAGTACTCTGAGAGTAACCCAAGTCCACCATCAATTCCGGGGAAAACCCGGTAACCCACCCGCCCGTAGGCACGACGGTGAAATTACCGGTAAAACCCGTTTAGCTCAAGGATCCAACCCAGGTTTCCCTGGGTCTCCTATCATTGCCCACCAGTGCCTCACTCTGCACCAAGTGAGAGTCGAACTTGCATCTCTCAAGAGAAATACAAGCCCTCCACCACCAGCAGTTAATGGGTCACTTAATAACGCACAGGTAATATCTATTGCTAGATATAGCAAGGATAATTATCAGAATGTTGGAAGGAAAATCAGATTTGAATGGAGGGAGTAGCTATATTTGTTCTGTTACTTGTTTCACTCCACACTCACAAAATCTATACTGCCGAAATCAACATCATTTCAGATTTACAGTTCTTGACAGAAAAAGACACACTGGTCTCACCGGTCGGAGCCTTTGAACTTGGCTTTTTCAAGCCGGGTAGCACTGGGAATAGCTACCTTGGTATATGGTATAAGAAAATATCTGGTCAAACAGTGGTTTGGGTTGCCAACAGAGATCGCCCACTCACCGTCGCATCGTCAGGTGTGTTAAAGATTGTCCATCCAGGAAATCTTGTCCTCATGAACGGTACCAATGGTATATTGTTTTCATCCAGCACAACATCATCAGGAAATGCAACTGCAAAGCTTGATGACAATGGAAATTTAGTCATGACGGACGGAGACAAGAAAAGGATCATTTGGCAGAGTTTTGATTATCCAACCGGAACTAAAAGAAAAATTTAGGGGTATTCTATTTTTTTTTACCTAAACCCGTCCTTGAAAATTTGAGGGGCCCGGTGCGGCTAGTAAAAATGGGTGGTCTTAAAATTTTCTTTTACCTAGGACCATTCCTAAGAATTCATTCCTAAGAATTCGAGAGACCTCGGGGGCTTGTGCTTGTATGTGTATGTGTATGTGTGTGTGTATATATATATATATAGAGAGAGAGAGAGAGAGAGAGTATATCGTACATTACGGCTTAGTACTTCACGTACAACAACGTGCGTGATTTGTTCTATAACATGCGTGATTAATGCTTTCAATATGCGTGATTATTGTGTTTCAACATGCGTGATTTTGGATTTTTGGGTTATAACGTGCGTGATTTTAAAATGAACGTGCGTAATTACGTGTCGTACGTGATGTACGTTAAGCCGTAATATACGTTAACCTTCCCCCCCCTCTCTCTCTCTCTATATATATATATATATATATAAAATTTTCTTTTACGAGGTTACAAACCCGTGTATACACGAGTTGCATAAAAAAGTTAAATAGGTAGTATCACACGCATGAAAACGTTATCAAATATTTTTTTATTAAACTTTAAATGTTATTTAAAAGTTTTACAAATAATATTTATTTTGCGCCAATGAGGTAGTGGTGGAGTGGTTGGGGAAAGACTTGCTGTTCCTTGTGACTTAGGTTCGACTCCCACTCTTCTCATTATTTTCTGCGGCATCCAGGTGAAGGGCGAATACCGGTGGCGCCGGTTCTTCTTGGATGGGAGGCGAGGTTTTACCGATTATTCCACTGTCGTGCCTTCGGGCGGGTGGAGGTCGAGTTTCCGCGCATCTGGGAGACCCAAGGGGCTGCCGGCGGTCGAGTAGTCGACCTTGGCTATAGCGCTCGGTGTCACGGTGGTTAAAATGCCTTTCAAGCTGGAAAGAAAAATAAATAAAATAAATTAAGTGTTTAGAATGGCCTTTCAAGTTGGAAAGAAAAAAGGTAATGTTAGAATAAAATAAATACCTCAATTTAAATAAACTAAAATGCTATATTAATTGAAAAGAGGACAGTGTGTCAGGGCTCTGATGATGAAGTTTGATTAAATACTTTTACGATCCCTAAGGGTGAAGGGAGTGGTTAAACATGTGAAAGTGGCAAACTTTAAAATGGACCAATCAGAGAGTGCCACGTCAGCATGTCAAAAAGTTTAAACTTTTGGTGAAAAGTGATGGGAGTGGTTTTGTTGAATGAAAGTGGCAAACTTATTTTATTCACCTCCACCACCACCGGTCACTGCCACCTCCACCGCCACCGGTTCCACCTCCATCGCCACCGGTTCACCTCCACCGCCACCGGTTCACCTCCACCACCACTCTCCACCACCATCGGTTCCACCTCCATCACCACCGGTTCCACCTCCATCACGTTCACCTCCACCACCACCGGAAAAAATGGCGGCTGAAGGTGATGACGTTGTTTGGTCGGAAAAAATGGCGGCTGAAGGTGATGAAGTCCAACGGTCACAAACGAAATCACCTTTGTCGAATCGGTGAGGCCTTGCCGATGAGGTTAGATTACCGAGCGGCAAAGGTGGCCGGCGGCGGTGTTGCCGCGCGGCAAACACCTTTGCCGAGTGGTTTCCCGCACCACTCCTGTCACCCTATAACACTCAGTTCGGGCGGGTCAAACAAATTAGTCTTTCGTCTTATTTTAACGGTTCTAGTGGTGGTAGCCGTGCCCCGGCACCTTCTCCAGCTCCATTACCTCACCCTCCCCAACAACCCAACCGTAACCACCATCATGATAAACAACTTCCGCCTGCAAAACCACCTTCCATTGCACCTCCACCTAACCATTGGGTGTCAGCCCAATGGCCACCAGCCCGCATTCTAACCCGGAGGTGGCGGGTTCGAGTCTTGCTCGTTCCCAATGCCCCTACGGTAGCGGATTTACCCCCAGACTCATGCGTGCTGGGTGGCGGTCTGCGAGGTGGGATCACCTCGGCGGTTGGGAGGACCGTGGAATTACCCCCCCCCCCCACCCACCCACCCACCTGTCCCCGCCCCTGCGCCTCATAAGTTTCACGCAAAGCCGCCAGACTGTCACTCTGGCTACAACAGGAAGAAGAGGAATACTAACAAGCATCCTCCTGCATCTCAGCCGGCCCTTCCACCACACGCCCCTCCCACACCACTACGGAGAACAGCACCACGGCCACCACGACCTCCGCCACCACCGCCCCGACTACTACCACCACCACCACCACCACCACCGCCATTGTCACCGCCACCACCATCATATAGGCCGCCACCGCCATCATTAAAGCTGCCGCCACCATCACCGCCACCGCCACCTATACCACCATCACCACCACCACCATCACCACGACTTATACCACCACCACCACCAGCACCAGCACCTGTACCTGATATGATCCCTGCATCAAGCCCATTGCCCAATGTAGTTTTTGCACACACTCATCCACCATCAAAAAGTGAGTCTGATGCAGACCCACCTGACACAACGCCGTCAGGTTCATTTTTGCAACCTTCATGTAAGTTAATCTTTTAGCACTTCGTTTTAATCATTAATGCAACATATATACTTATATTGCATATATTGGTAAAAAGTGAATAGTAGTATATTGCATTGACAATGATGTTGTGTTTCATTATTTACTTGTCTTTCGGTAACTGAACATCTCTTTGTTTATGTTTGGCAGCAGCTGCAGGTGCAGCATGTGCAGGAGTGAGTTTGAGGGCAATTCCCACGTTTGTAGCTGTCATGATATTAAAAAACATAATTCCTTTCAACTGAGACGATGAGTCGATGATGTTGGAGGTTGCGCAAGTCGGGGAGCAATGCGAAAAGACTAGCGTGCCCTCAAAAGTCCTAAGTGGATATATAATTAATTGTTGTTTTGTGATTGTAAATATTTGAATTACAAGCTAATGTTTTCAGGTCAAAGTCACGGAGGTGACAGGCCCTTGATTACATTGGCCCCTATGATTCTCTTCACCAAGTTAGAAGGGAAAACAAATGTGTAATACGTTTTATTTTGGCTAATCTATTCAAATGTCACTGAGTATGCTTTATCTCTCTTTGGAATCACAAAACAAATAGTCATATTCATCAAGGCTTCTGGTTGAATTCACATTCTCATTCTTCATAGACTTGAATGTTTGGCTAAACTGATTTTTGTAACATGTTAAGGTTTGCTTATATATCCTCACCCTTGGATGTATCTTTTTTTTTTTGAAAATTAAATTCATTAACAAAACGCCAACGACCCAAAAGGGCAGAAGACCATTACAAAACACGACCCCGACCTAAACGGGCAAATGACAAGACAATTACATGTACAACGGACATTTACACCACTCCATCCAACTTATGAATTTAAATGAAGATCTAATCTTCAACCATACGTAATTTCTAGATTTGACTTCTCACATGATATCTTGTGTAGTAACTCTCTTGTTATCGAATGTCATTTCATTCATACCTTTCCAAATGCACCAGCATGTAACCATGATAAGGCCGTGAATGATCTTTTTTCCTTTAGATCGTAAGTTAAGAAAGTCTATGAGCCTCCATAAGATCTCTAAATGCAAAAACATACAACTGGGGTATATTGCACCAAGCACTAAGAGCCATCCATATTCTATTCGCAAAAAGACAAGCCGTAAACAAATAAATGTTCACACGACTCTTCTTCCTCCTCACAGAATAAGCATGAAGCCGAAGTGATTTGTATGTTTCTTTTCCGTAGGTTCACACGTGTGGCTAGTCTATCCATGTTAGCTCTCCAAGCCATGATATTACACTTAATTGGAACCCACTTGCACCATTTAAAATTTAAAAACCCAATGTCCCCACTATCCTTAGCTCGTAAATTTTTAACCGAACTTACAAAAAAACCTCCAGTTTCATCTCCCAACCAACTCCAAGAATCTTTCGACCCAGAAAGCGTCGTTCTCGCTGCAACATCCTGGCACTCCTGCCATTCGAGCAGTTCCTCAACCGACTCCGGATTTCTAAGGTTCACTTGTAAGTGTTCCTTTCCAGTTCTTTTTCGTTTTATTTGCTTTTATAAGTCGAAAGTCATGCAAATTGACTTTTGCTTTGACTTTCGGTTTAGACCATTATTGTAACACCCGAAAATTTTAAAAACAAAAATGTAATAACCCTCATTAAAAACTATTATTTCTTATGATTATAGTCCAATAGGAAACCCTAATTAAGACACCCAAGTAATTCTGTACAAACCCTAGAATTTTCAGAATCAGGATCAGGGCCCCTAAAACTCAGGGGGGTGTATACCCTAGTTAACGATTATCTAAATAATTCGTTGTCAGTTTAGAATTTTAAGAAAATGTCGACTCAGCTAGGCTAGTCCCAAACGTGGCAACCCTATAGTGTTTAGGTGTCCCTTACGCACCGTAAGGGAATAAGTGTTACGGTGCGCAAAGGTGGTTACGCATCGTAAGGGTTATAGTGCTACGATGCGTAAGGCTTGACAATTTTTGGGTATAAATAGCAGACATTGGCACTTGAAATTCTGCGTATGTTCGACGAAGAAATTCGCTCTAGGAACCGAGTTATCGTCTAGTTACCACAATCAACACACACGAAATCACTAATTAGTATAGCGGGGTGCTGCAGAACAGGGTATTAACTCGATCGCTATTACGATTCATTGTCCGATCGATCAATGTACTCAATGGATGTTTAAGTGCTGCCCACATTAGGGTGATGCTTTGTCATTAATCGTGATTTCGACTGGATGTTGAGTGCCACCCGAATTAGGGGAATACTCTGTCCTTCGTTGTGAATCCGATGGATGTTTAAGCATAGCACTTTGTCATTCGTTGTGAGGGTTGATCTCGTGAGTTATCGTAAATGCTGTATTAAGTTACTTACCTAGTTTGTGTGCAAATTAGGTTAAGAGGATAATCAATAGGCTAAACTCTGCATGTATAAATCTACAATTGAAAACAAGGTAGCATCACTTGCAAATTTTAAGGTACGGATATAATCCTTTCTTTTGATTTATGTCAATTGGATACAAGTATATCATTCCTGATTTGAAATTCCGTATTAAGATTAAGTTATGAAATATGTGTTGAAAGTTACAAACGTTTTAAAAAGGTTTTGTTTTACATCAGTTATTTAGAAAATGGTTTATTTTATACGAGTTTCATTTCATACTCTAGTGGTTCCTTATTAACGAGTCAAGGTTTTATCTTGTTTCGTTCAATAAACCACATTTTGGGGACGAAATTGTCAAGATAGGATTGATATCCATACCTTGGTGACTGGTTCCACTATTAGATTTTCAATATCGCCAAAGATTCGTATTTTCAATCAAATTATGGTTTACAAGTTACAAGTTAAATATCTTAAGGCTTACAAGTTACAAGTAAATAAATTATAAGTTTAATATTATACACAAGTATTAGGTTACCCAAGTTAAATTGTTATAATACCATTAAATTACTATGTCTTTTAAAACTCCTCACGTCTTTGATTATCGATTCATTTAACAGTCCGTTAGATTCCTATTATAATCATAAACTTTGGATTTTGCTTTCATGTCATGCGATAGTATTATGTTAAGTTGTACTAATTATCGCATGTTCCAATATATGTTACGATAAGTTATGTGAATAAGACCATTTGTACTCTGATACCCTGAGTTTTCGCTTCTCGTGGAGTGTCCCACGAGCATGTTGTTGCGGCATCGACATCATGTGCTCCATCCGTGACGGAGAGATCAGTTCACGGCTTCTCTTAAGTACAAGTGTGGTACATATAAGCTATTAGGAGGCGTATGGATCGATCCTAGGATTTAAGTTAAGGAGGTGGATAACGGGTATGCCAACTCGCCATCTCATGTGATAATTATGCAGGAGTAGCTACCTGTGTATTGTCACGTTCTAAGTTTGGCTCATGGGTACATCCGTATGATATGATTATGAAATTATGTTACTTTTAAAATAAGCTTTTATTTTCCTCTATCCGCGCACTGGGCAAAACTTTCAAAATTTTGCTCAGACGTACGTTTTTGTGTTTTCTTCTTTACGTCAGGTTATCAAGACAATCTGGGACGGGATTTGGAAGAGTGCTCGAGTGTTTGAAAAAGACGGTAGAAATAATTGTACTGGATTAGATATCCTTCATTAAGTTATAAAGCCTTGTAATACATTTAAGTATAAATGGAATTATGTTTTTAATCTGACTCCGTAAAAGTGACACGTCAGCCCATCCGGGCTGGGGCTTTCCTGTAGAAAACTTAAAAATAAGTTAAAACCTGTGAGGTAATGGGTAGACATTGGGTTAGGATTTCGATGTCCAATCAGTCGATACAATAATCGTTTTTTTTTTTTATTTTCTACCCATCGGTTAGTAACTTTTCTTTTCACTTCATGATAGTCTCGAACACAAGTATTTCTTCATCTTCATTGTTTTTACTCTAGCTTTTATGACTATTGATCATAGTGGGCCGCGTTCAAAGTATGATTATTAATATATATATATATGTATGTAATAATTTCGAGGACGAAATTTTTTTAAGAGGGGTAGATTTGTAACACCCGAAAATTTTAAAAACAAAAATGTAATAACCCTCATTAAAAACTATTATTTCTTATGATTATAGTCCAATAGGAAACCCTAATTAAGACACCCAAGTAATTCTGTACAAACCCTAGAATTTTCAGAATTTTCAGAATCAGGATCAGGGCCCCTAAAACTCAGGGGGGGGTGTATACCCTAGTTAACGATTATCTAAATAATTCGTTGTCAGTTTAGAATTTTAAGAAAATGTCGACTCAGCTAGGCTAGTCCCAAACGTGGCAACCCTATAGTGTTTAGGTGTCCCTTACGCACAGTAAGGGAATAAGTGTTACGGTGCGCAAAGGTGGTTACGCATCGTAAGGGTTATAGTGCTACGATGCGTAAGGCTTGACAATTTTTGGGTATAAATAGCAGACATTGGCACTTGAAATTCTGCGTATGTTCTACGAAGAAATTCGCTCTAGGCACCGAGTTATCGTCTAGTTACCACAATCAACACACACGAAATCACTAATTAGTATAGCGGGGTGCTGCAGAATAGGGTATTAACTCGATCGCTATTACGATTCATTGTCCGATCGATCAATGTACTCAATGGATGTTTAAGTGCTGCCCACATTAGGGTGATGCTTTGTCATTAATCGTGATTTCGACTGGATGTTGAGTGCCACCCGAATTAGGGGAATACTCTGTCCTTCGTTGTGAATCCGATGGATGTTTAAGCATAGCACCTTGTCATTCGTTGTGAGGGTTGATCTCGTGAGTTATCGTAAATGCTGTATTAAGTTACTTACCTAGTTTGTGTGCAAATTAGGTTAAGAGGATAATCAATTGGCTAAACTCTGCCTGTATAAATCTACAATTGAAAACAAGGTAGCATCACTTGGAAATTTTAAGGTACGGATAGAATCCTTTCTTTTGATTTATGTCAATTGGATACAAGTATATCATTCCTGATTTGAAATTCCGTATTAAGATTAAGTTATGAAATATGTGTTGAAAGTTACAAACGTTTTAAAAAGGTTTTGTTTTACATCAGTTATTTAGAAAATGGTTTATTTTATACGAGTTTCATTTCATACTCTAGTGGTTCCTTATTAACGAGTCAAGGTTTTATCTTGTTTCGTTCAATAAACCACATTTTGGGGACGAAATTGTCAAGATAGGATTGATATCCATACCTTGGTGACTGGTTCCACTCTTAGATTTTCAATATCGCCAAAGATTCGTATTTTCAATCAAATTATGGTTTACAAGTTACAAGTTAAATATCTTAAGGCTTACAAGTTACAAGTAAATAAATTATAAGTTTAATATTATACACAAGTATTAGGTTACCCAAGTTAAATTGTTATAATACCATTAAATTACTATGTCTTTTAAAACTCCTCACGTCTTTGATTATCGATTCATTTAACAGTCCGTTAGATTCCTATTATAATCATAAACTTTGGATTTTGCTTTCATGTCATGCGATAGTATTATGTTAAGTTGTACTCATTATCGCATGTTCCAATATATGTTACGATAAGTTATGTGAATAAGACCATTTGTACTCTGATACCTTGAGTTTTCGCTTCTCGTGGAGTGTCCCACGAGCATGTTGTTGCGGCATCGACATCATGTGCTCCATCCGTGACGGAGAGATCAGTTCACGGCGTCTCTTAAGTACAAGTGTGGTACATATAAGCTATTAGGAGGCGTATGGATCGATCCTAGGATTTAAGTTAAGGAGGTGGATAACGGGTATGCCAACTCGCCATCTCATGTGATAATTATGCAGGAGTAGCTACCTATGTATTGTCACGTTTTAAGTTTGGCTCATGGGTACATCCGTATGATATGATTATGAAATTATGTTACTTTTAAAATAAGCTTTTATTTTCCTCTATCCGCGCACTGGGCAAAACTTTCAAAATTTTGCTCAGACGTACGTTTTTGTGTTTTCTTCTTTACGTCAGGTTATCAAGACAATCTGGGACGGGATTTGGAAGAGTGCTCGAGTGTTTGAAAAAGACGGTAGAAATAATTGTACTGGATTAGATATCCTTCATTAAGTTATAAAGCCTTGTAATACATTTAAGTATAAATGGAATTATGTTTTTAATCTGACTCCGTAAAAGTGACACGTCAGCCCATCCGGGCTGGGGCTTTCCTGTAGAAAACTTAAAAATAAGTTAAAACCTGTGAGGTAATGGGTAGACATTGGGTTAGGATTTCGATGTCCAATCAGTCGATACAATAATCGTTTTTTTTTTATTTTCTACCCATCGGTTAGTAACTTTTCTTTTCACTTCATGATAGTCTCGAACACAAGTATTTCTTCATCTTCATTGTTTTTACTCTAGCTTTTATGACTATTGATCATAGTGGGTGTTGGTGCACTTGTGTCTGTACTTTGTCTGTATTTTGTAACGATACCAAACGATGTCTTCATTAGTCCTGTAAGTTTGACCAAGTCAACCATCCTCCGGTTTGACTGGTCAAACAGTTAGAGATTTGTGTTTGAAAGATGGCTGGGTCGAAGGATAGATCATCGAAGGTTTGCTCATATCCTTCGATGATCTCGAAAGATAGCCTTCGATTGTTGGACCTCGATAGATGCCATCCTTCGAGGTCTATGTTGATCATTCGAGAGGCTTCTGGTCGATAGATGATCCTTCGATCATCTATCAGATCCTTCGACACAGACCTGCTGTGTTCGGGTATATATACCCATGTGTTGTGTTCATTTCTTTTAAAAAAAAAAAAAGGAGAGACAGTTTGGAGAGCTTGAAAGTTATACACGAGAGAAACACTCTGCTGAGAGCATTCTGTCAAAACACACACACACACTTAGAGAGTTTGCAAAACACTTTTGTAAACATTGTGCTTGTAACCGGAACCTTTCATACGTTTAATACAAGTGGTGTTAATCGGTGATATTGTGTGTCTTGTGTTTGTTCTTGCTTGTTCTACTCCCGGTTTGCATGCTAGCTTGGATTCCGCACTCGCTAGTGTGTTAGATATAACAAGGAATAGGTTCATCCTCAACCTCCGAGAGGGACCTACAAGTGGTATCAGAGCCGTGGCTCTTTTCCTTGTTAAAAACCGGGTTTTTACAAGCTTTGGAGTGTTTTTGGACAAAAACTTTCTTGGTTTTGCAACTCGTTTTTACTGCTTTTCTCGCTGTTTTTATCGTTAAAAACGTGTTCAAAGCTTCTGCATGTGTTAAAGGAAGGGTTGGGTAAGATAAAAACTTGTTTTTAACAACTTTCGTGATTTCCGGCCATAATTCCGGCTTCTCCGGTGACTGGATTCTGGGTTCGAACCTTCGATTTTCGTAATATTTTATGAGTTCAAATCTGCTTTTGCAGAAAATGATGGTCTGACCATACTTTCTGCGAAAGATCTCACCAACCCATCACCTTTTTCACCAACCTGTCACTCTCACGTCAACTGTGTCAGAATCGTTCGAAAGACATCCTTCGAGGTCGAAAGATCATCTTTCGATCAAAGGAGGTTCGACAGATTGTCATCTTTCGAGCATCCTTCGATTCAAGGAATCTTTTCGAAACATTCTTCTTTCGGTCTACTGTTCTTTTTCGAAAGACAAGGATCCTTCGATTGGGGAGTCTTTCGAAATCACAGCTCTTTTTCGAAAGACCAGGATCCTTCGATTGGAGAGTCTTTCGAAATCCTTGTTCGAATCTCAACAGTGATCTTTCGAATACTGTTGATCCTTCGAACAACTGTGATCTTTCGGTCAAGTGTTTATCTTTCGGTCCTTAGTCTGTTTATGATTAACAAGTTGTGATTTTCAGGTATTATTATTATTCTTGATCAAAAATGAATCCAAGATGGAATAGAACGGTAAATGCAGAGATGTATTTTGGTGCTCCGTCTCCCGAACCGAAACGACCTATCAGAGCAACTGATATGTTCGGAAACCCCTTACCTGTTCGAAATACCGAAGAAACTGACATGTTCGGAAACCCCTTACCTGTTCGAAATACCGAAGAAACTGACATGTTCGGAAATCCATTACCTGTTCGATCTACAGGACCAACAAGTGTGTCTAGCACTAGCTTGTATGGTACTCCTCCTCCAACAACAGACATGTATGGAAATCCGCTTCAACCAGTTCTTCAACCAATGCCTCAACAGCAAACCCAAAGGCCTCCTGTGACAACTGATCTACATGGCAATCCCATTCAAGTTCCTGTTAAGCCAGCTCAGCATGGGAACCAGAACCCTTTCAGAGATCAAGGAGACCAGCAGAATCAGAACAGGAACGATGAGCGTACGTTGATACCTGTTAACAACCAAAGCCAAGCAGGACCATCAAATGCTAACCAGGCACTTGTGGTTCAAGTATATGAAGGTGGTGATTGGTCAATCAAGTTGAGTAGTGATGCTCCAGTTGAAACAGCCTGTTTTGCTGAGGTTGTCAAGGATTTAAATCACGCCAGTGGTGGAGAATCTTCCGCCAATGGTGGTGAATCTCCTGAGGATGAAGACTCTTCTGGTTACAGCAGAAGTTCAGATGAGGAATCCTCGAGTTCAGGCAATGATCGTTTGGATGACACGTCAAGTGCGTCAGTTGATGCAGATATTGATGGGCTATTGGGAGAAGCTGCAGCAGAAAATCATAGAAGATCTATATTGGTGGATCAATCTACATATTCTTCGTCTTCTCTCCATTCAGTCGTTATGGCTAATGTCGACAGTTCATCAAGTCAGGTATGTGTCGATGAACCCACTGCTGTTATTTGTGATAATTGTGGTAGATTAAGTGATAGATGTGCTGATTTGGATGCAAACATGTCTGAGTTGCAAGGCAAACATGATGCTTTACAAGCTAGTTTATTTGACTTGCAAGACAAACATGTTTCTTTGAATGATAAGTGGTGTGAATTGCAAAGCAAACACGAGGCGTTGCAAGAGAAATATGATGTGACATTTATCCACAATCAGAAATTAACCGTGGATCTTTCGAAGTGCACAGAAGCCAACATGTTTTATGAAAACCATGAAAAGGACTTTAAGTCGATGATTGAAACATTAAAGAAAGATAAAACTGAGCTGACAAAAATGGTTTCCAGAAAACAAACTGACATAAATTTGTATATCACACGTCTTGAGATAATGCAAAAAGAAATGGCTTGTGTCAAAACTGAAAGTGAGGCGATCCAACTTAAGCTAGACAGTTATTTGAGCTCTAGCTATGTGTTGGATCACATCATTGACGTACAGAAAGAGAAACGGGATGTCACATGCATTGGATACAAGAAATGTCCACCACCCGTGAGAAACAATTATGATGCCCTGCCTGATGAGGAGTATAGAACTCACTTTGAACCATCTGTTCCTCTAGACGTAAAGGAATTTGCAGCAGGTCTTGGATACAAGAAAGAGGTATCATCAGATTCAGATGTGTCAGCAGATACATGTGTGTCCTCTGCTGAACCGAATCAGGTTCCTCCAGTTGTGATATACAGTGAGGATTCTGATTCTTCTGATGATGAGTCTGATGATACTGATTCGGAAAAGTCTAATGCGGTGATCAAAGAAGAGGACATACCTCTTGAGAATCACATTCTTTGTGATCCACCTGCAAAACCGTGTGTGACTGCTACAGCCAAGACGGTTGAATCCTCATCTGGAAGCTGTGAAAGTGTGAACTTGCTTTACACGTTGATTGGATCTGATAAAATATATTCAGACAAGGATTTCCCTATAAAAAATGTCAATCAATCTTTGATTGATAAAGTTTTCGAAGATTCTACCAGTAAGTTTTTGGGAAAGTCGAGCCCAGGAGTTGTAGTAACTCAGTGTGCTCCTATCCCAAAATCCGAAGTTAGAAAGAAATATGGGAATCAAAAGTTGCAAAAACAAAACAATCAACGAAAGCAAAATCACGCTCCCCAAGGAAATGGAAAAGGTCAAAAGAAACAGACCAAGAAAAAGGACAAGAAGGTAAACTTTGTGAAGTCAAGGGGAACGGACAAAATCGAAACTTTTGAAAATAAATCTAACTTGGATTTTGTTAAACAAGCAACAGTGTTGAAAAGAAATGAGCCAAACTGTTCGAAACCTAGTACCTCGAGATCACAAAGTTCATCATCATCGACAAGACGATCACATGTTTCTCCGAGGTTTGTAGAGCGGAGAATGTGTTTTGAATGTGGTACTATTGGACACATAATTCGAAATTGTCCATATCTTCATAAGTTGAAAGCAAAAGTTGATGCCCCCCATGGTAATAATTACCATAAAAGATTTGTTTCACCAAAACAAGACCCTCGTCTTGTTAAACAACAAGAAGTGAAACAGAGAAAGAAACAACGGAAAAATGTTGAAAAGGTTTTAAAACCGGAGGTTGCCCAAACAAAATCTGTTAAATCAAATGTTAAACATGAAGAACAAAAACAGATTTGGAAACCAAAATTGGAAATTGTTTCAGGGGGAGCTACATCAATTCCGAATCATCGGGAAATGGATGTCACAATCCTCGATGATGACGGACGACCCAAGTCTGTGAAGGCTTGGGTCCCACTCTCCAACTAATCTCTGAGTGAGTGTGTAGGATGTTCCAGGAGGAACTTTCGATAGTCGTAAGATTGTTGATAGTGGAGCGTCCTTACACAAGATAGGCGACAGAAGAATATTGTTGCCATTGGTGGAGAGAAAGGAAAAAGATAAGAAGACAAACATTCCGATGAAGGAATGATGGTGAAAGAATGTGGTTGAATGAAGTTGAAAAATTCGACCAGATGAAATATGTGCCAAAATTTGGTTGTTATGGTTTTTGATCGGGTCATCAGGAAAGATTCAAATGAAAAGTACGCGCCTGCAGCACGTCTGAAGCTTTTCGAAGATTCATGGATTTTTCTTCCACAAGAAGCTCAAAGTCCACAAGATGAACGTGTAGGGTACTTTTCTCTACGGTGTGATTGAAGAAAATGTGTTTGTTGAACAAACCAACCGGGTGTGCGGATGCTTTGGCGTGGATTGAACAACCGCACACTACTTCTGAAAGAGAAAGACAAAGACCTTCGCTGGTGCAATTTGGAAAACCAGCCGGACCCAGAGGTCTGTGATCTTGTTGCTGTGAAGAGACTTCTCAGTAGCTACAAAGAATCGAGTTTGAAGTCCACACCGGGTGGATATCCAGTTTGGGAGAGCGCTCAGATTCTTTGCAATGCACAAAGCAGTTGCAGGATACGGTTTTGAATTTCTAATCTCTCCTTTACTTGTCGATATTTAAGCTGCTTTATGAATTTGTATTATCTCGTACAGCACTCTTTGACCAGACACATTGAACTCGAATATCACCTCACACGTGATTGTTTCAATATGAAACTCCTCAATGTTGTCATGATCCACACCGTTTACCGACATGCCAACTCATTTTCTCCAAAATTCGATAAATCATTTCTGATTAACTTAATTTTGGTAAAGGGCACTGAGGTAAAACATGAGTTAAAACCAACATCGGAAAATCATTTTTGTAAATACCTTTGTGTTTTAAATTTGTCTTAGTTTGTTGATTTTAGGGGGAGTAAATCCAAAAATTTGAAAATCCAAAAACATTGAAAAATTTCAAAAACACAAAAACAATAGAAAAACAAAAATGAGTTTCCTGGCGAGCAAAAGAGAAAATGATAGTACATCAGTGGTCTGTCTAAACCTCTTTAAACCTTAAATGAAAAACGATAAGCAGCTCTATATAAGATGTATCGGTAGGCTCACAATCATTTTAAAGTGTGCAGGGTGATATAAACTTAAATCGACTGAAGACTGGGTGGGAACCATTCATTGGCATATGGTCTTGGTACCGAAATTTCGTTTGAGAGATTGCCGAGGTTCTGAGATATTCGGTCTTTATGCTGCTTATCATCTGGGTATCATGGTTGTATCTTTTACCGAAAAATAACGGGGACGCAAGTCTAGATCTTCCATGATACCATACATACGTGTACATATTGCATACGACCTCAATAAGTGATAAACAATCACATGTCCAAACAAAATAAGTGATAATATATCACAAATTCTTTCCGGGTGTCAAGTTCGTCTCTCTGCTGTACGAAAGTACTGACCTGTTCACGGACTTGCTCCTGTGCCCTCATGCATCGAAAATCAAGTTCCTCATCAATAAGTGATTCTATCACATAGGGCTTGTTTTCAAATCAAAATAAGTGAGAATCTCACATCATATACGGTCAAACAGATGATAATCGGTATACTCACCGGTAAGATGAACCCTCGTGCATACCTTGATACGGGAATGTGTCGTGATGTGGATGAACACCTGTCGGTAAGTATAAATCATACCTTAACGTATCCCCTCGCCATGATTACAAATGATAAGTTGAGCTTATGTGGACAACAATGCCGATAATCGTTATAGGATGCTTATCTTAATGTTAATTAATTGAACAACAAGAGCGTTTTGGCATGACCGTACACTGATATGATTCTCTTACCCTCGAAACTCGCAAAAAGATTGTCTGTAAATATTTATTTACTGCTTTAATTTTCTGCATCTTTGTATATATTTATTTACTGCTTTCAGTCTTTAAATTTAAACTTTATAAAAGCCAAAAAGATTTTATTTCTATTTTATTTTCGATCGTACGATGTTGGAGCTCGAGTCTTCGTTACCTGAAACCTGAACGAAAACCTAAACGACTAAATCTTCATAAACGGTCGAAATTTGCAAAGTTTTGAAAGTTAAAAACTAAAATTGATAAAAAAAAATTGTTAAAACTTTCAAACTGTCGGACGGTGTTTGATTGAACAATGGTCACATGTGTGTCGCTTGCTTATGATATTCCAAGCAGTTGTTCTCATTACGCGTTTAGATTTCTTGCATGTGCAGATTCTAAAGGCTAGGAGAACATGGTCGATGACAAAGCCTCGGAATGAAGACACTACGTGAAGGCACTCAAGTGATGAAGATGATCGAGTTGCCGCTGACCATCATCAATACCACAAGGATCTCACTTCATAACGAACAAGTATTTCACGAGCATAACTCAAGGGGGAGCTTATGTTAAGGGGGAGTTTGTCAACACACTTCCTACATCAAACGGGGAGTTTGTTGGTACACTTTCTGCTTTCAAGACGTGAAGACTTTAAAGATCCTCCGACATTGAAGAATTGAAAGGACGTCAAAGTTGAAGACACAAAGATCGAGACAAAGATCAAGTTATGAAGATCGAGACAAAGCTAGAGACAAAGCTACAGCCAAGGGGGACTTTGTTGGTGCACTTGTGTCTGTACTTTGTCTGTATTTTGTAACGATACCAAACGATGTCTTCATTAGTCCTGTAAGTTTGACCAAGTCAACCATCCTCCGGTTTGACTGGTCAAACAGTTAGAGATTTGTGTTTGAAAGATGGCTGGGTCGAAGGATAGATCATCGAAGGTTTGCTCATATCCTTCGATGATCTCGAAAGATAGCCTTCGATTGTTGGACCTCGATAGATGCCATCCTTCGAGGTCTATTTGATCATTCGAGAGGCTTCTGGTCGATAGATGATCCTTCGATCATCTATCAGATCCTTCGACACAGACCTGCTGTGTTCGGGTATATATACCCATGTGTTGTGTTCATTTCTTTTAAAAAAAAAAAAGGAGAGACAGTTTGGAGAGCTTGAAAGTTATACACGAGAGAAACACTCTGCTGAGAGCATTCTGTCAAAACACACACACACACTTAGAGAGTTTGCAAAACACTTTTGTAAACATTGTGCTTGTAACCGGAACCTTTCATACGTTTAATACAAGTGGTGTTAATCGGTGATATTGTGTGTCTTGTGTTTGTTCTTGCTTGTTCTACTCCCGGTTTGCATGCTAGCTTGGATTCCGCACTCGCTAGTGTGTTAGATATAACAAGGAATAGGTTCATCCTCAACCTCCGAGAGGGACCTACAGTGGGCCGCGTTCAAAGTATGATTATTAATATATATATATATATGTATGTAATAATTTCGAGGACGAAATTTTTTTAAGAGGGGTAGATTTGTAACACCCGAAAATTTTAAAAACAAAAATGTAATAACCCTCATTAAAAACTATTATTTCTTATGATTATAGTCCAATAGGAAACCCTAATTAAGACACCCAAGTAATTCTGTACAAACCCTAGAATTTTCAGAATTTTCAGAATCAGGATCAGGGCCCCTAAAACTCAGGGGGGGTGTATACCCTAGTTAACGATTATCTAAATAATTCGTTGTCAGTTTAGAATTTTAAGAAAATGTCGACTCAGCTAGGCTAGTCCCAAACGTGGCAACCCTATAGTGTTTAGGTGTCCCTTACGCACAGTAAGGGAATAAGTGTTACGGTGCACAAAGGTGGTTACGCATCGTAAGGGTTATAGTGCTACGATGCGTAAGGCTTGACAATTTTTGGGTATAAATAGCAGACATTGGCACTTGAAATTCTGCGTATGTTCTACGAAGAAATTCGCTCTAGGCACCGAGTTATCGTCTAGTTACCACAATCAACACACACGAAATCACTAATTAGTATAGCGGGGTGCTGCAGATCAGGGTATTAACTCGATCGCTATTACGATTCATTGTCCGATCGATCAATGTACTCAATGGATGTTTAAGTGCTGCCCACATTAGGGTGATGCTTTGTCATTAATCGTGATTTCGACTGGATGTTGAGTGCCACCCGAATTAGGGGAATACTCTGTCCTTCGTTGTGAATCCGATGGATGTTTAAGCATAGCACCTTGTCATTCGTTGTGAGGGTTGATCTCGTGAGTTATCGTAAATGCTGTATTAAGTTACTTACCTAGTTTGTGTGCAAATTAGGTTAAGAGGATAATCAATTGGCTAAACTCTACCTGTATAAATCTACAATTGAAAACAAGGTAGCATCACTTGGAAATTTTAAGGTACGGATAGAATCCTTTCTTTTGATTTATGTCAATTGGATACAAGTATATCATTCCTGATTTGAAATTCCGTATTAAGATTAAGTTATGAAATATGTGTTGAAAGTTACAAACGTTTTAAAAAGGTTTTGTTTTACATCAGTTATTTAGAAAATGGTTTATTTTATACGAGTTTCATTTCATACTCTAGTGGTTCCTTATTAACGAGTCAAGGTTTTATCTTGTTTCGTTCAATAAACCACATTTTGGGGACGAAATTGTCAAGATAGGATTGATATCCATACCTTGGTGACTGGTTCCACTCTTAGATTTTCAATATCGCCAAAGATTCGTATTTTCAATCAAATTATGGTTTACAAGTTACAAGTTAAATATCTTAAGGCTTACAAGTTACAAGTAAATAAATTATAAGTTTAATATTATACACAAGTATTAGGTTACCCAAGTTAAATTGTTATAATACCATTAAATTACTATGTCTTTTAAAACTCCTCACGTCTTTGATTATCGATTCATTTAACAGTCCGTTAGATTCCTATTATAATCATAAACTTTGGATTTTGCTTTCATGTCATGCGATAGTATTATGTTAAGTTGTACTCATTATCGCATGTTCCAATATATGTTACGATAAGTTATGTGAATAAGACCATTTGTACTCTGATACCTTGAGTTTTCGCTTCTCGTGGAGTGTCCCACGAGCATGTTGTTGCGGCATCGACATCATGTGCTCCATCCGTGACGGAGAGATCAGTTCACGGCGTCTCTTAAGTACAAGTGTGGTACATATAAGCTATTAGGAGGCGTATGGATCGATCCTAGGATTTAAGTTAAGGAGGTGGATAACGGGTATGCCAACTCGCCATCTCATGTGATAATTATGCAGGAGTAGCTACCTGTGTATTGTCACGTTTTAAGTTTGGCTCATGGGTACATCCGTATGATATGATTATGAAATTATGTTACTTTTAAAATAAGCTTTTATTTTCCTCTATCCGCGCACTGGGCAAAACTTTCAAAATTTTGCTCAGACGTACGTTTTTGTGTTTTCTTCTTTACGTCAGGTTATCAAGACAATCTGGGACGGGATTTGGAAGAGTGCTCGAGTGTTTGAAAAAGATGGTAGAAATAATTGTACTGGATTAGATATCCTTCATTAAGTTATAAAGCCTTGTAATACATTTAAGTATAAATGGAATTATGTTTTTAATCTGACTCCGTAAAAGTGACACGTCAGCCCATCCGGGCTGGGGTGTTACAATTATGGTCCAACCATTGTTCGAATCGAACATGGCTATGTGATCGTAATTAGGCAGGTGTTAATCCCTCAAAAGAGCACCTCCTGGAAATCACGTTAACTTGGTTAAATGACGGGTTAAAGTTATGTTAATTAAAAAGTCAAAGGGCAGATTTTCGTAAACTTTATAAAATGAACTTATAAATGTTATAACCCATGTTTTTGACACCAAATCAGTTGGTAATTAATATTAGAACATGCATGAACATCTTCTATCTGTCATTTCCAGTTTTAGTGTCGGTTCGCAACCGAAAGTCGAATAGTTTGACTTTCGATTCTGACCCCATTTAGCAACATTAGCTACTGAATTTAGGTTGTATTATGATCACATTGTAATGTAGGATAACCCTCTGAGGTTATACCACTTGATCATAATCAGATTCTGTGTTTTTACACAAGTTCTTATAATATGCCTATTTATGACCAAAATGCCCTTTTTAAGTAAAACTTGGTTTTAAACAATGATGAACTTGCAAAATGAAGTACCTACTGACATGTTATTATAATTAACATATTTTGGTATATTAAACCTGTTCATAACCTGAGTTTTGTTACAAGTTCGTAAATTATGTTATAATATGACTAAAATGCCCTTTTGGCGCATAATATGGTTTTAAACCTTAATTATCATACAAAACTTATTACCTACTGATATTATAACATATTAAAGTGTTTTAACATAATGAACCTCTTCATAACTCAGATTTTATGCAAGTTCTTAAAATATGTCACATTGTGACTAAAATGCCCTTATGGTGCATATTTTGATTTTTAAACCTTAATGGTCATATAAGTTGATAACCTACTAATGTTACAACTTAATTAAAGTGTCTTGGCATATGGAACTTGTTTATGACTCATCCAGTTACCCGATATCGCTTACACGCGTACGTGTTTATTACTCATCTGGTTACCCGATATCGCTTACACGCGTACGGTTGAGCTTATGTAACTAGTTTACGTAAGTTTACCGAAACGGGTTAAATCCTTTCAATTGTATTTCAAATTCCAGAATGTATATTGTTTACCCATATTATACAAGTCTTAGTACTTGTTGGGTTTAAACTACATTCTATTTCGGTCATCGCTTAATCAAGCGTATCGTACCATTTTCGTTAATTTAAGTTAACCGGCCCAAGTCTATGACTTGAATATGACCCGTTAACATTCTAATTAGTTATTATACCATTCATTCCACACTAGGGCCTTCCGGTAGATTGCAATCAAGCTTAGTTAATTGATTACAGCTATGCTTACTTTATTATCTTGCATTGTAAGACACATTTAAGCCAATTAAATACTCTTAACCTATTTTCCCTATACGAGTTTGAGATACGGTAAATTATTACTGCTTGGTCGGGTATGGGATCATATGTCGGATTGTGACTAGAAAATCCGCATAACCTGTTTTAATCTGTTTTGTCTGATAACTTAAACATTAAGGGTTAACGCGACCGTGTCCTGGATATCCTCGGCTCATTTAAGTTACTAATGGCCACGACTAAGCACGGGGTGTAGGCATACACTTGACAGATGCTAATGCTATTATAAAATGTTTTTCTTACCCATATTGGGGATATCCCTTTGTGGGTTAAAGTGGCGTGTCGGTTAATCATGTTATTCGGTTTCTACACCAGACCCCATATGTATTGACAGGCATGTAAAACTGTATACAAGATCATTTTGAATTGTCCCAAGTTATTTATGAAAATACATGTGCCTTTTGCACTTAAAACATTTTTGAAATATTTTCAAAATGAGTCGGTGATTTGTATTTACCAGTGTAAACTGACGTATCATCAAAAGACTAAGTGACAGGTTGCAAGGTTACAAAATAGGCTGGAAGTTGCCAGGTAAATGCTAGAAGAGGAATTTGCAACTCCTTTGCATAGAAGCCTATAGTCTGTTATTACATTTGTTGTAACTTTCGATCCGCCTGTGGGTCTTTTCATATATGATCCGTCTGTATAATATTTTGAACACTCGGACATTTAATATTGTAATAATTTAAATCCAAGACTTCCGCTGTGCTATCTATGCATTTCTATATCAATCTAGTCACATACTCCCCAACCGGGACGATGTTGAAATATCAGGGTGTGACACCCCTTAAATATAAATTTTTAAAAAGAATACATATAAAAAAATTTAATATATGAAAATGAATTAATGTTATCTAAATTAACACCAATCATTTAATCTTACTTGACAAGGTTACACAATTATTGTCATTTGCATTTAATAAATAGATCATCATCATCATCATAATACTCAGTAAATTCCATCAATAGCAAAGCTAAGGTAGGGTCTGAGGAGGGTAAGATGTAGCCTTACCTCTACCTCGTAGGAATAGAGAGGCTGCTTCCAGTGAGACCCCCGGCTCGATAGTAGTTTTGCATCAAGCCTTGGACACAAGGCACATAACACTCAACAATCGGGACAAAGGCTGATTAGTGTATGTATTTTTTTGTCTTTCGGCTATTAACGCCACCACATGATGCATGATTAACCATCCCCCTCTTTTAACGTTATTTTCACTAAATTAGTAAAACAACGTTAAAATTACTGCACTTTCACTTTTGCCCCCCCCCCCCCCCCCCCCGAGCGTCCATACATATATACATTATATGTGCATACCGCAAGCTCAGATTGTTGTTGTTTGAAGATGATGATTGAGGAAGATTGTTGTCACGACCCCCGTCCTGATGTGACCTAGTCCAGGAGCCGCGGGACAGAAACCCGTGGTATTTACTATTTGAGTTGACAGCGGAAGTTTAACAGGATCTTTTAAAACTTGAAAATGCCCGATTATTTAATTTCACAATTTGGGACAAACCCCATAATTTACAGTAAAGGAAATTTCCCGAGGAAATCCCTTGTTTTACAAAACATGTTTATAAATATTTTACTGAGCCACCACTTCAAGCCTGTTAGTGCTCCGTAGCACGTTTTCCTTGATTCACAGTAAGTCACCTGAAACATGTTTTTAAAATATTTTATCAGCGGAGAAATACTGGCGAGTCACTCGATTTTAATAAAACAACACATAGTTATAAATTACAGCATAAGAGCGATTACAATGGCTACTATCTTATTTTTATCTGGCGCCGTGTCACACCCTGGTGACGATGGTCATACCACTATTGGGTCCTTTCACCCAAGTAGTGACGATTATCACTGTTAGGTTTGTTAACCTAACCGTGAGAAATTAGTAATGTGCAGAATACCCCACTTGCCAGTGATTCAAGATAACCAAGACTTAATCCCTGTAATTATAACTTTTTGAAAACAATTTGAGTATTGTAAAACATTGTTAATAAAAAGAGAATGACTAACATTGCAGGTTTAATTGGGCAGAGTTTAGCCTACTGATTTAGCCTTGTAACCTAGTTTAAATGACAATGCAAGGGAAACTAGGTCAGTAACTTAATACAACATTTACGATAAACTTCACGAAATCAAAACCCTCACGACGAATGACAAAGTATAGCCCGGATTTGGGCAGCACTTAAACATCCATCGGATCGGTTTCAATCGATCGGACATTGTATCGTAGCAGTGATCGAGTTAATACCCTGTATTCGTAGCAGCGTTTCCCTAAGCGAAATTGTGATTTTGAGCAGTATCTTTCGTTTTTGAGTAAAGTTTTCGAGCACAGAAGCAAGTCCCATGCACAGGAAATTTATAGCATGAAATTGGGTTTTACGCGGACCGCGTAAACCCTTAGATGAATCTTACGCGGCCCGCGAGGGCCCCTAGTCTACGTGTAGGGCTAGCATGTCATCAGTAGGTTCGCCACGTGGCTGCCACGTGGCCTGTAACGCTTATCCGGTGATCTTGGATTTGGCGCGGCCCGCGTAAGCCTAAGCTTACATTTTACGCGGCCCGCCTGAAACCAGATTTCCTTGTTTTCTTGGTTTTTCATGAGGATTAGAGTTTCAGGGGTCCGGGTTTTTACTTACGGGTCGTTTTTGGACATTTTTGCAGGTCCTTAGAATTGTTGTTTGAAGATGATGATGGGACAAAGAGAGAAATAGAGAAAGAGAGAGGGAGAGAGAGGAACTAAGATGTATAGAGAGAGAGAGAGAAAGAGAATTGGGGTGAAATTATGGAAAAATTGGGGAATAAAGTTATATAACCAAGAGCAAAATGGTTATTTCACATGAAACTAACGGGAGGGACTCAAAGCGTAGCGAATTTCATAGGGCATGGACGCAGGCAGCGAAAACTTTTCTTTGACCGCGACCTGACAACACCCCTAAACCCTTTAGGACGCAAATTGCAATTTACTCTAAAATGAAACATAAAACAAAATGAAACTAGGAAGCTTTATACACTTTGGGCCTATGGACCCTCTAATAACTTCTTCAATTATAGACAAAAGAGCATAGCAATCCTCCCGTTATAGAATCTACAATATATACATAATCTATAATATATGTATAATCTATAATCTATATATATATATACCAAGAGAAATGATAATTAGTGACCAATGCCCACCGAAAAAAAATTATAGAATAACTATGTACGTCTGAAAGTCAACCAAAATTCGAAGCAAAATTCATTTCATCATCTTAAGGCATCTCAACAAGGTGTTCCGGTGGGTGCTTTGCTGAGCGGACGAGGAGTGAAATGGTCTGCCTTGTTGGAGGAGGTGGTCCGATGAGTGTTGGTTTGTTTGAGTGGACGGCCAAAGAGGTGGAATTGTGGGGACCAATTACGGATCCATATGTTAGAAGACGAAGTTAGTTAGTTAGCTCGTGTATTTAGAACATCTCCAACGGTGGTCAAAGTCTATAATCCAAACCCGCCACATCATTCCAAACCTACTTTTTCCTTAACAGTAAGCCATTCCAAACCCTCACATCACACTCCACTTTTACAATTTTTTTTTATTGAATGTGAGTGTGTGGTCCCCACTAAACCAAACAAAACGCGTCCGGTATGCCAAACCGGACACAAAGAGTCAAACTCCTCCAACGGTTGTCCTCATTTGCTTTGTGGGTTTGGATTTCGGACAAGGCATCTCCAATATCGTTGAGATGCTCTTATAAAACGTTACATCAAAGTCTAGTCAGTTTCATTTGTAACAAACTTGTTTTTTTTCTTTTAAACGGCGGGGGTAATGTTATTATATAGAGTAAACTTCCGTTTTGCTCCCTGTGGTTTAGTCATTTTAACGGTTTTGCTCCAATAGTTTAAAAATAGCCATTTTCTTCCCTGATTTTTTCTAACTTATCTTCATTTTGCTCCCAGCCTCTAACTCCGTCAGGGAGGAAACTGGCGACAAACTCTAAAGATTAGGGAGCAAACTGGCGACAAACTCGAAAGATCAGGGAGGAAAATGGCTATTAACAAAACCGTTAAAATGACCAAACCACAAGGAGCAAAACGGAAGTTTACTCTATTATATATAATAACAAATGGTGTAGGTTCTTACGAACAGTACATCAAATGGACACAATTTTGATGTTATTTACAGTAGTGCCATGCATTCTTTTTGTTCAGTAGAGAGATCACAAAATCGATTAGAGAGAAAAGAAGAAAGAGAGAGAATCAAGGAAAGAGAGAGAGAGCGCGCGAACTAGAGGGGAAACGGCCGATGGTGAATATCTCTGTCTTCTGCCCTGTTCCAGCGGCAACGGGTGCGGTTGATACCAAAGGTCACATGAATCTCCAAGGCCTATGGGTTACGAAGTTCTAGAGATGATGGTAGGAATACCATCTGTTCACCGGAAAAATGGAATTCCAAGATGTAATCGATCGGGATTTGGGAGTAACCGCGAAGCAAGGACAATAGATCTGAGTTTACCCACCGCCGGGCCACTGATTAGCGCCACCACCACCACTGTGAAGATAAAAGGGGTTAAAGGATGAATATATTAATTTCACATGACTCTAAGGGGCTGTTTGGCTAAGCTTATTTTGGAGTGACTTATGACTTATTGACTTTTTGAAAAAGTAAATAAGTCATAATGGAGTGACTTATTTACTTATTCCACTCACATAATAAGCTAACCCAAACACCTTTTAACTTTTCAAAAAGTCAATAAGTAAATAAGTCACTAAAATAAGCTTAGCCAAACAGCCCCTAATTATCGGTGGAATGCAACTCGTAATACCAAAAGATGCAACTAACTATAATACTTCATTGGTCACAATCATGGTAACGTTAACTAAATTTTATAATTTGTTATCTAATAAATGCATCCATATATGATTCTTTAATCATATATGTGTATTTCTGATCTTAATCTAACTATTAAAAAAATATATAAGTATCGGTATTTTGACAAACCGAACAACTCCGACTAAACATCGCTACCAATCTTTGTCTTTTTTTAGTTTGATTGATGTAAACCACATGTCGAAATCATTTTGGACGCATTACGAGTTCTTTTATTTAGTTTCTTTCTTTTATTTTCAACTTGGTTGTTATAATAGACGTCAGTACCGTTACATACCGAAACTCTACCAATCGAATTCCCGCCGCATAGCGGCGGGAGATCCCACTAGTTAATAGTAAAAGATGTTAGCGATAATATATTTAATATATATTTGTTTGTAGAGATTGTATATATCTCCTAGTTATTAGCCTTATTATTCAATGAGAATAATCACCTTTAGGACAGTGGGTCAACTTGTCTTGGACTAATGAGTCAAGGAAAAAATTATGAAATACAGAGTTTGAAGGCAACATATGCTTAATGTAGACAGCTCATCCACCAAGTAGTCAGATTTTAATCACCAAGTAATTCCTTGCCGTGTGACCCAGGATACGGGGAAGGGAACTACATACCCAAACGGCAACGGAGACATAAGAATGATGGATCCTTGAGTCTATGCAAACGAATTTTCTCTTCATTCTGTGCCATGTTATAGTCACATCTTTTAACTTTATCTAAATACTAGACATTAATAACGCACCCCACCAATTAATAACACACCGGTACTATATATGTACTATAATTGGTGATACATAGCGTCCATCTCATGCTAGATATAGCAAGGAACATTTTACATATATCATCAGAATCTTTAGAGGAAAAATGGAGAGAGTAGCTATATTTGTTCTTTTACTTGTTACACTCCCCATTCAGAAAATATATACTGCCGAAATCGGTATCATTTCGGATTTACAGTTCTTGACCGAAAATGACACATTGGTGTCGCCTGCCGGAACCTTTGAACTTGGCTTTTTCAAGCCGGGTAGCTTTGAGATCAGATACCTTGGTATTTGGTATAAGAAAATGTCTGTCCAAACAGTGGTTTGGGTTGCCAACAGAGATCTCCCACTCTATGTCGGATCATCAGGTGTGTTAAAGATTGTCCATCCAGGAAGTCTTGTCCTCATGAGCAATAATAGTATAATGTGGTCATCAAACACAACATCATCAGGAAATGTGACTGCAAAGCTTGATGACAACGGAAACTTAGTCATGACGGACGGAGACAACACAAAGATTCTCTGGCAGAGTTTTGATTATCCAACTGATACACTTTTGCCTGAAATGAAGTTCGGGAGGGACCTGTTGACGGGCAGGGAATGGCGTCTATCATCATGGAAAGGCAGTGAAGATCCAGCTCCAGGTGAATTTACCTACAGCATTGACACACATGGTTATCCTCAGCACATACTCAAACAAGGCGAAAATATGATCAAGTTCCGGGCAGGACCATGGAATGGTATTAGGTTTAGTGGGGGTTCGACGATACCCCGGAAGAAGTTCGTTACAAACAATATGGTTATTAATGAAACAATGGTAGCTTATACTTATAATCTTATAAACATTTCTGTTGTATCGAGGTTAACCTTGATTTCTTCTGGGGAGCTACAACGTTCGGTGTGGGAAGAAGATGCTAAAAATTGGCAGCTAGTGGGTAAATTACCAAGAGATATATGTGATTCATACAACATTTGTGGTGCCTATGGAATCTGCAGCACTGTGAAGATACAGAGATGTTCGTGCTTAGATGAGCCAAAATTTGTGCCTAGAAACTCAAAGGGTTGGGAGGATGCAGATTGGTCTGGTGGCTGTATGAGACGAACATCATTGGATTGCGAAAATGGAACAGATGGGTTTATAAGGTATCCTAATGTTAAATGGCCGGACACACACACTTCCTGGTTTAACAAGAGCATGAACCTAAAGGAATGCAAAGCAATATGCCAAAAGAATTGCTCTTGTATGGCGTATTCAAATACAAATATCACAGGGGAGGGAAGTGGCTGCTTAATTTGGTTTGGTGACCTCTTAGACATCAGAGTAATCACCGAAGGCAACGGTGATCAGGATATATTTGTAAGAATGGCTTCCTCTGAATTAGGTAATTATCTCTTACTAAATTTCGTCAAACATGTATGTATATTACAACACAAAAACCAATCTACACGGATTGATTTTCATCTCTACAAACTTACTAAATTCATGGCTTGCTCAACCAGTGTCCGAGAGAGGAAGAACAAACATCAAATTCATCTTATTAGCAGTCTTTCTGGGAGTTGTTCTTATAGGCTTAAGCTCCACATTATTCTGGTATGCATGGAGAAAAAGGCAACATGCATCACCTTTGGGAGAAGGTAACCAATGTCTGTATGTTGAAGTACAGTTTGGAGTAAAATGAATTCTTTGAGCAGATTTTGTCAGTTTAAAGTCTATTCTATTTCTATTGCATAGGGGGATCACTGCATGTCTATGAAAGGCAGGAAGAAGCCATGGAGCTACCATTGTTTAGCTTTCCTACAGTAGCACAATCTACTGCTAGTTTTTCAACAGATAATAAACTTGGAGAGGGTGGATTTGGGCCTGTTTATAAGGTAAAAGTATAAAAGGCTTTCATTTACTTTGCTTAAGTATAATATAAAATCCCAATATATATAATCCATAAGATTAGAATTATAAGTCAAAGATCCAATGAAGACACACTCTTTGTATTATATAATCATACCACTAATGCTAAAAGATAAAAATAGTAGCCACGCTTTAATTTATGCATAGTATTTCACATTGCAAACGGTAATCTTCAGGGTCTGCTAGAAGGGAAAGAAATTGCAGTTAAGCGTCTCTCCACAACTTCCAGACAAGGACTCGATGAATTCACGAATGAAGTGATTTGCATTTCAAAACTTCAGCACCGGAATCTTGTTAAGCTCCTCGGATGTAGCATAGAGGGAGACGAGAAATTGTTGATCTATGAATACTTGCCAAACAGAAGCCTAGACCTGTTCATATTCGGTCAGCATCATATATAATATCATAGTTGATTTAAAATGAAACTATAATGAACTAAATCTACATGTTTGGCAGATAAAAGACAAAGCACACTTCTTGATTGGACAAAGCGATTAAACATCATCAAAGGAATTGCCCGAGGACTTCTTTATCTGCATCAAGATTCTAGACTAAGAATCATTCATAGAGATCTTAAAGCGAGCAATATTCTACTAGATCTGGACATGAACCCAAAGATATCAGACTTTGGCATAGCAAGAAGCTTTGGAGGAAATGAGACTCAAGCAAACACAGAGAGAGTTGTTGGTACATAGTAAGCCTCAAAACCCAACTGTATAATCATTATGTTTTTGGTTAAGTTCATTATTTTTAGAAACATTTTGCCGACTGCAGTGGTTACATGTCTCCGGAGTATGCATTAGATGGTCTTTTCTCAACGAAGTCAGATGTGTTTAGCTTTGGCGTTTTGGTGTTGGAGATTGTAAGTGGGAGTAGAAACTGGGGATTCGTTCATACTAAGCAAGACAATAACCTTATTGGACATGTAAGTTCACCTGCCGCAAAATGCTCTTTTGATTTGTAATTATAGTTCTTACTCTACAACCAAATAACTGTTTATATACTATGTTCAGGCATGGAGAATGTATAAAGAAGGCAGGTCAATGGAACTCATTGATTCAACTTTAGATGAACCAGTAGATCCATCCCAAGTTTTAAGATCAATCGAAGTGGGGTTGTTATGTGTTCAAGAAAGCGCAGATGACAGGCCAGACATGTCATCAGTGGTTCAAATGTTAGGCAGTGAGGGTGCATTGCAGAAACCTAAGCAGCCAGCATTTTTCACAGAAAGGAAATTTCATGGTGCTGATTTCTCTTCAAGCACTTATCCAACAAGCTCAAACAATGATTTAACTGTTACAGAAGTAGTTGCTCGATAACAAGCATGTTCATAACTCCGTAATATATAATTTTTCTTGGCGTTCGAGGGCGTATAGTGATGGTCAGCTGTGTAGGGTTGCTGGAATACGGATGTGAGTAGAGATGGCAATGGGACGTTGTATTAGTAATCCCAATTCCATACCCGATATAAATCGTGTCTTATACTCATTGTGATTTCTAAATACTTTCTTACTAAGTTGTTATATAATTTTATTAGCCAAGGGAATTAAAAAAAAAACCGAAATTCAGTGAATTAGTAGATTACTCGGTTACCTAAGGATTAGAAAAAAAATAAAAAACATTTACAAGTATGTATGTTTCAGGTAACGAGTCGGGCACCACCTAATACCATATCCTTTTCATACCTATGAATTTTTTTAGAACTAACCCCATACCTGGTCCCACACCGAATACCCGCCATCTTATCCGTTACCTATGATTCGGGTTTCCCTATCGGTTTGGGTTAGTTTGTCATCCCTAGTTACAAGACAGAGGCTTCAAGATTAGAGACTAAGGGTCATGAGAGTATGGGGAAAGTAGGGGAAGTCAGTTAGGTTTGAATGACCGGTAGAGAAGAGGGGATATGCCTAAGCGTGGCTGATGCAGAGTTACCTAATACATATTTTATTTAAATTTGAATTTCCAATTTTATCTTACCTAAGTTTCTTATGAGAGTTATGATTCCCAACTATAAAATATATTTTATTTAAATTTGAATTTCCAGTTTTATCTTACCTAAGTTTCTTATGGGAGTCATGATTCCCAACTATAAAATAAGATGTAGGGTTTATTGTTTTCTGAGTTTTTTAGTAGTTTGGTAAACAATTGCAAAGCTTTAAGCTTGCCAATCATCCGATTCAAGCTTTTGATTATTTCATATGTTCTTGATTGCCATTTGATTATGCTTCCATCTGCATTAGTGGCAACTATGAAAGTGTTGACGACATTAGGGGCTCTTTATGTATGTGAGAGCGTTTCCAGTGAGAAGCACAAAAACGCAGTTGCGTTGCATATGTCAAGAATTTGTACCATGAACGCACTTGAATTCCCCATCTTCCTCTCCCCCCTCTCACAGAATCCGTCTAAAGGCATCCATCGATGCCTTTCACTCTCTCTCCTTCATGTTGGTGCCATCTTTCTCACATACAACTAAAACCGTCTACACCTCGATGATGTTACAATTTAAAAAAAAAAAAAACAATGCAAACTGGCCAATGTTTGGTTTTGTGGTTAGAACCATTGTTTAAAATTATTAATTATTTGTTTTGTACTAATTTTCTTCTAAAACTAAAGTATAACTCATGAATGTTATATAACTGCATAAATGTTATCAATATCTGTGATATCACTTTCAACAGGAATGGACTCGATCTCGGCATCATCAATCTCGCTCATCTTGTACAAGGCTTCCAACTAATCCTTAGTATGACCGTTTACAAACTCCCCTTCTTCAAGTGGTTCGCCTGGATGTGTCTCATGCACAAAAGGCATAGACGTTTCGCCTTGAACTTCCAACTCTACCAGAAGTTTGTCAACAATATCAACAAACTCTATAGAATCTCTAATACTTGTGGACTCCCCCTCAGATGCAGATCCTATGGGTTTGTCACTTAGCCTTTTGGTTCTCAATTCTGCACCAACCACAACCGGAACATCAATCAATGATGTATCAGCTTCTTGATTACCTTCCAAGTCTCTTTCAAAGTCAAACTCCATATTTTCTTCATCTATGTCATCCAGGGCACCGATCTTTGCATGTTCATCAGTGGGCGTCGGTGGTGGTTGGTGGCAGTGGTGGTGGGTAACGACGGTGGCGGGTGATGACGGTGGCAGGTTGCAGGTGGCGGCAACTGGTGGGAGGCTATGGTGGTAGGTGTCGGTGGTGGTAGGTGGTGGCGGTGGGGGTAGTAGTGGTGGCAGTGGTGGGTGGTGGGGGCAATGGTGGGCATCAGAGGTGGTTGGTGGTGGCGGTGTTTGGCGTTGGTGGTAGTTGGCGGCAGCGGCTGGCAACGGTGGCGGGTGGGTGGCGGCGACGTCGATCGTCGGGGTGGCGGCGATGGTGGCGGCAGTGGCGGTGACTGGTGGGTGGTGGCGACGGTGGTGAGTTGTGGTTTGGTTAATGATGGGTGCAAGAGGGTACGGAATGAAAAAAAAAACATGGGGGGTAGCGGATGAAATGATTTTGAGTGAATGTAATGCCTTATGCAATGGGTGATTTCATTCCATTGACCAACTAAACATCTTTTTCTTCATTCCCCTGTAATGGTTCATTCCATTACGCCTCTCATTCCTACATACCAAACACTACTTAGGTTTGAATATGTATACCCCTACAAGAAAATCACGCAAAAGGGGGGGAGAATATGACCGTCTTGACCAAATGGGTTGACCTGATTAATTAATTTACTATCGATCATGGAATTTTATTATATTATATTATACATAATATATACCTTTATTAAGGAAACTGGGTTTTTTACCCTTATCGTAATTTTACCATTCGCATAACTTTTGATGCATTATGTACAAGAGAGCCAAACTATTTTAGAGGGGGTAAACTTGCACATTATCCAAAGATTTAAGACACTTTAGGGGTATATTAGGGATTTACACACTTTGTAACCTCATTTCTTCCATTAATTGAATTAAATTAAGGGATGAACATAATTGTAATTTACACCAAATTGTAATGTAATGTACCATCCTCCCATTCCATCGCTTCAATTTTCCAGACAATAATTGTATTCAATGGGATTGAATGCTCAGGTCGGTTGAAATGGATCTAAGATGGCTGTTTTTTATACCTTTCTTCCATTTCTACCCATGCTCTCCCTTCACCCAATTCATCCACCTTTTCTTCATACTTACATTCGTCTATTTAGAAATCAAAGGCCCGACCACCCAAGCAGCACAACCATCAACACCGATGTCTGTTGCTGCTTTATTTAATTCCTTCCGGGGTAAGAGAATTACTTCAGTTGAGTTGATTATTGCGTGTTTTGATCTTTGAGGAGTTAAATCGGTGCGAATTTTGTGTAATTGACTTGTTGTTTAAGTTTTGTGGTTATAGTTTACAAAACCTCTGAACTTAGGGTTAAAGGAGGTTTTAAGTACGTGTTTGTATGATGATATGAATCTATGATCAGTTGATTGTAATAATTAGTGATAGGGTTAAAACCTTGGGGAAGAAGAAAGCTAGGAGATAGAAGGAAATTTGACTCAAATTCTGGCTGATTTGCATTCCATACGTAAACCAATTAAATAAACAAGACACTTACACAAGACACCCCCAAACTAAACCAAAATAACATCCTAATCCCTTGACTTAACAATAGTAATAAAACTAAAATAAATAAGATACGTAACAATACTCCCCCCTTAACCTACTTTTTGCCCTCAAAAAGTAAGCTCTTCAATTCAATCCTTAACCATTGTCGTCTTGTTCAGTTTCCTCATCGCCTCCCACGTTAATCACAAAAAGTTGTTTCTTTTTGCACTTGTGTCCTGGAACGAACTTTTCAGTGCACCAAAAACATTCTCCTTTTGACTTTTTTAACTCTAGTTCCCCACCTGACAAGCGTTTCGCGTTAATAGTTGCTGGTTTATAAGCTGGTGGCCCAGGGACTCCTGTTGGATCCGGAAGCAACGGAAGTTTTGAAGCGTTAACCGGAGGTGTTATTTTGACATCTTCGGGTTGCAGCCCATCCTCCACATCTTCACCTGAAAACCGAGGAAACCCAACCTTCCCGACCCGCATAGGCCGAGTACCCGTCCGCGAATCATCGCTAAACAGCCCTGTATCAGGGCCGCCTCCGCCGCCGCTAAAAGTGCCACCGCTTGAATGCTCCTTGAGTGCTCGTAAGATTTCTTCTTGTTGTTTCATCGACTGTTCTTGTTGTTTCAACATGGCGGCTAGGGTTTCTTGGAGATTTGAGATTGCCTTGCCATGTTCCTTGAGAGTGCTGTCAATTTCTTGATTGCGAGTGTTAGTCATGGTAATCGAAAGTAATTCCGACCGGAGATCGGAACGGCTCTGATACCCTTGATAGGGTTAAAACCTTGGGGAAGAAGAAAGCTAGGAGATAGAAGGAAATTTGACTCAAATTCTGGCTGATTTGCATTCCATACGTAAACCAATTAAATAAACAAGACACTTACACAAGACACCCCCAAACTAAACCAAAATAACATCCTAATCCCTTGACTTAACAATAGTAATAAAACTAAAATAAATAAGATACGTAACAATTAGTGTTTATTGTTTGAAGAACTTGCTCAGATTGATTCAATGGGGTGGGGGATCATCTACAAGAGACGAATAAAGGTTTTCACGTTGACATTTTTGATATATCTGGATTATGAAGTATATAGAATTTGGATTTTTATGCTACTGATATGATCGTTTGTGCGTTTCATGAGAAACATGAGATTATATTTTTTATATGTATGTGAAGGCCTTGCAGCAGAGGGAGAAATTGACAAGGAGATCAAAACGGGATGGTTTATGGGAGAAAGCTCATGAGCGGAATGCCAAACGTGTTCTTAAGTTAATTGTGGAGTTGGAAGGGTTATGGGTGAAAATGGGACAGTATTTGTCTACTCGTGCTGATGTGCTCCCGGAGGCCTACATACGCCTCTTGAGGCAATTGCAAGACTCTCTTCCTCCTCGCGATTTGGATGAGGTATTTTTAGTTACAGAACTCATATTTATACTGTTTTTAGTTGATTTGGGGAATGAATAAGTATAACATGTTGTATAGCCTATTAATCTGTTGCAAGTGCACATAGATGATCACATGAAGCACTTTCTTTTGTCTTAATCATGTTTCTTTTTATTCTGCTTGAATCAGGTCTGTTCAACTATAGAGAAGCAGTTGGGTAAATCAATGAACGATCTATTCTCAAATTTTGTCAGTGTACCTTTAGCAACAGCCTCGGTAAGAACCTTTTTAAGATTATTGGCAACGTAATAATTTAACTTTTAATTGATGTTGAACAGTTTGTATCATGGTTTTCCTTTGGTTCTTTTACTTCAATAAATTATAACCAAGACCTACTCCTCTATTGTTTGTTATTCTTCATTGCCCATAGCAAATTAGTATGGTGATATGTTTTTACAAGTACATCTTATCTGTATGTCTGATATTATTAAATCTAAATACTACAATTGTCATGTGCTAAAATGTGTATTATTGTAACATTCGATGTTAAATTTACAAACCTTGGTTTATAATTGTAACATAGTATGTGGGGAAGTATCCTGTATCCCAACAGATTAAACTAACAACGAGCCGTAATTTGGTTTTCCGATATGGTTTTCCCTCTGAGTTTGATACTGATGCTTCAACCCCGACTAGGTCTTCATTGGAGAATTTGGTGAATTATGTTGATCAGTTTCTTCGTAAAGCTTTGCAAAACCCTAGGGAGCGCATTTCAGGTATCAGTTTATGTTTTTTAGGGTTGTTTTGCGTTTTTGTAGTTTTTATGGTTTGTATTAATGTTATATATTATGGTAATTGAAAAGGTATAAATTACAAGTAAGTTAGCTTGAAAATTAGGTCAACTGTTAATGATTTTTTATTCTGTTGAATTGTAAGCGAGGTGTGGACCATCTGACATGTTTCGGTTGAACCGAGTGGTGGTTGAGTTTTGTAAAAGTTGTATTTAGAAGTTGTGGTCAAGTCATTCTAGATATAACTAAGTGCTCAGTGAATGATGGTTTGTAATTAAGGTTAGTATTACTTGAGGAAGGAATTATGCATCTGCAGGATGCAGGGTTTTATAAAATCAGGATGCAGAGCGGTGATTGCTTGTGTTCAACGATGGCCTTCCACTATACCAGATGCATAGTTTTATAAACAGCAAGTTAAGGCCTTGTTTATGAATTTTTCAAGAAGACAAAATGAAGCTTCTCAGATTTATGTGGAATCCGGCCCTTACATTTTCCAGTACTATCCTTTTCTTATACCTTTGTTTGTTTTGCTTCTAAAATATGGTGTTGTGTATAATGTGTAATTTTTGATGGTGGTGATTTTAACTTTATATGTGAAAATTTTCCAGCTATATTATATAGGGCGGGTGTGTTATTTAATGATGTCAACCTGCCGATTTGACATGAACATGATGTGTTTAGCTAAACTTGTTCATGGGTTCAACTCGAGATTGTCCCGAACTCGTTTAAACCTATGAATTTTGTGTCAGGTTTGTGTCATGTGCATCTTAACTAATAACGTTGTTACATGTTTTAAAGCTTTAAACTTTAGTCCTTATGATCGTTTAGGCTGGATTATCTCTCTTTTTTGCGATCAGATTGATTACCCAGGTAGAGCTCAGCAAATTGCGGATAAACTGTTTGAGGTTATGGGCCTCTAAGAGTCGTGGTTCATCTTCATAGACGTGTAATGAATTTCAATATTATTACCATTAGTATTGAAAACAGAGAAAGTATAGTACTATCTAACAATTGCATCGATTCTTGCAGATTTTTGCAGGTGCTTCCTCGGACAGTGGGATTCTCTATAAACTGCAGGTTTGTTATCTTTGTTTTAAATGGTTACTTGTATCATCATGTAGAACGCAAATGGTTTATCTAAATAAGAGTCGGAAATGTTGCAAAATCAAGTCGAACAGTGGTCTTAAGCAACTACAGTGGTGTATCTAAACATGAGCATGAGCAGGCACATGTACTCATTAATGTTTGGTTATCGATTTTTTTTCGACTCCAAATAGCAGGTTTCTTAGTGAAGAGAGTAAGACAGGATGATGTAAACAAATGGCTTCTGTTGGAACAAGATTGCAACACCGAAGACGAATCTTTTGCCTGGAGGGCGGTGGAAGGGAGAATACCGACAAAAATAGGGGTATAAACGTCCAGTCAACTATATGGGTCTTAGTGGGATTGATGAAGAGACCGCTGACCATGTGCTGCTGAACTGTTCGGTAGCGGACATGGTACGAACACATGTATTATCTTGGTTAATAATTTAGATGTCACAAAGCTGTGTTTCTGTAAAGGAGCTGCTACAAAGTATAAATGGAGCAGGAGTGAGTGTAAAGAAAAGACAGGTCATACACACAATTATGGATCAAACTATTTGGTGCATATTAAAACATAGGACTGCAAAGAGTTCAATTGCAGAACTGGTTTGTTGAGCAGCATGGTCGAAGAGGTAAAAGAGTTATTCTACGATTGGTTCCTTCATAGTTTTAATTTCTGATGTAATGTAGCTTTGGCACTAACTGACAAAATAAGGAGCATTAATGGGATTAGCCTATTTGCTCTTAAGACCCTTCTAAATAAATTTATGTGTATATTCGTTAGAATCATGTTAGGCATTTGTAACTTTTTAATATATTGCATAATATGAAGAAATATTGAGCAAATTAAACACACATATATGTGTGTGTAATGTAATATTTAATAATGTATCATACATGTGTAGAATTTAAAATAACTTCATTACTATCAAGTTCCATGAATATGTGGACTATACTTATTAATCAACGTTAATGTTCTCTTAAAATGAATATTATATAATTTACACTAATACTATTTTGGGCTTTGTTTAAATGGTTATAATTAAATTAGTTAATATTATTAAATTCTACATATAGATGGATTATCATGTAAATTAAATATGCGTTAGAAGTGACTGATTATCAACAATATTGCGTGTAGTGCATCATAATGGTTGCCTAAAAGTTTTTACATAAAGTGCAATATAGTGCACCACAAGTATCTAACAAAATGAGAGCTGGAGGAAAGTAGTCCTTGGTGTTCTGCACCAACGCTATTTACATAGGGTGTTATATGCTCATAACATGAGCCAAAAATATTTAGCGCACCAACGCTATTTACATAGGGTGTTATATGTTCATAACACAGAGCCAAAATATTTACCAAAAGGAAGGCGCCATATTTGCATGTGCCTTAGTTTGTTCGTTAGCTTATATGCTAGATGTGCTCCCAGTTAGTTATAGCACACAGACGATTGCCTTGGTTTGTTCCCTAACTAACATAAACGAGTATCACATTAATTTTATACAATTTCTAAGACGGCAGATGAAAATGCCCATGCTAAATTTGCTACTCCGTATTTTTTCCATCCCTACCCCTCCTCGACCCATCCTACCGCCCTTATCGAAACCCAACATGGGTTGTGGTTCGTAATAGAAATCATACCCGCCGCAACGCGCGGGCACTCCCACTAGTACATAATTACAAAGGAGATGGTAGAGAATAATGTTTCCCTGCCATTGGTTGAGATGGGCGGTGTTGGATGCCCACCCGTTAGTCAAGTCAATTTACGATTTTGCTCTGTTTAAATTTATATCTTTGCCATTGGTTTTTTCCCTCGCTGCCAAATTACAATTTTACGCTTAGTTCAAACTTACAGTTTTGCCATCGTTTTTGTTTCTTTCCCCTGTCAAATTATGATTTTGCCCCCGGTGTAAAATTACAGTCATACCATCGTTTTAGTTATTTGACAATTATAGTAGCGTTTTGTTTTAACTGGTAGACTCGGTGTAATTTTTATTATTGCCAGGCATCGGCTGCCTGACACACATTCATTTGTCACGAAAAATTACAATTTTATCCCTACTTTAAAATTATAGTGTTTCCATTGTTTTAGTTTTTTTAGCAAAAGTATAGTAGTGTTTTGTTTTAATTGGTTGAGCCGATTTAATTTTTTTTGAGATCGTATTATGAGTAGTATGTAAAAGTAAATGAAACATAGACATACATGTTATGCGCGAGAAATATTTGTCTTAGCACCCCGCAACACTGGCGTGGCAAAAACTACTATAATATACATATTTGCATAAGGGAGGGAGACTATGACCGTGTTGACCAAATGGGTTGACTTGATTAATTAATTTAACTAGTGGGTTACACCCGCGCTCTACGGCGGGGCGACCGAATTTTTAATGAAAACGTAGAAAGAATAGTAAAAAATAACGTTAATGATAAGAATTCGTTTGATATTGGTTCGGTTCATTAACAGACCGACAGTTACTGAAAGAGAAACAAAAAAAAGTCATGATTCGACCAAAAAAATACTGAGATGTGTTTATATCGATCGAAACAATAAAAACGAATATCAATTCCGATACCGAAGACCGTTCGTTTTGTTACATGTATAACAGCAGGTTCGATTGAAACTTAAAAATGAAAAACCAAAACCAAAAAATAGACAAAAAAAAAAAAAAAAAATGAAAAAAATTACAAAAGGAAAAAAATCACTATAGCTAAGAAATTCATAAATTATATATATAACAATATCGATCAAGGAATTTAATATACATATTTATTTATTTTCCTTTTTAAAAACCTTATTTTTTTTCACTTATTTTTAAATTACAACTTTTGTTTGAAACAATTTCAGTTTTTAATTTTAATTTATATAATCTTATTTTAAATTTTTAATATTTAGATTCCTTGTGTCAGTTGGTAAATAAGTGCAAAATAATCCTTAGTCCCAAAATGTGAGCTTGTTCCAAGTGTGGAAAGGATGTTCCCCAATTGCGAGACGAGTGAGCTGGTTTAAAAATAGCCAGACAAGGGGGTTGTCCGTTCTTGAAAGGAAAAAAGGCTTATCGCCTAGAGCTAGAGGATATCCGGAGAACAAAATGCTGAAATTCGATGACTGGAGGTGCATTCAATGAATAACAATCATAAGTTACGCTCACAGCAGGAATGTTGGCTATAACATGATGCAGGGGCGGACCTGTAGTGTAAACGGGCGTAGCCCGGGCTACGGCTCAAGTTTTTACGAGTAGTGTAAAATTTTTTTTTTTCCGATTTTTATACACAGGACACCCCTGAACAAGTACGAGGACACCCCTAAAAAATTTTTGAATACCCCTGAGTTGAAGGTCTAGTTCCGCCATTGACATGATGGATCTAAATGCCTATGACAAAACATATAACAACGTTGCTATTGAGATATGATCATATAGGGTTTCATACAAAGTAGAATTATCAAAATCTTGTTTGAATATGTTTGAATATAACCAACTAATGTAGAATGATACAAGTATACAGGGCTAGCTTGGCCCCTGTGCAGACAGGATGTGCAGCCGCACAAGGCCCAATCAATTAAAGGGCCTAAAATTTTTATAAGAGCCTTTATATATATATATATATTACATAGTTTATACACCTCAATCAATATGAAAGTGGTACAGTTGTCGTCTAGTCTTCTAATTTGTTTCACAGTGGATTGTGAACGCAACTTAACTCTATCCGGATTCGAACCTTGCAAATTAATTTTTGTTTTTTTTAAGGTCCCCTTATTTTTACATACCCTATATCTTATTTTCACACCCCCTATTGTATACGGGCAATATAAAGTTATACGGCCCGTATAGAATGTTTTTGAATAGGAAAATGCGCAGATAATGCTTTTTTGAATTTACTTTATACGAGGGCCGTATAACATTATACGACCTGTATGCACCATGTGAAAATAAGTTTTTTCCATGTGTTAATATTAGGACCCTTTTTTAATTGAAAACACGGGAAGGTGGGCTAATTGCCTTTAGACCGTGGGGTGTGGGTTGGGGCGGCGGTTGCCAAGCAACGCTGTCTAGACCACACCGGGCTAGCGTTGGTCATGGTTTTGCCTCCGGCGTGGGATTGAGCCTGTGTGTGTGTGTCGGGGGGGGGGGGGGGGTTGACATGGCTGATTTTGGTTGGCTGATCCAATATAGTCGTTGCCAGACCGTTATTTTAATTAAATGAAATTTAAAATATTAAAAAAAAAACAAAATCCACATGGCTTGCCGCGCCAGCCGAAGCCACGCCACACCACACCACACCCATTATTTTTGAATATTATCTTGTGGATCCCATACTAACCACGTGTCGAGCAATGCCCCCCAAACCCAAGCCCCTCCACACCCATTGTCCTCTACATGCTTAAAGTTTATTGTGGATGTAATGCCTTTCGCTTTGTTTTTGTCTACATATGCAAACTAAATACATTTCGTGATTGAGGTAGTGGTGGAGTTGTTGGGAAAATAATTGGTGTTTCTTGTAATCCAGTTCGATTCTTACTCTCCTCTCCTCATTATTTTCTGCGTCATCCAGGTGAAGAGCAATACGGGTGGCACCGGTTCGACTTTGATAGTAAGCGAGGTTTTATCGATTATTCCACTGTCGTGTCTTCGGGCGAGTGTAGGTCGGGTTTCCGCACATCTAGAGAGAGCCAAGGGGCTGGCGGCGGTCGAGCAGTTGAACTTGGCCACAGCGCCCCGTGTCACGGTGGTTGGCACGTCGTTCCTTACCCTTCAAAAAAATACATTTCATAAAATTAAGGGTAGGAATTTAGTTTTTTTTTAAATGCAAATTCACTACGGACCACTGGAGTATCATCATGTCACCAGCAGAACCACCCGATTATATCTATCTCCACTAGGCATAATAACTATACACCAATTTAGAATGAAAACCAATAAATATAGAAAACCCCCTTTATGAAAATTAAACCTAGGACTTACTGATATCAAAGCCTTATTTAACCTCGATTAGGCTATAAATGTATAGACACTTTTTATTTCACTCAACAACCATTTATTTGCTCTATTAATAACATCCATCAAATTTAGTAAATATAGATGATTATCCAAAGAGTAAACTGCTAAATTCGTCCCTGAGGTTTGACTTAAATTGCTAGATCAGTCCAAAATCAAGTTTTGTTGCTAAAACAGTCCCTGAGCCTAGTTTCTGTTGCTATTTCAGTCCAATAAATTAACACCGTTAGAACCTCTGTTAATGAATGGGTAAAACTGCTAAATTCGTCCCTGAGGTTTGATTCAAGTTGCTAGATCAGTCCAAAATCAAGTTTTTTGAATTTGTTAATTATAAACTTATTTAGGTATATAATTTTTCTAGACTTGCATTAATTTTTTGAATTTGTTAATTATAAACTTATTTAGATTATAAACTTATTTAGGTATATAATTTGCAAGTCTAGAAAAATTATTTGTTAGTTATTTTGATTATTATTATTATTATTATCATTAAATGTTTACTAATTATATACTTAAGTATTTAAATAAGAAAATACTTAATTTAAATAAAATTAGTTTTAAAAATATAAATGTAGCTTTTTTGAAGAGCGCAATTTAGCCGGCCCAGCCTTAAATACTGATTTTATTTTGATGTTGTTATTGTTATTACCACGTAAATATTTAGTATTTATTTAAGGATTTAAATAAGACAATAGTATTTAATCAATATTTAGTTATGAAAAATACAAACATTATATGTAAATTTAAATATTAAGAAATTAACATAATTTTTATTTATTTTTATTTAAATCGTAATATTTAATGTTTAATATTTATCAATTATTTTAATTTAATATTTGTATTATAAAGTTCTTTTATTCATTTTTTCTACTTAATTAAGTGGTTTCGTATTTAATAATATTATCATTCAGGTGAGGTCAGACAACATGTCGTGTCAAACCAGTGTTTAAGACAGGTCAAATAAAATTGCGCTCTCCAAAAGAGCTACATTCTGTTTATACTTTTATAACTAAACACAAATTTAAATTATATATTTAGGGTAGACTTGTAATTTATCTTAAATTTTAAGACATTTAAGAAAATATATAATGCATTTGGTACAAGTATTGATGCATTAAGAACCTGTCATTTACCATTTTTTTCTCTTGTGATATTAATGATTTATTCAACGAACATAAATATATCTGGACCCGCCTTAAACTGTATTTGGGTATTATTATTGTTATAACTTTGTAAATATTTAGTAGTTATATACGTAAGTATCTAAATAAGATCACACTTAATCTAAATAGTATTGAGTTATAATTAACAAATTATATACCTAAATAAGTTTATAATCTAAATAAGTTTATAATTAACAAATTCAAAAAATTAATGCAAGTCTAGAAAAATTATATACCTAAATAAGTTTATAATCTAAATAAGTTTATAATTAACAAATTCAAAAAAGAGTAAATTACACAGATTGTCCTTTAATTATACCCTAAATTGCAGTCCCTGCCCTTTCCCTTTAATTTGTGCAGGCCATGTCCTTTAAATAACAAATTTGCACACTCCTTGTCCTTTGCTCCAAACCCCATCCAACAACCCAGTTAAATGCACCCATGTGCCTCTCACATGATGGGTAAAATTGTAATTTACCCTCCACCTACCCCTTTAAAACAGGTATACTCAAACACAGACGGTCTAAGCCCTTTGTTCTTCATCTCTACCATCAAAGTCTCTGCTTCATGGGGCAAATTAATCACCGACATCAGCTATCATAGTGAAGCACAGACGGTTTTGTTTCCACTTCTAAAACTAGGGTTTGTGCTTCATCAAATCTTTGATGCTTGTATAGTGAAGCAATGACATCAGCTATCAGTTTAGCATTCCAATTAAACCATGATGTTCTACTGATTTCCATGTATAACTGCAGGTAAATATAGCAACTTCAGACATACATAATATGATCATGATTATACTATCCTGTTTTGTTCTTAGTGCCTAATAATGAATCTGGGGCCTGAAATTGTTTTGTTAAACAAAACTGATTGTTACACATTAAGACTTAAATCACCATCTGTTAACATAACCCCCCTAAAATTACACATGATCTAACGATATAATTGAAAGTGCATATAGTGAAGAGCTAAAACAGCATTTAGTTATTTAGGGATGCTTACAAGGAACGCTAGAGGAGAGAGACGGGAGAAGGAGGTGGTAGTCGGAGAGACGAGGTGAGAGAGAGCATCGAGAGCTACGGTTTTGGAGTTTGATGCAATAAATTTCCGAATTAACCTAGCGGTGGTGGCCAGATCGTCGGTGGTGGCGATTGAGGTCAGAAACCTCTGGCTTTGTTTACTCAGTGCTGCACGAATTGACGGTTGCGGAAGCCGTAAGCATGGCGGCAGCGCCAGTCGGAGACCACCGGCCGTCGTCGCCATCAGGGAATTTTAAAGGGTAGGTGGAGGGTAAATTACAATTTTACCCATCATGTGAGAGGCACATGGGTGCATTTAACTGGGTTGTTGGATGGGGTTTGGAGCAAAGGACAAGGAGTGTGCAAATTTGTTATTTAAAGGACATGGCCTGCACAAATTAAAGGGAAAGGGCAGGGACTGCAATTTAGGGTATAATTAAAGGACAATCTGTGTAATTTACTCTTCAAAAAATTAATGCAAGTCTAGAAAAATTATATAACTAAATAAGTTTATAATTGACAAATTCAAAAACTTGATTTTGGACTGATCTAGCAACTTGAATCAAACCTCAGGGACGAATTTAGCAGTTTTACCCATTCATTAACTGAGGTTCTAACGGTGTTAATTTATTGGACTGAAATAGCAACATAAACTAGGCTCAGTGACTGTTTTAGTAACAAAACTTGATTTTGGACTGATCTAGCAATTTGAGTCAAACCTCAGGGACGAATTTAGCAGTTTACTCTTATCCAAATGTATTGATACAAAAAAATATTAATTGTAAGTTTCAATTTCACCTCTTAACTTTAAATAACATACATTTTTAACCCATATTTTTTTAATATATTTAAATGAAATCTTTTACTTTCAAAATCTTTTTTTTTCTTAATTCATATCATATACAAAACATGTATTCTATCCATGCAAATTTTTTTTTTGTAAAGTCTCTCTTGATGACTAAGAAATACAAATATTTGACGAGTTTATATATTATATATAATTAGTTACCGGTGTAGGTAGAGGATCCTGTAAAAAGTGCTCAAAGTGTATTATAACACTATATATAATACTATATAACACCATATAAACACCGTATAACAATATGTAACACCATATAATACTATATAACACTATGTAACACTATATATCATTATATAACAAATATAACACTATAGGTTTTCTGATAGCATTTCTATGATAGATGTATAGTGTTATATTTGTTATATAATGATATATAGTGTTACATAGTGTTATATGGTATTATATGGTGTTACATATTGTTATACGGTGTTTATATGGGGTTATATAGTATTATATATAGTGTTATAATACACTTCTCACACTTTAGGCCCTTTTTACACTATGTGTTATCAAAATTAGAGATAGGCGCCGCCCGCGCTGCGGGACAATAAACCGAAATTTTCTTAATTTAATAATATGTACGCATTTATTTCGGTTAGTTATACATGCTACTTATAACACGGTATAAAAAAGATACATCGAGTTAACGAAGTAAAGGAAAACACTATCATAGTTATGATAAAAAATAACCACAACGATGGCAAGCGTGTAATTTATAGTTGGCGGCAAAACAATAATTTATCAGGACCAATTAGCGAGTGCTAGGCAGCTCTTTGGCACGAATAAAAACTAAATTGAGGCAACCAAGTAAAATAAAACACTACCATAGTTTTGCCAAAAAAAAAAAAAAACAATAGCAAGATTGCAATTTTTAGATGGGGAAATATCGTAATTTTAAACTGGAGGTAAAATAATATTTTGAACTGAGGGCAAAACCAATTTTTCATTTTGAATTGGGGGCAAAATCGTAACTTTTTACTGAGGGCAAAATCCTAATTTTTAGCTGGGGGCAAAAGAAAATTTTATTTTGAACTGTGGGCGAAATTGTAATTTTAAACTAGGAACGAAATTGTAATTTCGTAAGACCATAGCTGGGGGCAAAAATATAATTTTATTTGAACTAGGGGAAAATCGTATTTTTAACTCAGGGCAAAATCCTAAATTTAAGTTGGGGCAAAGCGTAAATTTAATTTCAAACTGTAGGTCCAACTAGCGGAGGATCTAGTCGCCTAATCCTTGCTACGAACAGACCCGGTTGTGCGGAATCCAACCGGGAAAGCAAACCGAGATTTAGATAAACATGAGACAATGATTCAACGTTTAACACATACGATTGTATATATGAGACGAGTTCAGTTTACAAGATAACAATATAAGTTTCACACACACTAAGCTCTCTCACAGTTCTCTCGGTTGTCTGTGTTCTACCTGTCTCTGTGTTCTTATCTATGTTCTGTCTTCATTCTGCTGCTGTTTATATAGGGGTAGGTTCGACGAAACATGTGCTGGTCGACGTAACTTCCTTCAGCCGACGAAAGTTCCTTCAGCGACGAAACCTCTGGCGAAAGATCATTGTGACGAAACATGGAGTGTTTCGTCACACTCCCAACCTGACGAAACTCAAGTTTCTTCAACAAGTTTCGTCAAACAGCATGTTCTAGGAGTTTTGTCAAGCACTATGAACTGCAGAGTTTCATCAACAGCAGGTCAAGCAGGAGTTTCGTCATGAGCTGCTTGGATCAGAGTTTCGTCATGTAGCCAAGGTGCAGATCAGCAACAGTTTAGCAGCAACAAGATCAAATCATAGCCCGATGGAGGATATCGGCTTTGATCTTCATTCCGGACCCGTAACGAGCGAGCCGCGTCCACATAGATGCATCAACAAACTCCCCCTTGGACGCTGCTCGTGAGGGTTCATCTTCCATGACTATCATGTCGGAGGATCTTCAAAGTCTTCACGTGTTGTAAGTAGAAAGTGTATCAACAACTCCCCCTTTGATTTAGGAAGTGTGTTAACAAACTCTCCCTTAAAATAAACTCCATTTTCAGCACTTAGATCCTTGAGGTGTTGATTAGAGGTCAGCGGCAACTCGATCATCTTTATCTTTTGAGTGCCTCAATGTCGTGTCTTCATTCTGAAGCTTGTCTTCTATCACGCTCTCTTCGCCTTTAGCTGGTTTGATAGTACCATCTGCACATACAAGAAAGCTAAACACGTAATGAGAACAAACACTTGGAATATAGTTAACATAAACAAACGACACACATGTGACCATTTTTCAATCAACTACCGTCCGACAGTTTGAAAGTTTAACGAATTGTTCAATTTTGGTCTATAACTTTCAAAAACTTGTAAATTTCGACCGTTTATGAAGAATCAGTTGTTGTGGTTTCCAATCAGGTTTCAGGTGTTGAAGATTCGAGTTCCAACATCGGTTAATCAAAAATAAGATAGAAATAAAATCTTTTTGATTTTTATAAAGTTTATATTAAAACACACCTAAAATCTTTTTGGTATTATGAATATTTCAAATGTAAAGACTGAAAGCAGTAAATAAATATATACAAAGATGCAGAAACTGAAAGCATTAAATAAATATTTACAGACATTCTTTTTGCGAGTTTCGAGGGTAAGAGAATCATATCAGTGTACGGTCACGCCAAAACGCTCTTGTTGTTCATTTTGTTAACATTTAGACAAGCATCCTATAACAATTATCGGTATTGTTGTCCACTTAAGCTCAACTTATCAGATGTAATCGCGGCGAGGGGATACGTTAAAGTATGATTTATACTTACCGACCGGTGTTCATCCACACACGACACATTCCTGTATCAAGGTATGCACGAGAGTTCATCTTACTGGTGAGTATACCATTTATCATCTTTTTTGACGTATATGAAAATGTGAGATACTCACTTATTTTGGATTGAAAACAAGCCCTATGTGATAAAATCACTTATTGATGAGGAACTTGATTTTCAGATGCATGAGGGCACAGGAGCAAGTCCGTGAACAGGTCAGTACTAACGTACAACAAAGAGACGAACTTGACTCCTGGATAAATGTGATATATTATCACTTATTTTGTTTGGACATGTGATTGTTTATCACTTATTGAGGTCGTATGCAGTATGTACACGTATGTATGGTATCATGGAAGATCTAGACTTCGTCTCCGTTATATTTCGGTAAAAGAAACAACCATGATACCCAGATGATAAACAACATAAAGACCACGTTTCTCAGAACCTCGACAATCTATCAAACGAAATTTCGGTACCAAGACCATATGCCAATGAGTGGTTCCCACACAATCTTCAGTCGATTTAAGTTTATATCACCCTGCACACTTTAAAATGATTGTCAGCCTACCGATACATCTTATATAGAGCTGCTTTACATTTTTCATTTTAAGGTTTAAAGAGGTTTGGACAGACCACTGATTTACTATCATTTTCTCTTTTGCTCGCCAGGAAACTCATTTTTGTTTTTCTATTGTTTTTGTTTTTTTTGAAATTTTTCGATGTTTTTGAATTTTTCAAATTTTGGATTTACTCCCCCTAAAATGTAAAAACTAAGATAAATTAAAAACACAAAGATATTTACAAAAACGATTTTCCGATGTCGCTTTAGAACCATTGGTTCTAGGAGGTACAATAAAAGGAGCAATTATGATTAAAACCATTGGTTCTAGGATTTTTGATATTGAATATGTTATTATTATTATCATTATGATTAGAACCATTGGTTCTAGGATTTTTACAAAAACGATTAATAATGTTGAGACCGGGATATGTTATTAATTTAGCGAGATATTTTTATATCGATAAATTAATAAATTATTAATTTAAAGAGTTGGTTTATATTGGTGAGCACCTCTCAAATTAATGAATCGACCTTCAAAATTTCCATGCTTGTTCACTTTACCTATTTGAATTTAACAGAAAAAAAAGACCTTCAAAATTCTCATGTACATTCACACATTAATGAACTTGTCAAGTTTAGTGTATATAGATCTAGATTGATCACTATAAAATGTCTAATGATAAATTTTCAAATCACATCAACTATGGCTTATAAACTAAAAGGTGTTAAAAAATCAAGGATGACCAATCAACAACGAAAACTGTTATGCGAGTATAACAGAGATCACCAAGGATGATCAACAAGATTTGGTGTAGTGGGTTGACAAAACTTTGATTACGGAGAAGACATTCGTGAGATTGAGAACTTGATTACGGGAATGCATTATCAGCACAAAATGGTTGTGAATGAGTTGTTGGATTATCCAGGTGAAAATAATGAATTTTACGAGGTTCAAAGCATTGAAGAAATTTTGGCAGATATCGTTCAAAATTTGGTTGATGATGATTGAGTACCATTGGAATCGGTCACTCGGAAAGAAGCATTGCAAGCGGTAACAACTCTTCACAACATTTTGTTGCAATACGAGAACACAGTGTCTCAAATCTTAAGTGCAATTGGGAGATTTAAAGATGAACTCAATATAGATTTGAAGTTTGCAAAAAAAAAAAAAAAAAAAAACAAGTGACTGCAGATTCAATTTTTACTAGACAATCCTAGAATTTTTGAATATTTTTGTAATTATTAATTTATAGTTTTGCTGGGACAAATATATTTACATTGGGATTTCAAAAAAAAAATATTATCTTATAATTTTATCGATTGGGGTCCAATTTTGTACTAGTCCCAAGTTGGGACATGACAAATTATTAATTTTATCGAGGTTATTAATTTGTCGAGTATTAAATTATAGAGGTTCTACTGTACATTGACTTGCAACCTATGTACCCACATGTTATGATTATGTATTGGTTCTGATTTGGCACTGAGTATTTCTTGTTGATAATATTATTTGTCTATGCATATGTATTTGTATTAACATCTTGATATTGTATCTGATTGGATTTGTCACTTCAGTTTATATATACGATATGCACGTTGCTATATAATTATTTCATATCAGCCGCGTCGTATGCATTATATGTATGATAACATGTGTTGACGTTCGTTATAACTCACTTACATATTGATGACGTGGGTAGCTCAAAGCTTAATAAACTGGCCAGAGTACAACATAGCTTAAAAGGTTGAAAGCCAAAAGGGTTCGAAAGTGAGCAATTGTCATATGTAGCAAAAGGAATGAAGCAGTGATCAGTCACGTCACGCTTTACGTGTGGACTCTCCCATCCAGCAGCATTCGGAGCATGTAGGAGAACACACTCTATTATCCGCAGGTCAAAAGCCTTCCATTAACCAAAATGGGAAAGTCCTCCACTACAGTCACGGATCAAGGGTCAAAGGTTTCTTCTTATAGCTGATCCATTCTTCTATAAATGACAAAACACCTTAACTCAGATTTCACACTCCATATTCTCTTCTCTCTCTCTAGATTGTGTACTTTGCATAATCTATTCTTCACTTTAAACATCAAATAACAATAATACATAAAGAACATAAATATTCTGTGTTGAAGATCCTTCAATCCAGGATTCAAGAACAATAACAACTTGGGGGACCCCATGACCTGCGTTAGGTTAATCGAAACCGTTGAACCCTTTAACCTAACAGGTCATGTCACTACCCTTGGTCTCATATTTGTTGTAGCAACAAGTTGGCGCCCACCGTGGGGCTACGCCGCTAAATCCATCTCGAAGACCAGTAGTGTGGCTCCAACTTTCCAAAGTTCTCCATGTCCGATAGTGAATCTCCTGACTAGGTGAATCAAGTGCCTCGTGTCACTACTTCAACACCAAACGCTGGTCAAACATCACTAGCTATGTCTACACCTTTCTCTACTCCAGGAGGCACTCCAACGGGGATTATATTCCCAGGGTTCTCCTCTTTTCAAACACCAACCCCCTTCCCGCTCAGGGGTTACCTCTCCCCAAGTCGGTGCTACAAGTACACCAGAACACATAGATATAACGCTCGAAGGAGTAGCCAGAAACTTCCTACAATTGAGATCTTTTCTCAATCAGCATGTGAGCAAAGAAAGGGAGAAATGGGTAAGAATAAGGTTAGACTATAATGAGTCTTAACCTTCGTTGTCATCGAGACCACCCCCACCTCCTATGAGCCGCTCACAACCAGCTAAATCTCGCTTCGAGGCTGGTCCTGGTTACCTTCCACTAAACCCAAGCCCTTATCCTATTGAGAGGCTAGATCCGGTTGCTTTTCCTTTGCCTGCCTCCCAACCTGTTGCAACTAGTACACCTATAGGGCATGAAACCACTCTTGACCGACTTTTGCAGTCACCAGCTTCAAGAGTTCCTCCGCCTGTGTCCACTTCATGGGAACAGGCTCTGGGCGTCCTACCCATGGCTCGAAGTGCAGCCATGAGTGCTCCCATGGTAATAAATTACGTAACGACACCTGAAAGACTTCAAGGTTTTCACCTGATGCCACACATGATGGCACAGTTCCCTTGGCAACACTTCATCAACCAAGTGTTGACCACCTACCAAGGTACCTCAAATAGTAATCCAACCTCCAGAGTGGAGGAAGATCTCACCAAACCTTACAAGCCCAGTAATTTGTCTTGTTTCTCCCAACAAACAGCTGATTATGACTTCTAAACCTGGATAAAGATGTCATCACACATAAGAACCTCTGATGGAACCGAGGATCCGGAAGACCACCTCCAAATTTTCACTAGGGAGGCAAGAATCGAAAAATGGTTCAATGCTGAATGTTGTCTCATGTTCATGCAAACCCTTGTGGGATCTGCACGGATATGGTTCAATGATCTTCCTGAACGAAGCATTCGAACCTTTGATGATCTAAGCAAAGGTTTTCTAGCCAACTTTTCACAACAATGGAGGTACGTCAAGGATGCAACGGTGATCTTCCAAATAAAGAAACAAGATGATAGAAGTCTTAGAGACTTCTAGGGTTAATCATTGTAGGTGCTGATGAAAAAATGAAGGTGGAAGGGTTCATGAATGTCATCACCTCCAAGTACCTTACATGAGACTTCAATAAATGCCTGCCTAAAACCCTTGAAGAATCACCTGAAAGGGCTTAAGCCCACATCCTAGGAGAAGAAGCGGTCGACATGAAAAAGCAAAGAAAAAGAGCTCCTAGTTGGCGAAGCAATAGTCCCAACAGGAAAAGAAGAAACTTTGGTTCCTATGATAAACGCTCCAGAAGCTCGGATTCTGGGATATCTGAAGGAAGGAACCCTCCAAGCTGAGAAAAAATTGTAAGCTTCACAGCTTGACCAAGACCCCACAAGAGATCTTGGTAACCGAAGAAGTGAAACATAGCTTCCGACCTCCTCGTCCATTGCCAAAAAGCAAGAGGAATGAAAACTCAAACCAATATTGTGAGTTCCATGAAGAAAAAGGTCACCATACCAACGATTACTTCCAACTCAAAAAGAGGATCGAAGTGGCTGTCAAATCTGGAGAGCTGGCCCACTTAGTTGGCTGAAGAAAAAAGAAGGAAGTGAACATGGTATACTTTGAAGGAAAGGTTTCCCGCAAACGCCCTCGTATGGAGGCTTAGGAATGCCAATGTGTTTGCTTCTCACCACCAGAAGGGGAACCACTCTCGAACCCTTTGGTGGTAGAAGCTAAAGTGGGAACCATCAAGACACACGGAGATGACATTGACACTAGGGTAAACACTGAGATCATGTTTGAGAGATGTTTCAACCATCTCAGCAATGACGAACGTTCCAAACTTCAGCAGTTTGAATCTTCAATCAAAGGTGTCGCCGACATACCCATCAAACCTTTAGGTCAAATAACCCTCGGTGTTTGTTTCTGTGAAGGAAAAATGGAACGAACCGAACAACTCACCTTCGTGGTAATCAACATTCCCTATAACTATGATGTTATCATAGGAAGGCCATGGCAGAGTGTGTTCGGGATGGCAGTTTCGGTTGGTCAAGGCACTATGAAGTTTCCTACTGAAAGGGGGATAACAACCCTTCAACCTACCTAAGAAGCTTTCTTGGTTGATAGAGAAAGCTCAAAGAAAAATGAAGAAGATGAGCAAGGATGGATTATAAACTTAAAATATTCTCAACAAAGGGTAAGCGTAAATACCAACCTCACTGAGGACACTCTCGCATACCTCAAAAATTTGTTCTTAGACAACATTGACATCTTTGCATGGTGTCCTTAAGACATGACCAGTATCCCCTGAGACATCGCTGAATACGAGCTTAATATTCCCCCTGATGTGAAACCCATTGTCCATCAAAAGAGAAGCCTGGCTCCAGACAGAAGTGTCACATACTGATAACTCCACATAATCTAGTGGGCCCGGTGGGGAGTATTGTGACGTAGTTGATATCATCAGAGTCAAATAAACACAGTTATAGCACAGCTGAAGGCTTGGAATGAAATTACTATTACAACCCGAAAGTTCAAAGTATGAATGAGATAATATACAGACGGTTGTAAAAAGGATCCACAGGCGGATCTTTAAATTAAAATATAAAACGAAGTTCAACAGACTTTAAGGCATCTAAGGACTTGCAAGATCCTCTTATTAAAAGCCAAGTAGCTCCAGCCTATTACATGAGGTACATGTCACTTAGTCTTTTGAAAATACGCCAGTTTAGTTTACACTGGTAAATACAATTAACTGACTCATTTGAAAAGGTTTAACAAAATTGGTTTAGGTGCACATAGCACGAAAAATCTTTTATAACTTGGGATAATTATATTTATAATCTTGTATACAGAATTACATGTTTGTCATACATTTGGGGCCCGGTTTAGAAATCGGGACATGATTAACCAACACACCACTTATAAAACCCACAAAGGAGTTATCCCCAACTTGTGTGTAATTTTTATATTTTAGCATTTGCATCTGTCGGGTGTATGCCTACACCCCGTGCATAGGTCGTGGCCATTAGTAACTTAAATGAGCCGATGATATCGAGGACACGGTCGTTAACCCCCAATGTTTATGTTATCAAACAAAACATATTAAAACGGGTTATGTAGATTTATTAATCACAATCCGACCAAATGATCCCATACCCGACCAAGCGGTAATAATTTACCGTATCCCAAGCCCGTATAAGGGAAAATAAGTTAAAAGTATTTACCTGAGTTTTAAAAGAAAGAATTTATACTCAGCCGTATAATTACTAAGACTTTGTGAAGGTATCTTCTACTGGGGCTCCCTAGTCTGGAATGAAGGTAATATTAACCTATTAGAATACTAACGGGTCTTATTTAAGTCTAGGACTTAGACCGGTTAGTTTAAAAAATGATTTACAGTACGAAACGCTAGATTAAGCGATTACCGGAATGGAATGTAATTTAGACCCCACAAGTATGAAGACTTGTATAATATGGGTACACTAAATATATTTCGGATTTTGAGGTTCAAATGATAAGGTTAAACCCATTTCGGTTAATTCATGCAAACTAGTTACATAAACCGAACTGAACGCGTATAAGCATAAACGGGTAACCGGATGACTCATATACAAGTTCCATGTGTCATTATGCTTAAAATGTGTTATGATATCAGTAGGATATCAACATGTATGCCCATAAAGGTTTTAAAACCGAATTAATCCTCATAAGGGCATTTTGGTCATTTTAAGATTTATAAAAGGGGTTTGTATGTAAACTGAAGTTCTGGTCATAATCCTTCTGTGAAAATATTTAATTTATGTTATTATATTAGTAAGATATCATACACATGTGTGGTTTATGATTTGTGGCCAAACTAAGCTTCGTAGGGGCATCTTGGTCATTTCACTTAAGGTTTAGGGACTTATTTGGGATTCCTAGTTCATGACTTATACCTACTGTAAAAATATTTAAAATAATTTATAAAGTCAGTAGGTAATAAGTCTTGGGGTGCTAAATATGGTTTAAAACCATACTATGCACTTAATCAGCGTAAAAGTCGGTAAATGACGATAATTTCGATAGTTTCGTCAAGCACTATGAACTGCAGAGTTTCATCAACAGCAGGTCAAGCAGGAGTTTCGTCATGAGCTGCTTGGATCAGAGTTTCGTCATGTAGCCAAGGTGCAGATCAGCAACAGTTTAGCAACAAGAAGATCAAATCAAAGCTCGATGGAGGATATCGGCTTTGATCTTCATTCCGGACCCGTAACGAGCGAGCCGCGTCCACATAGATGCATAAAAAAACTCCCCCTTGGACGCTGCTCGTGAGGGTTCATCTTCCATGACTATCATGTCGGAGGATCTTCAAAGTCTTCACGTGTTGTAAGTAGAAAGTGTATCAACAAACTCCCCCTTTGATTTAGGAAGTGTGTTAACAAACTCTCCCTTAAAATAAACTCCATTTTCAGCACTTAGATCCTTGAGGTGTTGATTAGAGGTCTGCGGCAACTCGATCATCTTTATCTTTTGAGTGCCTCAATGTCGTGTCTTCATTCCGAAGCTTGTCTTCTATCACGTTCTCTTCGCCTTTAGCTGGTTTGATTGTACCATCTGCACATACAAGAAAGCTAAACACGTAATGAGAACAAACGCTTGGAATATAGTTAACATAAACAAACGACACACATGTGACCATTTTTCAATCAACTACCGTCCGACAGTTTGAAAGTTTAACGAATTGTTCAATTTTGGTCTATAACTTTCAAAAACTTGCAAATTTCGACCGTTTATGAAGAATCAGTTGTTGTGGTTTCCAATCAGGTTTCAGGTGTCGAAGATTCGAGTTCCAACATCGGTTAATCAAAAATAAGATAGAAATAAAATCTTTTTGATTTTTATAAAGTTTGTATTAAAACACACCTAAAATCTTTTTGGTATTATGAATATTTCAAATGTAAAGACTGAAAGCTGTAAATACATATATACAAAGATGCAGAAACTAAAAGCATTAAATAAATATTTACAGACATTCTTTTTGCGAGTTTCGAGGGTAAGAGAATCATATCAGTGTACGGTCACGCCAAAACGTTCTTGTTATTCATTTTGTTAACATTTAGACAAGCATCCTATAACAATTATCGGTATTGTTTTCCACTTAAGCTCAACTTATCAGATGTAATCGAGGCAAGGGGATACGTTAAAGTATGATTTAAACTTACCTACCGGTGTTCATCCACACACGACACATTCCCGTATCAAGGTATGCACGAGAGTTCATCTTACTGGTGAGTATACCATTTATCATCTGTTTTGACGTATATGAAAATGTGAGATACTCACTTATTTTGGATTGAAAACAAGCCCTATGTGATAAAATCACTTATTGATGTGGAACGTGATTTTCAGATGCATGAGGGCACAGGAGCAAGTCCGTGAACAGGTCATTACTAACGTACAGCAAAGAGACGAACTTGACTCCTGGATAAATGTGATATATTATCACTTATTTTGTTTGGACATGTGATTGTTTATCACTTATTGAGGTCGTATGCAGTATGTACACGTATGTATGGTATCATGGAAGATCTAGACTTCGTCTCCGTTATATTTCGGTAAAAGAAACAACCATGATACCCAGATGATAAACAACATAAAGACCACGTTTCTCAGAACCTCGACAATCTATCAAACGAAATTTCGGTACCAAGACCATATGCCAATGAGTGGTCCCCACACAATCTTCAGTCGATTTAAGTTTATATCACCCTGCACACTTTAAAATGATTGTGAGCCTACCGATACATCTTATATAGAGCTGCTTAACATTTTTCATTTTAAGGTTTAAAGAGGTTTGGACAGACCACTGATTTACTATCATTTTCTCTTTTGCTCGCCGGGAAACTCATTTTTGTTTTTCTATTGTTTTTGTGTTTTTGAAATTTTTTGATGTTTTTGAATTTTTCAAATTTTGGATTTACTCCCCCTAAAATGTAAAAACTAAGATAAATTAAAAACACAAAGATATTTACAAAAACGATTTTCCGATGTCGGTTTAGAACCATTGGTTCTAGGAGGTACAATAAAAGGAGCAATTATGATTAGAACCATTGGTTCTAGGATTTTTGATATTGAATATGTTATTATTATTATCATAGATGATTGGATGTTGTATATGCCAACAAACTACCACCTCATAGAGGTACAATAAAAGCTCTATAAATTAATAATGTTGAGACCGGGATATGCTATTAATTTAGCGAGATATTATTATATCGATAAATTAATAAATTATTAATTTAAAGAGTTGGTTTATATTGGTGAGCACCTCTCAAATTAATGAATCGACCTTCAAAATTTCCATGCTTGTTCACTTTACCTATTTGAATTTAACAGAAAAAAAAAGACCTTCAAAATTCTCATGTACAATCACACATTAATAAACTTGTCAAGTTTAGTGTATATAGATCTAGATTGATCACTATAAAATGTCTAATGATAAATTTTCAAATCACATCAACTATGGCTTATAAACTAAAAGGTGTTAAAAAATCAACGATGACCAATCAACAACGAAAACTGTTATGCGAGTATAACAGAGATCACCAAGGATGATCAACAAGATTTGGTGTAGTGGGTTGACAAAACTTTGATTACGGAGAAGACGTTCGTGAGATTGAGAACTTGATTACGGGAATGCATTATCAGCACAAAATGGTTGTGAATGAGTTGTTGGATTATCCAGGTAAAAATAATGAATGTTATGAGGTTCAAAGCATTGAAGAAATTATGGCGGATATCGTTCAAAATTTGGTTGATGATGATTGAGTACCATTGGAATCGGTCACTCGGAAAGAAGCATTGTAAGCGGTAACAACTCTTCACAACATTTTGTTGCAATACGAGAACACAGTGTCTCAAATCTTAAGTGCAATTGGGAGATTTAAAGATGAACTCAATATAGATTTGAAGTTTACAAAAAAAAAAAAAAAAACAAGTGACTGCAGATTCAATTTTTACTAGACAATCCTAGAATTTTTGAATATTTTAGTAATTATTAATTTATAGTTTTGCTGGGACAAATATATTTACATTGGGATTTCAAAAAAAAATATTATCTTATAATTTTATCGATTGGGGTCCAATTTTGTACTAGTCCCAAGTTGGGACAGGACAAATTATTAATTTTATCGAGGTTATTAATTTGTCGAGTATTAAATTATAGAGGTTCTACTGTACATAGACTTGCAACCTATGTACCCACATGTTATGATTATGTATTGGTTCTGATTTGGCACTGAGTATTTCTTGTTGATAATATTATTTGTCTATGCATATGTATTTGTATTAACATCTTGATATTGTATCTGATTGGATTTGTCACTTCAGTTTATATATACGATATGCACGTTGCTATATAATTATTTCATATCAGTCGCGTCGTATGCATTATATGTATGATAACATGTGTTGACGTTCGTTATAACTCACTTACATATTGATGACGTGGGTAGCTCAAAGCTTAATAAACTGGCCAGAGTACAACATAGCTTAAAAGGTTGAAAGCCAAAAGGGTTCGAAAGTGAGCAATTGTCATATGCAGCAAAAGGAATGAAGCAGTGATCAGTCACATCATGCTTTACGTGTGGACTCTCCCATCCAGCAGCATTCGGCGCATGTAGGAGAACACACTCTATTATCCGCAGGTCAAAAGCCTTCCATTAACCAAAATGGGAAAGTCCTCCACTACAGTCACGGATCAAGGGTCAAAGGTTTCTTCTTATAGCTGATCCATTCTTCTATAAATGACAGAACACCTTAACTCAGATTTCACACTCCATATTCTCTTCTCTCTCTAGATTGTGTACTTTGTATAATCTATTCTTCACTTTAAACATCAAATAACAAGAATACATAAAGAACATAAATATTCTGTGTTGAAGATCCTTCAATCCAGGATTCAAGAACAATAACAACAACTTGATCCAACTCCACGTACTACAAACGTGGGAGGACCCCACGACCTGCGTTAGGTTAATCGAAACCCTTGAACCCTTTAACCTAACAGGTCATGTCACTACCCTTGGTCTCATATTTGTTGTAGCAACAAGTTGGCGCCCACCGTGGGGCTACGCCGCTAAATCCATCTCGAAGACCAGTAGTGTGGCTCCAACTTTCCAAAGTTCTACATGTCCGATAGTGAATCTCCTGACTAGGTGAATCAAGTGCCTCGTGTCACTACTTCAACACCAAACGCTGGTCAAACATCACTAGCTATGTCTACACCTTTCTCTACTCCAGAAGGCACTCCAACAGGGATTATATTCCCAGGGTTCTCCTCTTTTTAAACACCAACCCCCTTCCCGCTCAGGGGTTGCCTCTCCCCAAGTCGGTGCTACAAGTACACCAGAACACATAGATATAACGCTCGAAGGAGTAGCCAGAAACTTCCTACAATTGAGATCTTTTCTCAATCAGCACGTGAGCAAAGAAAGGGAGAAATGGGTAAGAATAAGGTTAGACTATAATGAGTCTGAACCTTCGTTGTCATCGAGACCACCCCCACCTCCTATGAGCCGCTCACAACCAACTAAATCTCGCTTCGAGGCTGGTCTTGGTTACCTTCCACTAAACCCAAGCCCTTATGCTATTGAGAGGCTAGATCCGGTTGCTTTTCCTTTGCCTGCCTCCCAACCTATTGCAACTAGTACACCTATAGGGCATGAAACCACTCTTGACCGACTTTTGCAGTCACCAGCTTCAAGAGTTCCTCCGCCTATGTCCACTTCATGGGAACAGGCTCTGGCCGTCCTACCCATGGCTCGAAGTGCAGCCATGAGTGCTCCCATGGTAATAAATTACGTAACGACACCTGAAAGACTTCAAGGTTTTCACCTGATGCCACACATGATGGCACAGTTCCCTTGGCAACACTTCATCAACCAAGTGTTGACCACCCACCAAGGTACCTCAAATAGTAATCCAACCTCGAGAGTGGAGGAAGATCTCACCAAACCTTACAAGCCCAGTAATTTGTCTTGTTTCTCCCAACAAACAGCTGATAATGACTTCCAAACCTGGATAAAGACGCCATCACACATAAGAACCTCTGACGGAACCGAGGATCCGGAAGACCACCTCCAAATTTTCACTAGGGAGGCAAGAATCGAAAAATGGTTCAATGCTGAATGTTGTCTCATGTTCATGCAAACCCTTGTGGGATCTGCACGGATATGGTTCAATGATCTTCCTGAACGAAGCATTCGAACCTTTGATGATCTCAGCAAAGGTTTTCTAGCCAACTTTTCACAACAATGGAGGTACGTCAAGGATGCCACGGTGATCTTCCAAATAAAGAAACAAGATGATAGAAGTTTTAGAGACTTCAAGGGTTAATCATTGTAGGTGCTGATGAAAAAATGAAGGTGGCAGGGTTCATGAATGTCATCACCTCCAAGTACCTTACACGAGACTTTAATAAATGCCTGCCTAAAACCCTTGAAGAAGCACCTGAAAGGGCTTAAGCCCACATCCGAGGAGAAGAAGCGGTCGACATGAAAGAGCAAAGAAAAAGAGCTCCTAGTTGGCGAAGCAATAGTCCCAACAGGAAAAGAAGAAACTTTGGTTCCTACGATAAACGTTCCAGAAGCTCGGATTCTGGGAGATCTGAAGGAAGGAACCCTCCAAGCTGAGAAAAAATTGTAAGCTTCACAGCTTGACCAAGACCCCACAAGAGATCTTGGTAACCGAAGAAGTGAAACATAGCTTCCGACCTCCTCGTCCATTGCCAAAAAGCAAGAGGAATGAAAACTCAAACCAATATTGTGAGTTCCATGAAGATAAAGGTCACCATACCAACGATTACTTCCAACTCAAAAAGAGGATCGAAGTGGCTGTCAAATCTGGAGAGTTGGACCGTTTAGTTAAAGGGGTAAGAGACAAGATGGCTGAAGAAAAAAGATGGAAGTGAACATGGTATACTTTGAAGGAAAGGTTTCCCGCAAACGCCCTCGTCTGGAGGCTTAGGAACGCCAATGTGTTTGCTTCTCACTACCAGAAGGGGAACCACTCTCGAACCCTTTGGTGGTAGAAGCTAAAGTGGGAACCATCAAGACACACAGAGCTGACATTGACACTAGGGTAAACACTGAGATCATGTTTGAGAGATGTTTCAACCATCTCAGCAATGACGAACGTTCCAAACTTCAGCAATTTGAATCTTCAATCAAAGGTGTCGCCGACATACCCATCAAACCTTTCGGTCAAATAACCCTCAGTGTTTGTTTCTGCGAAGGAAAAATAAAACGAACCGAACAACTCACCTTCGTGGTAATCAACATTCCCTATAGCTATGATGTTATCATAGGAAGGCCAGGGCAGAGTGTGTTTGGGATGGCAGTTTCGGTTGGTCAAGGCACTGTGAAGTTTCCTACTGAAAGGGGGATAACAACCCTTCAACCTACCTAAGAAGCTTTGTTGGTTGATAGAGAAAGCTCAAAGAAAAATGAAGAAGATGAGCAAGGATGGATTATAAACTTAAAATATCCTCAACAAAGGGTAAGCATAAATACCAACCTCACTGAGGACACTCTCGCATACCTCAAAAATTTGCTCTTACACAACATTGACATCTTTGCATGGTGTCCTTAAGACATGACCGGTATCCCCCGAGACACCGCTGAACACGAGCTTAATATTCCCCCTGATGTGAAACCCATTGTCCAACAAAAGAGATGCCTGGCTCCAGACAGAAGTGTCACATCCTGATAACTCCACATAATCTAGTGGGCCCGGTGGGGAGTATTGTGACGTAGTTGATATCATCAGAGTCAAATAAACACAGTTATAGCACAGCTGAAGGCTTGGAATGAAATTACTATTACAACCCGAAAGTTCAAAGTACGAATGAGATAATATACAGGCGGTTGTAAAAAGGATCCACAGGCGGATCTTTAAATTAAAATATAAAACGAAGTTCAACAGACTTTAAGGCATCTAAGGACTTGCAAGATCCTCGTATTAAAAGCCAAGTAGCTCCAGCCTATTACGTGAGGTACATGTCACTTAGTCTTTTGAAAATACGCCAGTTTAGTTTACACTGGTAAATACAATTAACTGACTCATTTGAAAAGGTTTAAGAAAATTGGTTTAGGTGCACATAGCACGAAAAATCTTTTATAACTTGGGATAATTATATTTATAATCTTGTATACAGAATTACATGTTTGTCATACATTTGGGGCCCGGTTTAGAAATCGGGACATGATTAACCAACACACCACTTATAAAACCCACAAATGAGTTATCCCCAACTTGTGTGTAATTTTTATATTTTAGCATTTGCATCTGTCGGGTGTATGCCTACACCCCGTGTATAGGTCGTGGCCATTAGTAACTTAAATGAGCCGATGAAATCGAGGACACGGTCGTTAACCCCCAATGTTTATGTTATCAAACAAAACATATTAAAATGGGTTATGCAGATTTATTAATCACAATCCGACCAAATGATCCCATACCCGACCAAGCGGTAATAATTTACCGTATCCCAAGCCCGTATAAGGGAAAATAAGTTAAAAGTATTTACCTGAGTTTTAAAAGCAAGAATTTCTACTCAGCCGTATAATTACTAAGACTTTGTGAAGGTATCTTCTACTGGGGCTCCCTAGTCTGGAATGAAGGTAATATTAACCTATTAGAATACTAACAGGTCTTATTTAAGTCGAGGACTTAGACCGGTTAGTTTAAAAAATGATTTACAGTACGAAATGCTAGATTAAGCGATGACCGTAATGGAATGTAATTTAGACCCCACAAGTATGAAGACTTGTATAATATGGGTACACTAAATACATTTTGGATTTTGAGGTTCAAATGATAAGGTTAAACCCATTTCGGTTAATTCATGCAAACTAGTTACATAAACCGAACTGAATGCGTATAAGCATAAACAGGTAACCGGATGACTCATATACAAGTTCCATATGTCATTATGCTTAAAATGTGTTATGATATCAGTAGGATATCAACATGTATGCCCATAAAGGTTTTAAAACCGAATTAAGCCTCATAAGGGCATTTTGGTCATTTTAAGATTTATAAAAGGGGTTTGTATGTAAACTGAAGTTCTGGTCATAATCCTTCTGTGAAAATATTTAATTTATGTTATTATATTAGTAAGATATCATACACATGTGTGGTTTATGATTTGTGGCCAAACTATGCTTCGTAGGGGCATCTTGGTCATTTCACATAAGGTTTAGGGACTTATTTGGGATTCCTAGTTCATGACTTATACCTACTGTAAAAATATTTAAAATAATTTATAAAGTCAGTAGATAATAAGTCTTGGGGTGCTAAATATGGTTTAAAACCATACTATGCACTTAATCAGCGTAAAAGTCAGTAAATGACGATAATTTCGGTGTTTAAGAAATTCTGACGATAATTTTGCATGTTTATTATATTTAAAATACATTTAAATTGCAAAAAGGGTATTATCGTCATTTATAGGCTTTATACAAGAACTCAAGGTTAAGGTCAGTATATAATCTGAGCTTACATCCCAATAAATTCTAAATATGATATCACAACAGTAGGTAAAGTGGTTTATGTCGAAATTATGATAAAGACTTGAGTTGCATGCGAAAAGGGCACTTTAGTCTTTAGAAAGGCATATTTTTTGACTAATTGCATAACTTCAGTTTATGACCAGAATGTAAGTGTCAAAATATTCTAGATATGTTTACTAATCAGTACCTAGTCCATTTTCATGTTCATTTATATTGAAAACCTTATTTTTAGACAAAAGGGCATACGAGTCAACATAAAGCATAATAACGGAAATATGCATATAAACTCAGATTACTATGTGACCTTGTAATATAACCTCAGAGGGTTATGCTACAACATAATATGGTCACAAAGGAACCTTAATGCATAAAGGAATTAAGCTAGTTCGGGTCAGAACTGAGAGTCAAAGCAAAAGTCAAGCTTTTGAGAATTTTGGTTGCGAACCGAGCTTAAACTTAAAATTGTCGGGTTGAACATGTTTATACATATTCTATTAATGTTTACCAAGTTATTAGAGTGATAAAACATGTTTGATAACCTCTACATTATTAGATTTGAATTTATTTAAAAGCTGACCCGTTTGACTTTGTATTTTAATAACTTTGACCCGACAATTAACTAAGTAAACGTGGTAATTAGGAGGTGCCCTTTTGAGGGATTAACACCTACCTAATTACGATCACGTAGCCATATTCGTCTCGAACAATGGCTGGACTGTTTAGGTCTAAACCAAAAGTCAAAGCCGTTTAGCGGCAACTTTGAGTTTTGGTTTTTAAATGCATAAAAACCGAACAAGAGAGGCTAAGGACACTTGCAACAGGTCCTAGCTCGAAGATTAAACTATGGGGAGTCTCCTTTGTGATCAGGAATCTTCAAGAATGAGAAGAAGTGAGAAATTTTGAGGTGCAAGTTCAAATGGCAACATAAGGTCCCTATTTATACTAAATCAAGGAGTCTTAGAATGAAGCTAGGTGTCCAGGATCATCTTCAGATCATTCCAGGTGTACTAGAGGCAGTAAAAACCATCCAACAATCCCTGGTTTCGAGTTTTGAGCATGCATGGCGGTTTGTGTGGGCAACAAGGCTGCATACATGCAGCTGTCCTGATTTTTCAGAACTGGGCACTGAGTCTTGCCCCGCGATAGAGTCAACAGCCTGGGTCGCGGCCCGTGACTCGTCGGTGTTCCGGTTAAACAAGTTTCTAACTTGTCACAATTAACCCTGGACTTCTAAACTTAATATAACTTCCATTTTAGTCATCTTTGGACCCTATAGTTAGCTTTTGATAATCTTGGAAGTTATGATAAACATCGTTAGGCTTTCGTGTAGTTAAAAGATCACCCGAAGGTACTAGTTTCTCTCATTGATGCTTTTAACCCTTCTTCTTGCATTCTTGTACATTTTATCATGTAACGATATCAAAACCTCTTATGATCAATATAAAGAGTTCTCGAGAGTATGATTGAACATTACGAAGCCCCGGGTTCGTTAAAAGGTCGCTCAGAGGTGAGAATTAACATGTTGACACTTTTAACCCTTTTGTTACCCTAAATTTCATTTGTCTTCACAAATGACTTCTTACGTCTAGTATTTGACTCGTTTGAGAATACGAACATCGTATAAGGTCACTCAGAGGCATAAGTTTAGCATGTTGACACTTTTAGTCCCTCCGCATACATCATTACACTATTTGTCAACTTTAGTCCTTCAAAGTCAACTTTTTACACATTTGGGGTTTAGAACACGTGTCTTCACATCATTGGACACGTTTTACGAGGTGTTACAAGAATCCTTTCCAGGGTGACACTTTTAGTAAAACTTTATCTCCTACCTTGAATTTCAGAGGTTTGCGCCTCTTGTCAGCGTAGCTTTTCTGCCTGTCTCTGGCAGCTTTTAGACGATCACGGATCTACACAATCTTGTCCGTTGTCTCAAGGACTATCTCAGGTCCTGACAGCTGGGCCTCCCCCACTTCTGCCCAACAGACGGGCGTTCTGCATTTTCTCCCATATAAAGCCTCGAAAGGCGCATCTTGTATGCTGGTATGGTAACTGTTATTGTAGGAGAACTCAATCAGGGGGAGATGGTCATCCCAACTACCACCTAGATCAATGACACATGCATGAAGCATGTCTTCTAGTGGTTGAATTGTACGCTCACTTTGCCCATCTGTTTGAGGATGGTAAGCAGTAATAAAATTCAAACGAGTGCCTAAACATTGTTGGAACTTTTCCAAAAATGAGAAGTATATCTAGTATCTCTATCGGATACGATAGATACTTGCACTGCATGAAGGGACACGATTTCGTCCACATATATCTGAGCTAGTTTAATGAGTCTCCTTGATGGGTAAGAAATGAGCTGATTTAGTTAGTCTGTCAACTATGACCCATATTGTATCATTTCCATTCTTTTTTAGGTAACTTGGTGATAAAATCTATAGTTACCATTTCCCACTTCTATGTGGGAAGTTCTAATTATTGTAGTAGTCCCGACAGCTTTTGATGTTCAGCTTTAACCTGTGAGCATGTCAGGCACTTAGCTACGTGTGTGGCTATGGATTTCTTCAAACCCATCCACCAATAGTTTGCCTTTAAATCTTGATACATTTTGTCACCTCCAGGGTGAACTGAGTATCTGGAATTATGAGCTTCCTGGAGGATTATATCTCTAAGTCCTCCATGAATAGGAACCCAAATTCAACCATTTAATCTGAGAATTCCATCATTCCCGGGTGACAACTGATCAATAGTTGCACCTAATCTTTCGCCTGGAAGGTTAGCTTCCAATACGGCTTCTTTCTAGGTGGCTAATAGCTTTTCGTTTAAGGAGTTCTTAAGTTCAATACTTTCGGAGTTAATCCATATAGGTTTGACTCTTTCTTTTTGGCTTAACGCGTCTGCGACTACATTCGCTTTGCCAGGGTGGTAGCGAATCTCGCAATCATAGTCATTTAATGTTTCCATCCACCGGTGTTGCCGCATATTGATATCCTTTTGGTTAAATAAGTGTTGGAGACTCTTATGATCAAAGTATATCACACACTTAGTTCCATACAAATAATGTCTCCACAGCTTCAGCGCAAATACAACGACACCCAATTCTAAGTCGTGGGTGGTGTAATTTTTTTCATGCACTTTCAGTTGTCGTGATGCATAGGCAATCACCTTGCCTTTTTGCATAAGCACACAACCCATGCCAGTATGCGAAGCATCACAGTAGACAACGAATTCTTCCACTCCTTCAGGTTATGTCAACACTGGAGCATTGCTCAATTTTTGTTTGAGGATCTCGAAAGACTCCTGCTGTTTAGGACCCTAATTAAATTTTACATTCTTGCGGGTCAAAGTAGTTAGAGGTGCAGCTATCCTTGAGAAGTTTTCAATAAATCTTCTGTAATATCCTGCCAATCCCAAGAAGCTGCGAATTTCAGTAGGTGTATTAGGTGCTTCCTAGTTCATGATTGCTTCTATTTTAGCGGGATCTACTTGAGTACCACACTCGCTCACAACGTGTCTAAGAAATTGGACTTCATGAAACCAGAATTCGCACTTGCAGAATTTAGCATAACGCTTTTCCTGTTGTAGAAGTCCTAAGATGCACCTAAGATGTTTCTTGTGATCGTCCTGATTACGAGAATAAATAAGTATGTCATCTATACAGACGATGACAAACTTATACATGTACGGCTTGCAGACACGATTCATGAGGTCCATGAAGGCTGCGGGTGCGTTAGTGAGCCCTCAACCCAGTAGTTTGAGTTAGCAAGGATACAATCCTAAAGGGTTGGAATATTGAAAGATAATTAATTAAGTTATTAATGCATAATGTGGTTGGTCCCTCTTTTAAAGGTGACGTTACCCTCGGCTAAGTGGTTTGAGTCAGCAGGGATACAATCCCAAATAGCCGGATTAATGTATAAATAGTAGTTTACATATGAGGGGATCAATCCATTCGCACCCCCGCCATCCAATACCAGTGGGCATTGAAGGAGCTCCTAGTAAGCTTGACCCAGGTCCTTGCAGGATCTATACACTGAATAAGGCAAGAACCTTACCAAACCATTCCCTTAACCCCGACCAGGTAGCCAACATATCTCTATATAGACCTTAGAGATATGAATGGTGTAAATATTTTATTTTATATAGACAGTAAAATAACGCCAATACACCACAGACAAATGATAAGGAAGTTTCACCTTCAACATAAAAAACTAGTTATTAAAGTCATTAATACAAAACCAAATAAAAAGTGCGAAAAAAGTAAAAATCAAAAGTGTGACACCTGTGCCTCTGCGACCATCAAACAAATACCAAATCAATGAAATATTGTGTTTCATACTTGGGATTTGTATAAATATGTGTATCATGTGCACATATCAATTCATGTTCGATTTCGAGCTTTAGATCGCTTTTTGGAAGGTTATACGTGAACTGATGCGTAAATATAACCAGTTTAATGCAACAAACACTCCGGAATAGTGAAATAGGCTTAAAATACCTTAAATAACCTTTACATAACTTAGAAATAAGTTTTGGAGGGTTTGGTGTGGCGAAATCAAGTTTATTCGCTTACAGGGACTAATTTCGACAAACTGCGAAAGTATGCCGATTCGTACTGTAACGAACATTCTGGAACTTGATCATAAGTTAAACATGCCCTAAATATACTTTACAAAACTTAGAAATAGGCTTTGAGCTGTTTTGGTGTGCAAAAATAAACTTATTGATCAACAGGGACTAAAAGCGTCAAAAAGTGCCCAAATGGCCAGATTCATTGTATCTAGTCCTATTTTGATGTTTTGATGGTTTTTAATCCCAAGTTTTGCATTCTATGGGCTAAAATTTGATGGTATTTCATGTCCCCTTGTATTGCAATATCATGTGCCCACATGGAGGGTCAAGATCAAGGCACGAAATGCGAGAAACGATCCTAACGGTTCTCCGAAATCTATAAATACCCAAGTTCTCATTCCATTTTCCTCACACCTTGATCTAATTTTATACTCTAAGTTGAAGCTTTATGCTTCATACCTGAGTATTTAGATCAAGTTCTTCCTAGCTTGGACCCTTTGTAAGTTTCTTTCATGCTTTTATGCGTTTTTAAGCGTAAAAGTCAAACATTGTTTGACTTTCTGCTTTGACCAGTCTTTGGTCAACACAAAGTTCATTTGAACTTCATAACAGGAGCGTAATCATGATGGTTATTGTCTCTTTTGACTATACTTATTGATTACCACGTTATTTAGGCGTAGTGACGAGTCAAAGTTTCGGTCAAAATACATATTCTTGCGTATTTTGCAACCAAACTATTATTGGGTATCAAGACCCTTTGTTTTGATACCAAACTTGTTTTTAAACTTCGATAAACATGTTTCAACATGTTTACCTCGTCACTTTAGGTTTAGTGCTTAAATAGGGTCGTAAGATAAGCGGTCTAAACAACCGCTTAGACTTTCGAACCCGGCCCGTTTGGTCGATCTTTAGGATCCGACCAAGCATGTTTAGTGACCATAGTTATATAGGGAATAACCTTCCGAGGTTATATCTTATGGTCACTTCGTTTAAGTAGTTGTATGATAGGTAGTTTATATGCCTTAGGAAAATGACCAAAATGCCCTTTTTAAGCATAAATTCATTTTAAGCATATGTAACATAAATTTTGGCATCTAAACTGATTAGGCAACATTATTAGATATGTTAAGGCATATAATACTTGTCATAGGACTAGTTAGGCGGTCCGAACGCGTTTTGCGCGAACGACGCGTTAAAGTGGCGTAAGCTACCTTAACGAGTCGTAATGGGTCGTAAGCACTTAGGTTAGGTTTCGTTTTAGAATGTAGGCTTTGTTAAACCATATTACATGAGTCTCTACACTCATTTGGTTTACAAACCCTCATTTTATCCGATCCTCCAATTTAGGCCCGTTTATTAACGTAGTTACCTATATTAGGTGCCGTTTGATTTCCGTGATCCCTCTAGCTTTGCTTGGTTGTTAGTCAAGACTTCTAAGCATCCTTAAGTGAGTACATAGTCCCCTCTTTTACCGTTTTCAAATGTTTTGGGGTGAAACGCATGTGCCTACTTGTTACTTTCGTGTTTTTCATGATTTTATATCATATGCTTGTTTTGTTCATTAGTACATATATAGTACATGATTTCATTATGTTTTGCTATGTATGTTCACTTAACATGCTAGCACATTGATTTTTGTATATTATATTTTGTTGCATATGTTCACTCAGCATATGGACACATTGTTTTACATTTTGCCCCGTTGTAACTGTTTGATTTATGTGAACCGTTAGTAACTGTTTGATTATATGAACCGTTTGTAACTGTTTGATTATGTGAATCGTTTGTAACTGTCTGATTTATATGAACCATTTGTAACTGTTTGATTATGTGAACCGTTTGGTATTGTTTGAACCGTTGGGTTAGGGAAGTGATTAGGTAACAGGGCGGGTGTAATGTGTTAAAAGCATGGTGGATACGCCACTGGTACTTCCTATATATAAGTGCTTTTAACACATTATATATCATTGCGTTATCTAGATCACTTGGGCAAGGTTATCAAAACAAAGTTATATTACAAGGTTTTTCTAACAATATAAATCATTCGAGTATTATTTCAAAAACGATTTACAATTTGGGTTTATATAAACAAATGTTTTGGAGTTAAGATTCATGGTATCGAGGTTTTATAAAACAAATCTGTTTTGACTTATTTATTTCAATTTACATTACAAACATTTTACAAAACTTGGTTTTCTAATTATCAATTTACAAAGGTGTTTAAGTTATATTTTCAAAACATAAACGAGCCATGAATCTGACACTCTCATAAAATCCTATGTACTCGCCGGCATTTTCATGCTAACGTATTTTCACATGTGTTTCAGGTACCATAGTTGGTGATATTTGATGATGATATTGATGCATGCTCACATAGGAACGGACGAGGCCTTAGTGACTTAATAACAATGAAAGTCTATTTGTTCATGTTTTGTTTCTAATTTCAATGTAATGTAATACATTTAATTTAATAAAACAGAACTTCAATACATGTGTTATGAGACAATGATTCTGTTACAACACTCCCCGACGTTTCCGCCACGATTTGTTGCTTTTCGTGGTCGGGGTGTGACAGAAAAGTTGGTATCAGAGCTCATGGTTATAGGGAATTAGGTTATTAGTAATGCTTTGACCTAGTCTATAACCTTCCTAGGACCCTAACGCGAGTTTACTTGCTTTTAGTCATAAAACAATACCGTCACCTATCTTTAGGTGACAACCACAATGAGAACATAAATTTCGAATCCGCTTTGAAAACTAGTCATCTGTTCTAGGATGATTTATTATAAGGTTTTGAACCTTCAAAGTTTTCAAAATCTCATCAAAGTTTGGGTCTAAATAATGTGAACACGTGCAAACTGGAAGGGTGGGTGCCTGTACCCTGAGTCTTCTGTCTAAGGCTAGAGTGTTCGTACAAATCCGCAGTATCGGACCAGTCACTCTTACCTGGGAACTCTTGGGGTGGGTGTCCACTTATAGGCGAGCATGTCTTCGTGATACATTATGAAGACCTATTTACTTTGATTCAGCTTTTGTGTGTCGTTTGTTTGCTTCGTGGTTCGAACAAATGACCATTACCCATGCCTTTTGGTCGGAAATTGTAACATCCTTACCCAATGCCATTTCATTTGTTTTCTCTCTTGTTTCCCCTTTTAGAATGCCTCCACGATGCGACAATCAGGTACCTAATGAAGAACTGGCAGCTATCATTACTCAGCAAATAGCTGCTGCAATCTCAAACATCATTGCTTAATGTAACCTAGCCCTCAACAACAATAATGCCCCATGCAACTTCAAGACATTCAACTCGGCTAAGCCATCAAAGTTTTCTGGGTCTCAAGGAGCGACTGCACTTCTGCAATGGTTCGAAAGTCTAGAGACACCTTCAGACATGTTCAATGCCTAAACGAGCGAAAGGTAGAGTTCGCATCTAGTGTTTTTGAGAAACGAGCTCTAACATGGTGGAATGGTGTGATGAGAGATAGGGGTGCCGAGATAGAACTGGCTCAAACCTGGGAAGAGCTTCGAGCACTAATGATGAGGGAGTTCTGTCCTCGTCATGAGATTAGGGCACTGGAGAGGGAATTCGATGATCTTAAGCAAGATAGCGGTGAGCATCGAGCCTACACTGACCGTTATGAGGAGTTAAGTTTGTTATGCCCGAACATGGTTATGCCTTTGGATAAGGCAATCGAAAAGTACATTGATGGCCTCCCTGACTCAGTTCAAGATATTGTTACTGGTGGTAATCCCACTACAGTTAGACAGGCCGTTGAGCTATCCGCTACCTTGACTGAATCTCAGATTAGGAAAGGTAAGCTTTTCCGAAAGTGTGACAAGAAACCGACCGAGGAATCAAAACCGAAGGATGAGCAGACTGAATCCTCCAAGAAGTCAAAGAAGCAAAAGGCTTCTCTGAACTTCGCCGTGGTCGCTCACAATGATCAAGCTGTCCCCAACCAACCAGCTCAACCCCCTGCTAGGAAGCCATACAATGGAACTGCACCCTTCTGTAACCAATGTAGCCTTCATCATCATCCTAGTGTGAAGTGCCGCAAATGCAAAATTTGTGGACTTATTGGTCATACAACAAGAGTTTGCCCAACTGTAGCTGCACCAAATCAAGCTGGCAATAATCCGGCTCAAGCTCGTTTTCTACCAGGTTCTTGCTTCAACTGTGGCGAGATGAGCCATTTTCGAAGGGATTGCCCAAAGCTTGCTAATGCAAATCCGGCTCAGGGATGAGCATCTAAACCGATTGGAAGACAACGCTGTTTAGAAATAATCAAGCTTTATGTATTATTTTCTTTTGTTGTCAAGGTCCAAGAAACAGTTGTTGATGTTGTTTATAAATAAATCTTTTATTTACATTGCAATGTATTTATGTGGTTGCATGTATAAACAACATATCCCCTACAATACCGACAATCAAGGAACCGTATTCCTTAAAAAAAAAAAAACAGACTACTCCCAAAATTCTTCCATTTTATGATCTCTTGCGTTTTCCACGAAAATCCTAAGTACCCGTTTCTTCCAAGGAAAATAAAGTACAAGGCGCAAGTTACAACTCTGGACAAATACCCAATCCTTAATAGGGTACCTAAGAGTATTTCCGTAAGTCCTTAATTGTTGTGTACCTTAATTCGAATGTTATGATTCCTTGTAATAAAAAAATCGAATTTTTGGAAGATCATCCTATCTTCATAGATAGATTCTTGAAAATGATTAAAGTGCCAAATGAAATCCACGGATTGGATTCCTGGTGTGCTTTAAATATCCATGTCCAAAGATAACAAATTAAAGGTCAAGTTAAACAATTATGTGATTATGTGCTTATGTGTTCTCTTTTATGTTTTTGCGTGATCCGAATTTTTTTAGTTATCCAAATCCTCGTAGAATCTTCTATATCTTCGTATAAGGGATTCATAGTAGGATATCCAAAGTTACTACCTCAAATCCTTAATGGGCTTCTACGTAATAGTTAAGACCCTTGGATTATAAGGTACTATTCCATAATTAGACCCCTTGAGTGGTCTAGCTAAACAGATTGATCCAAAAATCTGGTTAGGAATGTCATGTGATGATATAGCTGAAAAGACTCTTTGGTGGTCTATTTAAAGTGATCATTTGTCGATCTAATTAAAAGGACCCTATGGTAGTCTAGTCACACTCATCACAGGTTTGATTTTTCTTCCCCTACACATTATGAAATGCACTGTGCGGACTGTGCAAGGAATTACGTAATTATGGATGCATACATAATTGTGGAATTTAGTGCATAGAAACCACATCAAGTTTTATCATGTGTCTAGAGTTAACTCTATTCGTTTCCATTTCTGATGAAGCACCTGTTGAAAATGACTCCGTCCGTTCATTTTCGTTTCTAAAGAATGTCCTTTGAGGGAAATGAATATCCTTTTGAGTTAATTCTATTCATTTCCATTTCTGATGAAGCACATGTTGAAAATGAGTCCGTCCGTTCATTTTCGTTTCAGAAGAATGTCCGTTGAGGAAATGAATATCCTTTTGATTATTCCTTCATTTCCATTTCTGATGAAGCACCTGTTGAAAATGACTCCGTCTGTTCATTTTCGTTTCTGAAGAATGTCCGTTGAGGAAATGAATATCCTTTTGATTATTCCTTCATTTCCATTTCTGAGGAAGCACCCGTTAAAAATGACTCCGTCTGTTCATTTTCATTTCTGAAGAATGTCCGTTGAGGAAATGACAGGATTATGCCTTGCATATCTTTGGTGGTTATTTAACACAAAGTCACAGACAGGCTCCTACGAATAAATTTCAGGATGAAATTTCCTAAAGTTGGGGAGACTGTGACACCTGTGCCTCTGCGACCATCAAACAAATACCAAATCAATGAAATATTGTGTTTCATACTTGGGATTTGTATAAATATGTGTATCATGTGCACATATCAAGTCATGTTCGATTTCGAGCTTTATATCGCTTTCTGGAAGGTTATACGCGAACTGATGCATAAATATAACCAGTTTAATGCAACAAACACTCTGGAATAGTGACATAGGCTTAAAATACCTTAAATAACCTTTACATAACTTAGAAATAAGTTTTGGAGGGTTTGGTGTGGCGAAATCAAGTTTATTCGCTTACAGGGACTAATTTTGACAAACTGTGAAAGTATGCCGATTCGTACTGTAAAGAACATTCCGGAACTTGATCATAAGTTAAACATGCCCTAAATATACTTTACATAGCTTAGAAATAGGCTTTGAGGTGTTTTGGTGCACAAAAATAAACTTATTGATCAACTGGGACTAAAAGCGTCAAAAAGTTCTCAAATGACCAGATTCATTGTATCTAGTCCAATTTTGATGTTTTGATGGTTTTTAACCCCAAGTTTTGCATTCTATGGGCTAATATTTGATGGTATTTCATGTCCCCTTGTATTGCAATATCATGTGCCCACATGGAGGGTCAAGATCAAGGCACGAAATGCGAGAAACGATCCTAACGGTTCTCTGAAATCTATAAATACCCAAGCTCTCATTCCATTTTCCTCACACCTTGATCTAATTTTATACTCTAAGTTGAAGCTTTATGCTTCATACCTGAGTATTTAGATCAAGTTCTTCCTAGCTTGGACCCTTTGTAAGTTTCTTTCATGCTTTTATGCGTTTTTAAGCGTAAAAGTCAAACAGTGTTTGACTTTCTGCTTTGACCAGTCTTTGGTCAACACGAAGTTCGTTTGAACTGCATAACATGAGCGTAATCATGATGGTTATAGTCTCTTGTGACTATACCTACTGATTACCACGTTATTTAGGCGTAGTGACGAGTCATAGTTTCGGTCAAAATAGGTATTCTTGCGTATTTTGCAACCAAACTATTATTGGGTATCAAGACCCTTTGTTTTGATACCAAACTTGTTTTTAAACTTCGATAAACATGTTTCAACATGTTTACCTCGTCACTTTAGGTTTAGTGCTTAAATAGGGTCGTAAGATAAGCGGTCTAAACAACCGCTTAGACTTTCGAACCCGACCCGTTTGGTCGATCTTTAGGATCCGACCAAGCATGTTTAGTGACCATAGTTATACAGGGAATAACCTTCCAAGGTTATACCTTATGGTCACTTCGTTTAAGTAGTTGTATGATAGGTAGTTTATATGCCTTAGGAAAATGACCAAAATGCCCTTTTTACGCATAAATTCATTTTAAGCATATGTAACATAAATTTTGGCATCTAAACTGATTAGGCAACATTATTAGATATGTTAAGGCATATAATACTTGTCATAGGACTAGTTAGGCGGTCCGAACGCGTTTTACATGAACGACGCGTTAAAGTGGCGTAAGCTACCTTAACGAGTCGTAATGGGTCGTAAGCACTTAGGTTAGGTTTTGTTTTAGAATGTAGGGTTTGTTAAACCACATTACATGAGTCTCTACACTCATTTGGTTTACAAAACCTCATTTTATCCGATCCTCCGATTTAGGTCCGTTTATTAACGTAGTTACCTATATTAGGTGCCGTTTGATTTCCGTGATCCCTCTAGCTTTGCTTGGTTGTTAGTCAAGACTTTTAAGCATCCTTAAGTGAGTAGATAGTCCCCTCTTTTACCGTTTTCAAATGTCTTGGGGTGAAACGCATGTGCCTACTTGTTACTTTCGTGTTTTTCATGATTTTATATCATATGCTTGTTTTGTTCATTAGTACATATATAGTACATGATTTTATTATGTTTTGCTATGTATGTTCACTTAACATGCTAGCACATTGATTTTTGTATATTATATTTTGTTGCATATGTTCACTCAGCATATGGACACATTGTTTTACATTTTGACTCGTTAGAACTGTTTGATTTATGTGAACCGTTAGTAACTGTTTGATTATGTGAACCATTTGTAACTGTTTGATTATGTGAACCGTTTGTAACTGTCTGATTTATATGAACCGTTTGTAACTATTTGATTATGTGAACCATTTTGTATTGTTTGAACCGTTGGGTTAGGGAAGTGATTAGGTAACGGGGTGGGTGTAATGTGTTAAAAGCATGGTGGATACGCCGCTGGTAATTCCTATATATAAGTGCTTTTAACACATTATATATCGTTGCGTTATCTAGATTACTTGGGCAAGGTTATCAAAACAAAGTTATATTACAAGGTTTTTCTAACAATATAAATCATTCGAGTATTATTTCAAAAATTATTTACAATTTGGGTTTATATAAACAAATGTTTTGGAGTTAAGATTCATGGTATCGAGGTTTTATAAAACAAATCTGTTTTGACTTATTTATTTCAATTTACATTACAAACATTTTACAAAACTTGGTTTTCTAATTATCAATTTACAAAGGTGTTTAAGTTATATTTTCAAAACATAAACGAGCCATGAATCTGACAGTCTCATAATATCCTATGTACTCGTCGGCATTTTCATGCTGACGTATTTTCACATGTGTTTCAGGTACCATAGTTGGTGATATTTGATGATGATATTGATGCATGCTCACATAGGAACGGACGAGGCCTTAGTGACTTAATAACAATGAAAGTCTATTTGTTCATGTTTTGTTTCTAATCTCAATGTAATGTAATACATTTAATTTAATAAAACAGAACTTCAATACATGTGTTATGAAACAATGATTCTATTACAACAGTCCCCGACGTTTCCGGCACGATATGTTGCTTTTCTTGGTCGGGGTGTGACAAAAAGTATTACACTAAATGCTTGTCTTCACCAAGTGATGTAAGAGACTTAGGCAAACATGGCCTTTGATTGTAAAAAACTCTTACTATCAATCGTGGATCCCGAGACTACTACACAAACTCTGTGATGGATGATGGTGGTGGATGTGGGTTGTAGTGGTGGTGGAGTGTGGGTGAAGTGGGAGAGAGGTGGTTTGCCAAGGGATGTCTTTGAAGTGAACCAAGCACCTCTATTTATAGCCTGCACAGAAGCCCGGACACGGCCCCGTGTCCATTGGGCACGACCCCGTGTCCATTCACTTTCTCTTTCTTCATTAATTGCACTTTGTCTGCATTAGCTCCACACGCCCCTGTGTCCGCTGGGCACGGCCCCGTGTGCAGAAGCGTGTATGTACTATCAAGATTTGCTTGGATTTTGCGAATCTTAGCGTTGACCACGCCCCGTGTCGAGCTGGGCACGCCCCCGTTTCAGGAATAGAACCTTCTATAGATTTTTCCTTTCTGCAGACATCTGGCCACGCCCCTGTGTCTGCTGGGCACAGGGCCATGGTCAGCCACCTGTTTTCTTATTTTTACTTGGGAAGATGCTGTCGAGGGGTTGGGCATGCCACGTTTGTTCCTTTTCTTGTATTTATGTTAGATTTTGCTGCATATTTGTTCCTTTTGTTCATTTACACTCATTTAATCTTGAAAATACAAAAGGAAGACAAAAGCACACTTTTTCCAACATTAGTACTAAAAAAGGGTTTGTTTTATGCCTCATTTGATGTAATTTATATGTTGCATTTTACACACATCAAATACCCCCACACTTGAATCTTTGCTTGTCCTCAAGCAAAACTCTTTATAATGTGGCTTACACTCCCAAATGGAATGGGTAGAAGAGAAGTTTTGGGCTTGTCTTGAGTGTCGGGAATCCAAGATCTTTATTAGGCTTTATTTTTATGTTATTTACAATCCTATTCGTTATGATTTATTTAGAACATTTCATAAGAGAAATTACTTATTTGGGCATAACATGCCTTTTTAAAATTCCATTTATATACAAGTTCACATACCTCACGGGAGATCACTCAACACTCGGCCGAAGATGTATTTTTGTGAAACACTTGAGACCGGCATGGAACTTACTTCTACCATATGCTTGCTAAGAAATCAATCCTCCTCCTTTTTAACTATACACCATTGTAAATATCAAGAGGACTTGGGGAAGGGTTAGGCTTGGGTTAAAGGTAGGTGGTTTTGGGTTAGTAGTTAGTAAAAAGGGAGAAAAGCGTAAAAAGCGACGGTTTTCATAAAACTTTTTGTTTTTGTGACTTTTATTCAAATAAAGCATTTTCAAACAAAGTTTCTTTTGAGAAACTTGTTTGTTTATTGCTAGACTTTTTTTTTTTGATAAGGAATGGTCACACGAAAACCGAGCTTTTCACTAAAATAAAGGGTTAAAAATAAAAAGGTTTTGGTGGGTAAAGGGTGTTTGTTTTGTGGGTTTAGAAACGAAAAGGTTTAGGCTCAAAGGGGTTAGCTAGGGGGATTTTGGGTAGGTGATAAAAAAATGAAAAATAATGGTGTAGAAAAGAAAAAGGGTTAGTCCTAATGCCTCCATCATTTACTTACTTGGGTTTAAGTTGGTAAGGACCGGGAATGTATCGTCATGGCAAGTTCTAGAGTTGTTAGAAACTAAGCGGCTATTCACACAAGAAACGAAAAATGAGCATTTAATTTAAAGATATATGCTTGTATGCTCAATAAAGGCTCAAAACTCACTTTTTGTGGGAATGGGTTTTTAATGTGATCAAGTATATATAATCAAATTTTAACTAGATTTGTCATGCCGTTTCATAATTTTCTTAAGTTGGTTCTTTTTATCACGACGCTATCGATTGTAAATTTGTAAAAATATAACCTTTTTAGAACTTGTTATTGCCAATTTAAACCAAGTAAAAAAAATGAAAAGTTTTTGAAAAAATTTGGGGTGATTAACGGTTCCAATAGAGTTTTGTGTAAGGCTTGTTATTAGGACTTGCAAAATTCAAGGTTTTAGCATCCCCCCACACTTAAATTACACATTGTCCTCAATGTGTCCCAAAAATAAGTTTTTTGGTTGATTGAATGTGTAAAAAGATGTTATAAACAAGGTTTTGGTGTTACTGGCATCTGGACAAGGCCCCGTGTCGGATGAGCACGGCCCCGTGGTCAGACTGCCAGTAACGAAAACTTATAGGAGGTGGACACGGGGGCGTGCCTGGTGAACACGACCCCGTGTTGGGCAGAAATTAAACAAACAGCAGTACTGGGCGGTGGACACGGGGGCGTGTCGGCTGGGCACGACCCCGTGTAGACAATCTGCAACCTCCGAAAACAGGTTTTGGCTTTCCGTTTTGGTTTCCAGGCTTATGTAGCACTAATACTTAGTGCTCCCAAGCCTCCTAAGTACCTGTTTTACTTAAAAATACCACACCACACAAAATAACAAACATCCTACTTTACCATAGTTTCAACATCCACAACACAAACTAAAAAAGAAAAATGCAGGAAATTAAAATTGTTAAGAAAAGTAAATTGTTCAACAATGGCACGCAGACCATGAAATTGTTTGTGAGAGATAAAGGGTTAACTTGTTACGACCTTCAACCGTGTGATGCCACCTCCAACTCCTCCAGCACAATCCATGTCGTCATCCTCGTCATCATCCCCTCCTCGGCCCGCCATATACTCCCGGATGTTGCTGATATCATCCTGCATGCCGGAGATGTTTCTTTCTATAACTCCGACCCGGGCGTACGTGTTGCTTGCCATATTGTAGGTGTTCTGGGTGCACATGAGATTTTCCTGCAATAAATCATGTAAACTTTGGAAGTTGGGAAAACCACCTCCTTGGGAGGAGGATTGGCTGGGTTCACCATTATGCTAATAGTGGTACTGGGGAGGAGGACGGATATGTGGAGCGTGAAGGACGAGAGCTTCTTAAGGGCTAACCGTCCTGTCATCTGCTCCGTTGATTAAACTCATGGAGCGACATATGACAAAGTCCACTTTTCCCGACCAAGGTCCCTTTTGGAAGAACCTTGGCATCCTTTGCACAAAATGCTTGAAGAGGCGGTAGATCCACCCTCCAAAAAGGATAGGGGTCGGGGGAATGGCAAGTTGGTTCAAGTGCATGTTGTGAAGTAGTAGGTGTGGAACATCAAGGTTGATATGGTTGTGAATGCAGTAGAGGACAATCAGATCATGCAACCCGACCACACCACCACTGTCATGTCTCTGGCAAAGGGAGTAGCTGAGGACCCTATGGATGTAGCGGTAGAGAGGGTCCCTCAACTGTGTGCTCTTGGTCTGGCTCTGGCTCGGGTTATGGTGTCCCTCCCCAGTCTGAGCCCATGCAGCTTGGCGTTGATCTTGTGGAAGTTCGCGGAGACCACCAGTGTTCTCTTCATCTCCCGCATCCTCTTCCGAATACAACCCGACGATTGCCCCGAATTGTGCAATTGAGATTGAGTACATAGTTCCTGCACAACGGAATTCCACCCCCTCATTGTCGAATGGCTCCGCTTTTGCCTTGAAGGCAAATGTGCTATAAAACTCCATGTTATACTCGTGCACAGAATGAAGCCGGGTGCAAAGAGCTGCTCGTAGTGGACCAGTAACAAGGTTGTTGAAGCAGTCAATTTGGCCTACTGCTTCTAGAGTATCCAAGCAAACTTGTCAGGGATTTTCTTCTGGCCTTGTCTTGAGAACTTCATACCGTGCTTGAGCAACATACTCCTTCGGGTTGAACCTAGTAAACTTCTTGGCCATCTGAAAGAAAACACCAAACAATTAGCATGAAACAGTAAAATTTTTGAAGAAAACTGAAAACAGTCAGCTGAACACGACCCCGTGTTCAGTGGACACGCCCTATGTTCGCTGAAAAATAGCTGGACACGCCCCAGTGCTCGCTGAGCACGGGCGTCTGTTTCCCAAAAATTTGATTTTTCGACCCGGTTTCGAAAACTTGAAAATTTTTGGTCCAGTTGGGGCGGTTTTCCCTGAAAATGAAACCCCAAGTGCCATTTTTCCCAAAACAAACCGTTTACCCCTTCAATTTCATCTTTTTCGGTTAAAAAACAAGGGTTTGAGGTTTCTATGAGAAATCGGGCAAATCTACAAACAATTCATGTTGATTTACTTCCTATAACATGCATCTATACTAATACTAACAGATCTAAGCAAAAATTTGAGGTTTGATTTAGTTCAAGTTGAAGAACCCTAGATTTTTCCTCAAATTTTTGATGTTAAACTACATGCAAGTGATTAATCTTACTAATTATAATGATAGAATCATACCTTGACGTTGTTAGAAGTCGGGGGAACGTTAAAATCTGCAGAAAATTTCATCGGAACCAGAGAGTTCTTGGGGAAACGGGGTGTGTTGAAATGAAGAAATGAAGGAAAAAGGGGTTTTATCCCCGACAGTTGCGTGGACACGGCCCCGTGGGCGGGCAAAAATATATATATTTTTTTTAAGTGCTCGTGTGAGTGCCCTGTTTCCCGAAGCTTGGGTTTAGAAATCTTACCGATTTAGATGCTTTCCCGATGTTCGTAACTTACAAGATATGATGTTGATGCTCAAACCTTCGTTTTATTCTTCGGCCGCTTGTAGCGAGATTTCTTCTTCTTCATCCTCAATAAATCCTTGATAAAGCTTTAGCCGTTGGCCATTGACTTTGAATGAGATTCCATTCCGAGATTTAATTTCAATTGCACCGTGTGGAAAAATGTGGGTGATGGAAAAAGGTCCCGACCACCTAGACTTTAATTTACCAGGAAATAATCAAAGTCGTGAATTAAACATTAGAACTTGATCTCCTACCTGAAATTCATTTGGTTTAATGTGTTTATCATGCAAATTTTTCATTCTTTCCTTATAAATTTCGGAGTTAGAATATGCGTGGTTCCTTAATTCGTCTAATTCATTTAATTGATAAAATTGATTTTTACCGGCCATTTCTAAGTCCAAGTTTACGTTTTTAATTACCCAGTAGGCTTTATGTGCTATTTCTACCGGCAAATGACAGCTTTTTCCATAGACAAGATTATATGGGGTTGTACCTATTGTTGTTTTATATGCAGTTTAAAAACCCCATAAAGCGTCGTCTAATTTATCAGCCCATTCCTTTTTATTTTAATCCTATGGTTTTTTTAAGTATTCTTTTTAAACCTCGATTAGTCACTTTGGCTTGTCCGTTTGTTTGAGGGTGATATGCTGTTGAGAACCTGTGATAGACCCCATACCTTGTTAGAATTTTTTCAAGTTGATGGTTACAAAAATGGGTACCTCTATCACTTATTAATGCTTTTGGAGTTCCGAAACGAGAGAATAAGCGTTTCAGAAATCTTACTACAACCCATCCATCGTTTGTTGGAAGTGCTTCGGCCTCGGCTCATTTAGACAAGTAATCTACTGCCACAAGTATATATTTGTTTCCATTTGACGATGGGAAAGGTCCCATAAAGTCGAGTCCCCACACATCAAAAATTTCACAAACAAGAATGCCATTTTGTGGCATTTCGTTTTTGGAAAATATTACCTGATCTTTGGAAAGCGTCACATGTCTTGATAAGACTTTGGGCGTCTTTGTAAATGGTTGGCCAATAAAATCCTAAATCAAATACCTTTCGTGCGGTACTAGCGGCACCATGATGTCCTCCGTATGGACCTTCATGACAATGGTGGAGAATTCTCCTTGCTTCACTACCATGCACGCATCGATGGATGAGTTGGTCGGCACACATTTTGAAAAGATAAGGATCTTCCCAAAAATAATGCTTTACATCGGCAAAGAATTTTTTTCTTTGATGATGTGGCCATCCTTTTGCGACTATGCCGCTAGCTAAGTAGTTAGCATAGTCGGCGTACCATGGCTCTTCTCGGTATTCCACCATTTCTAGGGATTCCGTTGGGAAATTTTCATTGATTTGCACGTCCCTAGTTGCCTCCAAAGCTGGGTCTTCCAAGCGGGAAAGATGATCTGCAGCGGTGTTTTCTGCTCCTCTTTTGTCTTTTATTTCAATGTCGAATTCTTGGAGGAGTAGAATCCATCTAATTAAACGCGGTTTAGCATCCTGTTTCTTATAGAGATACCGAATGGTTGCATGGTCTGTATAAACTATCGTTTTAGAAAGAACAAGATAAGAACAAAATTTATCAAAAGCAAATACCACAACTAGTAATTCTTTTTATGTTGTTGTGTAGTTTTCTTGTGCATCATTAAGTGTTTCACTAGCGTAATAAATTGGGTGGAAATGCTTATGTTTTCGTTGTCCCAAGACAGCTCCAACTGCAAAGTCACTTGCATCACACATGACTTAGAAGGGTAATTTCCAATCAGGCGCTATCATGATAGGTGCACTGACTAGCATTTCCTTTAGTGTTAGAAATGCTTGGTTGCAATCCTTGTCAAAGATGAAAGGGGCATCTTTTTCAAGTAATTTTGTTAGAGGTCTTGAGATTTTTGAAAAATCTTTGATAAATCGTCTATAAAATCTGGCATGCCCAAGGAAACTTCTGATAGCTCTAACAGAGGATGGGGTGGTAATCGAGAAATAGTGTCTATTTTTGCTCGATCAACCTCTATTCCTTCGCTTGAGATTTTGTGACCGAGTACTATTCCCTCTGTTACCATGAAATGTCATTTTTCCCAGTTAAGGGCGAGGTTAGTTTCCTCACATCGGGATAGCATTCGTTCAAGGTTATCGAGGCATTGGTCGTATGAATCTCCAAAGATAGAAAAGTCGTTCATGAAGACTTCCATTGTCTTTTCTATCATGTCATGGAAGATGGCCACCATGCAACGCTGAAAGGTTGCAGGGGCATTACATAGACCAAAAGGCATGCGTCGATAAGCAAAAGTTCCATAGGGACACATGAATGTTGTCTTTTCTTGGTCTTCAGGTGCTATCGGTATTTGAAAGTAACCTGAAAAACCATCTAACAAACAATAAAATTTGTGACCGGATAATCTTTCTAACATTTGATAAGGTAAAGGAAAGTGATCTTTCCTTGTTGCTTCATTTAATCGACGATAATCTATACATACTCTCCATCCTGTGACGGTTCTTGTTGGCATTAATTCATTTTTCTCGTTAGTTACTACTGTCATACCTCCTTTTTTAGGAACTACTTGGACGGGACTAACCCAAGGACTATCGGAGATTGGGTAAATGAGTCCGGCGTCAAGTAATTTGATGACTTCGTTTTTTACCACTTCTTGGACGTTTGGATTTACTCTACGTTGTGGTTGTATTACTGATTTATAGTCATCATTCATTAAAATTTTGTGCGTGCACATGGAAGGACTTATTCCTTTAATATCTACAAGCTTCCAAGCGATCGCGTTTTTGTGGTTTTTCAAAAGTGTGACTAATTTTTCTTTTTCTAAACTAGTTAATTTTGATGAAATAATTACAGGTATTTTTCCATCTTTGTCGAGAAAAGCATATTCCAAACCTTTTGGAAGTTCTTTGAGCTCAAGAGGTGGGTCTTTAGGAGACTCCTTATTTGGTTGCTCATTTTGGTCAAGAAACAAAAAGGTTTGTTCTTTGGCGACCTCTTCTTCAACAAAGTGGTCAATTTCTTCTCTTGTATCGGGTGGTTCATCTTCATCTTCAATTATGGGATCATTATTGCCGAATGGATATTTCATTGAACGCTCAAGATCGACACTTTTTTAATGCCCCTAATTGAATGGGTAGATTGTTATACTTCCGATTTTTCAAAGCTTCGTGGGTCCTTACAAAAGGTCGTCCCAACACTAGTGGAGTGTCATCAAGGATGATGAAGTCGGTTGGGATTACCATTTGATTGGTTTGGACCAACACATCTTCAACTATCCCTATTGATTTTATCGTTTTCCGATTAGATAGAAAAATGGGTATTTGAAGTGGAGAAAAATCACTAATACTTAATTTTTTGAAAATGTAGTTTGGCATTATATTAACACAAAGATCTGTATCAATTGTAATACTACTAATAAAGGAATTTTGAAAGAAACATGGAACCGGTGTAATGTTAATTTCAAATGGATCTTCTTTTATTGGCATAGTTTGATCATTTGTTAGCTTAATGCTTACCGTTTCGTCAATTTTATTATTAGTGTTTAACACTTTTAAAAACTTAGCATGAGTGGGTATTAAATAATGATTTTCGAAAGATGGTGACAAGAGATTAATTTCTATAAAATTAGACTCTTCTTGGATTTTAACGTTGTCGGACTCACCTTTTTCGTTGTTTAACTCATGTGTCGGCTTTTCACTTACTTGTTCTTCCATTTTTACATTTTCAACTATCTCTTCTTTATTACAAGTTAATTATTCCCTTGCGCGGGATTCCTCTTCCCTTGCGCGGGCTTCTTTTATGTAGCGCTCGATAGTTTTAAGGTGTTCTATTATCTTATCGGCTATGGGTGTGATGGAATAAGGATCTTCAAAGCTTGAATTCGGAAGTTCGATCCTTGGTTCCTCACGATACTCATATGAGGTAGATGGTTCACACCATTGTTCCTCATTGTGAGTATATGATGGATAAGGGTCGTAACTTTGTTCTTCATAATACTCATATGAGGTGGGTTGTTCACGCCATGGTTCCTCATAGTAAGCATATGAAGATTGATGCTCATATCTTGGTTCCTCAAAGTATGAGTATGAAGGTTCATACCTTGGTTCATCAAAATATGAGTATGAGGGAGAAGGTTCATACCTTGGGTCTTCATAGGATGTATATGAAGTGGATGGCTCGTACCTGGGCTCCTCATAGTAGGTGTATGAAGGGGATGGTTCAAAGAGGTCACAATATTGTACTAAGTGAGGGTTACCACAAATGGTGCAATAGTCTTCCCTATAATCATCCTCCTCATAGTGGTAGTTCAATCTCCTGAGTATTGATCCATAAGAATCACTCAGCAGACCATAATAGAGTCTCGGGAACAGAAAACAAAAATAAAAACAGAAACAGAGGCTGGACACGGCCTCGTGTTCAGGTTCTGTATCTGGGAATTTTAATAAAAGTGACTGGTTTTTGTGCAGCACGGGGGCGTGTTCAGCGAACACGACCCCGTGTTCAGACTCTGTATCTGGGAGTTTGTTTAAAAATATGCAGCACGGCCCCGTGTTCAGTCTACTGTAAATGGAAAAACTAACTAAACTGCAGAAAATGTGCTCGCAATTTAAAAAGGTTTTGAAAAACTGATTAGGGCGTCGATTTTAAGCTTTCTTAAAAGCCTTGTGTCCCCAGAAACGGCGCCAAAAACTTGATGTGTGCGGTGTGTTATAAGTTTTTATGTATATTTTAAGCCCTTTTTAACACTTTAGTTAAGTTTTAAATTTATAAAACAAGATATTTTACTAACACTAAACACACATATGGGTAAATGCACCCATTGTGAGCGTAGTATAGCGTTGGTAAGATACCGAGGTCGTCCAAGGACACAAGAGCCGTTAGTACCGGTTTATCCTTAACGTCTAATTAAATCAAAAGTTTAGAAAAGTTTTAAACATGAAAATAAAAACTAAAAATGCTGAAAATAAAATAAAATAAAAACAGATAGACAAGATGAATCACTTGGATCCGACTCGCCTTTAGTGTAACCTTTGATGATTTCCGCACTTTTACACTTTTTAAGAGATTATCTTAGTTATAGTAGCAGGACCCTCTTTTGAAGGTGACGTTACCCTCAACCCAGTAGTTTGAGTCAGCAAGGATACAATCCAAAAGGGTTGGAATATTGAAAGATAATTAATTAAGTTATTAATGCGTAATGTGGTAGGCCCCTCTTTTGAAGGTGATGTTACCCTCGGCTAAGTGGTTTGAGTCTGCAGGGATACAATCCCAAATAGTCGGGTTAATGTATTAATAGTAGTTTACATATGAGGGGATCAAGCCATTCGCACCCCCGCCATCCAATACCAGTGGGTATTGAAGGAGGTCCTAGTAAGCTTGACCCAGGTCCTTGCAGGATTTATACACTGAACAAGGCAAGAACCTTACCAAACCATTCCCTTAACCCCCGACCAGGTAGCCAACATATCTCTATACAGACCTTAGAGATATGATTGGTGTAAATCTTTTAATTTATATAGACAGTAACATAACGCCAAGACACCACAGACAAATGATAAGGAAGTTTCACCTTCAACATAAGAAACTAGTTATTAAAGTCATTAATACAAAACCAAATAAAAAGTGCGAAAAGATTAAAAATCAAAAGTATTACACTAAATGCTTGTCTTCACCAAGTGATGTAAAAGACTTAGGCAAACATGGCCTTTGATTGTCAAGAACTCTTACTATCATTCTTCGATCCCGAGACTACTACACACACTCTATGATGGTTGATGGTGGTGGATGTGGGTTGTAGTGGTGGTGGAGTGGGGGTGAAGTGGGAGAGAGGTGGTTTGCCAAGGGATGCCTTTGAAGTGAACCAAGCACCTCTATTTATAGCCTGCACAGAATCCCGGACACGGCCCCGTGTCCGTTGGGCACGGTCCCGTGTCCATCCACTTTCTCTTTCTTCATTAATTGCACTTTGTCTGCATTAGCTCCACATGCCCCCGTGTCCGCTGGGCATGGCCTCCTGTGCAGAAGCGTATCTCTACTATCAAGATTTGCTTGGATTCTGTGAATCTTAGCGTTGACCATGCCCCATGTCGAGCTGGGCACGCCCCCCTGTCAGGAATAGAAGCTTCTATAGCTTTGTCCTTTCTGCAGACATCTGGCCACTCCCTCGCGTCCGCTGGGTATGGGGCCGTGGTCAGCCTCCTGTTTTCTTGTTTTTGCTTGGGAAGATGCTGTCGAGGGGTCGGGCATGCCACGTTTGTTCCTTTTCTTGTATTTATGTTATATTTTGCTGCATATTTGTTCCTTTTGTTCATTTACGCTCATTTAATCCTGAAAATACAAAAGGAAGACAAAAGCACACTTTTTCCAACATTAGTACTAAAAAAAGGGTTAGTTTTATGCCTCATTTGATGTAATTTATATGTTGCATTTTACACACATCACCTTCCACCAAGTTAGGGCATCGCCCTTGAATGATTGTGAAATGAATTTAACCACATCCTCTTTAGCACAACCGCTTATATCCACCACTTTTTCCATTTCGTCGAGCCACTTCATGCAGTCAATGGCTCCTTTCTTTCTAGTAAAGTCTCTCGTTTTGCAAGAGACGAAATACTTGTAGGTACAACCTTTGCTGAAACGTGGTGCTTGATCAAACATAATCTGCTTGTGTGGTTCACTCTTCTGATTGGATGAATGTTCATATTCATCTTTCTTTGATGTATGCGGTTTTGAAAGGGATTTAGAATGAGTTTTCGAATGAGCATCACTCGACTCCTTTAGTACTCTATCCATAGCTTTTGTAACAGCTGTGTCTATCATGGCTTGTAACTCAGCGCCAGAGATATTCAGTCTTGTAGTATTATCTCTCTCAGCTGGGTGGCTGTGTGCCTCGTCTGAACTAGCCATGGTGAAGCTTTGAATGCTATATACCAAGTAACAATAATTTGTTTAGTTTCATATAGTGAATCATCATATTCGATGAATAATTAGCCATGGTATAAATAAACCATATAAACTAATAGGTTTAACATTTCTAAGGTACGTGTATTTTGAAATTATTTTATTACAATTAGCCTAGGTTACAATGGAACCATTAAGGAATTTAAATAGGATATAATCCTTTACATATATTAGACAGGGGACATATGTCACAGCTGCCATTGTCGTATAGACACTTTTATATAGCACGTAGGCTTGTCTCGAAGGACATTTGGATGGCACAAAAGGCCTTGTCACTTGGACAATTTGAAGTATATGCCAACATCTTATTATATCGAGGGCTTCAAGGTTTGAACATAGTTCTTCACCCTTTTGACAGAGAGTCATAGACTACTACTGTCTTTGTTATGAAAAATGATATAGCTTGGCCTGTAGGCAAAACAAATAACATCGCCAATGGATGTTTTAATATGGACGTCATATTTGATGTTATCAGCCATGATTCATATTGATCATTTAGGCTATGTAAGGGCTTGGAAGAATCCACGTATTCTGACGGCTGGTGTGGTTTCTCAAGCCACACAGCCAAGAGTGTTAACATGTTCTGGATGTTAACAAGGATTTATTGTCTTAAGAGGGTTCTACCATCATAGCCATGTTCATATTGACATATAGGCTAGGTTATACCATTAAGAAGATCTTTTGGAAATTCTTGGCGGATCAATAGAAATTGAAATGATTGTTTGCAAAATGATGTAAGAAATATACATAATAACAATATAAATTCCAAAAGAAATTTTCATTAATAATACTAATGGTTAAAAAACTGCCCTAAACGAGTCTTTTAAATAACATAAATTGTCCACGTAGGGACTACAAGAAAAACAAGTCATCGTAGGGACTAATACCTAAAAATAATGTCCACGTAGGGACTTAATTTAAAATAACCAATACAAGAAAAATAAAATCTTCAATCTTCATTCCTTTTTCCCCTTGATAAATTTTACAAGACCCTTAAGAAACTTAGTGGTCTTTCTCTCACCTCTATCCATCCTACGTTCAACATTTTGCACCCTTTGCAAAATTTCTATTTGTTGTTGGGGTGGTAGTTGTTGTTGGGGCTGAGGTTGAGATTATGGTTGTGGCTGGGGTGGAGGGTATTGATACCCATAGACAGGATACCCAGTTGGGTATGCAGGTGGGAAAGGTAAAGGATATAGAGCATTATAGTTGACTGCTTCGACGTATGGGTCATCAGCGGGTGGTTGGTAGTGATGTGTGTAAAATGCAACATATAAATTACATCAAATGAGGCATAAAACTAACTCTTTTTTAGTACTAATGTAGGAAAAAGTGTGTTTTTGTCTTCCTTTTGTATTTTTCAGGACCAAATGAGCTTAATTGAACAAAAGGAACAAATATGCAGCAAAATCTAACATAAATACAAAGAAAAGGAATAAACGTGGCATGCCCGACCCCTCGACAACATCTTCCCCAGCAAAAAAAAGATATCAGAAGGCTGACCACGACCCCGTTCCCAGCGGACACGGGGGCGTGGCAAGGTGTCTACAGAAAAGACAAAGTCATAGAAGCTTCTATTCCCAGCATGGGGGCGTGCCCAGCTCAACACGGGCTGTGGTCAACGCTAAGATTCGCAAAATCTTGCAAATCTTGATAGTACAGATTCGTTTATGCACACGGGGCCGTGCCCAGTGAACACGGGGGCGTGTGGAGCTAATGCAGACAAATTGCAATTAATGAAGAAAGAGAATAAGGATGGACACGGGGCCATGCCCAATGAACATGGGGCCGTGTTCGGGCTTCCGTACAGGCTATAAATAGGGGTGCTTGGCTCACTTCAAAGGCATCCCTTGGCAAACCACCTCTCTCCCACTTCACCCACACTCCACCACCATCACAGCACCCACATCCACCGCCATCATCCATCATCCATCATCCATCTTAGAGTGTGTGTAGTAGTCTCGGGATTCAAGATTGATAGTAAGAGTTATTGACAATCAAAGTCCATGTTTACCTAAGTCTCTTACATCACTTGGTGAAGACAAGCATTTAATGTAATACGTTTGATTTTTAATCTTTTCACACTTTTAATTTGGTTTTGTATTAATGACTTTAATAACTAGTTTCTTATGTTGAAGGTGAAACTTCCTTATCATTTGTCCGTGGTGTCTTGGCGTTATTTTACTGTCTATATAAAATAAAAGATTTACACCATTCATATCTCTACGGTCTATATAGAGATATGTTTGCTACAAGGTCGGGGGTTAAGGGAATGGTTTCGTAAGGTTGTTGCCTTGTTCAGTGTATATATCTTGCAAGGACCTGGGTCAAGCTTACTAGGACTTCCTTCAATACCCACTGGTATTGGATGGCGGGGGTGCGAATGGCTTGATCCCCTTATATGTAAACTACTATTAATACATTAACTCGGCTACGTGGGATTGTATCCCTGCTAACTCAAACCACTTAGCCGAGGGTAACGTCGCCTTCAAAAGAGGGGCCTACCACATTACGCATTAATAACTTAATTAATTATCTTTCAATATTACGACCCTTTCGGATTGTATCCTTGCTGACTCAAACTACTGGGTTGAGAGTAACGTCACCTTCAAAAGAGGGGCCTACTACTATAACTAAGATAATCTCTTAAAAAGTGCAAAAGTGCGGAAATCATCAAAGGTTACATTAAAGGCGAGTAAAATCCAAGTGATTCATCTTGTCTATCTGTTTTTTTTTATTTTTATTTTTCGGCATTTTTTAGTTTTTATTTTCATGTTTAAAACCTTTTCTAAAACTTTTGATTTGATTAGACGTTGAGGATAAACCGGTACTAAAAGCTCTTATGTCCTTGGACGACCTCGGTATCTTACCAACGCTATACTACGCTCACGATGGGTGCACTTGCCCATATGTGTGTTTCGTGTTAGTAGAATATCGTGTTTTATAAATTTAAAACTTGACTAAAGTGTTAAAAAGGGCTTAAAATATTAATAAAAATTTATCATACCTAACGCACATCAGTAGTTATAACCTGTAGGAGCTTGTGGTTCGAACGGGTTATACCCAGTCATATCTGGGTAGGTAGGGATTGGGTTTTCGTAACCCATCGGAGGTGGTGGTGGTGCAAAGGTAGCCGGTGCAACGTCAATTTCCGGCATAGCATTTGAAGGTCCACCTATTTGTGGATCTTTAGGGATGGGAGGATAGTTGCTAGAAGCTTGGGGAGAGCTGAATCATGGTCCCCCACGCATGGACATACGTGCGTTCCTTCTCCTCCTTGGCGGTTCTGGAAGTGGCGGAGGTTGTTCCTCTGCTGGTAGTGGTGGCGGTGTGACCGCCTGAAAGTGCAGCTCCTCAAAGGGAGGCTGTTGCGGTGGGGTGTTGTGGTAAGAAGGAGTGAATTCGAATTCGAATTTCCACTGGCCCCACCATTCAGCATATTCATCGGGATCTTGGTAAGGAGATCCCACGAAGGAAGAACCATTAGAAATATCGATGGGATGCGTGGGCGTCCCAAAAGGTGGCATGGCTGGATCTGGATCTTCATCCATATCCATATCTTCAGAGAAGTGATATTCAGGACCCAACAAGTTATGACCTGCGGGTGAGTTGATGTAATCGTTAGAGTCAAAGTGACCCGAAGAATAGGAGTGGTGAGATTGGTGAGAATGATGAGAATGATGTGAATGTAGCGAATGTTGTGAGTGTTGGGGTTCTTGCGGTTGTTGTGGTCCAAAAGAATGGTGGTATGATGGCGAAGTGCTCAACAAGACTGATCGCCTAGCGGGTTCCAACGAACGTCTCCAATTATCATGGGAGTATGAGCTAAAAGATGCTGATGGTGTGCGGCAGTGTGAAGGCCCCGCCTGGCTAGATGGCCATCCTCTTATAGGACCCTTGCATTTTCCTCCTCTAATTCTAGGTGGCATCTTTATATTTGAACCTGTCAAAAACAAGAAAACAATATATATAAACCAAATAAAGATTTAAGATTAATCCTAGGTCATTTGCCTAGACTCGGAAGTCTAAGGAATGTGCTACTGTGTCATTGAGATTAAACACAAAAGGCTAGTGTTTAATTCACTCAATGTTGGCTCTGATACCAACCTGTCACACCTCGATAATTCCACATAATTCGGTGGGCCTGGTGGAGAGTATCATTACGTAGTTGATATCATCATAGTCAAATAAACACAGTTATAGCACAGCGGAAGGCTTGGAATGAAATTACTATTACAACCCGAAAGTTCAAAGTATGAATGAGATAATATAAAGACAGTTGTAAAAAGGATCCACATGCGGATCTTTAAATAAAAATATAAAACGAAGTTCAACAGAGTTTAAGGCATCTAAGGACTTGCAAGATCCTCTTATTAAACGCCAAGTAGCTCCAGTCTATTACGTGAGGTACCTGTCACTTAGTCTTTTGAAAATACGTCAATTTACACTGGTAAATACAATTAACTGACTCATTTGAAAAGGTTTATTGAAATTGGTTTAGGTGCACATAGCACGAAAAATCTTTTATAACTTGGGATAATTACATTTATAATGTTGTATACAGAATTACATGTTTGTCAAACATTTGGGGCCCGGTTTAGAAACCGGGACATGATTAACTGACACACCACTTATAAAACCCACAAAGGAGTTATCCCCAACTTGTGGGTAATTTTATATTTTAGTATTTGCATCTGTCGGGTGTATGCCTGCACCCCGTGCATAGGTCGTGGCCATTAGTAACTTAATGAGCCGAGGATATCCAGGACAGGGTCGTTAACCCCCAATGTTTATGTTATCAAACAAAACATATTGAAACGAGTTATGCGGATTTATTAATCACAATCCGACCAAATGATCCCATACCCGACTAAGCGGTAATAATTTACCGTATCCCAAGCCCGTATAAGGGAAAATACGTTAAAAGTATTCATCTGAGTTTTAAATGCAAGAATTTCTACTCAGCCGTATAATTACTAAGACTTTGTGAAGGTATCTTCTACTGGGGCTCTCTAGTCTAGAATGAAGGACTTAGACCAGTTAGTTTAAAGAATGATTTATGGTACGAAACGCTAGATTAACCGATGACCGGAATGGAATGTAATTTAGACCCCACAAGTATGAAGACTTATATAATATGGGTGCACTAAATACATTCTGGATTTTGAGGTTCAAATGATAAGGTTAAACCCGTTTCGGTTAATTCATGCAAACTACTTACATAAACCGAAGCGAACGCGTAAAAGCATAAACGGGTAACCGGATGAGTCATATACAAGTTCCATATGTCATTATGCTTAAAATATGTTATGATATCAGTAGGATATCAACATGTATGCCCATAAAGGTTTTAAAACCGAATTAAGCCTCATAAGGGCATTTTGGTCATTTTAAGATTTATAAAAGGGGGTTTATATGTAAACTGAAGTTCTGGTCATAATCCTTCTGTGAAAATATTTAATTTATGTTATTATATCAGTAAGATATCATACACATGTGTGGTTTATGATTTGTGGCCAAACTATGCTCCGTAAGGGCATCTTGGTTATTTCACATAAGGTTTTAGGGACTTATTTGGGATTCTGAGTTCATGACTTATAACTAGTGTAAAAATATTTAAAATAATTTATAAAGTCAGTAGATAATAAGTCTTGGGTGCTAAATATGGTTTAAAACCATACTATGCACTTAATTAGCGTAAAAATCGGTAAATGACGATAATTTCAGTGTTTAAGAAATTCTGAGGTTATGACCAGCTTTGAATGATCAAAATAATTTATTTTTCATGGGTTAGGATATAATAGGAAGTTTATTTGGGTAGGAAGCCTAGGAAGTAATCTTGACCATCTATTTAATTAATCAAGGGCTAAGATTAAATGAGTGAAATTGAAGGAAAAAAGGAGGCGCGTGGGTTTATCTAGGGGCATTCTAGTCAATCCAAGGCAATAGTTTCTCTCTCCTCCAATTCCCCCTCATTTTTTAAACGTTAATAAATCTTTCATACGACATTATTTTTTTACAAAAATTGCACGAAAAAAAAAGAGCGTTTTTTATCTTTAAAACGAGTATACTATTGCTATATTTTGGAAACAAATTTTTGAAAACCTAGTTGCGTAAAACGCAATGGAAAAAAACCTAGTTGCATAAAACGTAATGGAAAAAAAACCTAAAAAATGACATTTTTCTAAAACGCAATGCACCAAAAAACACAAAGAAATGTCTTATTTGTAAAACACAATGGCCAGAAAACACAAAGAAATGTCTTATTTTTAAAACGCAATAGCCTGAAAACATAAAAGAAAGTGTACTTTCTAAAACGCAATGGACTGAAAACACATAAAAACGTGTTTTACCTAAAACGCAATACACCAAAAACACAAAGAAATTTCTTATTTCTAAAACGCAATGGCCAGAAAACACTTAAAAATGTCTTTTTTCTAAAACACAATGGACTGAAAAAGCATAAAAATGTGTTTTACCTAAAACGCAATGACTAAAAACACTTCAAAAATGTGTTTATCTAAAACGCAATAGCCAAAAAAACACATTAAAATGTCTTATTTCTAAAATGCAATGGCCTAAAAACACAAAAGAAAGTGTATTTTCTAAAACGCAATGGACTGAAAACACATAAAAATGTGTTTACCTAAAACACAATGAACTAAAAACACTTCAAAATGTGTTTACACATAAAAAGCAATAGACTGAAAACACATAAAAATGTGTTTACACATAAAAAGTTCGACCCCAGCCAGGGGCTCTGCCCCTTGGACCCTGCTCCCAGGGGCGCTGCCCCCTAACCCCCGCCAAGATCGTAAAATGCAATGACTCAATTCAAAGATGACTTTTTGTAAAAATGCAATTCAAAAAAATCTTACATAGATCGAAGCCGATATCTTCAGATTTCTTCACCGATTGACAAAATTTGAATGTTAGAAACACTTATCAGCGATCGAATCGAGTGATTCACTTCAAAATCACATGAAAAAAATGAGATATTGTATGAAATTAAACTCGGTTTCTTCAAAAAAGCTGAAGAACACGTTGATCTGGTGTTTGAATCATTGATTGGTGATGAAAATCGCACTATAATGCAGAGTTTATTAAGATAGAAAGTGAAGAAAATGGTTGAAGATGGTGGGTTTTTGAAAATGGTGGGTTTTGAAGTTACTGGGGAGAAGAAGGAAGAAGAAAGGATATGATTGACTAAAATACCCTTCCTCTTTATTTTAAATTTTGCCACATGTCATAATCCTATTGCTTCCTATCCTTCCTAGCCAAAATAAACTTCCTATTTGATCCTCACCCTATTTTTCATAACATATCAGTAGCAAAAGGTTTTGCATGTTTATTATATTTAAAACCCATTTAAATTGCAAAAAAAAGGTATTATCGTCATTTATAGGCTTTATACAAGAACTCAAGGTTAAGGTCAATATATAATCTGACCTTACATCCCAATAAATCCTAAATATGATATCACAACAGTAGGTAAAGTGGTTTATGTCAAAATTATGTTAAAGACTTGAGTTGCATGCGAAAAGGACACTTTAGTCTTTATAAAGGCATATTTTTCGACTAATTGCATAACTTCAGTTTATGACCAGAATGTAATTGTCAAAATATTCTAAATATGTTTACTAATCAGTACCTAGTCCATTTGCATGTTCATTTATATTAAAAAACCTTATTTTTAGACAAAAAGGCATACTAGCCAACATAAAGCATAATAACGGAAACATACATATAAACTCAGATTACTGTGTGACCTTGTAATATAACCTCAAAGAGTTATGCTACAACATAATATAGTCACAAAGGAACCTTAATGCATAAAGAAATTAAGCTAATTCGAGACAGAACTGAGAGTCAAAGCAAAAGTCAAGCTTTTGCGACTTTCGATTGCGAACCGAGCTTAAACTTAAAATTGTCGGGTTGACCATGTTTATACATGTTCTATTAATGTTTACCAAGTTATTAGAGTGATAAAACATGTTTGATAACCTCTACATTATCAGATTTGAATTTATTTAAAAACTTACCCATTTGACTTTTTATTTTAATAACTTTGACCCGACAATTAACTAAGTAAACGTGGTAATTAGGAGGTGCCCTTTTGAGGGATTAACACCTACCTAATTACGATCACGTAGCCATATTCACCTCGAACAATTGTTGGACCGTTTAGGTCTAAACCGAAAGTCAAAGCCATTTAGTTGCAACTTTGACTTTCGGCTTTTAAATGCATAAAAACAGAATAAGAGAGGCTAAGGACACTTACGACGGGTCCTAGCTCGAAGATTAAACTATGGGAAGTCTCCTTTGTGATCAGGAATCTCCAAAATGAGAAGAAGTGAGAAATTTTGAGGTGCAAGTTCAAATGGCAACATAAGGTCCCTATTTATACTAAATCAAGGAGTCTTAAGATGAAGCCAGGTGTCTAGGATCATCTTCAGATCATTCCAGGTGTACTAGAGGCAGTAAAAACCATCCAACAATCCATGGTTTCGAGTTCTGAGCATGCATGGCGGTTTGTGTGGGCAACAAGGCTGCATACATGCAGCTGTCCTGATTTTTCAGAACTGTGCACTGAGTCCTGCCCCGCGAGAGAGTCAGTAGCCTGGGTCGTGGCCCGCGACTCGCCGGTGTTCCGGTTAAACAAGTTTCTAACTTGTCACATTTAACCCTTGGACTTCTAAACGTAATATAACTTCCATTTAGTCATCTTTGGCCCCCACAGTTAGCTTTTGATAATCTTGGAAGTTATGATAAACATCGTTAGGCTTTCGTGTGGTTAAAAGATCACCCGAAGGTACTAGTTTCTCTCGTTGACGCTTTTAACCCTTATTCTTTCATTCTTGTACATTTTATCATGTAGCGATATCAAAACCTCTTATGATCAATATGAAGCATTCTCGAGAGTATGATTGAACATTATGAAGCCCCAGGTTCGTTAAAAGGTCGCTCAGAGGTAAGAATTAACTTTTAGTCCCTCCGCATACACCTTTACACTGTTTGTCAACTTTAGTCCTTCAAAGTCAACTTTTTACACATTTGGGGTCTAGGACACGTGTCTTCACATCATTGGACACGGTTTTACGAGGTGTTACAAGAAGCCTTGCAGCCTATCAGGACGTTGAAGGGCTTGTTCAAACCGGAATCCTCCAAGAAGTCAAATATCATTCTTGGATAGCCAATCCGGTAATGGTTCACAAACCTGATAGTCTTGGAGAATGTGCATCGACTTCAAAGACCTAAATAAAGCATGCCCAAAGGATTGCTACCTGTTGCCTGAAATAGACCTTAAGGTTAACTCGCTCACAGGCTTCCCATTCAAGTGTTTCCTGGACGCCTACAATGGTTACCATCAGATTCAAACGAAAAAGGAAGACAAAGAAAACACTGCATTCCACTTTGATAAAGGCATCTTCTGTTATCAGAAAATGCCTTTTGGTTTAAAAAATGCAGGTGCCACTTATCAACGACTGGTGGATAAAGCGTTTGCCGGAAAAATTAGGAAGAACATGGAGGACTACTTTGATGATTTGGTAATTAAGAGCAAGACAGAAGGTCAAATGCTTGATGACATACAAGAAACTTTCCAGAACCTGAAAAAGATTAACATGAAGCTTAATCCAGTCAAGTGTTCGTTTGGTTTCGAAGAAGGCAAGTTTCTAGGGCACATTGTGGGAAAGCAAAGCATCAAAGCCAATCCCAACAAGGTCAAAGCCATCCTTGACACGAAATCCCCACAAAGCAAAAAAAAAAAAAGAAGTGGAAAGCTTAAATGGAAAGCTTGCAGCCTTGAAGCGTTTCACGTCAAAGTTAGCAGAAAAGTCCCTACCTTTCTTTAAAACCCTCCAAGGGTGCACCAACAAGAAGGACTTCCAATGGACTGAAGAAGCAGAGGAAGCCTTCAACCAAACGAAGCAACACTTGGCTTCACTCCCAGACATTGCTGCTCTGGAAACAGAGAACCGATCTCTGCCTACCTTTCGGTTGCTAAGGAAGCCATAAGAACGGTTCTGACCATTGAACGAAATAAGGCTCAGGTACCTGTTTACTTCTTTAGTAAAACTCTAAAATTAGTAGAGATCAAGTATTCCCTTTGGAAAAACTTTCCCTAGGCCTAATCAAAACAGCTAGAAGGCTTCGAAGGTATTTTCAAGCATACCCTATACAAGTGGTCAATGACCACCCCGTCAAGGGTGTGCTTGAAAAACTAGAAACTTTCAGACGGCTAGCCAAATGGGCAGAACTAGGTGAACATAACATCACCTACATTCTAAGAAAGGCCGTCAAGGCCCAAATCATGGTCGATTTTATCTTAGAAGTTCCCAAAGAAGCCACAACTGAGTTAACACCATTACCGCTGAATCATCTGACCCTGATACCTGGAAGCTTTTTATCGATGGAGCTTCCAGCATTGAAGGGTCAGGGGCTGGGCTAGTCTTAATCAACCATGAAGGGTTAGAATTTACAAATGCTCTCCGTCTTGAATTTCAGACAACTAATAATGAAGCCGAGTACAAAGCATTGATTGTTGGGCTCAAACGGGCGAAAAATGGGTGTTCAAAAGCTTCAAGTCTTCACAGACTCCCTACTCGTTTCAAGCCAAGTGAATGACAGCTACACAACAAAAGAGCCCAACATCAAGAAGTACAGAGAGAAATCAAAGGAACTCACGAGTACATTTCAATCATGTGCTATCAAACAGGTTCTAGGATCTCAAAACAAGAAGGCTGATGCACTAAGCAAACTTGCATCCCTTACATTCGCTCATCTCACCAAGAAGGTATTGGTTGAGGTATTGAAAGCACCATTCATTCAAGAAGTTGAAGTTCCAGATGTAATCACCAAAGAAGGGCCAAACTGGATGACTCCTTTTATCAAATTCCTGAGAAATGGTAAATTGCCAAATCATCATATAGAGGCTGGAGGGTGAAAGGGTTTGTATCAAGTCCAGGAAATATGTGTTGAAAGGGAAATCATTTACAAAAAAGGTTACCTCGCACCACTACTCCGATCTGTTGGCCCAGAACAAAGTCAATATCTGATCAAGGAAGTCCATGAGGGAATATGTGGGGCCCATTACGACTCAAGGTTGGTAGTTTCAAACTGATGAACCTCGGATACTTCTGGCCTTCCATGCACCGTGATACTTCTGAGAAATTACGAAAGTGTGAAGCCTGCCAGCTACATGCCGCAGTACCTAAAAGCCCCAAACATGATCTCGTCCCCATCTCCTCGGCTTGGCCATTTCATAAGTGGGGAATGGACATCGTTGGCCCATTCCCACCAGCCAAATAGGGAGTTAAATTTTTATTGGTCGTAGTGGATTACTTCACAAAGTGGCCAGAAGTCAAGCCATTGGCAAAGATTTTGAGAAACAGGTCATTGACTTTATGTGGGAAAGCATCATTTGCCACTTCGGGCTTCCAGGGGTGCTGGTCACAGATAATGGTAAACAATTTGCTAAGAAGCCTTTCAACTCATGGTGCAAAGAATTCCGAATAACACAAGTGTTCAGCTTAGTTGCTTATCCTCAGTCGAATGGCCAGGTTGAAAGAACAAATCGAAGCATCGTGGAAGGGATAAAAGCCAGGTTGGGAAGACATGGCAAAAACTGTCTCGAAGAACTCCCCAATGTCTTATGGGCAATCCAAGCAACCGAAAAGATAAGTCACAAGAAAACACCTTATAGCTTAGTGTTTGGATCGGAGGCTGTCATCCCAGCAAAAATAGGAGTCATCACACAACGAACGTTCAACATCAATCTTGAGTTAAATAAGACGGAAACCATGTTGAACCTGGATCTCCTAGAAGAAGCTTGTGACCATGCTTATATAAGGGAAGCCAAATACAAGAAAAAGATGGAATCTTACTACAACACCCGAGCGAAACACGAACGATTTAAGCCTGGGGACTTGGTTCTTCTAATCAATGAAGCAAGCAAGAAAGAGAATCAAGGAAAACTTGGTCCTAAATGGGAAGGAGCATACACCATCCTCGAAGCTCATAAGGGAGGGTCATACAAGCTAGCCGACGCACAAGGCAAAAAGCTTGCTTGCCATTGGAATCGCAAAAACCTTATAAGGTTCCATATGTAGGCAAAATGTCTAAAGAAGTGTTAAAAATTGTTCTGCCTTTCCTTGTAATCAAAGCACCTCTCTATGAATGAATGATGACATTTTCTATCAAAACATGTCTTTCTATCCTATAATCAGGTTGAGAACCTAGCAAAAAAACTCCATGGCAAGGGCCATATAAGTGTTGAATGAACCTATATAAGGGGTGAGTTCCTAAATCAGTACAACTCCATGGGACTTAGAGAAATCTTTAACATGTCTCATAGACAGGTTTAAACAGCCTACACCAACTTGTAACACCCCAAAAACGAGTTTGGTAATCAAACCACGTTAATATTAAAGAGCGGGTAAAATACCATTAGTGGTAAAAACTAACTCGGTAAACATTAAGATTTAATTAAATAAACCTAATGTTAAATAAAAGATAGATGAATGCCTTTTAGAATAATGTTTATAAAAGGCCTGAGACTATCGGTGCATGATCTAAGTCGGGTTGTAGCATCCCTGAAACTTAGTAATTAAATTATCATTTTTATTGATAATTGACGGGAAGTAGGCAACTAGGAATAATTAACTTAGTTGATTATTCGTATTGTTAAGTGATAGATATTAGATTATATCCATTTATAATTGAAATCTCAAACTTGAAGGACCAAAGTTAACAAAAAGGAAACTTGTGTTTTTAAAAAAGAAAAATTTAGACTTAACACACACATAGTGTGCCTGTGTGTGTGTGTATGTTGACCATCAGTAGGTGGAGACTAGGGAGAAACCCTTGTTCAACCAAGAATCATCAATTTGAAGAGGAAATTGGACCTCAAATTCATGCTTGAATGTATATTATCGATCACCTAGTCAAGGAGATCATAAGGTATGTCTTAAAACCTAGATTGGTAAAAGTTGTAATTTGAGAGAAGTAGATTACTTGCAATTAGGTTGTTGGATTATGATCCAAAGATGAAGTTCGGTATAGATATATGCTTAATTTCATTAAACATAAGGAAATTATGAATTATTTGATATAAGGTTACTTGTAAGTGATTAACAAGTAGACTATGAAATACGTTTTGTATGATATGATGAAATTGATAATATAAGTGTTCATGATCATCATACTTGTATGCATGCGTAAGATACTTGAACAAATTAGATATTCACGTAAGTGTGCATACATGACTTGAAATGGGTTTTGTATGATATGATGAAATTGATGATGTGTCAATGTTAATAGGTGCTTGAAATCATGTTGTCTACTAGTTTGTATGTAAAACTTGATTATATTAGGTATTCGGATGAATGCCTAGTAATATGATGAAATGGGTTTTAAATATAGATGAAAACCCTTAGTTCTAGCATAATGAATGGATAAATTAGCGTTGATAATCGAAAGCTAAGTTAACTTAATGTTAATAATCGCTCGAACTTGTTAAAGTGAAAGAAATAGGATGAACTTGGTTGGGAATTTAGATAAAAGGGTAGCCTAGAAATAACGCCTACCGGATATTTGATAAAATGCCTAAGTGAGTTCGTTGAACCTATTTGTGCATTTGCATATGTTAATAGGAAGTTGACTTTTAAAAGTCAAACTAACCTATAATAAGATCAAATGGTAATTTTGATTTAAAATACGTAAGGTGGGATAGTCGTGATAAATAATGACTAATTTAATCATCTTGCGAATGATAAATGATAGTTTGACACTTGACAAGCTAGGTGGAAGCTTGGGAAAGATGTGGGTCAAACGGATCAAGTACGCGGGAAAAGCATGATCAGATGCAAGGTAAGTAAAGCTTACATCTTTTAAATGGAATATTTATTCATGAATTTGGTTAAGAACAAGGTGACTTAGTATTTGAAATAAGTAAGCAGAATATGACGTTCCGATATAAATTGATACGGGTCTGAACAAGTAAAAGTGGTAAGAAACTATATTTGGTAGTAAAAAGGGTAAAATGGAAATTCGGTCATGTGAACATGAATAAACAAGGAATTTATAAAAGTTACCTTATGCTGTAAACCATAATTGGTAAAAAGGGGCAAAATGGTAATTTGGTCACGAGTTGACGGATAAATAATAGTTTTGAAAAAAAAGACACCCTATGGCGTAAGCCATGATGGGTCCAACGAATTAAGAGATGATTTTTAAGTAATATGATCGTATGGTGTAAACCGAAACGGGTTACATGGATGAAATGGCAAATAAATACCATCTCATAATGATAAAATGGTCATTTAGGCCAAACGGGTCAAATGGCGATGTTATCACCATTTGACAATAATGACTAATAGTTGCTTGTCGATAACGTATGATTTTCATTGCTTTTAATTAGCAATTTATATTGCAAGGTAATAAAACGGGTCAATGCTATGATTCGAGCCAGGTATGTGTAATGGGTCAAACTCTCAATGAGGACTTAAGGTCCGACGAGAGTTAATCGAGTCATGGATGGGCTTTGGGTTACCTAAAGTGAGCTAATCGACGAGAGTATATCAAGCCAATTGAAATTTAGATATTATGTTCTTACGGACATGATGAATTTAAAATGGAATACGAGTTAAAATAGTATTCTTGGTCAAAACAAGTTTTCAAAATGTCTTTAGTGATTAAAAAAACTAAAGTTGACCAAAACACCCTCGAATGATGGCAAAGGACCCTTAAAGGTAGTTTAAATATGAATTCTATAATTCGGTCAATCCTTACGATAGTATAAAATGGAAGGCTTAAATCATTTTGGCTTAAAACTACATAATGGGTCATTTTCGTAAAATGTCTAACTTGGGGGTAGAATGGGAATATAATGATTTTTTCCATTCACGATCCATCACATTTAAAGTTGTGATTATATATAAATGAAAATCATAAGTGGGAACGCAAATTGTAAATAAACAGACTAGGTTAATGAGTCATGATTGAAAGGTTTGGAATTCTTATAAAGAATTCAGATTAAATCAAAGTTTGGCCTTTGAAAGGTCGAACGGGTCAATTAGCATAACCACGAACCAGATAGCGGTCGCATAAAACGCAAGAATAATACCCTGGGTTATGGGGTATAGTCGTAAAAATAATGTTCTTGCAAAATGATGTAACTTCTGTGAGATCGTTTGCTTATAGAATTCAAAATATATATGTTGGAATCAATAGCATAAAAAAAATTGGGAATCCGGATCATGGGTTCACAAGTTAGAAATGTGGGCAAATGTTTTACGAACACGTAGGAAAAAGTTTCGTGTGAAACGGATAAGTATTCGGAAAGTTACGCAATTTTTCATAGAAAGGGCAAGTTTAGAAAAGCTGCAGACCAGCTCCACCATAACCTGCGGTTGGCAACCGTAGGCTACGGTTGAGACCTGCTGCCCAAAATTTACAAGTGTGCCGTAAGCTATGGCACTTCAGCCGTAACCTATGGCGGGTCTCTCCAAAACTGATTTTGTTTGTTTGTTTAATATTTTTGGGTTATAAATCCATGTCTAAGCACCATATAACTAACATATGAGTTGTTATTGGTGTATAGGTAATAGCTAGGACCTTACGGATGATGATCAAGCATAATGGACGAACCAAACACAACCGAAGTTCAAGCTTCTGCTTAGTTTCGTTATTTTATAAACCAAAGCAATTATGAACTCTATAACTGATTTATGTTTTATTAACGTGTTAACGTGTCTAAAGTGTTAAAGCGATTAAATACTTATAAACTTTTACTAAATCCGAATTATTGTATGTACGTTTAATTGCATTACTTATCTGTAAATGCAAAAGTTTTTATAAATTCTCAGTTATGTAAGAATGGGTCTTACACAACTGTTCCTTAAGCCTCACCAATGACTTACGAAATAAAAAGACACCAAATCGTGTCATAAATAGGATAGGCAATGTATCTTCTTGTTCAAAAATATTTTAAGGCTAAGTGACTACAGCACTGAACCCTTCAAGATATAAGTAGCAAAAGATACATAGCCGAAAACAAAGAAAATCATAAATTACCAAAACACAAAGGGACAACAAAACAAAATAACACAAACATAAAGTTTTAAACATACCATAGGGCCATAAGGGCCATTAACCTAAAAATTTTTCATAAGCCTTGAAGGCTGCAACCACCCAAGGGACCTAAACGGTTCCCAAAACGATAAAGTGTTTAAAAACCATAATACAAAATTGTTTAAACTTGCTAAGAAAGCTACGAATAAATTTTTCAATGAGGAACATCAGAAGAAGTAGGTTTTGAAGCTCCACCATCTTTCACTCCTGCATCACCTGCCTTAGCCTTCTTCACCTTCCTAGTTTTCTTCCCACCATCACCTGCTATCTATGAAGCTTCAAGGCTTACCTCTCTAAAGCCCTCAGCACCAACTTGCTAAGAAAGCTACGAATAAATTTTTCAATGAGGAACATCAGAAGAAGTAGGTTTTGAAGCTCCACCATCTTTCACTCCTGCATCACCTGCCTTAGCCTTCTTCACCTTCCTAGTTTTCTTCCCACCATCACCTGCTATCTATGAAGCTTCAAGGCTTACCTCTCTAAAGCCCTCAGCACCATCCGAGAAAGTCTCTTTGCTATCACCTGAGTGAGGACGCTTCTTGGACAGAGATTTTAACACTTCAGCACACACGACCACATTGAGGCCATAGGGTTTCAGCTCCTGCAACATAGAAAGAGGCTTACCAAAGCAGTTAGAGACGTCACCCACATAAGGGTATGTCAACCGTTCCATCTTGACAACGGACTCCTTGAAGACATCAAAAGCTTGAGGTTGAAAGAAGGAAAATTGCTCTTGAGGCTGCGCGGACTCGTGAGCCTTGTAACCAGCAACAAATCGCAGGTGTTTTCCATGGTTGAGAAGTTTGGTATACACATCACCTAGGGCTGAGTTGCACTCGGTGGAATGAAGAAGGTAAGTACCACCTGCTGGAATCCATGCTCAATGAGCCACAGGCTAACGCTGGTCGCTTGGGCAAGGGAAGCCTTTAACCCTTCCATCTCCTCCAGGAAGGCTTTCCTCTGAACATCCAAGGCCTCCCTATCAGCTTTGACTTGCAACCTGTCCGCCTCCAAACGCTTCTCCAACTCTTTCATATCAACCTCATACTTAGAGGTGAGATCAGCAACCTTCGACAGCAAAGTGTTCTCCTTCTCAGCAAAACCCTCATTTTCTTTCTTCAAGGCTGCCATCGAAGCCTTCATCTTATCTCTCTTATGTGAAAACTCTTCATACTCCTGAGTCCTCTTACGAAAACAAGACACCCCCTCAGGAAGCATGGAAGCAAAATTACAAGCACTCATCAACATGCAGGAAATCATTGAATCATCATCCATCGCTGACAAAGAACCCTGAACCATTGGAGGGGCAAAGTGGGTTAAAACATCTTCACAAATAGCTGAAGACCTGAAGCTGTCCCCAACCTTAACACTCCAATCGGGAACATACACATCCCCAGGGCTAACATCCGTTGAACCTTCCCTACTTTTCCCTGGAGAACCCTTTGCAACAAAAACAACAACCCCCCTTTGCAACAAAAACAACAACCTTTTTACCCTCAGACTTTCCCTTCTTACCAACCACCAAGGGCACCTCCTTACCCTTCTTTGATTTTCCCAAGCTTCAACTTCTTGGTCATCTGAAACCTCAATGTCATCGCTAAGGTCATCTGGATCAGAAGTAGATGACTGGTTGGATCCTTTCAAGAAACGGTGACTTGAGCGGCCCGTATAAGCTTGGAAGAACCAGCCTTGGTGAAACCCTTCACATTTGGAACATTAGCATACTTACCACCAACATCCAACCTACATTCTACCGTCCAAGTAATAGCATCCTCCCCTTCTATAGCCTCAGCATCTCCAAGAACCACATCGGAAGTGTCATCTGACTTGATAAAATACAAAGCAGACATAACTACAACAAATGAACAAAGACATCAGAAAAATATGAACATGCAAGAAACTAGAAAAGAGGAAAGCAAAACATCATACCCTGTTCATCCCTCATAAGCATAGGGTCTCGATCTAGCTTGTCCCACAAGACACCCACACCAGTAAAAAATAAAAGATGTTCAGGGAAAGGACGAAGCCGTGAAGGACATTCCCTAAGGGCTTTTAACGTCTGGCCATCTAACTCAGATTCAGAGGGTTCAAGTTCATTTAAAACGGCATCAAGATGCCTCCAAACGATTTTAAAGGGAACAATCAACTCAGAAACCTAGAAAAATCAGTCCTTCCAGGAACCGAGAGTGGTTACAAGAGATGAAATCAAACAAACATCAATCTGGGATGTTTCAAAAGTAAACCAATCACCGTTTATAGCCAAGCAAAAAATCGCCGAAACATCAACAATGATGGGTCATAACCTAGTGCCCGACATAAAATCTCAAAGTGTAAAACCCTAGAAAACCCATGAGGGTGAATTTGCCTAAAGAAATTCGATAATACTCTAACACGTTAAAAACAAAGATGGAAAAGGGGTAACGAAGGTTGGAGAATTCAAAATGACAACAATAAAGAGCAATAAAGCCTGGGGGGCATTGATCAATCGATTTATCTAAGACCGGAGCCACCGGATTAAAGGACGAATCGATGCCCCATTCTTCACAAAAGGCATCAACTTCCTCTTGTGTAAGCCAGGAATAGCTAAGCCCCATATCCTTCTTAGCACCCATGGCTCGGAAGGATGATCAAAGAAAAAAAAAGAAAAACGGAATGAAGAACTAACTTGGCAGATGGGCAGAATAACTGAAGGGATTTTTGTTGAAGAAAGATAACAAAATGCGGCAGTTTTGATTTGAATAAAGAAGTAAAGGGTACAACATACCTAGTAGTTATTATTATACCAAGGGAGAAAATAAAAACCGTCGCCTGCAAAACTGCCATTAGTCACATCAACTGTCGCTTCAAAATTCAAATCTAAAAGTTCTACCTCCCAGAACCCTGAAGTTGTAACCCTTAAAGCCTTGAAACCTTTGAGCACTAAGAAAGTTGTACAAAAGTCAGAAGCATTCGATCTTACACCCCAAATACCTCTGACTTGGGGGCTGATGACGTGGGTAGCTCAAAGCTTAATAAACTGGCAAGAGTACAACATAGCTTAAAAGGTTGAAAGCCAAAAGGGTTGGAAAGTGAGCAGCTGTCATAAGCAGCAAAAAGAATGAAGTGGTGATCAGTCACATCATGCTTAACATGTGGACTCTCCCATCCAGCAGCATTTGGCGCATGTGGGAGAACACACTCTATTATTCGCAGGTCAAAAGCCTTCCATAAACAAAAATGGGAAAGTCCTCCACTGCAGTCACCGATCAAGGGTTAAAGGATTCTTCTTATAGCTGATCCATTCTTCTATAAATGACAGAACACCTTAACTCAGATTTTACACTCCACATTCTCTTCTCTATCTAGATTGTGTACTTTGCATAATCTATTCTTCACTTCAAACATCAAATAACAATAATACACAAACAACATAAATATTCTGGGTTGAAGATCCTTCAATCCAGGATTCAAGAACAATAACAACAACTCCAACTCCGTGTACTGCAAACGTGGGGGGACCTCACGACCTGCGTTAGGCTAATCAAAACCCTTGAACCCTTTAACCTAACAAGTCATGTCACTACCCTTGGTCTTATATTTGTTGTAGCAACACATATGTTTTGCTAAAGCCATGAAAATCATTCAACAAGGGGTTCATGACCTCTTATTCTCTCAGATTGTTGCTGCAACTATAGCAAATGAGACTTGGGAAATACTCAGGTTAGAGTTTTAGGGTGACTCGCAAATGTAGGCAATGAATGATGGTGAGGTAGTTGGTGACTATTTCTCTAGAGTTATGGGAATAGTTAGCCAACAAAGGGGCTATGGAGAAGATGTAACAAATCAGAAAGTGGCTAAAATGATTCTAAGAAGCTTGTCCCCAAAATTTGATTTTGTTGTCCCTTTTATTGAAGTGGCTTATGATTTGGCTACTCTAACCCCAATCAAACTCATGGGCTCCCTTCAATCAAGAAGGAGAGGTTTAATTGTAGGAGTGTGGAACAAAAGACACCAGAGGAGCGCTTAATGAGCAAGCATTACAAGTTATGCAACCATAGGACCGGATATCTCGTTTACAAAGAGTTAAGTTTGGTTTTCGTACCTATGGTTTGCCCATATTAACTAGTGGAGTCCAACGTCCATATTTTTAACATATCATCCCCCAACATTTCAAATTTTAACCCTTTTGGTCTAAATTGCTAACTCAGTTAGATTTATTTTGTTAATTTGTTGTTAAATGACCAAAATACAGCTGTTTTTTTAAATAACATAAAAAACACAATGACCTCATCCCTTTTAAATAAATAACAACCTTAATCTAAATGTGAGACTCATAATGAAAAATTATATTATATTATATTATATATATTTAATTAATGTTAAATAGATGTAGAATTAATTAATGTAAACTAAAATAAGAGGGGACCCAACACCAACCACTTGTTATCTTCAACTCCCATTTCGTCAGGAATGTTTTTTCGGCAACTATCAGGTTTTCGACTAGAGTAACTTTAGGTGGTTTCCGATGAGGTGAGTTTTGACTAAATCTTGAATAAATTATTAAAAGACTTTGTGTTGATAGTTTCATCCACGTGGGTCAAATTCTTTTCCAGATAAAATTAGTTGAGCCTAATAGTTTTTCTTCAAGTCTCAATACTTCTTTGTGGCCCCCCGGATGTATCAAGTATTATGAGCTTCTTCCAGTAAGCCCCGGATGTATCAAGTATTATGAGCTTCTTCCAGTAAGCACTTTCTTCTAGCTTATTCACAAACCCCTTTGTCCTTTCCTTCTTTGGATCCTCTGCATTCAACGATTTTATTTGTGCTTCTTGTATTATTTCGAGAAGGTGGGGCGTAACTACCATTTATGCTTAAGAAAATATAAGTGTTAGGCTTGATGATTGAAATGATGGTGTAAACGAAGGAGGTTTTGTTGAGGGACTAGAGTGGTTAGATAAAGATGGTTATTCGGTTAACCAAGGTTTTCAGCAGAATAAAGGATTCATCCAGCAAAAGTACTATGGTTAGGGAATAATCAAAGATGTTTTAACTAGGGATACCAAGGTCTGGGAAGATTCAATGGTCCACCTTCAAACAACAATAACAACCGTTCTGAGAGTGGTAAATTACAATATGTTGATGGCGTTCCAAGGGATAATTACACAGCCCCATTTCAAGGAGTTGATAGTCACTTATGGACTTGATCCTTATGCAGGGGCGTAGCTTGATTAGGGCCAAGGGGTGCCAGGCCCGTCAATGTTTTGCTTAGAGTGTTAATTTTCCGATTTTTGTCCAGAAATTTTATAAGAATTGAGCTTGGCCCTCACCAATTATTTTGCCTAAAAATTTCCGGCCCCTACCAGTTTTCTTGTCAAAAAATCATATACCTATTTTCATATTAAGTTATAAAAAAACATAGATTTTTTTTTTGTACGAATGGTCCTTTGAATAAATGAAGATTAATTACATATTTAGAGTTATTATTATTTGAACTGACCCGAACTGAATCGCCGACCCTAAATATAGCGATAGGAACTTTCAGCCCCACGAAACGTTTGGTCAAGCTCTGCCACTGTCCTTATGAACATGCTTACGTAAACTTAAGCATCAAGTTATCGACTCTAACCCAACTATTATAAACATATACTCATTTTGCTGTAATCATAGGTACTCTTGATCTTATTATTGTTAATACAATCTCTCACGTGACGTACACCAATCAAATTGATCGTGCGACCCATGATATATCGATAATGTGTTCTTATTTTTCATATGCTTTTTAGGTGTTGATGACGGGGGTAGCCCAAATCTCAATAAAATGACTAATATACATAACAGCTTAAAAGGTTAAAAGGTTGAGAGGTTCAATACGCGCAAACTCAGGAGAACAGTAAAAAGGACAAGCACAGTGTCCGGTCACATCAACACTTAACGTGTGAACCATTTCTGCACAAACAGAACATGTGCACAGAGAACACCCTTTTGTCCGCAGGTCCAAACCGTTCAACCCCTAAAAGGGTAAGTCCCTCACTGCAAGCCAGGTTCATTAGTTAAAGGTTTCTCCTTTGAGAAACCTCTTCCCCTATAAATTGCAGCCCATGCCAAACATATGTAACGGTCCAGAATCAGCTGAAAACTATCTTAACTCTCTGATTCTCCTTCTCCTCTCAAGAACAAGCTTCATGCTTGCTTCTCTTCTTCTTCTCCCATGAGAACTAGCTTTATGCTTCTCTTCTTCACACCAAATAATTCATCTTCTCCAACGATTACGTTCTGGGCTGGTTTCATATCAGTCTAGAATTCAAGAAGAACAACAATAACACTAATGAACCTCTCTCCACGTCTTGCAAACGTGAGGGGGACCCCACGACCTGAGTTAGGCTAATCGAAACCCTTGAACCCTTTTACCCGGAGATATCGCTACAGGCCTTGGTCTATTATTTGTTGCATCAACAAGTTGGCACCCACCGTGGGGCTACGCCGCTTACTTTATCTTAAAGACCAGTTGTGTAGCTCCATTTTCTCTTTACATCATGTCTGAAAGCAAGTCTCTCGGTCAGGTAAATCAGGTGCCTAACAACACCGATTTAACACCAAATTCGGGTCGGATCTCACCGGTCTTATCTACACCTCTTTCTACTCCCGGAAGTACTCCACCGGGATATGTTTCCGGAGTTCACTTCTTTTCAAACACAAACCCATCTCGGTCAGGGGTTGCACGTACTCAAATCGATGTAATGCATACACCGGAACGCATAGATCTAACACCCGAGTGACTAGCTAGAAATTTCTTACAATTGAGATTTCTTCTCAACTAGCATGTGAGCTTAGAAAAGGAAAAAAAGGGTGAGAATAAGACTAAATTATGAGGAGTCTGAACCCTCATTATCACATGGCCCTCCATCTCTTCCTTTTAGCAGCTCACGTTCAGCCACATCTTACCTTGAAGCTGGTCTCAGTGTGACAGACCAACCACTCAAGCCCTTTAGCTTTTGGGGAGGCCAAGTCCAACCGTTTTTCCCTTATTTACCTCCCAACCCGTTACAACCGGTGCATCTATGGGGCATAAAATCACTCTTGATCAATTATGGCAGTCACCAGCTTCAAGTGTTCCCCCTCCCATTGCTACTTCGTGAAAACAAGCCATGGTCACCCCGCCTTTGGCTCGAGGTGCGGTCATGAGCACATCCATGGGAATGCCTTATACAATAAGCCTTTAAGGCTTTAACCTTATGACACAGATAATGGCATCTTTTATTAGTACCATCAGAAAGCCTTTAAGGATTTAACCTTATGCCCTAGCTGATGATACAAATGATGGCATAATTTCCTTTGCAGCACGTGAAAGCTGGATGATGACACAGAAAGCCTTCAAGGCTTTAGCTTTAACTTCATCAACCAAGTGCCAACCACTCACCAGGGTACCTCAAACGGTAACCCAGCTTCAAGGGTAGTAGAAGAGCTCTCAAAACCCTACAAGCCCAACAAACTAGTCTTGCTTCTCCCAACAAATCGTTTATTACGAGTTTCAAACCCAGATAAAGATGCCATCACGGTACTAAAGACTACCTCCAAATCTTCGCCGGGACTGCAAGAATTGAAAAATGACCCAACTCCGAATGTTGTCTCATTTCCATACAAACCCTTGAAGGGTCTTCACGCATATGGTTCAATGACCCTCCTGGACGAAGCGTTCAGACCTTTGACGATCTTAGCAAAAGTTTCCTATAACAACAGAGGCATGTCAATGACGCCATGGTAATCTTCCAGACCAAACAACGTGATGATGAAAGTCTCAGAGACTTCATCGAAAGTTACAAGAAGGAAGGTTTAACTTACGCCGATGAAAAGATTAGGGTTGCAGGGTTCATGAATGCTAAATTCCAAATGTCTCACAAGAGACTTTAATAAATGCCTGCCCAAAACCCTTGAAGAAGCACTTAAAAGGGCTGAAGCCCACATTTGAGGAGAATAAGCTGTAGGTATCAAAGAACAAAATAAAAAAACCCTTAACCAGAGCTTCCAGTATGGCTCTTATGACAAACGGTTCAAAGGTTCGGATTCCAGAAGGCCTGAAGGCCGGAACCCTCCAAGCCGAGAAAAAACCATAAACTTTACAGCCTTAACCAAGACTCCGCAAGAGATCTTGTCAACCGAAGAAGTAAAACACAGCTTCCACCCTCCTCAACCTTTGCCAAAAAACAAAAGATCGGAAAAATCAAGCCAATGTGGTGAGTTTCACAAATAAAAAGGTCACCATACCAATGGTTTCTTTCAAACCCAAAAAGAGGATCGAAGAAGCCGTCAAGTCCGAACTGGCTCACTTGGTTGAAGGGGTCAAGGGCAAGATGGTTGAAAAATAAAAAGTAGGAAGTGAACATGGTCGACCTTGAAAACAAAGCTTCCCACAAACACCATCATTTTAAGGCATGGGAACGTCAATATGTTTGCTTCCCACCACCAGAATGAGAGTTGCTTTCAAACCCTCTGGTGATGGAATCCAACATAGGAACCATCAAGACACAAAAGGCTTACATTGACACCGGTGCAACCACCATAATCATGTTTGAGAAATGCTTTAACCCTCTCAGCGACGATGAACGTTCAAAGTTTCAACAGTCTGAATCCTCCATCGAAGGTATCGCAGACATACCTATCAAGCCTTTAGGCCAAATAACCCATAATGTTTGTTCAACGAGAGAACAAAGGGACGAACCGAACAACTTACTTTTGCGGTGATCAATATCCCTTCTAACGATGATATCATCACAGGAAGGCCAGGTCAAAGTGTGTTCGGAATGGCAGTTTCAGTTGGTCAAGGCACTGTGATGTTTCCCACTGAAAAAGGGATAGCAACCCTTCAACCTACCTAAGAAACTTTTGTGGTTGAAGGGGAAAGCTCAAGAAAGGACAAGGGACGATGAACAAGGGTTGGACATAAACCCAAAATATCCTCAACAGGGGATAAGGGTAAACACTAACCTTTCCAAAGAAACCATCTCATACCTTAAAAAGCTGCTCTTGCACTATGTCTTTGCTTGGTGCCCGGAAGATATGACCGGCATCCCTCGTAGCATTATTGAAACATGAAGTTATGGATCCCACCTGATGTTAAGCCCATTATACAAAAGAAACGGAGTCAAGCCCCTAACAGAAGCCTTGTATAACACCAAGAGATGGAAAAGCTTGTTCTAGCCGGAATCCTTCGAGAGGTTAAGTATCAATCATGGGTAGCCAATCCGGTAATGGTTCAAAAACCCGACAAGTCTGGGAGAATGTGTATCGATTTTAAAGACTTGAACAAAGCACGCCCAAAGGATTGCTACCCGCTACCCGAGATAGACCTCAAGGATAACTCGCTCACAGGCTTCCCATTCAAGTGTTTTCTTGACGCCTAAAAGGGTTACCATCAGATCCTAATAATGAAAAAAAAAAGATGAAGAAAAAACCACATTTCACACTGATGAAGGTATATCTTGCTATAAAAAAATATCTTTTGGTTTGATGAATGCATGTGCCACTTATCAACGTCTGGTTGACAAAGCGTTTGCCAGACAAATCGGCAAAAACATTAAAGCTTATTTTGACGATTTGGTGATCAAGAGCAAAACGGAATACCAAATGCTCGATAACATACAAGAAACCTTCCAAAACTCGAGAAAGATCAACATGAGGCTTAATCCAATCAAGTGCTCGTTTGTAGGGCATATCATTGGGAAACAAAGCATAAAAGCTAACCCTCAAGGGATATGCTAACAAGAAAGGCTTTCGATGGAAAGCTTACAGCTTTGAAGCGTTTTACCTCAAAAGGAAGCCTTCAACCAAATGAAGCAACACTTGGCTTCACTCCCAACCATTTCAGCTCCGGAAACAGGAGGAACGATCTCTGTCCACCTTTCGATTGCTGAAAAAACCATAAGTACGACTCTAATCATTGAACGAAATAAAGTTCAGATACCCATTGACTTTTTCAAAACTTCAAAATTAGCAGAAATCAAATATTCTTCTTCGAAAAAACTTGCTCTAGCCCTAGTCCAAACGGCTAGAAGGCTTCAAAGGTACTTTCAGTCACACCCGATACAAGTGGTCACTGACTAACCTATTAAGAATATGCTTAAAAAATCACCTATGTCCCGAAAAAAGCTGTCAAAGCCCAAGTCTCAGCTGACTTCATCATAGAAGTCCCTAAAAAAGTCACAACGGAAGTCAATACAACCTCCACTGAACCCTCTGACCCCCATACCTGGAAGCTCTTTACCGACGAAGCTTCAACCATTGAAGGGTCAGGAGCAGGGCTAGTTCTAATTGATCCTAAAGAATTGGAATTCACGTATGCCCTTCGTCTTGAATTTCAGACTACAAACAACAAAGCTGAGTATGAAGCATTGATCGCTGGGCTCAAGCTTGCAAAAATACGGGTGTCAAAAGGCTTCAAGTCTTCACAGACTCGTTGCTTGTTTCAAACCAAATAAGTGACAACTACACAGCCAAAGAAATGGGGGTTCATGTAGGTCCACCTGGAGGATCGAGTAACCTCTGTTCCCTGTTTTCCGACAAACCCAAAAGTGCGGAATCCAAACGGGTAAGTTAAACCAAGTTACAAACACGTAAGACACAATATTCAACGATTAACACTCAATGTATTAATGCTAGAAAACGGTTACAATGCGGTGTTTACAAATGATCTCTGTAAACTCTCAGTGTGTGTGTGTTACAATGTGCTCGTTCTCAAATCTATTCAGACTTGTCTCACTATGTTCTGTCTGATGTCTGTGTATTTATACTAGATGACTGGCGAAATCGAGTTCCAACGAAATCTGATTGACGAAATCAGACATCACGACGAAATCCAAAGGACTTCGACGAAATCACATGTGATTTCATCACACATGTGATTTCGCCATAAAGGGATTTCGCCCATGTGTGTTTTTGTCAATTGCATGTTGCACAGATCATAAAGTATTTGGCCCAAAGAGAAGTCAAAGGCCAATAGAAGATATCGGCCCAATGTTGAATTGAATCGGCCCAAGTTACTTTCTGTTGACAAATCTTTCACCATTACAACATTTGCATTCATTAGTCAACTTTGTGACATCATCATGACATCATCATTATGATGTCATGGTGATGTGTCAACGGGAATAGGATCGCGGCGCTCCGTGCTTCGCGTGTCGAACTCAGGGGCGCACGACGGAGGAATGTCGTGACGTCGGACTTGAGCCGGACCTAACCGTGTCGACCCGAACCGAATCGAACCGAGTCGAGTCGCGTCCACATAAAGTGTACCAACAAACTCCCCCTTGGACGCTACTCATGAGGTTCGTCTTCCGTGTCTTTTGTGTCGGAGGATCTTCAAAGTCTTCACGTGTCACAGTCAGGGAGTGTATCAACAAACTCCCCCTTGAATGATGCTCGTGAATCTTTTGATCTTCAAATCTTTAGATCCTTGTGGTGTTGATGAGTGATCAACTGCAACCCGATCATCTTGATCTTCTGATTGCATCAACGTCGTGTCTTCACTTTACGGCTTGTTATCTGACACGTTCTCTTTGCCTTTAGCTAGATTCTGATGTCGCATCTGCACATACAAGAAAGCTAAACACGTAATGAGAACAACCGCTTAGAATATAGACAAATTAAATAAACGACACATATGAGATCAAATCTCAATCAAACACCGACCGACAACATTTTGAAAGTTTAGAAAATGATCAATTTTAATCCTTTAACTTTCAAAAATCGTTAACTTCGACTGTTTTATGAAGGTGCAATTGTTTTACGGCTTAAAATCAGGATTTTGGGTAGGATAGACTCGAGGTCCAACATCGGTCAATCAAAAATAAATTAGAAGCAAAATCTTTTTGGCTTTTATAAAGTTTAGATTAAAACACACCTAAAATCTTTTTGGAAATTTTTCATTTTTCAAATGTAAAGACGGAAAGCAATAAATAAATATATACAGAAATACAGAAACGGAAAACAGTAAATAAATATTTACAAACAATCTTTTTGCGAGTTTCGAGGGTAAGAGAATCATATCAGTGTACGGTCATGCCAAAACGCTCTTTTTGTTCAATTAGTTCACATTTAGATAAGCATCCTATAACAATTATCGGTATTGTTGTCCACATAAGCTCAACTTATCATATGTAATCATGGCGAGGGGATACGTTAAGGTATGATTTATACTTACCGACCGGTGTTCATCCACATCACGACACATTCCCGTATCAAGGTATGCACGAGAATTCATCTTACTGGTGAGTATACCATTTATCATCTGTTTTGACGTATAAAAGATGTGAGAAACTCACTTATTTTGAATTGAAAACAAGCCCTATGTGATAGAATCACTTATTGATGAGGAACTTGATTTTCAGATGCATGAAGGGCACAGGAGCAAGTCCGTGAACAGGTCAGTACTTTCGTACAGCAGAGAGACGAACTTGACTCCAGAAAAGAATCTGTGATATATTATCACTTATTTGATTGGACATGTGATTGTTGATCACTTATTGAGGTCGAATGCAATATGTACACGTATGTATAGTATCATGGAAGATCTAGACTTCGTCTCCGTTATTTTTACGGTTTGATACAACCATGATACCCAGATGATAAGCAGCATAAAGACCAAATATCTCAGAACCTCGGCAATCTCTCAAACGAAATTTCGGTACCAAGACCATATGCCAATGTGCGGTTCCCACCTGGTCTTCAGTCGATTTAAGTTTATATCCCCTGCACACTTTAAAATGATTGTGAGCCTACCGATACATCTTATATAGAGCTGCTTATCGTTTTTCATTTTGCATTTCAGTTCAAAAAGGTTTCGACAGACCACTGATGTACTATCATTTTCTCTTTTTCTCGCCAGGAAACTCATTTTTGTTTTTCCAATGCTTTTGAGTTTTGAAATTTTTCGATGTTTTTGAATTTTCAGATTTTGGATTTACTCCCCCTAAAATGCACAAACTATGATAAATTTAAAAAAAAACAAAGGTATTTACAAAAAGGATTTCCCGATGTCGATTAACTCATGTGTTACCTTAATGCCATTTACCAAAATTAAGTTTTAATCAGAATTGATTTATCGAATTTTGGAAAAATCAGTTGGCACGTCGGTAAGCGGTGCGGACCAAGACAACATTGACGAGTTTCATAGTAAAAACAATCACGTGTGAGGTGATATTTGAGTTCAACGTGTCAGGTCAAAGAGTGTTGTACGAGATGATAATAATTCATAAAGCAGCTTTAATATCGACAAGTATAGGAGAGATATGAAATTTAAAACCGTATCCTGCAACTGCATCGTGCATTGCAATGAATCTGAGTGCTCTCCCAAACTGGATATCCACCCGGTGTGGACTTCAAGGTCGATTTTTGAAACTACTTCAATTAATCCGAGAAAATTCTTCACAGCAACAAGATTATAAACCTTTGGGTCCGGCTGGTCTTCCATATTGCACCAGCGAAGGTCTTTATCTTTCTTTTTCAGAAGTAGTGTGCGGTTGTTCAATCCATGCCAAGGCATCCGCACACATTTTGATTGAATCTATCCTGGGGACCCGATTAAAACCTTGAACAATCACATTTTGAAATGATTTTCATTTTGTCGAAGCTTTCAATTTCTTTTGACAGACAATTCTGTCTTCTTTCCTTTTTCTCTCCATCAAAGGCAACAATTTCTTTGTCGCCGATCTTGTGCATGAATATTCCACTATCAACAATCCGATGACTATCGATAGTTCCTCCTGGAACATCCTGCACACTTACTCAGAGATTAGTTGGAGAGGGGGACCCAAGCCTTCATAGACTTAGGTTGCCCCTGAGTAATTTCAATCTCTTGATGATTTGGAAATTTCACGCCTCCCCCTGAACCTTCACCTGTTTTAGGTCTCCAAGCTTGTTTCCATTTACCAGATTGTGTATTAATTACAATTTCTGGTTTTAACGGTTGTTGTGAACTTGGTTTCCTTTTAACATTTTCCGGTTTTAAAGCCTTTTCAATCACCTTCACATTCTTATGTCGTTGTTTTGTTTCCTGTTCTTTAATAGTGCGTTTATCATGTTTTGGAGAAACAGGACGACGTTGTTGGTGACCTTGTTTAGAAGGGGCTCTTTCAACAAAATTTGGTTTGGGCGAGTTTATGCAGTCTTTAATGATGTGCCCAGACTTCCCACATTTGAAACAAATTCTCCTTTCAACAAACTTAGGAGAATCTGATCGACGACCTGACGTTGAAGTTGTAGACCCAGAGGTACTAGCTTCACACCCATTTGTGTGTTGAGTGTAATTGTTATCATTATTACGTTTCAAAATGTTGACTTTATGAAAAAAATCGGTATTTGACTTATTTTCAAAAGTCTCCACTTTATCAGTACCTTTGGAGGCCACAAACTTTACGTCTTTTGTTTTCTTCTTGTAACGAGCTCCTTTTGATTCAACCTTAGCCTTTGGCTTTGGAGCTTGTTGTTGCTGTTGTTTACCCTTAGAAGCAACACGTTGTTGCTTTGTCGGTGATTTATGTTTTCTAGGGATTGTCTTTCCCAAAAATTTTCTTGTATTATCTTCAAACACTTTGTCAATCAAAGATTGATTGATGTTTTTGATTGGAAAATCTATGTCTGAATAAATTTTACTATCACCGACTAAAGTATACAACAAGTTATTGCTCTTAACAGCAGACACACATTCATTGTCATCTTTGACATCCTTGACAGGATCTATCACTTGCTTGGCAACAGGTTGCACGGCAGGAGTAGGAGGATCACAAAGAATATGATTCTCAACTGGAATTTCTACTCCTTTCGTCTCATCAAGTGATTCATCCTGGTCATTCACATCTAATTCATCATCTGAAGAATCATAGTCCTCAATGGTTGGAGAACTTTGATTTGAAGCACATGATGACTTTTCTTTCCGATCAGATGAGCCCTCCGATGAATTGTCCGGTTTGAACCCTAGGCCAGTAGTAACTTCCTCATAATCAAGAGGCACACTGGGTTCATACCGAGGCATATCCTCTTCATCGGGCGACTTGGTATAGTCGTGTCTCAAAGGGGGTGGACACTTCCTATAACCAACGCCTTTCACATTCCCTTTCAGCTGTTGAACATCTATGATGTGATCGAGCACATATCGGGAGTTAGAATAACTCTCCAATTTGAGCTTGATCGCTTCATATTCACACTTGGCCACGGCTAGCTCTTTCTTGGTTTCCTCAATGATATTAATGTAGTTATTAATACCAATTTGTTTGTTGAAAACAGTTTTTGTTAATTCGGAAACACTTTTCTTTTGGGTTTCAATAACTGTTTTAAACTCCTTTTCATTGCGAGCTAAGGCCATGTTTGCCTCTTTGCACTTTGACAGTTCAATAACCAAACTCTGATTGTGACTATGAATCGTATCACATTCAAGTTTCACTCTATCACATTCATGTTTCATATTAGCACAATCAGTACATATGCTAGGAGTTTCAGATTTTACCTGACTTGTAGAAGCTGTGACATTAGCCATAAAGGCAGTCTGAGAAGAGAAAGATCCATCTTCAGTGAGAATCTTCTCCATTTCTTTTGAAGCAGCAGCAGCTTTCTTGATCAAGTCAGATTTCTCCTTAGCATCATTCGACAAACTATCAGCTTCAGAATCTATTCCCTCTTTCACGTCCGATTCTGAACTGTAATCATTTCCTGAAGATTCACCATCATTGACATTTTTGACAATTTCAGCGTAAAACGCAGTTCCTCATTGATCTCCACCTCCACATTGTACAGACCAGTCACACCTTTCATCAGTTTGATTTGAGGTGGCCGTGGATGTATTTGTTTGATTTCCGAAAGGATTTTGGTTTCCTTTTTGAGGTTGGGCTTGAGGTGGTTTAGAAAAAAAAAAGCAGTTGGATCAAATTGAGGTTGAGGTGTGGCAACTTGAGGTTTCGGAAGATAGGCATTTATATCAAATTGGGGTTGAGGTGTGGCAACTTGAGGTTTAGAAAAATAGGCAGTTGGATCAAATTGGGGTTGAGGTGGTGCAACTTGAGGTTTAGAAAAATAGGAATTTGGGTCGAAAGCATTTGACACATAAGCTGTTTGTATCTTTGTACAACTCATGTTTGGTTTTAGAACAATTGTACCTGCTTAAAAACTTGAAAACACAAAGTTAGATACCTTTTGCAAGTCCTCTGTTTAAAATCACAAAAATAAGAATGTTTCACGAAATCCAATTGTGATTTCGTTGATGTTATGTTTGACGAAAACAGAAATTGTTTTCAAGTGTTTTCGTCAATTTTAAACAACAAGTGATTCCGTAAACAAGTGATTTGGTTCAGACAAGACAAACACAGAAGATAATGAGGAGTGATTTCGTGGAGGGTTGAAGTGTTTTCGGCTGAGAATGATGTGGAGATGGGTGATTTCGGCTGAGAAGTGGAGAGTGATTTCGGCTGGATGAGAGGAGTGATTTCGTGGGTGTTGGTGTGAGGAGTGATTTCGGCTGGCTGGAGTATAAGTGATTTCGGCCAAAAGAAATGATTTCGCTGATAAGGTGATTTCGTGGAGGAGTGATTTCGGCCAAGAACTGTTTTCGCTGAAAAGGGATTTCGGCCAAGGTGTGATTTCGCCAGTTGTTTGATTTCAGCTTGATATTGTTGACTGAACTGATTTGGTTGACTGGAGAGTGATTTCGGCCAAGGGATAATGATGATAAGTGATTTCATAACAAGTTAGATGAAGATATTTTTCAACATAAATTGATTTCGTTGACACTTATAACCAGACAAGACAAAAGTGATATTTATCAAAACATCCTGACACAAAGACTTTTGTGACCATTACCTTACCCTTATTAAAAAAATCCTTATCCAATCTGACAATATCACAACTTGTGACAACAATTTCAACAAAGTATGGTTCACTGTTTTCGAAGGCCCCTTTTTTTTTCTTACCAACTAATGATCACAGACACTATTTTCAAACACACTTGTAATATTATATTGATAAACATAAAACACACTATAATTTAAACTCAAACAAGATCAACTAAAGATATATTCAAGAACAGTTATGAAGATATCAAGAACACGTTGAAGATCAGATGAACTACTTGAAGATTCTGACAATAATTTCACCGGAATAATTTTCCGAACACGAGTTTTGCAAAGAACTTCAATAAAAACCTTAAACTAACATGTATGCATAAGATAAAAACAAGGTTTTGTATGAATTAATAAGCAAAACAACAAGGTTTTTCACGATTCTCAAACTGTTTTTCCAGAAATATATGAACTTCAAACTTTAAAATTCAGAAAAACACTTAAAAATCTTTCAAAAACACAAGAAAAACAACTTGGTTTTAACAAGGAATCGAGCCAATGCTCTGATACCAATTGTAGGTCCACCCGGAGGATCGAGTAACCTCTGTTCCCTGTTTTCCGACAAACCCGAAAGTGCGGAATCCAAACGGGTAAGTTAAACCAAGTTACGAACACGTAAGACACAATATTCAACGATTAACACTCAATGTATTAATGCTAGAAAACGGTTACAATGCGGTGTTTACAAATGGTCTCTGTAAACTCTCAGTGTGTGTGTGTTACAATGTGCTCGTTCTCAAATCTATTCAGACTTGTCTCACTATGTTCTGTCTGATGTCTATGTATTTATACTAGATGACTGACGAAATCGAGTTCCAACAAAATCTGATTGACGAAATCAGACATCACGACGAAATCCAAAGGACTTCGACGAAATCACATGTGATTTCATCACACATGTGATTTCGCCATAAAGGGATTTCGCCCATGTGTGTTTTCGTCAATTGCATGTTGCACAGATCATAAAGTATTTGGCCCAAAGAGAAGTCAAAGCCCAACAGAAGATATCGGCCCAATGTTGAATTGAATCGGCCCAAGTTACTTTCGGTTGACAAATCTTTCACTATTACAACATTTGTATTCATTAGTCAACTTTGTGACATCATCATGACATCATTATGATGATGTCATGGTGATGTGTCAACGGGAATAGGATCGCGGCGCTCCGTGCTTCGCGTGTCGAACTCAGGGGCGCACGACGGAGGAATGTCGTGACGTCGGACTTGAGCCGGACCTAACCGTGTCGACCCGAACCGAATCGAACCGAGTCGAGTCGCGTCCACATAAGGTGTACCAACAGTTCAAAAGCTTCAAGTCCTCACAGACTCTCTCAAGCTAAAGACAATAACAGCTACATAGCAAAAGAACCCAACATGTATTAGTACCGAGAGAAATCAAAGGATTTGATGAACACATTTCAAACATTTTCCATCAAAAAAGTTCCAAGATCTCAAAACAAGAGAACTAATGCACTAAGCAAACTTGTATCTCCTACGTTTTGCCCACCTCACCAAGAAGGTACTAATTGAGGTGTTAAAAACCTCATCCATCCAAAGACTCGAGGTTCAAGATGTGATCACTAAAAAAGGGCCAAATTGGATGACTCCCATTGAAAGGTTCCTCAAAATCGTAAATTACCTAATGACCAGACTGAGGCTAAAAGGGTTCGTATCAAGTCAAGGCAATATGTGTTACAAGGAGATATCCTTTACAAAAAGGATACCTTGCACCACTACTTCAATGCGTTGGCCCAGAACAAAGCCAATATCTGATCAAAGAGGTTCACGAAGGGATATGTGGAGCTCATTGTGGCCCAAAATCGGTAGTGTCAAAGTTGATGAACCTCGAACACTTTTGGCCTTCCATGCATCGAGATACCTCCGAACAACTGCGAAAGTATGAAGCTTGTCAGTTACATGCTCCGGTACCCAAAAGTCTCAAACACGACCCCGTTCCCATCTCCTCGGCTTGGCTATTTCACAAGTAGGGAATAAACATCGTTGGTCCATCCCCACTAGCCAAATGAGGAGTCAAGCTCTTATTGGTAGCCGTGAACTACTTCACCAAGTGGCCAAAAGTAAAACTATTGGCAAAAATCTCAGGGAAACAGGTCATTGGTTTCGTTTACGAAAACATAATCTGTCGTTTTGGGCTCCAGGGGTACAAGTCACGGATAACGGGAAGTAGTTTGCCGAGAAGCCTTCTAGCTCCTGGTGTAAGGAGTTCAGAATAACCCAAGTATTCAGCTCGGTAGCTCACCCACAATCCAACGGCCAAGTTAATAGGATAAACAACAACATTGTTGAAAGGATTAAATCTCGATTGGAAAGATACGACAACAACTGGCTCGAATAGCTTCCCAATGTGCTATTGGAAATTCGAACAACCAAGAAAACGAGCCACAAGAAAACACCCTACAGCCTAGTGTTTGGATCAGAGGCTATAATCCTAGCTGAAAACAGAGTGACAACACAAAGAACATTTAACATCGACCTCGAGCCAAATAGAAAGAGACGATGTGGAATTTGGAACAACTCGAATAGGCTCGTGATTAAGCAGCCATACAAAAAGCAAGGCACAAGCAAAACATGGAATTTCATTACAATACACGGGTGAAGCATGCACACTTCAAGCCTGGGGACCTTGTGCTTCGAAATAATGAGGCCTGCAAGAAAGAAAGCCAAGGAAAGCTCGGCCCTAAGTAGGAAGGGCCATACACTATCCTTAAAGCCCACAAAGGGGGATCATACAAGCTGGCAGGTCCGCAAGGCAAAAAGCTTCCCCGCCATTGGAATGGCAAAAACCTTAAAAGGTTTCATGTTTAACCAAAACGTATTACAAATAGTTCCCAAAAGTTGTTCTATTCCCCTAGTAATCAAAATACTTTGAAATGAATGAACGATGAATCAAAATTTGTCTTTCTATCCCAAAAGTTGAGAACCTAGCAAGAAACTCCATGGCAAGGGCCATGTAAGGGGATGAGCTCCCAGGCCACATCGCTCAATAGGTTCAAGGGTTGAATGGACCTATATATGGGGTGAGTTCCTAAATCAATACAACTCCATGAGACTCATAGAAATCTTGAAAAACATGTCTCATAGACGGGTTTGAACAGCCTACACCAAATGTTCCTTAAGCCCCAACATTGGCTTACAAACCAAAAAGACTCTAAGTGAATGTCATACATAGGATAGAGGTTGTATCTTCTTGTTAAAAATATCCTAAGGCTAAGTGACTGCAGCACTGAACCCTTTAAGGTATAAGTAACATAAGATGCACCGCCCAAAACAAAGACAACATACAAAACCAATAAAAACACAAGGGAGTAAACAGAACAACACAATAGACATAACAAGATAAGTTAAAGATAGCAAGGGCCATACTGCCAGGCTTTAACCACCAAGGGACCTAAACGGTTCCCTTAAAATAAAAGGATGTTCAAACAAACAATCCATAACATTGTTCGACATGCTAAGAATACTACAAATCAAAGTTTCTTCTTCACTTGTCAGCATCAGAGATGGTAGACTTTGCTGCATCATCCTTATTCGAAACCCCATCATCTTGGGTGTTTTTAGCCATCCTCTTTTTCCTCCCTACGACACCCGTTGTCTCGGAGGCTTCAAGGCTTGAACCCTTTGAGCCCTCACCACCTTCAGAACACATTTCCTTGCTATCTCCGGAGCAAGGACGTTTCTTCGAGAGGGACTTCAACACTTCGTTACAAACAGCCTCATTAAGGCCCTTGGGTTTTAGCTCCTGCTAGACAAGCAAAGGTTTACCAAAACACTTGGAGACTTCACCCACATAAGGGTAAATAATATGCCCTACCTTCAAAACAGTTTCCTTGAAGGCTTCGAAGGCTTTGGGTTGAAAAGAGAAGACTTTTCCTGAGGCCCCCCAGGCTCACAAAGCTTTGTAACCAGCAAACAAACCTTGGTGTCTCCCATGAGCAAGAAGCTCGGTGTACACATCACCCAAGACCTTTTTGAACTCCGATGAATGGAGAAGATACTTAACCACTTGCTGGAATCCATACTCAATGAGCCATTTATTATCACTAGTTGCCTGGGCAAGTGAAGCCTTTAACCCTTCTTTCTCCTCTAATAAGGCCTTTTTCTGAACCTCCAAGGCAGCCTTATCGATCCTGACTTAAACCCTGTCAGCTTCCAAGCGTTTTTCCAATTCAACCACCTCAGTCTTGTGCTGGGAAGAAAGCTCATCAATACTCAACATCAGCTTTTCTCCCTCCCAACATAACCCTCTGCCTCTTTCTTTAGAGTAGCTAGTGAAGCCTTCATCTCATCCCTCTTCTTTGAGAAGACATCATATTCTCGCATCCTCTTGCGAAATCGGGATACACCCTCTGGAAGCAAGGTAACAAGGTTACAAGCACCCATTACCATTTTTTGAAATCATCAGGTCATCACCATAGATGAGCAAGAACCTCGAACAACAGGAGAATCAAAGTGGGTAAGAACATCCTCACAAACGGATGAAGGCTTGAAGCTGTCACCAACTGTGACCTTCCAATCCGGCACATAAACCTCCCCTGGATTAACATTGGTGGAACCTTCACCACCCTTCCCGGAACCCCTCAAGCTCACAACCTTTTTACCCGCCAAACCACCAAGGGCCGTCCCTTGTCCTTTTTTGATTTTCCCCAACCCCAACTTCTAAATCATCTGAAGTCTCTATGTCATTACTTAGTTCCACCGGCTCAGAAGCTGATGGTTGGTCAGTAGTCTTTATCAAACAACAGCTCGAACGACGAGTAGAGACTTTGGAAGCAACAACTTTGGTGAAACCCTTGACATTGGGAACGTTCACATAGCCTGAACCCTTGAACCTATGTTCAGTGCCCCTAACAACAACATCTTCGCTGGATGTAGCCTCGGCATCTCCAAACACAACATCAGATGTGTCATCACTCTTGATAAAGTCTAAGGCAAACATAACTGCAACAAATAAAATATAACATAAGCAGAAAATACAAAATATCATACCTTGATCATCTCTCACGAGCACAGGGTCACGATCCGGCTTGTCCCACAACCTGCTAACATCCATCAGCACTAAAAGATGTTCGGGAAAGGGACAAAGCCTAGAAGGACACCTCCTAATAAACTTCAACAACCATCTATCTCGTGTTTAAAAGGTTTAAGCTCATTCAAAACAGCATAAGGGTGCCTCCAAACAAGCCTGAAAGGAACAATGGACTCAGAAATCCACGAAAATCGGTCCTTCCAAGAACCAAGGGTAGTAACCATAGACGAAATTAAACACACATCAACCTGAGATGTTTCAAAGGTAAACCAATCGCATTTCTTGGCTAACTGGAAGAAACGGCGGAACAACAACAACGATGGGTCATACCCTATCGCTGGACACAAAACATCAAAGTGTAAAACCCTAGCAAGACCTTAAGGGTGTAACTGACCAAACGACACACGATAATACTCTAAAAAATTCAGAATAAGACCGAAAACGGATGACGCAAGTTGGAAAACTCAGCAATAAAGAGCAATCGAACCAGCGGGACACTAACCGATCGATTTGCCAAAACCCAGAGCCACCGGATTAAACTTTAGGTCGATCCTCAACTACCTCTTGAGTGAGACAGTTGAAGCCTTTAAGCCTTCAAGCCTTGAAACCTTGAAGCCTACTATCATTCCGAAATTCAAATCTCAAAACTCAAACGCCTTAAAGCCCTGAAGCCTTTAAGCAATAAAAAATAATGTGTAAAAGTCAGAAGCATTTGAGCTTACATCCCAAACACCTCTGACTTGGGGGGCTGATGATGGGGGTAGCCCAAATCTCAATAAAATGACTAATATACATAACAGCTTAAAAGGTTAAAAGGTTGAGAGGTTCAATACGCGCAAACTCATGAGAACAGTAAAAAGGACAAGCACAGTGTCCGGTCACATCAACACTTAACGTGTGAACCATTTCTGCACAAACAGAACATGTGCACAGAGAACACCCTTTTGTCCGCAGGTCCAAACCGTTCAACCCCTAAAAGGGTAAGTCCCTCACTGCAAGCCAGGTTCATTAGTTAAAGGTTTCTCCTTTGAGAAACTTCTTCCCCTATAAATTGCAGCCCATGCCAAACATATGAAACGGTCCAGAATCAGCTGAAAACTATCTTAACTCTCTGATTCTCCTTCTCCTCTCAAGAACAAGCTTCATGCTTGCTTCTCTTCTTCTTCTCCCATGAGAACTAGCTTTATGCTTCTCTTCTTCATACCAAATAATTCATCTTCTCCAACGATTACGTTCTGGGCTGGTTTCATATCAGTCTAGAATTCAAGAAGAACAACAATAACACTAATGAACCTCTCTCCACGTCTTGCAAACGTGGGGGGACCCCACGACCTGCGTTAGGCTAATCGAAACCCTTGAACCCTTTTACCCGAAGATATCGCTACAGGCCTTGGTCTATTATTTGTTGCATCAACAGGTGTCTAAATATTTCTTAGATCACATGCTTCCAAACAACTAGAGAGGACGGATATATATGGTGATGAAGTAATATTGGTTATTGTAGAACTATAGTGGATAAAGCGGTGTACTTTAGCTAGTAGGGTGATGCTCAGCCAATACAAAGTCATATTTTACCCACCAAGTAATATCTTGCCGTGTGACCCAGGATATGGGGAACCATAGATACCCACAAGTAATTTTTATACTTAATTATATAAAAATAAAATGAACGGATGGAACCATAAACTTTAATTCCTCTTCATCATGTGTCAAGTCATAATCACCTTTTTTGAATTTCTCAGAATATGAGACACCAAATAAAATAAAATAAAAACAAGATAAACACAACCCCATCAATTAATGGCTCATTTAGTAAGCACAGGTATCATAAACTATGGTAGGTGAAAAAAACACTTCCATCACATGTTAGAGATAGCAGGAAACAAGAAACAAGATACAAGGAAAATTATCAGATATTTGGGTAGAAATTATTAGATTTCAATGGGGAAAGTAGCTATATTTGTTCTTTTACTTGTTTCACTCCACATCCACAAAATCTATACTGCCGAAATCGACGTCATTTCGGATTTACAGTTCTTGACAGAAAACGACACTCTGGTCTCACCGGGCGGAACCTTTGAACTCGGCTTTTTCAAGCCGGGTAGCACTGGGAATAGCTACCTTGGTATATGGTATAAGAAAATATCTGTCCAAACAGTAGTTTGGGTTGCCAACAGAGATCGCCCGCTCGTCGCATCATCAGGTCTGCTAAAGATTGTCCATCCTGGAAAGCTTATCCTCATAAACCATGCCAATGGTATTATGTGGTCATCCAACACAACATCATCAGGAAGGGCAACTGCAAAGCTTGATGACACCGGAAATTTAGTCATGAGAGATGGACACAACACAAGGATTCTCTGGCAGAGTTTTGATTATCCAACTGATACTCATTTACCAGGCATGATGTTCGGGAAGAACTTGTTGACGGGCAGGGAATGGAATATATCGTCATGGAAAAGTAGCGAAGATCCAGCTCCAGGTGACTTTACCTTTGGCATAGACACAAATGGTTATCCTCAGAACATACTCAAAAAAGGCCCAGATTTCATCAAATTCAGGGCTGGACCATGGAATGGTATACGCTTTAGTGGGGCTTCATCGTTCAACCAGAACACGATCTTTACTTACAATATGGTTATTAATAAAACATTGGCAGCTTTTACTTATAATCTTGTAGACAGTTCTGTTGTAACGAGGTTCACCTTGACTTCTTCCGGGGATCTACAACGTTTAGTATGGGTGGAAAGGGCGAAAAAATGGCAGGTTACAGTTACATTACCAAGAGGAGACTGTGATTTTTACAACAATTGTGGTGCTTATGGAAGCTGCAGCACTGCAAGCGCACAGGTATGTTCATGCTTGGATGAGACGAAATTTGTACCTAGAAACCCAAAGGGGTGGAATGAAGCAGATTGGTCTGGTGGCTGTGTGAGGCGAACACCCCTGGATTGCAAAAATGGAAAAGATGGGTTTTTAAGGTATGCCAATGTAAAATGGCCAGACACACACACTTCCTGGTATAACATTAGCATGACCCTAAAGGAATGCGCAGCGGTATGCCTAAAGAACTGTACCTGTATGGCTTACGCAAATACAAATATCACAGGAAAGGGAAGTGGCTGCTTGCTTTGGTTCAATGACCTCAAAGACATCATGGTCATCACCGAAGGCAACGGTGGTCAGGATATATTCGTAAGAATGGCTTCCTCTGAATTAGGTAACCTCCTGCTACTGAATTTGGCTAAATATGAATATATTTTAACACAAAACTAATCTAAATTGGTCGTTTTACAAGAAATGGTGCTACATGGATCTATTTATCCGATCCTACAAACCTACTAAATTTCATGGCTATTATCTATCTCTAAGTACTTGCCAATTAATGTTGTCGCTGTGTTAATTGTTGTCGCTAGAATAATATAATCATTTGTTCAGGCTATGTCCCATTTAAATAGACGTAACATAAAAGGAAGCTACCCAAAAAATAACAAACAAAACAACTTATTCCTAATAAACATTTGAAGATTGGCTAAACCCTTGACTACACTTTATTCGGTGCGAAACGGCTAGACTTCAACAACCTGCTTGACTACTCTCTTCCTGACTCACCATTTGAATTATATCCTAACATTGGTATCCTGATGTTGCTCAACCAGTTTCCGAGAACCGATCAGGAAGTACACACATCAAATTAATCTTATCAGCCGTCTTTCTGGGAGTTCTCCTAATAGGATTGAGCTCTACATTGTTCTGCTATACATTGAGGAATAGGAATCATGCACAACCAATGGGAGAATGTAAGCAATATCTTATGCTGAATAATATAGAGTAACATGAATTATTGAGCAGATTCTGTGATTTTAAAGTTTGCCTTATTTCTAATGCATAGGTGAATCTTTTCAAGTCTGTGAAAGCCAGAAAGAAGCCATGGAGCTACCATTGTTTAGCTTCTCCACAATAGCAGAATCTACTGCTAGTTTTTCACCAGAAAATAGACTTGGAGAGGGTGGATTTGGGGCTGTTTATAAGGTAAAAGTTTTAAAATGCTTTCATGTACTTTGCTTAAGTATATAATAAAATCCCATCATATATAATGCAGAAGATTAGAATTGTAACTAAATGATCCAATGAAGACACACGGTAATTCATCAACCATACCAAAAGAAATGAATCTTTGTATTTTAATTATGCCACTGATACAAAAAGATTAAAGAAATGGGAAGCCACAATTTGATTATGCATAGTTATTCACAACTTAAATTGTGGTCCTCAGGGTGTGCTAGAAGGGAAAGAAATTGCAGTTAAGCGTCTCTCCAGGACTTCCAGCCAAGGACTTGATGAGTTCAAGAATGAAGTCATCTGCATTTCAAAACTTCAGCACCGCAATCTTGTTAAGCTACTTGGATGTAGCATCCAGGGAGACGAGAAATTGTTAATCTATGAATACATGTCCAACAGAAGCTTAGACTTTTTTATATTCGGTCAGCGTCATATTGTAGTCATTGATTAATATCAGGACCTACCTGTCTACTAAAACTATGACTCATTAAACCTATATGTTTGGCAGATAAAACACAAAGCACACTCCTTGACTGGACAAAGCGATTCCACATCATTGAAGGAATTGCCCGCGGACTTCTTTATCTGCATCAAGATTCACGACTAAGAATCATTCATAGAGATCTTAAAGCTAGCAATATTCTACTGGATGTGGACATGAACCCTAAGATATCAGACTTTGGCTTAGCAAGAAGCTTTGGAGGAAATGAGACTCAAGCAAACACAGAGAAAGTTGTTGGCACATAGTAAGTTACAAATTCAACTCTAGGTTTTTTTAATGCTTTATCTTACTTTTAGAAACATTTTTCTCTGCAGTGGTTACATGTCACCCGAGTATGCACTAGATGGTATCTTCTCAACAAAGTCCGATGTGTTTAGCTTTGGTGTTTTGGTATTGGAGATTGTAAGTGGGAGTAGAAACCGGGGATTCGTTCACACTCAACATGACAGTAACCTTATTGGACATGTAAGTTCATGACCGGCCCCAAACTACTGTTTTAATTGTTCTGTACTCTACAACCAAATAACTATTTCCACACTATAATCAGGCATGGAGAATGTATAATGAAGGCAGGTCAATGGAGCTCATTGATTCGACTATAGATGAACCAAGCGATTCATCCGAAGTTTTAAGATCAGTCGAAGTTGGTTTGTTATGCGTTCAACAGAATCCAGAAGATAGACCAGATATGTCATCTGTGGTTCGAATGTTGGGCAGTGAGGGTGCATTGCAGAAACCTAAACAGCCAGCATTTTTTACAGAAAGGAACTTACATGGTGCTGATTTCTCTTCAAGCACTTGTCCAACAAGCTCAACCAATGATTTTACTGTTACAAAGGTAGTTGCTCGATAAAAGGAGCGTACGTAAGTGTTGGGCATTAAACTTAAAACAGACAGGTTTTGGGGAGTGTGTTCAATGGGAATTTGATGGCTCAAACGTTAATCAAACTATGCGTATGATGTATGGATTTGAATTCCCCAAATGTCTAGTATCTGACGGTTAATGTTTCAGGCCGTTTGGAATTTCCTACAAAAATTTATGGCAGCTTAGTAATGGTTGATCATGAGCTACTGGATTATAATTAAAGCTAAAGTTATTTTTTATGGCTATGATTAATGTACATTATTTCTTTCAAGAGTCTAATCTGTACCTAATAAATAATGTCTGTACCACCTATCACGATTCTGGAAGCTCAAGATTCTTTTCTCGCTATCTCTTATTTTAATTTGTAAATATATCTTATCTCAAAATATCGTTTTATAATTTAAAATTTTCAATTATATTACACGAGTTTCAAACCTAGTATGGATCTATATATGTGTACGTTATTTCCTTGTTAAATTAATGATTTGCAATAAATTATTGAAAATCATCATATTAACAACAGAAGCCAATCTCACACTAACAACACACGACATGAAAATATTGGAATTTTGTGCTCCATTATGAATGTCAGGTACATAAACTTAAGGGTCAGGTTATTAACTTACCGGGCTATTATAAACGTGCCTCTCATTTAGCTGCAATCAATAAAACCTCTTTCTGTAGGAGTGGCTTTCCCAGGATTCGTTTCTTCATCATCAACCAAAACAATAAACAGAAGATGAAAGATAGATAGAACGAGAGACTGACATAGTAAACAAGCTGATTTTGCAATTAAATGATTCAATTATATAGAACCCAACACACAAACTTGTTCGACGTAGTACAGACTTTTATAGCATATGAAATGACGCAATTCGTAGAAGCAGTTTTCTTGGCGACGTTTCATGTGTAACCTCCGGTACGTTGCCATTACATACCCTATGATGACATACAAACTTTGATAACATTCAGCATAGTGACTCCAGCGTATAAAAATGTAACTAATTAAGTTTTTTGACCCAACATTAGTAATAATAATAAACAGGTAAACAGAAATTTTGTAAGGCCCAAACTTAAAATGGATTAATTTCAACACTCACCTAGACATAACTCGGTCAAACTGATCAAGTGAACCATGATGTATCACGTGTTCTTATTTTTCTTGTTCCTTTGTTGTCTAAATATTTCCTAGGCCACATGATTCCCACAACTAGACAAGACGGACATGTGGATGGACGTATGTGGAGGGAACAACAAATACAAATATTGCATATTGTAATTAAAAGTACGGTAATTTAACCACTTGGTGATGCTCAACCACCAAAGCCAGCTTTTAGCCACCAAGTAACTCCTTGCCGTGTGACCCAAGGTACAGGGAACAAAGACGTAAATACGACACTTATTAAATAAAATAATGGACTGATGGAAACGAAAATTCAAATCGAAGGATAGACAAAAACAAAATTTTATCTTAATTCTTTGTCATGTGATAATCACGTTTTTTGAAATGTATAAAAACAAGAGACACTAAAAATACACAGCAATTAATACCTCATTGAATAAGCACAGGTACCATGTACTATGGTAGGTGAAGATATCACTTCATCACATGCTAGAGATATGATATAGCTAGGAATAAATAACAATATATAAGGATATTTATAAGGAAATTGGGAGGAAAAATTTTGAATGGAGAGAGTAGCTATATTTGTTCTGTTACTTGTTTCACCCCACATTCAGACAATCTATACTGCTGAAATCTACATCATTTCAGATCTACAGTCCTTGACAGAACAAGACACATTGGTCTCGTCAGATGGAACCTTTGAACTGGGCTTTTTCACGCCAGGTAGCTCTGGGAATAGATACCTTGGTATTTGGTATAAGAAAATAACTGTTAAAACAGTGGTTTGGGTTGCCAACAGATCTCGTCCACTCACCGTCCCATCATCAGGCGAGTTGAGGATTGTCCATCCAGGAAATCTAGTCCTCATGGACAATATTACCAGTGGTATATTGTGGTCATCCAACACAACATCCTCAGGAAATGCAACTGCAAAGCTTGATAATATGGGAAATTTAGTCATGACAGACGGAGACAACAAAAAGATTGTCTGGCAGAGTTTTGATTATCCTACTGATACTCTTTTATCTGGCATGAAGTTTGGGAGGGACTTGTTGACGGGCAGGGAATGGCATCTATCATCATGGAAAAGTAGTGATGATCCAGCTCCAGGTGAATTTACCTACAGCATTGACACACACGGTTATCCTCAGGACATACTTAAACAAGGTGCTGATGTCAAGTTTCGGGCAGGACCATGGAATGGTCGACGGTTTAGTGGCGCCTCAGAGTTCAGCCGGAACAAAATCTTTACTTACAATATGATTATTAATGAAACAATGGTAGCTTTTACTTATGATCTAATAAACAGTTCGGTGGTATCAAGGTTCTTCTTGGATTCTTCCGGGGAGCTACAGCGTTTGGTATGGGTGGAAGATACTAAAAAATGGCAGCTTATTGTTAAATTACCAAGAGGGATATGTGATACATACAACATTTGTGGTGCTTATGGAAGTTGTAGCACTGAGAACTCACAAGCATGTTCATGCTTGAATGAGACAAAATTTGTGCCTCGAAACCCAAAGGGTTGGGAGGCAGCAGATTGGTCTGGTGGTTGTGTTAGGCGAACACCATTGGACTGCAAAAATGTATCAGATAGTTTTATAAGGTATTCTGATGTAAAATTGCCGGACACACACACTTCCTGGTTTAACATGAGCATGACCCTAAAGGAATGCGGAGCAATATGCCTAAAGAATTGTACTTGTATGGCTTATGTGAATACAAATATTACAGGGGATGGAAGTGGCTGCTTACTTTGGTTCAATGACCTCTTAGACATTAGAGTAATAACCGAAGGCAACGGTGGTCAGGATATATTTGTAAGAATGGCTGCTTCTGAATTAGGTAACGAGCTCTTACTAAATGGGTCGCTTTATAAGAAATTCACATTCTACACAGAACGATTTATCTGATCATACAAACTTACTAAATTTCACGGCTATTATGTATCTCTAAGTTACTTTTGTTGCTATGTTAATATCATGTAGTTGGTCAACCAGTTTCTGAGAACCGACGAACAAACATTATAATCATCTTGTTACCAGTCATTATGGGAGTTCTTCTTATAGGCTTTAGCTTTAAATTATTTTGGTATAGACTGAGAAATAGGCGTCATGCACAACCAATGGGAGAAGGTAAGTAATATCTGTATGCTGAATGGTTTAGAATAACATGAATTATTGAGCAGATTCTGTGATTTTAAAGTTTGTCTTATTTCTAATGCATAGGTGAATCGGTTCAAGTCAGTGAAAGCCAGAAAGAAGCCATGGAGCTACCATTGTTTAGCTTCTCAATAATAGCACAATCAACTGCTAGTTTTTCACCTGAAAATAGACTTGGAGAGGGTGGATTTGGGCCTGTTTATAAGGTAAAAGTATAAAAGGCTTTCATTTACTTTGCTTAAGTATAACATAAAATCCCAATATATAATCCATATATAAGATTAGAATTATAAGTCAAAGATCCAATGAAGACACACTGTAATTCATCAAACATAACAAAAAGATAAATCTTTGTATTATATAATCATGCCACTAATGCTAAAAGATAATAATAGTAGCCACACTTTAATTTATGCATAGTATTTCACATTGCAAACGGTAATCTTCAGGGTCTGCTAGAAGGGAAAGAAATTGCAGTTAAACGTCTCTCCAAGACTTCCAGACAAGGACTTGATGAGTTCAAGAATGAAGTCATATGCATTTCAAAACTCCAGCACCGCAATCTTGTTAAGCTCCTCGGATGTAGCATAGAGGGAGACGAGAAATTGTTGATCTATGAATACATGCCAAACAGAAGCCTAGACTTTTTTATATTCGGTCAGCATCATATATATAATAGTCATTTATTTAATATAAGGAACTAATGAAACCTAACTCTTTTGCAGATAAAACACAAAGCACACTTCTTGATTGGACAAAGCGATTCCACATTATTGAAGGAATTGCCCGAGGACTTCTTTATCTACATCAAGATTCACGACTAAGAATCATTCATAGAGATCTTAAAGCGAGCAATATTCTACTAGATCTAGACATGAATCCTAAGATATCAGACTTTGGCATAGCAAGAAGCTTTGGAGGAAATGAAACTCAAGCAAATACAGATAGAGTTGTTGGCACATAGTGAGTTGAAAAAATTAAGTGTATATTATATTTTTTTTAGTCTTTATATATTACATTTACAAACAATTTTCTGACTGTAGCGGTTACATGTCTCCGGAGTATGCACTAGATGGCATTTTCTCAACAAAGTCAGATGTCTTTAGCTTTGGTGTTTTGGTGCTGGAGATTGTAAGTGGGAGTAGAAACCGGGGATTCGTTCATACTAAGCATGACAATAACCTTATTGGACATGTAAGTTCACCGGCCACAAACTACTCGTTTGATTTGTAACTAATTAAGTTATGTATTCTACAACCAGATAACTATTTCCGCACTTTATTCAGGCATGGAGAATGTATAATGAAGGCCGGTCAATGGAGCTCGTTGATTCAACTTTAGATGAACCAAGTGATTCATCCGAAGTTTTAAGATCAATCGAAGTGGGTTTGTTATGCGTTCAACAAAGTCCAGAAGACAGGCCAGACATGTCATCTGTGGTTCGAATGTTGGGCATTGAGGGTGCATTACAGAAACCTAAGCAGCCGGCATTTTTCACAGAAAGGAAATTTCATGGTGCTGATTTCTCTTCAAGCACTTATCCAACAAGCTCAACCAATGATTTAACTGTTACAGAAATAGTTGCTCGATAATGAGCACATACATAACTTCACTTTTAGGATCGTGCTTTTTGTATTCTTGGTTCCATCAAATACAATACATGTCCATTCCTAATAAACACATAACTTCACGTTATATACTTATTTCTTTGTGTTTTGGGAAGTGTATGTTTGATACAGCCAATTAACACACTTGAACACAATGTTGGTTACAGGCCCCTCAACACACTAGCTATACACTCAAACAAACTTACGTATGTATGTAGTATATGTGAAGGAAAAGTTGCAGAGGTTATAAAATGGCTACTGTATTCAATAATCAAAAGAGGCTTTACAAGTGGTTACTGAAACAAAGAAAACCTACCACTATTTATAATTAAAAAAAAACACATGCTAAAAAACAATTCTAAACAACCCACGTTCCCTCTGAATTTGGTCAAATCTGACCACTTCTTTTTCCTTTCAGCTTGTAGGGAAAGCAACGAATTGATCCAAATAATGACCCCTTAATCTACTAGTTTGTTAGCTACTTAGTCAAATAAAACCCATCAGTTTAGCTACATGACCCATATCCAGTGACCCGTTAAACCGCGACCCGATAATGCACCGACCGTGACCCGTAAACAAACCCGAATAATCCAACAATCACCCCCTTAATCGGTGTTTGTTTACGCCTTCACCGCAGCACCGAATCACCTCGGTTTCAAACCATCACGACTTTTTACCGGACACCCCGACCACCACCGGTCACGCCCAAAGTCAACTCGGTTCAACCCGAATCAAACTGACCACACTTGTAACATGTCACATGGCATCCCGTTGTACCCATTCACTAACATCACAACTTATCACGGATCAACGACCTCTCCCCGGTCACATCCAAAGCCACCCGATTGAACTCCAACGCCATAATGTCACCACCGTGTTCTTCCTTTTTTTTCAACAACCTTTTTCCGATCACCCTTGTTCAAGGGGCTCTTCACCGACAAAGAAAACAAGTCACCCGCTTCTTCTGTTTTCTCACCTTGCCAAACGAGACGAATCCAAAGCTACTTGCTTTGACGGATCCTTTTTGCCCGCTTTTCACTCACATACGCCGGTCTCCTCTTATCACAAAACAAGCCGATCAAGGTAACCTTCTCACCATCTACTGTTATCACCGGTTGTATACCAGTTGCGCAAACCCGCAACTAACACCCGAATAGCCCTTTATCTTCCTCCTTTAATCACCACTAGCAGCCCCAGAAAACAAGTGTTTATCACCGGTCACCCCCGTCATCTTAACCGGTACGTCTACCACAACAACGGCCGACCGAAACACCATAACACCTCCGATTACGGCTGCTAAACAGACCAGAGACAGCACCCTGCTGTCCCGACCCTTCTTTTACGCCTGCCCTCCACCGACCGACACACCCGCCGGCGGCGGAGGCTACCCCGATACGAGCCCTAGGCTCTTATACCAAATGTTGGTTACAGGCCCCTCAACACACTAGCTATACACTCAAACAAACTTAAGTATGTATGTAGTATACGTGAAACAAAGAAAACCTACCACTATTTATAATTAAAAAAACACATGCTAAAAAACAATTCTAAACAACCCATGTTCCCTTTGAATTCGGTCAAATCTGACCACTTCTTTTTCCTTTCAGCTTGTAGGGAAAGCAACGAATTAATCCAAATAATGACCCCTTAATCTACTAGTTTGTTAGCTACTTAGTCAAATAAAACCCATAAGTTTAGCTAAGTGACTCGTTAAACCGCGACCCGATAACGCACCGACCCGTGACCCGTAAACAAACCCGAATAATCCAACACACAATCGGCTTTGTGAAACCCCTCCAAGACTCTTCTCTTTTATTAGAATCTCAAGACAATTCTTTCTCATTACAATTGAAAGCTACCAAACTCTATGACCGTGAAACTATTTGTACACTTCTTCCAATTTCATTCGGACTCAAATACAAAAGCCGACTCAATAATAAAAAATAATTATATTCAATATTCAAACTTAATAGATAGAATTACTTGACCTACTCCAACATATAAACAATTGATGATATTGAAGAAGCTTGTATACAAACGTAAATACAATGGCTTTTAAATAGCCTGTACAAACCTTTACAATAATAAAATAATGGAAAGGAGAATGCAAAGCAAAAGGCTAAAACTAAGGAAGGAGAGAATGTTACAAATTATGTCTAAAAATAGATTCCATAATGATAGAAGAATATTATATAACTAGGTTATATACCCGTGAGCTTCACGGGTTATGGGTTGTGTTAAAAAAAATATATTTACAAAAGAAATTTTTTTATATTATTTCTTACAAGTGGATAACCATTCATGTTTGGTAAACATTACCAACAACTCTCGTTTCATGTACCGAGTTTCCCGTACTGAACCGTACGGTTCGGCATGGTATCGAACCGTACCGTGTATTTTCGGTACCGGTACCCATCAAAACAGATTCAAGTTCCATCAAAACAAACACATTATTCCACTATACACCTTTGCACAACCCGGCAAAGAATTTACAAAATAGCAGGCATTTTTCAACCTAAAATGCACTTATTTCTAATTATTCAAATGATCAAAGATTGAGATGCTCATCATACAAACATGGAGATATAAACTTAAGTTACAGTTACATTTTTATAAATGGTGGCATTTGAAGGAGACACCATGACTGAAAAGACGTCCACCACTAATGACATGGCACTTTATAGAATTTTTCATTACTTACCAGGAACGGGGCTCTACCCTTCTCCCTCGGCCTCGGATCCTGTCAAGAGTTGCTTTCAGAATGTCCTGAGAACAACCTGGCTTCACAATGCTTCATTCCTGCATAAAAATATATAACAAACTCAACTTAAACCAGAATGATTTAAGAGGCTGTAAGAATTTACATTCACATTAATGGCTTTCAACCTGTTTACTTTATAGTTTATCTTTTATCTGGTTAACCCGTTATTAATAAAGTACATCTAAATTGATCCATATTCATATTCATGGGCGGAAATTACCTTCTCAATATATCCATTTAGTTCTTTTATATGGCCCATATAATCTAAGTCCTGAATACGAAGGCTATCCGTCCTAGAATCAAGAAGTTTCTTGCATTTTTTTTTCTAAACAGTAAACACCCTGGCAATAATCAGTCAAAAGTGATTCAAAAAGAGTTTTTGAAAATAGTTGACTTCCTTGGCAAAGTAACCACAGTTTATGCAAAAATGTGAATATAAACCACACTTTGGAAGGGTAAGAGTGTAATGATGATTAGTTTGCAGGCTTTGAATAAGAAAACAATTTGAATGGTTCAATAGGAAGTTGAAGGCGCTACGCGCATTCAAGTCACAAAGGTTGAGCCTGTCACCTAGGCGCATAAAAAAGCGAGGGCCCAAGATAGGAAAGAAATACAGTATCAACAGGCCATTTTTAGCAGCTTCAGACATGGTTTAGGCTAGGGGACACTTGGCATTCATTGGGGGCCTCCTCATTTGGTTTTCCCCCTCTTTTTTTCCCTCCCACCAGACTTTTCTTATGGATATTCGCAGATCCATTAAACCCGCTTCATGACCCGTATTGTTATTACATTTGATTATTAGATCCATACATCATAACCCCTCTTTTTTCGCAAAGGACTGTTTGACCGACAACTTTCAATAGTGAATTTCTAAATGAAGATACTGAAAGCAACTGACCTGCAAGCATGTCGGCCCAAGCTTGCCATATATAACGTTTAAATCTATGCAAAACAACAGTTTTTTTTTGCATAAACATCAATAAAGTTTATAATTCAAAACCCCAACCGTATACATATACATACTCAATTAACAAATTAGCAAATTAGCAAACAAATAAATATGGTATCCAATCTGAAAGTCAAAGTCAGAGATACTCACCTATTTTTCTTCATTTTAAATTATCCCATCATGCTCCCCCAATACTCCCTTCCAATGACTCTTCAAATCACCACAACCCTTTATATGATGAAATTAAGCTATCTTAGTTTAGTCAGTGTTTCTTTGTAGACTCCCTGCAAATTACAAAGAAAATGAAAACAACATCGATATATCTAAATAACTTGTTTTCCAAAATAACATGTTTCCCACTGCCCTAATCACTATCTCTAACATAGATTCAGACCTAAATAATCAATCCGGTATGAAACAGATAAAAAAAATTATCACATGATTGTATAATATTCTAGAATCATAGAAAAGAACATAGAAAAGAAAAAACTCATGCCTAAGAATCAAACAATTATTAGTGAATAAGGTAGCATGGTGCATCAGGCATGAACATTAACTATGAATATTAACTGCTTCAAAAATTGGCATGCATGCTATAAAAAACAGTCAATATCTAAAACAAAGCATGAATAACAACTTTTATAATCGATACAAATAAAACACAATATTCATGTTTCAAATTAAACATAGCAAAGAGGACGGGTTGGCTTAGCTAACGGGTCAAACGGGTCTTTTTTAAATAAATATAAAAACTAAAAACACTAACGAAGTATCGAACACAAACGAACACGTTACCGAATGTTCACGAACATAAACGAACGAACACGACCTCTGTTCATGTTTGTTGATTTAACTAAACGAACGAAATTTCTTGTTCGTGTTCGTTTGTTTAATAAACGAACGACCACAAACGAACTTCCCGCTGAACGGTTCACGAACTGTTCACCGAACGTTTGGTTCGTTTGCAGCCCTAGGTAAGGTTACACGGCCCATTTAATCCACAAAAAAAAACCTGTTTCGACCCTTCAATACAAAAAAAAAAAAACATCTTAAATTATTCATTAAAACTTAAAAATATTACACTAATAATAATTTCTGTAATCGCGGGTCAACTTATCGCCATCCGACATGCTTCGACCCACCCTAAATGTATTTCCTGTTTTGACAAGTTACACGACCCAATCTCCCCCCCCCCCCCCCAAATAAACAGTGGTACTATAATACTACCACACTTTTTTCTAGAATCCATACCTTAAGGGACTTTAGAGTTTTATCATTAAAGGACAACAAAAACATGGCGTTGTTAGCTATTTGACACCATCTAATCTTGTTGATATTCTCCTCGATTTCCAAGCTTTTTAAATAGTCAATCTGACAAAAGATAGTGATTTGTTTTTAAAACCGTTTTATTCAGCTTTTAGTATAAAAATTCACTAACCCAGATCTGAAACAACAAATACTAAACACATGCTCATATAAAGTAAACAAATGTGTATTAACTCACAGATTCATGGTGCCCTTGTAAACCGTCGTCGACGTCGCCAGCTTCTTCAACCATTCTCCTCCAAAAAAGTTCTCCGGCGGCGGCTTAAAGAACACTTCTAGATGTTTGATTACGGTTAACTTCCGTGAAGGCCATTTGGGTCTTCTTCCGCTTTGCATCTACGTGCGTAGGAATCTATTCTAGCCACCAGCAAAAGGAAGTATGAAAAGAAGTTCAAGCTCTAAAAACAGCTTATCTATAAGATCAAAGCAACTTATCCATAAGATCACTGATTCAAGTCACTTTTATTTCACAGAAGATAAAAAAACTAAGGATTCATTTGCAAAGAAAAAAACATTTTACCAAAAACTCCAAATGATTACTTTTTATAAAAAACTGAAGTCAAAGATGCTCGCCAGACTACCAAGTCATTTCCATAAAGTGAGTGTTTTGCATAAGAATATGATTTGCATCAAATAAATATAAGCAGCACATGATAATAGGTTTACTCATGTGCATCCACTCGTTACATCAAAACCCAACAAAAAGTTAAGCAGACCAAAGTGTTACTCTTTTAATACGTTCCCCTGGATCAACTTTATCAATTATGTCCCAAAACAATACCTAAAGAATGTTTATTAAGCCAAAAACTCACAATTTAGTGCACCCGTAGTGGTTTCGAAACGAAATGACTGGTTTTTAGTGATAACGAAAACCTCTTTTCCATGAATACCAAATTCTTTGGGTTGATTTGTTTCGGCCCGCTTGATCCGACCCGTGTCACACGTTATCTATAAAATTAATATAAAGGTAAAAAAAATAACTAAATATATCCGGTTATCGTTTATACCTTCAGCAATCTCCATTTTGTATATTTTCAGCACAAGCAACTCCTCAATTAACATGCTGACTGGCTTAACCAGCCTTGACACGTTTGACAAAAGCCCAAAACGCTCCAAAACTACCCATTTTCCAGTAACAAATAAGTCTCTACACATTGCAAAATAATAAACAAATCGAAAGCAAAAACCATAATAAAAATTACCTGAAATAAAAAGAAAAAAAAATCTAAAAGCAAAAACTGAATGAAAGCTTAAACATGAATACAAAAGTAAAAACATTACCTATGTTGCTTCATCGAGTGGTTTTCCACAGTCGATGGCTTCAAATTTGGCGAGTTCCCCTTTCTTTCAGTTTACTGCACATGAATGAAAGCTTAAACATGAATACAAAAGTAAAAACATCACGAATACAGATTCAAGATTTCATCCGGCAAATCATCACTTTTCCAGCAAGATATTCAAGTACAAATCAGATTCAGATGATAAAAATCAAGAACAAAATAGTAAATTACAAATCAGTAACCAGAACTCATGGATAATTCTGTAGTATTTTAATTACATTCAACAAAACTCATGGATATTGAAACCCTAGACCTCAAAAATCGTAATTATTGTTCCAAAACTCATGGATACTTAGATTCAAAAACACAAACCTGATGGTTGTTGAATCGGAAGAACGAAGGAAGAGATAGTGATTCCAGCCGTTAGGGTTTCAGATCTTAGATGATAGTTTAGTGTAGGAATTGAGAGGATTGAAGCAGGAAAGAGGAAAGTGTTCGGTGTAAGAGAGAGAGATAGGATTTTGAGAATAAGTTGAATTTGAATTTTGAATTTGAATGTGAAATTATTTTTGGAAAACTGAAAGGTAAAGAAGGAAATTAGAAGAAGAAGAAGACGAGGAAAGGGAAAGAAGGGTGGGAGGGCGTGTAGGGTTTTGGATGGTAGCTTTGACCTGCAGGAAGAGAGAGGTGGGAGAAAAGACTTTTTGTCTGCACTCATTACCTTTACAAATTGGTTTAAAAAAAAAAGAAATAACCGAGAAATTTGAGGAATGGACAAGTGGCAATGAAGAAAGGAGGGATTGACATGTAGGAGAGATAGAGAAGGCAGGGCTTGTGGTGTTGACAAGTAGGATTTAGAAGCTTTGATTTATTATAATAGAGATATTGTCTTTAATATGCCCCCGCAAGATGGAGGATCCATCGGAGACTCCAATCTTGGACCGTAAGTTCTAAAAAGGACCCCATCCTAGTGGTTTGGTGAGCATGTCAGCAAGTTGATCGGCCGAGTGTATGTGAAGGATCTTCAACGAACCATTAGCTACTTTTTCCCAACAAAATGATAGTCAAGTGTCACATGTGTCATGTGTGAGTGGTATAGTGGGTTGGCACATAGATAGGTAGCACCGGCATGTCACAAAGTAATGTAGGGGTTTGGGGTATGTGTAAACCAAATTCCAATAAAATATTCTGGACCCAAGATAGTTCAGCCGCACCGTTTGCTAATGCCTTATACTCTACCTCTGTGGAGGACCTAGAAATAGATTTTTGACGCGAAGAGCGCCAGGAGATGATGTTGGACCCAAGGTAGATGATATAGGCAGTTGTGGAACGACCCCCATCGTTAGTTCCACCCCAGTCTGAATCAGTGAAAGTTGTGAGAGTGATGGGTGAGGCACGGTTCAGGAATAAACCATGGTGAATGGTGCCTTTGAGATAACGGAGAAGTCGTTTTAAGGCTTGCCAATGGAGTTGAGTAGGAGCATGCATGTATTGGGACAGTTTGTTGATGGCAAAGGATACATCCGGTCGAGTAAAGGCAAGATATTGTAAGGAACCCACCAATTGGCGGTATGGTGTAGGGTCAACACTAGACGAGCCATCGACTGGGGAGAGTGGCTCAGAAGAGTTGAGGGGTGTGGCAACTGATTTAGAACCTTCCATTTGAACTTGGTGAGAATGTTTTGAACATGAGCATGCTGAGATAGAAATAAACCCTTGGTGGTAGAGATAACCTCTATGCCAAGAAAATGGTGTAACATGCCTAGATCTTTGATGGAAAACTTTTTAGATAGGGCATGAATGATATGTTGGACAAACACGTCATCGCTACCGGTTAAAACGATATCATCAACATAAACCAAAAAATATGAGATAATGCCAACCTTTTTATAGATGAATAGAGATGGATCCGCTAAGGACTTGTGGAAGCCAAGTTCAAGGAGAAATGAGGTGAGCTCCATGTACCATGAACGTGGTGCTTGCTTGAGTCCATAGAGAGACTTTTTCAAGCGACAAAGGTGATGACGATGGTCTGGATTTACATAACCCGGAGGTTGAGTCATGTAAACATCCTCATGTAAGGTGCCATGCAAGAAAGAATTGTTAACGTCAAGTTGCCGAATAGACCAATTTTGGGACAATGCAATGGTAAGAACAGTGCAGATTGTAACAGGTTTAGTAACGAGACTAAATGTTTCAAAATAGTCCTTACCATATTCTTGAAGAAAACCTTTTTGTAACTAGACGAGCTTTATATTTGTCAATGGACCCATAGGGACGTCGTTTAACACGAAACATCCATTTGCAACCGATAGGTTTGTGTTGGGAGGGTGGAACAAGTTCCCGTGTGGCATTCGTTAGTAAGGCATTGAACTCATTATCCATAGCTTTCCGCCATTCCGGGTCTTTCAAGGCCTATTGATAGGTGGATGGTTCAAGTGTGGAAGGAATGAAATGGGTAGTAGTGTGGTTAACAAAGGTTGAGTTGTAGTACTTCGGATTTGGTTTGCGAGTGCGAGTAGGTAGAGAGGAGGGTGTAGGAGTGGGGTTGTAAGTGATGGGTTCGTCAGTAGAGGTTGTGGATGGTGAAGGGGAATAAGGAGTGAAATCGGGTGTAGGAGATTGGGTGTTGATTGGGACTTCGTTGGGTGAGGTGAAAGTAGACGATTGGGTCGATGAGGTTGTAGTGTCCGAGTTGGTGTTTGGAGTTGTAGTTGGATTGGGCTGAGTGGAGGCGTGTGACCCATGGTTAGTAGTGGGCAGAGTGGGTTGAGGGGTGAAGTGGGCCGAGGAGGGTTTGGTGGGCTGAGGTGTCATAGATGGGCCTATTGAGTCAGTAGGAGTGCGAGGTGGTTGGTGGTCCATAGGTGAGGCAGTAGGAAGAGGTGTGGATTTTGAGTAGAAAATTGGTGATGCAGAGGTTATTGGAGATGTGGCAGGGGTGTCATGCACAATAGTGGACGAGTGAGTTTCTGTCGAAGCAAGGAAATCATCAACAGTGGTATGGACAAGAGGTTTTTGTGGGCGAGTTGGTAGGAGGTTTTAGTGGAAATGCGGACTCAATGAATTCCACATGGCGGGAGTGATACAAGCGTCGACTTTTGTAATCATAACATTTATAAGCCGACTTAGATGGTGAGTATCCTAGAAATACACATGGTTCCGAATGTGGGTGAAGTTTGGATTTTGCATATGGACGAAGCCACGGGTAGCATAAGCATCCAAAGGGCTTGAATTTTCTATAAGTTGGGTCGGTTTTGTAGAGTAAGGAATATGGGCATTGAAAGTGTAGGATTGGAGTAGGGAGACGATATATAAGATACACCGCGTTTTGAAAAGCATGTGTCCAAAAAATGGGAGGCAAGTGGGCATAATGGAGAAGTGCTAGACCTATCTCCACAATGTGACGATGACGACGTTTAGACTGACATATTCTCCACCGTTGTCGGTGAAAAGAGAAATTACCGGCGTTTGAAAAAAAAAATTTCTACTAGTAATTTGAATTGAGGAAATAAGATGGAAACATCGGATTTGTGTTTCACTGGATAAAGCCAAATGTATTTAGTGTGGTAGTCTACAAAAATATTACATAATACATGAAACCATCAATGGATTTTTCTACAGGTCCCCAAACATCCGAATAAATTAGTTGTAAGGGTTTTGTAGTGGTAAAGGAATTCACACCAAAAGGATCTTTGTGACATTTGTTAATGGAACACGAATTACAATGAAAATTTGAAAGATTAAATTGTAGACCTAAACGTGTGGCTAACTTTTTGAGAATCCGAACCGAAGGGTGCCCAAGCTTATGATGCCAATCAAGAGGCGATGTGGTTGAGACCGCATTTATTTGAGGTAATGAGGGCGAAGGTGACGAAGGCAAGTTTGCATAGTAGACATCAAGGTAGTTCTCTCCCTGCATTAGATGTGCCCCCGTGCGATGATCCTTGACAAAGAAATGAGTTGGAAAAAATTCCACGGAAACTTGGTTAGTTTTACATAGTTTTGCAACCAAAATTAATTTATTTTTGAAATGAGGAACACATAAGACATCTTTTAAAGAAAGTGGACCATTTGACGTGTGGAGATATTTTTGACCAATATGAGTGATCGAAAGAGTGTTACCATTTCCAAGGACAATCTCATCCGGATCTCCATATTCGCAAATGGAATGAAGAAACGCACGATCGGGATCAACATGATGAGAGGCACCAGAATCGAACATGTGAGAGAAAGTAGTGACATTAGCAGTGGGTGAGACTTTGTTTTTGGGTCATTGAATCTCCTATAGTAACTTGATTTTCTTTCAGGAACCGTGCAAGTTTTCTACATTCTTTTGCTTCATGACCTGCAAAATGACAATATTGGCAATAGAGATTGTTACGGTTGTCACAATTACCACCATAAGAATTAGAACCGGTAGACAACTGATGGGCAGATTTGTTGTTGAAGTTTCCATAGTTGCCACGTCTTCCGGGTCGTGGTTTTCGTTGGGTGTAATTAGCTGTAGCCATAATTGGAGGTGAGGAGACTGTTGTAATGCTAAGTTCACGCTCAAAGTCAACTAGCTTTTCAAACAAGACTGGAAATGTAATCTTGGAGTCAAGTAGGCGTAGGGAAGTTGCAATGGTTTTGTAATCTTCCCCTAGTTGACGCAAAATGTGGACCATAAGATCCTCATCCGTGACGGGGCTTTGAACTAAGGAAAGTTCATCAGCAATGCTCTTCATATCTCGTAGGTACTCCGCAATGGGGCGGTTCCCTTTCGGGTTAGATGCAAATTTCGATTTTAAGGAGATGATTTTGGATCGGGGTGAGTTCGCTTAACTAGAGATGAGGCGTTCCTAAGCCTTTTGTGAGGTCTCGGCTGATGCGATCAGAGGTTGAATGGTCGGTGCGTAGCTACCAATGAGAGCAGCAAGTATGACTTGGTCCTGTCGATACCAAGTGGAGAAGGTTGGGTTTGGCTTGGTGTTTTCGGCGTCTAGGAATTCGGCCGGTACTGATTTTGAACCGATGACAAAGTGAACCAAGTCGAATCCGATTAATGTAGATTGAACCTGTTTTCGCCAAACTGAGAAGTTGTTAGGCGTTAGGGTTGTGTTGAAGTGGGTGGCTGCATTGATTTGGACAATGGATTGGGATGCCATAGTTATTTGATCAGAGAAAAAAAGGAGAAAGATGGACCAGAACTCGTTTGAGTTTTTTTAGGCTCTGGATACCATATAAACAATTGATGATATTGAAGAAGCTTGTGTACAAACGTAAATACAATGGCTTTTAAATAGCCTGTACAAGCCTTTACAATTATAAAATAATGGAAAGGAGAATGCAAAGGAAAAGGCTAAAACTAAGGAAGGAGAATTATCACAGAATGTTACAAGTTATGTCTAAAAATAGATTCCATAATGATAGGAGAATATTATATAATATTATCTTTAATACAGCAGTCCCATGAGATCCTCCTTGCCTCCCAATGAGGTTTATCCGTTTAATAGCTTCCTCATGAGAATTAGGATTGGTTCTTTCATTTTGTTAATTCTAGATAGTTATTAGTCTAGCGACCCTTGTTATGTAATTATTAGTTTCTTGTTGGTCTGATGTGTGCCTTCTCTGCCATGCAATGTTCAGTTCGTATGTTCCTAAAATTATGTTTAAAATTATGTTTACCATGTTTCAGTTATTCCTTTAATTAAAGATGAGAGTGGTCAAAGCTGGCATGGTCAAATGAAGCGACACGTGGGTTTTATTATTTCAAAATTAGTTTTTATGCATATTAGTGTGTGTGAGAATAAAGCGAGTTGTGAGGATGCCCATGATCCCATGTTTTCGTAACTAGTGGAAGAAATGTTTACTTGTTCATGTTTGTTTACAATTTTGTATCCCTATATAAGGGAAGTTCATGAGTTTGGTAGATATGAAAAGAACATTGTCTAAAATCCTCCCCAAATTTCTTCTAGTATTCTTTCTATTTTCTTTGGCAAACATATAATTGTTAGAACCACATCAGTGGTATCAGAGCCGTCGTGATCCCCTCGGACCCATGGCTGCTCAAACTCTATATGAAACCAAGTTCTATCAATAGATGAACGAATCCCTTGTGAAACTTGAGTCTCAGTTGCAAACCCTTTGCAACGAGTTCCGATCAATTCGAACCGCGTGGGAAGCCCCCCAAACCAATACACAAACCAACTTTGCTTTATTGCCAATGCAAGTATTAACCGGATGGTTTCTAGCCTAGCCTGAGAAGCGAATACTTGGTCAAAAATCAACCCCATGTTGTTGAACATTGTCAGACCCTCAAAATCCACTTGCGGGGTTTTACAGCGAGGCGCGTGATAAACCAGGATCTAAGACACCAGTCATATCGAATGACCTCTATATGAAAAAAAAAGTTTTAAACCAAACAACCAACAGATTAAAAGTGATGTGGAAGCGTAATAAATGTAACGTAAAAGTATGCGTTAAAACAAACGTCCAAACCAACGGAATATAAATGTAATAATGTAACTTCAAAAAATAAAATGTTTTTGACACCCATGCAGTGCACCTAACCATGAGCAAGTACTTTAGCGACCTGAGAAAAACGTGCAAGAAACAAGTGTCAATCATTTATGATGAGTGAGTTCACAGATATTGTTTACAATTATAACATGATTCGTTTTCACAAGCTTCCATTATTCAATCAGAATAGTAAGTATTATTATCTAATATTTTATTGTCATATTAGTATGTAGCTAACCTATGTTATGTCGCAAAAGAGTTCGAAACCGAAGTTGACTGTTGTTACCTTTGTTTGTCAGGTCTATCACTGACCATGGTGGTATGTTAGGCTAATTCTAAACCCGATGACCATTACCGGTCTAGCTAGCGCGACTAGCTCGTCGGGCCCAGTAGTACTACTCAAAATTCCCCCGCATTATCCCAATACTAACGGTCCGAGGTTTACAAGGACTTTATGTGATAAATGCTACTTTGTGACCATAACGAAATAACAACAAGCTATGAAATTAAGGGTGTTATAATACTATAATGTTCAGGCATTACATTACGGTAATGTGCTCGTGTTTCCTTTCCCTATGTTTCAAAACATTTAAAAATAGGGTCCGTGAACTCACCTCAGTATTGCTCAGTAAGATATAAGTGTATGCGAGTTAAAATGGTCAACCACTCCTATTATGGTTACCATAGGTTATTAGTGGATGTTTACGCAATCACATAAGTCCTACACGTAAATTAGCACGCCAACAAGTTGTCACATAGTTATTTTATCGTGTGGTTTCGTGCCCGTGTTCACAATATAACCTACGACATGATATATGATTTTTATATAATCACCAAATAAGTACGGACACTTAAAATAGCAAGTTCGACTCTTATAAGTTTATAAATCATGCATTGAAAATTCACTGAAATTAGGCTGTTTTAGGGAGCTTGTTTACCATACTTACGGAGTTGTGAAAATTATGATCTTTTTATGTGATGTGCCACTCGGTGTGATCGGTCTTGTGTAGGATTTTCAAGGCCTAACTCTTTACCAAAAAAAATATTAAAAATCATTTACTAAGCAGTGGTCAGATTCGTCACTTTTTGACCACTGCTTACGGAAATGTTTATTTAAAAATCCTCGATTACCTGATTGAGCCGATTCTACTTGGAGATTAATACTGACACATAAGGCCATCTACTTAGATCGTTCCTAGCCTTCCATATGCTCCAACACCCGACCATAATGATACCGTGAATTGCTTCCTTCGTCCGTTGGGGCAACCCTGTCGACATGTGAATCTCCAAAAGGTCTTTAAATGAGAAAATGAAAATCTTAGGAATCTTGCACCACACACTAATAAGATGCTACAACATAGTTGCCACTAATGAATGCCTAACCACTACGGCGGACGCATCGATGTCATTTCATTTATTTATGTTTTACAATATACCTCAGTTTGAATCCACATAATCTAAGTGTTTGGCTATTTTTCTTACAAGAGCCGATACTTTGTCTTCGTCATATAATATAGTAGTTCTAAGTACCTTTTTAGTTCTAGGTGTCATTGTATTTACCTTTCTATTTAAATTTTTGTTGGAAATCGGCGTGTCTGGCGCAAAGCACGGTGAACCCCCTAGAGTATTGATAAACTAATAGAAAATGAGTTCTTAGTTGTAAATTATCGGCGTAACCCCGTACATAGCCCAAAACTCACCATCCTAAGTGAAATGTTTCTCGTCGTATCGCGCGGGTAAACGACTAGTAAAATGCAAGCTATACTTGTCTTATACGTTTATTGAGAATTTCTATTTAATTCGTTAACGTTTGATGACTTTGAACTACAACTTTAAAAAAAACATTTGACAACGTGCGTAAAAATAGTTTTGACAACGTGCGTAAACAAGTTTTGATAATGTGCATAAAAAAGTTTTGACAACGTGCGTAAAAAAGTTTGACAACGTGCGTTAACAATTACACTAACTGAGTATGAGAACACCACTATGTAAAAAAACAATTAAAAAAATGTTTTGACAACGTGCATAACAAAGTTTTTCTACGCCCCTGATCGCCGACCCGAGCTCCTTTAAACGCCATATGTAAATCTAATTTTCAAACGTATGTAAAAACGGAAGGCGTAAAATAGTTTTTACATACGTTTGAAAAATGTTTTTACGTAAGTTGTCGAATGTAATTTTTTTTTGCGCACGGTCTCGAATGAAAAAAAAATTTACGCCCCTAATCGTCGGTCCGAGCTCATCTAAACGTCACGCGTAAATATATTTTCAAACATATGTAAAAACGGTATGCGTAAATGTTTAGTTTTTACATACGTTTGAAAAATTATTTCTTGTACCTTGTCGAATGTAAAAAAAATTCGTACACGGTGTCAAATGTAAAAAAAATTGCGCACAGTGTCGAATATAAAAAATGTTTTTTATTACATACGATAAAAAATGTTTTTTACGCCCCTGATCGCCTCCTCTAAACGTTTGTGGAATGTAAATGCTCTGTTTTTTCTTTGATTTTCGTAGGTGTTGAGGCTTTTAAGTTCAAATGACGAGGATAACGAACAAAAAATGAAGATCAAGATCAGAGATTGAAGACATTTTCTTTTTATACATGTAGTCTAATATTTTTGTATAAAGCATCATGTGTTATAATTAATTCTTTTTTAATAGATAAACGTAATTAATGTTGACATGAAGAGTGATGTAGTCTATAATATTTGATTGTCAGTTTGACAAGTAGACATGAATAGTACACAAGTCAAATTTTCTAAAATCCCTTTTTTGTACTATTTATTCTTTTTTAATTAACAAAATCACTACAAGATAAATGAAACTTAAACAATTAAATCTCAACCACTCATACATGAGAGATCTAGGGTGGATAATGGTTCCTACGGTTCTCGCATCTAAATGTGGTTCCTATTTTAACTCATTCCCTGTATATATATATATATATATATATAGGGAGAGGATAATGAGAAAACTAGATATAAATGAGAAAACTAGAAAACTAACTAAAAACCACTAAAAAGGAGGGGGGAGACTTTTAATGAAGGAGGGGTAAAATTGGAAAAAAATATATAACTTTTCAAACATTTCTCATTTCTCCATACGTTATCATTTTAAAACAAAAATGGCACCATAAGATCACAAATTTTTGTATCTTTCATTCAAGTATATTCGAGCATATTTTTTATGACATAAAAAAAGATTTATGGTGTCGTCTTGTTTTCAATACTATTATTATAGTAGCGCACATGTGCAATATAACATGTACTACAATTGCATTACATGCTTAAAATTAGTCTTTTGAGTCTAGTTTAGCTTTTAGGGTTATTTTTTTGGAAGTTTAGGATTAGGATTAGGTTTTTGGGTGTGGGGGGGAGGGGGGTTTAGGTTTTTTTCGGGTTTATGTTTAGGGTTTAGTTTTAGGTTTTCAGGAGGGTGAGGGTGGGGGTGGGGGGTTTAGGTTTTTGGGGGGTGGGGGGGCGGTTAGGCTTTTGGTGGGAGGGTGAATTTAGGTTTTTGGGGGGTGGGGGGTTTAGGTTTTTGGGGGGTGTCGGTGGGGGGTGGGTTAAGTGGTTTAAGCTTTATGTATTAGTGCACATGTGCAGTACAACCAAAAAGAAAAAAAAAAATTTTTTTTTTGAAAATTTTTTTCCATACATAAAAAGTAGCGATTTTTCTATAAAAAAAATGTAAAAAAAAAAAATTATGTTTTTAGGTTTTTTTTAGGCTTTTTTGGTTAGTTTTTTGGTTTTCTCATTTAAACTAGTTTTCTCATGATCCATCCCCTATATATATATATAGGGAGAAGATCATGCGAGAACCACCTCTTATTGCGAGAACCGTGAGAACCAAGGTGAACACAACCAAAAATGCCTAAAAATAGCTAAAAATCACACAATTTTTTTTTTTAATATTTTTTATAAAAAAATCGCTACTTTTCGAAGCCAAAAAAAATTTTTTTTTTTGGCTTCTAAAAGTAGCGATTTTAACATAAAAAATATTAAAAAAAAAATTTAGATTTTTTTTTTATTATTTTAGATTTTTTTAGGTTTTTTTGGGGTTTAGTTTTTAGCATTTTAGCTTGGGGGGGGGGTTTAGGTTTTTGGGGGGGTGGGGGAGGGGGTTTAGGTTTTTTTTTTTTTGGGGGGGGGGGGTGGGGGGTTAGGTTTTTTTTAGGTTTTAGTTTTTAGCATTTAGCTTGGGGGGGGGGGGTGTAGGTTTTTTTTTTTGGGGGGGGGGGGGTGGGGGTTAGGTTTTTTTAGCTATTTTAGGTTGTGTTCACATTGGTTCTCGCGGTTCTCACAATAAAGGTGGTTCTCGCATGAGCTCCTCCCTATATATATATATATATATATATATTTATATAGGGTAGGGTTCATGCGAGAACGACCTTTATTGCGAGAATCGCGAGAACCAATGTGAACACAACAAAATAACCTAAAAAACCTAACCCTCCCCCCCCCCCCCCCCCCCAAGCTAAATGCTAAAAACTAAACCCTCCCAAAAACCTTAAAAATCTAAAAAACACACAAATTTTTTAAATATTTTTTACTTAAAAATCGTTACTTTTAGTACCCAAAAGGAAATTTTTTTTACTTTTTTTTAAATAACGAAATACAGCAATTTTTAAGTAAAAAATATTGAAAAAAATTGTGTGTTTTTTTAGCTATTTTTAGGTATTTTTGGTTGTATTCACATTGGTTCTCGCGGTTCTCGCAATAAAGGGAGGTTCCTAACGGATCCTTCTCCTATATATATATATATAGGTACGGGATCAGGAGAAAACGCCCTAAAGTGTGAGAACGGTGATAACGCATCCTAACCCAACAGGTGGCGCGGGATATGATCAGGGCGTGAGGGGTTTTTTTGTCTTTTCAATATTCTTTTATTTCCCAATTTTGCGTAACACGCTGCTTCATTTTTGTCGTCTAAGAGTATTTTGGCGTTAATTATATTCATTAACTAATTGGCGTTTTATTTTTTTTCTTAGATCCGTCACGTTGAATTAATTGTTTTTGTGTCACATAGATAATTTTTTTGGCATTATAGCATTTCCCTGATCAATTTTTTTTTTTGTGTGGCATTGTTAATAATTCACTACCATTCATTAATATTTTCATAAGATTACAATAAGACCAAATTTTTTTATGGCGTTTACTCGATTTTTTTTGGCGTTTAATACATTAATAAGGTGCTTTGCCAGCACCCTTTCTCACAGTCTTCATACTATATAGCATTTTGGTGTTTGTAGTTTTTAGCGTTTTATATAATAATGTATTTTATTAGTAGAGAATTAGATAACAAACAAAAGATAATTAGATAACAAAACAATAGAAAATGAAAAAGAAAAAAAATTAAAATTAGTAATCTAATTTCTCATCCAAATCTTCACTGTCATCAGCGTCTTCTTCTTGAATTTGTTTTGGTGTTTTGAACCTTTGAATACCTTAGCTAGATGCCAACTTTCCTACATAAACCCCGTCTTGTCTTTTTTAGACGAAGCTTGTTAGTGGAATCCTGTTTTTTGGTGTGATATTCTTGTTTGGTGGCATGTCATTAAAGATCAACTCTTGTTTGATGCTATTTATAATAATGGAGTCCAAAATAGCATTTTACCCTTGTATTGATCCCTTCATGTCATGCATATACTCATCAAGAACAAAGCTCACATGATGACATATCACTGTCATCAATCTCTTTTTCTTGAATATTTGTCCATTCATTCAGCAAAAGATTATAGAGATACCCACCTCAAAGAAGAATCCATTCATTGAAAGCTTTGTCATCTGTGGTTTTTTTAACTATTTTTTTTGGCGTTTAAAGTGAGTGGTTATAGAGAACATGGCATTTGTTTTCTGGGTGTGATCAATTCATTGTGTTGAGACCTCTCTCTTATAAGAGTTTTTTGGCGCGTAGTTTATGCGAGATTTTTATTATAATAAATGATAGTAATACAGTAACCGTCTTTTCAGTTACGGAGTGTATTTACTGTTTTGTTCAGCTTTATCAGTTCTAGGGTGATAGACGTCCCATCTTCCAAGTTTGGCTTTTTTTTAAATGGCGTTATGTAGACCAAGATGACAAAATACAATAACAGGGAAAATATTAAGCAGGAAAAATATTTTTTTATTATTTTTGGCGTTTTGTAAGCAATAACTTTTTGTAGTATTTTTTTGGCGTTTTGCAACTAAATATAGCATTTAATTATCTTAAGAAAAAAAAAAGATTACACAGAAGAAAACCAACCAACAAAAAAAATTAAAACTCCTCGTCAGAAGGTACTTTATCCGAGAAGTATCCATCACTTCCGTCCTCTTCTTCCTTGGAGTCTTCATCTAGACTTTCATCCATGTCATCACTTTCACTTTCATCGGCTTCTTGTTCTTGAAGATTCTGAAGCCTCCATTTGAACATGTCCTGCATCCACGCCACTTTTGAGTCCATGTCTGTGTTCAAACAAGTGGCGTTGTGCAATTCTTCCATGATGTTTTCAAGCAGGTAGTCTTCCTGCTCTCCGTTGTCGTATATAACGGTCACCATGTCTGTTTCATCATCAAAATGCCATGATGTCATAATAGGTTCTGGTTTTCCATCTGCTTTGATTGGTCCAAATTTCCTTGTTAATGTTTTCATAAGCTTATGTGTTTCATGGCATTTGTTATCCAGAGCGATGACAAGCTATAGGATACCCCTCTGTACCTCTTCTTCCATCTTCAAAATTTCCTAGATCATCCTAATATACACCCTCTTTCTGTTGTCAAAACGTAGGATGAATCGCCTAATTGCCAGAGTGTATCTCCACCAAACGATGGTTACCATTTTTGGCGTTTTGGTTAAACTTAACGTTTTTGGTAAAAGATGTTTTTGCAGAATGATAGATTGAAGTGATTATGGAAGCGATGTTTAACGTCGTTTATATAATGATGTTTTTGGCGCGTAATTTAGGAGGGAATTTCTTCTAATAAATGTTAATAACTGAATTTCAGTTACTGTGTTGTTTCCTCTTCCTGTAATCTCCAACGCGTTTTATCACTAATTTTTTACGTTTTGTATTAATGGTGTTTTATTTGTTTTGAATGGCGTGTTATCTTTTTTTGGTGGCGTTTTGAATTTGAGCGGTAAAAGACCATTTTACCCTTAATGAAGCGCGTCCACTTAATAGAATTGGTATTATTTACGATAACGCCACCGCGCCAATCTAGTCCATAGAATGTTTTGATCTGATGATCCATAACCGTTCTGTTAGGATCTGAGTTTGGTTTTGAATGTGTTTTATGTTTGAATAAGATGAACAATGAATGAGTAGTGCAGCAGAATTATAATGGAAGCAAACTTTTCACAATCAAACGAGAGAATTGCTTTTAACATACAAGTTTAACATTGAACCGAATGCTTGAATTTATTACAAGATTCAATTACAATTGCAAGTATGCAACAAACTCCCCCTCAGCCTGAGCTCACAGTGATTTGTTCGTGCAGGAAGAAGATGGTGAAGAGCTAATAGAACAGTACAGAGCACTGTTCTATTTATAGGCACGAGCAAACCATTGAAGCATCTAAGCTGACGTCACCATGAAAGTGACATCTAACCTCCTAACAAACTCTAACATCTGATCTATACAACCTCTGCTATGCTAACTACTGTTGTACATTACATTTCATAATATAAACTAAACTACTGCTGCATCCTTCCACTGATGTGAACCCAGCAGTACTTGTCATGATCAGCAGAGCTTGACCCATAGCAGTAGATTGACTCAGCAGAGCTTTAGTCTTCCATAAGTCTTTGACTTGGATAGCAGTTAGTAAAGATCAGTAGTTTGGAGGTCAGCAGATGTTGAAACCACTTTCAAGGGGAGAGACTTGTATACATAACATCTGCTTATTCTGGATCCACTGCTCTGATCCAGTTTTGGCTTTAATTATATGTTCCTCTGATAGGGTTCAATCCCAACAATCTCCCCTTGGAACAGATAATGCCAAAACTCTTCAATATTGGTAGATCTTTATTGCCTCATCAACAGTTCCCTTATTTGCCCTTTGAGTTGTAACTCAAAGGCTAAGGCATCTGTGTCATCATCATCCCTACACAGTGGAAGATCAAGGAGATCCTGCAAATCTTCAAGACTTAGGCCAAGTGCTTGTTCCCTTGTTATTTTCTTCACTTCTCCACTAGACTTGAACACTGTCAGTACATGGGTCTGTTTGTCAGTTTTCCATTTTAGTACTTTTGAGTCTGGTGGGTTTCTTGGGAGATTTTTATTGGATGAGCAGTTTGGTGATGCAGGCCTTGTGATGACTGTTTGGGCAGTGCTTGCAGGTTGATTCAGGCCAAGAGTTTCAGCTATCATATTTTTAATACCTTCTTTTACAAGCTCATCTCCTGCCATTAATTCTGCCACTGTTTCAGTATCCAACTGTTTTTGTTGCCTTCTTTTAAAGATGGCTGCACCAGCTGGAGCAGTGGCTCTCCTGATTTGCAGCTTTGGTGGTCTTGTTGAAACGTCTGCTTCAGGGTAGTCAGGCTTTTGTGGAGCATTAGGATCTGTCTTCCTCAATTTCTCCAAACTTTTGTAGGTAGCCCTGACTTTATCTTCTTTCCATCTCAACACTTGATTTAAGGACCCATAATCAGCAGCAGCTAATTCCTCTTTCATTCTCCTCAGCTCTACCTTTTTATCAGGTACATTCTTTTTGAACTTTGCCCAATCTGGAGGAGTGTGCTTGACCTTATTCTTAATCATTTCTTGAATCCTGGCTGCTTCTTTTTCAAGCTCAGGAATGGTCCAGTCTTTATACATGTATTTTTCTCCTTTGTATTTCTTGTGGGCCATGATGTTTTCAACATAATCTTTTCTCAGGGATTCATCTGCCTTTTCTTATATTTGCTGACACACATTTTTTGCAAATTGTTCCAAAGATCTGACTTGTGTGAGCAAGTATTGGTAGTTCTGCTGAATTTCTCTATCAGATTTCCCTTGTGTATTTCTTTTTGAGATATCCTCTGCTTGCTGAGCCTTGATTTTCAAATATTTTTCAATATTGTTAGGCCTGGGATATCCTCCAACTGATGGCAACCTCCTTTTAGCAGGGTCATCTGCATAATAAAAGGACTTGATTTCATCTCTGACAGCTATAAGTTCAAGAGGAAATTGAACACCTACAGGAGCTTATGGTTTTTGAATTTGAGCTGATGAGAGAGGAACAGGGTTTGGTATAGTAGCAAGTGTTAGAGCTTTTGAAGATGTTGGTGGTGGTGAAATGTCATCATCTTTCAGGATTAGCCTTCTCCTTTTTGGATGAGGAGAGGCTGATGATGTTTTGGGTGGATCAGTGGTGGTGATTTTAGTGGCAGTGGTTTGTGATTAACTAACAGATGTTGAAACAACTGGTGTTTCAACCACTGTTGTCATTACAACAGATGTTGTAACATCTGATGTCTTCTACTTTTTGGCAGGAGGTGATGATGGAGTGGCTGTTTTTGGAGGTGAAGTGATTTTTGGTGGTGATGGTGGTAAGGCAGTGGTAGTGGTGTGTGTTGCAGTGATGGCAGGTGTTTGGCTGACAGTTGTTGAAACCACTGAAGTATCAGCAGTAGTTGACACAGCAGGTGTTACAACAACTGTTTGGGTGGAAGTTTGATGTTGGGGGCTTTTGGACGGTGGTTTTGGAGTATGCTTTGTGGGTCTGGATGGTATGGATTTGGGTTCCCTCACTTTTCTAGTGGGATTTCTTTTTGGCACAGGATTTTGAACATCATCTGGCTCAGAACAACCCTGCGCATTCAGCTCCATGTAAGCTCTTTTCTCCTTATTCCACCTTGACATATCCTTTGCCGCTCTGTCCCTTTTTACACTTGCTACAGCTTCATCAAGTGCATTTTGGGTAACATCAACCTTTTTACTACCATCTGGTAAGGGAATCTTTCTAGTCATGGCATCCTTTTCTGGTTCAATGTAAAGACCATCATCTATTCCCTTCTTCTTCCACTCCTGAATTTTCTCCCCCTTTTTGGCATTATCTGGGGGTAATTGATCAATGAAGAGAACAGTTGGAAGAGCAGTGCCAGTGGTGTTCAATATGTGGGCCTTGATAGCCTTAATGTCTGCTTGTGTGTTCTTGAACCTAGACTCCATTGTGTTTCTCAGCTCTTGTACATGTATTGCATGTTGCTGATCAGCCATGTGTTTTTATTGTTAGAGAAAAGGTTGAAATAGGTTCCACATCTCATCTGCAGCAGGTGTTTGTGGTGGAGCAGGTGCTTGAGGTGGAACAACAGGGGATTGCACCTTTTGTACTGTCAACAACTGTTGTAGCATTTCTTTGAGTTCTGCAACAGAGATATCCAGTTTTTCAACTCGTTCCGTCAATTCCAGGTACTTTAAAGCATCACCCAACTTAATGGGATCATCTGATTTCCCACTAGCATTGGTTGTAACAGTGGTTGATGTAGGGAGTGTACTCCAGATATTAACCACGGATGCCCCTTTTTCTTGGTACTGGGGTCTTCTTCCTTCAACACTTGATAGCCTTTTGATTGTACCAGAGGGTAAAACAAACTCACTGGTGGATATCAGAGGTGCTATGGAAGGAATTGCCTCCAAGGAAGTCTTATTGATGTAACCACTGTCCAAATGTAAACCAGTGTGTTCAACACTTGTAGTGGCTGCTTCACTTGGACTACCACCAAGAGTTACTTGTAACTCAAGGGGTGTAACCTCCTCTGGTCTTGTTGGTGGGTTAGCTATGATTGATACATCAGACCCAGTCATTTGTTGAAGTATATTCTCATTGATAGGTGATTGAGAAGGACTGGTTTGTGCCTGGTTCAGATCAATAGCATCCAACAATAATTTAGTTGGTGGGGGAATTGTGGATGTGAGGTTGGGTGTGGAAAGAGAATTGGCCCCGGGCATTGGGCTGTGGATGATGGAAGTAAGTGATTCCAGAGCATCATATTGTGGTGTCCCTATTTGTACAACTTGTTCTTTTTGAGAAGAAACAGGAGGAGTTTTAGCCATAGGTTGAGATATTTGTACCAACTGCTATGAGGAAGTAGCAGCAGTGGTTTCTTGTGACTTTTGTGCTGTCACTGGCAGTTGCTCTGGTATCTCATCCTCCAGAGTTGCCTTTTTGATGGGTTTGGGGGGTTTTTGAGCTTTCTTTTGCTTTGGCTTTTTGGTGATTTTAGGCGTGGGTTTCAAAACAATTGTTTTGCTGCTTTGATCACCTTGAGCAGTGGGCTCAGCAGCAGATACCTAAGGAGCAGTGGTAGCTGCTAAATTCTGCTCAGGCACCTCTGCTTGTGTTTTGCAAGGTGTTGACATTCTTGTAAAAGTTTCAGCAGTTAAGCTGGTTATTTGAAAAGAGTCACCTTGTTTTATTACATGAGCATCATCCTTAACAAATTTCTTTTCAAAATAATAACTTAGAAATCTTGGAAAGAGTAAGAATGGCTTTTTCTCAACATTTTTAACCAAATCATTAAAGATTTCCTGGGAATAATTGAAATTTTTGTCTTGAAGAATAGCATATCCTAGGTTTTGAATCTTTAATGGTATCTCATTGAAAGAGGTGGTTTTGTTTGACACACACATTAGGAGGGTATGAAATAAAAATCTTGTTGCAGGAGGGAAGAAACCTTTTTGTAAGGTATCCCTCTTCATCATTGTATCTGCATACCCTCTTTCAAGAAAGTCAATTTTTAACTCGTTTTTAGGAAAGGAAGTTTTACCTTGTTGATCATCGAGCTGAAAGACTTCCGAAATGGATTGTGGTGTGATTTTGACTGCTTTACCCTGTAAAGTAGAGTTAATGGCTATGACATCTTCGCCTTGTTTGTCAAGGGTACAATTTTTCCAAAACTCTCTTTGGGTTTGCAGATAAATTGGAGCATCCGCTGTAAGCAAAGTTTTGTACTTTGATGCAGACATGAGATCAATGATGGAATCGAAGGCATCGGTGGTGCCGGGTTTTGTAAGAAGACCCAAAATGTTGTGAGAAGGTTTGTGTGGAATTTCAGTGGGTGTTGATGATGATTTTGAGGTGGATTTAGCGGATGACTTTGATTTTTTCATTTTGGAGAAGATGATCGAAGATGGTTGTGAAGAAATTGGAGAAAATGAGATGAAAACTGCTTTGAGAAAGGAATTTTTAAGAATTCAATTCAACAGTAAAACCCTGTTTGGGGTTTTGAAGAGGGTTTTATGAAGAAAAAGTGAATGCTGACGTGGCAGCGGTTACAAAAGGTCTGACCACTATACTGTCCACGTGCCAACCCCTGATGAAGAAAACGACAACTCCTTTATGAAAACCACTGATGGAATAAGATCAGTGGGCATGACTGGAATAATGAGGGCAGTGGGTGATTTTTACTATCAGTGGATAAAACACTGATTTTGAACAACAGTGCTTATCAAAGAAATGAGAGGGCAGGGGTTGACTTTCAGCAGTGGACAGATTTTGAAGTAGAGCTGACTTTTGAACAAGCAGTGGTTATGGCAGACTTTTAAGGATTTTAATGAAAACTTCATTTTTAGCTATTTTTAAGGATGGATTTTTGATTTTCTGAAAACATTTTAATGCTTTTTGTCACGGCCCCCGTCCCGGTTTTACCGGTCCAGGAGCCGCGGGACAGAAACCCGTGGTATTTATTAATTGAGTGGACAGCGGAAGATTTAAACAGGATCTTTTAAAACTTGAAATGCCCGAATATTTTATTTCATAATTCGGGATAAACCCCGTAATTTACAATAGAGGAATTTCACTAGGAAATTCCCTGATTTACAAAACATATTTATTTATTTATTTGAGCCACTACTTCAAGCTTGGTTAGTGCTCCGTAGCACTTTTCCTTGGTTCACAGTAGTCACCTGAAACATGTTTTGAAAATATTTTATCAGCGGGGAAATATTGGCGAGTCACTCAAATTTAATAAAATGACACATAGTTATAAATTACAGCATAAGAGCGATTACAATGGTTTCTATCTTATTTTTATCTGGCGCCGTGTCACCTCCTAGTGACGATGGTCATACCACTATTGGGTCCTTTTCCCCAAGTAGTGATGATTATCACTGTTAGGATTTATTAGCCTAACCGTGAGAAATTTAGTAATGTGCACAATACCCCACTAGCCAGTGATTAAGATAACCATGACTTAATCCCTGTAATTATAACCTTTGAAAATAACTTGGAGTATTGTAAAATATTATTGATAAAAAGAGAATGACTCACATTGCAGATTTAAACGGGCAGAGTTTAGCCTACTGATTAGTCTTGTAACCTAATTTAAATAACGATGCACACGAACTAGGTCAGTAACTAATACAGCATTTACGATAACTCACGAGATTAAAACCCTCACAACGAATGAAAAAGTGCAATACTTAAACATCCATTGAATTCACGACGAATAACAAAGTATGGCCCTAAAGTGGGCAGCACTTAAACATCCATTGGATAGTTTCAATCGATCGGACATTGAATCGTAGCAGCGATCGAGTTAATACCCTGTATCGTAGCAGCGCCTCACTACCTTAATTTTTGAAATTGAGCAGTAGCACTTCGTTTTTGAGAAATGTTTTCGACACCAGTGAACAGGCCATGATCAGTTCTATTTACAGCTAAAAAATGGGTCTGTCGCGGCCCGCGTGAATCATAAGCCGATCCTTATGCGGCCCGCGTGGCCACCTAGTCTACGTGTAGGTTTGCTGGGTCACAAGTAGGGTTGCCAGGTGGATGCCATGTGGCCCGGATGCGTATCCGGTCAAATGTTGAGTTGACGCGGCCCGCGTAAGGGCCCTCTTGTGCTTTACACAGCCCGCGAGAGGACCAAAAATGTGATTTTCTTGATTTTTTATATGGATTAGGGTTTCGGGGTCCGGGTTTTCACTTACGGGTTGGTTTGGGACATTTTTGAAGGTCCTTACATCCTCCCCACCTTATTTAAAATCTCGTCCTCGAGATTTACTGAAATAGGTGAGGATATTTTCACTTCATCTCCGATTCCAGCTCCCAGGTGTATTCGGGTCCTCTTTTCGAATCCCAATTGACTTTGACTAATACTAGTCTTTTGTGTTTGAGAAACTTGATCTTTCTGTCTTCTATTTGAAGCAGTTTCTCTACAAATTTTAACTTTTCATTTACCTCTACATCTTGAAGAGGTACTACCAGAGATTCGTCCGATAGACATTTCTTGAGATTGGATACATGAAATACGTCATGTACTCCAGTTAGCTCCTCTGGTAGTTGTAAGCGATAGGCAACTGACCCTATTCACTGTATTACTGGGAATAGTCCTACGTACCTTGGACTTAGCTTTCCTTTCTTACCAAACCGAACTACTCCTTTCCAAGGAGAAACTTTCAAGAGTATCTTGTCTCCAATTTGAAACTCTAGTGGTTTGCGTCGATTATCGGCATAACTTTTCTGCCGATCGCGAGCCATTTTCAGTCTTTCCTTGATTTGAGTGATCTTGTCGGTGGTCTCTTGCACAATTTCAGGACCTGATAATTGACTTTCTCCTATCTCTGCCCAACAGACTGGAGTTCTGCATTTTCGTCCACATAGTGCTTCAAATGGGGCAGCTTCAATACTTGTGTGATAACTATTGTTATAGGAGAATTCGATTAAGGGTAGGTGGTTATCCCAATTTCCACCAAAATCTATCACACATGCTCTAAGCATGTCTTCCAGGGTTTGGATCGTCCTTTCACTTTGTCCGTCTGTTTGAGGATGATATGCAGTGCTTAGATTTAGTCGGGTTCCCATGGCTTCTTGGAAACTTGTCCAGAAGTGGGAAGTGAAACGACTATCCCTATCCGATACAATGGAGAGTGGAACTCCATGTAAGGATACTACTTCATCTACATACAACTTAGCTAACCTTTCCATGCTAAAGGTTTCCTTCATCGGTAGAAAATGAGCTGATTTGGTTAATCGATCCACAATTACCCAAATCGCGTCATTACCTTTTCTGGTTTTGGGCAACTTAGTAACAAAATCCATGGTTATAAGTTCCCATTTCCATACCGTCATTTCTAATTGTTGTAGTAGACCTGAGGGTTTCTGGTGTTCTGCCTTAACTTGTGAACAAGTAAGACATTTAGAAACATATCTAGCTATATCCTTTTTCATCCATATCCACCAGAAGTTATTTCTTAAATCTTGGTACATCTTATTGTTACCAGGATGCATGGTATAACTAGATTTATGGGCTTCCTCTAAAATCTTATTTCTTAATTCTCCTTGCTTAGGTACCCAAATTCTTCTTTTGTGGAATCTCCAAATTCCATCACTTCCTTGCTCTAATTCCTTTATTCGTCATTTCATTCCTTCAGCATCATCCTTGATTGCTGTTTCTTGAATACTTTTCAGTTGTTCCATTAAATCTAACTGTAGATTTAATCTAAGAGCACGAACTCGTCTTTGTTTCTCATGATACTTACGACTTAAAGCATCAGCAACTAAGTTTGCTTTTCCTTCGTGATATTGAATGTCACAGTCGTAGTCACTTAGGATTTCCATCCATCTCCTTTTCCTCATGTTCAATTCTTTTTGCCCAAATATGTATCTTAAGCTCTTATGATCTGTATAGACAGTAAACTTACTTCCATACAGATAGTGTCTCAAAATCTTAAGGGCAAAAATTATGGCTCCTAACTCTAAGTCATGAGTCGTATAATTTTCTTCGTGCTTCTTCAATTGCCTTGGAGCATACGCAATTACCTTCTTGCGTTGCATTAGTACAGATCCTAATCCTAGCTTTGAAGCATCGCAATATACTTCAAAATCCTCTGTTCCTTCTGGCAAGGCTAGAATTAGAGCGTTTGTTAATTTCTGTTTTAAGATCTTAAAAGCTTCCTCTTGCCTAGGTCCCCATTCAAACTTGACTGCTTTACAGGTTAGCTTAGTTAATGGTAGAGCTATCTTGGAAAAATCCTTAATAAACCGTCTATAGTATCCGGCTAACCCTATAAAACTTCTAATTTCCATAGCTGATTGCGGAACCTTCCATTTAGTGATCGCTTCTATTTTGGAGGGATCTACGTGAATACCTTCGTGATTCACCACGTGTCCTAAAAATTGTACCTCCTGTAGCCAAAATTCACACTTTGAGAATTTGGCGTAAAGCTTCTCTTTTCTTAACAAAGTTAAGAGTGCATGCAAGTGCTGACAGTGTTCATCTTGGCTTTTGGAACAAATAAGTATATCGTCGATGAAGACAATTACAAATTTATCCAAGTATGGTTTACAGATTCTATTCATCATGTCCATAAATGCTGCAGGAGCATTTGTTAACCCAAAGGGCATGACTGTAAACTCGTAATGACCATACCTAGTTCTGAAAGCAGTTTTAGGTATGTCTTCTTCTTGTACTTTCAATTGATGATATCCGGAGTGTAAATCTATCTTAGAAAAATATCTAGCTCCTTGCAATTGATCAAAAAGATCATCAATCCTAGGTAATGGATATCGATTCTTAATTGTAACTTTATTCAAATCCCTATAATTGATACACATTCTCATTGACCCATCTTTCTTTTTCACAAACAATACTGGAGCTCCCCAAGGGGAGGAACTAGGTTGTATGAATCCTTTACTTAGCAATTCATCTAACTACTTTTTCAATTCTAACATTTCGGTGGGTGCTAATCGATAAGGTGCCTTGGCTATCGGTGTAGATCCAGGAATTAGATGAATTCTAAATTCGACTTCCCTATTGGGTGGTAACCCCGGTAGTTCTTCTGGGAATACATCTGGGTATTCTGCTACTACTGGAATTTCCTTAAGTTCCTTATCTTTAGTGTTAATGATAGCTGAGATCATATACACTATTTCCTGTTTTCTTGAATAACTGGCCAACTTCATTACTGTAATGAATTTCAGTGGCTTTCGTGGCTTATCTTCGTAAAATCACCACTAATTCTCCTGTGGGTGTATGAATTTCTATGGAGTTTTTATCACAGAGAATTCGAGCATGGTTGGCTACTAACCAATCCATTCGTAATACTACATCGAATTCGGCTAAATTCATAGGTAACAGGTTTGCAGAGAATTTATGGCCTAAGAGTTCTATCTTTCCTTCTCGCAAAACCTTATCTATTTTAACAGAATTCCCATCTGCCGTTTCGACTGTAAAAATCTGCCTAAGGTTGGTTAAGGGTAAGTTAAGATCTTGGCAGAATGAAGTATTTATAAAACTTTGGTTTGAACCAGAGTCAAATAATACTTTTGCATAAACGTCATGAACTAGGAACGTACCAGCTATTACGTCAGGGATTAGTTCTGCTTCCTGAGTAGTCAACTGGAAGACTCTTCCGTTCTTCTTGGTAGCTCCTTCTGCAGGTTTAACTTTGTTATCAGCTGGTTTGACCAATTTCGGGCAGTCTAGCCTAAAATGTCCAACTTCTCCGCAATTATAGCAGATTGTTGCTTTCTTCTTCCTACAATCTTCTTCTTGATGCCCCGGAATTTTGCAGAAATTGCAATACCCTTTGCATCTTCCAAAATGCTTTCTTTTACAGGCATTGCAAAATGGAACAGTGGAAGATTGCCCAGTTCCCTTTTTCTTGAAATTACTACGGTTACCCATACGGAATCCCTGGGTAATCTTTTGGGCCACTTCCTTCTTCCTGTTCTCTTCTCTTGTACGTATCAGTCTGTCCGTTAGGGTGTTAGCTAATTCCACAGCAACATCAATTGTGCGAGGTCTCGCAGCTTTAACGATATCACGGATTTCGTCAATCAATCCCCAAATATAGCGAGAAATAAGTACCGGCTCTGGCGAAGCCAGGGTTGGTACCACTCTAGCATATTCGAAGAATGTCGAAGTATACCCTCGACAATCTACATCCACCATCCGGTGGTTCAGAAATTTATTCGCCATTTGTTCTTTCTCATATTCAGGGCAGAATTTTCTTTCCACCAGCCGCTTAAATTCTTCCCAGCTCATGGCATAGGCCACATTGCTTCCCTTAGCTTGAAGTACCGTATTCCACCATTCTAGCGCCCCTTCTTTGAAAAGATGCGACGCGTACATGACCTTGTCTTCTTCAGAACATTTACTTATTTTAATCACCGCCTCAGTTTTCTCTAACCAAAGCAGTGCAGCAGTCGCCCCTTCGTTGCCTGCAAATTCATCTGGTTTACAGGCAAGAAACTCCTTATAAGTGCAACCAGGCGTTGTAGCTTTCATTTTCTTAAGGAGTTGGGCTTGCCTCCCATCGTTGTTGTTATTAGTATGGTTACCGCCTCCGTTTACACTATTACTAAAATTGTCATCGTGTGTACGTTTGCTAGGAATAATTTGTTGAGGTTCAATTGGATTTCGGGCAGCAGCAAGGATTGCTGGAATAGCATTGGCTATTCCCTGAGCAACGATATTCTCGATATCTTGCCTATTCAGAAATTGATCTTCATGGTTTTGTTCAGATTGATGTACTTCATTAACGGGTTCATTACCAGCGTTTTCCATCTACTAATTAATTTATATAAGTGATTAGCATAAAATAATTAATAACTAAACATAATAAAATAATCGCACATAATCACGTTATAAGGTATAGCCAAAATTGTCGATTTTTTCGACGTTCGATATTTTATATATTATAATATGCTTCCGTACACACCTGTTATCTTACAAAAGTTTTATTTTTAGGTTATTTCACATAATTATATTTTGATTATTATATTATTTATTAAACACATATTCCTACACCCACACAACCACAGTCATATCATCTTCGTCAGCTGGCATCTTAGAAACGACGTTCCCTTTCGTCGTATTTCCAAGATATTCTCTCCCCCACTTCCCTAATTCAGTTCCCTGCATCAATCAGCTCCTCGCCATAATGACGGAGTTCCGCCAAGTTTTCTGAGCTCATAGGTGGATGTAGTGGAGGCTCAGGGTCAAATTGAGGGAAAAAGGTATTAGGGTTATTTAGAAGATTTTGAAACTGCCAGTCGGTGGTCCACCACTCTTCTAGCTCTGCTGGTAGAGGTTGGGTGTGAATAATAGGATCTGGGATTTCAGGCTCTAGGTCAACTGGAAGTTGTGCTTCCGCTGGGTAATTAAAGAGATTTTCACCGGCAGGTCCGATGAGGTCACTAAGTGCTAGTTTATGATCCAACTCCTCCAGGGTGGCATTTCCTGATCTTGCCTGGAACTTTCCCCAATCTCTATTTCCTTGCCTTTACCTTTAGGATCCTCCGTCTTTACAACTTTCCGTGTCGCTGGTTTCCTCCTGCGCACACGCCTCCAGCCCACAATTCTACTTCTTTTCTTTGGCTTGGGTTTCTCCGGTGGCTGGGCTTGAAATTCCATAGGTTCCTCCATATCGGCACAATAACCGGTAAAGTCTCTGGACACTTCCACATTAACAGGATAGAGATTGAGATTCTGAAGAGCTTCAGACAACTCGTTCATGCTGTTTAGCAGATATGAGAAAACACACAAAATTCTAGGTTAAAATTTTGTAAATTGAATTTTCACATAATCACAGAATGGCAATTAGAAAAATTTAAGTATATATATAAAAATATGAAATATTGCGATTTATATATATATTATAAATTAAAATTTTACAACTGAAATTTAAAATACACTAGGAATTGTACATTCTATTTTAGTCTATCTTTTCTTACTAAGTTGTTTATTTAATGGCAAGTTTCTTTAAGGTTTCGGGCTTATAGGTGACATAGGTACTGGTACTGGTTTGGCAGTTTAATTATAAGTTAGCATTTACTGCTACAGTGGCTAACATGTAGAGATTTGCCCATTGTTCATCTAACTCATCTTCCCATGGTGGGTTAGTGCCTATTTTCTGAGTTTCCTTATTAATCATTACTCTTTTTGGTTGTGACTTCTTTATTTTCTCTTGACTTTTTCTAATAATACAATTTCTTTTCTTAGGGGTAAGTGGTTTCTCAAACTGTGTCTTACGAACAAATATTCCTTCCTCAGTATCTACTGAGTATCATGAGGAATTTGATTGGGATGATGTTCCCTTATCTTTTGGTGAACTGTCTAATTGACGATAGATGTTCGAAAGCTTTTGCTTACCCATACTATAACTAACAAGTAGTCAGTTAACAAAACACATAATCACAAGATGATAATCAGGAAAATTAAGTATTTCTAAATACTTAATTGGCTTAAATCAGTGGCTCTGATACCACCTTTTCCTGTCACGGCCCCCGTCCCGGTTTTACCTGGTCCAGGAGCCACGGGACAGAAACCCGTGGTATTTATTAATTGAGTAGACAGCGGAAGATTTAAACAGGATCTTTTAAAACTTGAAATGCCCGAATATTTTATTTCATAATTCGGGATAAACCCCGTAATTTACAATAGAGGAATTTCACAAGGAAATTCCCTGATTTACAAAACATGTTTATTTATTTATTTGAGCCACTACTTCAAGCTTGGTTAGTGCTCCGTAGCACTTTTCCTTGGTTCACAGTAGTCACCTGAAACATGTTTTGAAAATATTTTATCAGTGGGGAAATACTGGCGAGTCACTCAAATTTAATAAAACGACACATAGTTATAAATTACAGCACAAGAGCGATTACAATGGCTTCTATCTTATTTTTATCTGGCGCCGTGTCACCTCCTGGTGACGATGGTCATACCACTATTGGGTCTTTTTCCCCAAGTAGTGATGATTATCACTGTTAGGATTTATTAGCCTAACCGTGAGAAATTTAGTAATGTGCACAATACCCCACTAGCCAGTGATTAAGATAACCATGACTTAATCCATGTAATTATAACCTTTGAAAATAACTTGGAGTATTGTAAAATATTATTGATAAAAAGAGAATGACTCACATTGCAGATTTAAACGGGCAGAGTTTAGCCTACTGATTAGCCTTGTAACCTAATTTAAATAACAATGCACACGAACTAGGTCAGTAACTAATACAGCATTTACGATAACTCACGAGATTAAAACCCTCACAATGAATGACAAAGTGCAATACTTAAACATCCATCGAATTCACGACGAATGACAAAGTATGGCCCTAAAGTGGACAGCACTTAAACATCCATTGGATAGTTTCAATCGATCGGTCATTGAATCGTAGCAGCGATCGAGTTAATACCCTGTATCGTAGCAGCGCCTCACTACCTTAATTTTCGAAATTGAGCAGTAGCACTTCGTTTTTGAGAATTGTTTTCGACACCAGTGAACAGTCCATGATCAGTTCTATTTATAGCTGAAAAATGGGTCTGTCGCGGCCCGCGTGAACCATAAGCCGATCCTTACGCGGCCCGCGTGGCCACCTAGTCTACGTGTAGGTTTGCTGGGTCACGAGTAGGGTTGCCAGGTGGATGCCATGTGGCCCGGATGCTTATCCGATCAAATGTTGAGTTGACGCGGCCTGCGTAAGGGCTCTCTTGTGCTTTACGCGGCCCACGAGAGGACCAAAAATATGATTTTCTTGATTTTTGATATGGATTAGGGTTTCGGGGTCCGGGTTTTCACTTACGGGTTGGTTTGGGACATTTTTGAAGGTCCTTACACTTTTATTCCTAGAAAAACAGGATTTTGCCTGTTATTCCATGTTTAGCATGCCAATCCTAGAGATCAAGCTTTCAAAGGTGGATGTGTCTAATGCTTTGGTTAGCACATCTGCCAGCTGATCCTTAGTTGGAACATGGTGCAGAGAAATCAAACCTTTTTCATAGCAATCCCTCACAAAGTGATGTCTGATGTCAATGTGCTTGGTGGTTGAATGGGAAACTGGATTTTTGATGATATTTTCTGCTGCCTGGCTGTCCAACATGAGTGGTGTCTTTAAGGCAGTGATACCAAAATCCAGCAACTGATTTTGAAGCCAGAGCAGTTGGGCTGTACAGCTTGCAGCAGCTATATATTCTGCCTCAGCAGTGGATGTGGAAACAGCTGCTTGCTTTTTGCTTTGCCAAGACACTAAGAAATTGCCTAGGAATTGGCACCCTCCTGAAGTGGACTTCCTTGTCTTGTCACATCCAGCAAAATCACTATCTGAGAAACCTAAAAGCTCAATTTTACCATCAGCTGGATACCAGATACCAAGTGTGGGAGCACCTTTTAGGTATCTGAATATCCTTTTTACAGCAATAAGGTTTGAGTTTCTAGGGGCGGATTGGGATCTGGCACAAACACATGTTGCAAACATGATATCTGGCCTGGATGCAGTTAGGTGCAATAAAGACTTATCATGCTTCTATATAAAGTTTGATCAACCAATTCATCCTTCTCATCAGATATGACTATTTTATTAGTTGCAATGGGTGTATTGCATGACTTACAATCATCCATATCAAATTTCTTTAAAATTTCTTTGGCATATTTGCCTTGATGGATGAAAGTGCCATTTTGCAGTGACCAAGAAAGCACTGGAGTTCACCCATTGCACTCATTTCAAACTCAGCTGTCATGAGTTGCCTAAATTCTTCACACATTTTATTACATGTGCTTCCAAAAATGATGTCATCCACATAAATTTGGACAATCATCAAATCCTTTCCTCTCCATTTTAAAAATAGTGTTTTATCTATTCTACCTCTTATGAACCCAATGGATAGTAGGAATGTGGAAAGAGTTTCATACCAGGCCCTTGGTGCTTGTTTCAAGCCATACAAAGCTTTATTTAGCTTGTAGACATGATTTGGATTAAATGGATCCTCAAAGCCTGGAGGTTGACAAACATAAACCTCCTCTTGAATCTTACCATAGAGGAATGCACAATTGATATCCATTTGGTACACCTTGATGTTGTGGTTGACAGCAATGGCCAAAAATAATCTGATAGCTTCAAGTCTTGCTACAGGGGCAAATGTTTCATCATAATCAATGCCCTCTTCTTGTCTGAAACCTTGAACCACAAGCCTGGCTTTATTCTTGACAACAATACCCCTTTCATCAGTTTTATTTTTGAAGACCCATTTTGTGCCAATAGGACTTACACCCTCTGGCAATGGTACAAGCTCCCATACTTGTCTTTTGAACTTTTGGAGCTCCTCTTGCATGGCCTCTACCCAGCTGTTGTCTTTTAGTGCCTCTTGGTACTTGACTGGCTGATGGAGATATAGAAAACCAGCAAAAAGACAAATGTTTTGGGATTGACTTCTTGTGAGCACCCCTTCATTGATGTTGCCAATGATTTGATCTGGTGGATGATATTTCAAGAAGATAAGATCTCCTTGGTATGGAATAATGGCATTGAGTGGGGATGGCTGCAGATGTGAATCATCTGAGCTAACTACTGCTGGTGACTTTGATGATCCAGTAGTGGCTTCAAAAGGTGGTGGAATAGGAGGTAATGGTGTGGACACATGCTGACTTTGATCCACTGTTTGAGGACTTTTATCAATAGTGCTTGATGATATGGAAGCAGTGGTTAAGGGGCTACTTTGGTCAACAACTGTTGAGGTAGCAGTGGTTGAGCTTTGACAGTTGTTTTGAACATCTGCTGCTCTTCCCATTTTAACAGACTTTTGCTGAGGAATGATGATCTCATACCCATAGTCTGGAGATGAATCCTCTGATGGACCTGCACTGTTAGTCTTGACAGCAGTATTTTCAAAAGTGAATTTATCAAGATCAAACAAATCTACAGGATTTGCTGGGATTTTCATTTATGAAAGTTCATTGAACTTTACATTCAAAGTCTCTTCCACTGTTTTGGTCCTTGTGTTAAACACTCTGTAGGCCTTAGCAGTGGTAGAGTATCCCAGATGATAACCACAATCAATTTTGGCTGCAAACTTAGAAATGGAATCTTTTAAGTTTAAGATAAAGCATGGGCAGCCAAAAACTTTGAAGTATGAAATTAATGGCTTTATTTTATACAGCAGTTCATAGGTAGTCTTTTGATGCCTGGGGTTGATTAAAACTCTGTTTTGGACATAGCAAGCAGTGTTTACTGCCTCTGCCCAAAAAGTTAATGGCAAACCTGAATCAGCAAGCATGGTTCTGGCAGCCTCAATCAAAGTTCTGTTCTTTCTTTCAACAACCCCATTTTGTTCTGGTGTTCTTGGAATGCTGTATTGCCTCACAATTCCTTTTGACACACAGAAATCATCCAACTCCTTGTTCCTGAACTCTGTGCCATTGTCACTTCTGAAGATTTTCACTGGAAGGTCAAACTGCTTTTCAACCTGTTTTACAAAGTCTTGCAGAATGCCTGCAGTCTCATCTTTTGAGTGTAAAAAGTAAGTCCATGTAAACCTAGAAAATTCATCAACAATAACCAAACAATACCTCTTTTTCTTAAGACTCATGACTTTAACTGGGCCAAACAAATCCATATGAAGCATTTGCAAACATTTGGTTGTTTTGGACTCATCAATGGATTTGTAGGAGCTTTTATGTTGTTTTCCTTTTAGGCAGGAAACACAATGCTCAGGACAGGTAAACAGTTTTTGAGGTAAACCTCTTACTAACCCCTGTTTTGAAATGGCAGTGATTGTCTTGAGATTTGTGTGCCCCAGTCTTCTGTGCCATAATTCTGTCTCTTTGTTTGATGTAGCTGAGAACAGACAGGCATCAGTTCTGGGGCTCTCTTTTGACATATCCACCACATAAACATTGCCACTTCTTTGAGCAACAAGTTTGGTTTTTCCAGTTTTTATTATTGCTTCAATCTTTTCAACCATTTCTGGTCCAACAATCCTACAACACTCCTTTGTGAAGAATGACCCATACCCCTTATCACTCATTTGTGAAACACTCAGGAGGTTGAATTTTAGATTGTCTATCAGATTGACATTTTCAAATTTTACATTTCCAGACTGTACTGTACCAGACCCCAGAACTTTCCCTTTACTATTATTACCAAAGGATATATCACCCCCTCCATGGATTTTGAAATCTTTGAGAAGGGCTTTACATCCTGTCATGTGCCTGGAGCCTCCACTATCTACATACCAAAGGCTATCTAAGAATGCTGAAGCTCCCTACACATGAAGTAAAAGGATTAGTTCATTAGGGTCTCCAAAGCCAATAAGGCTTTGGATGGGGTCTCAACAGTGTCTGGGATGAGTTCAGATGTATGGGCAGTGGTTAGGTCAGGGGTTTGGACAGTTTTAGGACTGTTTTTCTCTAACCACTGTTGTGGGTTTTGACCAATCACCTGCTGATAACCAAAAGGATGCCTGTTCACTCTTGGTTTAGAGGGCCTTTTGTGGGTCTCATAAACGTGTGGAATCCTTTGGTAAGATGATTGTTCCTTGCCTTTTCTGAATTGGTTGGCAGGGGGTGCATCAGTCACTTGAACATCTCTTTGGACAGATGTATGATTCAGCTGTTTTGTAACAGCTGTTTGGACTGGCACAAACAGTGGTTGGTTTTTAGTGAATTTGACAGATGATGTTGATGGACTCAAGGATGTTTTAGCAGTGTACTCATTTTTTTTTACATCAAAGTTTTTGAGATACACACATGCTTGAGTTTTGTGGTTTGATTTACCACAGATGGTGCAGCTTTCAGCAGGTACAATAACACTTGTTTTGTTTAGATCATATGCTTTTAGATGAAAACATTCTTTTGTTAGATGGTTTCTCTTTTCACAAAAATCATAAAACAGGTTTTTGATCTTTTCTCTTTTCTTCCTTTTCTCACACTCCTTAGCAACAGAGTTTTGAACCACTGTTGGGATGTCTTTGATAGGAATGACCTTTGCTTTTGGGGCTGTGACACCATCAGTGGTTGTAAAGTCCATAGGCTTGAAATTTTCAAGAATGTCACACTCATCAGACCATGTGGGTTTAAATTGGTATTTCTCAATTTCCTCAAAAGTTGAGGACCCCACAGATCTTTCCAAAGTGATTTTGTTACCAAGTTTGTCGGTTATTTTAACCTCTTGGCCATTCTTGTTGGTTAGTTTAATTTCAGATGAACCAGCTTGTTTTCCAGCAGTGTTTACAAGATCATCATATTTTCTATATCCTATACCAAACTTGACATTGCTTTCAAGCTGTTTCTCAAGCATAACCTCATACCCTTTACAAGATTCCACCCATCTTTCACAAGTGATCTGGGTGGACTCCAACTCCTTTTTGCAAACTTGGTATTTTTCTACCATAGTTTGGAGTTGAGTCTTGGTTATGCTCTGCTCTTCTTTGAGACTGCTGATTTCTTTGTCTTTTTCCGCCAATTTGTTTCTAAGTTCTTTTAATAACTTTTCAAATTTGACTTCATCAGTTAAGACTTTATCCCTAAGGTTTTCATTTACCTCTTTGATGTTAGCAAATGCAATAATGCATTTGTCTGAACACAATTTTTCAAGAACTTGAGGTGATACCTTAGCAGCAGCCATCATGGCACAATCACATTGATGATCACATTCTTCATCAGCTCTATCTTCTCTCTCACCTACTTTCTTCTCTTCCATTTCTTCTTTGTCTTATTCGGACCAGGGGTCAGACAGTGGTTCAATCAGGGGTTCTGAATTTTCTCCCAGCAGTAGTTCACCAGCAACTGCAGTAACCACTGCTTCAGTCACTTCATCCACTGTTTCAGCACTTAGCTGTTCACCTTCAGTTTCTACCCCTTCTGGTATAGACTCTAATGCCATTAAATCAAATTCATCATTAGTAGGATTATTAAAAGAATTGAGTGCAAAATTTTCATCACTAAGCTCATCAGGCATACTGCTCCAGTCAACAAAGCCTTGAGTGAAAAAGCTATGCTGATCTGGTTGTGTTACTGTTGGAGCAGTTGGTTGAGATGCAACAGGTTGCACTTGTGCCTGAGGGACAGGGGTTTGAACATACTGAATTTGTGGAACAGTGGTTTGAACATAATGCACAGGCACAAGGGTTGCAGCATAATGAGCAGTGTTAACATGGGCAGCAGGGGTATATTGGGTATAGTGCACAGTGCTTTGATGTTGTGGTCTAGGGTTTGAGCTGGGATGAGTGATTATTGGACCAGTGGTTTGACTCCTGCATTCTCTAGCAAAATGACCTAGCCTATTGCACTTGTAGCACTTAATTTTTGACTTATCCAACCCCACTTTTAAATTCCCATGTAACCCTGGGAATTTTCTCCCTGTTCTTTTGTAGAATTTGCTTGTTCTTACACTAAGCAAAGCCAATTGATGCAAAATGTCCATCTCTTCTAAGTCAGTGGGATCAAAGTGTTGCAAATCATTGAGTTCAAAGCACAAGTTATCTGACATCTGGTTTTCACAATTTGCAGTAAAAGCATAATTTGCAGAGTGAGAATCAGGGTTGTTGAAATTTCCACCAGCAGTTATATCAATAAAGTGATCATAACCCTGATCCTTACTACTGCTACCCGATTCTTCCTGACCAAAAAGAGCTGTGCTGCTAAATGAATAATCATCAGCAACTTTGCCAGACTCTTGCAACTTCTTTTTCTGGTTTAACTCCCTTTCATAGGTCAGGAGTCTACCATGAAGTTGGGTCAGGGTCAGATCTTTGAACTCAGCAGAGTTTCTAGTAACAAATGCAATGGTATCCCATTTTTCTGGTAGTGATCTAAGGAACCTGCTATTTTGAGTTGAATTTGGAAATGTTACTTTAACAAGCCTTAGTTCACTAATGAGACAACTGAATCGCTCAAACTGCTGAGTCAATGATTCACCCTTGATGTGACAAAATGTTTCATACTGCTGATTCAGAATTTCCCTATTGTTTTCAATAACTTCTTCTGTTCCCCCAAACTGTTCCTTCAGTGCATCCCATAGCTCTTTGGCACTATTACAATGTAACAGTCCAGCATAGATCTCATTGGGTAATGCAGATGCTATGATGCTAAATGCTTTGGCATCGAGTTCGAACTTTTGAAAATCAGTTTCAGTATAGTTTTCAGATGGTTTATGTACAAACTTCTTTGCATCCTCAACACTTGGCACCATAGGAACATGGGGACCAAAAACAACAAACCTCCAACATCCAGTGTTCTGTTGAGCAAGGATGTGACCCATCCTTCTCTGCCAGATGTTGTATTCATTACGTTTAAGCATGGGTGGTTTGAAAAGAGAGCCAATGTTATCATCTTGTGATTGTGACGTCATCCTGGTTGTTTTACAGGCACTGATTAATCAACTTTGATGGTGATTAAACCTTGCACTGTTTTTCAACAAAACGAACAAACTATCGATATCAACGATTATGAGCTAAACTATTTATGTCAAAATGATTGTTAAATCAAATTTGACTGTCCAAGCTTTGATACCAATTGTTAGGATCTGAGTTTGGTTTTGAATGTGTTTTATGTTTGAATATGATGAACAATGAATGAGTAGTGCAGCGGAATTATAATGGAAGCAAACTTTTCACAATCAAATGAGAGAATTGCTTTTAACATACAAGTTTAACATTGAACCGAATGCTTGAATTTATTACAAGATTCAATTACAATTGCAAGTATGCAACAAACTCCCCCTCAGCCTGAGCTCACAGTGATTTGTTCGTGCAAGAAGAAGATGGTGAAGAGCTAATAGAATAGTATAGAGCACTGTTCTATTTATAGGCACGAGCAAACCACTGAAGCATTTAAGCTGACGTCACCATGAAAGTGACATCTAACCTCCTAACAAACTCTAACATCTGATCTATACAACCTCTGCTATGCTAACTACTGTTGTACATTACATTTCATAATATAAACTAAACTACTGTTGCATCCTTCCACTGATGTGAACCCAGCAGTACTTGTCATGATCAACAGAGCTTGACCCATAGCAGTAGATTGACTCAGCAGAGCTTTAGTCTTCCATCAGTCTTTGACTTGGACAGCAGTTGTAAGTCAGCAGTTAGTAAAGATCAGTAGTTTGGAGGTCAGCAGATGTTGAAACCACTTTCAAGGGGAGAGACTTGTGTACATAACATCTGCTTATTCTGGATCCACTGCTCTGATCCAGTTTTGGCTTTAATTATCTGTTCCTCTGATAGGGTTCAATCCCAACACGTTCTCACACTTTCCCCCGTTTTCTCTAAATCCTAACCCTATATATATATATATATATATAGGATTAGGTTCAAGAGTGAACACTAGTTTAGTTTGCGAACTGAGCGAACTAAACATGGCCGTACATGTGTGTAGATCAATGGCCAGGATTTGATGATGAAATACACTAGTGTATTTTACGATTTGATGATGAAATCCTAGCCATCCACGTGTGTAAATCAATGGCTAAGATTTGCTCACTAAGTTCGCAAATACATTAGTGTTCACTCTAGAACCCCACCCTATATATATATATATATATATATATATATAGGGTAAGGTTATTGTAAAAAAGGTTAAAAGTGTGAGAAGTGTGAGAAATATTGTGGAGATGACATGTGTCCTCAATCTAAATTAATTCAAAAGGGTAAACAAGTAATTTTATCATTGATTCAATTAATTCGAAACTTTTCATAACCGCCACCTTATTTATAGGAACGGGATTTTTTTAAAAGATCTCTATAAAAACACTACGAATAACACTGCAACCACCATTCAGCAGATATATAACACCATTCAACAATTATATAACACCATTCAATAAGTATATAACACCATTCAATAAGTATATAACACTATTTTAAAGATCTATATAAAAACACTACGAATAATACTGCAAACCACAATTCAGCACATATATAACACCATTCAATAAGTAGATAACACTATTAAAGACACTGCAAAACACCATTCAACAGTTCATAACACTGTAATAATATATAAGTACTTAACACTACAAAACAAGATATAACACTACAAATCACTAAAAACACTATGAATAATATATAATACCTTATTACCTTATTATAACTCTGTATAACACTACAACCCCGTCGTTCCACTGCCGGCACCACCACTGTCGCCCACCGTCGTGGGGAGGTGACCGGCGCCACCTCTCTACAGTCTCTCTTCTCTTTCTCTCGCTCGAACCCAACCACGGGACTCCACCTTGCCGGATAACTTTCTCTCGCTTGAACCCAACCACCCGACACCCACCTGAGAGAGACGTACCTGAAAAAGTCGATGTCGGAGATACCTGGTACGACGACGTCTACCACAGTGGTTGACAGAGACAAATCTTTACGGTGGAGAAGAAGATGATACAGAGTGAATCACGATTTTGTACGGTTTTTGATATGGTTTCCTTTTTCAAAATGGATATAAAGACTTTTTTACCCGTGCATATTTCAAATTAGTCCAAAATAATAAAACACATTTTACAATTTGGTCCCTATTGATCTCAACCATTAGATCAAATATCTAATGGTGTAGATTCTTTCTTACCCTTCTCACAAAACCCTTTTTTTATAAGAACCTCTACCTATATATATATATATGTATATATATATATACATATGTATATATATTATAATGCATCACCTAAATGACATCTTATATTTCAAGTAATACAAACACTAATGCATAAGGTATAACATTTAATGCATGTCTTAATTTATTTATGGGGCCAAACTAGGTGGTCCTCTTCCTCTGCCTAATAAGTTAAAACTCGAAAAAAGCAAACATATTTGTTTCAATATAATACTAACTAGGAATAACACCCGCGCGCATTACGGCGTGGATACATTGCAAATATCGAATGAATTAGTCTAAACGTTCTGTGATGCGTTAAGCATATGAAAACATGCATTTCGACATATCTAATCAAACTCAATGTAACCTATATAAAGTAAATCAAATTTATACCGTACAATCATAACGTATTATACAGGATTCGACTCATACATAGAAAACGTAACGGGTATAACGAAAAAGCTGACATGTATAATCAAAAGAGATTAATTAGAACTTTTGAAAAAAAAAAGAAACCACAATTTGATTCCACTCGGTTCGAAACAAAATCAACGAAACATTCATAAAATAAGCACGGAAACAGATTATACTAGACCTCATTCATTTCACAAAAAAGTTTACGTTGAAACATAGCAAACTCGAATTTATACCGAAACGTACATAAAATATGCACATAAAAGATGTTTTTTTAACATAAAGTATTATATTTGATCTTACTCGTTTCCAGAAAAAAGTTTACGTCAAAACGTAGAGCAAATCGAATTCATACCGACACGTACATAAAAATATGCACGTAAAAATAGTTTTTTTTTAGTAAAGGAGATATAGGGGTAAACTCGAAACAAATTATTTTTAGTAAAAAACTTAATAGGTTAAATACGTTTGTAAAATCATGCCAAGTATCCACAATGCCACACAACCAACAATAGAAGAGCTGGTAAAATAAAATAAATAAAAAAGAAAAAAACAACACCGAACGAAAACAGAAGCAAAATCGTTGAATCACGCACACCCGTTGCGGTGTGTTAATGCGACGAAATTAGATCGAAACGTAAAACGTAGAAAGAAAAAACTAAGTTGATCTAGGGCCCCGCGCATTGGAACGAACTTGTCAAACGTAGAATAATAAACGTGTAACGAAACGTAAAACGAAAAACTTGCTTAAGGTGAAAAGTATGGAGGAACAAAGTTGAAAATTGAAAATGTAAAGGTTAAATTGAAAAAGATAAAAAACTTTAGGTTAAAAGTGAAAAAATCAAAAAGGTTTTAATGTAAAAGATGAAAACCTTTAGGTTTAAAGTGGAAAATCAAAATTTTTTTTTGAAATACACCCAATGCTTGATGTACAACTCCTAAAGCATCATAATGTTGCTTATTTATTATTTGCTTGGGTTAAGACCCGCCCGGGTTGCGGCGCGGGTACATCGTAAACATTGAATGGATTAGTCCAAACGTTATATGATGCATTAACCATATGAAAACACACATTTCGACGTGTTCAGTTGAACTCAGTGTAACCTGTATAAGCATTGTGATTGGATCAAACGTAAAGTAAATGGAATTCATATCGAACAATCATAACGTATTATATGTGACCTAACTCATATATAGAAAACGTAACAGGTATGAAGGAAAATATGCACGTGTACTCGAAATGGATTAATTAGGGCTTTCGAAAAAAGAGGAGAAAAACAAACCATAATTTGACTCCATTCGGTTTGAAAAAAACTTTACGAAACATACATAAAATAAACACGAAAACATATTATATTTGACCTGAATCATTTCCAAAAAAAGTTTACATCGAAACATAGAACAACTTGAATTTATACCAAAACGTACATAAAAATCTGCACGTAAAAATGGTTTATTTAAACGGAAACGTACTATATTTGACCTTACTCGTCTATAAAAAAAGTTTACGTCGGAATGTAGAACAAATCATATTTATACATACCCGTACATAAAATATGCACGTAAAAAATAGTTTTTAAGTAAAGGAAGTATAGGGCTAATCCAAAACAAAATATTAGTAAAACATTTAATAGGTTAAAAACATTCGTAAAACCGTCCCAAGTAGCACCAATGCCACAACGACATCGACTCTCAACATCGTAAAAATAAAATAGATAAAATGGTAAAAATTACACTGAACGAAAAGGGGACTAAAATCGTTGAACCACGCACACCCGTTAAAGTGTCATAATGCGAAGAAATTAACCAGAAACGTAAAACGTACAAAATAATAACTTAGTCGATCTAGGACCCGCCCGTTGCGGGGAAGTTTTCAAAAGTGAAACAATGGACGCGTTGCGACGGGTTTATCAAATATGAAAAAATAGAGCAAAAACGTTAAACCTCACATGCACGCTACGATATGTTAACTCGCAAAATTTAGAACGAAACGTGAAACGAAAAACTTGCGAAAAATAAAAAGTATGGGGGACCAAAGTTGTAAGTAATAAAGTGCCGTGTTAAACTACAAAAGATGAAAAAGTTTGAGTTAAAAGTAAAAATTTCAAATTGGTTAAAATGTAAAAAAAAAAAATTAAAGTTGAAAGTGAAAAATCAAGTTTTATTTTTGAAAAAGTCTCCAAGCGTAAGGTACAAATCATGATGCAAAAAAACTTGCTAATTTATATGGAACGAGGAAGAAGGAAACCGAAGGCTCGAATCAAAGAAAGAAGAGTAAATTACAAAAATCGTCCTTTATGTATATCACTTATTGCAAACTGTGTCCTTTGTCTTCAATAATTACAGAAAACGTACTCGATGTTTGCAAACCCTTGCAAGTTATGTCCTTTAGCCCTAACTCAGTTAATTTTTGTGGTTAAATCTGGTCAAATGGACCCCACATGAGGGTATTTTGGTCATTTTAATCTCATGTGGGGTCCATTTTTTCAGATTTAACCACAAAATACCCTCATGTGGGGTTCATTTGGTCAGATTTAACCACAAAAAGTAATTGAGTTAGGGCTAAAGCACATAACTTGTAAGGGTTTACAAACATCGAGTACGTTTTCTATAATTATTGAAGACAAAGGACATAGTTTGCAATAAGTGACATACATAAAGGACATTTTTGTAATTTACTCAAGAAAAAAAGAAGGAAACACACGTTGTGGCGTATTGACTCGCAAAATTTTGAACAAAACGTATAACAAAAAATTTACGAAAGATGAAAAGTATAGGAGAACAAAGTTGAAAATAAAAAAGTGTTGGGGTTAAATTGCAAAATATGAAAGTCTTTGAGTTAGAAGTAAAAAAATCAAAGAGGTTAAAATGAAAAGATAAAAACCTTTGAATGAAAAATGAAAATGAAATTTTTTTTGAAAGACTCACTATACATATGGTACAACAACATAAAGCAACAAAATGTTGCTTATTTATAGTATGAAAATAATAGTAATAAAAATAAAATATGTCTTTTTAAATAATACTTACACGTTTACTCCTTCATCTTTACTAAAGTTTTGTTTAATCAAATAAGAATTAAACTTTTGCCTCTTATTTTAAACAAATCACCCCAAGATTTTCAAACGTTCATAACTTTTTGTACGTCAATAATTTTTTTTTTTTAAAGTTCACCATACAAACAAAGCATTTTAATTAAAAAAAATTGATATGTTATGTAATTAACAAAGTTTAAGGATAATCAATAACCGGATCATTAACTGAAACCGAATCGAAAACAGATGAAACGGACACGAAATCAACCGAAAACCAAACTAATAGAAACACCAATTAACCAAAATTGACCATTCAAATTTTCGTACATAACTAGCCTTTATAAACTTCCATTTCATGTATATATATCTTCGTTTCATGTTTTATACATCTATTTTATATATTTGTATCTCCATTTCATTTATTTTTAAGCAAAAAGTTTAGCCCAAGTTTAAGTTTGGTTATTAACTGAACTTAACTGAACTAAAAACCAATAATCTAACCGAATAAATCGAACCGATTGGTTAATAAGATAAATTAACCGAGAGCTTTTGCTTTGGTTAAGGCTAATAACTGAACCAAACCAAACCAAACCAAACCAAACCAAACCAAACACTTAACTAGAGATGGGCAAAAAAATTGGTTTGAAAAAAAACTGGAAAAAAAAACCGATTCGGTTGTTTAAAAAAACCGGTTTATACAAGAACTGTTTTCAACCCGGCCCAACCCACCAGTTCCTATACCTGTTCTTCATATACGTTAAAAAACGATTTGAAACTGGTTTTTATATTGGTTAAAAAAACCGATTTATAACCGATTATTTTACCCCAACTCAATTAATTTTTTTTTACCAGTTAAAAAACATTTTTTTTAAACGGTTTAAAGCCCGATCCAAACTGGTTTGTACCGGTTCATATCATGCGGGTTTCTAACCGGTTTAAAACTTGAACTTGTTTTTTATTTGAAAAATAAAAATAAAACCGGTTCGGTTTAAAAAAAAGAAACCCGGTTTGTACATCTTTACGATTAAGAGTGTTTGTGTCCTCACTACATCTCATAGTGACTCATCTTGTAGGCTAAAAACCTCTTTTTTTAAACATCACTAGTGTTATAGTGGTGGTCGCGAGTATTTAAGTTCCACATATGGTGGGCCCGGGTGAGTTTTCCTCTCCAGATCTCAAGTTCGAGTCTAGGTAATAGGGGTTTTCTCATTGAGGGGTTTAAATTGAGGATCTATTGTGCGTGGGGTCCTCTAACGTGGACCCGGTTAAGACAACGTATACAAACCTCCCGACGTTCGCGAATAATTCACCCCTTTATACAAACACAAAAAAAAAAAAAAAAAAAACTCTTTTTTTAGCAAGACACGTCCCCGAAGCTCAAACTTCCCCAAGCCTCATAAATGTGCAGCTTTGGTTGACGTTCAAAAGTTTCACTCCCCCACACCCACTATCTCGTGAAAGCAATGGTTAGCCACAAGACATTTTAGCCTTTTGCCATAATATCTTCTTGTCACTTCCACACTTCTTGTTTTTATTATCTCTACCTTCAAAAAAATCTCTACTCAAACAACCCATCCTCCATTTCTTTATTAATTGCTTCCACAAATCTTGTGCTTTCTCATATTCACCCACACACACACCACCTTCTACACTAAGTGACTCCCACTTCAAGCAAAGGTACCTCATTCATTGACCCATTATCAATCTTTGATTACACTCTGATTAAATTTGTGTACATTTTTTAAATTCAAACATGTTATGATATGGGTATTTCAATATATGGCCTATTTTGGTTCATTTTATGAAATTACATGTGGGTTATTCAAGATTTTGATAGATTTCATATGGGTCAAATCGCATTTGTGTGAATTTGTGTGTTTCCAACATAAAGTTTACATTTTTAATCTTTATGGGTAAAAAATAAAGGAACCCTTTTGTGAATTTTTGAGAAATTTATCTGGGATTTGTTTCAGATTAGGGGATAATGGTGAATTTGGGGCTGTTTTCTGAGATCAAGCCTGTGGTATCTGTGAATGTGAGGTTTAGAATACCTTATTATACTCAATGGGGTCAGAGTTTGGTTGTGGGTGGGTCTGCACCGGTTCTTGGGTCTGGAAATGTGAAGAAGGGTCTTCTGTTGACCCCTTTTCATGAAGGGGATGAACTGATATGGGGCGGGAGTTTGACGGTTCCGACGGGGTTTCAAAGCGAGTATAGTTATTATGTGGTGGATGATCAGAAAAATGTGTTAAGGTGGGAAGGTGGAAATAAGAGGAAATTAGTGGTGCCTGAAGGAGTTGAAAATGGGAAGGTGGTTGAGTTTCATGATCTTTGGCAGGTAAAAGTTAAAACACTATTTTTTTAAATTGTATTTTTATTATATTATTAGTTTTCTTTATATAATCAATGAATAAAAACACTCTGTTAGTGTAATCTCATACTTGAATGCAGAATGGTAGTGACAGTCTTCCTTTCAAAAGTGCATTCAAGAATGTCATCTTTCGCAAGAGTAGCAGTTTGGCTATTGAGAAACCGCTTGGCGCGATTCAGAATAAGCTGGATCATGATGGTAATGTTTTAAAGTTTCAAATTTGAGGTCGAAAATTTGTTTTTTGAACAATTGTTCGATTCGTAATAATATATTATTACTCTGATGTTGGAAACTGCTTTCAGATTCGGTTATTGTCCAGTTCAAAATAAGCTGTCCAAATATAGCAGAAGGAACATCGGTAATCATAAATTATAATCTATTACTTATTAAAACTTCAAACATTTATGTAAACACGTAACATCCATGTGGCCCGTGTTCTTGTTACAGATATACGTAATTGGAAGCTCATTAGAGCTGGGGAAATGGAAAGTTCATGACGGACTCAAACTTAATTATTCCGGTGAATCAGTTTGGGAAGGAGACTGTTTAATACCGAAGGCTGCTTTCCCATTAAAATACAAATACTGTAAATACGGGAAAAACGGAAATTTCTCTCTGGAGTACGGTTCAAACCGGGAGGTCACGGTTGACATTTCAGCCAGTGGGCCAAATTACGTTGTTCTATCAGACGGCATGATGCGAGTAAGATGTTGTTAGATAATTATTTTTACACTTTTTTTAATATGTGTGAAAATGGGTTGTGCTGAATTTGCGATGTTTATAATTAAGGAAATGCCATGGCGGGGTGCGGGTGTTGCAATCCCGATGTTTTCGGTGAGATCAGAGGATGATGTAGGCGTTGGAGAGTTTGTTGATCTGAAATTAGTTGTTGACTGGGCTGTTGACTCGGGATTTCATTTACTCCAGCTTTTGCCGATAAATGATACTTCTGTGCACAAGATGTGGTGGGATTCGTATCCGTACAGGTATGCAAGTTACTAAATTTATGTTATGAAATATAAATATATTTCATTTTTTTATTGATATTACTACCTCATTGCGATGCAGCTCTCTCTCTGTATTTGCGTTGCACCCGCTATACCTCAGACTCCAGCGACTTTCGGAAAATATACCAGATGATATCAATGTAGGTCCCACTTTCTCGTTCTTACAATATTTAGGATATTGGTTGTATGTGTTTTACCACATGCTTTTGTGTGTTGTAAACAGAATACTAGGGTGAAAATGAAATTGGTTTAAGAATCTTATGTTATGAAATAATGCTGAATTTTGGTACATCAGATTGGCTTATGGACTTGAAATGTAAAGTAAAATGACGTGAAGTACAGATCTAACATGTTGTAGTAAACATGATTAATGTTTTGCTAAAGCAATGATATTTCCCTTATGTTTATCTGTTTCTTCTTGCAGCAAGAGATACAGAGGGCAAAGAAAGATCTAGATGGGAAGGTAGTTCTCTCTTCATTTCCATATCTAATAATTTATCCTGTCTTCATATAGTATTTTTTCCATTAGGCATCTGAGTTGATTTTACTGTATTTATTTCTTACATAATGGCTATGCAATTAATATCGCCAATATATCACAGATATGTCGGTTATCGGTCCCTTAGTGAGATATCGGTGCAAAATATCGGTACCGATATTATCGGCGATATTGACCGATATTTGACTGATATATCACCGATTTTCCCGATATTAGTGTCTTTCCTCTTAGTTCTACCATTCGTCTTTCTTCTTATTGCTGCTATTAGTGTTTTAAGTCTTAATTGTTAATTGTTAGTCTTAAATGTTAGCGTTTTAAGTCTTAGTGTTCTTACTTGCTACAATTGCAGTGGTAATGCAAGTTGCAAAGGGTTAATTTGTTAATGGCAGGAGAGTATACTGAATTGTTAGTGTTAAATTGCCATATATATAAATTCAGCATGATATTAAAATTACCGATATCCCACTGCGGTTACCGATATCTCCAATATTGATCCTAGACCGATATCCGATTTTTTACCGCATTAACTACGTAGCTATATAAAAGTAAGCTTAAATTGAGTCCAACACGATTCCCCTTTGAATGTTGACATTAATCTTACATATTTCCTGTTACTGCTAACCACATTTTTTTAATATACATTCAAAGACGCCCTTCTTAAGTTGTTAGTTTTTGAAGTTACATTCATTTTTGTGATGTTTGAGGAAGCAACACTTACCTATTGTTCTAAATTTATTGATTGCAGAATGTGGATTATGACGGTACTATGACTACAAAGCTTTCAATTGCCAAGAAGATATTCGATTTGGAAAAAGATTCGATACTAAATTCGGATTCCTTCAAGAATTTCTTGTCCAAAAATGAGGTACGTGTGGAAACTGGAAAATTTACAACATGTTTATTTTTCTTGACTTCATGTTGTTTATCTGTTTTGTTGTATGATACAGGAATGGCTAAAACCGTACGCAGCCTTTTGCTTTTTAAGAGACTTCTTTGAAACTTCAGACCACAGTCAATGGGGCACATTTAGTCAATTTTCAAAAGCTAAGGTAATCATGACTCATGAGATTAGTCATATTAAAATCTATTTGTAATGTGTTGACTGTTGACTTTCTAACGTGTATATATCATAACTTCATCAGCTTGAAAAGCTCGTGTCCGAGAACAGCTTCCACTATGACATCATATGCTTCCATTACTATATACAGTACCATTTGCACTTACAAGTAAGTTATTATATCATTATATGTCTGATATGCTTTTCTGCAATATACAATATACGTAACAGAAAAAAAATAATATTATTACTTTCTTTGGGATTACTAGCTGTCAGAAGCAGCCGAATATGCGAAAGAGAAAGGAGTGGTATTAAAAGGAGATCTCCCAATAGGCGTCGATAAAAATAGTGTAGATACTTGGGTATATCCGAATTTGTTCCGGATGAACACCTCTACGGGGGCCCCACCAGATTATTTTGACAAAAATGGCCAAAATTGGGGATTTCCTACTTACAATTGGGAGGAAATGTCTAAAGACAATTATGCTTGGTGGCGTGCTCGTTTATCACAGGTTTCTCACTTCATATTCGGATGTTATATATTTTTTTTATGTATTTATTTGTTGTTGAGTAAAATGCCATTTTCGTCCCTGAGGTTTGGCCAGTTTTGCGACTTTCATCCAAAGGTTTGTTTTCCCGCATTTGGATCCAAAAGGTTTGAAATTGTGTCCCTTACATCGGCTCGTTAACTCCATCCATTTTTCTCCGTTAAGTTAGGGGTATTTTCATCATTTTTGTTAACTTAAAGGGCAATTCGGTCTTTTTCACTTTATGAACAAGCATTTAGCATAATGTACAAGTATTCAGTATACCCTTACTAAATAAAAAACAATAATAATATAGGTAAAAAGACAAAAATACCCTTGACTTAACGGAGAAAAATGGATGGAGTTAACGAGCCGGATGAAAATGCCAAGATTTCAAACCTTTTGGATCCAGATGCGGAAAAACAAACCTTTGGACAAAAGTCGCAAATGAAAATGGCATTTTACTCATTTATTTATCATTACACATAGTTTCGTTGTATGTTTGCTAATTAAATCTTTGTGGAACCCGTTTTTTTTGGATTAAAGATGGCAAACTATTTCACGGCATACAGGATAGATCATATTTTGGGTTTCTTTAGAATATGGGAGCTTCCGGCACATGCAATGACGGGTCTAGTCGGTAAATTCAGGCCATCTATCCCACTCAGTCAGGTAAATTTATGGTGCATTTTTCTTTTTGTTATATTAAAACAATATCGGTGCTGTTTTGTTATTAATAAGATATTTTTTTAATTATAGGAAGAGCTTGAAAAGGAGGGAATTTGGGACTTTGACCGACTGAGCAAACCGTACATTCGACAAGAGTTCTTACAGGTTTCTTTATTTGGCTTTTTTTTTTTGAACGGCAAATTTGGCTTTATTTGGCTTGTTTAGTTGTCTTTTTTATTCAAAGGGTCATATTTTATTAAAGTTATTTGTTTTTTTTTTCAGGAAAAGTTTGGACCGTTATGGACAGTAATAGCCTCTTATTTCATGAATGAATTTAAGAAAAATCATTATGAGGTAGCATAGTTTTCTTGCACCGGTGCTTTACTTTCCCTACATACAGATACTACTAGAAGTGAAATTTTTGACCCGTTTACTTATGAACGGGTCAAACGGGTTGCAAGTCGCCCGAATTGTGTTTTCAATGAATCTAACCTCCTAAGTCATGTTATTCTTAAACACTTAGTTTATTATTAATATTATATATTTTAATCATATTTGACAGACTAATAAAAAGTTGACCTTTTTAGTCAAAGAGTGTTCCATGGGTCAACCCAACCGAATTGACCCGTTTAGACAAGATACCCAAAGTGACGACCCACCCATTTTGTCACCTCCAAATTAACATCCTTCAACATTGCAGTTTAAGGACGATTGCAACACGGAGAAAAAGATTGCTGCCAAGCTGAAATCACTCGTTGAGAAAAAATTGTTGTTGGAAAATGAAGATAAATTAAGACGGGATCTTTTCGATCTTGTGCAGGTAAAATACATTACACACACAAGGCATTGAAATTAGTGCCATTCATACTATCCCTTGTTTTATGATTATCCTATACCGTTTTGATCTACTTAATATTATATAAACGTTCATTGGCAGAATATAGTGCTTATTAGAGATCCTGAGGATGCTAAAAGTTTCTATCCTCGTTTTAATCAAGAAGACACATCAAGTTTCAAGGATTTGGATGAGAACAGGTAATTTATATCTATGCCGTTCATGCAGTAAAAAATCGGATATTAGTCAAGGTCCGATATTTGAGATATCGGTTATTGCGGTGGGATATCAGTAATTTTAATATCATGCAGAATTTATATATATAGCAATTTAACACTAACAATTCAGTATACTCTACTACCATTAACAAATGAACCTTTTGCAACTTGCAAAACACTAACAATTGTAGCAAGTAGGAACTGGTTAAGACTTAAAACACTAATGGTTAACAATTAAGAAGGTATCTGGGATTGCTTATTTAACTCAAAAAGTGCTATTGACTTGTTACTTTTTAAAAGGAGTTTAAAAAAAATGTTTGGATTAAGTTTTGTGGTGGGAAATAGTAAAATGACCAAAAAGGATATGGTAAGTTTCCATGTTTAGTTGCTATTTTAAAGGATGGGGTTAAATTTGTAATTTTATATTCAAAAAGTCAAAAGCCATTCAAAAAGCCAAGATTTTGTGGCTTTTGAAAAACAACTTTTTGCTCATTCTCAAAAAGTCATAACAAAAAACACTTTTGTTGATGCCAAACACTTTTTTAACTTATTGGCTTTCCGAAGAAGCCAATAAGTCAATAAGTTATTGTCAAACTCAATCCCAAACACCCTTTAAGACTTAGAACACTAATAGCAGCAATATGAGGATGGTCGAATTAAGATGAAAGGTACTGATATCGGGAAAATCGGTGATATATCGGTCAATATCGCTGATAATATTGGTACCGATATTCAACCGATATTTTACATGGGGAGGGGACCGATAACCGTATACTGGGGATATATAACCGATATTAATTGCATTGTTTAATATACAAATCAAATATGTTACATATAAAGTTTCTTCTTTTTTTGTTTTTCCAACTGAAGAGGAAATTAAAAAAAATACTTTTTTTAATTCTGTACAGCAAGAACATATTTAGGAGATTGTATTACGACTACTATTTCCATCGACAAGAGACTCTTTGGCGCCAAAATGCGATGAAGACTTTGCCTGCACTTCTAAATTCATCAGATATGTTAGCCTGTGGAGAAGATCTAGGCCTAATTCCATCTTGTGTTCATCCTGTATGCCTTCTTTATTATACTTATAATTACTTCTTTAATATCGTTTTATTACAAGTGTTTCGTCATGACATATGTTTTAACATGACTCAATGCAGGTTATGCAAGAGTTAGGATTGATAGGCTTACGTATTCAACGTATGCCAAGTGAGGCTGATTTGGAGTTTGGTATTCCTTCTCAATATGACTATATGACTGTATGTTCTCCGAACATCATTTGAGTTTCTTCCCAATTTGTACTTATAAATCATGAATCATAAATAATAAGTCGATGAACTTGTTGCAGGTATGTGCTCCTTCATGCCATGATTGTTCTACCTTACGTGCATGGTGGGAAGAAGATGAAGATAGAAGACGTTCGTTTTTCAAAACCATGATCGGTTCTGACAGTCTGCCACCTGAGAAATGTGTTCCGGAAATAGTACATTTTGTGTTGCGTCAGCATGTTGAATCTCCATCAATGTGGGCAATATTCCCTTTACAGGTATTATGTTTTAATAATGATTAGACAATGAAAAATCTGACATAATTTCATCTTTCGGGGTGCTTGGATGCAAGTTTCCAAACTGTGACTTTGATAATCAGTCTTCCCTCTTAATAATTATTTAGGCGGCTAGACAATCAGTTTCATGCCAACTGCAATAAATCTAACTAGTAATTTTACCCCGCACGTTGCGGCGTGAGTCGGTTTGGTTTGGTTTGGTTTGTCATGTTAGCAACAAATAACACTAAAAGGTGAAATACCAAAACGAATAAAAGCAGAGGGACTAAACATGTATATTACCAAAGTTAAACTAGAGGGACCAAACATGTATATAAGCAAAGTTAACTAATAAGTAGAAAACTTTATTAAAGTAGAGGTATTAAGAAACTTAAAGTAGAGGGACCAAACATGTATAATAGGAAAGTTAAGGGTGAAAAGTAAAACACAAAAGAATTTAAAATGGAAAAAAGAAAAAAAGTGGCTGCCATGTGGCAGCGTGTGATTGGACACAACGATTAGTGTGACAAAACAACTTGGCCTTTAATATACATATAATTATGTAAGGGAAGACTAAGTTAGTTATTTTGCCACTCCTTTTTTATTTGGAAGACTTTTCACCTGTTACTTATTGTTTAATGTATTATATTACTAGAAAAAAGATATTTGTTGGAGTTATAGCTGAATAATGTTTTTTTGTAACACTTTATTGAGAAACAAATTATGAAAAATAGTATTAAAAAAAATAAGTCGTCGTATTTTAAATTTTAATATTTTAACAAGTCGATTTTGGTCATTTTATTACTTTCTTAAAATAATGAGAATTAGCCAAATCAAACAACTCACCATCTTATTATTACAACTACAACTCTTCAAACAGCAGAAGCACATCCAAACACTATATTCCGCAACACGTTTTCACATAATCAGTTTTAAAATGCACATCGAAATACATCCTTTTAACATGTAGCAACAGTTCTATCATTATGTGCAAGTAAATGAGCTTTTTTTTATATTCATCAGGATTTGTTAGCATTGAAAGAAGAATACACGACACGCCCTGCAACAGAGGAGACAATCAACGATCCCACAAATCCTAAGCATTACTGGCGATTCCGTAAGTATAACCCATTAACCCTTTTGCTCTTCAACTTTCCAAACAACTTGTTATGTAAGAATGATGATGTTAAACGTTCTATCCTTCAGGTGTTCATGTGACCATGGAATCCCTATTGAAGGATACAGACCTTACGGCAACGATTAAAGGACTTGTTTGCTCGAGTGCAAGATCTTATCCTGGTCAAGAAGAAGCTCAACCAGGAGTAGCCGTGGTTCCACCAAAGCAGCAAATTGCCGGTGAGCAGGAGAAGATTCGGCTTCCTAACCAAGATCCAAAAATCACAAGCATAGCTGTTCTGTAAGGTTGTTTTTACCTTTTTTTATGTGATGCCAGAAGCCATTGACTTTATTGACTTTTTGTCGTGGATCATTGTTGCCATAAAAGCATGTAAATCTGGGCTTTGGATTCTTTGAAAGAAAATGCTTCAATAAAAAAGTTGTATATGTTTTTCTCCTAAGCAGTTAATGTGGTAAAAAAAAAGATCGGATATTGGTCAAGGACCGATATTTGAGATATAGGTTATCGCGGTGGGATATCGGTAATTGTAGCAAGTAGGAACTGACTAAGACTTAAAACACTAACATTTAACACTAACAATTTATAAGAGCGGCAATAAGAAGAACAACAAATGGTAGAACTAAGACGAAATGTATTGATATCGGGAAAATCGGTGATGTATCTATCGATCAATAACGTTGATAATATCGGTACTGATATTTGACACCAATTAATCTCTCATGCAAGATTCTAGGTCTTGATTGTGATTTTGGCATGTGGATTCTTTTTAGGTTTTATAGAAATTCGTGTAGGCCCGGATATCTCTTGTAAATCGTGCACGGGTTACTTTTAGATTGAAATATTTTGATGGTTCTAGTTAAAAGTTCAAATAAATAATTCACAAATAAACATGCAGATCTTTTATGAAAAAGTGTACTGGAACTAGACCAATATCATTTCTTATAAAGGGGACGGATTGTCACTTTTTCGGCTGTTAGTTGTAAGATGACGTTTGTAACGGTTAACAGTTAGACGATCATATCAGTGGAAAACAATCATCGGAAAACTAACTTTAAGTTTGTTACTATTGATAAGCAAGTTGACAATGACAACCAAGTTGTCATTGGTAGTTGGTTAATATCATCAGTTATATAGGGTTGAGTTATAATGAGTAAAAATAAGAAGTGTAAGAAACTATTATAGAGTGAAACTATTATAGAGTGACAAATGTCTCAAAAGAAATCAAGTGGGAAGGGTAATTTTGTCAAAGAGAATAAAAAAATTATGTAAACGTAAGTCACATGCTAATTCCCCCATATTTTGTAATCGTCTATAACTTTTTTATACGTCATTTGTTTTTTAAAAAAATTATACAATAAAATCGAGCGTCTTTTTATCTTTAATATGCGTACCATATTGTTATATATAGAAAAAAAATTCGAAAACCTAGTTGCATATTACACAATAGACATAACGTAAAACACAATGAGAAAACCTAGTTGCGTATTACACAATGGATATAACACAAAACACAATGAGTATCAAACTAAAAACATAATGGAAAGTAGATAAAAAACACAATCGATGACAACAGATAAAAGACACAATGAACATAACGCAAAACACAATGAGTATCAAACTAAGAACACAATGGAAAGTAGACTAAAACACGATTGATGACGATAGATAAAAGACAGAATTAGTGAGAGCAAATAAAAGACACAATAGACAACAGACTAAAAAACAATGGACAACAGACTAATACACAATGAACAACAAATTAAAACACAATGGAAAGCAGAATAAACACAATGACCAGAACATATAACACAATGTATAGAGTACCTAAATATAACATCATCTTCATTGTGTCATACATTATGTTATAGGTTTTGATAAAAGTGCAATGAACAGAACCCAAATTAACACCGTGTTATAAGTTTTGATAATAACACTGTTTTGGTCAAAATTCTGATTAAGGATAATGTAACCAAATCTGAAATGTGAGGTAAAGTGCTTATATGATTAACAATGATAGAAATGAATATAAGTCTGTAAATGCAATTGAATACAGAGATTTATACGAGGAAAAGCCTTTGATCACTAGTAGATCGCCGGCATAAAAACCACAAGTGGTGAAAACTATCAACCACCAACTATATTGAACAATGAAAACAAGTAAAACTTCGGATGTTGATCAAGTGTGTTACAACTGATTGCTAAGAGTGTTTGTGAGCTTCTGGTTCGTAATGTGTGTATGCGAAAATGTGAATATACTCTATAACACTTGATCAACCCTTTTTGAATAACTATAACAACTAAGTCTGAAAATCTTGCATGCCCACGTTTACTATAACACCCCGTGTTTTCACCAGTCAAGGTCAAGTCAACGACCGCTGATACGAATTTGATTTATAGAAATTTCTTTATTTTATTTGTATTATGTGGAGTAAGTGTTGTTAATTACAAGCCAACGACGTATTATTCAAACGACTTACGACTGTGAACTATAGGAAGTAACAATGCGATAAAGTTAATCAACTGGTAATCAAACTATGCTAATCGAATCGACAATGAATCGCAACTCGAGCTACGTATTTTAATTATCGTTATACGTGTGTGTGCTTTATGTGTTACTTGTGCATGTTTATTTATGTTGTGTTGTGGTAATCAATCGAAACGCAATCGAACTCGAAAGGCAATCGAACTCGAAATCGAACTCGAACTCGAATTACAATGGAACTATGATAATTATTGGAGAAGGGATAGTGCTCGATATGAGTGATTGGGACTGAAAGTAATTTGACTAGGAAACCCTATCGTATCGCACCGCTCGCAATCGAAATCGACTCAGCAAAAATCGTCGCGTCAAACATTGAACCAAGTGCCATCCGGCCGGATAGCCATCCGACCGGATAGCCACAATGCCACAGGCCAGGGGCCATCCGACCGGAATGTCATCCGACCTGATAAGTCATCCGAGCGGTGTGCCATCCGATCGGACATCCCTTTCCTCTTTTGGAATCCTATAAATACCCCTGTCATTGTCATTCTTTCTACTTTTGGAAACCCTTTGTCCGAACAGCTCGTGCTCCCCACTTTTTCTTCGATTTCTCTCGATCAAGGTAAGATCTCGTCCTAAATCTTGTACTTTCTTGATCTACACGCACTCCTACACCTTTCTATCTTTTAAATCTTAACTTTTAACCGTGAAATCACTAGATTTTGGGTGTTCTAGGATGACGTCATCATGTGTTCTTCAAGAACTTCATGTATTGGCCTCAATCCACCAAGAACAACTTAGATCTAACCGATTTCCACAAAGATCTTGTGAAGATCCCAACATGAACGTGGTGAAAAAGGATTGAAAGATGGTTTCTAACTTTCTTTCAACTCTTTTGCACTCCATGTACTCAAAGCCGATAGGATCCGACCCTGATCTAGTCTTCTACTCAATCGTAGCGTTGTACTAGCTCAAGATCTGGATTCTACCCACGAGACTACCGATTTCGGGTTAAACAAGAACAACCGTCTCGAGCCGGTAACAAACCGAACTAGGGTGATTCCTGGTCGGTTTAGTCATCTGGGTCAAAATGGGGGTTCTGTTGGTTAACACGTTGTCAAAACGTCTCGACATAACGACAAACCATAAAAACAACCAAGTGAAGGACGAACGAACCAGAACGGAATGCTGTCCGACCGGACGGCTGTCCGATCGGATAGGTCATCCGAACGGATTGCCAACCGAACGGACCACACTTGGGTCCCACCTTTAAACAACCTTATCTGAAGTTTGAGTATCGAACGAATTGCAATCCGATCGGACGACCATCTGACTGGATTACTCTTCGGATCATGAGATACTAAGACTTTAAAGACCCGAACAATTTTCAACATGTTCATCAACAGGGTTGCCACCCGATCGGATGGACATCCGATCGAGTGACACTTTTGCTGTGAACTTGCCTTCACCAAGTACTCTCACCACTAAGTTGTCGTCCGACCGGACCACTGTACGACCGGATGACCATCCGAACAGATTGTCATTCGTACGACCCACCATCCGATCGATTGACTTGATGGATAGAGATACTTCAATGCTTTCAAAATGCTACAACGAAAACTTCAAAAGTCAAGCCATCATACACAAACACATCCTTCTTATAGGAAGAAACAATCCACTCGAATCGTCATCCGACCAGACGAGCTGTCCGACCGGATGACCATCCGAACGGATTGTTATCCGCACGGATTGCTGTCCGATCGGATTGCCATCCGATCGAACCACTATCCGACCCATGTACACTTTGCACCATTTGACGCGTAAAACGTCACTTATCATTATGCTATCGAATCTATTCAGGCTAACCTTACTCGCTAAGCGCTCCCTTCAATCCATTAACCGCTGTGAGTATACTCGATCCCTTTTTGCTTTACGCACTTTTGGGTGTTACATACGTTACGAATATTCAAACTACAACAATCACACTAATCAATACTATTTGAACGCTAACCGTTAATGCATGTTATACGTGGCTTATGAATGCTTGTTTGTTATGTTTACACATGGAATGCTGTCTACCTGCCTTAGCAACGATAGTACTATAGTTTGGACTCAGCACCCGTTCACACGGGGGTTGTTAAGGACAATTACTTGCATGGATTACGGTGGTAATCATGTATTGCGAACTGCCTCGGGCAGTCAACCCGCAGTCATTGGTATCGATGGATCTATGTCGATAACTAACGTGCTTCATTTCACTGTGTGTACGTGCTGGTTATGCATAAACGAATTCGAACTCTATATGCTATTATCAAACTTGTATGCTCACATTCACATTTTATGTATTGACTTTATTTTAACGTATGTGACAGGTGCTTAGGACACACATTGGTAGGAATTTGAAGCTAGAATAAAGCTTTAGAGCCCAACAAATAGTTGTCTGTAGTGGTCAAACTAAGGGTCTCTAGAAGCAGATAAACAATTGCTGGCTATTTTAAATCTGAGTTGTCGGAATAGAATATTTTCCTGGATTTTTGTCTGTAATAATTATTTTACTGTTTGAGATACGGTATGGGACGTATTATTTAAATTGAATAGTATTGATAATTGTTATGGAAACTTCTGGACAATCTGTTTCGCTCAGTGCCATGCCCCGATGTTTCCGCCATCGGTTGGGGTGTGACAGATTGGTATCAGAGCCATAACTATAGGGAATTAGGCAAGACTCGACCTAGTCCGGGTCGAAGTCTTAGAAACCTAGACTATAGTTAGGAACCAACAGACCGACTCGAGGACATCCAGTAGGGATTATGTACGAGCTTATTTCTCGCTATTCTCGCTCATACTACACTATCATTACACTCAAATTTTCAATTATAAATAGGCGATAAAGTCGAGATTAGGTGTGAAAACCGCAAACTCCCGACTAGATTGCTTAATCAATGCTATTTTGTCAACTTATCAATGATCTCTTCATTATTTTCAATAACGAACGCTTGTTCAGCGGGGGAAATTATACCAAATCAGGGGTGAAACCCATATTTTGATGAATAATCTCCTCCATTTTTTTATCAAAAACAAGGACGAAGTTGTTAAGCTAGGGGTGAAACCCTAACCTTGACGACTTGTTCCGCACATTTTACAAAACTCTCACCAAGGTCTCGACGGACTCCAATGACCTGAAGTCTTGATATGACTAACGGGATGTGTGCCAAACGCCCAAGAATCGAGGCAAAAGCACAGTTCTGAAGTCAGACATGAATGACAAGTCATTGTGAATAGTTGAACCACCTTGGTTAGTCAAAGTCTACTAGCCGCAGACAATCTACCTCTCGATTTTTATGTATTTCGAATCTGAGCGCGCTACTGCTGACTCTGATAATTCGTCAATTTTATGTGTTTCATGTGCAATTACCTGTTTACGTGCTTAATTTTGGAAGAATTAATCGATTTGTGCCTTCACTTCGATCGACACACACGACTCGCACTGCATTTCTACCCCAAAATGTTAACAAATCGTTGAATCATGGGCGACTTCATACTACGATATACGCTTATACTACGCTATTCTTGAACGATCGCAGACTTTGAATAATAGGTTTCTGTTTTCTGACTGCCTCTAGTGATTAAATGCGTATGTGCTTCCTTGCTTCTGTGCTTTATGTGCTTAGGTGTTATGTGATTATGTGCTCTACGTGCTTATGTGTTTATGCGATTTTGTGCTCTATGTGTTATGTATTTGCGTGAATATGCGTGTTCCTGAGCTTTAGTAAGTAGTAGACGTGTGAGGAGAGATTCGAATACAATGTGTTGAGTCCTGTGACGATGTCTGTTGCAGATAATGTCATCTGGATCCCGTCACACACTTTCTCGTCAAGAAAAGAGGGACAGACGCCTTGCTGCCATCATCGCTAAAAGTGTAGCAAAGGCCGTGCGTGATGTTTACGAGAATGCCAGCAAATCATCTGAGGAGTCGAGGACCGAAGCTCCTAAAGCTACCACCAAGTCCTTCAATTTCAAGCAATTCAAGTCGTGTGGGCCAAAAGAATTCACTGGCGAGGGAGGTCCTACTGCACTATTCCAATGGTTTGATTCCATTGAGGTCACTCCACGGCAGAGTGGTTGCCCCGATGACCTCCGAACTCTGAATGCTACCGGCGTTTTCCAGTCCCGTGCACTAGACTGGTGGACGGCCGAGAGGAACAAGCGAGGGAACGATGCAGCCTACGGTCTGTCGTGGGATGAGCTCAAGGAAGTCATGCTAGAGGAATTCTGCCCTCCTCACGAACGTCAAAAGCTAGAAGATGAATTTTGGCACATACATCAGCATGAAGGTGACAATGCTGCTCTCACTGCTCGTTTCAAACAGCTCAACATTATCTGTCCCGATCAAGTCAAGACTCCGGAGATCACAATCAAGAAGTACATCCGAGCTTTGCCCGACTGCGTCGCAGATTTCGTGCAAGCGGCTAAGACTAAGACGATCGAAGAAACTTACCTACTGGCCGCCGAAATCAACGACAAAAGGGTTAAGGCTAGTGTCTGGGATAAAACTCCGAAGCACCTGCATCAAGCTACTACTATCGCACCAACTGCTGAACCCTCCACATCGAGCAACAAGAGGAAGAACAAGAGAAAGAACAGCTCCAGCAACAAGAACTGTGCGATCACTGCTGCACCAATTCAAGCTGTACCAGCCCAACAGCGTCAAGTAGCGGCGCCTGTGGCCAATGCACCGCCTACAAAGCGTGCATACACTGGGCCACACCCGCTCTGCCCTACTTGCACCTACCACCATCCGACTGCCATGGCTTGCCGTTTTTGTGCTCACTGCAATACATACGTTCATTTTACTGCCAACTGCCGTATTCGACAAGCTCCTGCTCATCAAGCTCTACTCACCGCCCCTCAGGGTCAACAAGCTCCTCTGGCACCCGCGATCAAAGCCAGAGCCTGCTTCGCATCTGGCGACCCGAACCATTTCGCCAACATGTGCCCAAACAGGGTCGTGAAACAAGAACCTCAGCAACAGCAGCCTCAGCAACAACAACAGTAGCAGCAACAACAGGCCGCACGCGCCCGAACTTTCAACATCAACGTGCGTCAAGCCCAGGCCGACAACAACGTGGTCAATGGTACGTTCCTTGTGAATGGTATTTATGCTTCATGTTTGTTTGATACTGGAGCCGATAATTGCTTTGTGTCGTTCGAATTCGAGAAACTCCTTAGTCGTAAACGCTCCCAACTCTCCTCGACGTTCGATGTTGAAGTCGCTACCGAAAGAACCGTCGCCGTAAGATCTGTTCTTCGTGATTGTACTCTTGAGCTCAACAATCAAATCTTCCCAATCGACCTTATTCCGATGCAACTCGGAAGTTTTGACGTCATAGTAGGCATGGATTTTCTTCGAGAAAACCATGCTGAAGTTGTGTGCTTCGACAAGATGATTTGATTTTCGTTCACGAATGGTGACTCATTGTGTGTATACGGTGATACTACTTCGAAAGGTCTCAAGCTTATGTCATGTGTGCAAGCTAGCAAGTATCTCCGTAAGGAATACAGGGCTTTCTTGGCTAACATTGTAGTAGCGGAGAAGGAAAAGAAAGAGAAGAAGGAAGTGAAAGACGTTCCTGTGGTTCGAGAATTTCCTAATGTTTTTCCAGAGGATCTTCCCGGACTACCGCCAAGTCGTGATATCGACTTTCGCATCGACCTCATTCCTGGAGCCAACGCTATTGCCAAAGCTCCCTACCGACTCACGACGTCCGAAATGCGCGAACTCTCAACCCAACTCCAGGAATTACTTGAGAAAGGCTTCATTCGCCCGAGCACCTCTCCTTGGGGAGCGCCAGTCCTTTTCGTCAAAAAGAAGGACGGGTCGTTCAGGATGTGCATCGACTATCGGGAATTGAATAAGGGAACTATCAAGAACCGCTATCCTCTACCTCGCATCGACGATTTGTTTGATCAACTGCAAGGTGCTACGTGTTTCTCGAAGATCGACCTACGTTCAGGCTATCACCAACTGCGCATACAGGAGGAGGATATACCCAAAACCGCGTTTCGCACCCGTTACAGCCACTACGAATTCGTTGTCATGCCTTTTGGTTTAATCAACGCACCAGCGGTTTTCATGGATCTGATGAATCGCGTGTGTAAGCCGTATCTCGACCGTTTCGTCATCGTATTCATCGACGATGTCTTGATCTATTCCAAATCGAAAGCCGAACACGCGCAACATCTACGTTTGGTTCTCGAGTTACTTCAGGGGAACCAACTCTATGCCAAGTTCTCCAAGTGCGAATTCTGGTTGGAGGAAGTCCAGTTTCTGGGTCACATTGTTAATAGTCAAGGTATTCACGTCGATCCTGCGAAGATTGAAGCTGTTAAGAGTTGGGTTACGCCTAAGAACCCGTCTGAAGTCCGTTCTTTTCTCGGACTAGCGGGCTATTATCGATGATTTATCGAAGGATTTTCAAAGATCGCTGTGCCACTTACCGCTCTCACGCATAAAGACAAGCCTTTTGTTTGGGGAACTAAACAAGAGTCTGCCTTTCGAACCCTCAAACACATGCTTTGCAATGCTCCTGTTCTCACATTGCCCGACGAAAACAATGATTTCATTGTCTATTGTGATGCTTCCAACCTTGGTCTTGGTTGTATTCTCATGCAACGGGACAAGGTCATAGCTTACGCATCTCGTCAGCTCAAAGTCCACGAGAAGAACTATACAACCCATGATCTCGAGCTAGGCGCAATTGTTTTTGCATTAAATATTTGGCGACACTACCTGTATGGTACCAAGTGTACGATCTTCACCGATCATAGGAGCCTGCAACATATCTTTAATCAGAAGGAACTTAATATGCGTCAACGCCGATGGGTAGAACTTCTCAACGATTACGACTGTGAGATCCGTTATCACCCAGGCAAGGCAAATGTTGTTGCCGACGCACTTAGCAGACGGAACTATCTGTTTAGCACCCGTAATGTTCAAGCCCAACACGATCTCGAAACTCTCATCCGCGAAGCTCAACACGCGTGTTTTAACGAACGCACCCTGAAGAAAGAAAGAATCTACCACGATGGAGCCCAGCTTGTGAACAAATCGAATGGGATATTCCACTTTCTAGACCGAATTTGGATTCCCAAACGAACCAATTTGCGACAAATCTTGATGGACGAAGCCCACAAATCCCGGTATTCTATTCATCCCGGTGCCGACAAAATGTACCAGGACCTTCGCTATAAGTACTGGTGGCCGGGCATGAAGAGGGATATTGCTCTCTATGTTGGAAAATGCCTAACTTGTGCTAGAGTCAAGGCTGAACATCAAAGACCCTCTGGCTTACTCGAACAGCCACCCATACCCATGTGGAAGTGGGAAACTATAGCTATGGACTTTATAACCAAGCTACCACACACGTCATCAGGTCACAACAGCATTTGGGTTGTGGTCGACCGTTTGACTAAATCAGCTCACTTTTTGCCAATACGGGAAGACTACAAGGTAGAACGATTAGCCCGAATCTACACCGACGAGATCATTTGTAATCATGGGACGCCTCGTGACATCATCTCTGATCGTGATGCTCGGCTTACCTCGCGACTGTGGGAAACGTTTCAAACGGCACTCGGTACATCGCTTAATCTAAGTACCGCTTTCCACCCTCAAACAGACGGTCAGACTGAAAGAACGATTCGTACTCTTGAAGACATGCTCCGTTCGTGTGTCATAGACTTCGGTGGTAATTGGGATAAATACCTGCCGTTAGTCGAATTCTTGTATAACAACAACTATCATTCTAGCATCCAAATGGCACCATTCGAGGCTTTATACGGAAGAAGATGTCGATCGCCTATTGTGTGGCATGAGATCGGTCATTCGCAATTAACCGGTCCTGAGCTATTACAAGAAACGATAGACAGAATTTTCCAAATTCGAGACAACCTGGTGAAAGCTCGGAATCGACAGAAAATTTATGCCGATAAACGACGCAAGCCCCTTGAATTTGGCGTTGGTGACTACGTACTCCTAAAGGTATCACCTTGGAAGGGTGTGGTCCGATTCGGCAAGAAAGGAAAGCTTGCGCCTCGATATGTTGGACCTTTTAAGATTCTGGAAAGGATCGGAAAAGTCGCCTAGAGACTCGAACTACCGAAGGAACTTAGTAATGTTCACCCGACTTTCCACGTGTCAAACCTCCGGAAGTGCCTAGCCAACCACGACTTACACGTTTCTCTCGATGATCTGCAAGTGAACGAAACATTACACTTCGTGGAAAAGCCTGTCGAAATCATGGATCGCCAAACCAAGCAGCTCAGACGCTCTCGCATTCCTATTGTGAAAGTCCGAGGGGAAGGCAAACGAGGCGCAGAGTTCACTTGGGAACTCGAAAGCGACATGAAGGCTAAGTACCCGCAGTTGTTTAAAGAGAAAGTCTAGAAAGAGAAGGTTCTCAAACGTGATTCACGGCATTGTACAGCTTCCAGCCTAATTTCGGGACGAAATTCCCTAAACAAGGGGAGGCTGTAACACCCCGTGTTTTCACCAGTCCAAGTCAAAGTCAAGGTCAAGTCAACGACCGCTGATACCAATTTGATTTATAGAAATTTCTTTATTTTATTTGGATTATATGGAGTAAGTGTTGTTAATTACAAGCCACCGACGTATTATTCAAACGACTTACGACTGTGAACTATAGGAAGTAACACTGCGATAAAGTTAATCAACTGGTAATCAAACTATGCTAATCGAATCGACAATGAATCGCAACTCGAGCTACGTATTTTAATTATCGTTATACGTGTGTGTGCTTTATGTGTTACTTGTGCATTTTTATTTATGTTGTGTTGTGGTAATCAATCGAAAAGCAATCGAACTCGAAAGGCAATCGAACTCGAAATCGAATTACAATGGAACTATGATAATTAGCGAATAAGGGATAGTGCTCGATATGAGTGATTGGGACTGAAAGTAATTTGACTAGGAAACCCTATCGTATCGCACCGCTCGCAATCGAAATCGACTCAGCAAAAATCGTCGCGTCAAACATTGAACCAAGTGCCATCCGGCCGGATAGCCATCTGACCGGATAGCCACAATGCCACAGGCCAGGGGCCATCCGACCGGAATGTCATCCGACCGGATAAGTAATCCGAGCGGTGTGCCATCCGATCGGACATCCCTTTCCTCTTTTGGAATCCTATAAATACCCCTGTCATTGTCATTCTTTCTACTTTTGGAAACCCTCTGTCTGAACAGCTCGTGCTCCCCACTTTTTCTTCGATTTCTCTCGATCAAGGTAAGATCTCGTCCTAAATCTTGTACTTTCTTGATCTACACGCACTCCTACACCTTTCTATCTTTTAAATCTTAACTTTTAACCGTGAAATCACTAGATTTCGGGTGTTCTAGGATGACGTCATCATGTGTTCTTCAAGAACTTCATGTGTTGGCCTCAATCCACCAAGAACAACTTAGATCTAACCGATTTCCACAAAGATCTTGTAAAGATCCCAACATGAACGTGGTGAAAAAGGATTGAAAGATGGTTTCTAACTTTCTTTCAACTCTTTTGCACTCCATGTACTCAAAGCCGATAGGATCCGACCCTGATCTAGTCTTCTACTCAATCGTAGCGTTGTACTAGCTCAAGATCTGGATTCTACCCACGAGACTACCGATTTCGGGTTAAACAAGAACAACCGTCTCGAGCCGGTAACTAACCGAACTAGGGTGATTCCTGGTCGGTTTAGTCATCTGGGTCAAAATGGGGGTTCTGTAGGTTAACACGTTATCAAAACGTCTCGACATAACGACAAACCATAAAAACGACCAAGTGAAGGACGAACGTAACAACCGGAACGGAATGCTGTCCGACCGGACGGCTGTCCGATCGGATAGGTCATCCAAACGGATTGCCAACCGAACGACCACACTTGGGTCCCACCTTTAAACAACCTTATCTGAAGTTTGAGTATCGAACGAATTGCAATCCGATCGGACGACCATCTGACTGGATTACTCTTCGGATCATGAGATACTAAGACTTTAAAGACCCGAACAATTTTCAACATGTTCATCAACAGGGTTGCCACCCGATCGGATGGACACCCGATCGAGTGACACTTTTGCTGTGAACTTGCCTTCACCAAGTACTCTCACCACTAAGTTGCCGTCTGACCGGACCACTGTCTGACCGGATGACCATCCGAACGGATTGTCATCCGTACGATCCCCATCCGATCGATCGACTTGATGGATAGAGATACTTCAATGCTTTCAAAATGCTACAACGAAAACTTCAAAAGTCAAGCCATAATACACAAACACATCCTTCTTATAGGAAGAAACAATCCACTCGAATCGTCATCCGACCAGACGAGCTGTCCGACCGGATGACCATCCGAATGGATTGTAATCCGCACGGATTGCTGTCCGATCGGATTACCATCTGATCGAACCACTATCCGACCCATGTACACTTTGCACCATTTGACGCGTAAAACGTCACTTATCGTTATGCTATGGAATCTATTCAGGCTAACCTTACTCGCTAAGCGCTCCCTTCAATCCATTAACCGCTGTGAGTATACTCGATCCCTTTTTGCTTTACGCACTTTTGGGTGTTACATACGTTACGAATATTAAAACTACAACAATCACACTACTCAATACTATTTGAACGCTAACCATTAATGCATGTTATACGTGGCTTATGAATGCTTGTTTGTTATGTTTACACATGGAATGCTGTCTACCTGCCTTAGCAACGATAGTACTATAGTTTGGACTCAGCACCCGTTCACACGGGGGTTGTTAAGGACAATTACTTGCATGGATTATGGTGGTAATCATGTATTGCGAACTGCCTCGGGCAGTCAATCCGCAGTCATTGGTATCGATGGATCTATGTCGATAACTAACGTGCTTCATTTCACTGTGTATACGTGCTGGTTATGCGTAAACGAATTCGAACTCTATATGCTATTATCAAACTTGTATGCTCACCTTTACATTTTATGTATTGACTTTATTTTAACGTATGTGACAGGTGCTTAGGACGCACACTTGGAAGGAATTTGAAGCTAGAATAAAGCTTTAGAGCCCAACAAATAGTTGTCTGTAGTGGTCAAACTAAGGGTCTCTAGAAGCAGATAAACAATTGCTGGCTATTTTAAATCTGAGTTGTCGGAATAGAAAATTTGCCTGGATTTTTGTCTGTAATAATTATTTTACTGTTTGAGATACGGTATGGGACGTATTATTTAAATTGAATAGTATTGATAATTGTTATGGAAACTTCTGGACAATCTGTTTCGCTCAGTGCCATGCCCCGATGTTTCCGCCGTCGGTTGGGGTGTGACATTTACTCCCCATGACCATTGTGGAATTAGCACGTGCAGTGTCCATAACGAATTATCCTCGACATTCCAGCTGAGACTCAGTCCACTTCGTAGATATCCTGCAGATGAACATTAGAAAACATCAAGAACAATTGTTAGAAACTATAAATAATGATAAGGATCCTTGATCCTCTAAGTCCTTGCTCTACCCGCTAAGGATAATCTATCCAGGCAAAGCCTCAGAATATGGGATCCACAATAATAAAAACCTAGCCCCTAACAATTGCCCCCATGTGATAAGGATGCACAACTGTCATATTTCCGTTCTAATCGAATTAGCCGTTACACAGTGCAAGTAGCCGTTATAGCTTCTGACGGATGGGACTTGATCAACTACAACCATTATTGCGCTATTTAGGATAGAGATAAACCATTTGATCTCTTTAAAGATCAGAAGATCCATCTGTATATCTTCATTCCGGAGAACACAATCAGGTATTATTCTCTCATTCTCTTTATTTTCTTTTCCCCATTCTTCATATCTTCTTCCTCGAAATGGCAAAGATGGGCAGCCGATCTTCTTCCCAGAGAAGGATAATACACTCAAGAGCCAGAATCTCTTGATAAATCCTTCATCAGAGATATTCAAGTTCACTGACCCTTAGATAGAAAGCCTTGCTCCCTGCTTCCCACCGGAAGCCGTTTTTCGGCCATTTGACCCATCAGCTCGCAATGATGTGGTTTCGCCGGTGTGGTTATGTTTTCCAGCTTTAACTTTCATCCTTGCTTATTCTTACTCCTTTCTAGACCTCACCTAAAGATTCTTCACACTGACCGGAATTAGCTACAGTCAGGCCATGCCCATGCTTTGGAGAGCCCTCTATACCATTGAGGAGATTCTCAAAACTGAAGATCTTGAGTTTGGTTTGTCTGAGCTTTCGTTCCTCTATTCTTAAGTTACTCATGGCTCCGGTCGCTTCCTGTTCAAAGCTAAATCTCACCAACCTCTCCCGATCCTCAAAACTACCCAGAATGACTCGACATGGAAAAACCAGTTCTTCTTTGTGAGAAAGGATTCAATCCCCAACGAGGATTGTTTACCTAAAAAGTGGATCTTGAAGGGTAGGATATAGGATCCTTAAATAACCTGTGCACAACTCACTGTATTCCTGACTTGTTTTTTATTTGCATGTAGTGACAAACTTTGCTTGTCTGGCCAATCTCCCTGGAACAGAAGAAAGAGTTGAAACTTTCCTGGCACTCGACTTATCTGTGAGAACTTTCAAGTATAGGATCAAAGATTCAGAGGAAGACGCTTTCACGTCCTACACCATGTCAAGTAAGTCACTTTGTAGATAGTAAGATTCAGAGGAAGACGCTTTCACGCTTTCACTTGATCAACCCTTTTTGAAAAACAATAACAACTAAGTCCGAAAATTTTACATGACCACGTTCACTCCCCATGACCGTTGTGGAATCAGCACGCGCAACGTCCATAACGAATTATCCCTAAGATTCCAGCAGAGACTCAGTCCACTTCGTTGATATCCTGCACATGAACATTAAAAAACATCGAGAACAATTGTTAGAAACTATAAATAATGATAAGGATCCTTGATCCTCTGAGTCTCTGCTCTACCAGCTAAGGATAACCTATACAGGCAAAGCCTCAGAATATGGGATCTACAATAATAAAAATCTAGCCCCTAACAAACACAATATATAGAAACCTTAGTAAAAAATGTAAGGACCAAAACCCACTTGAAAGACACAATGGTCACAACCTTTAACACAATATAAAGAAAACCCAGTAAAAATGATTTTTTTTTAGTTTTACTTTTATATGGTAATATATACTCATATTAAAGATTAAAAAACGCTCATTATTATGGTGAAATTTTTTTCAAAAACAAATGTCGTATGAAAAAGTTACGGACGTTTTAAATTTGATGGGGAATTGACATGTGACTTGCATTTGGAGAGAGAAAGTCTATATATGTAGGATTCCGTGCCATTCTACTATTTTCTTTTCCCTAAAAGTAATCTCAATACTTCAAATCTAAGATTAATAGACTAGAATCCTTCTTACCCTTCTTATTCATGTTGTCCTTTGTATTTGATCTTAAATACATGAATTGGATGTGTAAATAAATAAAATGGAGGTATAAACACATGAAATGAAAGTATAAAACATGACATTGATGTATAAAGCTAGAAATATATGAAGATTTAAATGTTTCGGTTCAGTTCGGTTAATTTCGGTTAATTCGGTCTCGGTTAATTTCGATTCGTTTTTATCGGTTTTTGATTTGGTTTTGGTTAACGGTTCGGTTATTCCTCATCCCAAGAACTCAACATATTAACCCAACATAGAACCTAAACTAATTATATTCAAAACAAGGCCCGAAAATGCAAGGTCAGTGATTGCTTTAGGTCTTAGCCCATTGGGCCGCCTTGATAACCATCGTATAATATAATGGTCTTATCGTCATATATAAAAATCGAATACTATGTCCAACACCAAAAAAGAAAAAAACTCGGGACTGGGCATTAATAAACCAAGGCATTCCCAACCCGGTTCCGAACCCAACCCTACCGTCGAATATTTCCAGGTCCATACCTACAGGGGCGGACCTATTAAGAAAGTACGGGTTCCCAGGAACCCATTCGGTTTTTAATTTTTAGTGTAAATATATATAACAAACTGAAAAGGAACCCATAAGTTAAATCTAAAAGGAACCCATAAACAAAAAAGCCTTGGTTCTCTACTGGTTGTGTCTGCATTATTCTCCCCAAGACACCTGGGTTCGAATCCCGTATGAGGCACAATTAAGACTTTTTGTTCCGTTTTTTTAATTTCTCTTTAATGTAAAATTGTGACTGCTTGGTTACCCTCCTTAAGTATATGAAAGCTGTTCTAATTAATCACCTACTGCTGTTCCAAAAAGAAAAGAAAATATGAAAGCTCTTTACCAGAACAAGAATGAGATTTTAAATGCATGATCTGTAACTTACTTGCTGGTACGTTATTGTTATTAAACAAAATTACCTACTGCTGTCCAAAAAGAAAAGAAAATATGAAAGCTCTTTACCAGAACAAGAATGAGATTTTTATTTGTTAGTATGATAATATATATAGCTTAATCAGATAACCTGTAATGTAATAGCCATTCACCATATATTATCCATTCTTCGATGTATTTGATATAAACAGAAGTGAATTTGTATTTGAATAACTTATATATAAACTGTCAGTGTATGAGCCCGCTTGATAATTTTAGTTGCTTACGTGTATGAGTTTTTTGAGCCCGCGTGATAATTTTAGTTCCTTTAATAAACTAAACTTGCTAAAGTTGGCCGAAATATCCATATGATTTTACTTTTGATAAAAAAGATAAGCTTATCGATGAACTCGACCACTACATTTCTAATGTGAAAAAAGATAGTCGGTTTGATAACCTGAATGGGATTAGTGATCTTGCCAAAAGGATGTTGAAAGGAGTTTTTCTTCAATGAAGCTTGTGAAAACAGAATTGCGTAATAGGATGGGTGATGGATACATGAACGATTCTTGCATTTGTTACATTGAAAAGGAGTTCTTACAACAAGTTTCCGTTGCAAGTGTAATGCAATGTTTTCAAAAGATGAAAACTCGTCGTCAACAACTTTAGGTAGTTTTTTTTATTTGTAAAGACTATCGTATTTTATATTATGTGTTTTTAAATTTCCAATGACGATTTTCTTTTCATTATTGTATCGTACTTTTATTATGTGATGAACCTTACCCGATCCGAACTGTCGAACCGACCCGAAATTTTTTATGTTCAGTCATATGAAATTTGAGTATCTAAAAAAGTGAACCCAGTGAAAAAAATTCCTGGATCCGCCACTGCATACCTATGATTTTAACCTGGATCCAAACCGCGTATACCCAACCCTACCCGATCGAAACCCAAAAAAAAATCCGAAACCATAACCGAAAAAACCCGATTACCTTCTCTTCAAAAATAGGTTCCATGAGCCCGACCCCGAATCATACCCGAAACTGATTTGTGCACCTCTAATTGATCAATTCATAAATGCAACACAAAAGTTTTACAAACTTAGTATCAAATTAATATTTAGTACCAAAACTAACAATTTCTAAAACCTTGAGATCAAAATAGCAATTAAAAAAAACATTTACATATTTTCAAAGGTTAACAAAGAGAGATGGAGAGAGAAGAATGGAGGTTCATGTTCATCCTCCATCTCCATTACAAAAGGCGCATTTATTCAGTTTGAAAATTCTTCTCTTTCGCGTTCTCTTATTCTCGCTCCCTGAACGCCTCGCCAGTGTTCAGGGTCTCCCATTTACAAACACACATATTTGCAATCAGATTTTGGAATGGGGGAGTAGTATATTGCAAGGCCACAACAAATTTCCATTTTCTTCTGTAATTTCGACCAGACTACATTAACATGCGAACAATTGTTCTTTTGTTTCTTCTTGCGGTTATTGTTTGTTGCAATCTTGTTGTAACGGAGGAGCGCCTGAATTGACGATGGTATTAATCTTTTTTTTTTTTTTTATGTACATCTTGTTTATGAATATTTCATTATTCTGAAATTGTTTTCATGCATGCAGGTTGTCGGAGATTAGCGACGTGGATCTTGCAATTGACATATGCAATCTTGTAGTGTATGCCAATGCCCAAACCAATGCCAAGTAAGAACGTATACTTTTTTTTTCTTTTTTTTATATGAATTTGTGTTTGATATGGTATTTTTTCAACACTTTGATTTTAATTTTTGAGAATCGAAAATATTCTTATAAATTGTGTTTTCTATTTGTCATTGTTTACAGAATGTTTATTAGGTTAAACTATTGGGACTTGTATGATGATGTAATACTAAATATTCTGTAAATGTGTATATTCTTATAAAGATGAACAATAATTGGGGCTATAGACGACCTGAGCTAGGTCGGCTTGGCTAGTTTGGCTTAATGAGCTGAAATGTTGAGCTCGAGTTCGGCACATGAAAAGCCCGAGCTAGCTCTATTATTTACAAAAAAAAAAAAAAAAAAAAAAAAAAAAGGATTTTATGTTTATAGTTTTATACACATATTGATGTATATAAAAGCTAAAAATAATATTTTTAACATAAACATAATGCCGAATTTATAAGCAGAAAAATTATAATTTATATATATTAAAATCTGTCTAATACATTCAAGTTATAATTTGTATGTATTGATATTTGGGCTTTAATTTAAACAAGCCAGCTAAATGAGCGAGCCAATGAGCCAAAGCTTGGCTCAGGCTCAACTCGTTTACAAACAAGCCAATTTAGTGCGAGACTTTTTTGAGCGAGCCATGAGCTTCTTGAACAGCCGTAACAGTAATGTCTCAAAAGATATGTTTGTTTATTTATTGCTCTGCCCCGTGGGTAGAGGTAAGGCTGAGCTACATCTAACCTCTCTAGACCTCACTAATAGCTTTTTGGCTATGAGCTTATGAGTAGGATTGTAGCTACTTATTATTTTGTTTTGAAATCTGGTTGATTCTAGCTACTAATGACTTTGTTTGGTAGGCATGTGATTGCTAATCTCCTATGGAAAGACGACTCCTCTAAAAGATTTTCTTAAAACCTGCTCTTTAGTATGTTGTTGCAGCCATTCTTACTTACACGATATACACCAGAATGGCTGCAATCATTGATCGTAATCACGGATTTAAGTCACTTGCCCAACTCCCAAGATGCAGACTCCAATCTTACTCTCATTTCGATCCCAGCATGCACGATTCCACGCATAACATCACACACACATCCAATGTCACCACTACTCTCCACAAAAGTTATTCCACTCCATGCCTTTCTTTAGCCACTAACGCGAAACAAGAGGTTGAATCACCTAATCCAAGAATCGAAATCGTTAGTGGTCAAAAGGCTCCAAAGGTTCATGATCTTGTAGCTGAGGTTGCCATTGCATTAGCATCTGGGGTCAAGCCTACACCAGTGCCAAGTGGGCTTGGTGGGGCCTACTATATGCAATCAAGAAAAGAAGGTAACAGTAACAACACAATCGCGGTTGTGAAGCCAGCCGATGAAGAACCATTAGCATTCAACAATCCTAAAGGATTTGCAGGACGGATGCTGGGCCAGCCCGGAATGAAACGGTCCATCAGGGTAGGTGAAACTGGGCTTCGTGAACTGGCTGCTTATTTGCTTGATCATGGTGGCTTTGCAGGCGTCCCTCCATCAGCACTTGTCAAAATCTGTCATGTCACTTTTAATGTAAACGTAAACATGGGATTGGCATCAAACCCACCTTTTAAAATCACATCTATACAGAGATATGTAGAACACGAGACAGATGCAGGAGATTTGGGCCCGTCTAGGTTCTCAGTTTGCTCAGTTCATCGTATTGGCATTCTTGACATTCGGCTCCTTAATCTGGACCGACACGCAGGGAACATGCTTGTGAAGAATTTTAATGGGAACCATGTTGCTGGGAAGGCTGAACTTGTCCCAATTGATCATGGGTTTTGTTTACCCGAGTCATTAGATGACCCGTATTTCGAATGGCTACATTGGCCCCAATCTTCAATCCCATTTTCAGAACTAGAAGCTGATTATATCTCAAGTCTTGATCCGTTTAAAGATGCTGAACTTTTAAGAACCGAACTTCCATCAATTAGGGAGTGTTCTGTGCGTGTTTTCATACTTTGTACCATTTTCTTGAAACGGGCAACTGCTGCTGGGCTTTCTCTTGCTGATATAGGTGAAATGATGACACGAGATTTCATCGGAGGTGAAGAGAGTTGGAGTATTTTGGAGAATATTTGCGTAAACGCAAAGGCTAACTTGGATATGGAAATATTAAGTAATGGAAGTGATGAGAATAAAGAATTTGATGAAATGTTTGCATTTGATAAGGTGTTTGAAGACAGTTTGAACCAGGATCAGGATGTTTCAACACTTTCAGCAGATGGTAAACCAACAAAAATGATGAAATATTCATCTGAAGGAGCAAGGGGTAAGTTAATTGATCCACGTTTGACCCGACTAGTACAGGAAAGTGGCATTAAAGATGGTTGTGGTCCAGCCGGGATATCAATACCAAGAAGCGCAAGTTTTGCAGCTCATAGCAAAAATCCTGATACGGGTGTGTGTGTTTCGTTTGAGGAAATGAAGGAAGACGAATGGTCCTCGTTCTTGGAGTATTATGAGGAGCTTTTACCAGAGGCTTTTCTGCAGAAACAAAGCACCAGCATGTTGAAACAGAGGTTAGGATATTCTTGTGAATTCTGAAGAGAATGCTGATTTCATGAACAAAAAAAAAGGTATTAATTAATTTCAATATATTAGCTTCAAGTAACTGTACAATGTACATTATACATAGCCAAAACTACCATTGTTGTAGACCGTAGATAATTATATGTCGGAAAAGCGAAGGACTAATCGGCCATCCTTTCCATCTACCCTTTAGGTTACATTTCATTCATTTGTGTTTTTTTACCCTGCATAGAAGTCATATAAGCAATCGTTCGAGTCATGGAAGCCGATTTTTTATTTTGCAAAATACATTGGAAATACTTCTCAACTGGTGCATAGGTCGTGTGTCGTAAGTGTATGTATAGGTGTGTTTTTCCCCTTGGTTTATTACGGTAAGGTGTCATGTACAATTATTAACTTGTTTGAAGGTGGATTCACCTAGTATTTGTGTTGGTCATTCTAACAATGGAAGTGTTGTATGTTTTATGTAAGTAGCAGTACTATAAGAACTTGGGTTCCATACTTCCGTGTTCATAAACTGTTAAAACTGACCAAACCGAAGTAGGTCGGCCTGTTCAGCTGGATTGGTGGTTTAACGGCTCAATTTTGGACCAATGGTTGATCTTTATTATTTTTGGAACAACCATTTATGTACGTGTTATATTACTAAACAATATTTATCGTTTTTAAAAGTTTAATACAAGCTAACAATATTGATTTTTTTTTTATTAAAACTGCTAAAACCGAATCAGCCGGTCCCGTTGACCAGACAACCTAGCCAGTTTGATTTGTTGTTCGATCTGTCGGAAAACAAGAGACTGGGTTGGATCTTCAGAATGGCTCCAAATTGCTTTTAAAACGTTTTGGCATCTAATTAATTTATTTTTTTCAACGACTTAACTGTCACCACGAAGAGTTGTATTGATAAGAGATTCTATATATGTTGCCTATTGTATCTTGGGAATTCGCTTTTCATGATATACCATGCACAACATTTGGCAAAAATGCTTTCAAGCATAGAGAGCAATCGACTTGAACTAATAAGTAGACTACAATCTTTTATTTTAATACGTTGAACCTGCAAACATGGGCGGCTAAAGGGGAGTGAGGGCTTTGCGATTGTTAGCAGTGGAATTTGTGTTGTGGTATATATAATTATGCATACAGATATAGATATCATACATAGGATGGAAAGCAACATAAATTATTACTATAATCTTTTGCTATAGGATCGAAAGCAACATAAATTATTACTATAATCTTTTGCCGAAAAGGCCCTAAAGTTATTATCCGTTTTGGGCCTTCAAAAAGCTTGAACCGCTCATGCCTTTCAATCATATGTGATTATACTAGGTAACTAGAGGTGTACAAAACAATGGTTTGGGCCCGCCGGCCTGGAAACCAACCCGCCTCGACCCCGAAAAAAACCGGTGTGGGACCAACCCGATCCTTCGGCGTTCAGGATTTATTTTTAAAAATGCGGCTTCAGCTCGAACCATTTTCTGACCTTAAAAAAAAAAAGAAAATGAAAAACCTGGTTCAAAACTAGTTTCACTGATTTATACCTTTGCCAGCTACCAACGACTATATAGCGTTATTTTGACCGTCTGGGTCGATTTGGCTGTTTATTGTCATTTCTTTTGTGTTTTTGGCTACTCTAAGCTAGTATAAATATATAGGTGGTGTTTTGGTTGAGAATTACAACAATAAAAAACGCTCTCGCAAAAAACTATAAAAACCCTCATGTTCTTGGTTACGTTAAAAAAATTCTCGAATGCTTCATCAAGCGCTCAATCTTTGGTTAGTTGTGGACCATCTTGCGAATTTGCGGTGATTAGCAAGCTAGCTGCAAAAAGAAATTCCGAAATATGGTGCAATTTCGATCTATACGAAATGCCGAGTGGGCTGAACTACACTCGTTGCAAGTTTTGTGTTATTTTTTTTCGCAAAAGATGCAAATTCGACTTTGAAGAACCACTTAAAAAAGAAGTATTGCAAGGCTTTGAAACAAGAACCCGTCGAAGGTCAAACTTGAATGTGGAACGAAGGAAGTTTATGGGTTTATAACGTTGAAACGGTTCAGGAGGGAATGACGCAATTTGTGATTCAAGAAGTCTTGCCATTCCAACACTTCGACAACCAATGTTTGACTTCGACTTCGCTAATTCAACGAACTCTCCAACCGCGGTATAAACATGTAAGTCATGCAACTCGGTTGTTTAAATATGTGGTAAAGGTTATAAAAGAATAATTGTATTATTTGAAAACTTACAAACTGGTGTTAACATAACTTCCGATACTTGGCCGGCTTCTCACAACCGCGAACTCATACATTTGTGTCACTATTCATTGGTAAAACACGATACTTGGAAAATGATGAAACGTATGGTTGCGTTTCAATTGTTTGCTTATCCTACAACCGGTGAAAAATTTATCCTATCTTAGTGACAAGGTTATTAGAATGTTTTAATTGCAAAAATAAGGTGTCCATACAACAACTAAAGTTAATATATTCACCTATTTGTGACATTATTTTTTTCTATTGTTCTTGAGTGTTTAAGATGGTCTAAGAATGATCGAACCAACAAAAGAGGCTTTTTAACAAATGTTATATGACATTTTAGCAATAAAACTTGCTCAAGATATATCAAATTTTGTAAAGAATGGACGTACCTACAGGGTGGAATTCGACATGTAACATGTTCGAAAACCCTATTTGACAAAAATATAGTACTACCTCCGTCCAACTAAAAGTGTCATATTTTGAATTTTCAAAGTCTTTATTTATAAACTTTGACTTTAATTATATATTTTTTGTGTTATATAAAACTTGATGAAAATTAGCCCGATAAAAACGCTTGTAAAACACACTCAAATCATATAACTAGCTTTTATCAAATATTATCTAACACAAACAAAATTATTTAAGGTCAAAGTTTATAAATAAAGATTTTGAAAATTCAAAATATGACACTTTTAATGGGACGGAGGGAGTAATAGCTTATCATGATATACGTTCGAACAAGGACAATCCGATTACGCCTTTTCCTCAAAGGGGTTGGGAACTTATTACACAAATAATGGTCTTACTAATAGTTAAAAAAACACAACTATTATATCATGAATTTATCGTCCCACAAATCCTTTGTAACTTAACCAAATATATTTAATGTGTAATAAACTAAAGGAGCTTTCTCTTAAACAACTATGGTTCTTTCTATGGGCTAGATGAGTCCCGACCCCCTGTATTTTTGTTTCGTAGTATAAATTATACCGGAAATTTTCTAATAAATTTTTATGTAATGTAAAATATTAGATTTTGAAAGTCCGCTCAATGAAAATTTTACGGAAAACTATGTTCAAGATTCTCCAATGCTCTTAGACGCCCCTGCATAAAGATTTAGTTCCACTAATGACAGAAAAACTTAGAAAATATTTTCAAGAAATGCCGCCAATTATTACATACTTGTGTTGCTGCATTGAACCCTTGTCTAAATGTACCAGGGGTTGAAACTTTCCTTAAAAAAATAACTTATGATTTGGATTTACTTAAAGATGAACCATTTTATTATCAAACCTTGTGGGGAAAATTTAATAAACATTTATCAAGTATGTTTAATGATTATCCAACAAAATAAAAATATGGTTAAAATCAAACATTTATGTATCAATGAGAAGGTACAAGGGGAAAAGTTTAAGTAGTAACTATGATCCAATGTTTAACTTATATAAAACTTTAATAAATGAAAATACAAAAAGGCAACAGGGTAAGTCTACAAGTAGCGAACTTGAAAGGTATCGAATGACGGACTTTTTATCCGCCATGACTCTAGGCGATTTTCAAATTTTGATATATTGGCTTTGTGGCAAGGTAAGGAAGATCAATTTCCGATCCTAGACAGTGCCTCGAGATCTACTAACTGTCAAAGCTTCTAGGGTACCTTCGGAATCTTCTTATTCTACTGGTGGTATGGTTATATCGCTTGGGAGAACTAGACTCACTACAGAATCAGTCGAGATGTTCATTTGCTTGAAGGATTACTTGGTGTCACACCCTGATATTTACACATCGCCCGGAGGGCCCGGATGGGGTATACGCGACGAGATTGATATCAAATACACAAAAGCACAACGTAAGTCTTGGATTTAATATATTATTACAAACATAATTGTCCGAGTGTTCAAATTAATTATACAGACTGATTGTAATAAAAGATCCATAGGCGGATCGAAAATGTACAAAACTGTAATAACAGACTATTAGGCTTCTATGCAAGGAGTTGTGATGTGTGCAAAATGTAACATATAAATTACATCAAATGAGGCATAAAACTAACCCTTTTTTAGTACTAATATTGGAAAAAGTGTGTTTTTGTCTTCCTTTTGAATTTACAGGACCAAATGAGCTTAAACGAGCAAAAGGAACAAATATACAGCCAAAACCAACATAAATACAAAGAAAAAGAATAAACATGACATGCCCGACCCCTCGGAAACATCCCCAAAAGCAAAAAATAGAAACAGAAGACTGACCATGGGGCCGTGCCCACCGGACACGGGGGCGTGGTCAGGTGTCTGCAGAAAAGACAAAGCTGTGGAAGCTTCCACGCCCACCACGGGGGCGTGCACAGCTCAGCACGGGGCGTGGTCAACTCTAAGATACGCAGAATCTTGCAAAATCTTGGTAGTACTGATACGCTTCTGCCCACGGGGCCGTGCCCGCTGAACACGGGCCGTGTGGAGCCCTCTACTGACACGTGCATTTAATGAAGGAAGAGAAAAGGCTGGCCATAGGGGTGTGCCCGCTGGACACGGGGCCATGGCCAGGGCTCAGTTTAGGCTATAAATAGGGGTGCTTGGCTCACTTCAAAGACATCCCTTGGCAAACCACTACTCTCCCACTTTGCCACCACTCCACCACCACTCCACCACCAACACCCACCACCATCATCCATCATCCATCTTTAGAGTGTGTGTAGTAGTCTTGGGATCCAAGATTGATAGTAAGAGATCTTGCCAATCAAAGGCCATGTTTGGTTAAGCCTCTTACACCATTTAGTGAAGACAAGTCTTTTATGTATTACTTTTGATTTTTAATATTTCGGCACTTTTTATTTGGTTTTGTATTAATGACTTTAATAACTAGTTTCTTATGTTGAAGGTGAATTTTCTTTATCATTTGTCTGTGGTGTCTTGGCATTACTTTACTGTCTATATAAAGTAAAAGATTTACACCATTCATGTCTCTACGGCTATATAGAGGCATGTTGGCTACCTGGTCGGGGGTTAAGGGAATGGTGTAGTAAGGTTCTTACCTTGTTCAGAGTATAGATCCTACAAGGACCTGAGTCAAGCTTACTAGGACCTCCTTCAATACCCACTGGTATTGGATAACGGGGGTGCGAATAGATTGATCCCCTCATATGTAAACTACTATTAATACATTAAACTGGCTATTTGGGATTGTATCCCTGCTGACTCAAACCACTTAGCCGAGGGTAACGTCACCTTCAAAAGAGGGGCCTACCACTTTTCGCATTAATAACTTAATTAATTATCTCTCAATATTCCGACCATTTGGGATTGTATCCTTGCTGACTCAAACAACTGGGTTGAGGGTAACGTCACCTTCAAAAGAGGGGCCTACTACTATAACTAAGATAATCTTTTAAAAAGTCCGAAAGTTCAAAAATTATCAAAGGATACATTAAAGGCGAGTCGGATCCAAGTGATTCATCTTGTCTATCTGCTTTTATTTTATTTTTATTTCTACATTTTTTAGTTTTTATTTTCATGTTTAAAACCTTTTCTCTAAAAAAGTTAGATTGATTAGACGTTGAGGATAAACCAGTACTAAAAGCTCTTGTGTCTTTGGACGACCTCGGTATCTTACCAACGCTATACTACGCTCACTGGATGCACTTGCCCAAGTGTGTGTTTAGTGTTAGTAGAATATCGTGTTTTATAAATTTAAAACTTGATTAATGTGTATAATGGGCTTAAAATATCAATAAAAACATATCACATCGTACACACACCAAGTTTTTGGCGCAGTTGCCGGGAACACAAGGATTTTAAGAAAGTTAGGAATCAACGGCCTAATTATTTTTACTTCTTTTCTACTTTTTTAGGATTTTTTCTTAATTTTTTCAGTTCTGAGGACTTCAGCACGGGGCCGTGCCCACTGAACATGCCCCCGTGCCCAATCTTTGTTACTGCCAGTCCTGTTTTAAGTCAGAAGTAGCTGAATACGAGGCTGTGCCCACTGAACACGCCCCCGTGCTGAAATTCCAGCTACTGAAAGTAGAACCGTAAGATCCCGACGGTTGGTAATTTCTGACAAAAATATGAGCGATACTGATTAGTTTTACTTTTGCTCCTCTTATGATGAATGGTGTCAAATATGTGGTGGATTTCATAAAGATTTAGAATGTTACTTTCTAAATTACACTCCCCACTGCTTAGACCTATCATTTCCCTGTAACCTTAAGATGGGCGAAAGTAAAAACGATCCCTATCTCTCCCTCGAATGCCCTCAACCATTTCTTTTGGATGATATAACTTTCAAAGATTTATGTAACCTCGAAGAAATAATTCTCCAAATATTAAAAGAGCTTGAGATGAAAACAAGGTATTCATCACATGACGACAATCAACGAGAATTATTGTGGTCGCATTCGGATTCTAACAAGATCGACGATACCAAAAGCACCTCTAACTCTTGTGAGGACATGAGCGATATTCGTCCCTGTATCGATTGTGCTGTGAAGGACTCTCCACCGGTCTCCGCCGATGTGTTCATAGACCTGAGCGATTCGACATACACCTTCTTTAACGAGAGCCCGGATAAGGGGAATAAAGGTTGGTTTCACCCACCGGTATTTAGCTTAGGTTTCACCATTTCCGATAACCTCTTGCATTCTTGTTTAAATAAGGAGCAATTAAGGTACCTTAGGCACTTCGGTGTTGTTCCCTCCAGTAAGGAATCGCCCGATCCGGATAAATTCCTTAAAATAAGACAAAACTTCAAAAAATTCTCTAGCCACGGGGCCGTGTCCAGGTCAGCATGCTCCGTGCCCACCTAAAAATTGAGCACGAGGTCATGTCCAGGCCAGCATGCCCCGTGTTTAGAATACAGACAAAATGTGTCAGACTCTTGTCTGACCACGGGGCCGTGTCCAGCCGACATGGGGCCGTGGTCAGCGTGCTGTCCTTTTCTATAAAGTCAGCATGATTCCTAGACATTTGGACCCATTCCAAATACCAAGATCTGCTGGGATCTTCACATATACCCGACAAGGTATATTCCAAAGAAGGTTCTCAACAACCATCTTGTCTTTACCACTTTTGTCTTTTGTCTTCTTCTTCAAAAACTCATCAAACCTCCATTAAAGCTTGAAACTTCCATCGCTTCAAGCTTTATTGTGATATTTGCTAAGTTTTTAACCAAGGAATCTTATTAAAAATAAGTTTTATAACACTGTTTTAAGTTATTTATGCTAAAAAATGTCTTAAAAATCAGGAAAATAATTTAAAACAGTAAGATTCCTTGATTCAAAAACCTGCAGAATGGTGGCCAAAGGGCCACACCCAACGAACACGGGGCCGTGGCCAGAGTTACTGTTCCATTGCTTTGAACGTTTCGATATGTTTTCTTAAAATGTCGAGCCGGAACAGCGGAACATCTTCAGCTCACTCAAGAAACGATTGAAGGGGAAGAAGAACATCGGTGGAAAAATCCTTGGTCAACTATGTGTACGCCTTGCGACAAGCCATTGATGAAATGACATTAGTGGAGGAAGCCTTAATTGACCGTATTAACCATTTGTCGGTGGGGTTAGAGGGTTGCCTTCAAGAAGTCAACCTTTTGCACCAAAGGTTGAATATTCTTGCTTCACCTCCCATGGTACCAATCGTCACACAAGGAGGGTGGAATGTCATGCCGGAAGTCATTATTCCAGGCGGATGGAATGTCATGCCTCCGGAACTTCCTCGAGACATACTACACGGGGTTCCGGTAGCCGTTGCGCCTCCCCCACAAGACATTGTGGAGAATGAGCCCGCATTCTTTCTCCCTAGGGAGATAGAGGAATGGCTCAATGACATTTGAGGGACGTCCTCCGGTTTCGGGTTCTAAAAAACCCTTAAGCACCGGAACGTCATTCCCGGGTTCTTGTCATACACAACATCTAGGGTAGAACTCCTTAGTGGTTTAGATTTCCTGCATTCTATGACCTATCTATCTTAGGACCTTTGTAGTTTTTCATTTTTGGCATCTTTAATTTTAATTTTTGGGATCTATGTACTTGGCACTTTTAATGAATGATGGTTTAATCTATCGAATGGTGTTTGGATGATGTTATAATGGTTAAAACACACTCAAAAAGGTGGAGGTTACCAAGGGAACGTTAAAACCACACCCCATGCACGAAACCAGAGCCTCCCGATAATTTTCCAGCATTACAGCAAGTTCAGCACGGGGTCATGCTTAGCCCAACACGCCCCGTGAATAGGCTCTGCAGAAGTTTGCCCAGTTCAGGTAACTGGACACATGGCCATGCTCGCTGAACACGCCCCGTGCCCAGCCTTCTGTTAAATTTTGTTACTGGCGATCTGACCACGGGGCCGTGCCCGGACCAACACGGGGCCGTGGCCAGACGCCCAATAACATAAAATTTGTTTTTAAATACCTTTTTACACATTCAATCAACAAAAAAATTTATTTTTGGGACACATTGAGGACAATGTGTTATTTAAGTGTGGGGGGGGGGGGGGGGGTGCTCAAACCTTGAATTTTGCAAGTCCTAATAACAAGCCTTATACAAAACACTATTGAAACCGCTAATCACCCCAAATTTTTTTCAAAAAGTTTCATTGTTTTTACTTGTCTTGGTTTAATTTGGCAATAACAAGTTCTAAAAAGGTTATATTTTATAAATTTACAACCGACATCATCGTGATAAAAAGAACCAAATAAGAAAATTATGAAAAGGCATAACAAACCTAATTAAAATTTGATTATATATACTTGATCACATTATAAACCCATTCCCACAACAAGTGAGTTTTGAGCCTTTATTGAGCATACAAGCATATATCTTTAAACTAAATTCTCATTTTTTCGTTTCTTGTGTGAATAGCCGCTTGGTTCTTACGACTCTAGAACTTGCCACAATGATACATTCCCGGTCCTTACCAACTTAAACCCAAGTAAGTAAATGATGGAGGCATTAGGACTAACACATTTTCTTTTCAACACCATTCTTTTTCAATTTTTATCACCTACCCAAAATCACCCTAGTTAACCCCTGTGAGCCTAAACCTTTTCGTTTCAAAACCCACAAAACAAACATCCTTTACCCACTAAAACCTTTTTCTTTTCAACCGCTTGTTTTAGTAAAAAGCTCGGTTATCTTGTGACATCTCTTATCAAAAAAAAAAAAAAAAAAATGAAAGTCTAGCAATAAACAAACAAGTTCCTCAAAGAAACTTTGTTTGAATGTGCTTAGTTTGAATAAAAGTCACAAAAACAAAAAGTTTTACGACGACCGATGCTTTTTACGCTTTTAGCCCTTTTTACTAACCACTAACCAAAAACACCTACCCTTAGCCCAAGCCTAACCCTTTCCCAAAGTCCTCTTGATATTTACAAAGGTTTGATTGCTTGCAAGCATATGGTAGAAGTAAGTTCCATGCCGGTCTCGAGTGTTTCACTAAAATACATCTTCGGCCGAGTGTTGAGTGATCTCCCGTGAGGTTTGTGAACTTGTATATAAATAGAATTTTAAAGAGGCATGTTATGCCCAAATAAGTATTTTTCTTATAAGACGTTCTAAATAAATCATAGCGAATAGGATTGTAAATAAAATAAAAATAAAACCCAATAAAGATCTTGGATTCCCGACACTCAAGACAAACCCAAAACTTCTCTTCTACCCATTCCATTTGGGTGTGAAAAGCCACATATTAAAGAGTTCTGCTTGAGGATAAGCAAATATTCAAGTGTGGGGATATTTGATGTGTGCAAAATGTAACATATAAATTAAATCAAATGAGGCATAAAACTAACCCTTTTTTAGTACTAATGTTGGAAAAAGTGTGTCTTTGTCTTCCTTTTGAATTTACAGGACTAAATGAGCTTAAACGAGCAAAAGGAACAAATATATAGACAAAACCAACATAAATACAAAGAAAAGGAACAAACGTGACAAGTCTGACCCCTCGACAGCATCCCCAAAAGCAAAAACAAGAAACAGAAGACTGACCACGGGGCCGTGCCCACTGGACACGGTGGCGTGGTCAGGTGTCTGCAGAAAAGACAAAGTTGTGGAAGCTTCTATGCCCACCTCGGGGGTGTGCCCAGCTCAGCACGGGGCGTGGTCAATGCTAAGATACACAGAATCTTGCAAAATCATGGTAGTACAGATACACTTCTGCCCACGGGGCCGTGCCCGCTAAACACGAGCCGTGTGGAGCCCTCTGCTGACACATGCATTTAATGAAGAAAGGGAAAATGCTTGCCACGGGGGCATGCCCGCTGGACACGGGGCCGTGGCCAGGGCTCTGTTCAGGCTATAAATAGGGGTGATTGGCTCACTTCAAAGGCATCCTTTGGCAAACCACTACTCTCCCACTTTGCCATCACTCCACCACCACTACACCACCAACACCCACCACCATCATCCATCATCCATCTTTAGAGTGTGTGTAGTAGTCTCGGGATCCAAGATTGATAGTAAGAGTTCTTGCCATTCAAAGGACATGTTTGGTTAAGCCTCTTACATCACTTGGTGAAGACAAGTCTTTTATGTATTACTTTTGATTTTTAATCTTTCGGCACTTTTTATTTGGTTTTATATGAATGACTTTAATAACTAGTTTCTTATGTTGAATGTGAATTTTCTTTATCATTTGTCCGTGATGTCTTGGCATTACTTTACTGTCTATATAAAGTAAAAGATTTACACCATTCATGTCTCTACGGCTATATAGAGGCATGTTGGCTACCTGGTCGGGGGTTAAGGGAATGGTTTAGTAAGGTTCTTGCCTTGTTCAGTGTATAGATCCTGCAAGGACCTGGGTCAAGCTTACTAGGACCTCCTTCAATACCCACTGGTATTGGATGGCGGGGGTGCGAATAGCTTGATCCCCTCATATGTAAACTACTATTAAAACATTAAACCGGCTACTTGGGATTGTATCCCTACTGACTCAAACCACTAATTATCCGAGGGTAACGTCACCTTCAAAAGAGGGGCCTACCACTTTTCGCATTAATAACTTAATTCATTATCTTTCAATATTACGACCCTTTGAGATTGTATCCTTGCTGACTCAAACCACTGGGTTGAGGGTAACGTCACCTTCAAAAGAAGGGCCTACTTCTGTAACTAAGATAATCTCTTAAAAAGTTCGAAAGTGCAAAAATCATCAAAGCATACATTAAAGGCGAGTCGGATCCAAGTGATTCATCTTGTCTATCTGTTTTTATTTTATTTTTATTTCTGCATTTTTTAGTTTTTATTTTCATGTTTAAAACCTTTTCTCAAAAAATTTAGATTGATTAGACGTTGAGGATAAACCGGTACTAAAAGCTCTTGTGTCCTTGGACGACCTCTGTATCTTACCAACGCTATACTACGCTCACGATGGGTGCACTTGCCCAAGTGTGTGCTTAGTGTTAGTAGAATATCGTGTTTTATAAATTTAAAACTTGATTAATGTGTAAAATGGACTTAAAATATCAATAAAAACATATCACACCGTACACACACCAAGTTGCAAATTCCTCTTAAGCTGTACCAGGCACTTCCAGCCTATTTCGTAACCTTGCACCCTGTCACTAACTCTTTTGAAGATACGTCAGTTTACCCTGGTAAATACAAATAACCGACACATTTTGAAAATATTTCAAAACTGTTTTAAGCACATAAAGGCACACGAACCTTTATAAATAACTTTGGACAATAATAAATATCTTGTATATAGTTTTACACGCCTGTCAATACATATGGGGCCAGGTTTGGAAACCGATAAACATGATTAACCGACACGCCACTTTTAACCCACAAAGGGGTATCCCAAATATGGGTAGAAAAATATATTTTATAATAGCATTAGCATCCGTCGGGTGTATGCCTACAACCCGTGCTTAAGTCATGGCCATTATCAATTTAAATGAGTCGAGGATATCCACGAAATGGTCGCGTTAACCCCCAATGTTTAAGTTATCAGACAAAACAGATTAAACTTGGTTATGCGGATTTTCTAGTCACAATCCGACATATGATCCCATACCCGACCAAGCGGTAATAATTTACCGTATCCTAAGCCCGTATATGGGAAATAGTTTAAGAGTATTTACCTGGCTTAAACAAGTCTTACAAATGCAAGAATATAATAAGCACAACCGTTAACAATTAACTAATCTTGGTTCCAATCTACTGGAATGCCGTAGTCTGGGATGAATGGTAAAATTAAACAATTAGTATGTTAACGGGTCCTATTCAAGTCATAGACTTGGACCGGTTAATTTAAAATAATGAAAACGGTACGATACGCTTGATTAAGTGATGACCGGATAGAATGTAGCTTAATCCCCCAAAGTACTAAGAATTATATAATATGTGAAAACAATAAAACTTCTGGAATTTGAAATGAAAATGATAAGAATTGACCCATTTCGGTAAACTTACGTAAACTAGTTATATAAGCTTAACCGTACGCACATAGGCGTTATTCGGTGACCGGATGAGTCATTAACAAGTTCCATATGCCAAAATATTTATTGAAGTTGTAACATTAGTAGGTTATCAACTTATATAACCATTATGGTTTTAAAACCAAAATATGCACCATAAGGGCATTTTAGTCATCATGTAACATATTTTAAGAAGTTGCATAAAAACTTATGTTATGAACAAGTTCATTCTATCAAAATACTTTAATCATGATATAGTATCAGTGGGTTATAAATTTTATATGATAATTATAGTTTAAAACCAAACTATGCACCATAAGGGCGTTTTGGTCATATTATAACATAATTTATGAACTTGTAGTAAAACTCAGGTTATGAACGGGTTTGTTTTACCAAAATATGTTAATAATAATAATATATCAGTAGCTTATTCATTTTACAAGTTCATCTTTGATTAAAACCAAGTTTTACACAAAAAGGACATTTTGGTCATAAATAGGCATATTATAAGAACTTGTGTAAAAACTTAGAATTTGATTATGATCAAGTAGCATAACCACAAAGGGTTATTCTATACTATAATATGATCATAATGCAACTAATAATCAGTAGCTAATATTGCTAAATCGGGACATAATCGAAAGTTAAAGCAGAAGTCAAACTACTCGACTTTCGGTTGCGAATCGACATATAAACTGGAAATGATGGGCTGGACATCTTCATACATGTTCTAATATTATTTACCAACTGATTTAGTGTTAAAACATGAGTTATAACATTTACATGTTCATTTTATAAAGTTTCCGAAAATCTGCCATTTGACTTTTTATTTAACTTAACTTTGACCCATCATTAGACCAACTTAACGTGATTTCCAGGAGGTGCCCTTTTAATGGATTAACACCTACCTTATTACGATCATGTAGCCATGTTCGATTTGAACAATGGCTGGACCATAATGGTCTAAACCGAAAGTCAAATAAAAAGTCAATTTGCTTCACTTCGGCTTAATAAAAGCCTATAAACTGAAAGAACAAGGATGGAGCACTTACAAGTGGTCCAAGAGAATGATTAGAACTCAGAGGGATGCTCCTATATGATCAAGAACTTCCAGAGGAGAGTAAAGAAGTGTTTGAAAGAAATGAACAAGGAAATGGGTTGAGTTAGTGTGTTATTTATAGTTGTGGAGGATGTTTAGGATCAATCCAGGTGTCTAGAACTGAAATGGGATCATTCCAAGTGTTTACGAACGTGGCACAAGCTTGGTAGAATTCCTTGGTCTACAAACAAAAACTGCCACTAGCAGGCGCACACAGATTTGAAACCCCTTACGGACCGTAAGCTGTATAGCTTTGCGGTCCGTATACGACGGTCAAGAACAAACTAAAAGCATGCTTGCGGTTCGTAAGCACCAAGGCTTACGGTCCGTAAAGGGTCACTCAAAGGATTTTAATTTAGCATGTTGACACCTTTAGTCCCTCTACAAACAAGGTTTTATAATTTGGAAAAATTAGTCCCTCTCGTCCAATATTAGGCACAATGAGAGTTTCCGGAGACATGTCATTATATAACTCGACACGAATTTACGAGGTGTTACATCCTCACCCCCTTAAAAGAAATCTTGACCTCGAGATTTTATTCAAAAATATGGGGGTACTTTTGTCGCATAGTGGACTCAACCTCCCATTTATATTCGGGGCCGCGACGGGCATCGCATTTAACCTTCACAATAGGTATTAACTTCCTTCAGAGTTTCTTAACCTGTCGATCCTCGATCGAAATCGGTTTCTTAACAAACCTCAAGTTTTCATCAATTTACACATCGTGATGTGACATTGCTAGAGACTCATCGGCTAGACATTTCTTTAAATTACAGATGTGGAACACATCGTGAATTCAACTAAGCTCTTCTTATAGTTTAAGCTTGTAAGCTACTGATCTGACACATTTGATTATCTTGAATGGCCCGATGTATCTTGGGCTCAACCTGCCCTTCTTTCCATAACGCATCATACCTTTCCAGGGTGATACTTTCAGCAAGACTTTATCCCCTACTTGGAACTTAAGAGGTTTAAGCCTCTTATCTGCATAACTTTTTTGCCTATCCCTGGCAGCTTTGAGACGATCACAGATTTGAACAATCTTATCCGTGGTTTTTAGGACTATCTCGGGTCCAGATAGTTGGGCTTCCCCACCTTCAGCCCAACAAACGGGCATTCGACATTTTCACCCATACAAGGCCTCGAAAGGAGCAGCCTTGATACTTGTATGATAACTGTTATTGTAGGAGAATTCTATAAGGGAGAGATGGCTATCCCAACTACCACCCAAGTCAATCACACATGCCCTAAGCATGTCTTCCAAAGTTTGGATTGTACGCTCACTCTGTCCATCGGTCTGAGGATGGTAAGTCATACTAAAGTTCAATCTCGTGCCTAGTGATTGCTAGAAACTCTTCTACAAGTGAAATGTATATTTAGTATCTCTATCGGATACAATTGATACTGGCATGCCATGCAGGGACACAATCTCGTCCACATATAATTTAGCCAATTTATCAGAACTATATGTCACCTTGATTGGCAAAAAGTGGGCTGACTTCGTCAGCCTATCAACAATGACCCAAATCGTGTCATTGCCACATTTGGTCTTGGGTAACTTGGTAGTTAAATCCATAGTTACCATTTCCCACTTTCATGTGGGAATTTCAAGCTGTTGTAGAAGTCCTGACGGTTTTTGGTGTTCAGCTTTAACTTGTGAACACGTCAGACACTTAACTACGTTGGTGGCTATGGATTTCTTCCTACCCATCCACCAATAATTCTTTCTCGAATCTTTATATATTTTGTCACCTCCAGGGAGAACAGAATAATTGGAAGTATGTGCTTCCTGGAGGATTAGACTTCTAATCCCTCCGAAGATTTGAACCCAGACTCGATCATTCAATCTAACGATTCCATCTTTTCCAGGTGATATCTGATTAACATTTCCCGCCAATCCTTCACTTGAAATATTAGCCTCTAACAAGGCATGCTTTTGCGCATCCAATAGCTTCTCATTAAAGCTAATCTTGAGTTCAATACTCTTGGTTTTAACCCGGATCAGCTTAACCTTTTCCTTGCGACTTAGTGCGTCGACAACTACATTTGCTTTGCTGGGATGATAGCAAATCTCACAATCATAATCATTAAAAGTTTCCATCCAACGACGTTGTCACATATTTAATTCCTTTTGGTTAAACAGATGTTGGAGACTTTTATGGTCAGTGCATATAATACACTTCGTGCCATATAAGTATTGTCTCCACAACTTCAGTGCAAATACAACGGCACCCAACTCCAAGTCGTGGATGGTGTAATTTTTTTCATGCACCTTTAGTTGTCGTGATGCATACGTAATCACTTTGCCTCTTTGCATAAGCACACAGCCCATGCCGGTGTGCGAGGCATCACAATAGACAACAAAGTCTTTGATACCTTCAGGTAAAGTTAGAACTGGAGCATTGCTCAATTTATGCTTTAGAATCTCAAAGGATTCTTGCTACTTAGGACCCCAGTTAAACTTGACATTCTTGCGGGTCAGGGTAGTCAAAGGAGTGGCTATCCTTGATAAGTTCTCAATGAATCTTCTATAATATCCAACCAGTCCTAAGAAGCTATCTATCTCAGAGGGTGTCTTTGGTGCTTCCCAATTTATGATGGCTTCTATCTTGGTGGGATCCACTTGGATACCACGCTCACTAATCATGTGTCCAAGGAATTGGAATTCTCTAAGCTAGAACTCGCATTTGGAGAATTTAGCATAAAGTTTCTCCTGCTTTAGTAATTCTAGAATACACCAAAGATGTTTCTCGTGATCAGTTTGATTACGAGAAAAGATAAGTATGTCTTCTATGAAGACAATGACAAACATATCTAGATACTACTTGCAGACTCTATTCATGAGGTCCTTGAATGCTGCAGGTGCATTTGTGAGCCCAAAAGGCATCACTAGAAAACTCGTACTGACCGTATCTTGTTCTGAAGGCAGTCTTTGGAATGTCTTCACTCCTAACCTTCAGCTGATAGTATCCTGACCTCAAGTCGATCTTAGAAAAGTAACTAGCCCCTTGAAGTTGATCAAACAAGTCGTCGATCCTGGGCAATCGATTACGATTCTTGATCGTTATCTTGTTCAGCTCACGGTAGTCAATGCACGTTCGCATTGAACCGTCCTTTTTCTTGACGAATAAAATAGGAGCTCCCTAAGGTGAAGAACTGGGCTGTATGAAGCCTTTCTCCAAAAGCTCATCAAGTTAGGTCTTTAATTCCTTCATCTCCGTTGGTGCTAGCCGATACGGAGCCCTTGCCACAGGTGCAGCTCCAGGTAAGATATCAATCCTAAACTCCACTTGTCTCTCCGGAGGTAGACAGGGTAATTCATTAGGGAAAACGTCAGGATATTAGAAGATGACTGAGATGTCCTCAGTCTTGGGCTACGACTCATCTATCGTCACCTGTACCATGTAAATGACACATCCTCTTTTCAATCACTTGGATGCCTTTCGTAGAGACATCTTCCCAGGCAGCCCATAGTGTAAATCTCCATGGATGGTGAGCATTTCACCAGATGGGGTTTTAATTTCGATTAGTTTCGTATCACAGGAAATTCGGGCTTGGTTATGAGATAACCAATCCATGCCTAAGACTACATCGAACCTCACCAAATTCATTGGCAAAAGAGATATAAGGATGGATTGATTCTTAATGGATATAAAACATCCATCAAGAATAGAAGAAGCGGTTTCAAAGGTACCATCAGCTAGTTCTACCTCATATGCTATATCTAGAGTTCTTATAGGTACGTCTAGTTATTTACTAAACTTATGGTCTACAAAAGATTTATCTACTCTAGAATCGAAAAGAACTCTAGAAAAGATATCATTGATGAGGAACATACCCGTTATGACATTTGTGTCATTAACTGCCTCCCTCGCAATCAGCTAAAAGGCTCGGGCGTTTCCTGTCTTAGCCTCCCCGGGCTTTGCGGTACTTTCTTTGGCAGCTTTGAGGCAGTTAGTCTTAATGTGGCCCTTATCGCCACAACCATAACAGATAACGTTCTTTAAATCCTTAAAATCCAAGGACCTATGCCCCAACTTCTTGCATATACCACAGGGCTTCACCTGCTAGTCTGAACGATAGTGTTCCCAATGCCTTTTGTTGCAGGTCTTGCACACAGACCTATCATCAGACCATTATTGGTTCTTATTGAACTTAAATTTCCCTTTCTTCGACTTATGGGAGTTACCATCCTCCCGTTTCCTTTTCCCGTCGGTCTCAGTCTTGACCGACTTCTGCCTCACTGCATTTAGAGTGAGGGAAAGTGATAGGTCCACAACAGACTATAAGTGGCTTTGAAGCCTTCACCATACCTTTGATGTAACGCCTCGCTTTTTGCAACTTTCCTTATTTAGCAAGTTTGTGTGTACTTTTCATTTAAGGAAACTTGTATTCTTTTGTAATCGTATTTCATTTCAAACGTTGTAATCCGAGACTTGAATCATAATGAAAGTTTGACCTTTTATATACTTGTGTTATTCACTATTCGTAAATACTTGTTAAACATTCGTGATACATACATACTTGATACAACTTATATGCAAATTCATACTTATTATACTTGCAAAATTCATTTATACATTCATTTGTTTATGCACAACACTTATACATTGCATTTATATGTTTAAAATGCTTAAAACCGGCAAATCACGCAAAAATTGGATTTCGAGCATAAGGGCCTGGCCCCTCTCGCACGAGAGGACCACCCAGTCGTCCCAAAATGCCCATTCGTCCCAAATTCCTACTCGTCCCAAATTGGTCCCCCAACCTATAAATATCAGTTCATTTCCTTCATTTCAAACCTTCAACTCTCGAAATTCTCTCTCTAGTCTAACTTCAAGAAACTTGTCTCAGCTACTTCGAAGTGAGTTTATACTCACTATCATCTGAATTTCATCTACTTTCTTCCACTTTCTTCTGATTTTTACAAATTTTTACAAATTTTTACAAAGATTCTTCACCATCTTTCACTTGGTTTCTCAGATTCGCTTGGGCAATCTGATACAAACTCTCAATCTGTTGAGGACCAAGCTGAGGGTGAAGATAATCTATCATAACTTTTTAAAACAATCTTTCTGACCTTGAATTCAGTCGGACCTGAGGTTCTCTAAGCTCACCAGCTAGGGTAATAGCTGTGGGTTCAAGTTAGAACCAATTCCAACTGAGAAGGTAACCAGTTCAACCAAAACTGAATAGATTTTACCTAGAATCAGTCCCAATCGTCCGAGATGCAAGCCTAGTAGCCCAAGAGGATCACCCTCTCGCGCGAGAGGGGACTCCCTATCGTCCGAAACTGACTGTTTCACTAAGTTCCAACGATTCTAAGTGTTGATTGATCATCCAGATCCTTGTTTTCAATATAGACGATTCTTGAATATCAGTGTCTTTTCTGTGGGAGCCTTGGCTTCCAATCTAGATCCACCACCTCACCTAAACTCGTGAAATGAACACCCAAACAATCTCCTAGACCTAGAACAAATGAACCCCTTTCCATCCTCCAACACTTAGTTAATTCTTTCCATGTCGTGTGGGCACACCTCGGTTGTCTTTGTTCGGTTGTTTGGTTAACTTTTACATTCTATCTTTTCAATTTTGTATTCATGACCAACCGATCAGTTAACTAAGTTAACTAATTTGTGCTTTGGTGAATAATAACAAGGTTATACCTCCATGCATGACTTCTATGAACCTTATGAATATTATGGACTCTTAAAATACCATTATTATAGTTAAATAACTTAACAAAAATCATGAACATAACTGGTTAATAGTTAAAACGTTCAAACGAGAATCGGTTCACCAAACAGTCCCTCTCGCGCGAAAGGGTTGTCCCACTCACGCAAAAGGCCCCATCGTCCAAACTGTCAATTCATCCGAACAGTTCGTATTTCGGTTTTTCTCGTTATTCTGCTTTTCCGCGTTCCTTGTCAATAATTCTGTCGGGCAAATTAGGATCCGTAAAATCACACGAACTCAATATCGGGACAAGTGCACGGACAGAATATACTTTCTGTCTACTTCTACTTTCATATTTGATAGTCCTAAAAAGATCCGATTTTAGTCTTGGTTCGGTAAATGATGATTTGACGGGTGATTCGATAACCATAAACAAAAAATAGAAAGATAACAAAGATTTGAACAAAGATATTTTGATTGATTTGGATAACATACAAGATAAACATCCACCCCAGGTGAGCTCCCCTGGGGTGGTGGCTCCCAAATGCACACCTCACAAATGGTGACTAGTATTCTATTTATAGCCCATGAGCCTTGTCCTCCAAGCAAGCCGCATCTTGCTTGGAAAACCTAATAAACTCACTAAAATATCCGACTATTACAAAATAATAAATACGCTAAATAACGTTGGCGTAATTGATAACATCATTCTCCATCTTGACCCAACAATATTATACTAAGTACCTAAATTCTGTATCATACGTCCAACTCCAACTCACGGCTTCGTTTTCCTTATAGGGTAACCTTGGTGTTCCTGTACTAAAACCACGATCCCTTTGCTCGCCTGGTAGAATAACCTTGGCATTCCTGTACTATGTCAACCAACAATAAGCTCGCGGAATTACTAAAGAAGATTTAGCAAAACCGTGAGTATACTCAAACACCCTTTTTCCGTTTTTACACTTTGGGTGCAATATGTTTACTATTAAACCTACACATTTACACTTAGACTTATTTCAAATGCACAAACAATCTAATACATACATGCATACGTTATACTTGATTCGTTTATTTGGGTTTGTTTGTTTTGTGATAAACTTGTCATTAACTTCGTACGAGCCTACCCTTAACATGTATAGCGCTATAGGAGTAACACACCGCCTGTGAACGTGAGGTCATGTTAAGTCTTGATGATCTAGCACTCACAATCATGTGGTAAGTTAAATTTTGTGTTCAAGTGATTGTTGATGAAAAGGGGTTAGAATGAATCCGTGAATTGGATTGAAATTGGAATGAATACTTGTTAATGCAATTGTGTTTAAGTTGATTTATGGTTGAATTTTGAGTTATCTTGATGATTTAGGATGAAACCTGTCACACCCCGACCACGTAAAACAACAAATCGTGGCGGAAACGTCGGGGAGTGTTGTAACAAAATCATTGTTTCACAACCATGGATTTAATTGTTTTGTTTTATTGAATCATTGAACTCATTGTTTTATTTCAATAAGATAGATACAAATATTGTCTTTCAAATTTTAAAGTCACTAAGGCACGAGTCCATTCTATGTATAGCATGCATCAACAATCATCTCATATCAGCACCTGAAACATATATGAAAATAGGTACGTCAGCATAAAAATGTATGTGAGTAACATAGGTTTTGTGAATTAGATTCATGGCTTTGGTTAACTCAAGAAAAAGGTTTTATGTTTACAAAATAATAGCCATGAATCCTTGTAAAAAGTTTTGTTTCTAAAAATGTATTGTTTTGATAAAAGGTATATAGTATATGCAGAAATATACTCTGGTTTTGAAAGATCGGATAAATAGTATATCAAAGTATACTTTAGTTTTGAAATAGTTAAATAGATATGTAGTATATCAAAATATACTTTGGTTAATGAAAATAATAGATTTGGTAGTATATCTCAAGTATACTTTGGTTCAAGAATGAAAGTATCGGTAGTATATCAAATTATACTTTGGTTTGAAAATAGCATATTAAATTATGCTTTGGTTTTGATAATAGCATATCAACTATGCTTTAGTAGTATATCAAAATATACTTTAGTAAATAGTAGCATATCAAACTATGCTTTAGAAAATAACAAGGTCAATAGTGTATTTAAACATATGTTGGATTTTGTACATAGTATATCAAAAATATACTTTGGATAATATCACATTTGAGAGCACATCTGTTGGACCCAGTATGGCCTTAAACAACTTCTTTTCACATAATATGGCAAGTGCTTTCAGTAGATGTGAAAAAGATGTGCGGAAATGGAAATCAGACTTTCAGAAACAAGACCTACAGAATTATCAAGTTTATATCACTTTGAAACAAAATGGTTTACAAGGTGATTATAAGATTATTATCTAGTACAAATGAATCTTGAATTATGTGGGTGAGAGGGCAATGGAGTTTTGATGTATGTGTGAATGCTAAGCTTCAAACTCAATTATCTTCTGCTGGTTGGGCCTTCTATTTATAGAAGGATGGGTGCATGAATAAATAATAGTTTATTCATGCAATAAGTCCTGCAAAACTGGCCAATTGACATATTCATTGGATCCAACATTCAAGTTGCCTTTATCATCATGATATCCAATAATGTCAACTTGCTTTGGTAATTGTGGCAGGATAGAGCTGATTTCAGACAAGTGGGGTACTTCATTAGAATTTCTGATAAACCACTTCATTAGAAATTCTGGTGAACAAATCATCAGAAAAATCCTGATGATCAGAATCGTTAGAAACTGATGATATTTTATCAGAAATATCATCAGATCCATCAAAAATGACCTTCTCTGATAATCTAATTCAGCTCTTGATCAACTTCTGATTCTTTAAAGTAGATGCTGTGCATTTCAGTTGTCCTATCTGATCTTCTTCTTCTTCTTGTTTGTGATCTTCAGGACTGTGATCTCTTCATAGATCCAGTTGATTGTGATTTTCTTCAATACTTACAAATAAAGTTTCCTAACAGTTTCCCCCCAAGTATTGTAAGAAAATGAACTATCTCTATATCTACCATAAACAACTTTCAACTGCTTCTTGAAAGAAAAATTCAAAATAACTAAGTTCAGAAACATAGAACATAGTCAAACCAACCATAAATCAGACAAAAATAAAATATTGTTCAAAAACTGAAATTTTAATCTCATCAATTCATTAATTGATCTTCACTCCACTTCTGTATTTGTCTCCTGGTTTCAGCCTTTTCTTGTGATTAATTGTCTTTTGAGTTTCCTTGTACATCTCTTTGTACCATCCTCTTGACTCCATCCAGTTTTCAATACATTCTTCAAATGTTTTTCTCAGCTGTTCATTGTTCTTTCCCTTCTTCTTGAGCTGCTCTTGTTTTTCATTCATGCAGTTCCTTATATATTTCAGAGTTTGATTTGAATACCTGCATATTTCACTGATTCTGAACAGAGCTTTCTCATTATTAGCATCTTTGAAGACTACACACATTTCTGGTTTGTCAAAGATTGCTCCAGTTCTCACAAGTTTAGAAGAAATTTCAGCTGGAATACTGGTGTTGGGAGGAGGTATTAGCACCTTGTTGCTGTATTCAAAATTGATGCATAGATCAAAGTCTGCCAGTGCAGCCCTTTTGTATAGCTTTGCTCCTGCACTTTTGAGACTGTCAAGGGCTCTTCTGATCACAACTGAACCACTTTTCTCTTTATCAATGATATTCTTCATTTTGACTATGCCCATTGGGTGAATATCATCAGCCAGATTTGCATCAGTAACCTTTTGTTCACTGTTATTTTTTTAGATCAAGGTGTACTTGTTTTGTCCTTCATTACCTAATATGCCTCCTCCAGTGGTCAAAGTATCGATTCTTTCAATAGATACTATTGGATTGGTCATATGTTTGTGCAGAATTACCCAGCCTCCGTTGTTTCTGTTTTCAACAATACCTTTACTTAATGGGGAGAGTGGCCTTTTTGGGTTGTCTTCTGGACCTTTCCAGTAGTAATGCTTTAGATGTTCTTCAGGGTACATAATAGTGTGTAAATCACCCTTCAGCACATCCATTTCTCTGATGTTCCCTTCTGAATCTTCTATCATTTCTCTTCTTGGCCTTTTTGAGGAGGTCACTTCATGTTCCATTCTTCTCTTTTCTTTTGTATCCATCTGTATACTGAACTCTGTTTCTCCTGTGATGGCTGTAGAAGATGATTGAACTAGAACATGTTCTTTCTGCTGCACCCTTGAACTATCTGTTGAATGGTTTCTGATTTTTGTTGAGGAGTTTCTGATCTTCTTGCTTGTCTTTCTTGTGGAATTGGGGCTTTCAGTTCATGAAGATCAACTTTTGCTAATCTAGCAGCATTATACTGCAATCTCTCTACTAACAAATGAACATTAGTGAGAATTTGAGTATTTGTTTCTTCTTGTTTCTTCATTTTCTGAAACTCCTGGTTTTCTTGATTTCCTTGTGCAGTCAATTCCATCAACAACTTCTCAAATGCCTCAGCCATGCTGCTGTTGTTGGCTCTGAGGAACTGTATTTCTTCAAGAATCTTTCCTGAACTTGAACTTTCTCCTGCAGTTGCAACCTCAGCCATCTTTTTCTTGATATCATGCAGTTCTTTGAGAGCTTTCTCAAATTCTGATGAGCTTTCTCTGTTTTCTGATGACTCTTACAGTTTCTTGAGGGCTGCAGCATTGTCTTCTGTTTGCTTCTGCACAACTTTGACAGTTTCTGATAAAACTTTGATGTCTGATCTTTTATTTTTGATTTCTTTCAATATCAGATCAAGCTTATCTTCTGTGACTGTTTTCTCAGTACTATCAGCAGTTGTTCCTTCAGGCTCCTTGTGTAGTTGTTCAGTTGATATAGATTTATGTCCTTGGGTAATAAGAGGAACAACAGATGCTCCAATACCAGCAGAAAACACATTTTCTGCTGTTTTGAGGTTAAGAGGATTGGAATATTCCAAATTCTCTATACCCTCACCAGAAATTTGAAACACATTTAAGCTCTGGTTTTCTTCATATCCTTGAACCTTTTTAGGTTCTCCATGAGCTGTTGAGAAAGTTTTAATTTTCTCATCCAGGTTTCCTTGATCAGTAGACTGATCTCCACCTGTTTCCACCACATTTTCCTCCTCAGAATCTGATTCAGAAAATGGGTCTTTGGTTTCACTCACATCTTGTTTTGCAGAAACAGAGCCTCTTCGTAAGATTTCATGTTTTCCTTGAATTGATTCGTCAGAATCACTCTCAGAATCATAAAATATGTTTATTTTAGAGTGTTGTGCACCTGTTTCTCCTATATGTGAGTCTTTAGCATGATGTTCTTCTGTCACAGGACTCATATTCACATCTTCATCAGCTGGATGAGGATTAGATTCACCCTGCTGTTCCATTCTTGGTATGCTTGACTCTTGTGCATCATGCTCCATGGGGGACACACTTTCAAAAACTCCTTTGTTTTCTGGCCTTTTGTTCAACATTTTCAAGTATTCTGCTCTGTATGGTGAATCTTCTGGTATCAGATTCATCATCTTTTTTGACAGAACAGGCACATCATAATCTGACTTCCAAGACCCTACAGCAGTCCAAGGTCTCATAATTTATGTCCTCCACATATTTTCTGATGCTGGAATTTCTAGGTTCCTTTCAGAAAAAGCATCAGAAATTATGATTGACAGAAATCTAGGAAAGGGTAGATGTTAATCTATCCTTCCAATGTTAGTCAGAATTGATCTTCTGATCAGAATAAATATTTCTACTCCAAAATCAATGTTCAACCCATTAATGAGACTGAACATGATTGTTAGAATGTTCATATTTATCTGATCTGTACCTCCAATCTTTGATGATAGACACTTGTTCAGAATTTCCATTAAAACTTGCCAGAAGGCAGGTAGCTTGTTTCTCTTGAATTCATTGATTTTTGAAATCTTCGTCTTGTAACCCATTACAGCATCAAGTTGTGAGAACATATCTTCTTTTTCTGGTGCTTCTTCATAGGTATGATTTAAGGGTAGTTCCAAACATTCCCTTATCTTCTCCGGTGAGATAGTAATAAAGATATTTCCCCACACGTGTGCTGTTAGCTCGGTTTGATTTGAGACTTTGAGAGTTTTTACAACTTATTGTATGAGTTCTTTCGGTACCTCTCTGGTCTTTGTGAGAGCTTGAGCTATCGGGCATCTGGTTAGAAATTCAATGAGAATTTGACACTTCATATCATACTCTTCGATGTTATCATTCATTGCTTCATTGATGCTCTTAAATGGAAGAAATTCAGTTTCAGTGATGAAAGGAACAGAGTGTTCAATTGGTGGTATATAGATGTTGATAGTTGCCATTGAGAATTTGGATTTTGTTTCGGAAAAGGGTTTTAGGGTTTTGAATTTGAAGGTTGAAGATGGAAGTCTCTGTTTTTTAATGAGATATTTATAGTGTATAGAGACAGAGATTTTTGAGTGTTTTCTCGTGGGTTGTGTATATTCAAGGTGGTTAATGACACCTTAATGATGTTTTAATCCTTTAAGGAAACAACCGTTTTTAAAAAACCTTTGGTTTATCTCTAATTTAATGTAAATCCTTTAAAGAGACTTAGAGATTCCAATGATTTTGCGGATAAACACTAATGTCCAACTTGCACCTTTTCTCCATGTGGGACCCCTTTTGTTTCAAAAAGGTCCAATAGAAACCTTTTCCGAGTTTATGCATCTTCCCAGGTTTTTCTCATGATGATATATATCAGAAAATTTTGAATAAAACTTTTGAGAGTTGTATTTTCTTTATATATCATCAGAATGAATTTGATTCATTTGCAGAGGATGAATCATATATTTTTTTTTGAGATGAGAGGGAATGAGTAGAGTTCTGAGATTTCTACTTACATTGATGTTCTGCAGTTCTGAACTCCACACCTTTGTTCTGATATACAGGAAGTATTTTTCATACAGCTTGTTCCAGTCCTCAGAAAAAAATATTTTGATTGAAACTTATTTCAAAATTTTAAATTGTCATAAGTTTCTTTAAATCGGGTTAAAGACAATGTTTTTCTGATGATTTGTCAAACTTCCTGTATTTCAAGAGATTTTTCTGAAAAAAAATTTGATTTTCTTATCTATTGTCAGATTTTCTGGTTATTTTGAAAAATTTCTGATGAATGAGCAGATTCTTATGGCATGATGAGTTTTCTGAATAATTACCAGATTTTCTGATTGATCATCAGATTTTCTGAGTTCCATCAAATACTGTCAGATTTCTTTTGAATTTCCACCAGATTTTCTTTGTTTTTATCAGACATGTTGTGTTAGTTCCCCCTTGATCTATAGACAGTTTTTGTTTTTTTTTTAAATTGAGAGTAAAGTAATTAAAGCAAACTAGATAAAAAAAAACATAAAACACACAACAAACAAAAACAAACAACAACTACTCCTCCTCCTCCTCCAACATGTTGTACATGCACTTCACATATAACCAAAGACTGGTTATTCGACCGGTGTGATTCGTTGATGGCACCAGAGTGGCCTCACTTATGTTTTCTTGAAGTACCAGCTCAGCCCTTGAATAGCAGCTTCTCACTCCTCTGAAGTCCAGCTGATTGGTGATCACCTTGGTTACAAATC